>JARWLC010000005.1:28830000-30315625 GCA_033318265.1 Phyllotis vaccarum | reverse complement strand
GAGAATTATCATGTTTTAGTACTTCAGATGGTAGAAAATGACAATATTATCTTAAAGAATTTTTTAAATTAAAATATCTTTCCAATTGATGAGAGATTCATGTTATATTTAATAGAATAAATATATTTTTCTAATATTATAATACACTTAGTAACAAAGTTTAGATATTTATATAAATATATTGTAATCAATATTCTCAACGTAAAAAATTTATAGCTGTTGACAGAGCAGTAATCAGATTATAACTTGAGAATTTGGGAGAGTATAAGATGAAGAATTCCACCATGCAATCAGGCACTATTGTCATCCCAAATTAGAATTGCATAAGCATATTCTGAGTGCTTTGTATTTTCTTTCGTAAAATTTAAGCAGTGGGACAAAAGAGGAAAGTGACTGTCATTACCAAATGACAGACAAGAGACCTAACTTGACTCTGGTATACTGCTCCCTCAGAGAGACAATTTGACTTCATGCTAAAGCTTTAGAATTGTGTACCAGTCTGATGCCACAGAAGCAACTTTGACTTGTGTACCTTTTGTGATATTAATTTATTCGTTGATGTATGTTACCAACTGTTGTTGAAAGATGAGGCCCTCTAATTGCAGAGCACATCTTAATTTTAGCTTCCACTTCACAGCCCCCTGACATTGTTAGATGATTGTAGTGGGTGGTTCACAAAACCAGCTAATTAATGACTAATTCCAGATATAAAACCCTGAAGGAGTTTGGACTACTCATACCCACGGACTGAAATGATAAAAATGTCTGTCTCAGAAGAAGAAGGATAAAAAAAAAAAAAAAAAAAAACAGCACAGCTTAGAAAATAGGTCACTGAATTTCATCACTTAAAATTTCTGGGACCAAAGTATAACATTATCAGGGCCAATCAATTGTCTTTATCAGCATGTAAATTGGGTCCTCAGAATAAAAGTCTCTAATTACTTAGGACCTCATCTCCTCCTTATTGTAATCCTAAATGGAGTACAGCTAACATATACTAAGGTAAAATAGTACCATGGTGCTGTGGGATTGTGCTTTTGTATACTGCAAATATTTGTCATTGTAAATATTGGTTTAATGAAATGTTGATTAGTCAGAAGAAAGACGGTAAATATGAGTAGGGATACCAGACTCAGAAAACTTTGGGAAGAGATAGAGGAAAGATAGAAGCCCACAGACTCAGAGGAAAGAAGACAAGAATTCTGCTCTGAGAAAACTACCATGCCACATAGCTACCGTGCCACATAGTTAAACAAGATAAGAACCATAGGTTAGTTTAAGAATTTGTGTTAGCAAGTAATATTCCAGGGACATAGGCCAAACAGCATGTAATTAATAAACACATTTGCATAATTATTTGGGATTAAGCAGCTACAGGACTGCATGTCTGGACCTCAAAATAGACAGTCCAGAAACCTTGAACTGCAAATTGTGTTCCAATGTGGGGCAAATACACTCACATAGAGACTGAGAAAGCTTAAAAGGAGTTCTAGAATAGAAATGGAGCCAAAAACAGCTTCAGAGTCGTGTCTCTCAAGTGGACCATGGTACAGAGATGAAGTGGCATAGTGGATGGGCTTGAGCTACAAAATGAGTTTCCAGAGCACAGCTTAAGCTGCAGCAAGGCCAGTTCCTGATGTCTTACAAGAGCCGCTGTACAAGCACAAGCTGCATATGACAGATTTAAGGTTTCTCTACATACAGACAAAATGGAACAGAATCAAAGATGGCTTCTTAATAGCATCATTTTCTCAGTAGGGGTCTGGCGACAAGCATAGGTGTGGCTCCTTTAAGAGATGCTTCCTGACTTGGCATTAGCAGTAATGATGGTGACTCTTTTAAGGGCCAGCTACCAAATATGTAAATGAAGGTCATTAGCAGCTCTGGCTGTACTCTACTTGTAGGCAATGTGACCTCTAAAATTCCCGAGAGTTGGTGTGCTCCTGTCAGTACCTCTGCTATTAACCTAAACTCTCTAAGAAGCTAGACTAAGGAGCTGGATAGAGCCAGCAAACCTCCCAAGACAAGCCTTTAATCCTAGCCAGGTTTAAAAGATTAAAGGTGTGGTCAAGAAAAGACAAGAAAAATACAGTAAAGACAGATTCAGAAAAAAAAAATCTAAATGATTTACAGTGTATTTGAAATATATTTAGACTTGGAAGAAAAAAGAAAAAGGATAGGGAAGGTCTTAAATATGGAAAATACACAGATTCTGGATACTCTATGTTATGTTGTCTTTGAATTGTTTGACTACTTTGGAAGGAGCAAGAGCTGCTAAGAGACATTTGATTATAAATTTGGATGGAGTTATTCTACCTATATATTTTGTAATGCTTTGACTTTAAAATTGAAGTCAAATTGTAGGGATATTGTGTTGTTTCATGGTAAATAACTGTCCCACCCACTGGTTTAATAAAAAGCGCTGATGGGCCAAAGGCAGGCAGAAAGTGTGGGCGGGGCTACCAGACTAAAACTCTAAGAACAAGAAGCGCAGAGCAGAATGGCAGAGAGAAGCCGAAAGAAGCAGAGGACAAATATGCTGCTCTAAAGAAAGGTACCGAGCCACATGGCTGAACAGGAAGAATCATGGGTTAGATGAAGGGTAGAGAGCTAGCAAGTGATATGCCTGGGCCTGAGGCCGATCTGTCTAAAACTATTGAAAGCATCTGTGTGTCTCTGTGGGACTGCAGGTCTGTAGGTCTGTGGGTCTGCGGGTCTGTGGGTCCTAAACTTTGAGGTTAGGTCCAAAAGTCAAGGCCAGAAACCTCGTACTAAATCAAGTGATATATTTCTTTGGAAAAGAGGTTTTCTTTTATTTCCCCAGAAAATTAGAGGTTATAAATTTATTCTGGGTTTAAGAACAATTAGGTTTGATTGAGGAAAACCCATGAAAAACCTCCAATGAGAACATTTGACCCAGTTGATCTAGCATTTCAGAGCATCTCTGTTGGAGTTATTTTAAAATCTGCATCTAAAACAGCTTCAAGGAGACTGGCTAAAATTAACCCAGCTTCACAGAATACCTTGGTCAGGATTTGACCATAATTTTAAAGTTTTTCAGGATCCCCATAAGAATACCAGCACCCCCAGTCAACAGGAAATAGTCTACAGAACTATGCCCACATTCCTCCCCAAAATGGATTATGCATGTTTGCTTTTGTTTAAAATATTGGTTGCTAGTTATTATAGATAATGGTAGGGGGGAAAATCCATACAATGGAGATCAGATTTGAGGTTCTTGTTTTTAAAATAAAAAAAAATGCTGTGGAATTATGCTTTTGTACACTGTAAGTATTTGTCATTATAAATAGTAGTTTAATAAAATGCTGATTGGCCAGAGTCAGATAGGAAGTATGGGTGAAGCTATCAAATTAGGAAAACTCTGGGAAGTGGAAGAGCAGAGCAGAGATGCCAGTAGCTACCAAAGACAGAAGACAAGAATACTACTCAGTGAAAAAGTACCAAGCCTCATGGCTAAACAAGGTAAGAATCTGGGTAAATTAAGAGTTAGCAAGTAATGTACCTGAGCCAAAGGCCAAGCACCTTTTAATGAATAGCTTCTGTGTGATTCTTTGGGAGTAAGAGATTGTAAGTCAGGACTTTGGGGCTAGCTTGCCCAGAAACATTTACTATCCCAAGGAAGGAATCTTGTCTAGACATATATGAAAGAAGAATATTTTATGAAAAAGTTGAGACAAAAACTTCATATTTTAGAAGAGATGTGTTCTCCAAAGAACAAAATGTTTAAAGTCTACATGAAATTTTTTTTCATGAAATAAAGGTAACACTGGTTTTTCTTAACAAAGGGTTTTTCTACAAGTAGTCATTTGTGAAATAAAATTGAAAATGATAAAGAGTGAATGGGAAAAACACTTAGTTAAAAAATTGATTTAGCTTTTGTTCCTGAATTTACATTGGGCACTAAGTATGGGAAAACTGTAACAATAGTTATCAATGTATCTTTTGGAAATGTAAATATCTGCTGCTTGTTACTTTCTTGGTTTTTTTCGTTTTTTTGTTTGTTTGTTTGTTTTTTGTTTTTTTTTTTTTTTTTGAGTGCTTTCCTTTTTCATTACAACCACAGGTCACCCTCCTCTCCCTCCCTTCCCTATTCACACTCATCCCCCAGCTTTGCCCTACACTCCATCCACTCCTCAGAGAGGGCTGAGCCTCCTATGGGGAATCAACAAAGTCTGGAATATCAAGTTATAGCAGGACCAAGGCCCTCCCGCTGTATCAAGGCTGAACAAGGTATCATTGTGCAGGGATTGGGTTCCAGAGAGCCAGTTCCTACATTATGGATAAATTCTGGTTTCACTGCCAGAGGCCCCACAAACTGCCCAAGCCACATAACTGTCATCCACATTTAGAAGGCCTAGTTTGGTTCGACGCAGGTTCCCCAGCTATCAGTCCACAGTCAGTGAGCTCCCAGTAGCTCAGGTCAACTGTCTCTGTGAGTTTCCCCATCCAGATCATGCTGCTTATTTCTTAATCTTGATTTCAGTTGGAGAAAGAAAGATTATATCTTGTTGAAACCTGCAGGAACTATAAGTCTGAAACATGACTGAGAGGTAGAGCAACTTCAGAAATAGAAATTGTCAGCATAATTATAAAATAAGTCAATGACAGATGAGTAGCTTCCTTGCTTTTAACTGGCATATCTAGTTTCTTTGAAGAAATGGAAGAGACTGAGTCTGTAGACATCCAAACATGTACAATATCTAGTAAGAAAAAAAAATCCCCAAATTGGAGCTACTATCTTATTCTCTTTTCTTCTTGCATTTTAACCAAATGTGCAAGAGAAATATGAGACAGCTAAGAAATAATGAGTAGGGGATAATAAGGTAAAAAAGCTGAGATGTGACTTACTAAGAATGTGATATAAAAAAATGATGATGTTTAAATTTATACATAGTGAAATCACATGCACTATGTTTCCAGTAGTCTAAGAAAAGGATATTAGAAATCTCTGGTTATTTAATTATATTATTATCCTTCCCAGACTGAGAAGGGATTTACAGACTGATTGAGTGTTTGATGGTATGTTGTTCTTGAACCAGCCTTGGCCCAGTTGTCAAAAATAAGAATTGTATTATTTATTAACACACAAAATATTTTTAACACCAGACAGTAATAAACATGCCAAAAAGTATGACTAAACATTGAAATAAGAATAAAGATTCAAAGCATACTGAGTTAGCACATCCATGAAAAGAATCACAAGAAAGACAGAACACCTGCTCAGCTTGATTCCCCACGGTTCCCGGTGTGCAGGAAGAACTCAGTGCTGTATCCGCACAATGACTGTGCCTAATCTAGTGCCTGTGCTTGTGAAATGGTGAGTGAAAAAGCCAGTTTAACATAAAGCAACATTTTCCTGTTGCCCCAGTTGGTTTTCCTCTAGCAGGCTCCATTGGCAGATACTAACAGGAAGCCAGATGGGAAGGGGGGATTGCAGAGATGCAGCCTGGGAATCACAAAGCTGATGGATTTGGAGTTGACAAATAATAGCTTACTAAAAAGCACTGACATTTAATTATGGACATTAAGATGTGTTGACTGATAGATTCCTTTTGAACTAAATCATATTATTTGGGGAAGTGGGGGTTGAGTTTGGGTTCCAACTACAGAAATAGCTCCGAGCCTGGTCAGATGCTGTATGTCAGGGACTTCTGAGAAAGGAGAAAAGAGTAAAATGTTCAAACATAACTGTATCATCTGATCTCCCCTTTTTATAGTTCTTTGAAAATAATCACTTTCTCTGCCATTCAGTGACATTGTGTACAAAACTGTTCTGACTTTCTAACCTAATCCATTCTGTGTGTAAATATAGGCTAACATCACAGAGAACCTGGCTATATTTGGTATGACTCATCCATCACGGAATCGTTAACTTATACATTCATCTTTTAAAACTAATAATGAATTTCTAAAACCTCTTAAACGGGTTTAAGTTTTGTAATCCATTTATTGAACATGCCTGCAATGAAAAATTAATTATTAAACATGAGCCTTGGGAAGATATCAGCCGCCTTATCACCCAAGCCTGAGATTGATAACATGTCAGTTACAGACAAGGGGGTGGGGGACAACTCTCTAATTTAAACCTGGAAGGGTAATGTTAAGCATGTCTTGGCATCAGTCACATTTTTAATTTATTTTTTATTAAATGTTAGAATAAATTCATTCATGCCTCTCAAACACAGCCTGATTAAATGAGCTGGCAGTCTTTCAAACATAAAGGCTGGTTATGGCTTCTCAAGGACATAGGAAATGCTGAAGCATAAGACGATGGTGAATACAAAATGCAGAAGAGGTGGACAGTGATATATTCACAAGCACCACAGGCAAAGGGATTTTGAAAAATGCTGAGGCTAACAAAACAAGGGCAGCCACTTTCCCCAAATGCAGCTGAAGCTGGAGGCTGTGGTTGAGAGCTGCTACAGATAGCCATCTGCCTCCAAGAGCAAAAGACACGTTAAAAACAACATAGCCAAAGAGGCAAAAGGGGATGGAATCCAACTTGGCAACTAGTGACCAATTTAAAATTTTAAAATGATGTATTTGGGCTAATAACTTCAGAGAAATTTTAAAGAAGTATGGAGGTTTTCAGTGATGGTAATGGAAAAAAAAAAAAAAAACGATTGTTTTATGGTGCAGTTCTGTGTCAAACTCTACAGCTCCTTAATTGGGCCTCTTAAAGGCAGAAATCCAACTTATTCTGTAGGGTGATGAGAAAATAGTTCAAATCAAATATTTTCAATTGGGTCACAGAAAATCAATTGTTCAGAATACTGCAATAAAAAAAAAAAAGTCTCTGGTCTCCTAAATTTGACTTTAAAACCTCAGTGAAGAAAATGACAACTTACTTAGACCTAACTGGGTCACATATTTGAAAACCGACAAATAATTTCTTTGTAGTGTATCACATCTCTGTATGCTCCTTTACAGTGCATCTCATCCCTCTAGACTGCCCTTTTTCAGCTGCTTAAATATATCATCCCCTATGTTGAGCTAATGAGCTAAATGTGAACAAAAACAAAACTTTTTGTTAACAGTAAAATATAGCAAAGGACCATATTCTACCTTATCTGAGATTCAGGAAATGTCCTCCAAAGTGTAGCAAGCTAACAGATCCTTGAGACTTGTGGCTGGGGTGTGACATGATGGCATCCCACCTAGGCAAAGAGTATTCCAATATTTCTCATTCTTTGCACATTATCCAATGGGTCTCAGTGTTAATACCTATCTACTGCAAAAAGTTTTTATTCGATGAGAGTTGAACAATGAATGCACTCATCTATGGGTACAGCAATATGATTTTAGAAGACCAGTTATTTACAGGCTCACTTAGCAATAAAATAAGAGGAGTATGTTTCCCCTTAGGCCTCAGGGATGGGATTCAGCTCGTGGAATGGGCCTTGAATCCAGTGAAATTGTGGTTTGATGCTCCCTTAACATTGGTAACACTATTATTCCAGTGAACAGTGAATATATCACGCAAGCAGGTCACTGTTGTAGTTCACAAGGGTCATAGTTGGCTGAGATTGATGCTGACTTCAAATGTCTAGGGAATACTACTTTTTTTTTTTTTTTTTTTTTTTTTTTTGCATAGAGGATAACAATCACAGTTCCCTGCCTTGGTGGAGATTATATTTTACAAATGATGTAAATGATGCCTGTTTTATAGGCAAAATATAAATATAAAATTCTTGTAAAACATAGTAATTTTGAAGAATTTAAAAACTAACATGATTTTATGAAATTTTGAGTAGCCTATGCTAGAAAAAAAAGATAAAAGTGATAAATATTTAACTAGATTAGATGTACCCTCAGTGAGAAAGAGAAATTTGAATAGACATAAAGGGTCTGATAAATGATGCTTATAGAAGACTGTTTCAAGAAAGGAAATTACATAAAAATTATAATCTGAATTTATTTACATTTAATTTAATTCAAAATAGACACAGAATATGAATATAATATTTAATGAGTTTATGTAAAAATTGATAAAAATCATGAAGTGAATGTTCAAATGTCAAGCGTGAGTGAGGTTTATTTTCGTGTTTTTGTCTTTAAACTGCCCTATCGACTGCATAATCTGCGTAGAAACTGTCAAAACCCTTTGCTGATTGTATTATTCTAGATTCATAGAAAAATGTCTTTGTACTAAGCCATTTGAGTTTTTGATCTCTTGCAAGAATAACAATGTCATGGATATAACAATTAGCTGATATCAAGGTGTGTGTTCATTAAAAGATAGTAGAGAGTTGTGTGTAAAAATGGCAGCAGAACCTCAGTAGGTATGGGAAACAAATGAAAGAGATTTAGCTGTTCCTTTTAAAGGGATATAGTTCAGCAGACTAAAAGTCTTCACAGTATGCATGACTTCCTGAGCCGAATACCTATCATCAACATTGGGCATAGTAACAACTGTTTGTAACACCATCATTTAGGAGGCTCCTAAACAAATTCAAGGTTATCCTTAGCTACCTAGTAAGCTCCAGACTACCTTGGAATACATGAGACCCTAACTGAAAAAGAAAAAGTGGCATTGTGGCAATGGAGCTGAAAATTGGGCCACCTCTAAATGAATCATCCATTCATTCAATCTTTTTTTTTTTTTTAGTGAAGAACAAGGATGTAAAGTGGAGAAGAGAGGTAGAAGGGAAAGAGGGAGAAGAGAGAGTACAGTGGGAAGAAGAGTTTGGAAGGAAGTCTGAGGCCAGCTTATAAGAGTCGGCTCCTTCTTCACTCATAACTTCCACAAAGGAATCACAGAGATGCAATGTTTTCAGACTGTCAGGACTACTGAATACTAACATCAAGAGAACAAAGTGACATTGAGAAGTTTGATTTGAAGAGTAATATATACGGGACACAAAGAGAAGCTCTTATGTGTAAGCTAAAATTAATCCAGTTCCAAGAAGAGAAATCGTGTCCACAGGAGAGAACAGACAATTCCAATGCCTTAGAGAAGAGTCAAGGTCTTTAGCCAAGCATAGACTTAGAAGCTATTTAGGTATTGCTTGTTTAAAGAGTTGATACAACTAAGGAGACCTTGGCCATAACATTCTGAGCAATGTGTTTGTTTCACAAAAAACTTGTTTGAGTAGGCGTGAAGTTCACACCACATACCTCATTTTTAATACTTATAAGTTGTTTACTTTAAATGTTTTTCTGACTTCCAAATTCTCCCTCAAATGTCTAGTGACTTTTGTGATGCTAGTTTGCATGGATTCCATGTTAATAAATAGAGGGCTAAGTTAAGTCTTGACTCCCCCAGAGCTCACATCTCTCTTCCCTTTCAATTTAACAACAACAACAACAAAGAAAAAAAAACATTTTTGGACTAGCACTTTACAAAGTAAATACACACACACACACACACACACAACCTTTTCCAAATAGCTAACTGGATCCACTCTTAGTCACAAATGCTCAAGTCTCCACTATATTTCTCTTAGAACTGATTCCATGGTCTTCTCAGGTTAGCTTCCTGCCACTGCTCTTAGCATTGGAACTCAGGTTAGCCGTCTTTCTTCCATGGAAGGTCACCTTGCTCTTCTTCAGTTCATTTTTCTCTGGCAGACAATGTGGCTTTTATATAATGAAAGAGCCAAAATTTAAAAGCCATGTGATTAAACACAGTATATCAAGAAAACAAAGTAGTCAGCTAATCACCAACTATAATACAAGTCAAGATAACGAATAAGAAGCCACATTCACAATGGAAACCAGCTTTCCTTCCATCGTCAAGGGTAGACATTTCCCATTCGACTTCTCAGCTCACACTGCCGCCCATTCAGAAGGGACTCTTTCCCTTCTCTCCATGGGCTCACATTAAGGCATTATTCATTTGTACTTAGCCTGACAAACTCTTACTTATACTTCAAGGCCCAGTTCATACATCATTTGTGCTCTACACTCGATCAGTTTAGACAGAGATTTCAGGCAATGTTGAAATACAGGCTTCAGTCAACAGCAAATGTAAGAAATGTTGATAATAGATGAGAGAAGAAAAGGAAAATAATTCAGGAAAGGAAGTAGAGGGAGATAAGAGCAAACCCACTTAGACTTCCCAGGCCCATTCTTCAAATTCTTCCTATACACTTTGCGATTTTTAAATAAAATTAATTTAATGGCTAAAGAAGCAAGTAAATTGACATCATTTCCATTCTTCAGTAATGTTTCCCAGAAAATAAATTTCACACAGAATATAATTAATACCTCTTTGTACAAAAAACGACTAAAACATCCTTACTTTTAAATCTATGCTTTTAAAAGTGGATTTCAATTCTAGTTCAAGAACAATTGAATTAATTCACTGCATTTTCCAAAAATTCTAAGATAAGAAACAAATATCAAAATGGTTCTTAGAGTTAAAAATATTAATTTTCTGATAGTTTTAAGATTGCAACGTCATCCATGTAAAATCTCTTTTAGTGTTATTGACTTTTTCTGAGTACTTGGAATAAGCCTGCCGGCTTTCAACATGCTTAACATCTTTTGCTCATTTACAAAGTGACAAATGTCATTACAAAATGGCAGTTGTGACAGCCATCACAACTACTCACATTTTACCAAAGATTAAACTAAGACTCACAAAGTCAAACTATCTTGCTGAAGTCACGCAGCTAATAATTTCAACATGCAATTAAGTCTGTCTGATTCAAGCACTTCCTAACCATCAGGTTGATTGGCTAGTTTTTTAAAATCACCTTAAAGACAGAAAGAGGGAGATTTAGTGCCTGATAAAAACCTTCAGATACATCTACTCACTACATTGATTTGTGAGAACTGAGAAAATAATTCAAAAGCTATGTATGATATATAAATGGAAGGCAATGATATCTTAAGAATTATGTCCCTGAGAGGCATTCACCCATTGTAAGAAGTGAGATATCCTCTATTGCAGGGAAACTAGGTTTGGTTTTTGCATCAGTCTTATTTTGCTTACAAAACAAAAGTAGAGAGAAGTCCCAGGAAAGGGAAGTGGAGGCTTGTTTCTTGGCTGACACAGTCTAAGAATGCTCTTGGTACAGAATCCTAAGTACCTTGGAAAGAATGTCAATCCCCTTAGTTTAATTAGGACCAGTGTTGTTTGGCTTTGACAGAAAGTCAGAGAGAAATAACAGGGGATCCAAGAGTAGACAGAACAGGCACAGACAGGCTGTGTACTCCTGGTGGACAAAGCAAGAAAGTCCCCTGTGGTACCAGTTTGTCTCAGGGTCTCAACTTGAGAATAACCCTTCATAACCATATGTAACTTTCCAAAATCTTGGCTACATTTGGTGTATAAAGGGTTGATTTATTGTTTCATTTTTGTCCTATTCTACTTTCTATTTTTATTAATGCAGGTAAGTACACTACCTTTTTAGGTCTTTTTAAAATTTAATATTGAAAATAAGGTTTAGATATTTTTATATTTATGTTAAAATATAAAGACTGAATAAAGTCAATTGTTCATTATTTAAAATAGAAAATTAAGTTTAGACATATTTTAAAAATTAAAGAATGTGATTTGTTATTTATTAATTTCCAATATTCCCATAAAAAAAGTTTCAGCTGGTTTGTATCATCTACAAAATAAAATTGATGTGAAGTAATGCTAAGAAATTATTCCTTTGAGGCTGATGAGATACCTTCGTTGGTCAAGCTAGAATTCTAGGACAGTACATGGTAGGAGAACTCACAATCTATTACTTGGCCCTCCAATATCATGTGAGTATATTACAAACTATGTTTGTAATACAAAATAAATATATGTAGTAAAATAGCAGTGATAAATTACGTGTTTTTCTTAGCAATGATTGCAACCAAATGTATTAACATAATAAGTAAGCAGATCTCCCTTGTTAAATATCTTTACCTTTAGAATTTTATTTAAAATTAAAACTCGAAAAGACCTAAAGTGCTTGTTATTAAGTGAAATCACATTAACAGCTTTTTAAAAACAAGCAATAGAGTAATCATGAAGAATACAATTATCAAATGTGTAGTTTTCTGAGTTAATAAACTCACTATGAAACACTATAAAGTATATAGTAACTATAAATCTGCTTAAAATAAATTTAATAGTGTTCAGTGTCTTTCTAATACATAAAGAATGTAAAGTACTTCTTAACTAGAAATATGTTACAAATTACGTTTCCTGAAAGTAATAATTAAGTATGGCCAAGGTAATTTAATTTTCTCTGAACAGTTTGTGCTGTTTACCCTCAAACCCCACTTTTAGTCGTTGGGTTTATGAATCTCTTCTTGGCTTCACTTCAATACATTTTGTTGGAAAGTGACAAACTATCTGAATATTGCTTACCTACACAGGAGAGCTATCTTAGGTTTGTCCATTTTTAATATCAAATACAGAAATCACATTTAGTCAGAAATGATTTCAGTGCAGCCTCAATCAGTTTATGATACTGCATAATGGAACATGCCAAGAGTTTTTCAAAGGCTCCTAAACAAATGGGTTGAGCTACTTCATTTCAGAGGCATAGTTTTATTACAACTGTTTATATACTTACATATAAGTATGGAAAGTAAATATTATCTAGAAATCTTTCCTTGATAACAAGTGTATTTTTAAATTTTATACTGAATTTTATAAGAATATTTTCATGCAAATTCCTCATTACAAAGATATTAGATGAACACTGAAGGGCTCTTTTATCAAAAATATAGATAAGTAAAAATCACATTCTAATCTTCATGCTAAACTGGAAATAACAGCTTTGATTTTAAAATTTTAAAAATTAGAAGTAAAGATAAGGGATATAACTTTAGAGGTCAGAGGGTTTACATGAGGTACCGGATTCAATCCTTACATTACATAAACTAGAAGTGGAGAAGAGACAAGATTTAGCACTCCAGAGGTGAGGAGATGAAGACAGGAAGACCAGACCAAGGGCTTCCTCTGCCCTCTGCTATACAAAGAATGTGAAGCCATCCTGAGATAGAGATATCCTCACAAAACAAACAGTAACTAAACCCACCTGTCTGACAGTCAGGACAAGACATCTGAGGCAAACAGATCATAGTCTTAATATTGAGGGCAACCTGAGATATAGGACTTGAGCCAAGTCTTAAAAAAAGGAGTTATGAAAAAAATAATAAAGTAGACAGGAAAAAATAATAGAGGAAAGAAGGGGAGACTTTCCTTTACAGCACAATTAATGTATAGACTCTGTTGTAATTTGCTTTCTGTTGTGATAATAAACATCACAGCCAAAAGGAACCTGAGGAAGAGAGAGTCCATTATCTTACAGGTTATCATGTATCATTAAAGAAAGCAGGAGTTTAAAGTAGGAACTAAATCAAAGACCATGATTAACATGAATTACTGGCTTGTTTCCAAGCTTAGGTTCAGCTTTTCTTACAGTTCCTAGGCCTACCTCCCTATGGACAGCACCACCCACAGTGGGCAGGGCTTTTTACAGTTGAGTTTACAGTTGAGAACACTCTTTACAGATATGATAAAGGATACTGCCATGGGAGCAGTTTCTCAGTAGAGACCCCTCTTCCTTTGTGTGTCAAGTTGACAACTGAATCTAACTTTGACAACCTCCTCCTCATTTGAAGAGATTGTTGCAATGACAGAAGTTAATGTTTTCATTTCAGTCTTCTATTTTGTCTGGGATTGTCTGTGGGAGCTGTGTTTTCTTGATTGTAACCAGAAGCTGATGGATGCACAAATTATCAGATAAACCTAGCATCTCAGGATTTAGAATGTACAAAGACACATCACAACCAATTATTGTTATGAAGATGGAACTTTATATGGGCCAAAAATCCAGTCTCAAATGCATGATATACTCAAGATATTCCACTCTCTAATCCATCTGTTATAATGACAAAATTAAATAACACTTTACAGGAACTATTGTAATGATCACTACTCATTATTAGATAATAGCACAGGAAGAATAACCTTCATTTAAAAAAAAAATAGTCTTTTAGAAAGGTGTAATGTCTGTCATGAGTTGCCAGCACTGCTGGTCTCTAGAGAAGGCAGATGGATGTGCATTTTCCCACATGCAGAGGAGATCTCATGACAGACACAGCCTCTGATAAATCTTCTCCATAGTCCCATTAGCTTTGATGAAATTCTTTGAGAAACCGAAAAGAGAAAAATGCAATGAAAGATGTTCCCATTTTGTAATGTGGTGTTATCTGGCCCTGATTTATTTTCTACCAGGCAGTAGGTTAGGGGAAGAAGAAAAAGGATTTTTCTTTCACACACACACACACACACACACACACACACACACACACACACACACACACACACACACATACACCATTGCTTAGTGTAAATACATTTTTTGAAACCACATTATGTATTGGAAAAGAAAATAGCATGGTGCTATATAGAAAACTTTAATCCCATAGATCAAGATTAATACCACTACCATAGTTTAAAGCCAAATTTGAAGCAAGCTTTAATTTAATACTGACCACATGGACGGTCTTTGTCCAGGTTCCTGGGAAATGGCCTAGAATTTCAGTTTGCTGCAGCTTAGGAAAAAAAAAAAACTCACAAATCATTGATTTTCCATTAGATCAAATTAGGGTCGATCATATATACTATTTTCTTACTACATACCACCAACCCTACATGTGTTCAAGTACATACTGGACAGATGGATCAAACAAATGTATGAAGGTGAAGGAAAAAATGGCTTGTAAACAATAGCCTCCAGTATCTCAGGAACTATCTGTTCTTGGCAAGGAGCTTTATTATATATATATAATATATATATAGTGTCAAAACTATATATTTTTATATGTGTATTAAGTTTCTCTAATACTATATATTTATTCATTTATTTCAACATATTCATACTAACCATTGTTAAAAGTTTTAGCAAATTAATTTGTACTTTTCTAAAAGCTAAATCTAATATCTTGAAAAACTGAAGAAGTTATTTTGTTCTGTGATTGTCATCACTGCCTTGGTAATTTATGACTCTGAAGATGTTTATGTAAACATTTGCATGTCAATGTCCTCAGTGTGAAATTATAAGAGAACATTAATAAATTTATGAAACCAATAACTGGTTACATTCTATATTTTGTTTAAGACAGGATGAGAGAACAAAGGATGGGCAGCAAGTTATTCTCAGTTATAAAACTTACTGCCAGTTACAGAGAACTTTAGACTAAGACAAGCAGAATGACTAGGTTCTCCATGTTAGAGCATCATGTGCCTTCGGCAGTGAGGATAAGACTCACTGAAGCATAGATGTCTGAACATGTGACAGTAGTAGAACAGGGATGAGATGTCTGGTAAATCTTTGAGTCTCGAGTGTCCTTCATAGGCTTGTGTTTGGAACACTTGTTTGCTGGACCTTAGTGGAACTCTAAGGCTGGGTTTGTTGGGTGGTAGAATGCTCAGGAGCAAATGTAAGTCTCCCAGTCCACCTCTAAGAACACTTAAAAATTCAGGTTTTTGGTGGCAGTAAGTAGGTAGCAGATGTGAGGAGTTTCTCAAATGTTCCCAGTGCTATGACTTCTACCATGCCTCTCTACAGCCCACTCTGATGTACTAAGTTCCAACTGAAATCATTATCTCTTAAACCAGTTATCTCTCAGTGAGACTTTGTCTCAAAATAAAATTTAAACCATTCTAGGAATGTGCCTCAGTGGTAAAGGCTTGAGCTCGACCCCGAGTAATGAACCCAACCAAAGCAACCTCCAAAGAAACTCTCAAGGGCATTTTTCTATTCTTCAAATATTAATATACACTATCATTGTTGACAGCCCATCCAATGTATTATTTTCCTTTTTTGTCACCAATTTCCTATATAGGAATGTCTCTATAGCTGTTATGTGGTTGTGTAGCGATGCCATGACCTTGATCAAGACAACTTTTATAAATGAAAGAATTTATGTGGGGTCTTGCTTACACTTTCAAAGGCTTAGTTCATTATCATTAAGGCAGGGAACTTGGAACTGGAACAGTAGCTAACAACTACTACCTGGTCCACAGACACACACACAGAAAGAGAGGGAGACACAGAGGCAGAGAGAGACAGGAGAAATAGAGAGAGACAAAGAGGCAGAGAGAGAAAGAACAGAGAGAGACAAGAAGAGAGAAACAGATAAGGAGATGGAGAGCGATGGAGTCAGAGACAAAGATACAGATAGAAATAGAAAGAAAGAGGGACTGGGATTAACATGAATTTTTAAAACATCAAAGCCCATCCCCCATGACACACTTCCTCCAACAAGGCCATACACTCTGTTCCTTCTAAAACTTTCAAACAGCTCCTTTTTCTAGAGACCAAATATTCATATATATCAGTCTGTGGAAACCACTCACATTCAAACCAACACAAAGACCTGGCTCTTTCTGTAGTTTATAACATCCTGTTTAAATTAAACCAAGATAATATCATACAGCATAGTTATGTGGAGCTTTCACAAATAACATGCACACTTCTATACATCATTGTATAGGATTGTGATTAACTAAGGGCCAATCATGTTGCCTCCATGAAAGCCAAAGATGTCTAAAGAATTTATCATCTTCTAGGCAGCTTTGTTCCTCATCATTCAGTACCATCCCATACCCACAATGTCTTTAGACAAAGTGTAAAGTGAACACATCTGCAAAAAGCTGCCGTAGTCAAACGTTAAATTGCAGGATTAAAATTGGATCCCGTGAGGCATTATGTAAGAATGGCTTTAGTTTAAACCCTAATGTAATAGGTTTTACTCAGATACGAAGGATGGAAGATGAAGGGATATATAAGATACAAACCAGAAGAGACATGGGTGGAACGTCTCAGGTATCCGGGTCATTGGTTCTGAATACTGTTTAAAATGTTCACAATTACCTGGGGAACTTATTAAAAATACTGATTCCCAAATTTCAACCACTAAAGATTTTATTGATGAGATGTAGAAATAAGTATTTTTAGCTATCTCTTGTGACTTTTTGCAGAACTTTCTACACGAGTGCTTGGACCATCATTTCAAAATCAATAAACTAAAGTAAAAGGGACATTTAATGGAAAGAGATATTTTTTAAAACATTTTAAAAGTTTCAGTTTTGTAAGTTGAATTAACATAATTCGTTCTAAAATTGCATCTTATTTTAAGTAGCATTTTAATATAAGTTTCAGCATACTAGCAATATCTATATGATATATGCAGAAACTATTTTATTATATAGTAAGCTACATAGTGCCTTTTAATAAGATAAAATTAGGTTTACATTATTAATTTAATAAACTATAAATTTTTAGAGAGTTTATTTTTATTACTTTATGTGCATTGGTGTTTTGTTTGAATTCAGTCTGCATGAGAGTGTTGGATTCCCTGGAAATGTAGTTATAAACAGTTGTGAGCTTCTGTGTGGGTGCTAGGAGTTGAACCCAGGTCCTCTGGAAGAGCAGACGGTACTCTTAACCACTGATCCATCTCTCCAGGCCCTATAACGAATAGAGTTTAAAAGGAAATAGAACTTTGTGCACTTTTTCAAATATGTATCAATTTAAGAGGACAATTATGTAATCTCAAATGGAAATACATTAAAAAATAAATAACTAAGCCTAATTTGTCATTAAATGTTAGGACCCAGAATAAGTACAATATCTGTACCTCATGTTAAGGCCACTGTGTGGATATGATATATTGTGATATTTCAGAAAGCATAAACATTTATTCTAAAATAAAATTTCTGAATTTTTATAGGTATCATATTATACTTGTCTTTCAGCAGTTAATTACTATATAATTTCTTATAGAAATGAAATATTTTAATAGTTTACAATCTGAATTCAATCCTAACAGTGACTAATGTAAAATCATCAAATTTCAAGAAATAAATATAAAGACAAAAAAAAGAAAATTAAACCATAATCTGAATATTGCAAGATTTCTATGGGTTTACAATATATACGTTTTAAGATATAAGTCTAAAAGATAAGGATGCTTCAAAAAATTATCTTAAAATGCTCTGTTCAGAGAAAAATATTAATTTTGTTTAGCTCTTCTTTCAAGTCAATCATTTGTGCCCTCATTGAAAACTTGGAGCCCATTCCCTACACCTTGCTCAGCCTGGATACTGGGGACAGAGGCTTGGTCCTACGTCAACTGGACATGCCAGACTGCACTCACTCATTCAGGGAGTCCTTACCCTTTCTGAGGAATGGATGGGGGGAGAGGGAGGGGGAAGCTGCTGCGGGATGACTGGGAGGAGGAGGGTAGGGTTGACAGTGAGTATGTTAGAAAAATAAAACTTAACTTATTAATAAAAAAAAAAGAAACATTCAATTTTAACTTGCTGGCCTTCCTGAACTCTTGGAAAATTAGTCAAGAGAAAAGAAAGACTAAGTAATTTCCATACACTCACTGAGCATCAGGCTGTTAAACAGATACTGTGATAAGGTTTGATAGCTGAATAAAAATAAGACACCAGTGTGCATATGTTGTTAAATTGTGTTTCCATGATTCTTATCTGGACAAGTGTTCATCAGCAATTTCTATGATCATATCTTAACTTATACATATATGAATCATCTTGCCTATGCCCTACATAAATAAACATCTCTATTCTCATGTATTTCCTAATATGCATAGGTATATTACCTAAACAGGTTTAATGATATAATGCACTTACATCATTGCTTTTTTTATACCTAGAATATGAAAATGCTTCCAAGTCCTGTAATTTTACCCAAAGTAATTCTTCTAAATTTTTGCACACATTTATTGTGAAATTCAAATGTTTATTATACATAGGTTTAAAAAGAATAAACAAAATAGATATCTTTTATTAAATTTAGCATAGTTTTAAACTAGAATTAAATATAAATTTTGAAATAAGTACATAAAACAAACTCATAATAATATACTAACTCTGTGACCAACACTTCACCCAAATCCCACCATCTTTATCAGTTTAGGATTGTATATTTTGACTTAGAAATCTCATCATTTTAGCAATCTGTGTGTTCAAAACCAAAATTCCTAAGCCTCTCCCAGATACAAATTCTGTCTTCTCATTCCACCAAACTGTATTTCTTTACTTTTATTGTTGATATGGACAATGAAATACTTCACTCGCCTTTAAGCTCCATCCAATTGGTATTGATTTCATCAAACTATTCTTTTTTATTTTCGTAATGTATTATACTGATTATCTTAGTTTATTTTTCTGTTGATAAGATGAAGTCTCCTGAGATGGGCAACTTGAAGACCGTAGAGGTCATTACTGCTCGTTGTTGAAAGTTATAGGCCACCAGTATAAGGAAGTCAAAGCACCAGCCGCTGATAACACATTGCATCCCAAATCAGGAATGTTTGTACTCAGCTCACTTTCTGCTCTTTATACTATTGAGGTTCCCAACTAGAAAAGCATGTCGCCTGAGTTAAGTGGGTGTTCCCACCTCAATATTACTGGGCACTCCCAGTGGCCTGCCTCTGAAGTAGTTCTGGTCTCATAAACTCGATACTGAAGATAAAATGACCCATGTAAAACATAATTATTCAGCCTCTTGTTTAGAAAAGAAACCTAATTATTTTTACTATGTATGCTCTCACATAACTAAAATTTACTGCAAACCGTTCAGAACCTACCTTCTAAGTGTAGTTAGAAATCTGGCATTTAACTGTTCCTTTACCTTGATGCAGGGTATTATTTAGTTGTCTAAGCTAACCTTGACCTGTCCTTGTATCCAACCAAGGAAAGATCTATAAATTGTAATCTTCCCAGACAGCTTGATGAATAGCTGGAAATATAGGCCTGTAACCCCAGATTTCAGCTTTATTTGACTTTTGATGTTCTAGAGGGGGAGTGAAATCAAAGGGTACTAGCATCAGAGTTTCTAGGTCAGAAGTTTTAGAGTTACGCTCTACAGTTTTTGACAGTTTCCAATATGAGTGTAAGAAATATTGTCCAGACACAAGGTTCTAAACTCTTCAAGAATCTCAGAACAACCACCGGTAACTTGTGCCAAGTTCGCTAACTTGATCTTGGTGCATGGTGTACATTTTCCTTGCTAGATGTGTGTTCATTTATCATGAACTTGGTACCTAAACTTTAAGGCACCTGTTTTCTCTTGACTATTGAAAAGTGTTGGTATATTGTGTTGCTTGTTAAAGAACTCTAAAAGCATGTATGCTTTTAGTTATAAAAGCCTGTATTGTCTCCTGGATGTTGGTAAGCACGTGGGTTTTCCAGTATTTATGAACATATTATTAAAAAAAAAAAACACTTTTGTGTGTGCATTTTTTAGATAACCTTCTGTATCTCGCACTCCATGTTTCTCTTCAGTGGTAGTTTCTTCACATCCTTGAATGTCAAGTTGCTATGTTTACTAGATTAATGTGACTCATTTTTGTTGATTGTCGCATTCCTTGCATAAGTACTAGTTGCTTTTGTCTTTCTGTTCTTGGTACTGAATATGCAACTGGTGACTTTGAGTATACTTTACAAGCAGCCCAATAGTATATATCCCAAATCAACAATACACTTTTATATTTTTCTCATAAATAAATTAAATGAACACTATTTTCAGATGTTACTTTTCTATGGTACATATCTGCCAAAGAAATAATGTTATGGAAATTCAAAGACCAATTATTCGGGAGAATTAACATAGTTTTAACAACAGCATTTGAGGTGTATTGAAGACTCACTAGCTGATAGGCATTGTGCTAAGGGCTTTATATATTATATTACATTTTAAACTGTCATCATCCATAAAAAAAGAAAAACTAACTAACTAGTGTTATTGTGATGGCTGTTGTTTAAAGATAAAATTGAGGAAACCTCGGAAGGTTAATAAATTCTTCAAAGATCTGTAGTTAATAAAGAATACAGATTTTAAACCCCAACAGCAGCACTCCAAAGCCTCTATTTATAACCAACTAAATTAGACATTGTAAACATTACGTTCAAGCACAGTGGGTGTAGAAAATTCTGTGGACTCTTCAATAATTCTTTTTCTCTCTACTGCCTACAGAAAGTTGGAGACAGGAAACTAGCTTCTCTTAAAAACAACAGAGTTCACAGGAAATTTCAGAGCTATCACAGTTTCATAAAAATGGGTATATTTTAAAATCATAAAATTGATCTTAAATAGACAAGAAGTAGGTTTTTAAAGCTCTTGAGTTTATAGCTTTATATCTAAAAGACTGAGGTGATCACTGTTATTCTGGTGAATATCCAACTAGCCTTGGAAACCTCCATTTATATATTAATATGGACTCTGAAATATTCTTCCCCTGAGATGTGTTAGTACTGCCCAATATGTTATAATGTATGACTCATACAACTATTTTTACTCAATTGAAACAAAAACATCTCAGGATATATTAACCCATTGCCAGGACTTTGTCATTTTAAAAGAAAGTAATTTAAGCTCAGGTGAATCACTGTTGGCAAGTGGTTAAACTGCTGGATATAGTCAAATAGAGATTATTTAACTTTCATTTTCTTGAATATGAAAAATTAGGTATTTAGCTCTTTTCATTGTTGCTTGTCTATGGATTTAAAATAGTTTTGTAGACTTTATGCTTTTATCAAAGTATATGAGACTTACTCGTTAGATGACACAACTGTCTGTCACTATAAATCTGAAGAGAAAAGAAATTAAGACATTGGTACATAAGAATGAAACCTTGCAATGCCTGAATGTAATACAATACACAATTCCCTTCTCATGTCACCTTGATTGCTCCTCTTAATCGTGAATATGTTTGGCTTAAATATTATAAAATGGTAAGTGTTTACTTGTGAAGTCTCATTTAAAAACTTACTTGGCACCATATTCAGTAAATATACTATACTCAAAGTAATGATGTGGGAAAACAAATCACTGCATTGATATTCTATATTTCCATTCTAAATTCTAATAAAAGAACATTTAAAATACTTAATTACAAATGCATAAATTTTCAGATGCTTTTTGTTGACTTCATGCATTAGAAATGTACTAAAATAATTGCTAGTTTTCTAAATCTAGCATTTTTTTTTATCTTAGAAAACTGATGGTTTTTTCCAATGTTTTCATTAGATTTCTGCTAAATTAATACTTTACATGTAAGTCTACTACTGAGCTATATTGTGGAGGTGCCAGTGGGGAAAAAAAAAATCTTCTTTATACAGGAGAAATTCATCAGAATCATGAAAATGAGAATTCCTATACAGAATGTCAGTGAAACACTCCCAACAGACCTGAGCCGTTTAATTTTTGATTAGAGTATATCTAAAAGACCAATCAAGTTACATACAACGTTGTCAACAAATTTAATGACTTATTTAAAACCCTGTGTAATGGATAGAGAACTAAGTGTGTGACCACTTTGCAATGAATAGTCTTGCAAAGATGTTTTTGTGCCTCATTTAAATGTTTTTTTAAATGTTTCCTGTAATTAAAAATACCAGGTGGCCTCTAACATCATGAATCAATAGCCAAATAGTTATTGTCATTCATATTACTTTTTCCTAGAAAAAAAAAAAAACCTCATAAGTTGCTTATTAGTAGAATGTGTTTTAGGTAATAGTCAAACAAAACAAAAAGTAGATCCTGGGGCTCAGCAGCATCCTATGTGGTATGAGGTGTAGTGGGCACTTGTTCCTCTTTCCTTTCTTTTGCTCTCCAAAGTCCCTTTTCTGTTTTTTCTATTCTTTCCTTTATCCCCCTTTCTTTGTTGTATTTCTTGTTTGCATTTAAAGCATCACTTTTAAAATGAGGTGTTCCATCTAATTTCGAATAGCGACTGACTATTTACTGTTAATGGAATATCATGCCATCAGTTAATAAATGAATGTAACAAGTGTAGGAAGTTAAAAGAGCATTATTCCTCAGTAGAAATACTAGTAAACATATACTGGAATTTTACTTAATGTTTACTGTGTTTCATAGCACCTAACTCATACGTAGGATTCAATAATCTTACCTCTATTCTAATACTTTTAACCTAGTTACCTTATTGCAGACTACAAAGTACACTGAGCTACAACGGCATTGGTAAAATGATTTAATTGGATGTTCATCTGCATGTGCCTGTGTCAGTACCAAGGAGAATGAAAATAAGCATGGGCATCAAGCTTTCTGTAATGAGTTACATTATTCTTTCAAGGTACAACAAGCAAGTTATTACCAACAGTATTTAATTGCATTTTTCTAATTTATCATTGATGCAAGGAAAAAAGAAAAATAAACAATGGGCTTCAAGATTTTTTACTGCTGAATGAACACTGATAAGAAAATTCTGAATCATTGTTTTAACCAGTTAATACTATCCATGGGCTAATGAACAGGAAGACTGCAAATAAATTGAATAGTTAGTGAATCACATTGTTTCCATTCCATGCACTACAGAGACAGCTGGTGAGTCATCCAACTCTTACTTCATCATTCCCATAGTTCCTGCAGCCCCCTCCAACAAGTTCAGTCTCTAACACTGAAATACCCAAATAAACAAGAACTTCTTTTCAACATAACAGACTAAAATATTAAAACACCATGTAGTGTAAAATACTCTGAAATGCTATTATACATTAAAAACTCAAAAGATTAACTTGGAGAGGACCGTTGTCTGACATTCGATGTGGTGTCAACCAGCACCCTGACCAACCCCAAAGGTCCTTTGCCGTTACCAGGTGACTTCCCTGCTCTTACTTAGGGCAATGTATTAAAAGCCAGTGTGTGCCATTAACACTGTGCCATAACAGAGTTCTAGTTGTGATCACCTGCTAAGTATTCTTTCTATTAATAAAATTTGTTATTGCAAAACTGATATTTTCTAACTACAAATGCTGTAGAATATGTAAGTAAATGTGAATTCATAATTTTCTTTTCCAAATATCAGTTAATTCTCAGACCTGCAAAAGGAGTTTTGGTTCTGATTAAGTTTCCTCACTTCACAGGAGAATTTAATAACACCTCTGCTCCTTTATCTTTTATCTACATGGGATGCTTTTTCAGCTTTCTTTAAATGTTACTAATTTGATCTTAACTCCCTTTATTACCCAGGACAGTCAATGTCACTAGTAATGTATGTGGGAGCTAAAAATAAAGTCTAATGTTTAACTGAAACCTATGCTGCAGATAAATGTCAAAGCTCTCAGACTTTGTGAGTTACTACTTTTCTCCAGCATGTAGTTTTAATATATGTTCCATGGCTTCAACAAATGCTCGGCTCCTTTCCTTTTATTTCCAATGTCATGATTATCTTTACAGACCAAGGACACAGTCGATGTGTCATTTGCTTCAAGATGCTTAAAATTTTTGGCTCTGTTAGTAAAGTTCTCTCTAAGATAGTAAAGAGATCCTTGGCAACAAACGCTCTTCTATCTTTATTCAAATGATTTGTTTCATTTCATCAGTACAATCAATTTCTTTTCATATATAATTCTTAAGTTCTTTCTTCATAGTAGTGGTCAGAATTGTTAAAATGTCCCCTTTTAGAATATGCTTTATATGCCTTTCCTCTAGTTAGAATAGAACTTCCTGACAGGTAGTAACCATATTTAATTCAGTAACTTGCCACAGTTACATTCTTGATAAATGTTCAAAATTCAGTACTTTAGCAATTAACTTGGTAACTGAAATCACCAGGACAAACAAGTAAATCTAGCTGTGTAAAGCAAGTGATTCAAAAACAAATCACAGTTTTGTGCAGCTTGCAGTTTATTAAAATTTAGAAGAAGCCCTTTACTTTCAATCATTTCAAGAATTGTCTTAAGTATCTGCATGACTTCTTTTAATACTCCCCATGATATCAAGTGAAAAGTCTGAACATTTCTCTTTGGTTTAGATAAAGAAAATAGGACTAGTTGAGGTTAACTTATCATTGTCAAGAACCCAGTGGGTAATGCAGTAGGGGTTAAAAACACTCACTTTAAATTTACATTGATTAACATATTCTCTCCATGAAGCATTCACTCAATAGTAACTTCCCATCTCTTTATGAGGACAAATGAGATAATGTCTGTAAAACAATTTGAGCTACTCAGGAAAAGCAGGCTATATAATTTAACAGATGAATTTGATAAATTGGATTCACAAATAAGTGCATTGGCTCAAAGCCTCTCCACAGAGGAAGCTACTGTATCACTTCCCCATAATCTTGCCAACTTACTCAAGTCTTCTAGTCATACCAATCTCCTAGATTTTTCAGCAAATGAACTTCTTGAAAATGAGTTTGGTCTCAATCCAGTAAATTTTCCTTGTGGTTTCTCCATAGTCTAATACTTCATTGACCCATTATTTCACCAAATTCACGTTACCAAAAGTCAGAATCTAAGTGTATTTGACTTACAGATAATATCTTATCAATAGTCTCATGTAACAACATTAATTTGATATAAGAACAGCTGATCCCTCATGATATTTTGACTATGTGTAGGGTATACATGGAATTTACATATAAACCACCCCAAAAGTTCTTACTGCATTGTAGTCATTTTCAATAATGCCATGTATGACATAGGACCCAAGGGCACCCATTAAGTGTTCAGTGTTATTTCTATGAGGCATTTTTTCCCCCACAGAGAGCATTTCGAGCACTCTCAGATGGGCGATACAATCAATGTGCAGCCTCTAACAATTCTAACTTAACACTGTGGCTGTTATTGAAATAGCATTCTTGTATGAAGAAGCTGCTGCTATGTGAGTGAATGTGAATCGAACACTAGTCAGACAAAGCTGGCCATAGAGAAAAAAATAGAATCATTTCATTTGGGCATAAGCGTGATCTGTTGAGCAGAAATAGAGTAGAATGCAATTTGATTTTAGAAGTAAACTCTGTTCCAAGAAAAGTAGCTCTGTATAAACTGAAAATGCAATTTAAAGAACACAATGCATTTTAGATTTCAGAATGTACAGTTTCACTTTAAATGAAGTTTCATTTCAAGTAAATTATACCATCACTTTGGGAATCTCAATCTCGCTTCCTAAGCAATTTACAGACATTGATATTCCTTTACACTTTAGCACACCCCTCTTTACAAAGGCAGATGGGTACCAGCAGATGGACACCATGAGGGGAGAAGGAGGGATTCCCACCTGGTTTTGTGTACGTGCCTGTGAAACCAGGTTTACTTGCTAGATCTATTTTTAATTTTTCAATTTAATTAAAAGAAAAATAAAATAATCAAATTTAACATTTTCCCTATTGTAGTATTTTTGGAAAGTAAACCAATTTAAATTTAAAATAATTACTATTTATAGAAATTATATAAAATAGGGATTATCAAATATAAAATTTAAGAAAATAATATCTCTCCCTCTCTCTCTCTATAAATATGCTATGAGTAGAGTAGTCTCATGTCATCTAAAATTTTGCTTTCCATTATTTCTGTTATACACAGTCAACTGCAGTCTGAAAATAGAGAAGAGCACAATAGAATCTTTCCAGAAGGGTAGGGTAGAGAGACCATATGTGTTACATGTGGTGTATGTGTAACCATGTTTTACATGCATTGTTATGCTTTTTTTATTTCACTGCCAGTTGGTGTTGATCACTTACTGCTCCAGGTTATGAATTATTCTTTATCATATTTCTATGAGCAAAAATTACAATATTTAAAAAATTTTGTCCTAACTGAAGTTTCAAAGACATCCACTTTCTTAAATATTCTGCAAGAGTGACAGTTACTGCAATTAAAGCCGCAATGCACATTAATTTATCAGGAGATAAATAGGGACATAATCCACAAAACGTTTATAATGTAGAAGGTAAACCGATACCTTCTCATCTTTTCAGAACGAAAGTATATTAATAGATCTAATGATGTAGACAGATAATGGTAGATATGACCATTACCCAGCACTATACAACTCAGCTGGATTGAAGACAGATTTGAACAGAGGCACACTTCTGACCCTCCTGTGTTTAGTACTCATTCAGTTCTTTGCTGGTTTTATGACATGCATATATTTTCTTACATCAACCTGTGATAGCTGATAGTTCACAAATACACTGAGCAAATTTTGACCAATTGCAAATTATATACAAATTGTATTTGAAGTGAGAAAACTTATATTGGTAAATAGCAACCTCAGGATTATAAATGAGTTTACACTATAGTCAGCTAAGACTCACAAATAGATAAAAACGCTTAAATACAAAAGACTCAGGAAATCAATAAGAAATGGCAATAGACAGACCATTACGTAATCAGTCAGTAAATTGAGAGAATTTTCTCAAGAGACTGACAAAAAGGAACACAGAGACTCCAGTGCTAATATAGGTATATTCCATTATACCATAAATATATCGCTTCTGCTGGCCTCTATCTCTGGATCAGGATAGGTTTACAAACGTAACAATAGGACAGACAACTTTAGAACTCTGCTGAAAGGTAAATATTGGGCATCACAGCCCTCAGCCTGTGTCTCAAATCTTTTCTTCTTTCTCATTTTTCTTAAGTAACTAGGCTTTTTAAACCTTTTTCTGTTTCACTCAATGATTTGTTGGAATCTTGATTAAAAACAGCATGCAATCTCGGCACTCCAGGTAGTCAGCCTTCTAACTCTATTTAACATCAGGGCTACCATTTCTCACTTTTCCCTTGACTACTAGCATGAGACTTCCACCTCCATTGTTTTCATGTTTGTTCCCTCACACTAACATATCAGAGCTCACAGTTGCTCAGAGATGTCTTGTGTCTTTTATAAAATGCTAGTTCACAGAGAAAATGTAAAAGTTTGCCTTAATTTTATTCAACAGTGTTCTTTGGTTTTAACCATTTCCTATATATATTGTATTGTTTGATTGGGTCTCCTATGAATCTCATTATGGGAAGCAGTTAAGTTTGCTCATGTGTGCCCAAGAGCCTCGAAACACTGTCTTGTCTTCAATAAGTATCAGCACAATGCATAAGAAGAAAGTAAATAATTTTAAGGAAGGATAGAAGGGACGAGCATAGAGATAGGAATTGTCACGTAGACACCAAGATGTGCTATATTAGACTATCAGAAAAATAACGAAAAACTTCAGGGACAGAGGAACCGAGCGCCAAAAATACAAGGACAATGGGCCATGTTGTTAACTGGGAGACAGGGATGTCTAGATTGATCTGGATAAGGAGACTCATAGAGAACAATCTATGGTAGGTCCAGTCAGCTTTCACATACTTAGGTTGTTAACTACTCACTTTTTTTTTTATGTTTGGGAGACAATGCTTCTTGAAATGTACTGTAATCAACCCTTTCATTTTTCCTTTTTATAATTCATAAACAGTCATATATCCATTGATCCTATATATTTTAAACTTATATTTTTATCATAAGATTTAAGAACAGAAATTACATGATGACACATCTGTGAAAAATGATATAGGGAAACAAAAGCGAAATAATTAAATAAAAACTCTTATCCCAGTTTGTCTGTGTTATCTCATATATAAAGCACATCCAGCCATCTGCATAATAAAATTTAAAAAAAACATATTTGTTAAATCCTAAAATGATCCTTGTCTAAATCAGAGGTCAGCTTGTTCCTGAGGTGTGCATATTACTTTATGGGCACCATAACTTACCTGTCATTGTTCTGCTTCTGTAACCAGAAGGTTTTCTGTTTCCCTCTTTGTTCAAACTGTGATGACATGTTGATACTGTGCCCTATACTTATTAAAAGTTCATATCCTGTCATGCTTGCACAGCAAACTTGTGGTTCTTGTCCTTAGAAACTCCCTGCTCACTCAGCTCAGGGCTGACTCTTTAGACTGGTATTGACAGGAATGTGTGATTATGTCACACTGGATCTGTATGGCAAACTTAAAACTTTAAGTTCATCCTGGTTTCCTTCTGTTGAATGAGAACAACCCATTCACCACAATATTTTCTCCAACTATTGGTAAATGAAAGTTTCAGAGAAGATGGAATACTCTGAGAGTCAATATTATTGTTCTTTATTCTACTTGCTCAATCATGTTGCTGATAATCTACTCATAATATTCACAAATTAGAAACAATTTAGATGTCCCTCAACACAAGAATGGATAAAAATAATACATTCACACAATTGATTTTTACTGACCTATTTAAAACCTTATTAAACTCACAGGTAAATGAATGGAGCTCGAAAAAGAAATGATTCCGAGTGAAGTAATCTCGACCCCCAAAGACAAATATGGACTATTTATATGTACGTGTTAGTGGGTAAGTCTTCAATAAGCAAGCTGCAATCCCTATAAGCACAGATATTAGATATGGAATAAAGGACTAGGGAGAATCATTCTCCATGGGAAGGGAAAACATTATAGATAGCTATGGATGCACTGGGAGTAGAGGGCAGACTAGAAATGGAATATTATATGAGCAGTATAATGGAAGACAGGGGATAAGGGAGGGAAGAGTGTAGGGACAGCTAAAGTAAGGGCCATTTAAGGGTTGTATGGAAACCTAATACTGAAGACTCTTCTTCAAAGGATGCTTGCAAAAGAGACATCTATATGGCATCATGTCACCAAATAGAGGGGGAGATAAAGCCTCACTAGACATCGCTAATCAAGTGAAACTTTTAGTTCTGTGAATGAGTTACATTCTCAAAGGGACCCAAGGAAACCTCCAAACTGATCAATAGGTTGCCCTAGAGGGAGGGGGGAACATGAATAAAAAAGACATTATTTTATAATAACAATAATAATAGTAATAATAAAATGAATATACAAAAAATAATTCAGAAATATTTTCCACATATGTCTTTAATTCCTTACTTGGTTTATGTGGTAGAAATATCCATTTCAGTATAACATTTTCCCTTTTCACTAAAATAAATCCCTATAGGAGGATGCTTAGAGGGCAAGATAACTAGAATGCAATTAAGGTCTGGATCTACATGATCTACATGTGTGTCCTGTAATTTCTTTTCCAACAAAGCCAATTCTCTCTCAAGTTCATGTGACAATTATGTCAGACTATTTAAGTACTTGTCACCATTTAAGGTTTTTGAACAAATTATCCAGTTCATCATTTTTATTCCAATAGTGGGTCGTAAATTGGTTATATCTCCTAGTAGTCTTTTAAAATCAGTACGTGTCTTCAATCTATCTCTCCTGACTTGTACCTTTTGGGGTATAATTTTTTTGTTGGCCTATTTTGTAACATAAATAATTAATAGAATCTCCTTTTTGTATTTTTTTAGGGGCAATTTGTAATACCCAAGCAGGAATTTTTTTTTTCATTTCCTCAAACATTCTAAGGTATCAATATTTGAATCAGCCAACAAGATGTCTTCCATGTAATGATTAATTACAGATCGTGAGAATTTGTTACACATTTGTTCTAATGTTTATATATGTATATGTACACACACACACACACACACACACACACACACACACACACACACACACACATATTGGCATAGAGTGGGGCTATTCAGCATTCCTGAAGGAGGACCCTCTAATGATATCCTTTTACCGGTTGAGAATTATTGTAAGTTGGCAATGTAAAGGTGAATTTTTCTTTGTTTTGTTCTTGTAGAGATATTTATTGTAAAGAAACAGTCTTTTAAGAGAATAACTATTATAGGCCATTCTTTAGATAACAGAGAAGGCAAAGGAATTTCAGACTGTAGAGAGCCCATTGGCTGGATCACCTTGTTTATTGCCCTTAGATCTGTTACAATTCTCCACCTTCCAGATTTCTTTTTAAAACAAATACAGGAGAATTCCAAAGTGTGGTTGATTCTTCAAAATGCATTTAACTGCTCCCGTACCAGCTTCTCTAAGGCCTTCAATTTCTTTTTTGTTAAAGGCCATTAGTGAACCTACATAGGCTTATCTGTTGGCCATTTTAAAGGTAGTGCTGTGTGTGTTTGCATCTTTGAAAGATCAGCAGCTGTTAAAAAAAAAAAAAAAATAGCCAGAGAAGCCAAATAGAAATGTGAAGTTGGTGTTATGCTTTTATATTCTGGCTTAATTCCCTCAGGGTAAAATTCCACCTCAGCTGCAGTAAATAAACAAGTATCTGACAACAAGTCAAACAAATCAGTGTAGGTTGGTTTTAGACACCATATGATATAGAAACAGAGAGTCTTCACAGCATCAATGATGAAGCGCTTGGTCTTAATTGGACTCTGTTAACTGTTTCTAATACCTTTACTCCCATAAAACTTTGATAAATGTTTTTTTACAGTAACTTTTTAACCTAACATTTAAGTATATGAAATTTCCACTAGTAATTAAAACACCCGTGAAGATATGGATGAGAAAAGTGAGCTAAAACCAAGATCATTCAAAACAAGTGTGTGATAAAATGCAGCATCCTTCATCACCTTAGCATCTTCATATTTTTGTTCCTCTGTGTGTGAAACAAAAGGAAAACACTCATCTTTCCAAGCTGCAGAGTATCTTACACTTTTTGTCAGCTAGTGATAGCTCACTCTAAGCTATTCAGTATAAACCTAGTCCAGCTTAAAATTCAAGAAGCAAAGTGACAGCTGATCTTATTATATTGTTATACTGAACAACTGGGAGCCAGGAAAGCAGAACATTGTCTGTACCTGAAAGCCTTCTTTAGATGATTAAGTGGAATTTTGCATGACCCACTTGTAGCTACACATCCCTCACCTACCAAAGTGCCTGAGAATCAGGCTCTCCAAAAATATTTAATAAATGGATCTAATAGAAAAAAAGAAATCGTTAAATACTTGAATACACACTCCCATCATAAGTGTTATAGCTTGATTTTATTCAAGTACCCATAGAATTTTTTGACACTAGAAAAGTATCATTGAAATAAATTACATATTTTTCCTGTATACCTCATCGTTTAAAAGTTTTTGTGGACCTGTGAATGTACTAAAGACTATAATAGTACTTTATACACCAATAATAGTATTTTCTCAATATTTAGATTGTTTTTTACTCATATACACATATACCATGTATAGTACACATTTTATATTATACTATATGCTTTATGTATAACACATTCTATATATGCATTCTATATATGTGTTATATGTATATGTTACATATATGAGTATAATATAGTTGGATATAATATATTTTTGAAGTTTAAAAATATGCACTGTATTAGAAAAATACTAAATGCAATCAATTTAAATGAATTAGAAATTTAGAAAAATTTTTCCTTCTAATTCTTTCTTTATTCTTCACATTTTTTGCTGTATACCATTCCTGGCGAATACCTTTGCTAAACTTAAAATCTAATGCTTGTGATTTCATAGAAAAGGTTTTATGAAGGCCGACATTGACAATCTCTATTGGGATAGTAATCACTTTCGCTGCCCTTTACTAAACATTTGAATGGACAATGTCTCATGATTGGCACTGGGGATTTGGTTAGTCCATGGTTTTTGTGGGAAATTTGTCAAGTCTGTCTTAACTTACTGTAATATACATACATACATACATACATACATACATACATACATACATACATACATACATATGTACACACCACACACACACTGCCATGCATGTATTTCTAGGTTAATGTACAATACAATTCCTCGAGACTTCATCAAACAAACTGGTACTACCAGTCTCTCATTTTTCTTTCCCCTTCTATAAATTGCTCTTCCTTCCTCTTGTGAGTCCCTTTCTGTCATTCTGCTCCACACTTCCTAGCAAATGCATCATACTCAGTTCCAAGCTTTGCTCTCCACCCCACACTTACACTTATAGGCCCTTTTTATTATCCTGCTTTCTGTGGTTACTCCATACTCTAGTACATTACAAGCGAGAAAGGACATCTACCCTTTGACTTTTGGGGTCTAAGTTATGTCATTCAGCAAAATCTTTTCTAAGTTTATCTATTTCCTGCAAACTTCAGGATTTCATGTCTCTTAATAGCTTAGTAATATTTCATGCTCTATATGTTCTACAGTTTCATTAAGCATTCATAAGTTGAAGGAAATTTAGGTTAATGACTACTTGGAGAAGGGGAATTAGCCTCTTCAAGGAATAAAGCCTCTTTACGAGTGGTCTCATGCAGAGTGGTCAGCCTTGATACCATCCACACATAAATGATAAAAAAATATGCTATAAAGTTGTGTGCACTTTGTATGTCATCAGTTTGAGAGTGGGGCAGGCACTTGAAGGTTTTGAGGAAGTGTATCTAGGAGGGGCAGAGGAATAAAAAGGAGGCAATAGAGAAATGCAATAATATTATTATAGAAATATTTTTTAAAAGAGTACTACAATAAATAAAATACTATGAAGATTAGAAAAATAAATTTTGCTAAGTGCAGTGCTTGGAAAAATACAAACTTATTTAGGATCTTAAATATTGAAACAAACCAGATTTTTTTTAAAAATAAAGCTATTATGTTTGTATGTGCATTATAGTGTGTATACAAATATAAGAAGAGAGTATTGGATCCATTGGAAATAGAGTTACAGCAATTAGGAGTCTCTTGATGCATGTGACATCAATACCGATAATAAATATTGGGTTTTTGTAAGAGCAATATCCCACCTTAACTGCTGAACCTCCTAGCAGGTCCTTTCACCAAATTTAAGAATACTAATTTGTTGCATACCAATTTTCACTTTTGAAAGTGCAAGTAATTTTATAATTACTTCACTAATTTTCCCAGGTAAGAATTGCAGTGGTTAATTTTCACGTTCGTATTAATTGGGTTGATTGTTCCCTACGGGATGAATGAAATACACAGAGGTTTGTGTGTAAAGGTGTTTGTCCTGAAGTTTAATTGACAAATATTCACCATGCCATGGTTGAGGTCCCATACATAACGAAAAAGAAGAATAAACAAAGCAAGCTGAGGACAAATGTTCGTCTCCTCCCTCTTCCTGGATGCCAACACGATGATGACACCAGGCACTTCATGTTCTCCCCATCATGCCCCTCCCCTCGCTCCTCCCCCCCCCCCCCCGTCACAGTGTCAATCAAATTATTTCTTCTCTTAAGGTGCTTCTTGTCCAGTGTTTGGTCACAACAATGCGAACATGCGAACAGTAACTAATGCAACAGCTACTTATGTCTTTTAGAGAATAACTATTCATCTCAGCCTGCTACACTAGGGTACCAAGTTACCCCCAGCCTTGCTTTCTTAAGGAAACATTGCCTTGCACTAGTATTCAGTCACATTTAATAAAGACGAATCTTTCTGGAAATTCTAATCCCTTAGGTAGTTTTCAAACTCAGAGGCAGAATTTTCTGATACCCTTTAAATGCATAAATTGTGGTGCTTTGTTTCGTTCCGTTAGACACAGTACATCACTTGGTGCTCAGGCATCAAAAAAGCTCCTCTCTTATTTTTAGGATTCAGGAATCACGGTGTAATTATTGTGAAAAGGCAAACCTTTTGTTTAAGATTGGCTGCCCAGTTTCTTGGATACTAAGTGTGACAAGCTCTGCAGGTGTACAGACTCCTGCCTATTGATACAAATTGAACCTGAAAATAGCAATTTATTCAGCAAATCAAACCAATCACTGCAATGCACTTTCCTCTCTTAGCTCTTACTTCCCTCCGTCCACCTTCCACCACTCTGAAGGTTCAGTTTTATAGTAACATTTCTTTTTCAGCAAGGGGTTTGGAGAGGCTGTCATGGTGAGCCTCTTTTAACCTTCTTAGCATTAAGCTTTTCTTTTTGATGACCATTTATTTACAGATACTACTTATTCCAGGCCAAAAAATAAAAAAAAATAAAAAATGATCAATACATGCTTTAAATAGCGTTTCAGTCCCTAAGTCCATTTTCTTTTTTCCACTTTTCTTTGCCCATAAATAATAAAAAAAAATCACATTACATGCTTTGTAATACATTTTCATTATTCCAATATCATACCTGAGATTCTACAGTGAAGCTGCTTCTTATATATGCTAACATAATCTGCTGACAGGAAATAGGAAAACAAAGAACCGAGAAGGATTTTTGAAATGAATCTTTTTTCTTTATCACTTATTTGCAGTGACACCTAATAGTCAAGGATCTGACATGAGTAAATAAAAGATAGTTGGCCTGAAGGGAAGCAAACAGAGCTTAGAACGCTCAATCTGTATCAAAGCCTGGATAAATAAGTGGTCACTCTCCAACTTTGGAAACAACACATATTCTTGGCACTTGCCCAATTTGACCAAACTTTCCACAGGACCACAATAGCTAACCTTTGGTGGTTTCCATGGCAGCAGGCAGCTCATATAGAGTAGGGAAGATCATAATGAAGGACAGAGAACATTTGAAAGCAAACAAGTTGTACTCCTCTTGGTACATATTTAAATGTAATTTAAGCAAAGACAAAAACTATCAGGATTTATTTTTATTTTCAGATACTGATTGCATTGTACTTGCATTCTAAATGTACTTCAACAAGACTGTTTTTAAGGAATGTGTCTGGAAAAGGGGAAAGACATATGGATGGAAATGATCCAGGGGAATATAGGTGGTATTAGAGAGTAGTTTCCCTGGTTGCTGTAATTGATTTTATGCCTCATCACTTTAGAAGAGTGAAGCCTGAATAGCGTCAGGCCCATGTAGGAGACTAAATACCTTATCAAGAAGCCAGCAGAAGGTGGCTTGGATACTTTACCTTAAGTGGGTGCTTTCTAATTTAAAGGGGGAATGGGGAAATCCCTGATCAGTCAGTTTCTCTGACCTTTGCACTCATTGCTGTGGCACAAATGTCCTTGCTACACAAAAACATCTGAATAAATAACATAAGAAAAATTTATTTGAAAGGCAAACAATTAAAGGATTTTTTTTTCATTTCTTTTTCATGAGTTTTGAAAGCATCAATGCGGAGATCTTTCCCTCCTTGGCTCGTTTACTATCTAGGTATTTTTTTTTTTTTTATGGAGCAATCGTAAATAAAATTTTTATTTTAGTTTCTGTCTTAACATGTCTGTGATCAGTATATTTTAAAGGTACAGGTTTTTATACATTGATAATTTCTCTTGCAATGAAAATATGCTATGTTGACTCCAAGAACTTTCTGGTTGGCTGTGTAGGTTTTGGTTGTCGTTTTTAGATTTTTTTTGTTATGCTGTTTGTTTGATTTGATTTTGATGTTGTTGCTGTGGTTTTCATTCTTTCGTTTAGTTTTTGAGACTTTTTTTTTTTCTAAGATCTGTCTGTTTCCGCCTCCTGAGTTCAGGGATTAAAGGTATGTGTTACCATGGCCACAATGTAAGATATTTTAAAATGTATTTTTTATTAAAATATAATGACATTACCTCCTCCCTCCAATGTATCCAAGATGTCCCACTGTCAATTTCATAGCCTACTTTCTTAATTATTACTAATGCATATAGAAATAACACATTACTAATATGTATGTACAATATATACCAGTAATAATATATATACTAACAAGTATATAAATACAGCCTTCTGTATCTGAAAATATAGGAATAGTCTGACTTTTATTTCCTATTTCTATATTCCTATCTTTCTCCTATGTATGGCTCTAAGGCTTCAAGCACAATGTGGAATGACATTGGAGTTTGCACCTTTATCTCATTCAAGATTTTAGAAACACTCTCGGTATTTGTATATTTATTATAGTGTTAGCTATAGGTTTGTCATATTTATTTGTTGTACTTAATTATGTTACATCTGTTCCTAATTGTTTCCAGACATTTATCACGAAAGTATGTTAAATGTTGTTAAATGTATTTTCTCCATCTATTGTGTTCTTAAAACTATTTACATGATATTGTACAGTTATCACTTTACTATGTTGAGACACTGGCATGAAACCCACTAGATTGCTGAATTTATATTATTTTTAAAACTTATGTTACCTCAAGTAATATATAGATTCAATGCAACCTTTTCAAAATTCCAAAGATGTTCTTCCCAGAACTTCAAGAAACTATTCAAAAATTCATATGGAAACACCAAAGTCCTCAAATATCCAAAGCAGTCCTTTTCAGAAAGAACACTACTGGAAATATGATAACATCAGGCTGTATTAGGCCTCAATTTATATGACAGAACTCTAATAACCGGGTGGCACAGTACTGCTATGAAAACAGACATGTATATCATTTTAACACATTAGAGAAGCCAAAATTTAAAATTTTGGCAACTGATTATAAGAAAGATATCAAACATATAAATTAGATAAGACATTTTATTTAGCAGACAATGCTAGCAAAACCAGATATTCTATCTGTAAAAGAACTGAAAGAGATTCATTTTTGTTCCATAAACAATAATAAATTCACAATGAATGAAAGACCTCAATTTTAAACCACAATTGATGAAGCTTCTAATGGAATCTATAGGAATATACTTAATGTTGTAGGTACGGACAGACATTTCTGAATAACACCCCAACAGCACAGGCATAGTCACAGAATTAACACATTGGAGTATATACAATTAAGAAGCATTTGGTAAAGTCTTTCAGACCTTACTTGCTTTTATTTCAGACTAAATTCTAACAAAAATCAACACAGGGACCAAGGGCTTATTGCAGCTCACAATTATAGGTTGTAGCCCAGCACTGTGGAGAGGGTCACCGTGGAAGGAACCTGAAATGTGTAGTCACATCACCAGCACCTACAGTCAAGAGTGCAGACACAATGAGTGTCTCTTCACTTCTCATTTAGCTGGCTCTGTTCTCACATTGTCCAGAATTCAAACAAGGTAAAGGTGTTGCCCACTTTCAGGCTTCATTTCTCCACACGTGAGGCAATCAGAACAAAGTCACACAGACAGGTCCACCAGAACATTCAGATCTAGACAATCTCTCAATGAGACTTTTTATTACATGATTCTAGATTCTGTCAGGATTATGATTAAACTACCTAACTGTACTTTAGAGAAGAGGTTAGTATCTAAAAAAGCATAAAACATTAGAAAAATTAAATGCCAGGGTTTGTGAGGTGGCTCATTTGTCAGAGAGCTTACCACAAAGATATATTTGAGTTCAGATCCATGGAGGATGAAGGTAAAGTATTCCTAAAAGTTCGCCACTGTCATTTATACACATCCCATGGAATGTGTGTGCATGATTACACAGTGATAATTAAACACACACATACACACAGACACATACACACATGCACACACATACACACATGCACATAAATGCACACATAAACATATACACACGCACATACACACACACAGAGTGAACAAATGGGTTAAGGAAACAATAAGCAGGTTGCAAGTAAATATCTATAAATAAAAGTGTGTATTTTTAGCCATTAAAGAAATGCTAATAAAGATTATTCTGAGGTTCCATCTCACCCCAGCCAGAAAGATATGACAAAGAAAAGACTAAATGATATATGCTTGCAAAGATGTGGAGAAGAAGCGATTCGTATGCCTTACAAGTGGGACTCTAAACTAGTACAGCTATTATGAAATCAATAAGGATGTTTCCCTCAACTTAATGAGAGAAATATTAAACAAATTAACTATACAATTTCTGGGTCTACACTCAAAGGACTCTATGTTCTACCGCAAAGATACTTGCACATCCATTTTAATTGCTGCATTATTCATTATAGGACAAAAATAGGACCAACCTATATATCCACCAACAACTGAGTGCATATTAAGGATGTGGCAAACATATACAGTGGAATTTTATTTGTCTATAAAAGAATGAAATAATAAGAAATAGTTTTTGTCTGTCTAAATAACTTCTCTCTATATATATATGCATATATATATTTCTAGACACAATTTTTCTGAAAATTTTATTATTTAATTTTCTTCTTCTGAGTGAACAGCTTAAATGATTTTATATGTTTTCATTAAACTCTCATATTGAAAGACAGATCATCTCCTACAGGTCCTTATTAAACATTTACTAAATATAATAGAATATCAAATAATCTGTGGGATGTCCAAAAGAACTAATGTGAATATATTTTCCATTTTGTGATAACTCAACAGTTCTCATTGCTTGTGAAGAAGTACTTTTCATCTTCTCTCTCTTACATAGCATAATTTAAAGTAGGTAATTATGAAATACTATTGACATAAAATTAATTAAATTATCATCTCTGAAATGTATAGCTTTGAAACATGAACTTAATAGTAAGCTATTCAATTTTTATTTGTTGAATCTACATTATGTAGAACTAAATTAAAGGGAGGCATTAAGAAGATTTCATTGAAATTTTTCTGTTATTGAAAACGGTAGTGAGTGTCACCTATAGATCCAGATATTAAAGCTCACTAGGATGCATTTTAAATATGTTCTCATTTGGTTTCCCTTACACTTCTAAGACTTTGTTTTCTTAACATTTCTAAAAATAAAAAAAAAATACATGCACACTTGTCTATTACTTGTATTTTCATTGTGTAACTATGTGTGTTCCTACTTTTTCTTTTTGCTTATGTTCTTTTAAGTAATAATAAGTTTTATAAGAGCACAAGATAAATTTATAAGGCAGTGAATTTGTTTTAAACTATGTATATTAAAAGATATTTAAGTATTGTTAGTCAGTCTAAAGGTAAAAAGACTGAACATTTTAAACAGCCTATAGTTGTACTGTCATTATTAATATTGTTTACTGATTTTACTAATATTTATTTCTCTTATTTCTTGCAAATGATGATTTAAATGACTTCAGTTTACAATACTAACAACCCTTAAAAAAAAATACATGTTTCTGGATGTGTTATTGCATACCCTACAAGTCTGACCTTTGAAACCAAGAGATGGGACGATTGGTATTGGTTCAATATCAGCCTGTACTACAGAGTGAGTTCTAGGTGAGTGAGAACCACAGTGTGAAAACATACATTCATCTGTTATAGACATGTAGAAACATTTTATATTTAGAGCCGGACATTTCAGCATCCTCAAAGGGATTCATTCTATAAAAATTTGACTTAAATATTAGAGTTAAGTTGTATCAAAAAGATACTTCTAGTAAACACATCTAGTTATTTATCAAATCAACATCTTAAAATAACCATGTAAACTTACGAATTTAATTTTCTCAATATTTCTTCTAAACATTCTGAACTTATTACTACAGATATTTAAACTTCAACATTGGTCATGCAGAAAAAAAGATAGTCTGGCATTAAGGAATCTGTAATCAGATGTCAAAATGGAAAATTTCATATTGATAAAATACTCTAATTTTTTATTATTTATTCTTACAATAAATAAATAAGTAACATAAACAGAACAACAACAACAAAAAAAAAAAAAAAAAAAAAAAAGGAAAGTCATGGCCCCTTGCAATATGTACTTAAGGAGCCTCACTGCTGTGGGAGAAACTATCCAAACCAAGACACATACAGAGAAAAAGATACTAAAACAGAATTTGCAAGCATTCATTTTTTTTTTTTTTTTTTTTTTTTTTTTTTTTTTTTTTTTTTTTTTTTTTTTTTTTTTTTTTTTTTTTTATAGTTGTGGAGCCCTGTAGGATGCCATGGATAGATGCTCATTCAAGACCTGTCCCAAATCATGGAGAATTGTTCTCTAATTTATATTTTCAATGTCTTTTAAAAAAGCTTCCCAATAGTTAACTTCCTTTCAAAAGCTAATATACTCACCAGTTCCTTCGAAAGCAGTTTCCTTTACTGGCAAAATTCCCTGGACATATTTTAAGAGCCTTGACTGAGTTGTTTTGCCTTTTAGCTTGCAATGTGCTTTTGAATGATCAATATGCATTATGGAACTGTGCTTACTCGCCATTTTATCCAGTCAGGAAACTGTATCAAATATCTGGTTCATATATTTAAACACAAACAGTATTCTTAATACAAACACCCATGGATTTTTCCTTTTCTATTTCCTAACCCAGTGATGCTACATTTCTCTCTGGGCTAGAGATAAGCCTCTGCTAGTAAAAGTACTCGAGGTACAAGTATAATACCTTGATTTTGATCCCCTTATGTGGAAAGAAAAAATTTCCACAAGTTGACTTCTGACTTCTACATGACTGCCATGACACAAGTGTGTCTACAAACTTACACAGTAATTATAACAATTAAAATTAAATACAAATAAAATAGTTCCATTTTGATTAGGAAGTCTTTATTTTTAAAGTTGAATGTTTTGATGTAATAAACAATATAATAAAATGTTAAAATAAGGTATCATCTTGCAAAATATAGCAGTAATATAATAAAAATAGAAGTGTAATATTTTTAATAATCATTATATTACTATGTTTAATCCCATTTTTAGAACCAAGCTCTTACTGTAAATAGGTCCAAAGTCACAGATAGGTAGAATGAAGACAGAACATAGTTCTTCTAGAAATTTAGTAGATTTATGAGTCTCTAAGAAGTAATCATCTTTAGAGCAATAAACACCGAGTAAGATGAAAGAATTACAATTCCTCCAAAGAAGTTTACTCTTTGCATATCGAATACTTTGCTGTAGTTTGAATCTTGATTTTTTTCTCCAAAGAACTATGCATTTAAAGTATAGCCTATAAGGTAGTGTTACTGAGAAGTGTTAGTGGGAACCTTTGCATCTTTAGATGTAAACCTTTGTAGAGGACAGGAGGACCGTTTCTCCAAGATACTGTTTTCTGGCTTCGTGGTCAGAGTGTAAAAACTGAGCTCTGGTTTGTATTCCCAATGTGATGGATCCAATAATTTTTTTCTTCTAAAACTTTCAAAGCCTGGGGCCAATATAAGCTTTTCTCTTCATAAACTGTCTTTGGTAACCATCATGGTGATGGAAATCTGACAAATTTGTCTCTATCTTCAATGCTGCACAATTCTCATCACTTGCAAATGAAGTTTACTTTTTCTCTTCTGTTTTCATTGACTAAAGTCCTGCTGTAGAATTTAGAAAGCTAAATTTTCTACTGTTTAACGATAGAATAAAAACCAGCGAGTATTTAAGACGATATAAGACATGTAATTGCTGAAGTCTGTTTGTTTATTTAGTATTTTAAGGAAGTCACTCACAGTAATATATTCACATTCCACATCACACTGATACAGGAGACTAGAATATGTAGCTGTATAATTATGTACTATGGTTTAAATGTGACATTTTGAAAGTAAAATAAAGAAAAAAATGAGTTCTTGCTTCAGACTAACTTTGTATTCAGGGCATAAATGAGTGAAAATTTTGAACAATTTATAGAAAGCTTTAAGATAGCTGTAATGTTGCCTTCTATTTTTCCAGGCTAGCTTCATAAATAACTTTGAAAGCAGGTAGCAAGAAAAGAAATGAAGGCACACTATAATCTATAGTTGGAAGCAGCCATAATTTTTGTAATGAGCAAACATACGAGAGTTATTTTTGAAAATTAAAATATATGTGTATGTGATGAAGTTTAAAATTATCTAAATTTTCTATAACGTACAGTAATAATTTCCATGAGAAATGTTTATTGTTTTTCTACTTGCAATCTTAATAGCACTCATATCACTCCAACATGTCCAATAGTCTATGTTTATAATATAATGCGAGAATGTATTGGATTTTTTATTGTTTTGGTATTATGATTTATTTTTCCATTACTTATGTCTGAAACATTTGCCTGGATAATGCCTTTTTAGCATTAGAAGGGTTTGTTTTGTGTGTGATTTATTATTATAGTGTTTAGTGATCATTGGAAACCATGCTTATCAAAGAAATATAGCCTTCTGGTTATTTGTTTATATTTATTTTGAGGTAATAGAAAGTGTCAATGATAAATGAAGAAAAAATATAATTTCCCTCCACAAGGCCACAAAAATATTAATAAGTGGTGTTTTATCAGTGGAAAGTTCTATCAACAATATCTCTTTAAGGCAAATGGATAGTATAAGGATGAGTTCAGTCCATAGAATCCAATAAGAAGGACATGGTGATGCATGTCTAGAATCAAAACCCTGGGGAGACAGTGCCCCGAGGATGGCTGAGGCTTTCCAGCCAGCTAGTCTAGATGAAACACTGTTTCAGGTGCAGTGAGAAACCTTGTCTCAAAAAATCAGGTGTAAGGCTGAGAGATGGTTTGGTTACTTAAGGGAACATACTGAACTTAAGGAGGACCTGAGTTTGGTTCCCAGTATCCATGTCATATTTCTCCTAACTACCTGTAGCTTTAGATCCAGGCAAACTGATGCAATCTTATGATTTCTGAAAGTTTCCATAGTCACATGCAAACACAGATACACTTAAAAATAAAAGTCATTAGCCATCAGAAAAATGCAAATCAAAACAACTTTGAGATACCATCTTACACCTGACAGAATAGCTAAGTTCAAAAACTTAGATGACAGCCTATGTTGGAGACGATGTGGAACACGAACACAGGGAACACTCCTCCATTGTTGGTGGGAGTTTAAATTTGTACAACCACGCTGGAATGCAGTATGACTATTGCTCAGAAAACTGGGAATCAATCTCCCCAAGGATCCGGCAACAACACTATTAGGCATATTCCCAAAGGATGCATATTCGTACCCCCAAGACATCATCTCAACTATGTTCATGGCAGCATTATTTGTAATAACAAGAACCTGGAAATAACATAGATGCCCCTCAACTGAAGAATAAAATAACAATCTGTGGTACATCTACACAATGGAATACTACTCAGCAGGAAAAAAAAAGACAGCCTAAAATTTTCAGCCAGATGAATAAACTTGGAGAATATTCACCTGAGGAAGGTATAACAAACCCAGAAAGATAGGCATGGGATGTACTCACTCATAAGTGGATTTTAGAAAAAAAGAAAAGAATACCCAAGCTGCAAACCACAACTACTGAACAGCTTGGGATTAGAAGGAACTTGAGAGACATCTGGAGATTCCCCTAAAGAAGAGAAAATCACTTTAGCAAATTGGGGTCATAAGGGGTTGCAACCAAGAAGAGTTGGGAACAAATCTTGAAAGAAGGGGATGGCTGAGTGAGAGGAGCAAAGAGAGAGATAGAAAGAGATGGATGTCTCAATAGAGGAAGCCAATGTGGAGTTGGAAAGAGACTGGGTGCTAAGGAAATGTCCAGGAACTCACAGGATATCCCTGGCCAAGTCTCCACATGATGGTGGAGGTGGTGTCTAAATGGGACTTCTCCTATAATCAAACTAGTAAACAACATAGGTGTCATCACAGAACCTACATCCAACAAAGAATAGAGGTGGAGGCAGAGATCCATGGCTAAGCACTGGGCAGAGCTCCTGGTCCAACTGAGAACAGGGGAGGAGAGTCTCTTTGAGCAAGGAGACAGGGATTATCAGGAAGATTTCCTGAAGAGTGATGGCTGGCTGGAATTCACTGAATGGGCAATTGCCACTGGAGTTCCTTCAGGAGGGGAAGCTGAGCCCTTCGGGGAGATGGGTGGTTTTCAACTGCCATGAGTGTGTGGAGTCACAAGGGGTGGGATCAGACTGTGTTCCAGTGAATGGGCTGACATATGGAGCCCATTCCAAGAAGACAAACACCCAACCCAGCACTGCATTTGGATGAGTGAACTGGACTTGCCTGGAGTGGATGTATCCACTGTGCTGGCCTGCCTTGGGACTTCTGGCCCTTTTGGGGGAGGGCATGGGTAGATGGGGAGGGGTGAGGCTGAGGGATGGCTGGGAAGGATTGGGAGGGGGGAGGAGAGGGAGAGCAGGGGGATACATTGATGGAGATGACATTTTTTAAATGAAAATCAAATTAAATTTAAAAGACACCCCCCTCAAAAGTAGTAAAGTGAAAAGTAATTGAGAAACTTAACAAGCCTATGGCCTCCATATGCACGTGCCCACATATACGTGTTTCCTTATACACCCATACGCATACATATACAAAATGAAAATGCACACAGATACACACACACACACACACACACACACACACACACACACACACACACACACAGAGAGAGAGAGAGAGAGAGAGAGAGAGAGAGAGAGAGAGAGAGAGAGAGAGAGAGAATTGCAAGGAATTTTACAATCAGCCACTGAACATGCAGTGAAAATTTTTTGAATATACCAAAGTTTTTAATTTTTTTCAGAATCTTTCTTCTTTGCTTCAGAATTCTTTTTTATGTTCATTTTATTATTATTTTATTTAAAAATGTGTCCTTTTAAAATCCATGTATCCCCTTGCTCCCCCTTCCTTCCCTCCTCCAATTCCCTCCCAGTCAGCCTTCAGCCTCACCCCTCCCCGTGCCACCTGTCTGGGACATAAAGACCCTACAAAAATTTTATCAACAAAAGAAGATAAAGAGGACAGAAACACTTTCGGCAATCGACAGTAAGAGCTTGTTGGCATCTGAAGGGCTCATATGGGTATCAGAAAAAAAATGAAGTAAGCTGGCAAGAATGTTGGGAAGTACTGAAACTTACTTTCTCAGCCTTTCCGTTTTTAATTTCCCTGTAGGTAGACACTCTAGGCATGCCCAAAGCATCAAAGTTGGCAAAAGTATCCTGGGATATTCCAGTGCTAACAGTAACCACAACATGATGGAACATTAAATATCCAGACAGTTGCAGCCACTGGAGTTGTTACATCCTCTTCATTGCGTATGAGAAGGGGTACGATGCTCTTTGGACAAAATACCCTTTCCAGTTCTGCACTGACCTTGACCTCTAGACACCTCACTCTAGTAGCAACATACTGCTTAGCAGCAGGGACCAGATCAGAGCTAGCTTAGAGAAGACAACAGCCAGAGACAGTTTTCAAGCTGTCTGCAAAGCAGAACAGTGAATTGACTTTCTATGAAATACACTAAATAAAATAGCCCTTCCTTAAAAACAAATATATACTATGCTATGCTCAAAAAAAAAGAAAAGAAAAGAAAACCCCAAAGTTACTGATTATACGTGTGAATGCAAATGCTTTTGTAATTAAATCTTCACTTTTAATAAAAAGTGTATTAATAGAAATTATATATAGTAAAAGTATTTGTATGTATGTAAAAGTTCTGCTAAATAATAGAAAAATCTATGTTTCATAATATTTATATTAAAAAAATAGATGGTTAGTGATGATGTTATCAGGCATTATGAAACTTCTTGATCAAATATCTACTTGATTCATTTTGAGTTAAAAATTACAAAGCATGTATGCCATGGAGTATGTTCTGTAATGGTATGATAGTTAAGACTCTTGTTATTGAAGAACAAATGGATGCTACTGGATGCAAGTAATTAATTTTAGAACTTGCTTCCTAAGCATGGTACCACTGTGATGTGGAAGGATAAGAACTGGTTACTTGAGAAATACGGCAGGAGAATTTCCATGGTTTGCAAAATGGAGCTACTAATTTTAAATATCAGTCTACATATCAGTCCATGTGTCAAATTTTCTATCTTGATTAGTTTAAAAAAAAAAGGTTAGAATAAATCTTTCAAACACAAGTTATACTCTCTTTCCTGTCTTCAACATCTCCTTTCTTTTCTATTTCTTTTATGTAGATATACAACCAGAAGCAAAAGAAGAGTTTATTGAACACAGTGAAACTTTGAATCTCTCTCTTCACGTTGGTCAAGTACCTGGAAGTAGTGAATTAGTCATTTTATTGAATGGTGATGAAATTGTTTCCAAAATTAAGACTGTATCTTCTCACTGCCTAGAATTTAGTGTTTAACATAAGTAGCTGATAACACCACACAATACAGGAAAACCTATAGAAGGAATATGGATAATGCCATCCTAAAACGATGCTCTGTTTACAGAGGCTGATTTCCCCTGTCATACGAAATACTGAAAAGACAAAGCAGGGACACAGTAACTACAGCCCAATAAGGAAAACATTGTGTTCTTGTAAGTAAAGAAAGTATATGTGTGGTATGTCAAGCTGGATGGTAAGTTATGTTTCTACAAAAGTACCTTTTTGCCTACAGCAATGGAGTAAGAAAGTAATGGTCAGTGCTGAATAAAGCCTCATGAGCTTAAGAGGAGGCTAGGAAAATTTTCAAAATACCAACCTTTCTAATTTCTCTATGCATATGACTGATCCAGTGAATTTAATAGCTGCCACACTCTCTTTTCCCTGACCCGAGAGTATGAAATCACACTGTTGCTTATGGAGAGTTGCAAGAATATTTAGCACACATTCACAGAAGACAACAAAGATCAGGAAAAAATACCTAAGATCCTGAAAAATTCAGGAAAACATTACATTTTTTGACTTTTGTAAGAGTTGTATTTTTTATAAAGAGTTAATGATGTAATTTGAAAGACATGTTCTGCAGTTTGAAATATAAGCAGCAATTGATACATATGTGTGAAATTATAAAAGAACGTAAATCAATCAGTAATGTCATTTTAAACATTTGCAAGAGAGATAATTGTATAGATATTATAATATAAGGCCAGTAATTATTAAGCATTGAACATCTTTTGAAATCCATATCAAAGATATTTCATAGTTAAAGTGGGATTTTTACAAAATCTTCCATTATGCCTCAGTTAAAGCAAGAAAAATAACAAAACCACACTAACTTATATTGTCTAATATAGATCTCCATTATAATACATGGAAGGTCTAATTGTGAAAGAAATAGATTATTAATTTTGTAAAATAAGCCAAAGCATTTCTTTCTCTCTCTATTTTTTCATTAGAATATCCCTTTACCTTGTAATAGTTAATTTATTCAAAACATTATTACTTATCTTAGAAACAGTACTCATGTAAAATTCCCACATTTTAAAATTTTGTCTACTTTTACCACAAAAATCAATCCTAGTAAATACTATTTCATTCCTTCAAAAAATCATATGATGACTTCTCAAATACGGTGATTCTGAAGCAGCAGTTTCATACTAATAAATATCTATATGTTATTATGTATATATTTATTCAAATGTTTATATTCACAGCTAATGGAGTGTGGGTTCAATTACTCCCAGTTAATTACTGATTTTTTAAATGATAAATAATTAACCTTAAGCTTAAAGGATTAAGTTGCCTATAATAAAACTGTTTCAACTAGGCATATACTATAGAATATATTGTAAAGCAAGTAAACATTTTCTAGAATTGAAAAGTCAGATAAAGAGAATGTCTACATTGCCTTATTTTTATATAGCTATTATGCACATATAATATGTGAAAATATCAATATTGTAAGTGTGTTACCTACTATTTTACTGAGAATACATATGTAATTTAAATAATTATTGTTCCTATAAGCCCATATGATGATGCTTATAAAACTAATGTTCAGTTTTCAGCTTCTATGTTGAACACTTTCAGTTATCCATTACTAATTTATGGATATCAAAGCTTATGAAAATTTTAAGATTATCCTCACTCAGAGAACAGATTTGACTAAAAATCTTTTTAAAGAATCATGTAGGTAATAAAATATGTAATTATATCTAATATATCCCTTATATCAACTTTATTATTAAAATATGAGTAACATTTGGCTGCTTATCCGAGAAACAAATAGGGTGTTAGCAATATTGCTTTTCAGGTAAGTTCCGACACAGATTTACTAAGTTTCCTTGAACACAAATACTTTCCCCGTCCAACTCAACTACAATCCAAAAGGAAGCAGAGAAGTTGAGCAAATATATCATGATATCTAGAATACTAACCAACACTGTCTCAAAGACAATGAGAATTGTCTAACTGAAGAATAATAGTGATTATTAAAACTTATCGTGTGAGTCGCCATTTGTCTTGTGTGATTTTTATTATTACCTACAAAGCTGTACACTGATTATAACCTTGAACACTTGCAGATAAAATCATTTAGACTGTTCCAAGCAGCAAAGTATTAAAATATGACAAGAAATACTAATTCCTTTGTTTGTTTTTTCAAAATGATTACTCATGCAATTGACAGAATTTGGAACAGTATATGAGCATTTATGCAGGCACAACTTAAATCAGAGAGAGAGGGGAGAGAGAGGGAGGCAGGGAGAGAGAGAGAGAGGAGGGAGGGACGGAGGGAGGGAGGGAGGGAGGGAGGGAGGGAGGGAGGGAGGGAAAGAGAGAGAGAGAGGGAGAGAGAGAGAGAGAGAGAGAGAGAGAGAGAGAGAGAGAGAGAGAGAGAGAGAGAGAGAGAGAAAATACCACTACTGTTATGGCTGTCACCATGGTGTTTCTGTGGGACTTAAGGCTGGGAGATGCTGTGTCTCTGACTCTTTTGCTTGCTCGTGGAATGCTTTTCCTCCTGTTGGGTTGCCTCACCAAACCTCAAAAGATGGACTTTTGCCTTGTGTTATTGTTTGGTTGTTGTCCCTTGGAGGCCTGCTCTTTTCTGAAGGGCAGTGAAGAGGAAGTGGATCTGGGGGGCAGAGGAGGTAGGGAAGCTAGGATTAGGAAGGGATCAGAAGCTGTGGTGGGATTTATTATGTGAAAGAATAATCTATTCTCAGTTTAAAAAAGAAAGAAAAAAGGCAGCAAGACACAGCTGCAGGGAGACATGTTTTGTTTGGGAGTACATGGGAATATGAAGAGAATGTCAGGCATTGTGAGGCTTCCTTCCCCCACTGTTTTATATTTTATCTGCTTTCATAAGCTAGAATATACTTACCAAATCAGATTCCAGTCATTCAAATCTTTATTCCTTGCTACATAAAGCTCTGAGCACACTAATCTCTCTGGTCTTTGATAAGTCAACACAGCAATCAATAGCATGCTGCCTTTTCCTTCAGGTCTTACTGGCTTCTGTTGATTAATATCAGCTTTCCAGGAGAAACATGAAAATCAGATCATGTGCAACTGTATCAAGCTGCCATATGACTTCGGGAAACTGAGACATTCAAGGGAACTGGGAAAGTGAACTGCAGTAGATAAATGTCAATTTCAGGGTTTTTTGACATTTCGTTATATTTAAATTACAAGCAATGTTATTTTGGTTGCTTCCTGCTCTAAACATGTTGGTTTTCCCTTTCAGAAGATTCTGATAAAATGTGTGATTATCCCTTGCCAACATTTTCAATTCCTCTTCTATGCAGACAGCAGGGTTTATATGATAAAATTTTAATGACCGTGGACCTGCATAACAATGCAAGGCACCAGAACATTTTCAATAAGCCTATGCATTTGTTAAGACCGGCATGGGTGTTATTCTCTAAGAGGAAGGCTTCCTGGTCTGAGAAGCAGGCTTAGAAGGGATAGATGCTGCTCCCAGGAAAGCACCATTATCATGCAGCAGTGGTCCAGATGAAATGGAGATTTATGAATCACAGCCAAGGAAGCTATATTACTGGCTGTAAATTAAAATGGGGTTTAACATATACCCAACGTGAGACTGAAGGATCTAGTTTTCAAATTACCCCACAGACTTACTTGAAAGCAGCTTTCAAGTGCCTTTCTATTGCTGATTGCGTCCCTTCAACTTCCCACAAAAACCCTACAGTATTTTCAGGTTGCAGTTTCAGAGGATGTGGGAGTATCAAAATGTATTCAGGAGAGACTTTGGTTTAACTCCTTTTCAATTCCAGATTAAGTCGATGTTGGAGCTGGACTCTGTCAATGTTAAATCAGGCAGTGATGTTGCCTGCACAAAGAGCTGTGTCTGAGTTTGTGGAACTGGCTTCATGTCTTACATATATGCATGCGCAGCCCTGAGCCTGAGAATTTTTACAAGTAACAAAAACTAACCTAAAAATTCCACCAAAATTTGTAAAAGTTGTGTTTGTTTTGTTTCTTTATTCACCTGTGGAGCCATCACTGTAAATTACTTGAGACACATGGTAAAGTGTAAACAGAAAGTTATGAGGAGTTGCTTCTTTGTCACCGTGATGCCCTGATGTGTTGAGCATACTTTGCTCTTCTTGGTAAGTTATTGAAATTTGGCAGCTTCTTGGGGAAGTTTTCCTGCTGGAGATATACTATGATAACCACACAAGAAAACTATTTTGAAAATTTTCTTCTCACATCATGAGTACCGCCTGGAGAATGAGAATTCAAGGTGTGGCCTCTGATGGGTCTTGGCCCAGGACATCCCATTTCATAAATGAAAATCTATTGCTGTTGTACATCAGCATCTCTCAACATGACATTGATTAGACCTTCTGGTTAAGAAAACCAACTGAAAGTATAGGGAAGCAGAATGTTCACCCCACAGGAATCTGGATTAATGAGAGAAATGTCTTCCTGGGTAATTAGAACACAATGATACTGTTCTATAAAACAACATTTAGTAATAAAAGTAGGGAAAAGATAATAGAAATGGAAAGATGATGCTGGCATGCTGGGAGAAACATTATAAATGTTATCATAAATGTAAGATGATCCATTAAAGAAAACAATTCCCCAAAGTTTAATATAAAGCTATAAGTAATGGTTCATATGTAAAGTAAAAAAAAAAAAAATGTCTGGGAGACTAGCATCACAACCCACAAATTCTTTGAAATAAGTGGTTAAAGTATTTTGTGATAAGATTTTACATATATTCTAAGAAAATTGAGTTTTATGTTGAAAGTCAATATAAGATTTCTTTGAGACTTTCAATGATAAAATTAATTAAATTGAATATACATATGTTAGAATACAAAATACTGTGGCTGATAATACAAAAGTCAGTATTTTCAAGTTTTAATTAAAAAACATTCTTTAAGAATATAATACACTTTGAGGAGTAATAATAATAAATATAATTGCTACAAATATGTGTTGCAAGTCAAATATAGATACAGACCCCTATCCCTAGTAGTGTACGTGTATTTACTAATCTAGAAAGCTTCATTTTGGTAAGATATTTAAATATCAATTGTTTCATTAATTTTTAATAATGTAACAGTGTATTAGGCTGCCTAAGAAACTTTCTACGTATCTCAATTTCACTTACATTCAAACCAAAATACATACAGAATGTAAAGATACATTCTTAGAAGTACATAATTTTATAAGAAACTTACAAACATAAAACTTAAAAATACCTAATCAAATAATCCATTTCTGTTATGTTACTTGTGAAATTGCACTGTAGTTCGAGGACAATGTATTTGGTCTCTGTGTTCAAAGCCTCATCATTTCCCCCAGTGACAGTGTAACAGAAAAATCTCTTTCTCAATATGTACATTTGCCCTGGTTTTTGACACAGAGCTTTTACAGTCTGTGGAACTGTGTTGAAAGGGTCCTCTGTTCTAATGAGGCATATGAGCATTCCTGCTCTAGATGGCTTCAAGATACATATTCTTTTCCAGTAAGAGTGATGCTTGATTAAAAATGTGCAATTCTTAATCTACTAACAATGTCCATCAGTAGGAAGAGGGGAGACAGAGTTAACAACCAATTACACTTATGTGATGACACTTCCACAAGGATCTCTTGTCAAAATTCAGACAACTTTGGGTTGCTGGGAGGGGTACTTTCAAAATTTCAAGGAACAGAATTCCCTCTGCTCCAGAACTTTTTCTCTATATACCTTTTCTTTTAACATTTTGATTTTGTTTTTTATGATATCTTTTACAGTAAGCCACTAATAAGTAGACTTTCCCTGTGTTCTATGAGCTAGTATAGAAAACTACTTCAATTCAGTAAGGAGTCAGGGAAACTGCCAACTATGCATCTTGTTCTATTAGCTACTTTTCTCATTGCTATGTGACAAAATGTCTGACAAGAAGAAATTCAAGGAAGTTTTTATTCTGGTTCACGGTTGGCAAAAATGCCTTTGATTGCAGAGTAAAGAGCCTAAGGGTAGGAGCCAGAGGCTAGCTGGTCACAGGTAGCCACAGGGAACAAAGTGAACAAAAATTGGGGCACCACTATAAAGCCCCACAATATGCTCCAGTGACTCATTTCCTCCACTGAGGCACTGACTCCTAAATGTTCCATAGCCTTCCAAATGTCACTACAGTCTGAGATGTGAGTATCCATCACACTCAACCTACATTCCCATTTTGATTCTTAGATGCTCATAGTTACCTCATGATCTCAATCCACATGTTCCAACTTCCAAAGTCCCCATGTTCATTAATTGTGTCAAGACTGGCCAAAAGTCAAATCCTGATCTAAGAATCATGGCAAACTACCGGTGTATTTTTTAAAATATCCAATTCAACTTAAAAAATCATTTTTATTCCAAAGAGCTAATGTAGCCTCCTCCAACAATGCTGTCTTTAATATATGCAATCTCGCTCTTTTGTTCCGTGCATATAACTTTTCTCAAGAGATGCCCCATGGTTCTGGCATCTCCAATATCTAGATGTCTCCATTGTATCATCAAAAGCCTCATCATCATGATTTCAGGCAGAAACTCTTTGCTGGGACTCTACTTCTACTTTACATGCCTGGGGTCAGCTGTTCTCTGAAACTATAATACAAGACACTAGGACCATTGGAATATGCAGTTTTTATGCTGTAAAGCCAATATAATGTGAATAATATGGATAAATTCTACCTCTACCATGAGATGGAATTGGGTCCTTGAACCATGGTTGTAATAGACTCTGCTTGCCTGGTTGGGTACCAAAACCCAAGATTTACTTAGGTTTAAACATTTGTAAAACTCCAGGAAACTTCATACTAGTAGGGAATGTCTATAGGATTATGTATCATCCCCAAACTTCTGAAAGACATCAAAGTATTACATTGTCATAGATAATACCTAGTGGGAACTCAGTAACAGAATTCTAGATTCAGTTCCCCTACTTACTCCTATATATTCCAGGATCTCCCAAGATCACTTGCAGCCAGAGAAGGGAAGAATGAAATGATACCAGGCATCTCTGTTGCAAATAATGTGGTGATCCTACTTAAGAACATGTAGGCTGAAAGTGTTATCCTTAGCCCAAGATGCCTGTGACTGATGTTTGTCATGGGGCAGTCTATGTGACTAACTCTCCCCATCTCTGAAGTCCTTTAGAATCAACTAACAAGATACAAGTGATCGCTATGAGCAAACAAAATCAAAATAAAAATGGACTAACAGTTACAAAATAATTTCAAAACTGGGAGCAACTTTACAGTCACAACAGTGTAAGATGGGCCTCAAGTCCACTTCCACAGAGGATGAGCATATTGGTTTTATGTTCCCTTGCATGGTTCAAAGCAATAGTTGGGTATTGTTCTTCAAGATGAAAAATCCTTGATGAGAACGTATATTAATGCAATATTTTAATTTTTATTTCTCTTAAAGTTTTCCATATAACTGAAAATGAAATACGTATATTCAAATATGTACTATATAAATATATATTTATATGAAATAATACTGACATATAAGTGAGATATATTTATATATACATAACTTAATATCTATAAGTTCAGTTTAAATTAGTAGTAATTACTGCAATGAAGTACATGAACTTTAATTCTTTCTGGCTACATTGAAAATCACAGTAACTCTTTTGGTTGAACCACTACAGCTATGTCTAACGAAACATGTTCAGCTCTAACTGAAAGACATAAAGACTTTACTGTTTGCTCCCTTGTTTAAGCCCTCTGGCAGTCAGGCAAGGCTGCTAATGAATATCTCTGAATTGTTATCAAAACCAAGTTTGTCAGTTTTAAGTTTGGCTGCAGAATTCATGTACAGAATGTACAAGGTCCCGTTCTCGTCTCTGTTTTTGGTGTTGTGTTTGCTGGAGTCCTCTGTTCTGCTCAGCTCACCTCTTTTGTGGGCACTGGTTAACTTGACTGTGCCTATGCAATACATGGATTCTGTAAGCATGAAACACACGCTCCAGCACTGAGGAGTACAGTGCATAGCTTTACATTTCTAAGATTTTAGGTGATGACAGTGTCTTTTGTAACTAAACGACCCTCTCTGCCATGATAGTTATAACACATTTTCTGCCATTGATAAGTTACAGAAGCATTACCTCCTGACGTTGTTCTGCCTCTATGCTCTACAGTCTTTTTTTAAAAATAGCAAAACAGAACATACATTCATTCAATTACATGTAAGTAATGCTCAATTTTATTGAAAAAAAAATGATTCCAATTATGTTTTCTAAATTCTCATTTGAAACAAATCCTTTCTAGCTGTCATTTACGAGTGCATCCAAGAGCAAATAAAACACTTTAAAAACTACAAATTAAAGTTCCAAATTATAAAAGATTAAAACAAAACAACAGAGGCAAGCATGGAACTGGTCATGCATTATCAATTGTAAACAAAAGACAGTTAAAACACAGGACTTTTGTTTTAGCAATTGGGCTGATGTAACATACAGATAACATTTAGTCTTTACGTTACGTTACCAATTCTGTTTCTTCTATTCATTTGAAAACAAACATCATTTGTCTACCATGTACCAGGCACAATAAGGGTACTGAAATACAATGGTAAATGTGACTTAGCTTCCAGAGCTTAGAGTTTAGCAGAGAAAAAAGAAAAGAAAAAAAAACCAAAAAACAAAAAACTATGAGAATTCTTCTTGCTAAAAATATTCCACGTAAGTATGGAATAACACCTTGGGAATCCTGCACATAAATAATTCAATACTTTTAAGGACAAAGCAAAGATAGTCATGGGTAGTTCTGGAAGACTCTATAGGTAGTGTGTTATAAATCAGAAAAAAAATATACAAGTTGAATTTGAACAACCATGAAGTATAAGAAAATATATTTAGAGAATTAATTGAAAATAAAATCAGTAGAATATGGACAGGGATTTCATATGCTAACAAAGTAGGTAACATATAAAACAGAAAAGAAAAATGTTACTCAAAGAGTTGAAACTTTATCCTCAAATAAGGGAATAATGCTCACAATTTTTAGGCAGAAAGATGACATGCCAAATTTTATTTTAGAAAGCTTCTCCTGGAAGTGATATGGAATTTGGATTGTCAAGGGAGGAGATAGGAGCCTGAGAGAGTGACTGGCATCGATTACAGCATTCTATGTGAAGAATCATTGAAAATGACACAAGCCAATTGACAGAGATGTAGAAAGATTCAGTAAATTTGAGATATATGTGGAAGATTGAATAATGAGATCCATAAACTTTGGGAAGAAAAGGAGGAAATAATTAATCTTGTTCTATGAAGGTGAGACAAAGTAAAGTATTTTAATTAAAACATTCATAAGACAATTAGAAATAGTGTGATAAAATTATAAAACTCATATTTGAAAAATAGGCAATTGATAGAACACATGTTTAGAATGCAGTAGTATGCACATATTATTGCCAGAACCATGGGAAAGCATAAATCTATTCTATAGGACATGATGGTGAAGTGGTTGAAAATAGTCATCTATAATCAAAGCCTTTATTCTACTGAGATCTGTATTTGCATCATCAGAAAATAAAAAGGATACAGTCTATTAACTGAATTCCATCAATGTATCTAAGAGAAATAGATAAAAATTCATATCACATTTTGTTCAGCTATCAAGACAATACCCCAAACGTCAATACTACTGGGAATTCTTAGTACTTCTCAGAAGTATTCATCAGATTTCCCGGATGTATGAAAGTGAGTGTTTGTGCACAATGCATTCATGTACAAAGTGGAATAACTAACTCATTTCTTTAGTCCCCAGAGAATTATGCCCTGAGCTTGCTCCAGGCCATCCCTTTATAAAACAAATCTAATTCTTTCTATATTGTATCATAAATTGAATAGCAGATGTTAAAGTCTATCCTGGGATCTTCCAAAGGCTGCTGACTTTACACAAGTTTCAGATATAGGGAAAGGCTGTGACTTAGTCTTACTGCACATTAATAATTCAAGAATATGAGCAAATTCATGAAGGTGGTGGGAAGTCCCTTAGGGCATTGATGTCAGCTTGCATCATGACTTCGGAAAAGAAGAGCCAACACTGAATGAAATGTGAAGGAGACAGTGAGGGAGATGAAGTGTAGGACACGGACTCCCAAGTCTTCAGTGCAGTTACTAAAAATAGAAAATACTGCTCGTGTTTTTCTTTTTTTATTGGAAATGGGTAGAAAAATTCAATATTCCTTCATACAAAGAAAGAAATAAGGACTGTTAGCACTGACAGGACAAAAGTGGAATTGGGGAATGGAAATGTCACCCTTTGGGAATTCACAAATTATGGGCCAGTCTGAGACATGAGTGGAATATAGAATATACGGAGTTAAGAAGTGGGAGTTGCCAGATTTCAAAGAGGCAGTAGGAGCCTCAGTAGAATTCATTACCACTTTAAAAATCTGATGTTTGCCTGGTTTCTTTCTTATTGAATTTTCTGATGATGGACTATAGCGCTTGTTGTGATAAATGTTCGTACATGAACGTTTGAGTTGGTCCAGAGTTTTATTAAAGGCTTCTATTCTGTTTTTAATCTTCCCTACTCTTTAAACAAATTCTATGTTCAGACTAAGCCAAATTATCATATAATTTTCTCTCAAGTTTTCTCTCTCCCTGCAGAATCCATGCAGTGAATATTGTCATCCAGATCAATGTGTCTGGCTAACATCAATGCGCCTTTGACATTACTCAACAACTTCATCTCTGCATCTCCTCTATCTGTTTTATCTAGTTTCCTACTGCATAATGTCATTGTATCGCTCACAATAAAAATGAACAGAAAAGGGCATCATTTAATTAAAAGAGAAAAAAGAAAATATTAAAAAAGCAGATGGAAAACATAATATATCACATTACTGTCAAGGTTATTAAATCTTATATTTAAAAGGTATACCCCTAACCATGAAATCTAAAAACTCACCACATGTTTAGCTCAGTTATTGCATGTTTCAAGTGTCCTTTTAACACATACTTCTAAAATATAGTTGAATACGATGAATGTTCTGAGTGGCTTAAATCAGTCGTTGTTCTTACTTTCTGAGCTTTCTTTCAAATTATATTATTTCTTGTCATTTGGTTGAATTCTGCATTTGTTTTATGTTTATTTCATTCTTATGTTCTCCTTAGTCAATTCACCCTCATCATTTGTTTCTCTTCTTCTTAAATGATAAGGGGAGGATTCTAACAATGAGAGGAAGGACGGGCAATGAGCCTTCCTACATCTCACATCTAAACACAAACTCCAGGCATGGCATAGTCAATAATAGTGGAAGATCTTCAACCCAGCTGATTGGAATTTTATCTCGGGCTAGTGTTATCCATATTATTGTATTATGTTAAGAGCAAAATTCTCTGAGAATAAACTTACTATAAGATAATGTAGCCCTTAGCTATATGGCTTCATAACAATTATGAAAATTTTACCAAATTTATATTCTAGCAATTCAAGTTCAGTGTGGGCTGTTAATGGAGTTTACCCTCAACATTAGGGGAGATACACTAAAACCACTTTAGAAAATAAATCTTAGAAAATGTTCTTAGATTAAGGGATAAGATCAGAATAGCAAATCTTGCCTAATCAAATAGAACTTCTGTTTTGAGAAACTGATAAAATTTAGTTAGATTGTAACACTGGTATCACAAAAGTAATGATAAAAAACCATCAGATGTATGGCTCAAATCAAGTTCCCAATGATCAGTGCAAGGATTACTATGTTAGCAAGCCCTGTGGATTTGCTATATGCCATGGAATTGAAATTCTGTGATTTCTTTTTTCTTCTCTTATTTCTTTAACTAGAAGCAATCTATTGAGAACTGTATTTAATTCACTGTGTCTGGTTGAGTCATTTGAGCTACAAGAACTAAATTTGAATAGCATGAATGTAACACTTGAAATATATACATAAGCATAAAAGTAACAAATAAAACACTACAAGAATTGTCCAAATGTTAGTGTGGAGAAACCATGATTGCATTATTTGACAGAATAAACAGCCATCAAAGGTATTGATAAAACCTATTTAATAACAGATCATTTCCATACAGTATAGTAATGACATAGATAGGATCTATCACTCAGAAAGACATAAGTATTTCATCTTGCTTGCTTGGGAACCTAAAGGAAGGCATGAGTGATGATGAATTGCCAATAGAAAGTAGGAAAGTGTAAAAGCTGAGGAGGGTCTGGCCTAGGCTATTGACAACCTTTTTGTGATAGTAGTGAGAAAATCATAGTTCCTGCATATTCAAACTTTTGATATTCTGATATGACATTATCAAAGGTCAAAGTCAAGAATAACACAGCCATATTCCAAAATAACATCACACACACACACACACACACACACACACACACACACACACACACACACACATATTTAAAAGTAAGTTAGTTATTTTGTATTGTACCACAATTCTAACTATTCTCTGATGGATGTATCTCAGGGACAACAGGTTATGCAAACCTAACAGTGTACAGCTTTCCTGGCACCCATTCTAATCCAATATCCATAGAGGTTAAGCCTTGGAATTACGTAGTAAACAACACCTGCTGAAGGGCATGTGCCATTCTTTCTCTCCAGGAGCCCCACCCAAGGAAAAAGCAGTTTCCAAATACTCATGCTGGATATTTCTAATTATAGCCTTAACCAGAATGACATCTGCAATTAAAAAGAGTGGCATTTTCTCTTTGATTTCTCATATATAAATAAATCACACAACACTTTAAAGGTTAAGTTATGCAAAATATATGGTTATGTACAAAGGACTCTCCCTCCTTCTGTTCACTGGAAATTGACATCCAGAAGATCTCTATGAATCTATTTCTACCAGAACTCTGCTGCCTATCAATTATCATTCAGAAATTTACCATGAGACATTCATGAAGCATTATCAGAGATAAATTTGGAGTGGGGGGAACTACATGTAATGTCTATTAGTATGATTAATTATGTTAGTGAGAGTATACATTGCCACTCCAAGAAAAACAGGGCCAGACAGCATGGTACCAAGCTCTCTAGCTTTAATATATTCCTACTCACACCAAAAGCCAACTCTCTTGATTTTAAAACATCTTGCATAGGAAAATGGAAATGCTAATGCCAAACTGGAAGGCTAACTTAAGGACCCACTTGGATTAATATTTTAAAATTACTTCCCCACAAGTCCTGTAAAACCTGTAACCAGTTTCCCTTCTGCATAAAGTATACACTGGCTTGTGAAAAAGATTTTTATATTTTAAGGTAAATCAATTTAGGGGAATTAATTTCTTCAAGAAAAGGAGTTTTGAGGAGTTGTAATAAAAACATTATTTTTCTACAACCTCCATCATTGTGTGAGGTTTATGCCTAGGTCTCGGCTTAAAAACAACAAGACAAATCAAACAAAAACTGGCTTCTAATATGAAAAAGAGTGACACTGAATGATCCGGAAAAGAAATCTTCGTAAGTCATTTATTTCAACTGGATCCAAATTTTTGTTCATCTTCTGCGTTCTAACGCTGGAACTTCTAGCAGCAGAATGTGACATGGAAACCAGTGCTTCATAGCTGGCCTGGGTGTATTTTTCTCCATCCATAAATCCATCGAGCCCTCCTGTGGTTCACAAACACTGCATTTTCCCAGGAAGGTACAGTAAATTTTATATATAGGCCATAAGTGGCTATGAAGAAAGTCCTTGCCCATATGCTCAGAGCCTGAAGTGACACTGTCAGGAGCTAAGGAGAGCAAGACATTGCTGCTGAGAAGGATTAGCAGGCAGCCTGGCCCTTCTGTTTGTTTTTCATGTAGTTGTGCAGTGAATCAGGGCATCAACTCCCACACAGATGCATATTCTCAGCCTTGGAGGAAAGAGGCCAAGAAAATGAAACCAGACTGCACAAAAAAAGCAAAAATAACCATAGACGGACGCAACAAGGGGTTTAGCAACCATGAGCTGAATGAAATTGTGCTGGGTACTGGGCTTGCTCATTCCAAAGCTATTTGGCTTGAACAGCAAGATCACTAAAGCCTGCTTTTTCTCCACTACGTTTGTGGGTACTTTATGAGTAGGGCTTGTGTTTACTCCTAGACATTTTGTGCTCAATGGCTCACATAGTTTCTGCACACTGTAGGTATTCACATTCCCTTATCTAGAACTGAATTTTCTGCAGGAAACAGTTCTGTTATACTGACAGGCAAACAGGAGGACCCCTCATGGTTAGAGTTGTAAATAAAACTGCTGGAAGAAATTGCCATTTGGAAACACTTCAATATTTGTTGCACTGACTTGTTCTTTGAGCCATAGGAGATCAAATGTTTTCACCACCAGGGAATGGTAAACTACTTCTTAAATGTACATATTCTGAAATCAGATATTTCTGATCATTTGAAATTGAAAGTTGTTTGTATTAAACTTCTGCATTACTTAATGAGGTTTTTTGTCTGTTTGTTTGTTTTAATGGATACTTCCTTAACACTTCCTTTAATACTTTAAATATTCTATTCCTGAAGCTTAAGGCATGGAGATGAAAAAAAATGTCATAGAACTGATACTTTCATGGCACCAACACATTGCTGTAGAAAGAATATTAAACCTATCATTAAAGCAATTATAAATAAATTCTTCTATGGGCATAGATTAAGAAACAATGTGGCTAATAATAGTAGTGTTTAAATGATAAAATGAATAGATCAGCTTCTGTAATGTTTTACTTTGCTTTCTACTGCGTTGTAAAAATACCATGAGCAAAATCAACTTGTGGAAGAAAGATTAATTTTGTCTTACAGTGTATAGTCTATCACTGGAGGGAGCTAAGGCCAGTACCCAAGTCAGGAACTGAAGCAAGGCCACAGAGGAACACTGCTTACTAACTTGCTCCCTGTGGCCTGCAGAATAACACTGCTCACAGCAAGTTGAACACACTCATGATAACCATCAATCAAGAAAATATTTTAAGACTTGCTTACAGGCCATTCTGATGGGACAGTTACTCAACTGAGGTTCCTACTTCCATAAAGGCCTTATCTTGTGTTAAGTTAAAGAAAACACAGACACACACAGTCACACACACACACACACACACACACACACACACAAATACACACACACACAAAGACAAAACCTAGCCAATACATATGGGAAAGCAATCTGGTTCTTCTGTTTAGAAATGAACAGAACTGACTCCAGCAACAGAGCAGGAGAGTCAGTTTTCACTGTTGGTAGACAGTAAGGCCAGGAGCACAGGCTCCCTTACTCTCATTAACACTTTTATCCCCTTTAGAAATTGGTACCCTAGGATCATTGTCAGAAATATTCACTTTTGTCAGAAGTGAGGGCACCTGTTTTCTCCTAGTACTGAAGAGCCAAAGGCAGGTAGATCTCTGTGACTTCCAGGCCAGCCTAGTCAACATTGCAAATTCCAGAGCAGCCAGGGCTATATAGTAAGACCCTGTCTCAAAAGCCAACCAGACAACCACCAAACCAAAGGATGTTTTCAACCAGGACCCTGGTAGCTTATGGGATGTCCTTGTCTGTTCTCTGGGGTAACTTTTGAAACTATGATATTTATTATGCAAGTCTAAGCAGTTATTGCCAATTTGGGAAATTCTTGTACATTGGCAATTTAATACATTTAAACTGAGCTAGTACCCAATTATATGTTAGGAAAGTGAGAAAATATACAAACATAAATGTTTTCTACTATCTTCAGAAGAACTGTGTACAGCAAAAAAATTCCACGAACAGACAAGACAGGCTCCGCCACACTCAGTGCTTGTGTGCCTTTTTGTCTCCAGAGAACAATGGCTTCAGAATAAACAAAACGTGAATTCAGAGGGAGTCACAGAGAAGGAAAGTGTAATCTAGTTGACCTTAACTGTTTGTTGCAAGATTTTCTAGAGTTTCTTCTGAATTCTAGGCTGAAACTATGTGGAGTGCACATTACAGTGTAAAATAATAATAATTAAAAAAAACCTTGCAGGTAAAAAGAGGAAACATATTATTTGCTTCACTAAATGATTGCTCTTTGTAGATGTATTTTGAATCCTAATATTTATTATAAGAGATGGCCCATGATCTATGTTTATCCTAAATGAATCCTACATCCTTATATGTATCTAAGCAATTTGCTGTTTTTCTTTTAAGTCTTCCCAAAGTCTTGAGTTGATAGAATAAAAACACAACAGAACAACAACAAACCCCCAAATAAACTATTTTAAGAGAGTAAACATTGATGACCCCATTCATATGATTCCTGTTATAGGCTTACTTTAGATTTTCTTCTCAGAATGAATCCCTTCCAGAGTGACCTTATACAAAACACTAAAAATTATACTCCTGACAAGTTAATGAAAATGAAGGAACAAGAGAGAGAGAGAGGGAAAGTGAAACAGTATCTAGTAAAGTTATCACAAACCTAGTCATCTGTACGCAGCGGGAAGTTACACATTGGTATTGCACAGAGCACTTTTAAAACACGCTGTAATTTGGTTCAAACTTAATGGAAGCTTAGGATGGAGCTGTAACGATCAGAACAGTGACTCTGTCTAGCATCTGATCCAAAACTAATGAAACTGGCAACTTGTCTACTTTAAGCCAGTAAATTCTCTGCTCTAAAAATCATGTCTGCCTGACAAGCAGGAGGCTATGTCTCACAGCAGAGCCTAGGGCATTTACATACCTCAGATTTCCATATCTCATATTGCTTCTTTCCCCCCAGATACAAAACAGCAAGTATTGATTCAATATCACCCGCTGTCTCTTTTAATTGAAATCTTGAGCATATACAAACATGTCAAGAGTTAGTAATAAAAAGTACAACTAACAGCTCAGAAGCCATAGATATTGATCGTCGGAGGATTAGAAAACCTATTCTTTTGCTTGGGGTTTGAATCATATTAATGGTTATAAATGAAGATACAGTATATCGGTAGGAGTCAAGCTCTGTCAAAGGAATATTGAGAGACTTCTTAAATACTCCCTCCTCCTCAAACAAACTGAGCATGAGAACACACTACATTGCAAAGTTTTGGTTAAGCCATTCATCTTTAGAAAATGTTGGTAAAATGGGAAAGGAAATGCATACTTTAAGCTACCTCTCTAATTTGGGTGCTTTTGTCTCCTTTACAGTCATGTGCAGAAAGCTGGGCTCTGGCTTGACAATGTGAATAGTGATAACTCAGACAGGTGAGGCCACTGAGAAAGTCAGTGGACTTTGACAATGCTTGCTTTGGAAGAGGTTGATGTCTAGGATTGGCCTATCCATATTTCCTGGCTTCCTGTTTCCCTGTGTTCATCATCTCTCACCTCATGTTTACGAGCCATCTTACCCTGAGCATTGCCAAAATCAGTGGCTCTTCCTCCCAACTGTTTGTTTTTAAATGCTACTCATTGGCCATTTTGATAAAGCAATGAATAACAGGATAAGGTAATGCTACCAAGAAGTAGGATGGTTCTTATGCCCATAACAATAAATGTAGAAGTTCCTGTAAATGAGTAGTGACTTGAGGTTATAAAAGTTGGGAAGAAAAGACTAGAAATGACCAAGAATCTTGAGTAGAAAACAGGAGATACTTCCCTTAAGAGCGTGAACATATGAAGACATGAAAAGTGAGCTCTGACAGAAATGAGCGGCCTCTTGCAAATGGATTGAAGGCCCTCCCTCATTACACTATTGCAAAAAAACGAAGCTTTGTGGGAGCATAGATTTAAGAATGATGGACTAGAAGCTGGAGAGAAGGTTCAGTGATGAAAAGCATTTGTTCAGAGAACATTGACGCATTTCATAGCATCCATACCATAAACTATACCAATCACTCATGGCTCTTCAGGCCTCTGCAAGTATCTGCACACATGCAGAGTACATCATGCACTGAGTCACAGGCAAGAACACACACCCCAGACATACACAAACACACACACACACATACACCCCAGACACACACACACACACACACACACCTCAGACATACACAAACACACACATATACACATACACACCAGACATACACAAACACACACACATACACACACATACACACACACCCCAGACATACACAAACACACACACAAACACACACATAAACACACACACACACACACACACGAAACAAAATAAAATCATTTAAAGCAATAATTATGAGCTAGGTTATTTTTCTTTGTGAAATCTCTATCTGATATTTTGTTATTACAAGAAATTGTGAAGCAGTAAAGCTAGTTTTAAATAAGAGTTGATACCCTTCTCTTGTATAAAACCTTTTGGGAAGTTAGTCTGTGTTCTATAGTAAGGGTTTGTGGTTCTTTCTATAAAGATATTGGAGGGGAAAAGTAACATAAAAGGTGAAAAGAACCTAAAAACCCTTGATGAAAACATGAAGCATCAAGAGGAAGGGGAAGGGGAAATAAAGAAAGAGTCCAAAGAAAGCTGGTTAACTTTTCTAAATGAAACCAATGTTGCCTCTTACCTTTTAGCTTCTCCATTCTTTCCCCCCCCCCCCCGTACATGCATGTGCCTATGTATGTGTGTGTGTGTGTTTAACATAACCTAATGCAGACATTTATTTTCAAATTCATATACTTCAGATTTTGGTAAAGATATTTTATAACTGAACTAAATGGAACATTAATGCTTTTATATTGGGAAATATTCAGACTGAAAGAATTCTATTTTATGTTGTCTTAAGTATTTCAAGAATTGTTTGATACTGTATTTCTTATTACATCCTAATATGACCACCCTACTGTCCACTGAAACTTTTGGTATACATGGCATTATTGTCTGTGTCTTATAGATGACAACAATAAACCCAAAGAAGACATGTAATGTGCAAAAAGCTGTAATAGGAGAGATACAACACAGCAACTGACTCCTGTATTTTTGACTCAGAGCTCCATTTCAAAAATCATTATCCAGATCTTTTATATGCTAAAACATGTCTAACATGCACACTAAAGTTAAAGAGAAAGAAAAAGTGTGCTATATAGAGCCTATAGTGGCCCAGTCCAAAGGGTCAACGGTGAGATCTGAGTAAATGACACAGGTGAAAGTACAAGTTAACTTTTTAAATCGGGGTTAAAGAAAGGCAAGTCAAGGTGATGCCAAGAAGGGGAAAACCATGCCCTCAGGCTAAGAGACAAATGGGAGGTTAATGGGCTGAAAGAACTTCTTGAGCAAGGTCTATGGTCTGCTGAGGTCAGCTCTTAAATCACCTTCCAAACTCAGTTAAGCTTGGGAGGGAGGTTATTTGAAGGATAACTAAAAAGCTATAGAAAGTCTTTTTTTTCCCTTGAAGAGTCATATTTGCATTATAAAAGATCACTGTAGCAGCAACTTAAAAGAAGTGGAGGTTCAAAGGTCATACAAGGTCAGGTAGAATGAAACTGCTTTAAGGTAGAAAAACAAAGAAAAATGGCTGTGTGTGTACCTCTCTCTCTCTGTGTGTGCCTGTGTGTGTGTGCTTGGGTGTGTCTGTCTGTCTGTCTCTCTCTCTCTCTCTCTCTCTCTCTCTCTCTCTCTCTCTCTCTCTCTCTCTGTGTGTGTGTGTGTGTGTGTGTGTGTGTGTGTGTAGGATTGGTGGTAGTTAGAAGGGAAGATGTATTTATAGAATTGCATTTTATTGATAAAAACCTCTTTTGTGTGGGTAGAGCAAGGGGATCACAAAGAAATTCAAGGATTATGTTTGCAAGAGGTGGTTCTGCTTTCTTCTAAGACAAGCTCCACATGCAGACAGTAGATGGTCCCATTTTAAACAGGAATAATTGGATGTGCTACAGATGTCCATATGGTGCCATCCATATGGATACAACAATAAGCAGTTTTGTAAGAGCTTGGAGAGGCACAGAAAATGTGTCCCACAATCCAAAAAAGGGCAAAGATCCTATGTGCTATTTACCTCCCTATGTCAGAGAAAATCCTGGCAGCACCAATGCAGTCAAGGAATAAAAAAGAAAGATTATCTAAGGGACCATGGTAAAGTGAAATAAAATGGGAATTTTAATTTCCGTCTTGGTTGTTCAATCCATCTTTAAAAAATGGGGAGAGCATTTGTGACGGTTCTTCTTCCATAAATACATGCCAAATAAGTGTCGTGAAAATGTCTAGAACTTCTCTTTTGCTTCATCTTCTGAAATCCCCAGAATGAATGCAGCATAAGAATAAGGAAAGCATAAACAGCTGAGAAACAGGGCAGAGAGAGGGCAAAGTATATTAGAGTAAAGGGAATAAGGTATGACATTCTAGGATGCATGTTCAGTTAACAGCGTAACACACATGCATAACACACATGCATAAGACACACACACACACACACACACACACACACACACGCACGAAGTAAGGCAAAAGAAACTAAAAGCATGTTACATGTATAAGATTGGTATTCTTTAGAATGGCAGAGAAGGGGTGGGGGAAAGAGGGTGGAAAGAGGGAGGAGAGATAATGGAGGAGGAGAGGGGACATGGAATCCAGGATTTCTATCATTACCTATTTCAAAAGAGTGACATTTTACTGATTTCAACTTCTATTTGCATGGACTAAAATGAAACAAACTAATACAAAACGTATTTTTTTTGTGTGTGTCATTGATGGAATGGAGTATATTATTTTGATTTGCCTTTTCAGCAAACTTGTCATTTCATTAGATGACTTGATGATATAGATAACACAATTTAAATTTATTATTTCAATGTTTATCAAGATCCATGTTCAAAACAAGTTTTCTGATTACTGGGATAGCAACTACAACAACACAATGCTCCTAATCAACACTCACTTTGTGCCGTGCATTATTCCAAACAATGTGTAATTATTAATTATTCAGTCCTTATAAAAACTGTGAGCTAGTTACTGTTAGCAACCTTTTTCTCTGGGGGAAAAAAACCTCTCTAACCTGAGAGGTGTAAAATTATATGGTACTTGGAAACATTTATAATGGAAGACAACACTGCTGAATTTTACTTGCATTTTCTCACGCCCAAAACCCAAGGGTGAAAAATAAAAAATAAACTAATTTTAGTGGACGTAGTAATAAAATGAAGGTTAAGGAGAAAGCAGCAAGATGCAAAAATATTTCAATAAAAAATTTCACTTAAAAGTAAAAGTTAAGTGACACAGTGTGCCATACTACAGCTTTCACGCTAAGACTTTTCTATCTCTCTCTTTGTATGTCAGTTAGTTTGTTTTTGGTTTTTAATTTTGGTTTGTGTTTTCCTTTAAATTTTATTGTGTTATGTGGGGGAGGTTGAAAGGTTAAGGGACAGATAGGAAGGGCTGGGGAGATGAATGAGATGAGCATGCAAGATGCAAAATCCACAATGAATCAATAAAAAATTCTCTTAAAAAGTTCTAAAAAGATTCTGATCAGTTGTAATTATTAATCTTGATTTTTAACTACAGTATTTGAAATCACACAAGAGAAACCATCTGGCTGCATTTGTGAAATTGATTTCAATTTTCAAAAATGTGAAAACTCAACCTGAATGTGGGCAGCACTATTTTATGGCTGACATCCTGGGCAGATTAGAGAATGTAACACAGTGCTTGTCACTCTCCACTTGCTAACTTGAGCAGAAGCAATGAATGTCTGCTGTTACGTCATCTCCATCAAAATAGACTGTGACATCAAACTGTGGCCAAATAAGCCCCTTTCTCCCTTAGTTGCTCACATGAGGTATTTCATCACTGCAATAAGGAAAATAAATAATGTGTTACCCACTTGAAAAGAAATGCTAAAACTACCTCACATATTAGTAATAGTTTACACTACCTGTAAGTAATAACTGACTGTGTTATGGGCTTGTAATCCAATGTACTTGGGGAGACTAAGGCAGAATCATCACAAATTTAAGAGCTAAAATTTAACTGAATAGGATCAAGCCTCAGGAAATTTGTTTGACCCTAAAACAAAAGAAGAAAAGAGAAAGAAAAAGAAAGAGGGGGGAGAGAGACAGAAAGAAAGGGAAAGAGAAGGAAGGAAGGAAGGAAGGAAGGAAGGAAGGAAGGAAGGAAGGAAGGAAGGAAGGAAGGAAAAGGGAAAAGGATGGATGCAGGGAGAGATGGAGGGAAGGAGGGAGGGCGAGAGAAAGAGAAAGAAAATAGGACCTTGTTAACTTGGGAATAGAATAATGAGCTGAAGGGAGAAGAAAGAAACTAAATATTTTAGATTTGAAAATAAAAGTAAAAACACCCCCTTGTGTGTGTATGTGGAGTGTTTGTGTGTATGTGTGTTGGATGTGTGTTGTATGTGTGTGTGTATGTGTGTGTATGTGTATGTATGTGTGTGTATGTGTGCGTGTATGTGTGTGTATGTGTGTGTATATGTGTATATGTATGTGTGTGTGTGTGTGTGTACATAGAGAAAGAAATGGGGACAAAGGTATTTTCTTATTTTTCTTTGGAATGTGTGAACATTTAGATAGAGGACCCTAAAAATAGTTGATTCATTGCAGAAATTCTTCTTTATGTTCCACTTTTGTCTGGAAATAATTAATTTAAAAGCCCTGAACATTATAGCCAGCTGTCACAGAAGAAGGGTAAAGCAGTTTTGGTGAAGTTTCAAGGCTGTCCTAGCCATCCTTCTCTACTGCACACATAACAGACACATGTTTTTGACAGAATTACCATGCCACCATTCTATAGCTAGGAAGAGAAAAGAGATGAAGCATTGAACTATTTTGTTAAAAAGCTGGTTATCATCAAAGGTCAAAAGTAGGCGTAGTAGGACTAAATGCTTCCTAAGGAAAGCCACATTCCTCATCAGAATCACTGATATCTCTGCATCTGTCCTGCTCTGTCTTATACTTAGCTGACGTTCAGGTACAGTGTGCACAGTGCCGAAGGATAACTGTGTCACACATGTGCTTAGGATTCTGTAGACTAACACACCTCTGATTCCTGAGCCCATGTTGGGGACTATAATCAAAAAGTATTCATGGAACGAAATTCTTACCAAAAGTATGATCAGTTGTTTTTTTTATTGAATTCTATTCCACAGTTAGAATGTACAAGTCCTGTTTGATGATGAGCTGTCCTCTGAAGGACCATCTCAGTAGCATAGGTAGGTGGTTAATTTATAAAGAAAGGACTCAGGATTTTTGAAGTCTTTACAAGTGTGCTTTCAAGCAGCAAGATGGGACTCTGATTTCTTTACAGGAAGCTGGTCTCTCTCTCCTTTCTTTCACATCAAGATATGGTATAATACGCTTCACACGGATGCCATAATTCACTGTTTCCCACAAACCACAAAACAATTCCCCCAACCAGCTACAGCCAGAAGCCTCCCATAAGGAACTCATTAAACCTTTTTTTTTTTTTTAAATCATTTTAACTTGGTTATCTTAAGTATTTTGTTACAATAAAAGAAAATTGACACTGAACTTTTTTCGATCATACATATTTTTCTAACTTTCAAAGTAAACACCTACTTGCATTTATTATTTTATTTTCACTTTCTGGTATTATTATAGTATATATGTCAATGCATTAAATATAATTATGAGAGCTACCATAGTTAACATGGGTCAAATAATAAGTATAAGCATTTATATGAAATCATGCTTTTATAGATGATGGATACTTGGTTGCTGAAAGAAATTGATGAGGCATCCTAGATTTGACTAACTGACAGTCTCTCAGGAGAAAGCTTGGGTTTGCTTATACAGTCGAGCATGAACCTTCATCCACATTGTCCATGCCATTAACACAACTAATTATAAATAATCAAACTGTCAGTGAATAACATCTGACTATCTCTGATAACCCTGCATTCATTATTATCAATATTCTATATAACAATTTTGTGTGTGTAGTTGCAGAATGTACAGTTGAGGCCTTAATAAAATTGTAGTCACCATTTATTGAAGTAATTAGATGTCACACATGATTCAAAACAAACATAATTATAGGTAAACTACAAATAATACGTAGTCATGTTTTGATTTTTTTATTCCCCCAAACCTAAGAACCTTGAGGACCATCAAGGATCAAAGTGTTGGACAGTGCCTTGGAAAAATTTAATCCAAAGCAACTATGATTACAAGATTGCATTTGTTTTGAACTTGTAAGTACTAGATAATACACCTACAAATAATCTATTTAATACTATTTTTCTCCATTTATAAAACTGGCCATGCTAACAATATTCATTTCTTTTTAATTAAGTCATATTTTTACACCAACTATCCTCGGTACAGTAAAAACATAAGAAGTTCACCTTTGATCACTGGATGTAGATAGATATTAATGAGTTATGGCTACTGTTTCCCAAATATATTTCTAACTTATAAAATTAGAATTATTATTAAAGAATGTTGCCTTCTAAATTCTGAATATGTTACGAGGTCTATGATGTGCAGGATGGACCAGTTTCTAGTAGAGGCAGTTATACTCAACAAAGCCTCCATAGAGGAAGTGTTTGAAAATACTATTCTTTCCGAGTGTGTTATTCTACAGAAAAAGAGCAAGACAATACAATGTGTCATCACTTTTAAACAGATGATTTCAAATAAAGTATAGACTATTTATGTGCCTTTTTTTTTTTCAAGGTAGGGTTTCTCTGGGTAGCTCTGCCTGTCCTGGGGCTTGCTCTGGAGATGAGGCTTGTCTCAAAGTCAGGGAAGTGCTGGGATATTAGGCATATACCACCATTGCATGGCTTGGAATTTTAACCTACTCTTATTTTGTTTAAGCTACTTTAATATCAATAAATGAAAAAAATTGGTTAGAATTTAGTAGCAGACGTTCATTTTTACGTTTAGTAGGAGGCACCTTTTGAGAGATTACAGAAAAAATGTTTCTATATAAACTTTTTGATATTATTATCAATCTGAATATCTATGTTTATAACATTTATAGAAGGCTTTCTGTTATGGAAGAATCATTGAAATTTTTGGCAGAGTGCCTATCCAAATAGTAAAAACTCACCATGTATTTCCTGAATAAATGAAAAAACTGTATGACAGAAATCCACGGGGAAGCACAGTTGCTTTCCTAATTAACCTCTTTTGATCAGATTTTAAGTCTGTGTTTTATATGCATATCTACTGGCAACTGATCTAGAGAGATGGCTAACAAATGGAATTCCCAGCATGACAATCTTTTTAATGAAGATGTTCATATTGTTTGTATTATAGGTCATAGATCCATGGCTGACCATTCAAAGCTGACATGTACTTAAACTAGACTTGCTAAATAGGTATTTCTTGTGTTTGATGAATTCTCATGCATTCTTAGAACTAAAGTAGGCTTACTCTTCGTCATGTTTTTTCCCCGTTGGAAAGAGAGCCTGAGCAGCCCCAGGCTGGTTATAATTGCCCAATTAGTGTAGAATTTAATTCTGCTGCCTCGACCTCCCAGATCCTGCGACTACAGGCATCTTCTACTTTACTTGGCAAACTCTTCTCTAAAATTATGTGATGATAAAAATATAAACAAAAAATACCAAGATAATATGACTTTATGTAAAGAAGTGGATGACAAAATAGGGAAATTTCAGTTTTGTCCATAGAAATTGAATTTTAAAAAGTTATAAATATGAATTCTACATTTTGCAAATGACTACAAATGTGAATATAAATAAATCCTGAATTCCACCAGTGTGTTTTTATTTCTTCTAAAGATAACTATTTTATAATTATTTAGGTTATATCTTACATTAGCTATTAAATTAGAAAATTACAATGCCTGAAATATGGCCTGTCAATGCACTTGGAACAATATAAATCCAAGACAGTACAGAACCTTCTATTACATTAATCGACCTTGCAAAACCGGGCTAATGTTGTTTCTGACTGCTAATGTTTTATTTGAAACACTGTTTTTATAAACATGCAAGTAAAATCCAAAAATTACATTTTCTTATATATTATTAATGTTTGAATTAAATTAAAATATAGAAACAAAGCTTTTAAATTGATGATCAACTATATGTCAAACACTGTACTTTATATCACCTGGTAGATGTTTTTGTTAAAAAATTGTAGAAGTGTTATATATTATTGTTAATTTCAGAAATTTTACTTCTCTTTGTAAATCAAGATTGGTCAACATAGGCAGCACTGTATCTACTTGCGTACACTTGCATACCTATATACAGGCTGCATATCATCCAATAATAACTTCCAAATATTTAAACACGAGTTACAAAACCTTATCATAGCTTCTCTGCAGGATATGATTGAACACTCTTTATCTTGCAAACCTGACCTTATGTTCCCTTGTGCCAAATGTGCAACTCCCAGCTGTGAATTTAAACCCAATCTCATTTTCAGTTTCTATTGTACTCAGGAAGATCCTCATTTTTCACTATACTGGCCTCATTGGGGCCATGGTCCAGTGTAGGACGAAGCAACTGATAAACCAAGGACTGTAACTGAACTCATAACTACACATATTTTCCTTCCACAACAAAAGTAACACTATAAATGAGAGCCCAGAAGCTCCCATGCTTTGAAGAACCTGGGTAATATAAAATAGCAAAACAGCATGCCTATGACGAATGTCAAATAGAAATGCTGTTAGCGACTCACCTCTGACCTTCAAACAGTAACACATAATTGTATTAATAGTTTTCTATACATTAGCTCACCTTTGGAAAGAGCTTTTAGCTGTAAGTGAGAGCATCAGGGGGCACAGGGAAGCCCCTGTTCGGAAACTTACCAGATATAGTGAATATGCGAACAGATCTCAGCATTTCAATGATGGTAAGAAACCTGTAATACAATGGTTTTCTGGCTAATTTTAAAAAGGATCTCACACCTTTTCTTCAATAAAAAGTGTTTGAGGAAGCTTTTGGCTTTATTTTTTCGTTGTTGCTTGTCTCTGTCTGTCTCACCATGGCATTACTGAGGAGGTTCAAATAGTACCCAACTTCACCCTTATTTGATCTCCAGACTGTCGGAGCCCTTAGATGATCTCTGAAGAATTTCATATTAAAAATCCCACCCAAATTCAGCTGTTTTCTTTTTGATCCTCCATGGATTTATCTGAAAAGGAAGTAGGTAGGACTGCACTAGAGCCTACCTATTCTGCTTTCCAGAACTTCAAGCAATCACTAGCAATTGACTTGTGTGGCCGCACTGCTCAAAGTCATTTATTCAAATAAGGTGAAAAAAAATTTAAAAGAAAATTTGCTGAAAACCCATTCTGAAATAAATAATTCTGTGGGATTTGGAATGTGATGAGTTATGGAGTTATTGTTGCTCAAAGGTCTGACAGCTATATCAAACACTAAGATGTATATTCTTAAAGCTATTTTGGGGAAAAGGTCTATAAACATCATGGTTTCAATGTCTTACTTAGGCACTTTTGATGGTACCTAGTCAAACCATAATTGAAAGCACTTCGAATGAGGGGATACATTTCATTCTATTGTTGTATTGATATTCTTAAAATTCTTCTCAATTTATAACAATTACTACTAAGCTATTTGCTTCTCAGAAACTACTGCCTTCATAGCATATAAAAATCTAACAACTTGTGTCTATGTATAGATAATATTGCTTTTTATTATGCTGTATTTCTGGGATGATGACCTACACCTCTTACTTTATGTTGAACAAGCTTGACAATCAGTGTATATAAAGAAGACAAATGTCATTTATTGTGAGCTGAGTAGAAGGGAGTGTGCCCTGAGGTCAGACACCTGAATAGGAAGAGCAGTTATGCCATTCATTATCTGTCTGACCCTGGACAGTTTGCTTACTCTATTTGGCCTTCTCCATTATAAATCACAAAGAGAAGCAAACATCTCACTATATGTTTGGAAGGATTTCAAAAGTTTAGCATGCCTAAGCCCCATGTGGACTCCACATGAAAAAAAACCACAACCCATTGTTGACCATTTTCCATATTTTACTCTATATAAGTTGTACAGAACAATTTTACCAAGGAGGAAATAGAAGTTCTGGAAAGCTTTTTAAATTTTTCCCATAGCCACCACTGCTGTCCCTCCCATTCCTTCTCCCACTCCTCCCCAGCCTTCTGCTTCACTCTGGAAAGATAATTTATTTTAATCTTAACACCTTAGAGGTGGAGAGCTAAGATCAAACCTAGAGCCTTTCCACCAGTAAGAGTACTGTGCCTTCTCTCTCTCTCTCTTTCTCCCTTTCTCTCTCTCCCTCTTCCTCCCCTCTCTCTCACCAATATTTAATAAATAAAATTGTCTAGCTCGTTCTCTTCACATACCTGTCGTATCTTTCCATTCTATCGGATCTCTCCACAGTTTTGCTCTTTATGCGACGACATATGTCAGTTCCCACTTTAATTCTCAACACTGGTACTATGGTTCTGACATCCCTTCCCACCCAACAGAGATATCATGCCCTTCATATCAGCCTTTCCGCTTCCTTCCCCCATCTCCAAATTAGCATCTCTAAATCACTTTAAGAGAAGTCCTTACAGTTTCAATGCTACAAGAGATGTCAAGAATTAATCCACCCTCATTCTCTCCACTCTTGCTTCACTGCCCAGGTGAAGTGTATGAAGTTTTACTCCCAAAATTCTTTATGGATGAGGCATTTGCGTACCATATATTCCATCAGGCTTGGTCATAGAGCCACCACTTTTATGACTCCAGTCCCCTGAAATTGTAATAGAAATAAAAAAAAAAAAGTACCTGTCTTTCAATAACCACCTAATGACGTGGAGCAGCATATTAATCTTGTGTTTGTGGTAAACCGTTGAAAACAAATCTCTACACAATAGTTTGTATAAGTATTTGGTATGAACACTGAGGTACAGTATATGAGACTGGATGATAAATGATTATGTTATCATTTTTTAAAAATATTTGTAAGGCTACACATTGCATTATTTGTGCACAATTTACTTTTACTTGTGGGAATATTAAATACATTGTAAGTAGCCCAGTAAGGCCCCAAAGGCAACCCCAGATGAAGGCATAATTATCAGCACATATCCATTCTTGGATTGCTATTGCCCCTGAAGAAATTACAATAGAATAGAATGTAAAGAAAGAGGATGTCTGACCTGTAGTCCCAGCAGAATAGAGGTACTTGCATCTTAGTTTATGGCAGAAGTTTTACTAAGAAGTAGCAGTTTTAGCTAAAAACAAACCAATAAAAGCTTACAGGATAGGAATATAAAGAAGGAAGGTATTTTGTAAACAGTGCAGTGTGTTCAGGCTTTAGGGCAGGCACATGTCTGCAGCATATGCCAACAGGTTCCTTGTTGTAAAATACTATTTTAAGATGTGTTATTTTTGCTTATGTTGCATTTGTTTAACTCTGTGAAGCCATATTGCTGTGTCTGTCTAAAACACCTGGTGGCCTAATAAATAATTTGATGACCAATGATGAGGCAGGGGAGAGAAACAGGCAGAGTGGGCAGATAGGAAGAATAAATCGAAGGAGAAATCTAGGAGGAGAAGATCAATGATCTAGAGAGGGAGGAGTTTGCAAGGGGCCAGCCACCCAGCCACGGAGTAAGAGTGAAAGTAAGATTTACAGAAGTAAGAGAAAGGTAAAAGCTCAGGGGCAAAAGTTAGATTAACTAATTTAGGTTAAGGAAAGCCGGATAGAAACAAGACAAGCTATGATCGGGCATTTATAATTAAGACTAAGCCTCCATGTGTGATTTACTTGCGAGATGATAGCTGCCCGCAAACGAGGAAAGACCCAAGAGAGTAAGAGTAAAATCAACTAACATTGTTTCCCACTCTTATAACGTCATGTCTTGGCTTCTGTTGTGTTTTATCTTAGTCATATTTTATTCTATTTCTATACTTTTTCTCTCTTTCACCCTGCAATTCTTTTAAGTAAATATTATGGCTTCTAGTTTAGTGTTTTAAGTATTCCAGCTTTTTACTGTACCATCTTATGTTCAAACACCTATTGCTATGATTGTGTCACATTTTTTGCCATCCTCAATACAAGATTATATGTTACCCAATTGTGGCCCATGAGTCCAAAGCTCACCCATATAACTCAGATTACATTCTAGAATACATCTTGGTTTATAAAAACAGTATGATGTTTTCGTAAAAAGAGTCCTAACAATATATTTTATAATACTTATCCTTGTCATTATTGGCTTTTTGTAAGCTTTTGTGATGCATATTACAGTATTTTAATCTTTTCTGATGTATACTCTTCAATAGTTTCTCTTAAGATCAATATAACATGGCACTTCCACAGAATCCCCTGTAAGGAAGTAACTCTGTCTTTTTGATTAATCTTTTCTCATTTGTTTTCATAAGTCCTTATTTAAAAAGAAAATAGTTATATTTTTCACAGCCAGCAAGTGACTCTCACATTTTAAAGTGTTATTTATTATTATTTGAAAGTATGTAGAGTTCAAAGGCCACAAACAAAGGAGTTTGTTTCTGGATTCCTGAAATAGAACTCAGGTTATCCTGCTTGGACAGCAAGTGCTTCTACCCCCTGAAATATCTCACCTGTTGTTATTAAAAATAATGATTATTGTTTTTGTATTTATGTGGATAGAGTTCTATTGTGTCATATGACATGTAAAAAACACTAGGTATTATGCGTTGTGAAGTAGCACTAAAACAAGCACAGTATTTCAAGGGTCTCTTATGCAGCAGCCCGGCTGGTGTTTCTCTTAGATGCAGTAAGAGGTATTTTCCCATCATGCCCTGGGCTGCTTTCAACCTCAACAGTTATCAGCAGGTATTACCTTTGTGTTCATTTGACTGCTGCAACTGAAGGGAGATGTTGTTGAAAGCAGGAAGAATGTTTTAATCTTATTTCTGTGTATATTTCTCACATTCTCATGAAATAATGGCTACATTCCACTGTATTGAGGCTGTGTGTTGAAGGCTGGCAAGTGGCATCATGAGTGATAAAGGATGGACTGGTTTTAAAAATGTGTGCTATCTATATTTACATTTGCAAATGCATAGAAATAGATAGTATTTGCTTCTTATTATACAATGTTGGGATTTTCTGTCTTTTATATTTCTGGTAAAATTATAGGAAAGGCAAATCAATTAAATTTACTTTCTTGTTCTCGTCATGACTGCGCTCTCAACAAACTATGAAAACGAAAGGATCCCCCACCCCCCTCCTTTTTTGGTGTATCATAGACATTGTCAGAGTGGGTTTACAGATAAGGGAAGACAACCTCGCTACTGCCTTACACCCTTCAATGTTTCCAGGTTATTATCTGAAACAGACTTTGTAAGGGCAAAATTCCGTCCCCTGAATTTGTCTTTTGGGCAGAATCCAAAAGCAAAGGGACTAAAATAAGGAAATCAATTCCTGCAAAGGAGTGTCTGCAAAGCCCAGCTAAATGAACTGATGTAATCTCAGTCCTGGACTTGCAGGCAGTAACCGGGAGGGAATTCTCATTACTCTGAATCTGGAGGAGGGAAGAGGAGACGGAGTGAAACAATCCAGCTGTTCCAGCTGGCGGAAGTTAAAGATTACTGATAAGGCTTGGGCCATAGGACTGCTCCCTTGATTCAACCTGGGTGATGTGTCTTACACTGCTTCGCCTGGCCTAAAGTGACGAAAGCAAGGTAGCACTTTCAATCTTCTTTTTCCCCAAATAGATAGTGAGACACAGACAAGAAATCGGGGAGATTAGATAGATAGATTAAAATATGGAAAAACACAACACATTTCAGCTTCTGCCCTGGGCCCTGAATCCCTCAACATTCTGCAGGAAAAAATTCAGTGTTTATCTGAATGAGCACAAGCATGCTATGAGACATCTGACAAAAGAAAAGCCTTCCTTGCAGTTCATAAGAATGGTACGGCAGGAATTTGCAGAGGATGCGAGATTTCTTTCACAAAGTTAATCATCTTAGATAATATAAAAAGCACATCTCCTGCCATTTCCCTGTATGGCTGCTGCCTATTGCACATTGTTTATTGTGAGCTCACATTTGCAGCCCCAGATATATGTTAAAAGAGAAAAAAAAGATAATGATCAGGAAGTAGAAACAATTGCGTGTTCTCTACCACATCTGGAGCTCTGGTTAAAGAATTGTTCCTTTCTCTTTCGTTTGCAAAACTGTACTGATATAGTTCATAGTTTCAAATCTACTCAATTGAAATTCTTCTGAAAGCAGAGGCATTGGAAATGAATCAGTATCCTTAGACACATGAAGAAAAGCTAAAAAGGCATGCCTTGAGCTAATTAAATTGATGACATGGATTTGCTTTCCCAAGATGTTCCAGAACAAAACGACATAAGTTTCTTTTCAAAAGGAAAGAGAAAAGATCTGGGAAACATGTACCACACTTCCAAAAGGAAGCATAGAAAGTAGTAAGTGAACCAGGCACAGAGTCAGATGCTTTTAATCCTCGCATTTGGAAGACCGAGTCAGGCGTATCTCTGTGAATTATAGGTTAATGTAATCTACATCATAAGTTCCAGTCTAGCTCCTTTCTTAAAAGGGGAGGAGGCAGCTGATCAGGTTATGTGAGTATTCTAATCCTTACAGAACTGAGATATTCAGATCAAGATTGACTAATTATCACGCAATTAACAGCCCCAGTCTCATAATAATTTTGAAAAATTGAGTGTTCCCTTTTCAAGTTCAAAGGTCATCACAGTTATTTTGTGCTTTGCTCACTTTAAGATTATAGTTTAGAAAGATCAAGTATTATGTGTAACACTGGGATTGTCATGGTATAGAAAAGTATAAGCACATGATAATCTACTGTAAGAGTCACATGCTTCAGCCTAGCAGGGACGAACCTCACTTCTACGTACAATGCATGGCAAGCATTCTCTCCATCAGTGAGGCTCTGTTTATCCTCCACACCAGACTCAAGAAGCAGAAAATTAAGAGCACCAGCTGTTATTTGCTAAGGGACAGTCATGTCATAAGCTTGACAATGGTGGACCCACATTGCATAATCTTCATTTACACAATGTATCTTGCACAGCATGAAGGTTCAGTTAATGTACAAATGTGAGACTTTGAATTTAGGATTTCCAAAGCCTCCAAAAAGGCTTGTGTTATGCATGTCATATATTTGACACCATATCATTAACTAGTCTATTAAGTCTTATGGGTTATTAATTCTTATTTGCATATGCTGAGCCATTTGAATTTGGACTTCTTATATATTTTCTATATTGTTTGTTTGTTTTGAGACAGGCTTTCTCTGTGTAGCTCTGGCTGACCTGGAACTCACTTTGTAGACCAGGCTGAACTCCAATTTATAGAAGCATACCTTCCTCTGCCACCAAGTGTTGGACTCTAAGGTGTGTACCACCATGTATTATTAGGCTTCTAGTCCTGTGTTATAGAATATCTTTAAAAAATGGCATAAGGCTGATAGTTTTAATTATTTAGAAAAAGGGAGCTCTAGCCACATATACATATAGAGATTGTATGTAATCTCGGAATTAATAACAATGCAAAAGTGCAATAGGTTTGAGTATCACAAAAATATATGGTAGATGTGATGTATGTTGTGCATGCATGTGTATGTAAGCAAATAAAGCTAGACTATCAGAAATTATTGAGATGACTGAATTGTCTACTTTACTCAGTAGAAAAGAGGTATAATTTTATACCCTCTGAGTTTTCTTGTTCGTTTCTTTTGACTGGATAGTTTTCCTAACCTTGATCTTCACCTCAGAAAATAATACCATCTGGTCCCAACTGTTAAAGTGCTAGAGACCTCTATTGAACAGCTACTTCAAAATTGCCAAGTGTCCTATCTCCTTGATATTGGAAAACAGTAGACTGGAAAATTACAGGAGATTGGTTTCCATAGACCCTTGTTTACAATTATAGCTTGTGACTAGACAGCTCCAACTCACTCTTAAACAAGTGGTTTTTCTGAAAATCTTAGGATCAGAAAAAAAAAAGAACTGTGAAGAAACATGTAAGCTTTGTATATACTTCACCAAATGGCTTGTTTTACAGAGATAATCAGTTTCAGAAGCAATATAAGAGTCTCAAGATCTTAGAGATTTTATATCAATATTATGAGCATAAGAAATTATTTAAATGGTAATAGGATAACAAGGAATAACTGGTTTTACAAACCTAATAATCAGTTAGTGTTTTTATCATATCAAATGCATTAAACTTCTCTGGACTGAAGTCTTTTCATCATAATATACTAAATTAAATATCTGTTCCTTGTAGAATATGATTCTGTTAAACTAGATTAAAATCAAATCATGAGCAAAATCAATTTTACTTACAATAATCCTAGCCGACTGAGACTCCAGTCTGGTAATCACAATAAATGTCTCCTCCTTTCATATTTTTCTAGTTTTATACATTTCTAAAACATATAATTTGTTGACCTAGCGTGCCTTTCTATACTTTATTAAAAGTATGTGAAGAGAAACAAATTGCACATACTCCAACAGCCCCTTAGGGCACCTAAAGGGAATATATCTGTATATTTTTCTGTATTTACTGATAAAAGGAGGTAAATGATGAATAGATAAAGCAATGAGAAGATAGGAATATAAATATTTATATGTGTATCTGTAGAATAGGAATCAGAACAAACCTAAGGGATTGTTTGATTTAAGAGAAAATGATAATTGTTTAAGATGTCTTGAGGGAAGTCTTCTTACATTGGATCTTGGGATTATTTTTCACATACAACTCAGAGGATTTGATATGTTGTCAGTTAACCATGCACACATGATATTAGTGATGTATTGGATGTGTTTTTATTATAAGCCCTTGTATGATGACACATCAAATTTAAAGGAAGACAAGAGTTTCTCCACTTCATCCACCCCTGAAGTACAGATTCTAGTATCTTAAGTTTATTCATGTGCCAAGCAAAGAGGTTTTAGTTTGATTTTTAAAGTAACATATAAAAATTAGCAGTCCTTTTCATTTTGATTTTAATTAAATGTATATTAAGGTCTTCCACAGTTAATTCAATTGTTTGAAATTATGCTCTAGTTTTAGATATTAGCTGAATTGTTGTTATGATAAAGATGAATGAGGTTTATTGTATTTGGAATCTAATTAATTATATACACATTCCAGTTTTCAACAAATAGCCTATAATGCTTTGTTTTGGTAAATAGCTGCACAACTACTGCCAAATTAATATCAAAATTGTATGCAGGCATACAATCTTGATTATATCTATTCCTCATTGTCCACCTCTAACTCCATCCAACATTTGCCATCTTATCTCCTGATGAAATTATATAATTTATTTATTTTTATTTTTAGCTCATTGGGTCCCATTAGTGTGATTGTAATGCACATAGACATCCACTGGAATAGGGAGAACATACCAGTAGACACAATCGTAGTGTAAAAATAATTCTCCCTTCCCAGTAGCTACAAACAGCCATTAACTTCTCAGCTAGGGAAGGACAACTGTGGTCAAAGAAGTTTCTTATTATTGTGGATACACATTACTGTTCAACGTGCTGAGAGCAAGTAATGATTGTGATTGTGAGAACTCTACCACAGAGAGAACTTCTCAGTCAACCTCCCCTCCCCATAAAGTTAGAGAACACCTCTGAAGAAAGAGGTGAGAATTGAGAGCCAAAACATAGGCAAGGGGGCTGTGAAATGCTGTCCTCTAGATCAGATGGGGTTGGCCAACTAACTTTTAGTCTCAAGTACGTCTCTGGTGCATATTGTCTCTCTCCAACAATTCCTTAGAGCTGAGGTAATCATGCCTCAGATAACTGACATGAGAACTGAAGGCAGAATACTCTCACTTCATATTGAAACAGGAGGGTAGTGGTCCTTTTCTTTAGTTAAAATTTGCTCTTCAACTTTAATGTAAAATCTATCTTCAAGGCTGAGTGTGTAAGATATATGTTAGCCAGAATACTTAGCCAATAATTTGGGAAATTGAAATTAGTACATATTTTAAAAGAGAAAAAAAAAAAAAAAGCTATGTTTTGGAAAAAACCATTCTACCCTTTACCTAGCTGCTGAAAGCAACAAGCAAACAAAAACACAAACAAAAAACCCTGAAAATTTTCCTTGAGAACTTGCCAGCGGTGGCAATTACAGTTCAGAGAATGTGTTTCTTCTCACACAGCACCTGTGCCTTAAGACGTTTTTCATATAAAATAATAAACATGCCTAATGATGTGTGTGAAGGATTGTTTCTCATGGTCATTTTGAAAGGAGACTGATAAATATGTGCACGTTTAACTTGTCTACTCATGGATATCTGACAGTCAATAGAAAACAGGCTATAGATTTTGGTCATAGAGTTTTAAAACCAAAGAAAATAAGTATTTTAATGTAAAGCACAATGCACAAGTTTTATGTATATAGTCTTGACTGTCAAATTATTACTTATAAACCTTAAAGTGAAATTTCACATTGAATAATTATTGTTATTGTTATATTGTTGTTATAGTATTCCTCACATTTTAGCAGTTTTGCCTATTGAAAAAAAAGATATGGTTAGTGTAAAATAAAATAAACAACCTCTCAATTTTACACAATTTTTGCAAATCAAAGATTTTCCTCTATATGACCCATTCATGTATGTCTACTTTGTTAAGATTTGTATAATAAATGCTCAATTAGGTTATAAATAAAAGAGCTTATGTCTCTTCAGCATATATTCAAAGCCAAGACATTTTCCACATTAGATAAATTAGTATATATATATATATATATATATAATATATATATTGATTAGAGACTTAACATGTATTACTAAGGCTGTCACTTCTGCTTAGTTATTTGCTTTCTATTTTCTTCTTTCTTAATCTGGAATCAGAGATAAAAAACTTTTTATTCCCTTATTTACCTATTCATATATTTTAAGTTATTTGTGAGAATACATGATTTAGTTCATAAACTAAAACTGAAAAAAAATCAGTTACAAAATTTGCATTGGAGATGTAGATAAGGTGCAGCATGTTTACAAAGTGTGTAAAGACTGTAGGTTTAACTATCATTATCAATACACACACACACACACACACACACACACACACACACACACACACACACACATACCTCAAAAACAAAGCACCATTTTAAAGTTACATTCTGTTCCAGAGTCCATGATTATACATTAAAAGTGTGAAGCTTTGTAGTCTCGTATGCCATTTACAATATGTAAATAATCACTAATGAAAAGAAGAAATATAGCTAATTAACAACTGTATAATTTAAGAAGAAAGAGAATTGAATGTTTAATGTCTTTGAAAGTTGGGAGTCTACATAGTGATTAAATTCACTTATAATGTTCCAAGTTAGATATTGTTGTTTGTATCCTACTTAGGGATAAACCTATTCTTATTTCAGATAGTGACTTGTGCAGAGTCAGCATTAGTGTAGACATGTTTGATCGTAGACCTGGGGAATCATTTCTCAATAGAGCATGATTTGGAGTTTAAAATTGAGCATCAAAATGAAAATTGGGAAAAATGAAAATCTGGCATTTTTCCAAGTTAATACATTTGATTTATCAATCTTTATGGGTATAAATATAATAAATCTTAATATGATTATCATTATGCAAAACGTAAGGACTTACCTCGCAGAATTTTCTTTTGGAATTTTTCCCTAGTCATATTTCCTGATCTATTAAATTCAAGATTTAAGTCACTAAATTAAAGCATATAATCCCATTTCATTACAATATTCTGAAAACCTTGTTGAGTTCTACACATTCATGTATGCTTTTAGATTGTTAGGATTTAAGAGGAATCTACCCACAATCAGTCTAGGAGGATCAGAGAGTGGTGATTCACACCTTTAATCCCAGCACAGGATTATCCTGGGAGTGGTGACCTATACCCTTAATCCAGATTGAGTTGAGGTCCTCTTAGTTTACAGAAGGAGTTCCAGGCTCCCAGGCAGGCAGTGGTGGGGCCAAGCCTTAATTTACCAAGAGAGTATTTAAGACAGACATAGAAAGACAGAAGTTAGAGGAAGCCAAGAGAAGCCAGGCTGAGGAAGCTGGAAGACAGCTGGGTAAGATCTGACTGTGGTGTTTACTCTCTCTAATATCTCCAACTTTCTCAGAGATCTATCCCTGAGTTTCATTTATTAGTTGAACAATTGGCATCCAAATTTGGGCCACGAATTCCTCCCCTCCCTACACAAAAAAAACTGCTCTTGCCGGTCAGAACAACACATGGCCAAAGGAGTAATTACTAGTTCTGAGTTAGCCTCCAGCCCTAGGCAGACCGGCCTCAGGTGTTTCTGTTTCACTCTCACCTGGGTAAGTCTTCGACAGTGACCTCTTTCTCCTGGTGGCTTGTTTCTTTCTTTCTTTCTTTCTTTCTTTCTTTTTTTTTTTTTTTGGACCCCTTCTTGGGCTGCTATCACATTAGGTAGCTGCCTCACTTCACTATCAATTGAATCATCTACAGTTTTTTGGGGTGTTTTTTTTTGTTGTTGTTTAAAGGAAGGAATTTGTTTAAAGCAATGGAGGGTGCTTATTCATACTGTAAACTTTCACTAGATGGTTTGGTATTAAAAACCAGCGAAGGAAAACATAAATAAAGTAGATGGAGATATGGCCATCATGGGAATATCTGTACAAATTAAGACTGACAATGCTCTGGCATATGTCTCTAGTAAAATGAAACAATTTTTTTGCTTATTATAATATAAAGCATATTACAGGAACACCACACAATCCTACAGTACAAGCAGCCATAGAGAGATCAAATCAAACTCTAAAGGATATGCTAAATAAACAGAAAGGAATAACAAAGACCCCCAGAGACAGACTACATAATGCTTTACTAACTTTGAATTTTCTCAATGCTAATGAGAAAGGAACAACAGCTGCTGAAAGGCATTGGACTATAGAAAAAACAGCTGAACTAAATCAGCCTGTTTACTTCAAAGATATACTAACCTCTCTGAATGGAAGCCAGGGTATGTGCTCCATTTGGGAAGGGGTTTGCTTTTGTTTCCATAGGTGAAGAAAAGTTATGGATACCATCAAAATTAATAAAGACTCGATTTGAACCAGAGAAACTTCATGAAACTAAGAATTGATAGCTCATCCACCTATATTACAAATCTTTAAGTTGTAAGAAAAAACAAAGGATGGGGGCAGGTTTCTGTTTTTGTCTTTACAGAAAGCTGGAAACACCCATCTTCAAGAAGTGAAAAGACCTTAGACATCTAGACATCTAAAGCAAGAGAGAGGCTATCCAGGAAAATTTGCAAGCAAAAGAATATCGGACCTATTGATACCAGTATACTTCATAGGGTCTCATTGCTTAACCTCTACAAATTTTTCTATTATTAGTTGAAGTCCCAGTTTAATTATAATTTAAAGCTGGCTTTAGAATTGGAATGCGGCCCTCTCCTTCTCTAAACTCAAGCATACTTAAAGGAAAACACAAAATCTCTGTATTATATCAGAAGAGCATGGGACAGAAAAAGAACAAAAAATAAAGGACTATTTTATTGCTACTAATCCTATGCTGAATAAATCATTATATATGTAGTTTCCTGTACATTGCGTTGGGTTTTAGTCTCTTATCAGTTTTCTGTAGTGATCCAGGACAATGCCTAATTGCGAATGTGAAGTATCCAAAAGGAAGATGGGGCCCCACAATGATGGTTTCACATGAACTCTGACAAAGCCACTAGGCTGGCAAACACCAACCAAAGATCAGATTTGGACTACAAACTGATTAGGACAATTTTGTGGCAGCTCGCTGAGATGAACCAGCTTCACAGACTACTATAGCCAGGACTGAGACAAGCCCTGCACTTTCCTGATATGTAGAGACTGGACAACAAATGACACAGCTACTTATTTCAGGACTTGACATTTAGCAAAACTTTTCAGGATCCCTAAAAGATGCTGTCGCCCCCACTCAGCAGGAAGTAAATTTAAGAACATGGTGCCAACATTCCCAAGTGGTGGGGTGTAGGCGGAGTTTACTTAGAAGGCACCAGTACCAGATAAATATTTATTAAAATATAAATCAGAACTCACGGTACAGTTAACAGATTACAGTAGCACCTGAAGAGGGACTGGAGTCTGGAACTGTAAGGACAGTCGCCGATGCTACCCCAATCATCCAGGCACCAGGAAGAGAGCTTCTAGTGTTTCCGCAGCCCCTTTTCAATGGGCTTTTCCCCGCCCCCTTCAGGGGCCCGGTGCCCTGTATAAGTGTCTTTTGACCTTATCAGCTGACACCTGAATCCCACAACAGTGGGGTGGGTTGGTTTTGGTTGTTCAGTGGGTTATGGATGATTGTCATTGTTAAAAATTGTTAATAGTTATGGTTAAAAAAAGTTAAACAAGAATGATTAGATTCAAGATTTGTGTTTAAAAAATATAGAAATAAAAAGGGGATACAGATATATAGGATATAAGGATAGATTATTGAATATTTTTTTAAAAAGAATTTACTAGCTTTAAATATTTTACATTGCATTGGATTTTAGTATATTGTATACAAATTGGATTTTAGTATATTGTATACAAATTGTGTATATTGAGATTAATTGTGTTACTGTACAAATATCTCTATGCTTGTTCAAGGTAGTATACTTATTCAGTTCATCTAACAATGTAATACAAGTTGCTAGTCCATGAAAGATTTATTACTAATAAATTAGAATATAAAGCAATGCAAGTTACTAGTTTGACATTACATTCAAACATAGTCATGTTAGATATGTTTTCAAGTTCAAACAAATATATTTTAGGTGAACAGGTCTTTTTTAAACATTTCAGAGATCCATAGAATATAGTGTTTAATATATTTTAGGAACTTAGACTTTTCTGGACAGTGAGACAGGTCTTCTCCTGGCAGTACCAATCTACTTCTAGAGAAAAATGGGCCCTGAAGAAACTCCATATGGAGTCTACTTTCTTTGTGGCAACGGTTAACCATTGGAAAGAACCTGTCCTTGTACTGACTGCTTGACAGTATGCTATTTAAATTGGACATGCAAGTTCCCTCGGAAAGTGACCTCTGAACTTTGACAAAAGAAGTTAAGATGGTCCTTTAGGTTCCTGCTTTTCAGAGAAAACTGTCAGATATTCTTCAGGACTCAAGGAGAAGTGACTGAACTATGTCAGAATGGGCAGAGTAGATTTCCTGCTTCACTGAAACGAAGAGAGACTCTGGATGTAGGCTGAAAATGGACACCCCAACTTTATAAAGAAACTTTTGGTGATTGTCCAGGCAGATAGGTGTCATCTCTGTCATTTCTGGTTTTTGGAAGTTGCTTGCACTTCCTGTATATTTGGGTAAATATTATTTCCTTCTTGGGTCTCTGAGGTAGTTGAAGATGAGATAGTTATAGTTATAGATATAGTTTTCTAATAACAGTTTTAGAAAAGAAAATTTGAAGTTAAAGTGTATAAGTTTAAGAAACATCAAAATAATAGCTTTTAGTTAGTAATACAAGTTAGAAAGAAAGTGAATTAGATATAAGCCTCTGGACTCATCAAAATAGGATAATTAATGAAATATTTTCTTTGAATTGTCTATTGTTAATGGACTGGATATTACTCATTTATTGTTTGTATATATTGTATATAAGTATCATACCTATTGTATATGGTTTTTCTTATGTTAGCTATCTATCACTTTCTTCTTTAAAATTTGACACAAAAAGGATATGTGGGGATTTAATAAAAGCTCCAGAAGTTTCGGAGATATAAGTGGGATCTAACCACAGTCAGTCTAGGAGGATCAGAGAGTGGTGATTCACACCTTTAATCCCAGTACTGGGAGTATTCTGGGAGTGTTGACCTACGCACTTAATCCAAACTGAGTTGAGGTCATCTTAGTTTATAGGAGTTCCAGGTTCCCAGGAAGGCAGTGGTGGGGCCAAGCCTTAACTTACCAAGAGAGTATTTAAGGTGGGCATAGAAAGACAGAAGTTAGAGGAAGCCAAGAGAAGCCAGGCTGAGGAAGCTGGAAGACAGCTGGGTAAGATCTGACTGTGGTGTTTAGTCTCTCTAATATCTCCAACTTTTTTCAGAGATCTATCCCTGAGTTTCATTTATTCGTGCAACACTAGATTTTTATGAAATGTTAAAAATTTGAGACTTTCACTCCAGTAATAATCGAAATAATAAACAAATATAACCAAACTCACATATTTTAAATGATATTTAGCAGAATAAGCAAAATATATAATTTTGTAAATTTACAGTTTCCTTCCATATTACAAGTTGGACATCTCTAATCTGAAAAATTAATTTCCACCTAAATTATGATGAAATGTAAAGCTTTTAGATGTGAGTCATCTCTTCTTGATTCTAAATTATAACCCATAAATTGAGTCAATGCAAATTATCTCAAACACATCTGGCTTTAAGTGTATTTAATTTCTAATAATTAACAAATATATGTTTTAAATGAGTTTGAAAGTTAGATAGTTTTAAAAACAAGAACATATGCAATGTTATCTTTGTCATGTAAGTATATTTGAAACTTCAACTAAATAGAAAAAAAGAATAGATGGTCATCTTTATTTGGTGGCTCAACCACAGCAAACATATTTCAAATATTACCCAGTTTGATAATATCTAGAAATATTTTATATTAATTCATATTAATTATCCAATAAATGCATTAACAAGTTCAATGAAATCCTAAAGTGATGGGATGGTCTTCTGCTTTCAAAGGATCAGACATATTTCTTGCCTGGGTTGACTCATCTGCTTTCCTGTCTGTGCATAGAGTTGGTTGTTCTTCCCATAGGGCTCTTAACACCCAGTAATGAACCTAATACTGAATTTGTTTTATTGTTTTCACAGACCTCAAGATTCCTTTATGGTAAAGAAATTATTGTGTTTATTTACTCTGAGGAAGTTTTCTCTAATTAAATGTTTGCCTTTTACCTTTATGAAAGCTAATTATGTACTGTACTGTACTAATGGGAACAGATTGTAGGTAACTAGATCATAAAAATAAATGTGATATTAATTTCTGTGCATCACGGAAACTTCTTGGGATTGTGGAAATTTTATTTCTACATTTGTTTAGGCTGTGGTCATCCTTCATCTCTTGTGTCCAGCCAAGGAAAATCTCAGAACTTAATCTTCCGTAATTCATTTATTTTCCCTTCATTCTGGACACCTTTCAATTAAAAATTATTCAGAAATATTTAGCAAGTTGTAGATTTATATCACAATTATCAATATGAAATAGTTATTAAAGGATTATTCTTTAAAGAAAAATATGTATTTAAAATAAAATAGGATTATTTTTATTTTTAATGTCTATACAAACTACTCATTTCATCCTATATTAAAAAATATTAACCTTCAGTTAAATTTACATCCTACCTTTGCAAAGGCACAAGTCATAATATTTACGTTCATGTGATGTGGAATGTTACTGTGAAGACAAGAAAATCACATCATCTTCACAGGTTCACAAACACTAAAAAGTCTTTTTAAGTCAATCAGTACACTGTAGGATGTTGCCAAAATTGGAAAAGCAGGATTCTTAATTAAGAGAAGCACAATACTTCAGAGTTTGCAGGATAAAATGCCCTTTATTATGCGATTCTTTTTCTCTTTGGGCTCACAATTGTTTCAGCATATCTACCTGCTGTGCTTTCTCATAACGATTACGTATAATAAGGAAAATAACTGTTTCATGTTGAACATTCCTATTACTTCTAAGTATTTCAATTGCTGTTTTAGAGATTGAATTATAAAGCGGACACACAAAATCATTTCCATTCTTAATGTATATTTCTTATAAATTATGCATCTCAATAGCTTCTTTTTTAATAAACAACATTGCAATCTCTAGTGGATATTCCTAATTATTTGTTCATTTTAGCACTAGAATGTAAAGTTTAATAATCATACACAAATTGGTTCTTTGTACATTGTCCCCAACTATGTGTACCTCAAATTATAGTTTGTGTAAGTTATTAAATGTAGATTTCCTGCTCTCTCATACATGCTGAAGATTTTAATTCTGTGCTCTGGAGATGTTGTCTATATTTTGATCAATCTCTTAAACTTCTAGCTACTGTGGCATTTTTTTTTTTCTAAACTTCAAGTCCAAGAAATTATCTGAACATTTGCATTTACATATCCCTTCCTGCCAATGTCCTAAACAAATCCACTTTTTTCTTATATATTTTATTGTATTTTAAAAAATCAAATGTCCTTGCTTATACCTTTAATTGTTAGCCACTCAGAAAATTCTAGATGATCCCCAGTATAAAATGTCCATACAATGATCATGTTTAGTAGTTTAATGGTTTTGTTCTGGTTTATATTCAGCCACTGGGAGTGATTAAATTTTTATTTTTAAAAATTAAATAATTAATGTTATTTTCCTTTTCTTAGACCAGTACTTCCTATGTATACCCCTACAAGCAGAAACTAAATTAAAAATAAACTTCACCATTTGTGTTGCATTTTTAAATATCTATTATTTTTGTAAAAATTAAAATTACAGTTACATGATTAACCTCAATGGTCAATAATTTGTGTGAATTGTCGTTAATAAAACAACAAAAATTAGAATTTAGTTTTATTTCTATGCAAGATTATTTGGAAATACTCAATTGATTTCCTCAAATACAGCAGATGAAACTTACATCCAAATACTAAATAACCATGCAAGAAGCCTAGTAACCTTCTCAGTGCCGGAATAAACTGCTGGAGTAAACTGATGTGCAGCTCAAAACTCAATATACACATGCAATTCCCGAACCACCATTTGAACAATTTTAATAAAAAATTAAGGTGCATGGGTCTAGAAACTCTGATTTTTCACTGACCTCCCAAAACAATAAGCCTTAAATGATATGATAAAACTTTATGTCAAATAAAAAAGATTTCTGAAAACTCAGCAGTAAGTGATACTTACTGTGGTTGTTGGAATGAAAATGCTCTCACCACCATGGGCTCCTAGAGTGTGGCATTACTTAAGAGGATTGGGATGTGGGGCCTTGTCAGAGATGCTGTGGGCTTATTGGAGGAAGTGTACCATTTTGGACGGGTTTTGAGGTTGCCAACCTTAAGCCAGGCCCAGTTACTTATCCACTCTTCTTGTGCCTGTGCTTCCAGACGTAGAACTCTGAGCTAGTTTGCAGATATAGACTCTCAGTTCCTTCTGCAGCACCATGGCTGCCTGGATTCTGCTATAGTTCTTGCCATGATGATAATAAACCAAACCTCTGAACTTAGGAGCCAGCCTCAATTAAAAAATTTTTTATTAGACTTTCTGTGGTATGGTATTTCTTTACAGCAATGGAAATCCTAAGAACATCATGGAAATACGTCTGAAAGTGATAAGAAATATAATATCTTGAATGTGAGGTTGTTGAGAATTGACAAGTAGTGTGTACCATATAGAAAATGCTCAATTTGATTTTAGCATCCATCTAGTCCTTGTTCTATTATGTAATCATTTATATCACTACTTTATAATGTGTTACAGACTTTTCTATTCAATTTCTAAATTATACAATGACAAAATGAAGCTATTTTTATGTAAGGCATTTTCTACTTTAAAATATTGCATTATAGCATTGCAGTTTTATTACTATATCTCTGGTTGTTCAGTTATTTTTTAGAATCATTTTATTAAATAAGTAGAAAGAAGCACGTTTAACCTCCAATAAGAGTCAGATTGAGCTGTAGGGGTTGGAGAGATGGCTCAGAGGTTAAGAGCACCAGCTGCTGCTCCAGTGGATACTTGTTCATTTCCAAAAACCCACATGGCAACTCACAACTGTCTGTAACTACAGCTCCAGGGGACTCACCATCCATGGTAAAATGTTAATACACATAAAGTTAAAGTTAAATTTAAAAATTATCTTTAAAAAAAGAACGTGCTTGTGTTTATTCACCTTATCCATTCAGAAAACCTACAGAATCAACTAACCTGGGCTCATAAGAGTTCATAGCAACTGACTGGCAACCATGTATCCTACATGAGATTGACCTAAGCCCTTCACATATACGGGCTTGTATGGTAGAGTTTTGAAGCTTGGTCTTCTTGTGGGACTCCCAATAGTAGGAACAAGAATTGGCTCTGATTTTTTTTTTTTTTTTTTTTTTTTTTTTTTTTTTTTTTGCTGGCTTTTAGTATCTTATTGCTCATACTTGGTTGCCTTGCTCAGCCTTCAAACAAGATGAGGTGCTTATCTTACTATAACTTGATATGTCATGTTTTGGCCATACTTTGGGGAGGTCTGCCCTTTTGTGAATAGAAAGGGAAGAAGAGAGGATAGGGAGGCAAATGGGGAATGAGGAAAAGTACTGGGGGGTGAAGAGAGAGGGGAGACTGTGATCAGAATGTAAAACAAGCCTTAAAAATGTAAAAAGTCAAATAAAAGAAATGAAATGTAACATGTTGTTTATACCTAATACAGAGAGATGCGCTAGGATCTCTGTACAGAGAAAAGGGATTCAGAAGTCAAGTGTGATAAAATGTTACTGCATTGTGAGGAGTGATGGAGACATTTCAGAATCACTAATAAAAAGGGTCTGTTATAACAAATAAAGAACAATGAAGATCCCTCACTTTGCGGAACAATTAGTTGTTTTAAGGTTCACTTCTACCTGAGGATGTCAAAGCAATTTTGAAATCCTAACTCTCTAATGTTCTCTCCTGTGGAATCCAGACAACTACAACCATAGCTAGTTCTTTAGAACAATTAATTGAATTAATCCAAATGTTATAAAATTAGAAACTCAGAATCCTCTAGAGTCTTTTCTGGTGGGTATTAATAAAAGGCTGCATCTTTCTGTATCTTTATGTTTATCTACAACTGCAATATTCCCAGTTCCTTTCTGTTTCTTTATTTCCCTCTTTGATAACTGACCTAAATAACTTCTCTGCACATATACAAGAAGAACAGTAATCTTCCCCAGAGGGAATAAATAATTGTACTAGATTTAGAATAAAGAAGAAGTTTGGAGAAAAAAGTTCTGCAAAAGAAAAAAGAAAATGAAGGCTGAAAAAAATTCATGAGATGAGATGAATCTCTGGGTGTCATGAAACTGATAATTTTCTGCCTGCTTCTGAAAATATTATTTTAAAAATGGTTGCATTGTTTTTCCTTATCTATATCACACTAATTCACTAAGGGATTGCAAACTGAAAAGCTGATGACAGCGTATTCATTGCATATAGGAATAATACACGGAAAATGAAATCACAGTGTCCAATAAAGGACTTATGGAATCACTGGTTCTCAATGATAAGGTAAGGACTTGAGTGTACCTCACTGGTGCAAAGTTAGGAAGCATGCGTTAAGCCCTAAGCTTGCTTTTCAGAAATTGAATGGTCAACCTGTTTTCTAGAAATTTCATTTTGGCTACTATTATCAACATTTATGGGTTTTCAGTTAAACTGATATTAAGAATAAGCAGTAGATTTGTGTGGTCAATCTTACTTTAAAACTTATTTTATGTAAGTAAATTTAAATATAGTCTAAATATTTATTCTTTATAAATCACTTTTCCTCATGAAAGTCTAAAATTGTTCAATATCTTACTTCAGAATATTCACACTGTCAATAAAACAATTAAGACCACATACATTGCTGTTTCAGGTCCTTCCTTGTGTTATATTCTACATTTTGTAGGCAAACACAATTATTTGGCATTTTGAATTTATATTAGCTGTCATGAACATTGGCCACCCACGTCTTTGAACACTGTAGGAGTTATTTGTGTCACAGACATTGATGGTCATTCAAGATTCTGAACTCAAGCTGCCCTGGCGGTTCTTCTCACCACATGGTAAATGTAGCTAAAGAGTTCATGTCCGTGCATTGGATCTAAACTGCAAAATCATTTGGGCAATTTTTTTTTAGATCTGCTGAGTCTTGAGACATTTTTTACAGTACTTGCTTACTCACTTATACTTCCGCACATATGATCAACATTACACACAGAACACCCTCTGTTTTCTAGCTTCTTTCTATATATCTTCCAATGAATACTGGATGAATACTAGCCCTGGCTCCTATGGCATGAATAAAAATGAGAAGTTAATGGGAATAGCTCTTCCATGTTCACAATACTGTTGCTGGCTGACCTACACCCCTACCAACGGAGTTGGTTCTATTGTGCTGCTCAGGCGAAGTGCCTGTTCTCCCATTCTAGAAATTCAATATGTATTAATAAGTTTGGTTGCAGAGGGTCATTAATTAGAAGATAATGAGATTGAGATATCAAACTAATGCATTACTTATAAATAAAAGCCATTCCTCAAATTTATATACAAACATTTTCAATAAATCAGAAAGAAATTCTCTATTACAGTCACCAATGTCCAATCAAGAACTTGTCCACAAATAAGAGATTTTTAACTTAATAGTAATAGGAAAAAGTCAGGGCTCACTTGATGTGGAATGTCTTTCTGTATGCTGTGAATACTCTTTAATACAGGGACTGTCTTGGCCTATGGCAAGGATTTTAGAAGTAAGTGGGGGAAATCAGAGCATAGATGGGGAAGGAGGTCACAGTCAAAGGAGATGTGCCATCCAGCTGCCCAAAAATCAACATGTAAAAGTAACACAGGTAAGCCACGGGCCACGTGGCAAGACAGATTAATGGAAATGGGTTGAATTCATATTCAAGAGCTAGCTAGCAATATGCTTGAGCTACAGGTCAAGCAGAATGTAATTAATATAAAACTCTGAGTCACTTTTAGGGACCCAATCAGTGGTGGGCAGGTCCGGACCTTAGGACTAGGCCAGGCCAGGAACTTAATATAATACTTATTGGCTATTAAAGACATAATCACATAAGTTGTGGTAAGCATGATATCAAAATATGTTAAAAAAAAACAAAACCTCATAAATCCAGAAGGTAAACTTGGAGTGGTAACTTGATTAAGAATTCTTTTAGAAGGATGTATTTCATCACATGAAACAGGTATATAGGAAGAGCATTACAACAAAAAAGCTACCTTTAACATCACAAATGTGAAGCAGAACTAAAGTAATAGCTCCCATCTCTACTTTTTGGAGGGGGAAAGAAAGTCTTTTAGTAAGAGTAATAAATTTAAAGTGGAATTTTATTATTCTCAGAAAGCTGCTATAGATTTTTAAACATTAACAAATCATTTGTTAAAGTATTTACAGTATTGTGGTATTATGTGTTTCACACAGATCTTGAAACATCAACTTTAGAATATAAGTGAGGATGTGGGGATATTTTGTAATATAATAAAAACATTCGGAGATATCAGAGGACAGATCCACCTCCTCCTGTCTTTTTTTTTTTTTTTTTTTTTTTTTCTCTTCCAGACAGAGTTTTCTATGTAACAGTCCTGGCTGTTCTGGAACTTGCTTTGAGACCAGGATGGCTCTGAACCCACAGCTGTGTTGGGACTAAGTTATTTAGCCATGGCTTCTTCTGCCTTCTCTGTCTTTCTATGCCTGCCTTAAATACTCTCTTCATTCAGTTAAGGCGTGGACCCACCACTGCCTGCCTGGGAGTCTGGAACTCCTATAAACTAAGATGACTTCAACTCATATTGGATTAAGGGTATAGGTCACCACTCCCAGGATATTCCTTGTGCTGGGATTAAAGGTGTTAGTTACCACTATCTGATCTTCCTAGACTGACTGTGGGTATTTCTAATTTGGTAGCTTCAAGCTAATGGAGACATTCCCTTGGCTGAGCCTACTTAGTAGTTCAGAGAACTTGCAGCTTTTGTTAACCACCAAGGTTCAGTTCCCAGCACCCATTGGGAAGCTAATAAATGTCTGTAACTCTAGCTCAAAGGTATCACACAGCACCTACTAGCCTTGTGGACAAAATTAAACAAATGTTAACTCTGTTACGCTCTAATTCTGTGGCCATACATGCTATATGCTAAGGAATTATTTTCTCCCTTTGATTTTATACAAAAAGTGAATTTGTCCAAATAAAAGTGGAGAATTTATAAGTCTATCAATTTCATTGAGAAAAAAAATTGACCCAAAAAGATGTTGGAAATAATCTTATTAAACTAAGGTTGACATATCCTAATGTTTATCACTGCATTTAGGAATAAGAGATTAAATTATATACTAATACCTTTCACATACATAACTTATTTGATAAGACAAACACAATTGTTTGCCTTTTCATCAATGAAACACAAAGGATTTTACTCTTTAAATGTAAAACCTTAAAATCACAGGACTCAATAACTCATCTACAAGGCAGAACTCATCTGGATATATCTGTCACATTTGATCTTAGTAAGCACAAATTAAGTCTAATTCAGATAACAGCAGGCTCCCAACAACATGGCTTAGGAATCAGAAAACATGATGATTTAGTCAAATATGGAGGGATACACAGCATATACTTGGCTATTATCTTTTCAGATTATAGATCACTACATAAATATCACTGTCCAGTGCCGGGGCTTTATTCAGTGTTCCTGGGAACATGTATAATTCTGTTGTCTTCTTTCTCCCATGTGATACTTTTTGAAAATGCTAATTAAAAGAAGTCAATTTGGGAAATAAAAAGTTTAACAAAGAAAGAAAAAAACAAGCACACAAAAATGATACCACCAGAAGTGAAACGTGGCCGAAATATAAATGCATTAAATGATAAATGACTGAGGAGCAAACAGCTGATACCGGTGGCTGTTGAACAGACTCCATCTCCAACCCAGGAAAATAGTGGAGGCAAAGTTTTCAGTATAAATGCCCCAAGTGACTGTGATAAAAAAAAAAAAAAAAAAGAAAAGAAGAAAAGAAAAGAAAAAAAGATGATGTCCCCAAAAGATGATATCCCAGAGGCAGTGACACCAATGAAAACCTGCACTATAAAGGAACAGACACTTTGAAACACTGCAACTTCAAATGATGAATCATGGCAAACGGATCCAAGGAAAAGAATGACATATCACCAGAGTGGAGAGGATGGATACTCCATACTGGAGCCTGCAGTGGGTTGAAGCACCAGGCTTGTTTAATCTTCTTTAGCTGTTTGTTTCATAAAGAAATGAAAGTTTATTTTGGATGTTTCTAAGCATTTAAATTACAGTGTAGGGAAAAAATTAGTAGTTGTGCAATGTGTTCAGTTTACTTTCACCTACAGGCAACAGAAAAAAATTGCATGTGTGTAGACGTAGAATGGAGGAACTGTCATTTTTTAAAAATTGATCGTTTTGTTGCCATTTCACAGCCTTAGCATCCAGAATCATCACAGATGTTACAAGTGTGGACTCTTTGGGAACTGAGTTACCTCAGGAAAGCCTGACTGTGAAAAGCCTCCAAAAATCCACTGAATTTGGATCTTAGAAAGTATATTCTATGCTCCATGAGAAAAAAGATGAGAGAACAGAAAAATAGATCTTATTACCAATTTTACAAATATGTCATAAACCCCCATTTATTTGAATCTACAGAGAACAAAGTTTATGCTTTCTAACCTTGCATACAGAATTAATTTTAATGTAGTAAATAATTCAACCATTGATAACAGATATATGGTAAAAGGAAGCCCTGAGTTAAAAACAAAACAAGAATCTTTGAAATGCTCTTCTCTTAGTTGCCATAAACTGAAGCACGCTCTGGGGCTGTGAAACATTCTCCCTCCAAGCTTTTCTTCTTCTCAATTGGCAAACCCTGGATGTGCATGCCCTTTCTCCTCTTACATACACTTTATTTATACAACAGAGGCAGTGAGCCTTTCTTCTGATTTCCTTTGGATCATCATCCTAAGAATCATAGACATTTTCATCAGTGATGCCAAGAGTACTGGGAATACGTTGGTTTACTTTTGCTTCCTCTGTTGCCTAGTTGGCTGCTTCTGTAGCAACAGAACAAAAAGAGGATCATGCATGAAATACAGCTATTATTTATGAGAGAATGGCTGGATTTAAAACACGATAGATGTTTAGTATTCCATGGATATTCCCCTACCAGATTGTAACACTTCTGAAGAAGGTTAAATTGTGAGCCAAGACTGTCAAATTTTTCTCTTGATATAGCACCAAAATAGCCTGATCAGCCCAAAAAGCTGCTGAGTTTGACTATTAGGATTTGCTACTGCTCTGTGATATGAAAGAGTGGGAATTTGGTCTATTTCATGAGGGCATTTTTTTCAAAGGCTCTCAGAGTTATTGCTTAAAGAACAAGAATTTCTGCCTGAATGGCTTGATGTGACATTTATCTCTAGTTTTTTGAATGAGGTCATAGTGTTGTTTAATGCATTACATTAACCTGTGTCTCTGACATCTCACATCATTTTAGATTGCAGTTTAGCTTTGTACAGCTTCAATGAACAGATATGCAAGCAAGTTCAGACGATATTCTAAACCAAGTCTAGTCTGCAGGTCACTTGTCATTTATGAAGCTTTATCAAACTCCTACTGTATGACAATATGTACTCTTGTCTTGAAAATTCATTAAAGACTAACTGTATTATCCTTCATACACACACATACATATACATATATAAATATATAAGAACATAAAAAATATATATAAATTTTGGCTAAAGTCATAAAGATTTTTAATGATGAGCTAAGAATCTCTAAAAATGAGGATTAATGCTCTGACAAACTGCTCAATTCATTTTAATTTGAAAATAATCAACATTCTTAATGAAATTTTAGAAAGACACAAAGAATACTATGATTGTTAAGTATTTGTCAAAAAGGTTTAATTAGTTAAAGTATCAGAAAATAAGAAATAGGTGATCTATTTCTATGTAACCTCTTATATTATCAGACAAATGATTTCTATTAACTTCTGAAATATTTAAGTATACAATTCTAATTGCAAAGTGTTATTCATTTAGAAGACATAATTAGAAGTTGACATATTTTTAAAAGGGTTTAAATAAACACTATCTTATTTTATATTTATTACTTTTATTCAAAATGTTTATAATAAATAAAAATTTTAAGGTTGTTTCAGATGACCTACTAAAATTATTAATGAATTAGTAATGTCTTGAATATTTTGTAACATTCAGTTTATAGGCACAGGGAGAGTATTTAACAAGCAGATATATTTGTAGAGATAAATAATCAGAATAAATTATCACTTTGATTACTTTCATTGGATGCTAAGCATAGAAATACAACCATTTTTATATGAAATTAATTTTTTAATCTCATTAATGTTTGGTGCTTTAATAAGAAGTTCTCAAGATGTGACTCCAGAGTTTCTTACTTTGTTGCTGAGATACTGACGATTCATCTAATTACATATCTCCTATAAATAAGTTCAAAAACTCTGAGTTCCATTCATTTATTTCTATTTAATATATTTAGTGTTAAATATCTTTAATACTTCAAGCACATAGATGTTTGATTAGGCCATATCTCTCCCAATATCTATATATGCATACACATATATATGTATATACACATATACATGGAATATATACGTATTATATATATTAAGTATGCATGTGTATATATTAAATATTCATATATTTATTAAAAATTTTGATTCTGCCTACAATAAAATTGTAGGCACATTAAAATTTGTAAGCTACTTCTAATTTTTTAATTGAAATGTTTAACTAGAATATATTAACAGTTTCTGAAACCTAATTATTAATATGAATATTTTAGATAAAAATATTATAGGTATAACAGGAAAGTAATTTTTTTTTCTAAAAAAACATGTTTCATCAAATAATTCTCTTAAACATGAGATTGTCCCTTGGACATGTCTGTATTTCAACACTAGATTTCATGCCCTTTTCAGATGCTCACAATGATGTTTCCATGGGCAAACATGAAAAGCTTTGCAGTTGTGATTATTTACTCAAAATGCTATTGTAAATTAACATACTATGATTCCAAATTGTTATGTACGGTGTAGCACCCCTACATACATAGAATGCCCTTCCTTTTTCTTTTTTTCTCTTTCCTAACTTATACCAAGGAATTCATCTATTGAGACCTCAGCAGTCTCATTCAGAACCAACCTCTCCTCCTTTGTACCGACCACAACCTCAAATCACTTAGTGGAAGTATTTCTGGAAACAACAATAGGTATGTGATAAATAGCTGTTGAGTAATGGAATGGAATAGTTGATGAAGAAGTCATTTGAATGAAAATAGCCTAGGAAGTCTTACGAATTAAAAATGGATGCAAACCATGTGATAAAAATGCAAACTGAATTTATATGTGTGGGAAGGGAACTGTGAGTCTCTGTCATTAATGAGCTTCCAGGTGATAGGGATTTTTGCCTCTAGAAATTTCTTTGCATTACAAAGTTTCAAAATGTTAGTATAAAAGATCATTATTATTGAATACATATTTTCAGACCACAAAGGCTTTAAATAAAAACCTATTAGAAAGAGTAATCCTGTGACATATTTTAAAATGCTGATAGTAATTATTTCTTTGTTCAGTGCTTACTAGTTGATTACCATGTGACAAACATTGTTGTGTTGTTCATTTATTAATCCCGTAGATTATCTACTTTGCTATTTCTTTTTTTTTTTTTTTTTTTTGTGATATACAATGACCAAACCAGCATAGGGGAAGAACAGATTTAACGGATTTACAGGTTACAATTTATCACTGAATAATATCAAGCCATGAACAGTAATAGATATCATTGAGGAATATGGCTTCTCTATTGTCATGCTTCCTTTGGCTGGTTCATCTTCCTTTCTTTTATAGCCAAAGGCCACTTGTCTAAAGATGGAACTGCTAACAGTATCCTGAGCCTTCTACATCACTCAACAACTAAGAAAATGGCTGCTGGCTAATTTAAGAGAGATCTCGCCTTCCAGGTACATTTGTTTACATCACTTGACAACTGATCAACACAGAGTGCAAGTGAACACTTCAACAGAGCCTGAGAAAAGGAGAAAGACAACAAAGACGGATAATTTCCAGATATATAAGCAATGACTGCCGGAATGGCAATGGAAGTCTAAGTTCTCAAAGGTTAAAATGCAGAGATTGCTAAGCATTTCAGAAAACAAGGAAGGAGTAGTAGGCCCTTCATGGTAAATCACAATCCCAAAAAGGCTTGAGTAGACAACATTTAAGATGCCTCACATAGTGATAGCTCCTATCAAGTGATAGGTACTGCTGATAGAAGGAGGTGTGTAGTCACAGGTACTTTGAGTGACTTGCTCTAGGGCATGTTGCTAGGGCCTGACAGATCTCATTCTAAACATTTTATCATATTTTTTTTTTACCAAAATAATTTTCATTCAATGTTAGGAAAAATGGAGATTTAAAAGTATATTTGTGTGTTTGGAAATTCATTGTAGTTTTCTTCCAACCTCCATGTTGTATTTGGCAGCTAGCATGAAATGACTCAGTTTCAATTCCTTTCTACTTTCTATGGTCCTAAAATACTTCTCTATCTCTCTCATGAAATAAAATTTTAAATTCATAACACATTTGAACTAGAGTATTAATTTAAATGAATGTCATATCCCTTTGGAGCAAAGGAATTTAAGCTCCCATATGTTCTTTATTCAAATGACTTAAATATTATAAATGTTCGCAACACTGAAATGCAAAATAATATCTATGTTTTATCTAGACAAAAATCCACATGAAAAATGCAGGAGATAAAGTTAATGCAGTATAGATTTTGCAAACTTAAATCTGTAGTCACAAATTACAAAAGTTTATAAAATTTCGGCTGCAAATATTATCATGTTTTGTTGAATATGTGGATTCCACAACTTGTAGGGTTCACTGCCAATGTTGTTCTCTTACTGTTATATGCAAATTTTAGCTTATATACTTAAGAATCTTAGGCAGCAGCCAAAATTATCAAATTTGTTAGCATCTTCTCCAAGAGTATCTTGCACCATTTTTTAAGATCCTGGCCTTCATAGCTTTACATAGGTAATACTCTTCTATAGTTTACTAATTGCCTTATTTATGTAACAAAAAAATTAACACTCATATAAGTATGAGTCTTACAAAATACATTCATTAATAAGTAGATTAATAATATTTCACCTTGATTCAAATTATGCTAGCACTTCATAGTTAATAGTCCCTCAAGTACATCATCGGCAATATGGTTTTATATCTGATACTATATATAGTGTGTCATGATACCATATATAGTGTATAAAAGTCATTCCTTTGATATACATAAATATTGTATTTTCATCATTAATGAAATTACTTTAAGGTTTATATATTATTTTTTACTAAGATACACTTTTTAAAATTGAGTTTATAATATTTGTACATGTAGTTTAATATGATTATGAAATTCTACATTTATCTTAAAAACACACCCTTCAAAATCAAATCACGCAGAAAAAAAGAAGTGACGCCTTATACATTTACTGGGAACAGTTTTGCACTTTCTATAGTGATTTATCTTGTGCTGAAATCATTCACTTAAGTTTGTTTCCATTCTGGTCTCAGTTTTCAGATTTTTTTTCTTTTTATGGACATACTGAAAAATTATTTAGAAAATGTAAATCTTTTATTGTCTGTATAATGCAAAGCTATTGTAGTCAAACAAATCTAAAAGATGACAGCAGAAGTCTACTTTTTAAAGGGATGTTGGGGATTTAAACTGCTGCCACTCTTTACTCTTCTTGGCATTTTACTCTGAAAGGCAGAGGTACAGATTTACAGTGCTACCCTGGACCTTCTGGTTTGCAACATATTTTTTATGCAAAATTGTTATATTAACAATACACGAGTCCTCTTCCTATTGCTGATTTTATTACACACCCTCTACAAAAGAGGAGGAAAATAGGAAATGTCATTGGAGTTGGGAGTTTTTACTCTCAAATTTTAGTGTTATAGGTAAAATCAACTATGCACATACATGAATCTGTTTTTACTTTTCTGCAATATCACCAGCATCAGAGTAATTCTTAATTCCAACTGCACCTATTTAGTGATGAGGACTCTTAGGTTACTATATAAAGAGAGAAACAGCTTTAGAAAATGGTAGACTAAGCTGTTATCTACTATCAGGTGTAGCATACCCTTAAGAAGAAAATTCAGATTTTTAAGAATAAGCTCCGATATCTCAACCAAGAGGAAACATTTACAGGTAATATTCTTACTATTTTATGATAATTAACACATTCCACATTTCTGACTTATCAGGAAACTGCTCAGCTGTCAAAATACAGTAGAGTTTAAAGGACTCCAGCCCTTTCAAGCAATGTCTGCAAGTTGGCCCCACTGTTCAGAAAGAAATTATAAGGGTTGCCGGCCATTTAAATTCTTGAGAGTTAATATGACAAAATATAATATTTATTTTAATAATCCATAGCCAAAGATATGCAAGTTCATCAAAGAGAACAATATTGTCTATTTCCCCAATGTATTCAGTAGTATATCTGATTTTGATTAGTAGTATATTTGATTTTATAAAATTTTTAAAAATGAGATGATAGAAAAGTGTCAAATAGGAAATTCAGAGATTCCACGTGAAACATTGAAATAAAGCATGAATTATCTATCTTCCTCCCCATGTTCTCCTGTTCACTATAAACAATGTAATATATATATATATAATTATATATATATAGTATGATGTATGTATAATTAAATGTATGTATTTTCCTTTACTTCGCCACAGAAACGAAATAATGTCATAGAAATAAGTTCGAAATTCCAAGCATGTGAATAATGGAATAGATGAAGCCCATTAAAAGCTATGATGATGACGGGCAAGAACTCAATGAGGAAACTTGGAGAATAAAGGAGTATTTTTATCTATCCTTTTATCTAAGTCTCGTCTACTGCTCTCCCTTTCCTTAGAGTAGACACTTCTTCACCAACATCTTTTTCAGTAATATGATCATGTCTCCTAAATTACAGTTGAGCAAGGGAGAAAACGGACATTTATGGAGTATATTCAAAGTATTAGAGGGGGTGGGTATTTTATAGCTTCTATCACAATTCTTACACTTTGACACTTGTTCATGGATCTGTTTTTCACACATAATAAATATACAGTTAACTATCATGTACTCGGTGACAGATGGCACTAGAAGGGCAACAAATTTATTCATGTTCAGCATCATTGTGGCACCTACCACGGAAGGAAAACAGGACTAGAACTCAGAACTTCCTCCCTCTCTCTCCCTCTTCCTCCTTCCATCTCTCCCTCCCTCCCTCTCTCTCGCTCCCTCTCTCCCTCCCTCCCTCTTTCTCCCTCCCTCTCTCTCTGTTTTTCTGTCTCTCTCTGGTTCTCTGTCTCTGTCTCTTTTCTCTTTCTATTTACCTAGAAAGTCATGCTGAATAAAACATGGAATTTTTTTCTTATACTTTTAATTGTTTTGTATGTTTGCTTGTTTGTTGAATTGGAGCAATACTAAGCAAAGTTTCCAATTATTTCATCTAATTTGCAAATTTCATTACTCTTAGGAATTAATAGCTTGGGAAATACAACTGCATTATCAATATAACTTTAAAACTCATCTACTTAGTGAACATACCAGAATTTATGTACTAAGCATGGCTAAAATCAAGAAGTTATAGTATTTTAAGAACTGTGTAGCTTTAAATCAAGTTGTCTCCCCTGTTGATGGGAAAATTGTGAGGCATTTGGCTCTCTTTATGACATATATATTTTGATTTAAAATCTTGGGAGCTTTTTTTTCAAAATGACAAATATTTTTTCAAATTGTTTTGTTCATTTTTACCACCTTCACTGAAGCATGAAAGGTGCCGAAGTAGGCATTAGTTGTTGGCTTGTGTGTGATTCACTGGAGTGTTACTGCATTCCAATTACTCAGATACCAAGGAATACAGCTGTGTCCAAGAAGGATTTCAGAGTTTCTTAACAATCTCTGTATACTTCAGCTGAATTCAATTCGATTACATGTTAACAGTTATAGTCAAACTTAAAGTCAGGAAATCTCTGGGTTATTAATTTTAAAAGCATGGGTCTCTCACAGTGTGTTAGCATATCCATCAATATTTTAAGTTATGTTTTAGTAAGATTGTAATAAAATTAAATCCTTACAATCAATCTGTATGTTCATCTGGTATAAACAAAGAGCTGAGAAATGTTGTCACATACAACTGTTCAGAGTGACAATTTCTCTGTTAATGCAGAAGAGATGACAGCGTTTGGGAGAGCTGAATGAATTAAGGCAATCATTAGGAAAATAGGACTTTCTTGACAATTACCTTTGCTTCACAGGGCGGTGTGACTCTAGATTCACTAAGGCTGTTGTTCTTCCCTTCAGACTAGTCATCTACATTTTGTAAAGAATATATATGCAAAATGTCCATCGTAACTTTCATCACCTAGAGAGTCTAAAGTCTGTCTTCAACAGCTGACTAAACATCCCCTAAACTGGCTAGTTGAATTCAAACCAAGTCTTCAGACCATCACTATTTTTCCCCCACAAAATACCCAGTTTATTATAGGACAAGAGAGGAAATGACTGAAGTTTGAAAGTTTATGACCTGTGGAAAGTCACAGAAAGCAGAAATCAAATGCAAACATAGTGCTTTCATGACAGTGCAGAAGCTACAGTATTTGAGGTCACCAAGAATCTGAAAACTCACTTTGATCATTAGATACACTCTATTGGTAAAGACAAAGAAGCATGTATTATCTACAATGTCTTTCTTTTGGAGAAAAAAATATTTAATTAAAATTGAGAAAACAAGAGTAAAGATTAGACTAAAAAATATCCAGTATTTAATATGACATTAACTGCTATTATATAAAATATTTTGTATATGTGCACTCATGTGTATATAAGTGTGCACACACATCCCCAGGCAGGTACTGCAAAGTTTCTTAGATTACATTTTCTTTTGTCAGTATAGAACATTGTTGTCATTGTTTTGAACAAATTATCATATAGCAAGTGTGTGACAAACAGAGCTACAGCCCAGAAAATTACACCATGTCATTTGCAAAAACATTCTATTTTCTAGATCCGGAATAGTTATTCCACTTAAATCTTCTGTCATAGAATGCATTCTCATTGCACCCAGAGCTGGGGAAACAGAATTTTCTACTAGAGTGATTGAGTTTTTAGAGACATAGCATCCCGAGGAAGACCAGGAATAAGATTTTGATTCTATCAGTGTGTCAGGACAGCTTTAAGGTGATGTTCACAAGTCATTAACTGTTCTTATCAGTGGTTCTTTTCACATCATTACGAGACTCCAGATAACCCCAGTACATATGAGAACAACCTTAGTTCATATCACAGTGCTTTTGTGTTACTGACTTTGTTCTGTTCCTGTTTTTCTATATAATAGATGTGAAGTATATGCAGAACTCCAGTGCAGGAAGATGTTTATACAAAAGAATGCCTGTGTCTATGTGGCATATGTGAACCCTCACTATACCACAGAATTTTGTGGACATTGTAAATGCAAAGTTGATGGTATGACTCTTCCTGTCTTTCACATTTCTCTTCAAATGCTTCATTGGTACAATTAAAGACAGAGAAAAAATTTACTATCAAATTTTAAAATACAGATAATTTCGAATTTAGTGAAAAGGTTAGTCAAAAGTGGTTTATTTCTCCTCATATTTACCTTGATGAAAATTAAGACCAATTTGAGAATTTTGTTTATGCTGCAAAATAAAGAAGTACATGCATAAGCAGAAACCAATTTGAAAACAACTATCACATAATAGGCAAATTATAGCAAAGAGATAAAATGAAAAATATATTTTGCTTGTTAAGATGTTTACCATGAGACAAAGGGGACTCATTATGGCTATACAGGATCTGGGCTTCATTGGAGTTGCAGGAAAATTCTTTCAACTTTTTTACATGAACTTTTTGCTCCCATAACTGTTTGATCTATGGTTATGCTTTTCAGTAAAGAAGAAAAAGGAAATCTAATTTTAACATACTAGTTCCCACACTAAAGCAATTAGATGGCAGAAAAAGCATTTACACACTATGATATAAAGGAAAAATAAATATACAGTATTGCTAGAAACAATAAAAAGAAGTATATATCTGAAATGCTTCCTGTTGCGGGCACACTAATGGGTCAGGCCACCAGAGATTGTATAAGCTTGCTAAGTACACTTTTATTAACTACTATCAAATAATGTCCTTGTAATTTTTGTAAATACTATCAACATTTATGAATAAAAGCTTAAAACCTATATTGCAGAACTAGAGTAGGTCTTCAAAAGACATTTTGCACATTTGTTCAGACACAAAGTCTCACACATCCCAAGATGCTCATACAATGACTGCTTATTTAAAGTCTACTATCTAATCCTCCCAAGAAGTTTCATTACCAGACTTGAAATAAACAAATATTGATAACAAATAGCACCACTATATTAACTGATGTCATAGAAGAGCACAAAATAGAAAAATATTAAATGAAAAACAAATAACATCTTTTAAAGAGATCTTGTAGCAGTTTCTAGCTCTACTGACATGTATGTATATAATTCAATAGCAATTCTGTTTCTGATCAGAATTGTTTAAACATAACATTTGTTTAAACTTCTTAGACCCCCCACCCCCACAGTCACTACTTAACACAAATTTCTGAATATAGGAATTTAGTGGGGAAAACAGAAGTAGCAGAGAAAATAGTATTTAAAAATCTTATACTCCTAACCTCTTATTGATGAAATATGATGAAATAGAAGTATAGTTAAAATATCTTTTCCAGGAAATAAAAAGAGGACCAAGTATTCTCTAACAAGAAAATAAACCAACACAAATGATACAATGAATAATCCCAAATACAATAGAGGAGTATATTAGATGGTGTACGGTAAAGATAGATAAGTTCTCTCTCTCTCTCTCTCTCTCTCTCTCTCTCTCTCTCTCTCTCTCTCTCTCACTCTCTCAAATAGTATGTGTATTAGGAGGCATGGCCTTGTTGAAACAAGTGTAGCTTTACTGGAGGAAGTTCACCATTACCCCTAGAGGGTGGGCTTTGAGGTCTCAGAAGCTCAAGCCAGTTCTTTTCCTGTGGCCTGTAGATAAGTTATAGAAGTCTTAGCACCATGTCTGCCTGCACACAACCATGTCCCATCATAATATGGACTAACACATTTTAACTATGTAAAGATGTGTTGCATTAGTTAATGGTTTAGAATAATGCTTTAACTTTGGTAATGATGTATCTTATTTGTTTATGTGTTAAGTGATATAAAGATGCATGCTTAATTATGAAAAGATGCACTGCATTGCTTCACCTTCCCTACCTAAGGCACCATATTAGTGAAAATAAAAGCTGAATGGCCAATAGCTTCTCAGGGGAAATATAGTTGGGGCTGGCAGACATAGAGGATGGATAGGAGGAGAAATATAGGCTCCAGAGAAGAGGAAAGAGAGAAGCAGGAAGTGAGAAGGGAAGGAGGAGAAAGAGGTGAGCATGGCTGAGGTAAGAAGCCAAGCAGGCGCCAACAAGAGAAAGAGTTAAAGTAAGATACAGAGAAGGAAAGATAGCGCACAAAGTTCTAGGCCAAAAAAAAAAAAAAAAGGTAGAAAAAGAGAAACAGGTTAGCCTGGTCCACACTTTTAATCCCAGCACTTGGGAGGAGGCAGGTGGATCTCTATGAATTCAAGGCTAACTTGGTCTATACATTAAGTTCCAGGAGATCCAGGGCTGTTACACAGAGATACCCTGATATTGCAATAAATCTCTCTTGCAATATACCTCACACGGGGCACCAGAAAGGGGAGGTGATATGTTTATGTCTTTCTGTATGTTGTGAATATCAATCATTAAATAAAGGAACTGTTTTGGCCCATGACAGGCACCATAGAAAAAGTAGGCAGGGAATCAGAATAGGTAGGAGGAGCAGGGCAGAGTCAGAGACAGATCAAACCACCCAAAGAAGCAACATGTAAGGAACACAAGTGAGCCACAGGCCATGTGGCAGATTGATTAATGAGAATGGGTTGAGTTAAGATGTAAGAGCAAGCTAACAATGTGCCTGAGCCATAGGCCAAACAGCATGAACTTAATCTAAGCATCTGTGTCATCATTTAGAAGCTATCTGGTGGCCCAGAATAAAACAACAACAACAAAAAAAAAAACCAAAACCAAAAACAAAAAAAAACAAAACAAAACAAAAAGCCCAACAAAACAAAACAAAAACACACTTAGCATAAAACTTTGAAGCTATGAGTCAGTCCCAATTAAATAAATGTGGGATTTTTTGTTTGTTTGGTTGGTTGTTTTGGGTTTTTTTTTTTTTTTTTTTTTGAGCAGGGAAGGAGAGTCTATATGAGCCGGGGTATAAGGTTTATGAAGAAGGTTCCCATGGTGATGGCTGGCTGGAGTTCTGAGGAGCTCACTAATGGGCAATTGCCACTGGAGATCCATCAGTAGGAGGAGCTGAGCCCTCCAGGGATAGGCGGCTTTCCACTGCCATGAGTGTGTGGAGCTGTGAGGGGTGGGATCAGATTGTGTTCCTGTTCATGGGCTGGCTTGGATGATTGGAGAACATTGGAGCCCATTCCCTATAGAGGAACACCCAGCCCAGCATTGACTTTGGGATGAGGGAATTGGACTTTCCTGGAGTGGATGTGTGCTGCACTGGGCTGGCCCACCTTGGGACTTCTTACCCTTTTGGGCTGGCTGGGATGGATTGGGAAGGGGTAGGGGAGGGGGAGCAGGGAATACATTGGTGGAGATGGCATTTTTCTTAATGAAAATAAAATAATAATAATAATAAAAAGAATTGCTGTGGTCATGGTATATTTTCACAATTGGACCACTAACTAAGACAGGGGGGTAGAGAATTGGTTGAGCATAGAGAATTTTCACTACATCTTTTTTGAATGCTATGAGCTCTTTTCAATCGTTCTAGCCAAGAAATTCACCAAAATCATCAAAGAAGAGACTAAGCCCACTTCAGTCTACAGTGTTGTTAGTCAACGATCTTCGGGGTGATCTTCCTTTTTGCATTGTTATTATATAAGAGATGGAGACCAAGATTAACAGGCCTGGCTTCCAGATCTAGAAGAGCAATAGAATACATTTTAGTCTTTTTTTCTCTTTTTTGTTTATTTATGATATAAATATGATATTTATATTATTTCTTTTATTTCTCCATTTTTTCCTATGGCCCTTTCATTCTCAAATTCCTGGCCTCTTTTTCTTAATTATAATTATTTCATACATCTATAAATACACAAATATAATTGATGAGATAATTTGGTATTGCTGATATGTATTTAGGTGAAAACCAAAAAATGATAAACAGCACCTGATATGACATTATGCACGAGAGCATTTTCACAAGGCATTATTATCCCCACAAGAGGAAATGTGTACAATTGATTGTTGATAAAGGGAGGCCTCCATAGATTAGCCAATCCTGAGATTGTATTTTATTCTATTTGCCTGTAACTAATCTTCTCGCATAAATCCAAAGAGTACAATCAAGGTATACATACGAATTTTGAAAAGTTAATCCACCATGAAATTTGTAAAAAACAAAAAAAAATTAACTAAATGAAGTATAATTAAATATCTTCTAATGTTGTTTACTGTTGTTCTCTGGTGTTTGTAATGTAAGCTATAGAAAAAATACAATCATCACATCTGACAAGAGAGAGAACAAATGGGAATATTTAACAATTATATAGAGCAAAAAGTCTGTCAATATTTAGTAATGGAGATTATTTTGTTTTCAAGTGAAGTTCCTCTTAGTAGACTACACAGTAGGAGCTGCTATCTCATCTACAATGCATTCCAGAAAGCAGTGTCACTCGGGTGAAAGTCCCTATAGTGAACACAACAGGACAAAGCAGAGTGTGATACCAGGGTCTGACACCACTCACTGGATGACATGTAAAGGGACAGCAAGTGACGCATCTCTGAGGATAATGACTCCGAATTACCTTTCAACCCTCCATCTAGCTTCTTCCGTTAGTAAAGGTTAAAGTGAATTTGAAAGCTTGTTCTATTGCCTGACTTACCCTCTGATAATAAAAGAGACAAAGAAATATAGAGATGGGTCTTGGTGCTCCATGGCCCTGTATAACATCTATTATACATCTCTAGAAGTTCAAACATTCTCTTCCCAGTGATTTTAAATCACTGTACTATGTTTAAAAGAAAATAAAATAAAGCTTTAGAGTAGATAAGTCACTAAGTCTGAAATTTCTGACCTGGCCTGCAAATTTAGATTCTTAGACATCTTCTTTAAGTCTTTTTATTCAGTTTCTGATGAACCTGACATTACTTCTGGTTTTAAGATACCTTAGGTTAGCTGACCTGTGATATATTAATTTATTAGATTATTCTAGTTGGGTTAAGTCTTCATTATGCATACAATTAAGGGATAAAATTAATAAAAATAATAATGACTATGTTGATAAACATCATCTAGGTATGCAAAACTGTATACTGTTACTGCATGGATTCTGCAGAATTTGTTTTTCTCAAAATAAAAAAAACATTAATTTGATATGAAATTATGTAAAATTATGAATAAAATAAAGACAAATATTTTTGAAAGATATATTGACACAGGAAATATTCATTTCATGACCAATTCTTACTTTATTTGTTAATGTAAAGCCTACTGAAACTTGAATTTATATCTCCTATAAGTCATGTGTTCACAATAACTGTCATAAACATAAAAAATAATACAAAATTTGTAAATGCATACAATAAGTAGGCATTGCTATCTCTCCTGAGAGAGATAATATTTTGCAGAATGATCTTTAATTTATTCTTTTTGTACTTTAAAAAAAAAAACAACTAGGAAGTATCAGACTGAAATACAGAAAGAAGAATAAGAGAGAAAACAATCATTGAAAAATGGATACTTGTTCTAAAGAGAACAGTGATATGGGACTGGAATCCCAAGCAATTCCTAAAGAGTTTTACAGCTAACAAACACATCCTTAACATAAACAAGATAAACAAATAACTAAAGGTCATCACAAGGTTAAGCCATGTATATTGAATCTACTGCAAGATCACAAAGCAATAGAATTTTTCCTTTTATCCCCTGCCACTTCTACCCATTACTGGGGGTGGGGGGGTGAAGTTTCAATACCAAACACTAATTTCAGAGAGAAAGCATTTAGATAAACACATTATAAACAAACACATGTATTTTTAAATCTGAATTTGTTCTGTATACAGATGTGTGAACCAATCATTCAGTGAACCAATTTTTGTATAGCCAGGGGAATGAGGCAATGTATTTTATAAGAAAATAACAAATTTGCTTAAAATGTATACTTCAACATTTCCTCTAATACATAGTGTAATAGAATGATTATCAGAACTTCTTACAATTCTTTTATGAATCAATGCAATAGAATGACAATGAAATTCCCATTAAACCTTCAAACTATTTTACTTAGCTGCCAATGTATTACTAATTAAGTGTGATTTTATAGTTGTGTGTCTATGTGTAACCAGAAGTTTCTGGTCCAGCCTAGCCCTAGGGCTACACATTCACAAATAAACACACAAAATCCTATATTAATTGCATATTGTTTGGTCTATGGCTCAGGCTTATTACTTGTTAACTCTTATACTTTAAGTTAACCTATATTTCTCTTTACATTTAGCCACCTTTCTGCTCAGTGTAGCATTCTTATTCTGCTTCCCCTGTGTCTCCCTGTCCTCTGTCTCCTCTTTGACTTCCCAGCATTCTCCTAGTCTGATTGCCCTGCCTCTACTTCCTGTCTAGCTACTTGACCAATCAGTGTTTTGTTAAGCAATTATTTACAATTACAAATATTAACGGTGTAAAAAAGCATAATGTCACAGCATTCCTGCTCTGTGTTTTGTATCTACACAATAGCGATATAGCTTTGGTCCTACTAGTGTGTAAACTGAATCCTTGGAACCTATTCCCTACAGAGGAACAACTTGCTCAACTTTGACACTGGGGACAGGGGTAGGGTATAGTTATACCTTAACTGGTTTTGCCATACTATATCAACTCACCCTGGAAGACCTTACTTCTCTGATGAATGAATGGAGGGATGGGAGGAGTGACTGGGGGGCATGGCTGGGAAGAGGGGAGGGAGGGAAAACAATGGTGGATATGTTAAACAACAATAAAAAAAACTTTTAAATAAAAAATGTATATTAAAAAAGAATAAGATGTAGATAAATAAAGCGTTTATAGCTCTAAAACATTATAAATTATGTGATTGGTTTTTATGGTTATCTCAACACTTTTGTTATTCATAAGCATTTATGCATAGCCCGTTACCTACCAATATTAACTCTTGTCTTAGGTTAAAATATATTTATGCTCACTGAATAGGGAATTCCAGCTGTAGATCCATCAGGAGGGGAAGCTGGGCTCTCCAGGGGGGTAGGTGGCTTTTGACTGGCATGAGCAGTGTGTGGAGACATGAGGGGTGGGATCAGACTGTGTTCCTATTCATGGGCTGGCTCCTTGAAGCCCATTCCCTATAGAGGAATGCTCAGCCCAGTATTGACTTTGCGATGAGTGGATCAGACTTGCCTGGAGAGGATATGCCACACTGAGCTGACCCACCTTGGGACCTTGCCCTTTTCAGGGAGGGGCTGGGTGAACGGGGAGGGCCAAGGCTTAGGGCCGGCTGGGAGAGATTGGGAGGAAGAGAGAAGGGGGAGCAGGGGGATACACTGATGGAGATGACATTTTTTTAATAAAAATAAAATAAAAATTTAAAAACACCATCTTTATGGTATTTTGCAGAAATCCAAATAAATAACATAGCAATATAACTTTACAAACAATAAATATAAACTATAAAACTATGAAATGGAATGGCATTAGCAGTATAGAATGAAAATAAATGCTGCAGTGAGATTGGAGCTGTATAGAATGAATGTAACTACTCTTAACTATTTGAAGACTTGTGATAACCTAATCATTAAAAGGCAGTGAGCAAATCAAGGGATGTAAACATCTTTGCTGAAAAAAAAAATCAATTTGAATACACACTTTTTTGTATTCTTCACATGCACTAAAGCAAGAAAAGGACCACTATATTTTCTTCCCGGTGTTGCCAGGAAACAAAGGTAAGAGATTCTAATAGAATCATATAACAGAGAATGGTTAAACTTCCAGCAACAAAGGGTAATAACTAGACTGGAACTATTGCATATAAATGATTATACAAATCCACTTCATTAGTAAATTTTTTTATTTGATGCACAAAAACAAAAGAAAATATTCAGTGAGACTTGGAGTTTTAGGTGTTGAAGAAACATTTTATTTTACAATTTGAAAATATCATTGGGAAGATAAGCTTTATCTTTACTTCTTTTCACATAAAAATTCACATTCGCTAGAAATGTGATGAGGTGGTATTGACTAGTAAGGTGTAAAGGATAAAATATAGGTACATTGTCGTTTTAAAACATTTTGACCTTGTTATAAATGTAGCCACAATATGAAAAGCTGAGAATTCTACCACACAAATATTTTAAACAAAAAGACTGCAACACTGGATACCGCAACAGATCATTGTTGGATACAACAACTATTGTAAAAATGATACATTGAGTTGTTGATAAACTACAAAAGTACTGCTATAGAAATAATAATAATAAAAGAATAAAAAACTCTTGCATTTAAGTTTTCTATTCTGATGTAAATGTGAGAAGGAGCACAAAGAAACTCATACATCGTTGTTGTCTTTGGAGGAAGAAAATCAGTAGGGCAGCAAATGGATGTTGTAGTGGGATTTGTCTTTCAACTCACTTAATGAAAAACTGATTGGCCAAAAAGCAGACAGGAAGTGTGGGCAGGGCTCCCAGACTAAGAAAACTCTGAGAATAGGAAGAGGAGAGCAGAGACATCAGAGAGACACCAGTAGAGATGCCAAGAGAGACGTGCAGAGCCATGCTGCTTTGAGAAAAGCCATTGAGCCACATGGTTAAACAGATTAATGGAAATAGGTTGAATTAAGATGAAAGAGCTAGCTGAACAATATATCTGAGCCATAAGTCAATCAGCATGAAATTAATATATGCATTTGTGTGTTTCTTTGGGAATAAGCAGCAAGGGGCTGCGAGTGGGTCAGAACCTCAAGGCTAGGCCAGAAAGGCCAGGCCAAAAACTTCATAAATGGACATAAATGACATAAATGGAAAAGCTGTAGACTATTTCTGCCTTATGATTTAAATAGCTGCTTTGAAGAAATTACAAGTAGTTACCAGGGAAGTCCATAAAAAATCATATATTGTGCAAACTATGAAAACAGAGCAGCTTAAATATTCAGCATTGTGGGAAGACTAAACAATTCTAATAAAATGTTTTCTCAGACTGATAATATTAGGAATAAATAAAGGTATTCCTAAAGTGGCAGAAAAACAAGAGCTCCACATTATTTTTCTTCGTGGACAATATTTTCTAATCTTCTATGATAAACCTATTTTTTGTTGTGGCTGTTTTATTAGTAAGGAAAGTATTTAAATTAGTTTTAAACTGTGGTGAGTGATGAACAGGAAGCAATGTAATTTAGGTTGTACTTTTAGCTTGTACTTTAGGAGGGTGGTGCTTTGCATATGGATTTAAATGGCTGACTAAGGGGTTTCTATGCCATTGAGTAGGCTGTGGGGAGCCATTGAAGATCTCTGAGTTGGGAATTCACACAGTCAATTTGATAGTTACATGCATGGCTAAGTGAAAGACTTCACATCTAGTTTTAAAGAAACCAATTGCAATCAAATTATGGTAGCTGTGGTGCGGTGAGATCTTAGTGGCTTAACAAAGTACCGTCAGAAATTTCAAGCTAATTCAATATGCTTACATAATAAATACATTTTATAGTAAATACACAAAGCACGGCTTTGCTGATAATTGATATAAGATACAGTAACACTCAAAGCTGTGATTTTCCTTCTGTTGTTTCTTAGAAATTTGAGAAAGCCATGTGCAACTGAATTATAAAAGAATGAACCTGTAGTCTCACATGCAAAACATTTAGCTTTATACTTAATTGTGTTGTTTTTAAGCTCCTTCTACCTACAACGATAAAGCAAAATTGTAGTTTTATCTGTTATTCATAACTAGCAGCCTTCAACATTAAACTTCCAAAACCTGAAATACTTCATAGTTTTACAATAAAATAGGAGTTTACATATATATGTAGAATGTTGTCAGACTAGCTGAGTCATTATTATAAAGTGATTTGGTATTTCTCACTTCCCACTCTCTCCTTAGCCCTACTTACAGAACTTAACTTAATATTTCCACTCCTTTGTGTATACCTTAATTTTTGGTGTATGGTTGTAAGGCAATTTCACATTTGCTTAACACAATACAAATAATCCAATCTGATGACAACTTAAAGTTAATATCTGGTTATATTGAAAAAGTAATTGTTTTAATAGTGAGGAATCACCTCTTTCTATATGGGAATTTATAATCTTTAACAAGTTCTCCCTTTCAACTGTAAATTTTATACTCTCTTCCCTAAAGCACTTTTTTTATGTATTTTTTTTTTAAAGATATTACTTTTGAAACGAACCCCACTGACTTCCCCTCATGACTGCTTCCAGTCTACAGTCACATCCATCACACATACATTGCATTTGTTTACATTCTAAACTAAAATCTCTTTGCTTTTGAATTTTGCCTAGATTCATTCATGATTCAAGGTCTTTTTCTTATAGGTGGATCACCATGCATTTGGAAAGCAGGTGACATAAAACTGCCTGTACTTTTTACCTCAAGTCAAAATACGCAGACCTATTATTTTATTTTGCTAATAATAACATAGAAATTAGATATTTTTCTTGGCCATAACTTGGAAAGTTAACTGTATATCCTAGGCAAAGATTTTCTAAACTTTGCAAATAAAATTACAAGAAATAGAACATTTATTTCAGCCTCATAAAACACTATGAACTTTGGCTACAGGATTGAGAACCACACTTCAGATTACTGGAAAAGAATTGGTCATTGACAGGAAAGTGCTTAAATAAATAATTCTGTGTACCAGGAGATGAAGTGAACACATAAATTACCTCATAAAATTTGCCTTCTTTTGGGAAAAAAAAGTACTTTTAAAATTGAGTTTTAAAAGATGCTATGATGATTTTATGATGTCTGTTCGGAAATGGTACAATTTTATGTTATTTAATGTAACTTCCTTCAAGGAGGGTTAAAGTGGAACAATGCAGCTTAGGTAGGAATGAATGATAAAATATTTTTGTCTATCTCTATTTGTTTCTTTACTTTACATTTTCTGATAAGCAGCTTTATAGCTATTTTTGCATTAAACTGTCACCTATTAAGTACTGAAACTTACATTTTGCTAATTGTTTAAGTGTATTGATATATAGCAAGAATATTTACTGTGTGCAAAATATTTAGTGATCTACATCATGAAAATTACAAGAAAACATTATTTTTATTTTGTAATATTTTGTATTTATGGAATATATCTAAAATTAGCTTATATTTATGATTATATCTTTATATCAGGACTTAAACATTAGTTTTGGTATAAGAAAAGCAACTTTTTATGGAATTCAAGGAAGGTACATATTTGGTCACTACTATCTCTGTCCAGAAAAAAAATTTCCATCACCCAGTTGTCCAACTTTTAAGTCTCTTTATTAACAAATTCAAGATAATTCTTTTTGAAGTAAGGGAGGTTGATTGTGGAAAGTGTCGGTTCTATGAAAGACATTCATCTAGCAACAAAAAATAGCCCTGCTTATTTCAAATTTCATGTGCCTATTAAATTGGAAAGCTTATAAAAAGTCCTCATTTCATGTTTTTGGTACTTCTCCACCATTTACTGACTCATTTCAGTACTAGGTGTATGTTGGGATTTACATTAAAACTCTAAATGTTCTTTAGAAAATACAAAATAAATGTAAGCTATTCGTTTATTTAAAAGAAATGACTATATTCTTAGGGCTGTTTTGCATTTAGATAACAAAGGATTAGCTCATCTTTAAGTGAAAAACAGCAGGTTAATAGTGGAGATTTCATCTTTAAAGTGAAAGTTAATTTGGCCATACTAAAATTCTCATTTTCATACGGTATTAAGAGGTAATGGAGTTCTGATTCAGGATGAAAAATCATTAAAAATAATTAAAACAGCAAACCCAGTGCACACCGATCATTAAGCAGTAAGCTGATGGCAGGCTCTACAGAACGGATGATAATACCCAACAAGCAAATGAATAATGTTTCCCGTCATGGCTACTAGTAGGAAAAAGGCAGATGCACACAAAATGCCATCCATGCCGAAGTGAGAAATAACATGTTTTGTCACTTATGAGGTTAGAAATACCACAAGAAGTTAAATTTGAAATTCATTTTTTAAATAAAAGAAACTAACCTTCGCTTGCATCATTAATAAAGTGTAGCATATAGCTTAACCTGTGTGATCAGATAAGCATAGAAAATGCACATTTTACACAGCTGTGTAGCTCGGTCTGTTTAAGGGTTCCCTAGCAGTGGGATCAGGGGTCTACCACTGGTGTATGAGCTGATTTTCAGAGCACATTACCTATCGTGGAATGTCTTGCTCAGCCTTGAAACAGAGAGGAGGGGCTTAGTCCTGCCTCAACTGAATTACCAGGTTTTTTGACTCCACACTTACCTTTGAAGGAAGGTACTGGATTTGGGGAGGAGTAGAGGGAAAGGCTGCTGGGGAGTGCGAGGAGGGATGAGAGGGGGATTTGTGGTTTGTATGTAAAATAAATAAAAACATTTTTAGCATAAAAAGAAATAAATGTCCATTTTGTGTTAGACCAATGAAGTTCACTAATACAATAGGAAAATTAGCACCGCCATATATTAAATAAAGAATTTAAATTAAATAATTAATTAAATTTAATTTAATTAAATAAAAGACAAGTTGATGATAATAGTAAATTTGAATAAGCATCTTTAGCTAAACTTCAATACACATTTATATTTTAGAAACTAATATGATTTTAACTAACAACAGGTTGAATGATTATTTTTCTCCAAAATATTTCAGGATGATTCATCTACAATCATTTTCCCCCTCTTGCTTTGTTTCCTAAGCTAAGTCCATAAGCTGACATGATTGAATTCACTACCATTTTAACTTCTTTTGAAGTTCCTTTTTGTAAATAAGATTTGGGTAACTTTGTGTTATGGAAGACATCAAATCCATTTTCCTATGTAAATGAGTAATGTCTAATTCTGTAGTTTGTCTGTTTCTATTTTTAGATGCATTCTCTCTTTATTTGGGATGCTTACAGTCTCAGTCTAACTCCAAACATTCTCCCTAATTCATAAACCTACATAAATCTTCTGTACTAATTTTTAGTTTATAAAAATTCTTAATGCTCTCTAATCCATAATCAATGTTTTTGCTAACCAAAATCTGTTTACATTTTTTAATATTTAGCATCTTAATGATATAAGAATTATTTTAAAATGTTTTCCCATTAAATCTAAGTTGACTTGCCAAGCTAATTAAGATCTAGTGAAATATTTGGCTCAAATGGCTGTAGTATTTATCTTTCTGAATTAGGGAAAACTATTTTACAATTTGAAACTTCAAATTTTTACATTTATGAAGTATAAAAGAATCAAAGCATTTGAGATGAATCCTTAGCAAAAGTTGCCTTTTGAAGAACGCTATGTAATGCCATTACATTTGACCATAACAGATGAGCACTTACTATGTGTATTATATAAGATTCTGGACCATTTTTGAAGCAGACCGGCTTTTGATTTCAAGTGTTTGATAATTTAATGGAGGATGATTTACACACACAAGAAAGACATTAATAATAATAAATAGACCCAGGAAGCGACATCTGAGCTAGTGACTAAGTATTTTCAATAGTTTTCTGTTCATTATATGTAAAATATTTGTTTTCCAAAGATTAAGTAGATGCACAATAGTTTTTAAGTCACACATTATATTGTGCAGATGATAAACCAAGGAACACTTAAAAGGTAAGTCAATAATTATACAGTTTAAAACAGTTAAGCAGATTAATTATATGTTTATATAATCTGACTTCTCAATTTGGCAGATAAGAAAAGAGAAATACAGGATAATTGGTTCAGTATAATTTAGAAAACTAGAAGCTACATTTAGAAACATGACTATAAGTTTAGTTTATGCAGTCTTTAGAAAAGCATTCCTAAGAAAATATTACAAAGAACAAACATATTTCATAAAATTTCTGTGTGGTTTCATCCCATGGTCCAGATAATTGTCAACTGCTGAAGGTATTCTATGCACACATGGCTGAGGCATGGCCACATGTGGCAAGGGCTGGGGGTTGATCTGATTTTAAAGATAGAAAAACTGAAATTCATTGACTCTCCATTTCTGTTCTGTCTTTTGTATTCTACTAAAGGCTATATATTTTTTAAAACTATCATTTATTGAAAGACTTCAGGTGTGATACAGGTTTCCAAAAATGTGGCAGTGAGAATACAAGCATAAATAAGAGAAGCTTATGCTAAAAACCAACTTGAGTTCATCATTGGAAATGTTACATTGCATGCATGAAAAACACAGTTCAGATCATCATATTTAGGAAGCAATAAGGTACTCCATGAATTTTAAGGTCATATTAGGAAAATCTGGGAGATTGACAAAGTGTATCCCAATTAAGGCTGTATTATTTAAAGAACTATAAATTTTTCATTCATTTTACCCTCATTATTGACCATAATAAAAATTAAAGTTGGAAATGCCTTAAATATTTACTAATTTATATAAAACAATCATGAAAAATCTCTTTTCTATTTAAAAATTAGTGAAAGGAGTAGATTTACTTTATATTTTTGGCACATTTTTCTGCTCTCATACTTTTTGAAGAAAGTTGGATTTTCATTCATGTTTTTACATTACTGATTGATGGATTGATTTCTTGTTTTAGCTATTGTATATGGGGAAAATGAAAATAGCTTTTTAAGGATTGTAGCCATCTTCTTTTATGTTAAAGGCTGTATTTTCTTTAAAGGAATCATTACATTCTAGAATTGCATAACTTATTTGTTCACACACCCATAAATCTACTGGAATTAAAATTGCATGAATCCAACCCTTCTCTCTCTCTAGTGCTGAGAATATAGTGGTGACTGACCGGGGGCATGCTGATGAATTGTCTTCCATTTATGGCATAATTTTTTAAAAATTCATTCTTGAAAAACTTTTTTTGGCAAAATGTCTTAAAATTCAAATTTGCTTTGTGAATGAACATATATATTCACATTCATATCTTATGGTTTCTAGTCAGTTTTTGTAAAGTAAGCATCATAGGTAAAATTAAATGTGTGAAGACAGAAGATAGATGACAATAAGAGAGGTATGTGTGTAGTAACAATCAAGGAACCAGCTTTATATTCGGAGATACTACTATAAAAGATCTTTACATGTCATTCTTCAGATAAGTGATTCCTAACTTTACTAATCTCCCAACAAACAGATTATAAAACACACTTATTTTCATGGATATGAAGAAGTGAAAAGAACTAATAATTATGCCTGTCTTTTGCATGTATCAATTTCTGCTAGAGTCAGATATGAACATCTTCTTAGCTCTTCCTTAAAAACAAACAAACAAAAATAGGTTGGGAGTACTAAATCACCAACATGCCAGTGAGTATATTTTTTAAGTAAGTTTGAATAAATTGAGAGTTCACTACCACTTTACTTCATCTTAGCCACTATGAAGGTAGCATGATAAATGTCATTCATTCTTATGAAGTCAAAATTTTAACCTGTGCAGGGCTAGTGAAGTCACGGATCTAGGATGACAGTCTACAATCACCACTTTCATAAACATCATGTTAATAAAAGTGAGAAAACTCATGGTATAATAGCATGTTAATATTAATTTTACTTCATTCAGTAAGGCCAGTGCACAAAAGGCCTTATAATGTCTTCAAAAAGAGTAAATTCTACATCATTTCCATGTTTTTATGGTGATTATATCTTCAATGATTCAATTGTCATTTATGAATAATAATTTTTTTAATTTATACAGCTAATGGATTTATCAAAACATACTGAGAATATATTTCACAAAAGTTAATATATTTATATACATGCATATATATATATATGTTTTCTTTATCTAACCATTAGATAATATTTGTCACGTCTTCTTACATTGGCATTTTAAACAAAGAAATTTATTTCCAAATAACCTAATTATATTTTATCAAATTTACTACCTAGATATAAGTTATAGCAGATTTGGACTAACTAGACTCAAACTACATATTTCTTTATACTTAGTAATCCTCACAACACTTTCTCTATAACAATTATGAAAATCATTGCCATCACCATAAATTTGTATGTAGTACTAGTTATTCTATACACCTGCTTTAATCTGGCTTGAATATTTCATGTTTATTTACCTTCATTATAGCTGCATAACCTAGTTATTATGACAATAAACTGATGAGAAACATCAGTCACGTCTATATAGAGACACTACGTGAAAGTTTATATCTTGATTTTTCTGTTATATTTAAAGCCATGTGGTACAGATTTCAGCCGTAGAGACCTCAACCAGAGCAAGGACAATCCAGTATCATGCCCTGTGTACACTGCTGTCTTTGACTCTTTGGTTCACGTCTTTTCCAGGAATGGGATTTTTGTCTCGGATCTTCTGTGCCCAATAGACTTTACAAGCACATTTCAGTACTATCAAATAATTAATAGAATAAGAAAATATACACACTTCTCTAGCTGGAAAATTAAAAACTGAAAATTAAAGAAAATAACATTTGTGGCCTTTAATTAACACACATATCATATGTGAAGCATTTTCAAGATAAACTCACATATCTTTTCGGGCTTCGTTTTCCTGTGACTTGAGCCCCAATCTTTCTACAGCTTTTAAGGTTCTAGTTAAAGATTACATCACTTTTCGACATCTGAATGAACAAAACCTGAACAACAGTGATACCAATGAGCATGCTCACGAGGACAGAGTAGTTTCCCAGGAGGCTTCTGATGTAGGAATGCGGGAATGCGTTTATGTATGCTGTGAATCTCAATCTTTAAATAAAGGAGCTGTTTTGAGCCATGGCAGGTACCATAGAAAAAGTAGGAGGAGAAATCAGAGCTTAGGTAGGAGAAGCAGGGCGGAGTTAGAGGCAGATTGAGCCAGCCGCCCAAGGAGCAACATGTAAGGAACACGGGTGAGCCACACGGGCCACGTGGCCCACAGATTAATAGAAATGGGTTGATTTAAGATGTAAGAGCTAGCTAGCAATGTGCCTGAGCCATAGGCCAAACAGCATGAAGTTAATAGAAGCATCTGAGTCATTTCTGGGGACCCGGGCGGCTGGGCGGCTAAGCAGTCTTGGGCGGCAGGTCTGGGGGTCTCGGACCTCTGGCGCCCCGGACCCAGAGAAACCCACTACTACAGGCTTCAACACTGGACAAAAAATTAGAGGCTGAAAAGGAATGTCAGGAGTGGGTCAATTGCTCTTCCCCAGGGAAGCATGGCAACTGTTGTCCAATATTAACTGGTCAGACCTGAACACATAACCCATATAAGTAACGTTGTATAAATTAATTGTATAATTATTTATCGATATTTGGGAATACACACACACACACACACACACACACACACACACACACACACACACACACACACACACATATGGAAAAGAAATCCATGTATTTGAAGGAGAGCATAGTGGAATGCTGGAGTTTGGATGAAAGAAAGGATTGGAATATTATGCATTTATATTTTCAAAAGAGGCATAAAGATTACATTATTAGTCTTGCTGTAATTTTATTTTATATTTTGGGGATTGAGTTTCTTATTAACATTTAAAATTAGTTTTGAATTTACAACATATATCGAGGCAAAGTGTAGATCCTAAATGTAGTGTGGTAAACCAAGGCAAGCTGCAATGTTAACCAGATGATTATAACTTTTAAATCAATGAGATACATATATAATTTTAAAAGCTTTTTTCCATGTATACCCCTCCTCATCCTATGCCTCCTTCCAATCCCTCCCAGTTCTCCCTCAGCCTCTCCCAGCCCTATCTCCCCCCCCCCCCAATCCATTCCCCAAGGAGGGCAAGGAGTCCCAGAAAAGATCTGCTGAGTAAATTGCAAACATAACGGGCAGCGACCACGGGGAAGTGGTAACAAATCATGAGAGGAGGAGATGGTTGAAAGGAGCAACAAAGAGGGAGAAAAAGGGAGATAGATAACTTTATAGAGTAAGCCACTGTGGGGCTGGAAAGAGGCTGGGTGCTAGGGAAACCTCCAAGAACCCACAGGATGTTCCTGGCTAGGACTTCAACCAATAGTAATAGTGGAGGGGGTGCCTAAGCAGGACTCCCCCTATAATCAAATGAATGACCACCATAAGTGTCATTATTCATGCAGCAATAAACAGAGACATAAACAGAGATCCACAGCTAATCACCAAGTCGAGTTCCTGGTCCAGCTGAAGAGAGAGAGAGGAGAGTGAGCAAATGGATCTGGAATAGGAGGAGGAGTCCCACAGAGATGGCTGGCTGGAGCTCTAGGGAACTCATTGATTCAAAAACAGCCACTGGGCAACTGTCAGGAAAAGGAACTAAACTCTCTTTAGGTAGATGACTGGCTAACGGCATGGGCAGTGTGTGGCACCTCTGGGAACAGGATCAGACTATGTTCCTGTGCATGAACTGCATATTGGAGTCCATTCCTTTCAGAGAAACATCTAACCCAGCCCTAATATTGGGATGAGGGACTTGGACCTACCTCAAATGGATATGCCAGATATGCCAGATATGCCAGACTGAACTCACCCACTTCGGGACTCCTTGCTTTTCCTTGAGCTTCTTTAAAAGGAATTCAAGTTACATTTAAACTTAAAAGGAAATCAAGGTGCTTACTGGACAATAATGAGCTACGTTTGGATCCTATGTAAATAATAAAGAGAACGGGCTCTGCTGTTTATCATCCCATTGCTGACATGGTTGTAGTAGTATTGGAACAAGAGGTTCTCTGGGCTTTACAGCTGTAGTAGTTTGAAAAAAAAAAAAAAAAAGCCTCCTAGGCCAATAGGGAGTAGCATTACTAGGAGGTGGGCCTTGATGGAGTAGGTGTAACCTTATTGGAAAAAGTGGTCACTGGGGACAGGTTTTCATGTCTCAGATGACCATTTCCAGTGTGGTAGATCACTTTTTGAAAATCCAGGTGTAGAATTCTCAGCTCCTTCTCCAGCACCATGTCTGCCTACACACTGCTAGACCGCTATGATTCCTACCGTGAGGATAATAGACTAAACCTCTGAATCTGTAAGCTAGTTCCAGTTAAATGGTTTCCTTTTGAAGAGTTTCCATCGCCATGATGTTTCTTCACAGCAATAAAACTCTGACTAAGACAAATGGTCACCAGCTTAGCCCAAAATGACATGCTGCAGATTCAGTGAGAAACTAATTCATAAAGGAATGTGTCAGAGAGCACTGGAAAAGGACGTTGTCTGTCTGCCTTTGGCAGGACTTTATACATTCATATATGCTTATTCATACACCACCAACATTAAATATCTCTTCTTAAAGTATTTGTTTGCCTAGAAAAATGTGAAATAACTTAGTTGTATGTATTCCTAATGAAGCTGCCTTTTCATGTTCTATGTCTTACAATTTTCAACTATAATAACAGCCATAACTTTCATCACAAAGCCACACTATATAATTTCTGCCCTTTCTATCATATTTTCCCTCAATATAGTATCAAAGAAAACACTTTCGACATCTCCTGCTTTGTCCTTGGATCCTTTGTTCATATACAGGAACTGTTGAAACCTCACCCACTGAACACGTGAAGCACACTGAGAACCACAGTCACCAAAGCAGGCAATAAAATGAAATTCGTTTTCCTGGATAGAACTAATTGAAAGTCAAGATGTTCAGTTTGGTATATAACAAAGAATAATTCTGTGCTTTTCTTCATCAAAGTAAAGGGCATAGCACAGCTTCCTTATAACTAAGTGGAAAATTCCAGCCTGCTTGAAGTCACTGTAAAAAGAAAAGATATTGTTGGCTGAGACCATTATCATTCAGCAGTTAGTGTTCTATAGGAAAGTTTTGTGTGTCAGTCAATGTTTGTTCTCGCCTCAATAATCCTTTAATATATTTAACTTAATTGTCAGACCAAAACTTTTAATATCAAAAATGAAATAAATACGTGCGCTCATGGAATATATTTATATCTACATTTTGTGCTTATAAAAATATGTTTTTCATTTCTCCAGAAACCAATTTAAACTCCATGAAAACTCTCTCTTCCCCCTGGCATTATGTAAAATGAACAAAGCTTAAGATAAACTAAAATAAATAACGTGTAAAAATAACTTCTAAACCTTCTAAAAGACTCTTCGTATGAGTTCTATGTTTGTAATTAAAGAACTGTAACAAGCTAAGGGAAGTAAAGAAAGAAAAATTCAAAATAAATGTGACATGTATTAGAAAATGTTGTTATCTAGAAGCAAGAGGGGGAAAATGCCATCTTCTTAATTTTATATCGAGCAAGACTTCTATTATGTAGAAACTCTCTGACTTTTAAACACATATTTAAAAAGTGTGTAGTAGTGTGGAATTAATTTCGTGCCCTGACTCTATCCACTTCTCATTGCCTTTGTTTAGTATCTTGTTTTTCTCTATGTTGTTTTTTTATTATTTATTACATTTCTTTACAAGGAGAAAGAAAACGACATACACCGTAGGATAACGCATGCTGGTTTGCACTCAGTACTTCTCTATGGCTGTTCAACAAACAGGCACTAAAAACTTTTTCAGGCGTATGCAAATAATGTAGCCATAGCTTCTACATGCTGTTTTGAAGAGAAATATATCAAATAGTCAGGATTGCTTACTATTAATAATTGGATTTATGATTTGTGTTTAATTTTTTATAAAACCCGGAGTGATGATTCAATATTAATTCTTGTTCTATTAGCACTATGTTCCTATATAAACAGCACATAGAACAATGTGAGTAGGTCCATGGCTGGAGTTGTTGGAACACTGTACGTCTGCTGAGAACCACTCAGGTATGAAATAATGAGAGGCCCTATGCTTGATGTTTCTGGGTATATTCCAGGGCAAATCCTTCCTCTGGTGCTATTCTATACTTTTGTCCTTAAAGTGTGTGTAGGGGGGAGGTGGGGGGTGGAGGGAGTCTCATGAGAACTGGGCAATTCAACAGTCAAACACTTAAGATGATTAAATCATATTTAGTACAATTAGTAATGCTAATGTTAACTATTTATTCAAATACAAATTGTGCCCAGTAGAATGCAGCTAGCTATCTCCCTGTGGATATTGATTTCTGAATAATTTGTATCCATGGTACATTTATTTCAGCGTCCCTTAGCTGATTTGAATGTGTGGCATTTGGGGATATACTTTGGATCAGAAGTAGTAACTTAAACGATTCTCTCATTAATTAATCAATTAAGTCTTTGAGATTTGATATCTAGAGATGAATGAAATTATATTATTTGTCAAGTTATGTCAGTTATAAATTCAAGTGCATATTGACAGAGTTGTTCAGTAATTAGGACTAAAGCCATTGGTAGACAGATTTTAAATCCAAATTTTCCCCGCACTAAGTGATTCTGGCTCAGTGAATTAAGTACTTCAAACATTCTCCTCATCATGTAAAAGGAGGATGCAAAATGCATGTTTCTCAGGACATGATTTTGTTTAAATTTCTAAATATTTCTTCTCAGTAAGCAAAATAGAAATACTGTCATACCCCAATTCTTTCGATTTTATAAGGAAATGATAAAAGGCTATAATACAATTAGATTGGTTATGGTTGGAGCTAAGTATCAGGAAATGTAGTAGCATATAGAATGCTATTGTTTTCTTTTTAAAAATGTTTTTATTTCTTTTTATTACTTTTACTTTTTCTTTTGCATTCACACTCTAATTAGTCCATCTCTCCCTCCCTTAGCCTCTATTTCACCCCCTACATGTTCTTGCTCTCTTTTCAATCATCTCTTTTTTTCCACTAATAATTGTTGAATGCATATATGCATATGTAGCTATATCCCTAAATATGCTCTGCTAAGGCTGAGTATGTCATTGGTTTGTACATTTTTGGAACTGATAGTTTTGTATTGAATAAACAATCAATATGCTTTTCCTACTAGAGGCTATTAATTCTACTCACAGCATTTATTAGTTGCCTGTGGCTCTTTGTAGATTCCATCCCTCTGCCCCCATGCCACACGCTCCTGTCCCATTTAATACATCTATTGCTGTTGTACTTGATTAGGTCATGTTTAGATAGTCATGTTGATAATATTTTATAGATGTAGTTTCACAAAAAAACCTCCCTGATTCTCTAATTTACACATTCTTCCTTAACTTCTTCCAAAATAATCCTTGATCCTTGGGTGCAGAAGTTGTTCTGTAGATGTAAGGTTTATAGACGTTCTTTTTCTTCTTTTTTTTTATTAGCACATTGTTGTTTTAATTATTTCTGCCTCACCTTATAAGTGGCTAACCTCTTTGAAGCAGTGATATATTCTAGCAAATCACATAGAATTTTTATTTACTGCTTCCTCTTACATAATCTTTCTCTGATACAAAAAGAACATTTTGCTAATTTACTATGTAAAAAAAATGAGATTCTACAACCTAAATATTATAAATATGATAACATATACACTAGCTAAGGTACAAAATATAATTATAGGCAATAAGAGAATTATTACACAAGCTTGATGGGGGGACAAGTGCCCCAACAGGAAAAACGCTTGGTGAAGACACATGAGCACCTGAATTGAGGACCACCACCAGAGAATAAAAATCAGGGTACCTAATGTCCTACTGTGGCTTCTCTTCATATGCAAAGGTGTGCACTCCATTGTATACCCATGCACATACACTACACTACACTACACACACACACACACACACACACACACACACACACACACACACACACACACACAATATGCCCCACATTCTTTGTTCGAAGTTTTAAATTTTTCATCATTAAAATATTTTTATTTCATTGGTTAAACTTAATACCAAATATTTTATTTTTAATGGATACTTTGTATTATGTCTCTCAATTATATTCAATGTGTTTGTCATAGGTATATATGAAAGCTACCAATACAAGGGTATTGATTTTGTACATTGTCACTTTATTGAAAGTATTTATAAGATCTAAATATTTAAGGATAGTTTTTAAGGTCTCTTATTCATAGATTCATATCCCCTAAAACAGGGAAATTCTTTTACTTTTTATAAAAGATATAAAACTACATTGAATGGAAATATAGATAGTCAATACCTCTATCTCTCTCCTGATACTGGTGAGTATTCTGTTAGTTTTTCTTTTTTTTTTGTATGTTCATTTTATTACTTTTTAATATTAAAAATGTCTTTTTTATCAATGTATCCCCCTGCTCCCCCTCCCTTCCCTCCTCCCTATCCCTTCCAGCCAGCCTTCAGTCTCCCCCCTCCCATCTGTTATACCCCCTCCCATAAAAGGGCAAGAAGTCCCAAGGTGGGCCAGCTCACCTTGGCACATTCACTCCAGGCAAATCTGATTTTTCTATTTAGAATGATGTTGACTACATATGTGTTATGGTAGTCTACTTATATTGAGATATGATTCCTTCATCCCTTGCCTCTTGATGTCTTTAATGATGAAATGTAGAGTTTTAACAAAAACCCTTTTCCAGTTTTTTTAGCTTTTAGCCTTGTAAACTGTAACACTGACTTTCTAGGCCAAATGTGATTATTGGTATAATAGAGGTGTGCTATTATAAAGTTAAGTGACCACTTTCTAATTGGACCCAAAGCTCTCTCCAGAGAAAGGAAGTCCATGCTTGATACTGTGGACTTGGTCAAGGCTCATAGATAGGAAGTTCATGGTCCTGAGAATAATTCTAGGACTTTCATTATTTGGTATGCTGTTAAATAGACTCTTAAATATTTCTGTTAATTCCTTCAGATTTGTTCAGCTCTTAGTCTGAATCAAAGAAGCTGTTATAAGCAGAGAATAATGATTAGTGCAGATTCATGGAGGTTTAAGGTTCTGAGGACAGGTGATTGTTGGCTGCTCTTTCTTAAACAGGACAACTATATTATATTACTGCTCCACAGTCAGAGAAGATAAGGAAAGCTCTAAAGAATGTTTGAGCCTGTACAATTAGGAGAAAGGCCATGGCATGTTATCTTATGGGCCTGGCATAGCTATGGCCAGCATGTGCTCACAGCAGCTCTGGCTGCCTGAACAGTTGAGCAGCCATGGCTGCACAATTTAGTGTATGAACATATATGTATAGCTTGAGAAAGTGCATAGGGACCAAGTAGGGCAGTTAACTAAAGGGTGCTAGGTAGTAGTCATTGTTTTCAGTGATGTAACCACAGGTGAATTACTGATGCTCTGGCCTTTTCTCATCTCCACTTGAGTGGTTCTTGTTAAGCCCAGTGTGTAACACAAAGCAAAACAAAACCAAAACAAAAGACACGAGAGTGTGGTATGAAAACGGTAGCATAAAGGTGGAAAGGGAACAGAAGCTTAGGAGGAGTGTAGGAGAGGATAGAGAGATGAGAGTGACCAAATGCATGAAGTACTTGTATGGAATTGACAAAGAACAGTTTTATTATTCTTTGTGATGAGAGGAGATGAGGAAAAATCAAAGTAGAATGTGTGGGGAATGGATTTGCAGAACATGTTGCATTCATTAATGAAATTTTTAAACAAAAGTCAAAATAATTATAAATAATATTAAATATATAATAATATACATAATGTTTTTAGTCATATAAATTTCATCCAATAAAAGTTAAATTCATTTCTTAAATAAAATTATTTTCATTTTTAAAATTAATTACCTGGATATAACTACTCAAAATCAGCTGATGAATTTTCCAGTGGTATTTCATTTTTAATTTCCTTACATGTTTATCTTGTTGAAAAGAAGAGAAAGAATCTGATTAGGAGGACCTATTGAAATATCCTTTAAAATAATTCTTAATGTAATAATAGAATAAATTATCACTGAATACAATATGTTAATTTTCCCCATTGGGAATGAGGCTTATGAAATGTATCTACCACAAATGATTGAGTATTCACTGATGTTATCTAACTTCAGCTAAATGGATTGAAATAAGGTTAGTAATGTGCTTAAAATCAAGCTAATTAGTCTTTTTGTTATAGCCACTATAAATCATAAAACATGCTAGCTAACTAAAAGATTTTATGCTGCATTGAACTCAATATACATACAAACCAACATACATACTTGTACACACACACACACACACACACACACACACACACACACACTCACTCACTCACTCACCAAAGCAAAAACAAATTAAAACAAAGCATTAAACTCATCCTGATGATTAAACTCATTCTTACTACTCATTATGAATATTAATTCTTAGATAATTTGATTTTCTTATGATCTAAGCCAAATTTTTTTCAGGGTACTTGATATTTTCAAATACACTGCAAAAGAACTATTCCATGGAGGGTGAAAAGTCTTAAATATGTTCATGGAAAAGAATCAATAAAAAATTACAGAATGTATTAAAATATTTGCAATGAGTTTACAATGCTGACAAATCTGCCAGGTTATGGATAAGTGAGTGGCCTCTCTGGACTAGCTAATTTGTATATCCATTTTCTGAATTCTTCCTTCCATGCCAATCACTGAAAATGTTGGTGAGCAGGCCCAGCTGAATTGAGCCATTGAAAGCAAGAGTGGGCAATTAATTGTGTTCTTTTGCATCTTTTCCTGCTGCCAAAGAAAAGCACTATTGTCCTGCTTCTCATTCAGTCGTAAGGATCTTTGCCAACTCCACTGAGAAAGTCAAACTGCGTATCCAAGTGAAGGTAAGAACGGGGTTCACATCCAGTTTTGTTCTTGGTGGGGGTTGTAATGAGTTCTAAGCAAAGCACTTCTGGGCATTATACTTTTAGTTTATGTTGAATGGTATAATGAAAATCGCTAAACATGGAAGTTAGGATGGAAAAAGAAAAGCCCACATTTACAGCCTGAATAGAAGCTACATTTGCTGCTATTTACAATGTTGTCTATGTACACATAGTAAGGAATTGCACAGTTGTTAAATCCATCATGGGTTTTGAACCAAAGAGAGAAATTTTATCTGAAGTAATAATATAAATGTCCACTTTCACAGTTGAATAGGTGCATTTAATTTTTTAAAGCGCTTTCTTTAATGTGACCTAATTAAGGCTGTAAATTAAAAAGATGTCTGAGTCATGAAAATGTCAGATATCAAATATAATGTGTTTTCAATTTAAAAATAATCTTCATAAAATTCTAGAATTGATAATTATTATCTGAGCAATGTAAGTGTTAGCGGGATTTTTAAGAGAAACATTAGAATATTAACTAGATGGGGAACATATTAGAATAAATGAAATTTTAAAAATATAATATCAACTGATAAACAAATTATGATGCTATATTTCCAGGATTTTAAATTATCTTCTGGCAAAGCTAGGTTTAACTAGTAGTTGAGAATTCACACAGTCAAGGCATGTCCACTTTCCTTTTAAAAGCAAAAGATTGCACTCGTCATAAAATTGTGCTTTAGATATTGGCTATGGGATATACCTACCCAGACCCAATAAATACGACTCTTGTACTCACTGAGCTAAATCTCTTCCTAACTCTGAGCAGAGGAACCAACACTTACAGAAAAGTAGCCTGTCTTTTTATTGATTGTTCTAGTTTGATTTGATTTTCTCATGTCTTCTGTATCAAAGGCAAATGGTGGCATTTCCTTCATTAATTTATTTGCACTATTTTATAAAAGTTTGGTTATGTAGTCTCCAGAAACTCTCTAGAACACAAAGATATCTATAGTATAAACTACAAAATCCATGAGCAAGCAGTTTTATTTGCTAATAAATTGAATCATATGGCAAAATTGACATATGGTACAATGTTTGCCTTCATTTCATTTAAGGGAGCATTTCTTCTTCATTGTGTATGACCTATTCTTAATGTGACTTTATGCAAGACAAGCAAGGTGAACTCTTCACATAACCCCCTAAATTGACTTCCTAAATGGCCACCATTTATTATAAAGGCAGATAATTTTATAATATTCAAATTAAATTGGCCTGAAATAACTATCAAGGTGTAAGTAACCTTTAAATATTTATCCATGATACAGCAGTGCTTTCACAATACAACCTATTTATTCTAAATATCTTTTCCTAATAAGTAATTTTCTAGATGTCACCACAATTTACCCAAAATAAAACTGTATGACCTGACATGTATCATATCGTTATTAATTTAGTTGTGCTTTGGATTTAAAACATCTTCTTTGCACTAGCAGGAGATTTATCACAGTAAATTTAAGCCCAGGCTTCGTAGAATCAGGTTTGGAATACATCAAGTAAAATGCAGAATGTCAGTTCAATTTGGCTATAGTTAACAAAAATAATAAGAGCCGTCCCAAGAGCTATTTTAAGTCTGAAGCACTGTAATTTAGAAGTTTTTGCTTTTTCTCTTTATTTTTTTTTCCTGTTTCCTTATTACTAATACAAGTATTGTTATTTCCACCACCTTTTAACCAGTTTGCTTTAGGTAGTCTCCATAAAACAACTGATACATTTATGTTTTCTCTAAGAAGAAGTCAGGGAAAGTTAGCGTTAGTCTCAAACATTCTGTTCCTCATCCTTATGAAAAATATTATTGTTTCATTGAAGATTAGCTCATTTCTGTAACAATATGTTTTCCTTTAAAAATTAAATATTAATACAGAATATTTTATAATCTGCCGATAATTTGATTAGTATATATTGCCTTATAAGATAGCTGATGGGGGGGAGGCTGAGGGAGGGGCTGGGAGGAGAAAAGAGAGATGGAACAGTGGTAGATATGAAAAAAAAACTTTTTTAAAAGAAGAAAAAGACAATTGAACATAAAAGTTTCTATTATTTAGTATAATGACCCAAATATACAGTGGCTATACATGTATGATCGTTGTATTCAAGGTTATATCTTAATATGACAGCACCTTTATAACTCCATACTATCCCTAAGAAGAGCTAACGTATTGAAATATCTAAACAATTGAAGAGCTGCTTTTGCTTATGTAACATGTACATTTTAATAAAACTTAACACTTGTGAATTCTAGCAAAAGCAATGACATGCTGACCCAGTGGCACATACCTATAAATCCAGCATTTGAGGTCTTAAGCAAGGAGGAGTCCGCGCAGAGAGTATGTCTACCCTGCGATTTGAGGCAAGCCCAGCACTACACAGTCGTGATGCTTTACTCTTTTTCCCTCTTCCCCCCAAAGAGCACCATTATTATTTTATTACGACTGTTATTGGTACTGGACTCCACAGCAATCCATAGCCATATGTGCAGAATAGATTTTCTCTGTACACGGGATGCCCTAAGGAAGCATAAATTTTGCATTATGCATGTGTACCTAGACTAGCCTTCGTAGGTAACCTCTGGAAATATGGAAATGTATGCTCCGTTTGTTTTTCACAGACAAACACTCCGTATTACCTATTCAGTTCTTTCTCCTCCTTTGTTTCAAGATCCTCCCTTTAGCTTTGGCATAGCTTGATCTTAAAGATACAGCTTACAAAGTATTACTTTGCTGTGATTAGCTAAAATCATCTCCCATCACATTAAACTTAATTGCTTTCTTGTTATTGCTAACAAGATATATTACATGTGGTCCAATCATTTTGAAATATGGCAAATAACATTTGTCAGCATTTGTATCTTAAAGGTCACATATTAGTATTTTAGAAATACTTGTAGAATATCTCTCAGCATTTATGTAATGCAACAGTTTTCAAACTGTTCCTTAATTTAATAATGATTCAAAATTTATATATTTTTCAAATAAAGAACAAGCTGAAGATTCCTTATTTTTTTATGAAATGCTTCATACTTTACTACATATAAATAAATTTAATTACAGATACATTCCACTTCTGCTAAAATGAGGAAAGTTGTCTTCATGACATGTGATACTATCTGGCTTGTGCCACTGAATAACATTAAATAATATGACATAAAAGTAATGGATGTCATATAGCTACCTTCTCTTGTCTATTCCCTTGGTTTTAGATTTTCATTTAATACCTTTGTGCTTTTTAAAAAAGTGATATGATTTAATACTATCAACACCAAAAAAATTGTGGGTTTTCTTTAGAAGCTGAATTTCCCTCAATATAAATAAGATTAATGTATTGGCCAGGTCATTGCATCTATTATTTGGTGTTTGTATTTCTGATTGAGCTCTCTCTCTCTCTCTCTCTCTCTCTCTCTCTCTCTCTCTCTCTCTCTCTCTCTCTCTCTCTCTCTCTCTCTGTCTCGCTCTCATTCTGTGTGTGTGTATATGTTTATCTCTTTTCCCTTCATCTTTGTCTTTCTTCTTTCTTTTTTCTTTCTTTCTTTCTTTCTTTCTTTCTTTCTTTCCTTCCTTCCTTCCTTCCTTCCTTCCTTCCTCCTTCCTTCCTTCCTTCCTTCCTTCCTTCCTTCCTTCCTTCCTTCCTTCCTTCCTTCCTTCCTTCCTCCTTCCTTCCTTCCTTCCTTCCTTCCTTCCTTCCTTCCTTCCTTCCTTCCTTCCTTCCTTCCTTCCTTCATTCCTAAGCACTTTTTTATTTGGTAGAATTGCCTATGAAAAGAAAAAAAAGAATGGATATCTATGGGATGCTTTAATCTTGGCATCATACACACACACACACAAACACACACACACACACACGTGTGTGTGTGTGTTATATTTTCTTAACAGCAACCTCAGGAAAGATACATTATCTCCAAATTACAAAGGGGAAATGTAATACTTGATGCGAAATAATTAATAGGAAGTTAGAAATCCTACTTTAATATACTGCCAGGGTAAATAATATTCTTCAGATGTATGACTAAGCCTTGAAATAAAATTTAGACTTTTGAAAATTGTCACTACTTTTTCCGTGACACACACTTTGAGAAAGTTACCCTATTGAGCCAAACAATACAAATGTAAACCTTTTCTATGCATTTTAGTCCCTTTCATTAACTCTCTACTTTATTCCTTCATGCTATCCGGCCACATTGCCTTTCAACCGTTTCTTGCTTTTGTTCTTTTGTGTCTGTTTTCTGTGTCCCCTCTCCCCCAGAGAAGAGCAAAGTGTATTTACCTTTACTTTACTTTTATGGGCATGTTGTAATAAATGATTTTTTTTTTCTGTAAATCTTCATATCCTTGCTTAATTTATTTTAAAATAAAGTAAGAGCAGCTGGCAGGATGTACATGTATTGATAAGATAATGGGTTCCTTCTATCAAACTTTTGTCAGTCAACTGTCTGTAAGAAAAGCTGAGATTTAAAATTTTTATTGTTGCTGTTTGCCATACTCTCTACTGTTCCTCTCCCCTCCTCCGAGTGGTCCTCCAGTCATGCCCTCATCCCATCCCCCATCTATTCCTCAGAAAGGATGAGGACTTCCAGTTGAGCCAACGCAGTCTGGCATATCTAGTTAACATAGAACCAAGTCCCTCCCCCAGTACCTCTGATAAAGGTGTTCCTCTGTAGGGAACGGGAGGCTCCAAGAAGCCACTTCCTGCACTAGGAATAAGTTCTGGTCTCACTGTCAGAGGCCCCATAAACTGCCCATGCCATGCACCTGTCATCCTCATTCAGGGGGTTCCCCAGGTTTCAGTCCAGAGTTGGTGAGCTCCTGATTGCTCGGGTCAGCTGTCTCTATGTGGTTCCCCATCATGATCTTCACCCCTTTGCTGATATAGTCTTTCCTCCCTCCCTTTGTCTGGACTGGAAGCAGAACCCAGATGGAAGAATGAATGACTGGAGACATAGGGGGAGGAGAAACAGCAGTGAATATGTTACAACAACAAGAACAAAGCCTTTTAAATAAATAATAAAAAAAGCAATCCCTGAAACAAACAAACCAATGTCACTAGTATCATCATCATCAAATTCTTAATTATAAAAATGTGCACTAAACAAGAGTTGATGCTTAATAAAATTAACTGTGTTTTAGATATTAACAAAATTAAAATTACTGATTCTTGTCGTATGATGATAGTTCATTTTCTTTGGTGAGAAATAGTGGCTGCTACGCTGTACCTCAGTTTATATATCTAGTTATGTAAAAATAGGCTATCTTGGCTTCTTAAAAAAAGAAAGAAAAGAGAAGAAAAAGAAAAAAACAGAGAGAAATGCTGGGAAGCAGAATTACACAGAACTACTTCAGTCCTCTACTGCTCTCCTCCTAATTAAGGAAAATGAAAATTCATTTGTGTGTCGGTATCCATACTCCATTTATTCATGTGTTTAAAGTTAAAAAAATAAAACAAATCTTCCTGTCCTTTACAAACATAGATATGCTGAATAGCAATATTTTCATCATTTCCATTTTTTGTCTTTTATGTTGAACCTCTAGCTTAAGTCCTAGAAATGTTTAAATGTATGTTTCACTAAGCAATGTCATGACAATCAACATTGACAAGTTATATTATTATTATACAGGAACTTCATAAAAGTTAATATGCATAATTTCTTATTTAATTTAAATATGAGGCATAGAAACTAGTTTCCAATATAAAAAATAAATTAACTTCCTAAGAAGAGTTTAAAAAAATTCATAAGTATCAAAAAATACATTTTTTTCATAAAATGTTTTGTTGTAACATATAATAAAAATATCTACTATATGTGTAGCAGAATAATTTCAAATTTGGTATTAAATCCTAAAGAATCTTTCCAAATGATATCTTAATTTTCAAAATATTTGTCATTTGACAAGTTAATGAAAATTGCACAAAAATATACTTGCTGCCATGCTTTATATTATGGAATATGAACAATTCAATGTAATTTCTAGAATTATTCTCAATTACACCTTCAATTTCATAACAAAATTAATGTTATAGAATTCGTGGTTTCTAGAGAGAAAATGCTTGTAGTCTTGACTGAGTACTGTCAATCCCATGTCACATTTAATGTTCTCACTGCCTTCTTCTAACAAAGTAATACCAGTTTGAAATTTAAATATACTCAATGTTTTGCAACTCGTGACAAAAATATCATAAATCCAATGAAAAGTTTGACTAGATAAATATTAGGGGTAATATCTTAGTTGTTGTACAAATACATGTCAGTTTGAAAATTTAATAGATGACTGATGAATACTCATTATGTGTGTAATGTAAACTAAGAGTAAAAATGTATCCTCCTTTTTTTTCTCAAACAGCTTTAACCATTGGAGTAGAAAATTTGTTGAAAATTAATTTCATAACAAGGTAGAATGTCCTATGGGGCTTCTTTATCTGGTCTTTACTATAAAACAATAAGTCTACGGTTGGCTTCCCAGGATTAATTTATTAAGAGACCCAGAGCCCTCTTCAAGCCACATGATTGTTTAGTAAATTTAATAACAACACCTATTAACAATTTGTTGTAATACCTTCTTTGTAGCATTATTTGTGGACATTAGACACTGTCCTAACAGGATAATAATGCTATTCTTTCTTGATTATGTTACTGGATGTTAAGGAAAATGAAAGAAGACAAAGAAGGGAAGTGCACACCTGACCACAGGGTAGAGGAATGAGTTATTCAGAAAGATTTGCCTCTGGTGCACTACTGCAGGTTTACAGGCATTAATTCAGGTGGTGGCAGCCTTTAATCCCAGCACTCGGATGCAGTTGAGTTCTGATCATTGAGTTCAAGGGCAGTCTGGTCTATGGAATGAGTTACAGGATAGCCAGAAATACCATGTCTTGAAAAAATAAAGAAAGGAAGAAAGAAAGAAATAAAGGCAGGGAGGGTGGGAGGGTGGGAGGGAGGGAGGGAGGGAGGGAGGGAGGGAGGGAGGGAGGGAGGGAGGGGGTAAAAAGAAAAGAAAGAAATCTAAGGCAAGAAGAAAGCTACTGTGTATCTTTTTGTGCGATTCACTATGATATGGTAGAAAGAATTAATTCGTTTTCACTTTCACGGGTTTTTACTCTATGACTGTTCCCAGGATTCACATAAATCTTAGTGCAATTCATACATTAGGAGTCCTGTTTTATTAGCCAAATAAAACTTTGATATTATATGATGCTGATTTCAGCTCCTGTGCAAAAGTATAAAGATCCTTAGCATGGAGTCTGTTCCAGTACATATTTTGGTTCTTCAACTCTTAAAAATACCAACTTTCAGCAAGCATTTGAATCTCAGTTTCTCTACTATGGCAATATTCATGTTTGAAAATATAGTATATTAATATATAAAAAATAGATGTGCCTTGTACACATGTGCCACCTGTAAGTTTCCTCAATTTCCTTACTCACTTTGAGATTAATGTTCTCTGAAGTGTACTTCTGTACATCACACACACGTAAGATTAAGCCTCTAATACCATAGGCCTGTGGAGTATGGCTACTCTTGACGATGGAAAGATAGTAGCACATCTTAGAAACAGTTAAATATTTGCCACATCTTTGCTCTTGACCTTCATACCCCACATTTGCCACTTGTCTGTCTGTGTATCTATGTGTTTAATATAAAAGGTCTGATATTTAAATTATTTTTAGCCAATAAATATCTTCCTTGCCTGGGAGACGATGGGATAAAATTGGTGCAAGAGAAGAATCCTCATTTTCTACTTTATCACAGAAAACTTGCACATGGCAAATATAAGACAGTGAAGGAAGAAAAAAATGGCTCTTTCTTAAGACTTAACTGACCAATTCTTTATTCTTCTTGACATCTGACAACAGAGCCCTGAGCTGTTAGCTTCCCCACTGCAACAATAACCTAAAAGTGTACTAAAATCATTTCATTTCACGTTCTGCTTTCCTAACCCATAGACCTGTTATTTAGTGATCTCAAATGTACTCACAGATTGATAAACTCATGTTTGAGTAAATGATTTTTTTTTTACTTATTTCAGATCAATTTCCTTAAAATATCAACCTATATGTGTATTATATAAGATTTAACTTATGCATCAGTTGGTTAAATATGGAAACAATATGATATACATGTTTATATGCCTCAAATAGTTTACAAAGTCTGTTTTAATTATTTGATCAATTAAGGTATGAATATTAGTGTATTTTGCCAGTGAATAGACACACTAGAAGAGAAGAAGACAGACAAGTTTATACTTTACTTTTAACAAGAAATAGAACAAAAAACCCCATTAAGTCTGGTATTGATACTCTCAAATATCCCCTGTATCATCATCCATTTATTTTAGTCCATGCTATTTAATTTATGTTGCAACAATTCTTAACTTATGATTGCTGTATTTTAGGTAGAAAACAATAGAATTAGGTGAAATAATAACATATAAATGGCAACTTCTCCATGATACAATGCGAGATATCTGTGTTATAAGAAGATACTCCATAGCTAATTAAATTTGGAGACCAAATTCAATTAATTTGGTCTCTAAATAAAGAGAGGGAAATCCAGATGGCTCTTGGATTTGGATTGGGATTTTCTCCAAGCTTTTGGTAGCTTCCCAAGAGGCTGTCTCTGCTGCTCTGTGAGCTCAGTGGGAAAGCACCAGACAGTGTTCTCTGAAGGCATCCAAGACTTTAGCCAAGTAGGGATATAACATCTGTGTAGAGTTATCCAGATCTCTTTGTCCTTATGGCAAGGGTTAGAACTCCCACTCACCAAGTATCTTTCCGATGTGAGAAGTCTAGCTTTGTTTAGACTTAGCAAGAACTTAAGAGATCTTTCAAATGGTTTTTCCTCAGTAACCTAGTACCTGTTCATATTGCACCCTCTTATAGGAAATTCAGGACATGTAGGGTTACTCTGGTCATCTCTGGAATTATCTTCTCTATTCTTATGAAGCCACACATATTCTAATTGTACCAGTTTGCCTACTAAGAGCTTCTGTATCGAAGAGAGTGGATTTCTGGGAAAGGAGGACCTTTTTGTTCACAGGAGTGAATGCTAAGGTAATGATATGTCTTCTATTTGTTAGTGAAGGATGTGCTTTTTAATATTATTCAAACAAACTAGGTACCTGGGAATGCTTTTAACATCACCTGTTTTGCCAGTCAGGAAGATATTACAAGGATATTCTCATCAAAGAAATAAGGCTATAAAACTGACTCTGCAGGTAGCAGTTAATGTGATTCATTAGTTAAATTTTATCCACAGTGGTTTATAGGATTCAGAATTGCATGCAAACCTGATTTCCCAAATTCCATAAACCTCATCCATTTTAGGATGGACTTGAACTACACTGTGAGGAAATTTTGCTATAGGAGTTCTTAGTCACATGATTCAGAATGAGCCAAGTCTCCTGGAGGAAACACTGGTGTAAAAATATTCAGTGTTTGGAGAATTTTTGGATATGCTGAAATTTTTCCACAACCACCAGACATGCCAATCAAGTTTCTGTGAGTGACACTTGAGGCTGCATTCATAAACAACCAGCCTCATTCAAAGTCAGTGAAGAGACAGGCCTTACAAGCTCAGGCTGAAGAGTTATTGAAATGTGACTGACATCTCTGAGAAATGGTATCAAAGTTTTTGCATGACCTGGTGCTAAAACACATCAGGTTAATGAAAGTCATGGCAGTTGGGTACCATAAAGGGCAGCCTTGGGTGACCTATTTACTTATTTTGCTTTATTTGTGTCACTCAGTGGGATCATTATCACCCTTCTTTTCTTCCCCCTGTCATTTTATCCTTAGTATGCACTGATTGTTGCAAACTTCAGCTTCCCTTATTGTGTAGAAGAAAGGACATTTCTAGGAAGGCTTCTGTGGATAAACACTGTGATACATCTGCTTTCACTGTTTGAATTCCTGTACATTCCCCTAGGACATCTTAAGCTTTCCCAGTTATGTTACACTGTTAGATATATTTTGGAAAAAGAGCATAGAGCAGTGTCTACCATCTACTCCAAAGAATTTACCGTAGAACACAACTTCAGTGACTTACTGAAATGCTAAATTCTACCTACTCAAAAAGAGTCAGAAACAGGACAAAGAATGTGACTTGGAACTTGGTTCACTTAATCTTTTGCTCTCTTCCCAATAGCAAACATATTTATTCTACATCCCCTAACCACATGACTAATGGGAACCTTTTATTAGGATTAAAGTTGCTGCTAACACAAGAAAGACATAAGCACTTTGAAAGTATTTTTGATTTAACTTTACTAATAATAATAGTTAATAATTATTCCATGTAATGCTGAAGATTCTTTGGGAATTCTTTCATATCTTTTTAAAATAGCGAAAAAAACTGTAAAGGAAAACTGTCTTATGAAGGACAAAATTCAGAAAAAAGCTATATAGTTATTGTCAAATAACTGTGCATATAGTTTTTAAAATGCAATCAAAGGTGTGTTACATTTATAGATGTTACAGAAAACTAGGCATGATAGAAGATACATATATATAAAATTAATATGCTACTTTTATTTTAATTCTATGATTGGGATCTAATATTTTATAGCTTTCATTTAATTTGTAAATTTATCAAGCTATATGTCTGAATGGTAACACCATAATCATGAATCATACTACTATTAATTATTCAATAACAATAATCAACTTTCCTTAGAATTTTATCTCTGTAACTAAAAACTTGAAAATATTTTCTTACAGGACTAGACAATTTGTCTACAATATAAATGAGTAAATGCTATGTCTGAATGAATCAAATATATTAATTATTCTGGATTCAATCCACAACTCATATTAAAGTCAAAATGATTCCATAGGAAAACATAAAATGGAAAATCACTATGCTCTTTACTATTAATTATTTTGAAATTTTTAAAAAGAGATGAGAAACATACTTGGGAAAGATTACCTTGGAATGAAAGCATATCAAATATGATAGCAAAGAACTTTTATGAAGAATAATGGTTTAATGTTTAATTAATCTTATCCATTTCTGCATTTATGGGAAGACAGAAAAGAGTCTGCTTTATAATGTAGAAAATTAAATATTAAAACCTTGGTGCCTAGCAGACTTACATTTTCTTATTATGAATGAGCATTTTCACTTTCTGCACACACAAAGAAAGGAATAGAAGATAGATTCCATTGCTTATTTTCTAAGAAAAGCAGAATTCGGTGCATCTAATAAGCATCTTGCTGCCAGAAACAAAATCCATTTACAAACAAAACAAAAGGCACAACATAAGCCAATTATCACATAAAGTAGATGTTCTTAATTCTAAACATAAGAAAGCAGTTCTTCATTCTTTGAGTTTCATATGTGAATACCTAAAATTAAAAGACCCACTACTCTAAAATGACAAGTGGTTAAAGGAGTCACAATAAATTTCATATTCATGGTACTTTTGTTAATTAGAAAAAATGTGTTACAGGTTAATTGATGGTAATAAATGGTAGTAGCCTAATAAATGAAGAACTAAATAAATATTTAAAAAGTAAAAGCTAGATATTTAAATTTTTGATTATATCCATGGTTACTTATAATATGAGTCTTATATTCTAATTTAACACAAAACTTGGCTTTGCATATTATGTAATAACTGGAGCATTGCTTTCTATTGTACTATTTGTGGGAATGCGTTTATGTATGCTGTGAATCTCAATCTTTAAATAAAGGAGCTGTTTTGGTCCATGACAGGCACCATAGAAGAAGTAGGAGGAGGAATCAGAATAGGTAGAAAAGGAAGGGTGGAGTCAGGGACAGATCCAGCAAGCTGCCCAATGAGCAACATGTAAGAAACACAGGTGAGCCACTGGCCACGTGGCAGACAGATTAATAGAAATGGGTTGATTTTAGATGTAAGAGCTAGCTAGCAAAGTGCCTGAGCCATAGGCCAAACAGCATAAAGTTAATATAAGTGTCTGAGTCATTTCTGGGGGCCTGAGCAGCTGTGGCGGTGGCGGGCTACTAAGTGGTCTCGGGCGGCAGGTTTGTGGGTGTCGGACCTCTGGCCGCCTGGGACCCAGAAATCCCACTACTACAACTACTATTTGTTAGAAAGTAAATGGAGGGGACAAAGATTTCTCCATAGGTGATGTAAGGCCTTTCCCCTCTTCTAGGATAGTTTATCATTACAGAAAATTAAAAATAAATTATAAGAAAGATTTTACAAAATTATTCTAAACTTAACAGTATTAAAGTATGGCAAAATAGAACAGGACACTAATCCCATTTACTAGGGACGCTAAGAAGAGAAGATTCCTCTATGAAAAGCCTGCCTGGGATATGAAGTAAGCTGAAACAAGGCTGTGTAATTTAGTGAGACTCTACTGTAAGGTACAAAGTTAAGAGGGCTTTGTGGCTCTATCTCAGTGGTAGAATGTCAGTCTAGCACATGTTAGCCACCAGGTTTGAGCCTCAGTACTGAGTATAAGGACTGCTCTTGACACTTTTAGATGGCTTTCTGAGCTATTGGCATTTATAAGTATACAGTTTATTGATTTAACATCCTAGAAAATGTTCATATTTACACTATATTTTAGTATCATAAATTAGAAATATTAATAAAATTTTATATGCATAAACTCAAGAAATGGAGGATATTAGGAAAACAATATAACCCAAAGATACTACACTTAATTTCATTTTGTCTTTATTAGAACTTTCAATTTTTGTCTGAATAACTACCCTCACCTGCATAGACAACACAATGTGTTTTCTCCAAATTGGTCAGAGAAAACTTCTTCTGAGATGGGATTTATGGCCACATACCATCTTCAGTGTTCTGTCATAGACAACCATTTAATATGAATTCAACCCCATTCACCACCTTATGATCACTTAAGTCTACAGAACCTATTCCAAGTCTGAAACCTAGAACTGCTGCTACTCTCTGAATTCAGGTCTTCACATTGAGAAAGAGATCAATTATCTAGTCAAGTTCATTTATCAACTTATTTATTTTATTTGAAAATATTATGATTTAAGAAAGTTTGGGGACAAAATGAGGACAAAAGAATTTAGCAATATTGCCAGGTCCAGAACATAACATAAAAGATATATAAATTTTAACTACGAGAAAACATATGTGGCTGACAAAAATATTGAGATCCTTAATGTACTCTGATGATGCCAATAAAATTCATAACTAAAAAAGAAAAGCTTTTTATCAGACATAATTAAATTACCCAGTCCATTCTTTGGTTAAAACTCTAGGCATTCCTTCATAGTCAATTCCAACTTAGTTTAAGAAATCTCTCTTGGCACCTCGCTGTGCCTTATTGACAGCAACTCCTTTTATGTACTAGAGTTTATAATGCTGTCTAATTAGATATTTCACCTTGACTGAAAACTCACAAACTGAGAGTTTAAATCATGATAAATAAGACTTCAAAAGTATTCTCTTGCTGATGGACTATATGGGTCTTTTACCCATATGAAAACTTGATGTATATATTTCAGAGGAGAAATTAAAAAAAAATAGCAAAATGAATTTAGTATGTAGCATCACGGATCTAGATATAATAAAGAGAAAATAACAAATTGCTTAAGATTCTGGTGTTCCTAAACTGGAAAAATATGTTTGATTTATTTTTGTTTGAGAGGATGGAAATAAGGACAAAAGATAAAAATAACATAGAATTCTAATTTTCTTTTATTTATAACCGAAGCCACAATGAAATAGAATTCCTTTAAAAAATGTTGGACTTTCATACATCAGGTTGTTTTTGCATAGACAATAAATGAAACTACAAGGAATTCCAAAGGAATTTCTACACTCTTTGCTATTGGTTTGCTTCATTGCTACAATTCCATAATCTCCAATCAAAATTGTGTGTTCTGACATTACTGAAATTGTAGCCTCATTCCCTTGATTTGGTAATCTATAGAATCCTGTTCTGAATAAATGGAGATAAGAGAGAGATTTGGCTAGGAAACCTGGAAGAGAGCCAGCATGCCAGCAGAGTTGGTGCTTTATCTAAGTGACTGAGCTGCTTTTTCTGTGTTGCTCATCTACAAATGAAGGATTAGAAAGCAGCTTTGGAGGAGACTATCTTGACCTTTGCGTTTTCACTTTTAGCACAAGGTGTTAATCAAAGGGAATGCCTGAGAGAGTGACTGCACTGGGCCAAGCTCTTAGACCAGTCAAGGAGAGGGAGGAGAGATTATATGAGCAAAGGGGTCAAGATCGTGGTCGGGGAAACCCACAGAGACAGCTGACCTGAGCTACTGGGAGCTCACTGACTCTGGATTGACAGCTGAGGAACCTGCATGGGGACTGAAATAGGCCCTCTGAATGTGGATGACAGTTGCGTGGCTTGACCAGTTTGTGAGGCTTCTGGCGGTGGGATCAGGGTTTATCTCTCCTTTTCCTATAGAGGGATACTATGCTCAGTCTTGGTACAGGGGAAGGGGCTGGGTCCTGCCTCAACCTGATATCCAGGACTTTGTTGATCCCCGTGGGAGACCATATCTTCTTTTAGGCGTGTATCATGGGATGAGGTGGGGGAAGCTGGAGAGTGAGTGGGAGGAGAGGAAAGAAAGGAAGCTCTGCTCGTTATGCAAATAAACTAATTTCACCTCAATTTTCATTGTTAATATTTTGATACTTTTAAATTATAGTGCATGCGTAATGATGCCCTATATAATCTGTGACATTAGTGACTATTTTCATTCAAGTGTTATCAATGTAAATATGAAAAATAATTAATAAAATTGTTAAACTTTTAAAAGCTTACAAACGCCCAGGTCACTATATCTATATCCTAATTTTCCCATTTTAAATATTGCAAAAATCAGTATTCGGAGGTTTAAACCTATTTAAACACACCCTGAGCATGTTAGAGACTTATAACATTTATTTTGATGAAAATACAAAATGATAGTGTTATAGATAACCCTTTATTACAGAAATGGTTGTTTAATATAGAAAGTAAGTGATAGTTTGGTACACTTTAATTCAGATGGTTCTTATGTACTGTCATTTCAAAATTATGATTTACTTGCAGTGATTTTCACCCACAAATAAGAAGATTCTGGAGAACCATCTACTGGAAATACATTGTAATTAAAATTGTACATTGGCTTCAGGGTTTTAGCTTGGGTAAAACTTAAATTGAAGCTCCAGCTGTGAGAAGCGATTTTGCTTTTTCCTATATTTCTCTCCATTTTTTTTTTTTTGTCAAAGATCTTAGTCTAGTGAGAATTCCACTTGTAATCATATCAATATTTCTCACATTGACCACAGTTTTCTAAAATTTTGAGGTAGAACTAAATATTCGTAAATTGTTAGGGGAATTAATTTCACAGATTGAAAGTAGACATATATAAAATATTTTCACTAAGACATGAACATCACGTTTCAAAAGTGTGCAAATAAAACAACCATAAAAAATTTTAAAAGGTATGATGTATATAGGAGCCAGTTACAAAGAAGGACAGTTGGTGATAAATAGAAGAAAAAAAATTGAAGTACTTTTGCAAAGTAGAGACCGTGGTTTTAGTGGTTTTCTGTTAGATGTGTTTGTCAAAGTCCTATTTCAACAGATAAAACAAATCACTTGCAGTCAAGGCATCTTGGTTTAGTACAACATCTCATGTTGCTAGTAAGCAAGAAAGGGCCTGTCTGGCTCCTATGTTGAACACGGTACTTCTTTGCTTCAACTGCTATTCTGTACTCTTAATGTTTGAATATAAGCAGTATGGAGGTGAATAACTTGTTTCTTCACAAAAGTGCCTTTAATTCTTCATGGCTTTATCCCTGGTAATGTCATCATCGCTTTTTGAATAGGGCATTGAGGTCACTGTGCCATATAATACCCAGTATGTAAATTTGAGAAAACAGATAAAATCTATAGCTTGAGAGAACACAGTGTTATATATATATATATATATATATTATAGTAACTGCTATAAATATATGTATCTTAAAATATAAACAAATTTAGTTTATGAATAGCACTGTCTAAGATCTAGAAATGGACACTAACACTATTGTCTGAATTCAACATTAGTACTATAATTTCACACTATACAAATGTTACAAATAATATCAATGAGTGTTATTTAATTTCCTATACATATCCATTTTCACTCTCATCAAATTTTCCACCTGTTTTACAAATGGAGCGTTCTATAAAATTAAAACTAGTTACTTTTAGTATCTTTTTGTATACTTAAAGTTTTATTGTATATCAATGTGAAAAACTACAACGTCTTATTAAATCTTGTTTGAGAGAAGGGAGAGAGAGAGAGAGAACAGATGAGTAATCCAGTGTGCATGTTTATGTGTAAGGTATTTGTCTATGTTAATAGATACAGTTACACAAATGCATGTCAATGTAGAGCCTAGAAGACAATCTCATATGTTACATTTTAGGTCACATCCACCACATCCTCTCTCTCTCTCTCTCTCTCTCTCTCTCTCTCTCTCTCTCTCTCTCTCTCTCTCTCTCTCTCTCTCTCTCTCACACACACACACACACACACACACACACACATTTTTCTTTTTTTTTTTTTACTGTCCTATGACTAGACAAGGGCAGTTGATCACTCAGTCCTCTGATCTCCAATTCTCAGCACCAGAATTGCAAATCTGCACAGACAAATTCTTGTCTTAGGTTCCATGAGTAATGTATGTCATGTCCACATACTTCCAAGATGAATGGTTTACTGAGTTACCCACAGGGCTCCTCTATTAAGTTAATGCCTCAACATCACCTATGAAGGTTCAATAAGATACTTTATATTTAGATACTAACATAAGAATGACAGGTGTCTTAAAACCTATTTTAATTATATCTTGTCTATTGAAACCTCAAACCATACACTCAATGAAAATATCAGAGTAGATAGCAGTATTTCTTTTGGTAGCTTTATCAAACAAAATTTTGTAGGTCAAAACTTTGGGGGGATCCTCTTGATTCCACAGTAAGGGTAAAAACATGGCATAAATTGTCTTTGGTGATAAAGAATAGTTACCAAAATAGAGATGACTCAACTCTTGCACAGTGAAGCTGTGCTGTAATAGAAATTGGCTCTCAGCTGCAGAGACATGTAATTTTATAATGCATTTTAGAACATTTAACCTATCCACATTTTTCCAGCACTGCGCAGTAGTGAGAGGTCCTACTATTGTTACAAAGACTGCTGCAGCTACTCACATGCTATTTATATACTGAAATGAAAGAGAATTCTTGCTTTATCGGTGGTCTCTTCTAGCTACTAAAAAGCTGCATGGCCTAAAAATGTCATCAGCCACTGGGACTATTTGATTTGCTTTGTCCATAATCGATTAGTTGGCTTTTACTAAAAAAGCGCAATTCAAAAATGTCTAAGAGAGAGAAGAAATATGTTCAGCTCTATGTCAAAAATTTCTACAAATTTTTGAGCTGAAAGGAATGCCCACAAACATTCTGACTCCAGTAGTATTTTGGGGAGTCATGCATAAATCATGTGGCAAAGAAAAAGAAATGTTTCGTGACACAGAGAAAGAGACATATTTCTTACCTCAACTAGTATATATAAGAACACTCACAGACTGGGGATAAGACCGTCATAGCAAAGTGAAAATGCATTAACTGCTTTTTCACAGAAAAGAACTTGATAGCCCATCATTATAATTGACTCAACATTCTTAGCAAAATACTTGGTCCCATGGAATCCAAGTATTTTCTCTAATGTAAAGAGCAAGATAATGCATACCTACTATATTTAGTTGTGAGAAGCTGAAATATTCGGCTGCTTGCACAAGGGCAAGCATTCTAAATACTCAGTCTATGTGTCCATTATGCATAAGAATCATCCAAGTTGCATCTCAAATAAGGAAAATAATAGTTTTGTGATCATGCTTTTCATATTGTCTTTGTAACCTGTTAATCTAAATTATAACTAAATTTATTTATACTAATTGATATATAATTCAAAATGTCCCACGCATATTAGAATAACTAAATATCTTGATCGATCCCTCATCACAGACTTCTCTGAGGAAACCAAGTAGAGCATTTATGTTGAGAAAAAAAAAATTGAAGCTTTATCAATAGTCTACATGTTTTTGTGATTGCATAAAGGAATTTTCCATAGTAGTACTCTACAAAACCAAGAAGATAGTCTACAATGCCACTCTCTGCAATTCTTAAGAACAGAAATCTAGTCAATGCAATTGCATATGCTTCTTTTTCTGCCCTGACATCTGCTATGTCCTGTTTTGCAAGTGGCATGGTGGGTAATGTCACATCATCAGGTAATAATATAACAATCTGAAGCATTAGCAGAGGACTCTCTTGTGACATCATCTGTCACACTGTATGTTAATCAAATTTGCTTCATTAAAATAATTTGTGCTTTGTTCTGAGTGATCCATTTTGTTCCGAGAGTCTTTGAGCAGCCTTATTGACTCTTCAATGCTATTAACAAATCGTATTCACTCAGAAGTTCAGCACAGTTGGATTCTGTAATCAGAGCAAATTCCCCATTTGAATTTGAAGAAACACTGAAACTAGCAGAGGGTTAACACAAGCACAGTGACTCCATCTCATGTCCTCAATTTCTCTGTGAGTAAAGCGTAGAGGAACACACTTGTAAGCTAAGTATTCCCTGAAAATGCATCATCAACAGGAATATGAACACATGCCAAATATATTACTGTTAGTTTAAAATTAGAAGCGTCCCAGCGATTATCAGTTTGCTTCTCAGACTGGATGATTGTACATCTGGATATCCAATCCAGTTGAGAGGCAATCCTTGTAATAGGTTCAGGTTGCTCCATAGCCTGACATCTGCTCCGTTGTACCAATCTGACTTTGCATATGAACTCTTGAAATGAAGCAATTAGGCTTCCATTAACTCCAAGCAGTTGCTATCAGCTTGTATTTTTGTCACAAATGATAAGCACTCACAAATTAAACCAGCTCAATTATATATAAGAAGTCTCTTTTTTGGTGTTTTGGAATTATTTCTCTTTTCAAGATTGGATGCTGTTCTTTATATGAAATCTACCACCCTCCAAGGTAATGTCATGATTGCTTTCCCTTATGTGGCTAGAAATCCAATTTTCTAATCACTCCCCATGGTTTCATATTTTAAAACAATAATGCACTTAAGGTTTAAAGAAGGGTTAAATCATAAAGAGCATGCTTTTTAACATCAATGGCACTGATTTATGACAAGAGCACTTTTAGTCAATTATTGTCTAAAAGACTAAATGTACCTCCTGGGGTCCAGAATTTAGTCATAGAAAGTGTCTAGCTTGCATTGCCAGAATTGGTCATTAATTATAATGACCACAGGTAGCAATCTATATATATATATCTTAGCTTTTTGTGGAAAGTATGCAATATGAACACTATTCAAGCTAAAGTAAAAGTCAATCTGCCAGGGAAGCATAAGGTGGAGAACACATGGCAAAATTAAGACCCTTTATCTAATGTCCAGCATAAGATTTAGAAATCAGAAAATCATCAAGTATAATGGCGTACACATACTTCTCTTTCTTTTTTGCTTAGATATGGGGAGGATCTTCACTTTCAAGGTTGTAATGCACAATCTAGATATTCTCAAACTCAGGCCACTTTGTGATCATAGCCATTTGCTGTATATAAGCCTTAAATCTGTTTCAAGTAGCAAAAATCTTAATGTAATGTAGAGATACAACTGGTTCCTAATAACCATCAGTTAATCCTAGTGCTTCTTCTCTGCCTGGTCTTTATTCTAAGAAAGAGTAAGTTTCTCATGGTGGGATAAGAAAAGGGCTCCTTTCTCTTTTCAGAAAGTGATGCTTTGGTCATAGTGGCCCCTATGTAACATGTCTCTCATCATTTCAAATATGCAAGCTGAAATATTCACTGTGCCTACATGATGCCTCAAACAAGGCATACAGTATTTTCTGGCAAGTTTTACCATCTGAATTTATTTATTTTTTTTTAAATCTTTATATGGATGTAACAATTATTCCTTTGGATTTATGTATTTTATAAAATATTATAGAACAACTTGAAACATCAAAACAGTTAAAGAGAAAAGAAGGAGAATTTGCATGATTAATTATAATTTTAATATTAAAAATTCTTAGAAAAACTATTTATTTAGTATTGTTAACATGGACAAATATCTAGAGAGGAAATGTATAGGTAATATGACTAGTTTTCTGAGAGCTAGTAATGGATACACGAGGTATGAGAAAGAACAAGTAGAATTAGGAACAGTAACAGAAGTCTTAGCCAGAGATAGTTCCGGTTTCCAGATCCATAACTTCTGGAAACATTACAGTGTCCATTCCTTATCAGTTATTCTCCATTTACAAAAGATCAGTTCTTTCAAGGGCTTCTGCAGCGTTTATAGATATGGTATTACATATCTACATGAAAAAATATATTTTGTTGATTGCTTACATACACTATGGTTAGAGAACATTGTAGTCATTTTGATGCCCTCAGATGAACTATGAGAAAATAGATATATGTAAAAATTTGAACAGGTTTAGTTGGATATAGAAGTTGAACACCTAACTCCAAGGCATATCACTGTATTGTAATGTAATAAACATTTTCATGCTATAATAAATTAATGTTTTAGTGAATGTTTACTGGTCCCGTTTATTATTTTTCATTTTCTCCATGTATATATGCTGCTCATACACAATCAAAATGAAGTTGCTCTACATGAAAGATCTACTTCCAAACACTCAAATACAATGCTGCAACATGTATTTTTACATGTAAGAGCTTATAGTTCATTTTAATCAGTGGTTACATTTTTTAGTTTATATTTGCAGTTTACATTAAAACTGAAAGCAAAGCTTAGCTCATTGCTTCTCTCCCAGAAACTATTTAAAGCATAGGGATGCTGCACTCAACAGAACATTAAAGAATGAATAGAGATAACCTGTGAATGCATTTAATGAAATTAAGTGAAGACAGGATGAAAACAGTAAAAGCATGGGTGAACACAAAATACTACTAATTTCTTTGTCTTCTCAATTACATACAGACTTGGGGAACTTGTCTTTCCTAAACATCTCACTTTTGGTAGAAATAAATACTATTGGACATTTTCTTCTTTTTGTTAGATGAACAAAAACCAGAAGATTTGTGTATTCAAAAAGACTAGGGCACAAAGAGTGATGTCTCTTAAAAATCTATAAGGAAAGTCAAGAATACACTTTTGACCAGGCACACAACATACCATTCTCGGGGCGGGGGGGGGGGGGGGTAGAAGATGGGAAAAAAGATGAGAAATAGCCTACATAAACAGACATTGCCTGCTCAGTGACAGAGGAATCTATCTGAGTTCCTGTGTGACATTCAATCAACTTAAAAATTTATTGTCTGTGATATGCATTTGACAAGTCATAAAAAGCAAACTAAAATGAACGTGTGCTTATAGTTTAGGTGTGTGCTAAGCAATGAGCTATAGTCTCAACTCTGTACTTCTTGGTTAGACAACACTACTAGAGAACACAGCTGTTCTTACTTCCCTGGAGACATCAGGTGCTGTGTCTACCTGCAGGGCAACAATACCCATCACAGAGGACATCCTTTAGTTTAAGAAGCCCGAAAGGTACATACAGAAATCTCTAATATAAAAACGTACTAAAGTGATGCAAATTAAGCTCTTTAGAACAATTCCTGTGCCTAATGTTGTTTCCTGATTTCCAAATGTTAGTTCCAACTTGACTTAGGTGAGCTTGCTTGGCAGAAAACAATTGAGGAGGAAGCTGTTCTTGAAATTGAAATGAGAGAAAAGATACCACAACTGTGTAAGATGTGTGCGCTCCCCACTCCTAAGAACAGTAATTGTGTTTTCTGACCTAATGAGCTTTGCTCAGGTGAGAGGAGAAGGCCTGCTCTTCGAAAATGCAGGAGTTTGTTACAGTAAATTAATAAAAACACAGCCCAAATTAAATTTATGTCTATCAATTTTGAACCATGTCTTCAATTAGCAAAGGTTTATATATATTATAAAATATTCATAGCAACAAACATCTGTAGTTATGGGAACAAGAATATGCCTTAAGTGTGTAAAAGGTTGGACACCAGTTGTATAGCTCCCTGACACAAAGATTAAAAATGTGGAGGACCCTAATTCACACAGAGGTGTGAATGATTGTTATGCCTCAGTGCTACAATAATTATATATGCTACAGTTATTTTCAAATTGTTCAATTTTTTAAGTATCTTTAGGAATTTTCAATTTTGTTATCAATCTTTCATTTTTGAAAAACATAATTAAAGAGAGAAATGGAAGTTTTTCAACCAGCAGTGAGTGTAAAGGCACTTCTAACTGCCTTTACAAGGAAAATTGCTGTGACATAACTCAGTGGTACTGTGCTTTCCTGGTTCTGTGAGGACCTGCATTCAATTAATAATATAACCAATAGTATACAAGGAAATAATAGCAGCAGAGAAAGAAAATCCACTACATACCACTATGCAAAACAGAAATGATAGCTTTGGAATACCTATTTTAACAAGTATTGTATGTTATATGAAGTCACCTTTGAATGGCTGTCTAAATATTTGTATCGCGCATGTGAGAAATAGAATACTTTAAGACTTCAATGATTTATTCTGAATGAAATGCTTGTAAATGAAGTATTTCTTCATTAAGACACTTAGACTTCTTTTAAGTGTTCAAAACTCATTATTTTTACCTTGTCAACTTTTTGTTCTTCCTTTTTTAAACATGATAAGAATGTTGAGGGATTTTCTAAACCTCATTTAGTAAGAGGAAGCTCAAGCGTGTTAATTAAAATAAGTATAATTTCTTAACAATTAGAAGATAGTATTCCTTACTAAAGGAAAACATCTTTCCCAATTAAAATAGCATCTTTGTTATTTATTTTACTGTAGTTTCTATGTTACACAGTGGTAAATTCCACAAAGGACACTTCTTGAAGCTACAAGCACTTATAGAAATGGACATGTTATAATTTTCTAGTACAGAGCTATATACTGGATAAAGATTAAGTGAGACATTAATTCACACTAGTCCACCTTAAGGGTAAATTACTTTTGGAAGGTTACTGTACTATTTTTATAGGATATAAAATATACTAGCATAATGAATGAAAAATATTCATAAAGTGTTTAGAAGTCACTTCAATGACATTTCTTAAACTTGAGAAGAGAGGATATGTCTATCAATAAAATGACACCAAAATCGTATTTTAAAAGAATTTAATATTAACACTTGCTTTTGAAAGATGACATTATACGGTCTTAATATCTATAATCAGAATGTCTTCTGCTCTTAACTTGCAAGGCAATAAGTTTAAGAATTAATTTTGTCTGCTATAAAGCTCGCCTGCCTTTAATCTTCATATTTTAATAGGTCTCCTTTAGCTGAATGTTTTAGGCAGGTAATTGAGGAAATAGTTCACGTTCCATTTCAGTCAACATGAAATGACATTGAAATGTCTTCAAATATTTCTAGGAAACTAACACTAATTATTCTACTGCAGCCAAATATCAAGTAAAGCTTAATACTTTGTGTGTATCACAGCTTTTGCGAAGACATTTTTCACTAAATCTACATACATCTATTTTTCAAATTATATGTTATTAAATGTATATATGATGACTTGTACAATAATTGTCACAGAAATCCTATATTATATTATCCAATTGTAATAGGTCTATCCAAAATAGATCCTTCCCTTTACATTCAGTAGCAACAGTGGTAACATTAAGGACTCAGGGTTTCTAAATCTGAAGTGCCTTTCAGTGCTGATGGGTAACTGGCTTTTTCTTTCTTTCTTTCTTTCTTTCTTTCTTTCTTTCTTTCTTTCTTTCTTTCTTTCTTTCTTTCTTTCTTTCTGTCTGTCTGTCTGTCTGTCTGTCTGTCTGTCTGTCTGTCTTTCTTTCTTTCTTTCTTTCTTTTTTCTTTCTTTCTTTCTTTTTTTTTTATGAAATGCTCTCCCAGAAAAAAACTTCTTCAGTCAAAACAAACTTTCACTTTAGGACAGTTAATTTTAACATTTAAACAAAGAAAATAGAATAGCTTTTCTCATATCTCCTTCTTTCCTTTTTGAAACTGGGTTTTCCATCAGTACAGAAGTCACTATGATCCCAGCTCTTTTTTTTTTCAGGTTAGTTATCCATCTGTGGTTCTGAATTTTGCTGTCTATGTGCCCAGAGGCAAGTGAAAGCATTTTTATACATACCAAGTAGATGAACAATGTTGGAAAGATGCTCTAATGGACCGTTTCTCTACTCCCTTCCTCTGGCCTGCAGCACTTTATCTTTTCTGAATGTATTACAGTTAATCTGAAAAGGCTCCTGAAACCATTGTTTATATACATAACAACATTTTCTCATTCAATTTCTTAAACAATTGAAAATACATAACTATCGTATTTGAACTTTCTTTTGGAAATTAATTTATGAGAAATAAGCATGTTTTAAGAAATAAAACATCTTTAGCTTTGTAATTATACAGCTCTACTTGGAATGTTTATTTGCTTGTTTATTGGAGGAAGGGTTTCTCTGTAGGCCTGGCTGTCCTGGAATTCACAATGCAGACCAGGCTGCATTCAAATGTATGGAGATCCATCTACCTGTCCCTCCTGAGTGTTAGGCTTCAAGGCAGGTGCCACAACTCCTAGCTGAAGTGTGATTTTTAATCTGAAAGGTTGGGTTGAGGCGGGAGGGAAGGAAGAGCAGGTGTGTATTAACAAATACACGATGGTGAATGCGCATCTGCAAGAATAAGACTGACCATAGATAGCATGGTGCTCCATCACAGCTAGTCACACAGGGTCCAGCTTTAGGCTGTTCAGGCAGCTTGCACTGTCCCGAATGAGATGTCAAGTTTACCTTACTTTAAAGTGGTCTGTCTGGCTCATGTGCACAGTAGTTCTAATGGGCTTGAAGAGTCTGCTATAGCTGTCCTTTATAAAAAAGGAATTATTACTGAGACTGAGTGAAAAGAGAAGACGGATAGAAAATTTGGGATTATTCTCAAGCAAACGCTCACCTTTTGCCTACCCGAAACTCTTTCTTTCAAAGTTGTGAACACATTTATATGTGGTGCATCATTTCGTTCACTTTCCCTTAGTCTGCAAATATCAGAAAAGTGTCTTTGCAAATGAGCTGCTAGGAAGTAGCTGATGTCTGGACCAGATTGTTCCCTTTTAGTTTGGGGTCTGTGATCTCACTGCCGAAGGACCCTCTGGGTTTTGCTCTTCTCCCGCCCTCAATATCAGTAGATGAGTATGCATTACATGCAGGATGAAACTATCATATCCTTAAACAAATGTCCTTTTCAAAAGTATAATATAAAGCAGACCTAGAAAGTCTGCTGCTGTAATGATTTCATGTTTTGCTGATCTTGGTGTTTTCTTCTGAAAGGCTTTTTAGTGGTCCCCAGTGAAACGTTGAGATCAGCATTTAAATGCCGGTCTATCTTTTTAACATACTTTCAGTCCTCAGAAGTCACTACATCTCTGTAGCTTTGAGAATTTATAAAAATGTCTCACTTGTTAAAGACAGCTCCCATGCCCCCTCCCCTGTAAATTTACATTAATTGGATCTTGCATCTTTCATTTCCTATGTGATTTGGGGGAATCACACTACTAAGATTTGTTCAAGACCATTTCTTGTGTGAAGCACATCTCCCCAGACAGTTAGGGACCAATTATGGACATTTTTATAATTTGAATTTTCCATAGATGATATACATGTCCTGATATTTCTCCTAGGTAACAGAAGTATGAACATGTGCAGGGAGACATAGGGAAGAAAAACAGAAGTGAAAAGAGTAATTATGTTTTTCCTTGTTGTCTGCAATAACCAGCATTTGGTTAGCACACCCTTGCGGGTTTTAATTTTAAATGAAAAGATTAAGCAAAAGAAGTCAACATTCTCTTTAAAATTACCACCATTCAGAATCAATCAACACATTCATTTAAATTGAAAACAGCCTTCTTTTCACTTCAGTTCCTGTTTTTTCTCTGTGTCCTTTGATGTCCTCTGTAGTCTTTACACATGTCGTGAAGACATTTTTATTTATCACTCAATACCAGAGGAAAAGCTTTTTAAGGCCTGAATATTTTATGTCCCTGAAGGTTTAGGTGTACCTAATAAACTGCAAAGTGTATGGATAGAGAAATGGCTTTAATCAGTAAAGGACTGATTATAAACCGGGCACAGTGAAAATGTTTTAGGTTTATTTTACTGTAGACCGAGGCAGGAAGATTGCTTGAGCCCATCACAAGAGACAGTACCTGCTGCAAGGGGCAGCCCTTACTTACAAACACACACACACCCCTGCTACTTATTCTAGTGATACAAAAGCATAGTTAAGGAACATGCACTGAAGCTCTGAACCGGATCTACAGTAAGAGAATTAAGATATTGACAAATTATCAGAATATTTTCTTCCTGGAGCTTATGCTCGGACCGTGACTCACAAGTCGCTGCTCTGACATGTTTTATGACAACAGTAGCCAAAAGCTGTACACAATGAAAAATGAAGGTCGGGGACAAGTCCTCCTGGGACTTGCGGTGTTTGCAAACCTCATAGTAAATATGAAAGAACAAGTAAAATGTAGTGACACCGTGGATTCCTATTGTTGACTGCCTCAGCTGGAATCCGCATCCTCTTTAGGATGTCATACTGAGCTTAGTGGTTCGAGCATATGTAAGTCTCATTAACTTTATTCATGGATTGTTTGTCATAATAATACCTACATTGGATATGTGAGGAATGCTGAACACATTTTATTACGTTTAGCATCCTGGGTCTAGCACACTGCTAACAAATATTCATTACTTAATTAACTTTATCTTGTTTTGTAGAAAAGGACATAAACAAACCACTATGTAACGTACATTCAAGCAGGAAATAGTATTGTCAAAGAAGAAGCAAAGCTGTGAATTCTAGTAGTCTCTTTCTTCTAAATACTTGTAATGTATCTATTCAGATAATTATACAAAAAGTTTCCCATTCTAATTATTAACATTGAAATCAGGTACTATCAGCAAAAATGTTGTTTATTTTACACACACACACACACACACACACACACACACACACACACACACACACACTACCATGCTTGAGTTCTGAAAGCAATTTTCATTTGAATAATTTTGGGAAAGTCACTGTAGCTTAATCTTTAACCCTCTATGGTAGGTTCAGTCTCTATTGTGCAGATGAAGAGTATAAATTAAGTTTAAACATATAGTTGTGAAAGTATCTAATCACTTTTGGAGTCAAACTTCTTCCAAATAAGACTTATCTGAGGGCTTATAAAGGCAGGGATGTTTTTAATCCACATTTTGAAATTGAATTTTAATTTAATTTAATATAAACGAAAAGGTTACTCAAACCATAGATTTCCATAACAACCAAAAAAATGAACTGTCATTAAGTATAGTTACAATTATTTAGACATAAGTTTGAATATATTACCAAGAAATAATGGGAAACACAAAGGCATCGTAGTGGATATTAGTCACTAAGCAATCACTAGCTCTTATGTTCATATCAGTGATTCCATGGCTTCTCTTACCCCTTCAGTATATGTATATGCATTATATGCATTTTATCTGATATTATCCTTCAGTGTAATACATATAAAAGACTGCTAATAATATCAAAGAAGAACCATGATTTAAAAATAAAGAACAATTAATAACTAATTAATAATAATGAGATGATCCCATGCATGTTCTCAATTTGCTAATAAATTACTTCTACACAGAGTAACTAGTATTTACACTTTATGAGCACTGGCACTTAGTGGTCTTTCCTTCTGTAACATTAACTTGAAAGCAGAGTTAGTAAAGTGAGACCATTAATCAACTTTACTTAAGTATCTTTTTTCCTAAGGTGTTTTGGTTTCTTCATTATCCACTAATAAATACAATATTGTCCGTCAGCATATATCGCATCACATCACATCACAGGTGACTTTCCTTCACACTCCTGTCCAGACACCTATCGTAATAGAGATCATTTTTTCAAATCCATTCAAAATGTCAGCCTTTTCTAGAATATGTGATTTTGTTCAGTCTAAAGAAAAAGAAAGATTTTTATTGGATTCAGTGATGAAGCTGTTGCTGAGTTATCTATGCTTCAGTGGATAGATCCACATGCCTGAAGGGTGGCCCTCATTACATGTGGTGGTCACAAATCAAAGCCAAAAGAAAACCACATGGTTACTGGAGGGGGACATGTGAAGAGTTGGGAGATGTTTGGTTAGGTGAAGATAAGAGATGCTGAGATTCTGAGTCGGAACCAAATTATTAAATTTATGTATTAAATTTTCTAAGAATAATAAAAACAGTTTTCTGGATACTTAAATACTTGGTTTAAATATCTTCATTTGACATAATTTTTCTTCTTTTCAGATTGGAATACTTTTTTTTTTTCTTCTGCAACTAGAATTCAAGTTTCTGAGAGAGAAAATCCTACCTGACACTCCTGGATGTTCCTCATTTTCTCTTGGAGACAATCATATCTAATCTTTCACGTAGCATGACCTTATCAAGCACATTATTTGCCCTGCTCTTCATAAAGGTTTGGTGAAAATACCTAAATCTAAAGATTTTGTCAAAAGGAAAACTGAAGTCTAGTAGTTTACTGATAATGGCAACCTTTTCCTAATTTGAGTTAAATAGTGATTAATTTAGCTGTGGTAAAAGGCCCAGAAGGACATACTTCCTTCTAAAATCCTGTACTTTAAGGTATAGGCAATTCAATAGGAATCAAGACTCTCATTTTGCAGAACAATTAACCATGGGAACCACTTCTGTGAGATGGCAGAACTGTGCTGAACAATTAAGGGAAACAAAGAAATGGAATAAGTATCTTTTCCATTGATCAACATGGAGGCTCTGAGAGTAACCAAAGAGAAAAAAGTATCATTATTCTTAGAGATTGTATGTTTTTAAGGCCATATGCAGTCTCAGGAAATAACAACCACAGTAGAGCTTAGGGGATGTCCTCACTGAATACTTGGCATATTCACTTTCTAATTATTTTATGATACTTTGAAATTATAATATAATTACATCATTCACCCCATCATTTCCCTCTCTCAAAGCCCTCCCATGTACCTCTCTATTATCCTTAAAATTAATAGCATTTTTCTTTAATTGTTGTACAAGTGTGTATTATAAACATAACTTGCTCAGTCTGTATAGTATTACTTGTTTGCACATGTTTTCCCCTGCTTATTTTTAAGGTACATAACTTAGATGCTCTCTGGTTTATCTGTCACCTTTTTTTTCAAATTTTTTTAATTTTGAAATTAAAATATAGTTATGTAATTTTTATCTTTCTCTTCTCTTTCTCCAACCCATCCCATCCCTCTCCATTTCTTCCTCTTAAATTGACAGCCTAGTTTTCTTTGTTATTTTTATACACACGCAGAACTACACAAGTATATGAATACAACCTGCTCAATCTGTTTAGTGATAGTTATATGAATATGACTTCAAAGCTGAACACTTGGTGCTAAGTAACAAACTGGGTGGGAGATCGTTCCTTGGGTAGCTGTATCTCCTGAACTGAGTAATCTTAAGTTGTTTGTAGTTCTTTGTCTAGGGACAGGACCTGTGAGATTTCCCTTCCAATCTCAGCACGTCTACTGGTCTTGCCCTTGTCCACTTCCTGTTTAGGAAGCCATGTTTTTGAGGTATTGTTGGTGAAATTTCCAAAAAACTTTCATTTTTCAGAAACATAGCCACCAATCTTCCTGGTCCTGTGTATCTCAAGACATCATTCTTTTGTTGCAGGGCTAGAACTAAGGGTTCTTAAGGAATATTTTTTTTCATCTCTGAAGACACACATCACAAATTACAAGAGTGAAACCGGAATGATATTTCACAAATCCCTCCAAATTTTATCTTGTTAGAAAGAACTTACAAGACCTTTCTGTGGTGTATTTGTTCTAAGAATTGTAAATTTTACATTAAATGAAACCATGAGCTGCCTTTGGAAGGAAAAAACCTCCCATGCCCCTAGAATAAACCTGTATGTTTTACTGTTGATAGGAACTGGAACCCTGCCAAGCAGAGAACTAATGAATTACAACTTGGCTGCACTCCCCAGCTGACACAATTTCCTTCAAATTTATGAAATCTCCTGCTTCCAGAAACCCACTTATGCCGAAGGCCTCTCTGAACCTTTCAGAGAAGGAGGCAAACCATTGCTAGACTTCAGATTTCACCTTCTTAAAGAACTTAAACCTATGAATAACATATTCTTTTCCAGAATGAGCCTCAGAGAATTTCTTAAGTTTTGCAACAATAGCTAATCCTTACAAATCAGCATCTCTGATATATCACAGGATATCTCTAAACCTTCTATTACATCAAAGGTGCTGCTAGTTAAGGCAGAAAATTGAGAAAATGTCTTTCACCAAAAGATGTTCAGTGATATTCTGGAAGAGCAGAGCCATCAGAGATTCTCTCAAGTTATAGTTTATATCTTTGCCACAAACAGCCCTTATTTCAGATGATGAGCAATTTCTGTGATATGAATGAACTTCAAAAATTTTAATCTCAAATTGCTGCTTTAGTAATCTTAATTTATACACATGGGTCATTGAAAACTAATAAAATTTCATTTTATCACAGAGTTAAAATTTATAAAACATTCTAGTTTATGTTTTTCCTAAGGTCAGAAAAGTAAATAATTTTGAAAATGGTAAAGCTTTTAGATGGTCTATAAGTTTTTAAACTACTTTCAATAATTGAAATGATGTAATATTTTTGGTATTTTATAGTCAGTTCATTGATTACATTTGTCAATGCTAAATGTGAATTGGTTTTTAAATAAAGTAGAATTTTTAAAAATCGAAAAGGGCTTTTCTTGATTGATTTGAAGAAAGGCCTTATCATTGATATTACTTTAAAACTTACCATTTTAGGAACTGAAGATATGGCTCGATGGCTAAAATGCTTGCCATAAATTTGGAAGGACTTGTATTTCCGACATTGGCACCCACAAAAATACCAGAATTTTGTGTCTGCTTTCCTATGATCTTAGTGCTTGGAGACTGAGACAGGGGATTGCTGAGCAGGCTGGCTAACTAGAATTTCAGAATTGGTGAACACTGTGTTCAAGCGAGGCCCTGCCCACCGTGTACATAAAAGAATAGTTGAAGAAGACATTTGACACCATCTTCTTCCCTACAGAGCACATTAGTGCAAACCACACACACACACACACACACACACACACACACACACAACAAATTTTCTACTCCAAGGTTTCTTTTAATGTGCTTTTAAATGTAGATACTAGAAGTTTATAATTTGGGAAGTAATATATTTACAGTCTAATAGGAACTGATTAAAAATTTAGTTCACCCTGAAATAACAGATTTGCCAAAGGAAGTCATTTTCTATGAATAACAAAAGAAAGAACTGGTTTATCTGACCTTGTGACCTAGAATTAAAAACGCACACAATGAATTCTCGCACATAATTTTCCACCTTGCTCAAGGCATATATTATTTGATGCAGCTAATTTAAAAAGAATTTGTGCTTTGAATTGAAAACAAATGTAATGGGGGAATGAATAAAAATAAATGGAAATGTAGGATGTCCACTTTCTCCCAATATTAGACACAGCAAGGTAAATGTACAAGACAACTAACTAGTTTTTCAGAACAGCCCACGAAGAGGTCTAGCCTGTCTTGGTGAAATGTTCTGCATTCACCTGTATGCTCATTTATTTTTAGCTAACTTTCCTAACCTCATTTTCTATATATCTTTTTCTCTGTGCATTTTGTCAAAGGCATTTCTCATCTATGTAGACAACTGCCAATTTTGTATTTTCTCATTGCAAACCTGATCAGATGCCTCATAATTTTTCACCCACGCTCCTCTATCAGTTACTTTCAGAAGCACACAGGACAAAATAGGCAGGGTGGCTGAAATGGTTCCATGTCATTTCTAAATCTTACAGGGTTTTAGAGAAAGCTCAATGCTTTTGGCTTTTCTAATATTATAAAGTTTTGGTTCATTGATTACTCAATGGTATTGTTTAAGAAGGTAAAGAATGACATAATCTTAGGAAGATTTCCAAGTGAGAATGAAAGGTATTAAAAACAAAACTTGCTCATATTTAATAGGAGTTATATAGATAGAAATTGTCAAACTCTGGAAACCAATTATTTTTGTATTGTTTTTTTTTTTTATGGAGTACTAAGTACTGAGTACTCAGAAGCACCATGTGTTCCTTTAGGAGGGATTATCTAAGCTACCCTTACTGCAAGTCCCACACGTAGTTCTCTTTCTTCCTTTGCATTTGCCAAGGAATTACTTTACTGTTGACAGAAGCCAGTCCTAAAGGAAATATTCAGAAGACTAAAAATGGTACAAAGAAAAGAAAACATTTGACATAACCTATCATAACCAACAAAAGTAAGATGTGTGTGGGAATAATAACCTAAAAAACAGTATTGGTTTAATCTGCCTTGTGCTAAACTCTAAAGTATTTAGAGCCTAAATGCTAATATAAGTGGTGAATCTGTGCCTACTTGAATGTTTAGAATGGTTTTCTTCCCGACTCTATGATTCACTTTACTGTTTTACATGTGGCTAGACATTTTGTCTCAGATTAAATATAATTTATGTGATTTGTACCATTGTATCATTTGTATCATGGGATGGTAACCAAAATAATATACTCCTTTTTTGACATTCTCTAAACAAAATTTCTTAGAGAATTTAACCATTTATTAAACAAAGATGCTCTTAAGTTTTTTAACTGTGTTTTTAAAAATGAGTTGCACATTTCATTGCAACCCTTGGAACATACCTCAAGATGTGATATGCACTGAATAAATATACACCAAAAAATGAATATAAGCTTCATTCCTAGGATATGACTTACAGAAACCGCCTGTCTTTCTTCTACCTCACTCAAAAGTTTGTACATGTTTTACTTGGAATATTTTGAATTCCCAAGATTTCCAAAATTTGAACATAGCCTCTATGAAATTTCAAGTTTCTAAACAGCTTCATTTCTTTTTAAAACAAGCATGCTTTCACAATATACATTCTTAACTTCTCTGAGAAATTGTTTAAATAAGGATATATAAATTATATTAATGGTGAGATTGATAATGCTGACTTGCCTCTTAAAAGAAACTTATAAGCATTCCATTTTCCTTTTTCCAGTTTATTTATCATTGAAAATGGATGATTCTTCTTTTGCATGATACATACTGACCACAGTTCCCCTCAATACCCTCCTCCCATTCCTCTCCCACTTCCCATCTCCTTCAGACAACAGCAAGCTTTTAAGAGGCAACAGCCAAGCCCGCAAACCTAACTACAGAGAGACAAGACAAAAGCACCCATTCCAAGGCTGGACAACTTAACCCAATAAACACATGCTCTAGGACTGGCCAATGCTTTGGATAAACTTTTCTGAATCTTAAATGCATAAGAGATTATGTAAAGGTAAATTCATACATCTTTAAACAAATCTTTTAAGTGACTAGGAAATTGGACATAAAACTTATCAAGAAGCTAACTTGTGCAAGTTATGCAGTAATACATTTGAGTTAATGAAATAAAATCAATATTACTAATATGGCTAAATGTCAACCATAATATTTATGAAGCATTTCTTTGATGATTAGAGGAAGCTTTAGCAGAAGGGAGTCTAAAATCTAACACATAAGTAGGCACAGATTTTAGGAAAGTTTGAATCTTAACTTTGAAATTTTAATGGATGTCATCATTTCTTCATTGCTAGCATAACTCCCCCAGTCTGGGCTCTGGCAGAAAAATAAGACAACTCTCCCTGCAACCTGGGGGTTGACATTAATTAAAACCAGAAAATCAAAACGCATCTGTGGTACGTTTGGATGCCAAAAGAGATGGAACAATTTTAAAAGTAAATTTCTTACAAAGGTAACTGACTGTCAGAACCTAACATTATTCCCAAGAATACTGCGAATTAAAGTACCTTTAACACGTCATATGCCAGCTGTTATCATTTACAGAATAGGGACCAATGGACTCTCTTGTATTTCTGAAAACTAAGGAATGAGACCATAAAGAGTACTGCTTATTTTAGACCCAACAAAGAAAATCACTTTTCTTCATACCACAAGAATTAATAGAAAAAAAAAATCAGCAAGAACCTACTTAGTTCCATATAACTTGTGATGGACTGAAATTTAGTAGCAAATGGAGAACAAAGATACTAAATGTTCACTTTCAACTTTAGCTTCTTGACTCATTTGCTTTCCATTTCCGTGATGAATACTATGGCCAGAAGCAACTATATGAGGAAAGGGGTTCAGTTCATTTTACTATAAGCTTCACTTAAGGAAGACAAGGCAAGAATTTAAGACAACAATTTATAGATAGCAGCTGATATAAAATGCATGGAGGAACACTGTTTAATGATTGCTTTTCAGTTTCCATAGCTTACTTTCTTATACAATCCAGGACCACCATTTCAGGCATGGTACAATCTGCAGTGACCTGGGTTTTTGTTTTGTTTTTTCATATCAGACATTAATGAATCAAAAAGCTCCACATGCTTGCGTATATGCCAATTTGATTGAGACATTACCTCAGTTGAGGTTCCCACTGCTTGGCTGACTCTAGATTGTGTAGAATTGACAAACCAACCAACTAACCAACAGATTAATTCACTAGCATGCTGCTTCATGCACATAATGAAGGCTAAATGAATATTTTACTTCCTGAAACTTCAGTTAAACCTCAAGTCTCCAATATGGTGCTTGGAGGTTGGACCTTGGAAAAAATTGATCATGAGAGTGAAATATTCATGAATGGAGCTAGTGCCGCTAGAAAGATGAGAAAGAGTGTCAATCATGCCCAGTCCATCACTCTTCCTTCCTCACTTTCTTCTTCTTCTTTCCCATTACTGATGCTCCTATGCCTTTCTTCCCACAGCGTCTACCAATGAGTATTTCACCAGAATGGGAGTGAGTGCTTTACATTCAGAAACAGCACCATCATTAAACACTTTCCAGCTCTCAGAGATAAAATCATTTTTCTCTCATTTGAACCAGGCTATGATATTATGATCCAGGTCTCCCAGATGACTGACAGCTAAAAATTGTTTTGTAGTAATTGTGTTCTCTAGGAAATAACTTCATGAATAACTTAGCATCTGTGATTACCTTCTTCCCTTAAAATAATCTATTTTCTGATCACTATATCTCCTATATATATACAAAATATACATTAGGTATTATCTTTAAATTAGGCAGATATTGAGTATTGTCAAACCCCAAGTGAGAATGTGTATCTTTGTTTACAATCAATATTACTAATATTGCTCTGGTGGTTGATTTTGACTATATTATGAATTGGGGGAATATTATTAGAAGAGAGTGATCTAAATGTGAAGACTATTAGTCATGCAGACTGTCCTATACATTCTTATGATTTGAACAGGACAAAGGCTTAAAACGCAAGGATTCCTGTACCTGAGGCCAATCATACAAACTTGAAGGTACAGAAGATAGAAACTAAGGATACAAAAGTCTATAAGAAAAAAAAATAAAACCTGCACTGAAAAAATGGCAATTAGTATAATGAACATCATAATATAATATAGAATTCCACAAACAGCTAAGCCACTTAGGCTTTTCTTTGAAAATTACTTTTCTTCCTATTTTTATTGCTTTTTGATATTGTACTTAGTCATTCAGATATTCAGGGATTCTCTTTCACCATAAAAATAATTTTGTAAAATGAGAAGATCTTGTTTTCTCCATCCACAATGTTCTCCAGTTCAGAGCCTCCTCAGATGTGTACCATTGCCCTCTGGGAAAATCTGACTCCTGAGTTCTTGTGGTTCATTTCTCTCTAGCCTTGAGGATCTCAAACTAGAAACTCATCACCCACAATGAAATGTAACAATAATAAATACTCTAAAAGTTGTTCAGCTTCCTTTCCTGCAGTTGAAAATTGCTTTTCTACTGAAGTTTTGATTAAAAATTCAGTCTTTCGTAGTTATCCAAATATCGCGACTCAAAATTACATTCAAGCTTTGGCATCCTTCATGTCCTTGTGGATTTCACTCCTTTATTTCTTATTTGTTTATTGTTTTGTTTAGAGACATTATTTCTCAGTAATCCCAAACACCTGGAAGTTATTCTGCTACAGCCTAGATTAGCCTTGATCTTATAGCTGTCTCCTTTCTTGTCCCTAGAGTTTGAGGATAGAAGGTACGCACCATCCCATTGAGATATCAATATATTTTTTTTAAAAAATCAGAGATAAAGCATCATTTCATTAGGACTTGTTAGCTCCACAAATATCACATGGGATCAGTTGAAGAAGATGCTAATTCCACTGAGAGAGTTTGAGACAGGAAGTTGTCAGACTAAATCTAACTCTGCTTTCTCCTCTCCCTGCTTGTGAGACATTAAATAATTCACTTCTGATACCTTCTTACTTAATGTAGTTAGAGGTTAGTTGCAAAACAGCTAAACTGTTTATCTGTCACTTAGATATTTTAAGCATTTCTGAAATGCAAGTACTATGGGAGAATTCATTTGAAATTTCAGACTTTCTATTTAGAAGGTCAGGGACAAATGGGCTATAAAGAGATTCACAGAGAAAATACTTTTCTTGGGAACCTTTGAAAAAACTCATACTTCCAGATTACACTACAATTAATGGAATAAAATGATTGAATGATCTGGATATCTAGAGGAGAATATTTCCAATTCACTACCTGATCACAGAGCAATTCAGTACTGTTGGACAATTTTCCTTAATTCTACTTCTGCTCTAAATTTCTGTTCAAACATAAGGGAACACTCTGGGACACAGCACATATGCAAACAGACAATCCTTTTAGTTAATGAAATGCCCCTGTAAGGACAGCAATCCATAACAGTCTAATGTGTGTTTATAAATACGAGCATGGTCTCAGTAGAGTGAAGGCTGGAGATGAATTATTCAGGAGGTCTGCTATGAGGCTGGACAACTCCTTCTATGCTAACAGCTCGTCAGTGACAGAAACACCTGGCTTAGTGCCCTCTGACTGCAGCCACCACTAAATAGCCGAATCTCATTTTACTCTTGTTCTGGATGCGACTTATCCAGAGAGCCATTGTTCTCCTGACAGATCTGAAGGTAAACTCTGTAGAGAGACCCAGGCTCTGAAGAGGAGTAAGCCACTTCTCTGCAGGTCACAACCCCAACACGCAGAGCTGCTGACTGCTGACTGTACCATTGGCGGTGCAAGTGAGAGCAAGACCTAATAGACACTTTAATTCTTATGGCCTGTCAGGCAAGGTTAATGTGAATAGGGAGACGGAAATTAGTAGCTAATAAGGGAGAATAATAGAAATGAAGACTATTTCCTCTTGCTAAATGTCTGTAATTTGTGCCTCTTGCCATTACTTTCACAACCAGAGCTGTTATAATAATAGCAACAATACAATCCCTCAGAGAATTACAGAGTTTTGCCCTTCTCTGGACTCATGAACATGGTAACTGTGACATTTGATATGCAGTCAACAGTGGTTGGGAATTGGAGAGGGAAAACACTTATAAGCCAGTTTAATCCACAGGCTAAATATTTCCTTCAAGTCAGCCTTCTTAAATGACACTATGAGTAGGGTTTCATTTTTCCTTTGCCACATCTTCTGGGAAGCAATTAAGAAGCCAATAATTTTTAGCATTATTAATTTTTTATATTCAGCTTAAATTTTCCTTGGCTTTCTTCCTTCGCTTTGTCAGGACTTATTGGCATAGCAAAGATCCTAAATAATGTACATGTGTATAAAACCAACATTTTTAGATTGAAAGCATTTGGTATGATTGTAAGAGAGGTCAGCCTCTTTTGAGTATTAAGCTACAGCTGTAACTTCTTCAAAAATGAAAGTATTTCAAATCACCCCTTAGCTCCCAAAGAAGTGGCCTGACCAAAAACTTGTATATAAAACTTTGGTTTCAAAATTCAGATTTATTGAAATGGACTATATCTGTTCTGTTACTACAATAAAAAATACATTTTTGTTAAGTTTTTCTTTTATTCCATATGTTTAAACCCATAAATATGAGCAGCATTGAATTCTGTTTTGGATTCTGGCCCCAGATAAAAAACAAGTATCAAAACCTTTTTCTATATGATCACCAGAATAAATTCTTCACAAGAGGAGGTCAGCAGATTTTGACCCAATTCCTAGCCACAGATTTCTGCATCAGAAAATAAAGTAGGCCTCACTAAAATGCCTGAGTTGAGGAGGTTGGATGCTCCTGAGTCTTTAACATATATCTGCATGTTCAAAGCAAAGAGATGTTGATCCAGAATCTACAGACATTACTTTTTCCATTGCATGTGTGGAGGCAAAAACACTGTTAGGTAAACAACTGTCTGTTGAAAATGTAACTGTCTTACTCGAGATGGAGGAGGTGGGGATCTTTTATTGAATCTGCTTAAATAGAAAATCTTTTCTAAGCTTGCTATTAAATTTATTACCAAGTTACAGGAGTGTTAATGAGAAAACTATGGGCAAAATGGTGTATGTACTTTCACAGTCCTTTGTTATTCAGTTGTCCCAAATTTAGATCATGAGACTGGATAGTCAAGACAACTAATTAACTCCCAAATATAGATATTAACATTGGCTCGGAAACTCTGAAAAGTAACCTACCCCTGGCTTTCACGTTTGGTTACTGTAGCAACTCCGTGTGTGTGAATTTGAATCAAATGGGGTTGAACACAAAGCACAGCAGATCTTGTTCTGCTCCGATAAATAAAAATGCAAAAGAAATAGCTGTAGCTTCTAATTGAAATGTACCAATTGTTCATGATGGATCGGCACTCATGGAAGACAGACCATATTACACTTACATTCCTCACATTAGTGTCTATGAACCCATATTTAGAAAAAAAAAAAAAAAACCTCAAGATTTTTAACAGTGCAGTGCTGTCAAAGGATGCATCAGATTTTAAGACTTTTTTTTTGTGTGGGAAAGAATTACTAAAACAATCATCTAATGTAGTAAAGCGTTTTACTTATTTATATTTCCTTTGATATTATAAGGTTCTAAGCATTGAAAATTACAGAATTTGAACAACATGTAACTAAAGGTCATCTGTATATCAAAGGAACAATTTTAAAAGAAGGTTGATACAACAAATAGAACGAAAGATGCTTTAACAGTGAACATCTAAGAAGAAATTCATCAAGAAACATTTCAAGAACTCAAATTAATAGCAAAAACACAAACAATCGGGCGCTTTGAAAGGACAATAGAACTAGATGGAGATTTCTCAAAAGGGAATGGATAGATGTCCACAGACATATTTTTAAAATGTTCGACATTGCTAACTTTCAAGGCAATGTAAATAAAAACCAAAATGAACTATGACCTCACCGCAGATATAAGGGCTATTATCACGAACACAAAAGATTAGTGGGGATGTAAATTAGTATGTGTAAAGACTTATGGAGTTTCCTCAAATATCATATTCAGAATTACATTCTCAAAAATTATATTTAGAATTATGTTATGATCCAATCACCTCACTTCTGGATGTATATCTATAGAAAATGAAATGGACAAGTCCAAGAAACCTTGGTGTTCTCACATTTATTGGACCACTTCTCATAATAGATAAGAAATAGAAACAATCTAAGTATCTACCCACTGATCAATGAGCAATGAAGGTATGATATATTGCACTAATGAATACTATAAAGCCATAGAGAAAATAGAATGCATTATTTGCAACCTGAATGGAAATGGCATTTCTATGTTAAATGATTAAGCACTCTACAAAAAGATAAACATCACATTGTTCTTGCTCATGTATAGAATATTAAAACATTAATATTATAGATGAATATAGAAGAAAGAGGTTAACAAGATCTGTTACAGAATGATCATGAAAAATAAATGTAGGATCTATTCCAAAACATCTAGGTGAAATGATTTTTAGTATTTTCACAAAAATAAAATGATGGATATTTTTACCCCCCCAAAATAATAAATATTTAAAGAAATCAAAATACTTATTCTAAGTAGATATTCGATGATGCGTATGTGTGTCAAAACATCAAATATTGCTAAAAAGAAAATGTGCTATGCTTTTCTCAATTAAATAATTAAACCTTAAATAAATACAATTCTAGAGTAGGTTTTATTGTACCAAAGTCATATCATAAAAAGTAAACTTCTTAACTTCAAGTAATTTTAACAATTTATTTATGTAGTCCTATGGCTTTCAGATAGCTTTATTATGTATATGCGAAACACATACAATGAGATGATGTAGGAATGCCTTTCTGTATGCTGTGAATAGCAATCTTTAAATAAAGGAGCTGTTTTGGCCCACAACAGGCACCATGGAAAAGTAGGAGGAGGAATCAAAATAGGTAGCAGAAGCAGGGCAGAGTCAGAGAGAAGGAGCCAGAAGCCCAAAGGAGCAACATATAAGGAGCACAGGTGAGCCACGGGCCACGTGGCAGGAAAGATGAATAGAAATGGGTTAATTTAAGATGTAAGAGCATGCTAGCAATGTGCCTGAGCCATAGGCCAAACAGCATGAAGTTAATATAAGTGTCTGAGTCATTTTTGGAGGTCTGAGCCACAGCGGGCTGCTAAGGGGTCTGGCGCTGCAGGTCTGTGGGTCTGGGCCTCTGGCCACCTGGGACTAAGAAACCACATTGTAACAATGAGAAATGTCAACTGTCTAAACCCTGAATAATGCCTTATGAAGACATGTATTTAACAAAAACCTTTTATAAAAGTATAAAAAATGCAGTCTTGAAACAATAGTTTCTGATATGCCCTTTCACTTACAGGTTATCAGGAAAATTGCAGACAAACACCATTCTAAGTTTGTATATGTGTGTATCTGTTCATATGTGTGCAGATACTCATGCACAGGTATGCACATGTTTGTGAATGCCAGAGAACATGGTATCATTCTATTCCTCAGTAGATACGTACCTTGGTTTTAAAGATAGGATCTCTGTTTGGCTTGAGAATCCAAACTAGGCTAGGATAGGACCCATAAGCTTTGAGTAATCGCAAGTCTTTGCCTTCCCTGTTCTAGGATTGCATGCAAGTCACCATGTTTTTGTTCTTGTTTTCTGTTGTTATTGTTGTTTGTTTGTTTGCTGTGCTCATTAGGAATTGAATTCAAGTCCTTGCAAAGCAAGTTCTTTGCTGAATAAGCCATCTCTTCAGTATCCAATAATTCAAAAAAATTTATTAGTGACTAGAAACTATATACAACCACAGCAGAGAGAAGCCTAGTTACCAGTCTATAGAAATTTTAGAGTAAATTATAAAAACAATCTCTGCCACATATGAAAGAATAAATGAACTGATCATGTCTTTATATGGCTGTCTTAGTCTCGACAATCTGCTCTGTCTGCCGACATCCTCTGAACATGTTTTTACATGAAGTTCTATTACTATTTTACTATTACTATATTACTATTCCATCATATGTCACTATACTATTAACCTAGTGATTCCAGAAAAAAAGTTTATTTACTTGTCAACTGTTCTTCTTTATAAAATATCATTTGGGAAATAACTCAGTACTTTCATGCCCTCCCTAACGTTGAAAATGGCCATAGCAAAAATAAGACATTTGAGGATGTGTGTTGGAAATAACACGTTAAAGAAAAAAAAAAGAAGAGGAGGAAGAAGAAAGGGGTAAGAAAGGAGAAGGAAGGAGAAGGAGGAAGAGGAGGAGGAGGGGAGGAAGAGGGGGACGAGGGGGAGGAGGAGGGGGAAGAGGGGGAGTAGGAGGGGGAGGAGGGGGAAGAGGGGGAGGAGGAAGGGGAGGAGGGGGAGGAAGAGGAGGAGAAGGAAGAGGGGGAGGAGGAGGGGGAGGGGGAGGAGGAGGAGAAGAAGAAAGACTGGAAGAGATACCTGAGAGTTAAGAGCTCAATTCTTAGCTGCTGTATGGAGGCTCACAATTGTCTATAAATTCAGACACAGGGACTCCAATACTCCTTTATGGTATTTGTGAGTACAAGGCATATGCATGCTGTACAGACATGCATGCAACCAGAAAACAAAACAAAACACACATATAAAAATAAATAAATCTAACTATCACTTTAACATAAAATTATATTTAATTGTGAATTTTTATTTTATTACGTTGTTTTGTTATTAGAAAATTTCAAAATGACTGAAAAAAGTTAATTAAATATTAAATTATGGCATAAATATATACTTTATAAAATATTGATAATGTAAGTTCAGAAAATAATTTTTTCCATGGGTTTTACATTTATGTTATATGGTTAAAGATTTCTCTACAATTATAGAACAAATTTTTTTTTAGTTAATGAACATTAAATACATTGTAACAGTATTACTGGCTATGTTCTGTGTTAATATTATTTCATTTGGGATGATAGAAATTTTGATATTGCCTCATTACAAATGGTCAAGAAATCCATGGTATTAAGAAAAAGAAATAATACTGAGCACAGCCAAATCTCTTCAATCTTATTTATTATGATTATGAACATGCCTTTCCAGAAAGAAGTGCATTGTCTTCACTTATTTCTAACAGTTTTTTTTTTTTTTTTTTTTTGAGGATATGTACTTTTTGGAACCTGAGTCAATTTTGGATAGTTTATCATTGAAGAATGTTCAAATGGTCCATAATGGTTCATTACAATTTACAAATAGTTTAAGGAAACACATTCATATCTATATTAGTGTAATAGTCTTTATTTAGTGTTCTGTTGGTTTGTGATAACACATTATATTGTTGGTTGTGAGCCTAGTCTTTAATGGATGAGCCACCTCTCCAGCCCTTACGGAAACATCTTAAGTAGATTACCTTATTCTATGATTTAGAAGTGAAATTATGCTGTCCATTTTGCAGACTTGACACAATTATTTCAGATCTTTAACATCTTACATGATAAACTTGTTTTTGTAATTCCATGCTGTTTTCCCTGTTCTACTTTCTTTTCAATTGCTATGACAAAATATCCCAACAAAAAGAAACGTTGGGATGGAAATGTTTATTTTAGTTTACAATTCTTGGTTGTAGTCCATACTACAGAGATGTTAAAGAAGGTTAGTTAGACAGACATGTAACATCCTCGGTGAAGAAGAAAGAGAAATGAATGCACCTATGCTGTCTCCTTGCTTGCTTGCTATCTTCCTTCAATCTTACACAGTTTAAGATTCAGTCTAGGGAATATCACTGCTTACTGAGGCCTGAGTTGCATACATCAACTAACAATATGACAATGCTCCACAGACATGTCCATAGTCTAATCTTATTTAGATAATCCCTCATCAAAACTCTTTTCCTGATATTCAATTGCCTTCACCACCTCTAAATGATGTCTCTAACCTTATGATATTGTATTTTGTCTTGTCCTGTCTGGTTGTCATCTATTAGAGGCCTGCTCTTTTCTAAAGAGGAAATAGGGGGGAATGGATCTGGGGGGGAGAGGGATCTTAAGTGGGGGAGGTTATGAAAAGTGGTGAAGTGGGAAACTGGGATATATTGTATGAGAGAAGAATCTGTATTCAATAATTAAAGAATTAAAATGACTGTTTCCTCAAATGATTCTATTTTATATCAATTTAACAGTTGAAAATAAACAATACAGTAGAGGTGGGAAAGCTGTTAGTTCATATAGGTGCAACTGTGGTCTTTGTAGTAGATTCTGATCTGTTGTATGTGTTGGTAACTCCATATAAAACAACTCTCACATTAACCACAACTTTCTTGGCTCTTATCTATTTTTATACTTCTTTGCTCCCTCCATGACCGTTTTATATACAACTTATTTTTTGGTGATTATCTTTTTTATTCGGTATCGCTGAATACAAGCTTAAAGTTGTATTCCATACCTCTAACAAGTTACTTGGAATAGATATCAAAAAGAGAACCTTTAGTGACCAAAATTTCTGAAATCAGTTCAATTGGAAGCATTATTTCACTACACGGCATAAAAAATGACATTTAATACCATTGTAAGTCGTTTCAAGTAATAAAACATGTAAATCCAATAGTGATATTGTGCTTCTGGTAGAAGCAGAATCTTGCTACGAGTCTGAACAGAGCATGGAGTTTTTACATGTCCTGTTTTAGAGGTTTTTTTTTAAAAAAATGATGTGGCCTAAATATTTACCTCTTAAGTTAGGCTTAGATAGTTATTTCTAAGAAAACAAAAACTATAGGGAAGTGTTTGTATCTTAACAAAACAAAACAGACAACACAATAGGGGAGTATCTGAATATATATCTAAATATGACAACTTTATGAGATGATATGATAGCATTTGATTATTGTAATGTATTAGTTCAGTAACACAATATACTTGATTTTTTTTTCTATAAGAAAAGATATGCCCACTTTTCTTACTGGGTTCATACACTCACTGTGATCAATAATAATACTAAAAATTTTAATTGAGTTTTGTAATTGTTTTCATGCCTTTTTATTCTTTATCATACCATTATAACAGTAATAAGGAAAATAGAATTATTTTCTGTATTAAAGTTATAATTATAGAATGATATGACACACAATGAATAATGTCTGCAAATTTGGACTCTGCATTTGTCTTCTGGAAGACAACAACTATATCATTATTTAAATTATGAAGAAATTATCTTTCCTGTGACAATTTAGTACAGGAACGGAATTTCACCTGACATTAACTGTCATGTAAGTTAGGACTAAACATTGAAAAACAAAGTTGCTAACACTATGATATTAGTAATTTCATAATGTAGTAGATTGTTTTGTTAATACTCTATTATTTTGTCCCATATCCATGTAAGAGTTTAATAGGCATTGTTAGTTGTGAATTCATATATAAGAATAAAATATTTAGACTACACTATTTTGTTCTAGAATGTGCCATTTGTGTTATTAATGCAATAGTTAGGAGGTTCTCATCCAGCCTACACAGCTTTTAAACTGCCTCCCAGTACTGTTACTCATTGTATGTGATGTATGCAGTCAAAAGTTCACAAATTGAAAGATGGTTATCCTTTTTCTTAGTTACATATGTAGGGATACTAGAACTTTAGGAGCTGAAGACCATCTTGATAGAGGAGGTAACAATGAGATTAGGTCTCTCTATCTATCACTCTGCCTTTGTCAGATGATCCCATCCACATGATGCTCTCATTCACCACAGGCCCAGAATTAATAGAGCCATGAGAACATGAAGTAAACTTCTGAAGAGGTATATCAGAAAACAATTGTTCTATTGTTTAAGTCTTGGTTTCAATATTTTATAGTATAAAGCAAAACAACTGTTATCATGAATGTCAGAAAATAGAGTTTCAAGAGCTCAGTATCATCTTCTTAACAAAGAAAACATATATCCAAAATATAATTATGAATACTCAAGTTGTGAATATTAAAAAAAAAAAAACAGCACCTGCTTTGTCAAAGAACTAGCTGTTGTTCTAGTGTGTGAATCAAAAAATCAGATTTGGCGTTTCACAAAGCCATCTTTCAGTAAGCCTTCACTTAACTTAGAAAGGTTTCTGGTGTAGCTTTCTGGCTGGATTGCTCCAAGTCAATACCTTTTCTATTACAAGTGTTGACATTCCCTTGTGGCAGAAAAGAAATCAACACTTCGAGTCCCTCGTTTTAAGTAATGGACCAAGGCCCAGGTTTGACACCTATTCATTTAGAATCTGTTTTCTTCTAAAAGTGCTGAAGGTCCAAGTTCCATTGGATCTAAAAAGCCTAAGATTTTTCATCTTAGAAAAAAGTTAACATAATAGTTATTACAGTGTGATGAAACTAAGACAGATTAGCTATCTGGAGTTGTATCTATAATTTATGTGAGCAAAAGTATTAGAACTAATGTGAAAAATGATTTTGAGGCATCTTACACATTAGAACTCTCCTCATACATCCAAGGAACAAAGGAAAGGCAAACATTTGTAAACAGGAGCCTGACAACCAACACCCACAATTAAAAAAACAAACAAACAAAAAAACAAAAACAAAAAAAAAAAACCCAAAAAACAAATGTGTTATAGGATTCTCTAGAAAATTTGTTATCCAAGAATCAATGAAAATTATATTAACATTTATGACAAGTAGTGACAAACCTTTATTCTTGTATCTTTTTCCTAAGGACAGATATCTGATATAGAAATGATTTCAATACATAATCCTTCTACTAAGCCTCTGCATCATATTGACATTTTATATTGCTATATTTCAGGAGCGTTGATGCACATATTGATATAAATGCTCATAACCTAGTGGAAATAAATAAGGAAAAGAAATACCTGAAGAGGAATAGTTTTTGAAAATAATGCCAAAATTGACCTTGGTGAAAATGAGCATATTGAGAAGATTATGACCAAGAAGACTTTGTCTGAATTCCCATAAGTGCTCTTTGGGTGACTTTACAAGTCCTTGTGATGACTACATCTGGACTTCTTTTAGCATCCTTAAGCATGGCAGCTCTTTAGATTCTTAATAAAGGTTTGTGGGACAAGTAGTTATAACAGATGTTTCAAATATTCTTCTCAACATTTATACACTCACAAGATTTTTCAATTCTTTCCTTTGGAAGACATTATCCTCCTCACACGGATGGCACTGGCAATACTCAACACCACTGTAGAAAATCAATGTTTATTAACGGAAAGCAAAGTCATATCCATAACACCCATGACTAGCTGCTTCAGACGCTCAGATAAAAATGCAAATCTGAGGCAGGAACTGTGCAGTTATTTTAAAAAACACCTTTTAAGAAAAATCGAAGCTGTAATTTTCTAAGTTCAAAATGAGTATCAATATTACTACTCATTGTGAAACATGCAATTAAACTTAATGTTTTATTAAAAACCTAAGCCAGTTGATGCAAGACATGTTTGTAATCCTGACACCTGGGAAATAAGAGCATGAGGCTCAGGAGTTCCAGGACAGTCCATCTGTAGGGATATGTTTCAATACTTTGCCATAGAAAAACCTTCCTATTTATATTATAGAGTAAAGCTCTGAAAGAAGCTTTATTCATAAAAATATTGCTGATTTTACCTTGTTTAGCTAGACATATAACCGATGTTGAAGTTTTCATTTATTTCATAATTGTCATTGTAGCACTCCACAATGAGTGCGGAAGCTTATTGCCTAAAATAAACAATGTTTTAACGTATTCTGTAGTTATTGAAACTGTCGCGTCAGTGTTAACTCATATATAACCTTAACAGCCTTGGCGCACTGAAGAAAGCAATCGAATAAGAAATTTAAGAAAAATACCTTCTGATTTTTAAATTAATAAAGCTGCTCCTTCAAACCCATATCTTTTGTACGTAAATTAAATTTCTGAGCTCTTATTTTCTTACTTCTACATGTTTGGTCCAATTCGTTCATTGCTGAAAGAGTCACGTACTCTTACAAGACCTCCTTGATATTCTGGCTCTTACAGTTTTCCTGTCCAGCAATGCTCCAGAGTCTTAGGCGCTGAAGTCATTTGTCTTTGTGCTGACAGATAAGTGGAGCTTTCACCTCTGGTCATGATTATTTCATGCAACAGACAGAAAACTAAAGAAAACCACAACCCACCAAAATGCAGAGTTGTAGGGACCAGTCCCAACAGGATTCAAAAGACTTTAAACATGCAGTACATGGAAACTGTCTAGATACCTTGAAATATCTCTCAAAAGGTAAATCCTGTCTCGGTAACTTAGGAGTGCCGTGATACTTGGTACGATTTTAGAAGTTAATAAACCTTACCTTTTCCTTTTTCACGTTTGGAAAGATACACTTCTAGACACTGGTAAATTGCACAGATATATTATGTAATCTATACAAACTGCCTATTAGCGTGGCGGTCATATTGTAAGCCCTCAAAAAATATTACCCTTGGCATTCATTTTCCTTACATAACATCTAGAAATACCTACATTTCATGGACTGTTCTCAAGGATTAGCATACTTTCAAAAGCATAAAGAAGCAGGCTATACCAGAGTTCTATAAATAAGATATGATATCTGGCCTTACTCATTTTGGCCAAACCAGGTGAGATTTGAAACTTCGGCAGTTAACTTCTCTGTTAATTGGGTTTAACACAATTGTTATGTGGTCTCAATCCACGGATGTGTTTTTAAATGACAAAAGGAAAACATGTAAAACAGCACAAAAAGTCCAAGAAAGGAACTGTGTATTACAACAGCTTCCCTTCCAAATGCTGCACTAGGACATTTCAAACATTTATTGCCCTTCACATTCCAAGTATATATCAGCTTCCACCTCATAATCCTGTTTTATAGCCTCCATAGGTGTGAACAATTTCTGAAAGTTTACCTATTTAAGCTAGGCAAAGTTCCAGCATCGTCAGACATTCTCTATAGGTATCATACACTAATTTATAGGAAATTGAAGGAAACTTGGAACCTACAAACTCCTCCCGAAAAATGTGAGGTAAATCAAGTTTACTTGAGTGAATGGGTAATAAAAATAAAATGAAGTGGAGATAGATGGGAACTAAGTTGAAGAAGGGCATCGGCAAAATCTTGTCTTCAAGTGATAGAGATATGAGGTAATGGTGGGGCCTCACTTCAGAGAAGGGGCTAGCCGTTCAACAGCACAGTGGTGTGGGGGTGTGGGGGTGTGGGGGTGTGGGGGTGTGGTGGTGTGGGGGTGTGGCCAGTTCATCTACATTTTCCACGGAAGCTGTTACTTGTTAAATTTTGACAGCTACCTCAAAAGATGAAAACAGCAGGAAATAAGTAAAATGAGGTAGTGAAAAATGTGGACAAACACATTAAGTTTATAAATCAGAGAACACATGAGTTTCTGTGACTTGGCTTCTACCTTTTTGTCAAGTCATGATAAGAACCATCTTCATTCAAGGCTAAATCACAGCAATAAAATGTTATTGAGAGGAAGGAAGGCACGAGGAGCAGGGGAATACATGGATTAAAAAGACTTTTTAGTATAAAAAAACTATAAAATTAATATACAAAAGAAAAGTTAAGCCATGTAGTACAGGCAAGACACATATTAAGGTCAGGCAGAAAGGGAACTAAGAATGATCTGCATTGATATTGTATTTTTCCCTTTGCTGATCTTGAGTAAAAAGAACATGAAATTTGTTGAATACAAATAAACTAGAAGTATGGATGTCTGGTGATGAATGGTATCATCTATGAAGTATTGGTTTGAATCTACCCTCCAGAGCTAAGCAGAAAATGTAGGAGTGAATAGCTTAAATCCTTGAAAGGTATATCCTTTGAGCTCAGAAAATTACATATATTTTTCTAACACCAGCCCTGATTCACAATTCACAGACTTGTGGCTCATCTGTCAGTACTTAGCTCCATTTTCGTCTCTGTGGTCTCACTGTAGGAGTTTCACAAGATGGAAAATTCACTTAGGCTACCTGCTCTAGATAAAAGTCAGGACTGGTGAACTCAAATCCCCAGAGCCTCTGGTACATACTTCAGTTAGACAGAGAAAAAAATCTAACTGCACTTGAAAGAAAATGACCCTGGAAAATAGGTTAGCAAGGCAGCAGGAAGTGTGAGCCTGGGTATGTTTTGAATTTTGAATTCTAAGTACTCTGTACAAGCATGAAAAAAAAAAATGTTTTATGCCTCTAGCTAAAAGACCAAAATAAAACAGAATTCTACCATATACTTTCTTTAAGAGGCTTGATGCATAAAGCTTTATGTATGGATTATTTGCAATTAAAAACATAATTTTACACAAATATACAAGTTCACTCACTTTAGCAATTTAGAGAGTAGATTGTATCTTTCTGAAATAAAAATGCTCAGTATAAGAAGGTAAAATGATTATCAAGCAATATAAAACACTATTAAGTTTCCAAAACAATATATGAATATTATTTGAAATTTATATATAAAATCTTTAATTTTCCTAGAGCATACTGTCTGCATAACAAAATGTTAAATAAAGAAACAAGAATATTTGTTTAGGACAGAATAAATTTGCAGGAAAATAATTGATCAGAAGATTGTTACTTCTCACAACTCCAATGTATATACAATTAACTAGTCCTTGTGCTTGGAGATAAAATACTGTTCTTGAAACATTACAAGTAGCAGAGAGTTAGAAAGACAGATATACAGACAGGCAGGTAGACAGAAGATAAAGACATGGAGAGAGAGATGTAATGAAGCAATTGTTTATTAAAATGGTTACATTTGAAAATAACACAAAGTACTACATGTGCTGTTCACTGGGTGGAACTTGAACACTGTTAACTGTAAATTCATATAATTGATAGGCTAACCAAAGATGCACTGAGGGTGAGCATGGGGGAACTGGTATGAAACCTCACAAAAATTAAATGTTTCCCTTCTGAATTTTAACCCTTTAGACTTTGAATGCTTAGTTGATAATGATTTATTGTAAGACAGAATAATTTGCATCAGAGATATGTATTTATTATCTTGGCCTAAACAAACTTAAGGTTAATGGATATATCGAGACATCTCTGTGAACTGTGCAGATGCAGGATTTTGCATTTGAAAAACTTTGAAATATATCCATACACAAATACACACACATTCATTCATACAGACATATATGAGAAATAAAAGCAAATACCTCATTTTAAAACTGTCTAAATCTGTCTTTTGTTTGGACAATGAGACACTCATGCTTCAGAGACATATATTTTCTCAAAAGAACTGGAATTTTAATATCCAGAAGTAATTCTTTCTATTGTCATTTTGTATTGCAATTGTCATGACATCTAAAATAAGGGGCCCTTAGTTTGTTTTTAGCTTTTGCAAGTCTAGGCTTCCAGTTATGGGACTGAGAAAGCAATCCAGCCACAAAACCTGTGACCCAAAATCTTGTAGTGACCTACCAGATGCACTAAGGCAATGGTGTCTCAGAGCTTGTAGGAGCAGTTAAGCAATGACTGGTTTAAGGAGGCCCAACACTTAGAAGAAAATTGTGCATCCATTGCCTGGATGGGCAGGAATAGAAAGTTGGATGACTCAGTGGCCTAGTATAGAACCAAACAGAATGGACAAAAAATAGTCAGCAAAATAATCCCTAATGGTATTCTACTATACTCATAGATCAGTGCCTAATGTAATCATTCCCAAAGATGTTTCTTCTAGAAGCTGGTGGGAGTAGATGCAGAGACTCACTGTAAAACATCAGGATCATCTTGGGGAACACTTTAGAAGGGGAAAGAATTGTAAAGCTAGAGGGGACAGGGATACTTGGAGAATGCTGCCTATACAATCAACTAATATTGATTCTCTCAAACATAAACTACATTCTCTAGGCACAAGAACATCACAGGCAGGACTTTATACAGATAGAGAAATACAAAGATCAAAAGAGAAAGCTCCTATTAGACATAACATCCATATAGATATGTATATAGCCATTTGTACTTCAGTTGAAATCCAGCTTCCTACTTGTTTCCTTTTCCACCTATGCCTCCCCTTCACAACAGCCTAAGTACACTTGTTCCAGTGATTTTTTTCCATTCAGTATTCAACTGGAATCTTAGCTGAGGGGAAGGGTCACATGGATACATTTCCCTTGCTAGAAGAAAAAATGGAAACTTAATCTTTGTTCATGTTGAGTATAAATTGAAAATGAAATATGTATTTCTCTAAGTCAGACTTCCCTTAAAAACTCATTGTTCTGATTATAAACCTTCTATAATTTCAAGCAGAATTGTAACACTACTATGTCTATAAAACATTCTAGCACTCCCAAGACTGTAGAAATCCTTATACATTGCCTATGAAAGCAAATCAAACGTTCATAGAATCCAGACAACTCAGAATATTTTATCTTTGCAATCCAAGGGAACCTTCTCTCCCTTGGCACCTTATTTCTGTTTGTCTTTCTTTTTTTAAAAAGTGCTCTGCTTCTTTACAGCAAGAAGTGTTTCCAGCTGATGTGTCTGACTGAGATAGCTGATAAGTTTTATTGCTTTCACATAGACAAAGAGACAAATGCCCAATGGAGGAAATTGTATGGAGTTTAACGGGAAGTCAAGTTAGCCTCTGGCTAGTGAATATGCCCAGCTGAGACAACAACCCTCTTTCTATCTACTGTAAAGTCTAAAATGTAAAACAGGAAAGGAAGTAAGAGACAGATATTTCTTTAAGATAGATGAACTCAGAAAGAGCAATAATGCACAGAGAGTTAATAAGGGGAGTAGGAATAAGTGGTGGTGCATTTATTACCAACATAAAGCAAATTTCTCAGGGTCCCATAAATCTTTTCAGGCTCAGTCCTCTGGGCTCCACCAGATGAGCAGCCTGGGGGGTTTTCAATGTAATCTGCTCCAGTCCCTTCAATTCCTTCATCAATCGAAAGGTATTTTCACTTCTAGTAAGGTTTTCAATGCAAATTATTCTATTAAACATTGTTATCTTAGCATCCATTCGATTGATTCGATATTCAGAGGATGTTTCATGGAGTTATTGTGGTTTCTGTGATGCATAAGTTCCCTCTCTGAAGTCATGTAAGGGTAGTTTTAACAGCACATTAAAAAAATCTTATCTAGTTTACTTCAATTTGTTTGATACAGTAAATATATTTTTCTTATGGTCTTATTTTAAAAATTACATCACAGATTTTTTTTCTGTAGATAAAAAACATCTAGTCATTGACATACTTTGGTTACTATGTGATTTATTGACTATTAATTCTTTCACTTAAAAAAATGGATGCAAAATCATATTGTCCACATAGGTTATACTAAAAATGAAAGTGTCTTTTATGAAGAAATTAAATATGGTAAGCTCATTGTAAGCACTAAACAAATTTTTGTGCATATACCCACACACAGGCATACATGCATACACACAATTTAGAACTATAAAAATTAATGAGTTAAAGAAAAAAAATCATATAATTTATCATTAAATAATTCACTTTTCTCTTTTAAAAATAACCTTGTGAACTACATGCCATTCTTGTCTTTTCTTTCTAAATCTACATTTAAAAAAAAATGTCAAGATTCAATGTCCGTTTCTTCACATAACACTTTCTGATCAATCACATTGACCATATTGACTCCACTATGGTGCTGAAATTGTCTTAAAAGAGAGAGACCATCATAAATGTCTTTTCAGCGAATCTGACTAATCTTCAGCCCTGCTTTGCCCCTTCTCTGTCATCATCTGTGCTGTGTCCCTCTTCCCTGTGTGTTCCCGTCTATTTGCCATGTCTTCGCCCTGTGTTCTGCCTCCTAAGTCATCCGATCGCCTTGTGTGTCTGAATATACAGCACTGCAGTATTGCTTCGGTAAAAGATTGGTTTTATGAGTTTCTATTGTCATTGTGATTCCTCTTTCCCTAATTGTCCTCACTTCTTCCTTGATTTCTTTTGCAGGCGAAGTTGACATTGCCATGTGTTGCCTGTTTTCTTGATGGTTTTAGATAGTCACCCTCAGACAGAAACACAAACTTCATTACATTGGACCTCTCAGCTTGGACACATCCCAGATGTTTCTTTCTCAACGTACCCAAAAGTAAGCTCAAGATTTTTATCTCCTCCGTTAAAATCAATCACCTGCCTAAGTTCATCAGACTATTAACACAAAGCCATTTTAGTTCAATTGTTTGAAGAACATCTCTAAATTTTAGTTATTCATTCATTCATTCATTCATTCATTCATTCATTCATTCATTCATTCATTCATTCATTTATTTATTTATTTATTTATTTATTTATTTATTTATTTATTTATTTATTTATTTTGCTAATGCACTATCAAAATTTGCTACCAACACTGAGGTCTTTCTCAGGTTTCTCTTCTTATTTCTTATATATGTGCCGTGAACTTAGTCCAAGTAGTATGACTTTCTGAAATTTTTCAACCTCATCTTCTATCTTATCTAACTACACACAGAGATATCTTGCAAAGATCTGAAAATGGGGGAAATGGTAACAGAAATGTCAGGGTCAAACTGTTAACTTGGATTTCTGCAATTACCACTGTACTTGTAAGATAAGGAGGAAGTGACTAAGTTCTATAATTCCCAAATTATTCAACTTTATAGAATTAAAAGCATAGACATAAGCCACATTGGATGGAATAAGGAACATATCACTTTTGAAATATTTTGTACACATTTAAAAATACTTTGTTCATTTTAAAATTCAAAAACTATGCTTTTTATTAAGTCTGAATGTGTCACAGTTTTCATATTAAAATTCTATTTGATTCTGTGACAATTTAGAATGATGTTTCATTGTCTTAGTTTACAATTGGCTTATTTAGAGCTTACAACATTAATATTCTACTATTTAAATTTATCTATTCAATATTCATATCCAGTTTTACTCAGTCATTCTTGCTGTCTTTATTACTCATCCAAGATTTTTATGGGAACTGTTGAAATTCCTGAATTAATATCTACCACATTTTTGAAAATTCCATTTTACTAGATTGAGAAGTCTTAGACCGAATCTTAAACATGACAGCTAATACCGCATAACTTTTGTTGTATGTTGAGTTTTCATTAGACATTGTGTGGCATTTTAGACAAAAATTTTTAGTTATACATTTCTTAAAACAATTCCTAAGGAAGAAGAGTATACTTGGTTCCAGAAGAATGATAAATATGTAATTTAAGTAAAAAGCATATTGGATATACCAGAATACAATACAATAGCCAATAGCCTACTTAATTTTTCCCTCAGTTCTACACTGATGATCAAGGATAGGACTTTAAATACTTATTTTAGTATTTCTCTCTCTCTCTCTCTCTCTCTCTCTCTCTCTCTCTCTCTCTCTCTCTCTCTCTCTCTCTCTCTCTGTGTGTGTGTTTATGTGTTTATAAATCAGTTATCTTGGTCAGAAATCAAAAGTTCATGTAAACACTTTGGTTTCTTTATTTGTGGACTTACATGGCTAGAATTCCTAATTGCATCGTTCAAGCTAAGGTGTGTAGAGATGCTTTACAAGAAGCCTGGTGTCTGGGATTGCTTATTATAATCTATTCACAGGCCAGTGGCCAAATCCTGCTCAGTAGGTAATGGATAAATGGCTATGAGGTGAGTTTTAACAGAAGTGGATTTTCGGTCAAAGCATTGCTACAAAGAGTATCTCCTAACAAATCAGGTTAAGCAAAAACAGATTTTAAATGTTAATCACTGTTTATTTAATTTATAATTATTGATGTCAAATCTAGTTTTCATGCCTGTCACACTCTATTGGGTTTTAAGCTGAAAACACCTGAAGATGCCATAAACTAGACAGTTCAATAGCTCAGCTCTGACTAAAAGTTGTTATCTTGGAGAAAAATGGTAAAATCAAGGAAAGCTGTTTTATTTGCTCTCAGTTTCTTGAATATGTCCTTCATTACTCCTCTTGCAAATCTATCTTCTTAAACCTATTTCTTATTTAAAGTTAAGTGAGAATGTTAAGGAAAATAAAGCAGAAAGGAAAAAAAATATCAATTTTAATGCAAATTAAAAATTGTAGCTTTTTTACTGAAATGCATACTTAGTCCTCTAGGCATCTCAAATTAAAATGGTTGTATTGTTTCATTTTTCTGGGTTCAATTAGTCATACAGAGTAGAACTTTTTTAACTACCATGATATTAGTAGATTTTATTTTTTAGATTTACTTTTTTTAAAAACAAAAGGAAAGTTAGAATAAAAAAGAAAATGAATTAATACTGCACTCAATTATGGTATATCAAGATATGGTAGTCAAACCATCCCTACAATATCTAATTATGTTATATCAAGATATGACTAACATAGCTTTTTAACCAGTCTCTCCAATATCATTTGCATCTTCCTAATTATAAATATTTTCTGCTTCATTATTTTTGATTGAGAATAAAAGTACTGCACTAGCTGCAGACTTGGATTCTACACAAGTTTTTCAATAAGATATACACAGCACTGTTTGTCAGGACCTTTATTTACAGCATGTTGTTCTAGAAATGTTATCATTCAAAGCTTTTATTAATCCTAAACCTGCTAATGAAGCTGACTGCTAGATTTCTGTATGTCTTACAGAGATACTACTATAGGACGTCTCCAATTCTAAAAGTCACCTGCATTAAGTGAAGGCATCACGTTACTTGTGTCTTCAAGTGCACTAATTCACTTTTTGCTATTGATTTCCGGGTGTTACTTTTGACCCATGAGACTCAGCATGACCTATTCCCATTTACAAGAACTCTTTGGAATCCCCTGGCTTGTCTTCATGAGGCAAGCTGACTTTGTGAGCTGCTGTTAAATCTTGTGTCATTGTGATTACCCCTGGGCTTTACTCCCTATTGCTCCGTCTACCTTCAGAATTAATAGATTGGAGAGATTAGGTCAATTGGCATTTCTGAGGCAAGTCTGAATTAATTTTCTTTGGCTTGTCTTGTTGAATTTCACACTCCCTGAGCATTTCTCAGTGATAAGCAGATTATGATGCAGGCTCATGTACAGGGATAGCAGCTCCAAATGCTGTATTGTTACCTTTTAGCACCATCAACCACAATGAGCATGATCGTTTATAAAGTTAAAGCTCTTCATTTTAAATCTGTGTCAAGAGGCTAACATAACTGTGATTTTAATTACTAAAAAATCAATCTAAAATTAATGGGAAATTTAACAGTAGGAGATGTGTACGGAACCCAGACACAACCAGCTTGGCCCTCACCTTGGATGATGTCCTCTATAAAAAGGCATTAACACAATGCAACGGTACCTTTCTAGTTCACTGACTTTCTAAGCTTAAGTCAAAAGAAGAGTTCTTGGGGATTTATTATTAAAATTTAAGCCATGGTAAATCAAACTTGCAAACAGTCTCAATATTTTTCCTGTTTGCTACTTAAAGCAGCTTCTAAATGAGAACAATAATAAGAATCCACAGTTTTCAGTGTTTAGGAAATCACCAGTGTCATTGAGCTGGACAATTTTATATGAAATTCATATCGTCAAAATTGTGAGATGCTGAAGAGAAATCTTGGCAAAAGCATCACACTAACAGTCCATTTCTAAATACTTGCAAAATAATATATAGAGTATCAAAAATCACAAAATGATAAAGTGGATTATAACTTGTCAAAGATGCTGTGGCATTTACAATATTGTAGATGAGGGAGGGTAATGCAGGCAATCTAAAATGAAAAATTTGTATAAGTATTATTAGGAAAAAAAAATCCTAAAACAATGAGACTGATGATGGTTACCAGGTTACCAGCTCTACACCTGGGTATAAAATCAGAGTAAAGTGACTTAATTTGATGAGGGAGGGACAACGTAATTGAGCCATCTCTTTTAAAGTCACCAAAGCACACAGTATAGACATCTAATACAGACAGATCATGAAAAATCTACCACAAAATGGATTTAGGCCTATTCTTCTTAAAATACAGTATCTACCTTCCAGTGGTCAATTCTCTGACACACTGTTATGGACCCTCAGGAGTAGTTAGCAAAGGGTCCTCCTCAGAAATACTCAGTTGCTAGGACATCATTGGTCATTTCTATTAAAGAGCATGACTCTGAGACTGGGACATTCTTTTCTGCTCCGGATGATCTTGGTTTCTGTTCTCCATTATCTTCTCTCACCCACTACTAACACCGATAATCTACTTTCAGGTTTTTGAACAATTCTGCGCAATTTCCTAAAATATATCATGCTTCTACTTCTCAGAAATGTTTAAATAACACACACATACACACACACACACACACACAGACACACACACACGCACACACAATGCCTGCTTTAAAAGTCTCTTCTCTAAAACAGAATTTGTTTTTTCCACAAACCAACTACGTATCTCGGTTCTTTATTTCCCTCTTATTTTACGTAAAAACCTACATAACAAAAACAATGAAAGTGCAACAATAAACCCGAGCAGAGCAGTCTTTGCTTTCTATCACATTCCTCCACAGATCTCTCAGCACGCCCTACAAGGATCCACACATCAGCCATGTGGTAAATCTCACCATGTCCTGTTATTCTCTTCATTATCTCTGTCCAAACTAATATTTCCTCTAGCCCTTGGTTTTGTTCTTTCCTGGCTAAGGTAACTTCTCTATGAAAAAGAATTGAAGTGATAGTTACAAATCAATAGATAAACCAAGTTACTTTTTACGGGTAAACTCTGAATCATTTTATTCCCACCAGAATGGCATCCCAAACTTTAGTGGTAATAAAGTCGTCAATGGACTGATTTTTGGCAACGTTTCAGCAGTATAACATTTCTAAGTACCTGCAAAGCAAAGGCTTGTCTGCTAATTAAGAAGCCATTGCTTAAAAGAAGTACAGTACACTATTCCTTAAGCTTTTTTGGAAAATTTAGAAGCTACAGTAAATAAATAAATAATTGAAAGAGAAAGATGGACAAGTATGTCTTCCTTTCTTCAGAGTAAGATTTGTACCTAGCTTCAGAGAGAAAACATAAAATGCAATTAATATATAGAGTGAGTGGCTCGTAAAGTGACTATTTCTACTACAGACACCACCACAGTGAGATAAATATTAATACTGATAAGGCTATTGTTCTACACCTTCCCTGCCCCTTGGGTCCATTTGAGTCAAAAAAAAAAAAAAAAAAAAAAAAAAGAGAGAGAAAAAAAAAAAAAAACTCATAGGGGGATTGTGTTGCTTCATTGTAAATAATTATACCACCCACTGGTTTAATAAAAAGCGCTGATTGGTTAAAGGCAGGCAGGAAGTGTGGGCGGGGCTACCAGACGAGGAGAACTCTGGGAACTGGAAGAATGCCTCAGAATGCCAGAGAGAAGCCAGAAGAAGCAGAGAACAACTATGCTGCTTGACAGAAAGGTACCGAGTCACAAGGCTGAACAGGAAGAGTCATGGGTTAGATGAAGGGTAGAGAGCTAGCAAGTGACATGCCTGGGCCTGAGGCCGATCAGCCTAAAACTATTGTAAGCATCTGTGTGTTCTCTGTGGGACTGTGGGACTGTGGGTCGGCCGGCCTAAACCTGGAGGCTAGGCCCAAAAGTCAGGGCCAGAAACCTCCTACTACAAAAACTTGTGAAACATAAAGATCATGAAGTCTAATTTTTTCCCAGAACAAGAATGTAAATAAATGTCAGAAATAATTACAATTTTACAATTCCTACCTTCTTTAACATTCGTTTTCTAACCATTAAGAATTTTTTTTTTATTGATTGGAAATGTCTATCCATTTATAACTGAAAATCATTCTTTGTTTCATTGGTAATATTTCTTGTTAAAGAAAATAAGTAACTAAAATTATAAATTTGCTTCTTTGCAAAAATTTGAAACATATATGCAAAATCAATTTTCTGTTTCATTTTGTAGTAAACAAAAGTGATCTTACTTGCCAGTTATGTGAGCACTGAAAATCTCCTTTGGGTGTTTGGTATCTAAATCATCCCATCAGATAAAACATAAAATAACATTTGTAACAAAAGAGATATTACTTTTTTAACACTGAGACTTGCTGAGATAAGGCGATATTTTACAGGAGTCTAAATTCCTTCTTTTCATAAGTTTTTTTTTTTTTTTTTTTTCTTACTAGCTGAACATTGTGTCAGTCCTACTGGGATCTCTGTGTATTTGTGAGCTTATGTTTGTATTTGTATTTTAAAGACTAATTGTGTTCAGGGTGAAGGATTTTAACAAACTGTAAACAATTATGCCTCTAGACATGCAACTCCATTGTATTATCTGAGAAAGTAGTTTTACAATTTGGAGAGCAAACCTTAAAAGTTTTGATAATGTCTTCACTATCTTCTGTTCAGTTAGTATGACCCTTTCTGATCTATCAGAAGTTTATTCTCCCTTAGCACATCTTAATACATGCCTTTAGGTTTTCCAATTGGCTTCAATAACTCTTCTCAGCGAATGTATATACTCTCTGCCAATACATATAACATGTGTGGCATTTGTCTTGATGTTTTCACAGAGCAATTCTGCTCCTCATAACTCATCAACTCCTCTCCAGCATGGTGTTTGGAAGAATGGAAGACGGCGTTCTTGACGTTTATAAAATAAATTTAAACACTTAAAAAATACATTGGTTTTAGTTTGTCTATTAGAAAAAAAATAAAGATAGGGATTGATAATTTAAGAATTGAGCATTTAAGATTGCCTAGAATACTCCATTTATTTTCCTGCACCACACAACAAAACAAAACCATCACCATCAGGGCAGATTACCTTAAATTTTATATTTTCATGTTACACATTCTTTAATAATATTTCCACTTTATACGGTCCGTCTGATTACTTGGCTTAAGGGTGTTCCTTAACGTATTTGTTTAGTAGAGAATGAAGAAAATATATCAGCCAATGTATGTGATACATTTGGATTAAACATTCCTTCCGACATCTTTTAAAATTAAAGTTTATTTTATTGATCAAATTTATCACCAGAAACACACATACCTATTTATAATCATTCTTTGAAAGCAAGGACTTTATTTTTTGGTCTTTGAAGTATCTCCCATAAAGCAACATTACATTCACATATTTTTAATTCAGATTTCAATATTTGTCCTTGTCACCTGGAAAACTTGTCACAATGAAGATTTATTATGCATTAACATGATTCAAGTGAAGAATTCATTGACATCATAAAAACCAGCATTTAATTCTACATTTGAAGTTAGTTCTTCTCTGCTACATGTAGAAAGATGTGGGCTTGGAAGAAACTAGTTTCTTGAGTTAAAAGTAAATGTTTATTAGATGACTTAAACTTAATTATTAATAGTTTTTGATGTGAAAGTAATATTCTTCTGCTAATTATTTTCTAAGATTACAAATATTTGAGTGTATGGAAGACATCCAACTAGAACTAAGCAGAAACTACATGAGCAAATGTTTCCTCAGTCAATTATAGTACATAAGAAAATTGTAAGTGGTAGAATGGGAGATTAAGTTGAAGATAGTATTTCTGTATGTGGAGTAGATATAATGCCACAAACAAGAATTAGATTCTCCATGTGAAAATATATCCATTTTTACATATGTAACATACTATACAATTGATTATAAAAACATGTACTTATTACCATGTTAAAATTCTCTCTCTTTCTCTCTCTTTCTCTCTCCTCTCGCTCCTCCCCCCCGTGTGTGTGTGTGTGTGTGTGTGTGTGTGTGTGTGTGTATGTATGTGTAGGCAGGCATGTGTAAAGAATGGTTCAGCAGACAGCCTGAATGTCCACTATTATCCACTATTTTATATGAAAAAAGAATATCTCTGTTATTTCACAGATGAGTAAAGCATCATAGCTTGTCTATGCTTTTCTGGGAGATTTCTTATCTCCATCTCATGTCTTCCTGTAGGAATGACCCTCAAATCACTGACTAGTATTATAGTTCCTAGATTTATATGAATCTGGGGATTTTAACTTAGTTACTCATGCTGTGTGACATTGTGACATACACTTTATTTACTGATTCATCTCACCCACAGAAGGCCAATACATATTTATATGTAAAATTAACATAATCATAATTTAGTGACATATCAATAATTTGAAATATCAAATATGCCTTTGACTCATTTAAACTTTTTGATAAAAATCAACTGGGACCATCTACCATAAATCTACCAAGGGTGGAGGAAACCTTTCTCAGTGACAAAGCATACTTAGTCAGTTGGCATTCTTCAAATAATGGAAGCATCTTAATTAAGGTGATTTTTTGCATAAAATATTAAATATTCACATTAAATATTGCAACATGATGGAACAACGCATCTGGAAGAATATACTCTAAAGAATATTTTACTATTTTGATTATGAAGTGAGTAGCATTAAATTAACACTTTGACTATTGATGGATAGAACATGCTAAAGATAATTTATGTTGATTTACCTTTGAATATGTTTTGTAATCATGAAGTAGAGAACTTATGATTGTTTTCATATAATAGAAAAACAATTTTATTATAGGAAGAAAGATTTATGTGGGGTTAGGAAATATTTAATATAATAGCATGTATACCTTAACAATCTTTCACCTCAAACTCTAACATGCATTAATCATTTGGGAGCCTCTCTGAAATGCAGTTTCTGAGTCAGTAAGCATGGAGAGTTTGTATACAAACTAGCAGGCCCCTCACCCTTACAGACACACTGCAATTTTAGCCAAATCCTTACAAAATGAAAGGCGTTAATATCAAATGATTTGTCACAAGAGAAAAAGATTAGAATTAATGAGAGATAAAGAAGTTATTATTTGGAATACATAGATCTTCCCATCAACCTTCAGAAAAGGAAAATCCAGGGCTTTATAGGTGACTTAGAGTCTGTAAAAGATGCTATTGAAGCAAAAAATGAATATTAAGATAATTTTAACATGACTTGCTGCACTGACAGAGACAGAAGATGAAGACGTTTTGTCAATAACTTAGAAATATCTTTGTTTGTTTCTCTCTTTGCCTCAATGTGTGTGTGCCCAAACACTTCAAACATTTTTCTTCTAAACTTTTCAATGCGGCTAGCATCTGTCTTTCCCTGCATTATGTTTTCTATCTAACCTATCTCCCACAGGCGTTAAAGCTGAACATGATGGTCATGCTGTTCCAGGCAGCCATAAAAGACACACAAAAGAACAAACACACCCCAACGACTCAAACCCGGCAGCCAGGGGAGCTTTCCAGGTTACAGGATGCTTCTCTGATCCTCCCAGTAAATATAAAAGACTCTTTCTCCAGTTACTGAAAACAATCATAACTGCCTTTCCTTGAGCCTGGTTGAATCTCTGGGGATAGAGGAAAGACACAGTATAGAAATGTACACCAGAGTGACCGAGGCAGGATTTGATTTACACTGGCTTGCTGGCTGTAAGCCGTGAGGATCAGGTAATGGGTTGACTTAGATACAGTTTCTATTTCCAGTAGAGGATCCTCTAATCCTTCTCAAAGGTCTGATATAAAATCCAGTTTTCTAAAATGCAACACATCAAAACTTTCTCTTACTAAACTTCCTATTAGATCTGGGTATATATCCACACTACCATATTGCGATGCATGCCCCTAGATTGTACTGAACACAAGAAATTGTATCTACTACAGATATATATGGAAAACTTATTGGTATTTAATTTATACAGATTTTAAAGCTGATATTCAAGAAATGATTAACTTTAGCCAGTAAAATGTAACTTTGAAAGTATATTAAAGGTTACAACTTACTTAACATGGCATATTAATCAATAGCAGTCTTTGAAGGAATTTTTAAGTCTTTTTGGTTCAACATAGTGATTTCTAGACATCTAGCTGAGCTTTCTCGTTTTGTTAAGTACTTTTCTGTATTATCTATGTAAATAACATACTGGATTGAACATATATGATATTTTCTGTGATTGAGACCTCACTATTCTTGATTAAGAATGAGCATTTCTGTTAAGGTCTGGGATTCAGTTCCAAGTATCTATATCAGGTAGCTCACAAATGCTTTGGCTTTTCTTCTGTGGGTAGAAGAAAAAGGTATGTGTGGTGATGAAATACCATGATGGATTACTTAAATCATATAAACAACAGTAGAGAATGTAGGTTTTAAACAAAATGAAATAATAAATATTCTTTAAAAAAAAAACCTTTGTTAAGTATTATTATTAAATACCAGTCGATATTCTTGCAAAGTGACCACAAATATTAGTGATATTTTGAAATTAATAATGATAAAAGTCAAAATATTGGTCGCCATTTTAAATTGTATAAACCTTACAACATTGACATTTTCTGTGAGTCCTCATCATATTCAATGCTGTTGCTTTATGGTGCTTCTGTGCTTCATTTCCAAATGTATGAGTGAGGGTACTGAGACTGAGAGATATGGCTTAGTGTGTCAACAGCGCTTTGACTGCTCGTTTTATAAAACTCAAATAGTACGGTAGAGGAATATCTTAGTGAATTATACAGCATTTAAGTGAATTTGATAAAATTATCTTTATAAATTATCTTTCTTTAAACCCCCTTCAGTCCATAAGCTTAATTTTTTCCCCACTGAGCTATTTTAACATTCTGAAAAAAAAGCACATAATTACAAAAATTATAAAATGTTCCCACATTTTGGTTTGAAACAAAACAAAACAGGAAAGTGGCTCTGTTCTCACTGTGCTCACGGTAATTTAATAGCAACTGGTACTTAGTGTAAAAGTCTAAACCTCTCCTACACTGAGGTCCATCTGTGAACACTGCCATCCGTCTGTCTCTCATCCTCACTTCACTCCATGCCCTACCTCAGGACACTCTAAAGATTTTTTCTCACTCTCCTTTCCATATGAACTGCAAACCCTTCAAGCAATGCAAGAATAAAGATAGGCACCAAATGTTGGAGGATATTTAATAGGATCGAGCTATTCAAGGCTCAGAAACAACTCCCTAAGCTAATCTTCGTGTTTGCTATCAAACTTGAGAAAACAAATACATTAATTAGCTTTACCTAACCATTTTAGGATGGATGAGTGTGTGTGTGTATTTCAAAACATGCGGTGCATAAAAATCTTTAAAATGTAAATTAAAACACATATTTCAAAATTCTATATTTTAGTATATTATAAAATTAAATATATTTTCCAATATATTCGGGACTTCAACACTGATTTTGTTAAAGCAAATAAGGGAATTATTGAACATTTTAGAAGTGAAAGTTTCCAAATTCATAATTTTTCATTGTTCAAAAATATTTCATTAAGTTTTATGAATAAGAAAACTACACATGTTAAAATAAATGCAAACAATAAACACCATCCTTGACTCAAAGTTATTTACAGCTCATCTTTCTGTTTCATCCTCTCTGAAGCTGTTTATGAGCATCTCAATGAAGAAGAATAACTTACATTTCAATATCTCTGTGTGGATGTGTGCATTCTTATATTATAAACATATATAACCTATATTACTTTTGGATTTGGTTTTGTTAGTTTGTTTTTATGAGATAAGGTCACACTCAGTTGCCTAGGCTGTCTTAGAACTAATTACATAGCAAAGACTGATTTCAAGTTCACATTTATCTCCTGAATCTGGGATTATAGGTGTTATAAAAAGAACATACTTACCCCAAATTAATAAAAATTCAGTTCTGCAGAAGTGACATATAATATGTCACATCTTATTTTATAAAATGGAAGGAGGGTGAGTATGCAGTGGTGGATAAACTCAGAAAATCATAATCTATATTAATGAGCTAAGTGTTCATGAGATGTTGGTACAAATAAATAAATGATCTACATGACGAGTTCCTTCTTCACTTTTTAATGTAACATCTATAACTTTTTTAAAAATTGCTCTGCTAAAATACTTTGTTCCCTTCACTGAATCACATGTGAGTTCTTTGATTTTAAGAGGGTGTAATGCAATTCTATAATATTTAATGTGTAGAAGAAAGAATGCTTAACAGTCCATGTCCCTCATTTGCTTCTCTATGTACACTTTAATGCCCAAATGCTTTTTCATAAACAGGACAGACATATTGAAATATGCACATAAACCACCACTTCTTCCACAGAAAATTGTTTCTTCCCCTATAAAACTGATAAATGTCACCTTTGTTTGTCAATACTTAAAAAAAAAGAGGAAATCACATGTCAGATTTTGCCTGAATTATAGATAAGTTTCTCTGGCCTAGTGAGATAAAAACACCAAAAAAAATCAAGGTAAGACCTTCCTGAAGAGGTTAATATCATACATATGATCTTCCCTTTATTTAGAGTTAAATTATTGATCAAATGTGTATTGTAAATAATGTTATGTTCTAGATTGGATTAACACACACACACACACACACACACACACACACACACACACACACAAATGGCGTTTCTTATAGCTGTCCCTTAAAACTTCACCAATTCTAGTCATGATACTGTAATGTTACCATAATTATTGTAGTTGATAATTTTTATACATTTTCTTATCCTTTTTATAATATAAACAAAAGAAAAATAAATGGAGTAAAGTAAATACAATGTCTAAAATCTTGCACAATGTTGAATACAGCTCAAAAATAAACACGAACCCACCTGTTATCTGTTAGTGAAGCTCTATTAGATTTCTCAAGAAAATAAATAGTGAAAGTAAATAACCTCATAAACAAAGCTATGCAACTGTAAATGTATTATAATCACTTCTTACTAATGGGAAGAAAGTAAATTTAATTGATACTTAATTCTCAATTAAAGAGAAATGTTCAATAGTAAGTTTGTGGACATGTCAAAGACAGATTCTTTTAATTTCTCAATTGTAAACTTCTCTGAAATTCCCCATGGAAACGACCTTTTACTAATTCTGTCCATATTTTTATAGATGTGAGACCATTTTAAAATATTTCTGTTAAATCAGATTTTATTACACAAACAGAGCTAACATTTAACTTAAGTGTCACTAATATTTAAGTTACACATACACTGAACACAAAAATATCAGTAACTTCAAAATTTTATGTGTGTAGATTATTGTAGTTTCTGTCTACACTAAGAGTTAAAATGAGAAAAATAAAACTAACTAGAGACTTTCAAAGTAGAAATATCTTAAATGTCACACTAGAAAGCCAACTTTTTTGAGGGAATATTATCAAAGTCACTTATTGAACATAATGATGCTTGCTTGTTACTAAGCGCTATTGTAACTACTCTAGAAAAATCAATTGATTAATACATGAATATAAACACTGTAGACATATTAATGTTTGGACTATTTCTCTGCTTCACAAACGATGAGATTCTAAGGTAGCATTACCTCCTGACACAGGTGACAAAGGCAAAAATTCAATCTTGATCTTGAAGGAAAATGAGCTCTGCCCTACCTCTTTCGTTTCTGTTACCATTATAAGTCAGTGTATGCCCATCTCCACAAAGACATCTGCAACTGACAACACCCTTTAATCTCACAATGCCTGCTTCAAGGTCCTCTCAAAAGTGACATCATTTTATAATTTCTTAAATTTATTTGAGAAGAATTAGGATTACTTCTAAAGAGATAGGAATTTCAAAACAAGTTAAAAATACATTTCATCACATGCTTCTATTTTAAATTATAACTAGCCTCACCTCTTATTTATAGAAATATTTACATCCATTGTTTTGTTGAATGTTTAAAATGTAATGTTTGCAGCCAAGTACAGTGATGACTTCTTCAAAGTACTGTGAGGTATTTACAACTACTTGTTTCTTTTCATTTAGATTTCTGTGTAAGGGCTGAAAAATTTGTGTTTTAGTAACATCTAATAAAAGGGAGGTAACTGAAGAAGATGCTAAAATAAAGAACAAAAGGAAAAAAAAACCCAAAAACCTAACATACAGTGTGAGGGGTATTTATATTGGATCAAATCTATCAACTGATAAATCTTTGCAGGAGGGCATCATCACTGCACATCCAAACCGCTGTCAATCCAGTCTCACTGGGTGAAAATATTTTTGCTATCATTTGTTTTCATACATTTCGAGAGATGTATAAACAATGGATCTATTTCTTCCTGAATATCAAAAGACAAACCACAGTTTGTGAGCTAGGATGAGCATTAGCGACACTTGCATTGACTTAATTAATTTTAGCAGAGCTTGCTGAACAGAACTAGGATCTCTGCTGGTTAGAAGGGTTGTAGAGGAATGATAAATGTTCTCAGTTGCCCTGTATACTGAACATGGTGTCATTACTACATTTCCATAATAATAACTTGGTAATGGTAAAGAAAAATTCATTTATAAACGATTCCTAATAAGAAAGAATGACATATGGTGTGTGTCACTCTGTATGGTGAAGTGTCCTGTGACATCAATTCTAGAGATAAGTAATGAGTGATTTTCTGATGACATGATGTGAGCTAATATTAACATTAAGGGGGCACAGTGATGTTACTGAGGTTATGGAAATGGTCAAAAACTGATTATACTGATGTCTGACAAAACATTTACAAAACTGTCAAGGAAATGAACACTGGAAGTATTCAGTAAATAATATGAAAAATGTGTTTGAATTAAGTTAAACAAAGTGAATCACTGTTATTTTTTATAAAGAGAAAGTGGCAGGCATGGACGTCTGGCAACTTGTGATAGTTTATTATGAACTTGAAGCAAATTCTGGGTATATCTCCTGCTTCCTCTAAACTTAAGTCAGTCTTCATCTTTGCAGTGGGATCAGAATAACTACCTCTCAGTGCTCAATTGGAATGTGCACAATCCAGAAACAAGAGTATATAGATTATGTATAGTTTCAAGGAACTACTTGACCTAGTAGCTCTCATGTTAATATGAATTGGCCAAAACCTAAAAAGGAACCACCTGAACAAAAACAAGAAATTCATTCCAAAGGAAGGTTTGCCAGTGCACACTACTTGGTAGTTGGCATATGCAAATTAGTTTGCATCGATTTGAAATTTCATCCAAAATAGTTCACACCAAAGTCATGAGAGCAGTTTCTCCATTTGTTCAGTTAGGCCAGGAAGTGCACACATGCACACACACACAAGCACACATCAAAATCAAGCATCAAATTTCATTAAATTGTGTGCCCTCGCCAAAATTTGAATGCTAAGCTTTAACTCCTGTGAGTAGTGAGAGAACCTGAGCATGGATATTCTAAGGAATTCAGGCAGTGTTTACATGGAATAATTTATTGCCTCATATGGCTGTAAGTAAGTAAATGATACTGCTTTTGCTATCTTCGTAAAACAGATATGGCGAGAAATTTCTGGGCTGCATAGTCAAACAATCAAAATGTTATTTTTGTCATGTCATTTTAGACTCCTGGAGGAAAGACCTGCATGACCTCAGATTAGCCAAAGGACAAAAAAATATCAAAACCGAAACTCAGCTTATCAAGTATAAGATATGTATACAGCAAAAGGAGTACAAATGTCAGTCATACTATGTAATTGTGCTATCGCTGGCTGGCTGATTATTTGAATGCTGCTGACAACACCAGCTGCCCATGTGATAGAAAAATATTTCTTCAATGTTATCTTTTTATTTAGCTTTCCAGGAAAAAATATATCTTAAATGTACATTTCTATTTATTTATTCTACAAAACAAAAGGGTAAAAGTGGTCAAGTGATTAGTCTCTAGTATGCAGGAAAGCAGCTATGAAGAGAGTTCAAGTTCTGAAAAACTAGAGTAGCTATTTTTGAGAAAGGAATATTCAACATTTACTTGAATTCTGTAAAGCATATTTATTAAGTATTGAGAGTAAAATAACTTATTGTTTGGCTATTACAAAGGGCCACATGGCACTAAGACATTTTAACAAATTGACTGTAAATAGTTTGTGGAAACACAAAAGTCCAATTTAAAAAAAAATACTAAAGGAAATGAATTTTTCTAGGCTCTGGACCTATAGCTTTTCTTGATGACTCAAACAAATTTGTAATGCAGACTGGAGTTTCTGAGTATTTAGTATAATTTTTTAAACAATAACTATATTCATGTTGTATTGCAACTTACAAACTTAAAGCTATGGAATGTTTATACATTATTAAAATAAGTTACGGTCATGCGTATATGTAATATGTCAACTTAATAATTGCCTTATATTACCAATTTAGATTTATGACTTATAAATGGATGGATGGATAAATTTTAATTTCTAGGTAAGACAGGAACTAATAATGCAAATGAATTGTAGCTAAAACTCAAGCAAGTAAGTGTTGCTAGAGCTTTTACAAATATTTTAGAATAAAAAGAAAATAAGTAAAATAGTACTTTAGTTTATAGAGTAATATGGTCTTAAACACATATCAACATTTAAAAAAGGAAAATATAATAGCTGGTTGATGATTTGGGAGATCTTTAAAGTAGGTAGATTTACTTGGATACTACATGTGTATTTGCATATCAAAACCAAAATAATTTATATTTTATATTATTTGTTAGTCATCAAAATGTATAAGCAAATTAAATGTTAAAGTTGACCATTTTATATATCAACTCTATGAAAAATGTTATACAAGATTTAATTGGAAAACAATCAGTCATAATAAATTCCTGCTGTGTAGTAAATGCATCATACAAGTTTTCCTAACCCTTTTTTAAAAGAATTTACTGAAAGTCTATTATCCTTTATGAGTCTTCAGGGTTCCCTTAAACTTTCTATATGCCCTGGACCAGTTTCACAAGCATACCCAACTTCCATATTTACTATCTCCTCCAAATAAGGTTACCTTACAACTGTTTTCAGTGTTGAAAGTTCAGCTGTGTAAAACCTTAAATTACATAGAAAGGCTATGTATAAAGAACCATTTTATTACCAGAGATCAATAAATACTTAGTAAATAAAGGAAGTGTAAAGTCACTCTGCACAACATCATATTATGATCAATAGATTAAATATATTTAAAATAACAAGAATTTAACAGATTCATGCTAAAAAATAACTTATTGAACACCCTCAAAATTGTGCTTGTGTTCAACCAAATGAAATACAGTTAAGTAGAAGCAATAAATATTTAAAAAGACCTCAACCTGTGACAAAAAAATAGTTCATAAACTATTAACTAATAATGACAACTTCTAAATAATTAGGATTAAAATATTAAAGAAGTGAGTTAATATTTAAAAAGTTGTTTTACATTAACCAACGTTTCAAATATAATTCATTCTATAATAGGTATATAAATGTTTACAATTAATAAATAAAAAACAAATCTTTCTGGTTCATACACAGAAATTAGAGTTTCAAAAATCTCAAACTCTAATAACTTATATGTGCAAGTTTATTTTATGCCTTCATAGGAACCTGACTATGTCAGAGACTTTAAGTATATGAGCTGTACAGATATATACACCTAATACTGAGTGTTTTATTTATAGTGGTTGTATTAAATTACTATTATGGGGAAGATTTATTGGTATTACCTATTAAAATGTGTTTTGGATATGAATGTACTTATCAATGTAATCTCTCTACCTTTCTCACTTAAAATCATTTGCATGTTATAATATATGACTAATAGTATACATTTCCTACAGAGTATTAAATATATAAGAATATACTTAACATATCCTTTAATATTTCTTTGATACAAAGTTAAATGATACAAGACTTAGCTCACACATTAGGTAACATCTTGAAAAATATATATTTATGAATAAAATATTTGTAAAACTTACAACTCATGGAACTTTTAAAATAGAATTCAATTTCAATAGTCACATAATTTACTTCTTTTAAATAGAAATTCAAATTGCTTTCTCTGCTTTTGGCCATTTTATTAATTAATCAGCAAACCACCTGCCTGGTGTTCTTTGTTCTCTGCATGTGACTTTGATATGCTAATTGATTTTTATTAATGATTGGATGTTGAATACATATTCAGGTTGTGTGTGACATCAGCAACTCAAAGTGGTTAGCAACATTTGTTAAATTAGACTGATTGAATATACTTGAACATTTTTGCTTTTTTATTGGGAATAAAATAGAGCAAAAAAAATATGGACAAAATGAATAATTCTGTCCTGAATAAGTATAGCATTAAGACTGGTATTTCACTCAGAGCACTTATTTCCTGTTTATGATGCATAGGTTTGCACATGTCTATCTGCTTTTACAATAAATATTTTACAATAAATATTACATAAGATGAATTCCTTTCATAAGAAAGTGCCTTACATCTTCATTGACTTTATGTTTGTATGTTTCTTTAGAAGAATGTAAGTAAAATAATAAAGAGGCAGACAAGAAGTTAATTTACTATGAAAGCTTAGTTCAATCTTTTGTTGCCTACGTAGGAAAGCAAATCATAAAACACATACCAAACACAAGTGCACATTACATAGCTGTATATTTGTATATGTATTCCTTTGTGGTAATAGCATAGTAGGGCTATTCTTTAGGCATCATAGGTTGACATTAAACACTGTGGTGATCCCCTGTGGAACAGGGCTCATTTCAAAACAGAATTTTGGATTTCTTCTAAAAGTACTTCTTTCTACTAGTGAGTTAAACATGTTAAAGTTGTAAACATATTTTCTATAGTTAAGAATTCAGTCTTGTGAGGTTCAATACTGTGTCATCATCTTACATTTGCATTCTCAGTGTTCTGAGCATGAAAAACAGACCTGCACATGTTTAACACTTCACCTCTTCCTGATTGCTTTCCTGCAGTCTAGAACATTCAAAGTCCAAGTAGCTGGACATTCCAATGCTGAAAATGGACACATTGAGTAGTAAGGAAATTAGGAGGAAGGAGCCCACTGGTGTTTTCTAGCCAACTACCAACATGTGTGATCAAACCATCATTTAGGCAAATTCATTTCAGATAAGCAAGGGCTAGTTAGTACCAACCCACCTGTTATTGCTTAACATTTCATCAATAGCATTAAGTTCTGGAATCTAATATTAGGTGACCAACGGACAATAAAATGTTCACAAAGAAATTCAACACAAAGTCTCAATATTGTACAAAAGAATTTCTGAAACTTTATTGTGAATTTTAAAATACACTGAGAAAAGGATGTTATCCTTAATATAATTAATTAAAAGTAAATTGAAAGCAATGCACATACTACTTTTAAAGCAAGAAGAAGTACAGACCTTTAAAGCCACAATATATACAATTATATGAGTGCAATAAGCTTCTAAATACATTAGGCATATATCTATTTAAATAAATAGTAGAATAACTGATTTGACATATGTGAGCATCATACTGAGTACATCAAAAAGTTTTACAAAATATAGCCAAAATGGAAGGTTATACATTTTGATATACAACTTTTAAAATAATTTATATATATATTCATCACTTAATTAAAATTATGGTGTACAGAAGTCCATTTCAATAAGGACAACCTTCAACTGTATTTAACAGTGTTCAGCAATATAGGTATTAGGATTTATCCTTATAAGTTACTAAATTCCTATTCAACTGAAATCACTACCACAGGAAAGAAAATGCTACCAGTTATTAACAGTAATCATTTTTAATGATTAATTTTTCATATAACACAATTCAACTTTTGTTTTCTTATTTTAAATTTTCTAAGATATATCATTCAGTTCTTGAACTCAATTGTTTTTGTAAAATGGTACTTATTTGAAACCAAATGGAAATAATTTGTAACATTAAGTTTCTTATCTTCACTGCTGTTCATTTTTTTGATGAAATACCTCTGGTTTACAAAATTTAATCTGGAAAATTTCCCTAACATCTTTGATAATGATTTGTGTTAATCATCACTTGTAGGTTTAAGAATTCAGTTCTCTAAAAAGATATTGCTGTATACAGTATTATTAATGTGACTATATTTCACTAATAGTGTTGGGAAATTTTTTGTAAAGTGTTTTAGCATTTCGACCTTATATAGAATACTCCAGTGGAAGAAGTTTGTGAGCCAAATTTATTTTAAGTATATACACATAGCAATTTACTAGGGATATATGAAAAGTTGACTATTTTTCAGAAGTAAAATTAAAGAAAAATTACCATTTTTCTATTTAGTTCAAATGATTATTTTATTTTATATATGATTCTTTAAAATGGAAAAAGGTACATGTAAAGCAGTATAAGGAACTAAACCCACGTAAAGTCAAAAATGGGCAGAGGGCTCACTCTCTGATACCCTTTCAAAGTTGTTAAAGCAACAAGGACCAACAGATATGCCTTGAATTTGTTTAGTGAAAATATGTTCAATAATTATGTCTCCAAAAGTGTCATGTGGTATAAGGCCACAGTTATATAGTGACCAATTACATGTTCATGTTTTAATTATTAAGTCTCAGTCTTTACACTTGCAACACAGAAGCAGTATAAGAAAACTTACTCTGTAGCGCTTTTTTGTATTTTTAGTATAGTAGAGTATCACTGTATCTAAAACCAAATAAGACAAGTTAAAGTTTCCTACACCTCCCCAGTATCAGTTGAGCATTGTGAAAAGAGCAACTTCTCAGAGCAGACAGCCAAAGAATACCTGTAACTCATCAACTTGCCTCTTAGTGGGCAGCACGAAGCACATGAGTGTGTTCTGCCTGTAACCCACCGACACAAGGATGCTCAAAGGACACACACACACGTCTTTTAGGAAAGGTTATAGTCTATAAAGCTTAAGTTTTACCTTTTCATCCAAGTTTGTATTTAGTCAGGAGAGAAGGCCTTCAGACTCATTGCTATCATGTATGAGAAGAAGAAATACAGAACGTCTTCATGGTGACATTGCTTTTATCCATAACTACAGTGTGTATGTTTCTGTTGTCTGTGGATGAGGTCATGTTGGTGTATGTCAATGGTAATGAAAGACTGAATGGAACTCAATTAACATGATTCTTAAAGTATGTTATTTCATGCCTGCAAACTAAAGTGGGGTTAGTTAACAAGTCACTATGTTCTCTTAAAACTCAAAAGTAGCTCAAAAACCCTCAAAAGTAGCAAAGTAATGACTTAATTACCATGAAATATGCGCATATCCCTAACAAAGTAAGATATGTCAATCAATTAAATAAAAAGAATTAAAAACACCTTTAATTATTCAGTTTATTGATAGTAAATAATATAAGCAAGGTTTAATACCAATACTTCCAAATTTAGGAATAATTCTTTTTTTAAAAAAAATTTAAAATAATTATTTCAGTGTGTCTGTAACTAAAACTGCATAACTGTGGTTCTTTTAGGGTATAATTATTCATCAGAAGCTGTCTGTATATTAAAGGGCTTATTTATAGTCACCTCAAATACAGCATGAATAGTAATTTATAAATTCTCACTTTTCCAAAGTATCATCTTCAATTTGGCACAGTCCTGATATGATTGGCTTAAATTTGGTGTCTCAATCAAATTTTGTAAGCTAAGTTTTAAAAGGGATACTGTGATTTATTACATTGAGGTTTCCTAAATCATCTGTGTCTGTAAAAGTGAAATAATGTTACCATTGCTATAATTTAGGTTGCTAATCTTTATACAATATTCAAAGGCAGTTTGACAATAAAAATACAATTCATGCATCATACAAAAGGAGTTCACATCTTATCCTAAAAGTACATCTTAAAATAATCAGTGTTCAAATTGGAAGGATCAGCACCACTACCAAAAACCTATATAAAAGCATGTGTGACCTATTGCCAAAGTAATGTCCAGAAATAGTGATTTTTCTTAGTACAAAGATGTGGAAACCCTTCAAAATAAAAAAAAAATACATTTGGTTATAGATGATACCATTATATTTTAATTACAACAGCCATGCCTTACATTAGGGGGAAAAATTCAACACTTGCAATCAAGAAAACCTTCACTATATTGAATTTAAAGTTTCTTACTAAAACTTTAGGATCTAATGACAAAATATATTCTTATGATTTCAACAATCTATGATTCTATATGAGTTGTTTTGTGTGTCTTATTTTTATATCTAATATAACTTTCTCTTTTGGTCCATTAATTTCTTTTCTGTAGTACTTTTTAAAGAAGCCGGAGTATTTATAATTATGTAGATAAAATAGTGCCATATTCAGCGTTGCATCCTTTAATACAATTTCTGATAGTTGTGAAAAAGCACTGAGTTATTGAGAAGACTCACACCACCTTTGTGTCCTAGTATCTCCAAGTTATTCTGCTTTTTTGAAATTCAGTGAGTGAAAAGGTAGGTAGCTCACAAAATTTGTTTTGTTTCTCAGATCTTTGAAAGCATGACTGACTTTTTACTCCAGTTCCCTGGATGCTTTCATGGCATCCCTCAGCTGCCTAGAACTGCCATGCACTGGCCTCTAATTACTAAGGTAAAAACACACAAAAAGTACAGAAGGAAGAGCTGCTCTACTCAGGTTAGAAAATGCCAAAGCCAGACTACTTCATTTGGTTCTTGTGTCCATTTTGATTGATAACTGTTTGATGTCTTTTTGGAATGATATGACATGCCTATCAAAACCATAAATATAGGCTCCAAGTAAGGACTGGTTATCAACATTGTCCAGAATGCCAATATAAAAGTAATTTTGTTTCTCTCACAACTCTTTGTGAATTTAGTTTCCAGACAGTGGAAATGTAGCTAGATTTTAAGCTGCTTCGAGAGCTATCATTTTAGTTTGCTGCACTGATGTCTGCACAAAAGTCCTGCTTTTCACACCGCACCTAGGAATGTTATAGGAACAATATAACCTGCAATGCAACATACCCATGGTGCCAAGGTTCTGTTGCAGTGAGATTAATTAAAATGTTGAGCTCCCCCATCTAATTAAAACTGAGCCCCATTAAAAGGATCATTTTAAAGAATTACTTCTCTTATCATTGTTTTTGAATAAATGAAGATTTCTAAAATTTTTCCTCATACCTCCACAAAACACTGCATTCTACTATTATGGTACCACTGAGTTCAAAAGTAAATGTACCAATATGTATTTGAACTCCTATCTTACCATTATTTTTAAATAAACAAAAAATTCTAAAATATTTTATCATTATTTTTAAATAAATGAAAAATTCTAAAATTTTTCCTCATACCTCCACAAAATACTGCATTCTACTATTGTAGTACTACTGTATTTGAACTCCTATCTTATAAACGTGAATTTTCAAAAGAAATTTCTGAACTCCATAGTATTAGCACTGATCACTCAAATAATATGTTCTTCTCTGAATCTAATATCTAACTAACAACATAAAATTTACGATAAATAGAAGCAGAAAATGTACCTTTAGTCAACAGGCCTAATGTTGCTCCTAAGTAAGAGTGATTCAAATTTTATGGCCATTGATGTCAGAAAAAGATTTTAAACTCATAGTACCTTTCAATTCAAAATTTAAAACATAAAAAAATATTTAAAAACATGGAGTTCTAACACTAACATGTAAGCAACACATCGCTCTGAACAAACAAAACAGTTTTGAATGGTTAGATCATTTTCTTGCAAGACTTTAACAAAGTTGGAATCTTATATAGAAATCGATCAAGTCATTCCATGATACATATTCACAACACATGATACACAGAAGATAAAGATGCTGTTCTAAGGGTAAAACCTCCTCTACCAAATGGACTAAAAATACTTGTTTAAAGATTCCCCAGTATGTCATTTGAACCGTCAAATTAAGTATCAATTAAATCTGTAGCAATTCTCACTCAGATATTTTATCAGGATGCACCTACTAAAAGACTGAACAACAAATAAACCTAGCTTTAGTAGACTTTAGATAGCATTTTCTAGATCTTACTTGTGTCTTGCAAAGTGAATATGTGACTGAGAAGTTTTAGCATACAATATTAAAACTTTAGTAAAAACAGAACTAAACAGCAATAATTATACTTATAGGAATGTATAAGAAATATATTTTATAATATTCAGTGACAAAAGTGAAAAACCTACTCTAGGGAAAGGCTTAAAGTATTCTAAGAAGTAATAAAATAACTTACATTTTGTTGTGTCTAAATGAACGTAAAGCTCTTTCTTTGCAGTGTATGACAAATTGTATGGGAAAAGACCCAGGTGATCTGGACTGGCAAATTTGTTTTTAAGCAGATGATGGTTTGTGTTTCTTAAATACTTAGGAGTGAACCTGGTATAAAAATTTAAAGAAAATAAAAAACCCAGGAAAGGAAAAAAAAAAAAAAAAAAAAAGGAAGGCTAGAGAAAGAAAATGATAACAATAGTCTAGCAGTGAAGACATTTATTTTTTATCATTAAAATTTCACCTTCCGTATTCTTTAGAGCTCTAGATAGGAAGAGCTGTTTAAAATAAGAGCAATTAGAAATGCTGTTCTATATTGAGGTGAGCAAATTTAAATTCAGTGCTAAAATACACTGTTTGAACAAGGGAGTGGGGGTAAAGCGCACTAGAATCCTACACATGCTAATTACTTCTTTTACGATGCACATCTTTGGACTTCCATTGTAAATTGAAAATAGTCTCCCATGCCTTAGGTGAGTTATATTACTATGTCATTTGTATAAATAAGGATGAAAAAGGAAAATGAGATATCAGCTATCCTTTGATTTCTTTCTCAACTCGTCTCCTTGAAATTACTTCGGCAGTAATGATATGTGTATTCCACTTTTTTTTTTTTTTTTTTTTTTTTTTTTTTTTTTTTTTTTTTTTTTTTTTTTTTTTTTTAAAGAAAGTTCTGCTATAGTTTGCTGATTTGTAGGTAAAAACGGTGTTTTTGGTTTAGGCACCTAGAGAAGCAAGCTCCTCAACACTTCCTACCACTGTGTCCTGCAACATGTCATTTGTTCTGACACAGTTGTAAATTAGAGTAAAATTCTGTAGTATCTGCATGGAAGTAGTTGGTTCTAGTTAACAATTTAATACATGTAAAATGTTAAGAACAATGGCATGAAAATCCAGTAAATATTAGCTGTTCCCGTACTCTGGTGCTGAATATACAGAAAAATCATTGCAAAATGACTTTCTCAAAACCCAAAGAAAAATGTGAGATATGAAATTTTTGATGTTTCTATGAGAGACCAAAACACCCTCTACTTCCTTGTGAAATCAGATCCTACTTAGTTGAAATTATTGTATATTATTGTAGCATGTAAGTTTCATATATTTAAAAGAGTGTCCACTTTAATGATAATTAACAATGTTAAAATAGTTAATAATCAGCATTAATAACAGAATACTGATGCATTTTAATTATTGTTTCAAGCTTAGTCTTTCCATCTAAAGACTTCTCTAAGTCTATTATGATTATACAATGTTGCTTTTGTCTCAATTCCTAGCGATTTTATTTCTTTTTCCAGCCAAAATATTGGAAGGCATAGTCCACACAAGTTCATTAGTCTACAAGCATCCAATTCCAAGTGAGATCATATGGTTTCATCTTTTTGTGCTTCTACAATAGAGAACTGATTTGATTAATCACAGAGCTGTGATTTGCTCTATTGTTCCCAGAATGGCTCACTCTAACAAAGGCTCCATGAACTCACAGGATTTTATAACTTGACCTGTCCATCTTTTAATCTTATAAGAGTCTTTTTACATTTTATTCAATCAATTCTAGTTCCCAAAAGCTAAGGTATATAAAACCTAGATTTTCTTTTAATCACATTCATTGGTATCTTTAAGTAATTGGGAATTTGATTGTTAGTAGCAGCCAGGTGACCATATATTTGTGGGATGACTATTTTAGAAAGCATAATTTTTTTTCCTGCCATTGCCTAACAAAACGATGTGTGTTGCTGTTTAGTACAGCCCTAATTTAGTATTAATAAGAGTAACCCATGTTTTCTTGTTGGGACCAAATATATTGAATTATCAGTAACTTGGCCTTACAGTCTTAGATTTTCTCAAGTGTTTGATAAGAAAACAATCGAGATGACACAGGTGCTGATTAAATCATTCAAGACTATGATCAAGTTTCTCATATTGTCTTTGATATGAAAGAGTTTAGTACAATAAAATAAAAACTAAAAAAAAAAATGCAAATACCAGGTAGGTTAAATGTACCCTAAATGAAAAACCTCAAACGTGAGATTTCTGTAGTGACAGAAGGGTTTCTCACAATGAAGATCTGGTATGTCCATGGTATGAAGATTGCACAGAGAGGAAAGGCACCAAGATGCAAAACCAGTGAATTGTCACACACACACACACACACACACACACACACACACACACACACACACACACACACACACACACACTTTTCCACCACTTGGTGTATATAATCAGATTAAATTCACTCATATACCTTGTTTCCCATTGGCATTGGTCATTGGAGACAAAAAAGTGCTCATGAGATGCTTAGGCCAATTTTATTTAAATATAACTTTTAAATAAATCTTTAGCTTATATTTGTTTCCCAAGAAACACTGACATCCACTGTTTTGCCTGAAAGCTAATATAAATGTAATGTATTAAAAGAACTGATTCCTATGTACTGAAGCTTGCAGCGAAGCTTTATTTAAAATGCTGTATTTTAACATCACGTTTCCTTGACATTCTGAGAGAACTATACTGTTAGAATATACACTGAATTCACTAAAAACTCTCTAAATTCATGTTTTCTGTATGAGTTGCTTGCCACATTTGAATGTCATTTCTGGTTCAAAATAGAAATTTTCTTAAAATGTAAAATTTATAACATAATATGTTCTTTTAATTTATCTTTAGACAACATGTGGCATTCCTGCAACTATAACCCTTTATCTTAATCAACAACATCTCACAAAATAACTCCTAAACCACCTAACCACCAGAGAAATCCTTTTACATTATTCACCTCAAAAACTTAATGGGTTAAGCTTTCCTAAAGTTTTCATATGGCAAAGCACACAATACAGAAGTAATAAATGCAATCAAGATTTGCAAATCATTGTGAGATAAAAATAGTAAAAGATTCCTAGGATGATGTCTAGGCTTCAGCATCAACCCATGAGTCCTTTCAACTGCTGTCTTCACAGTAGAGTGTGCTGGGCTTTCTTATGCAAAGCACAAACTTAATTCATGTTCATGACTAGCTCTCATTTTTGGCTTGATGTGGTATACCTTAGAAGCCATCCTAGGTAATTTCTTTTTTAAAAAATAATTAAACATGATTTTCCTTCAGCAATAAATTGACAATTCTAAACATATTGAAATTTTATTCTATATTTTTGCATGAATATCCTTCTAAAGTGAAAATAAACATCAAATTATTTAATCTTTGAAATCTGGAATAGTAATTAATTAGTCAAAATTAATACTATCTTATATATTTCATTATAGTAATACATTATACTAAAACTATTTGTTAAAATATTAAAATCACTTTCATGCCTTACTACAAAAAGATGGATCACAATAGCAGTGATATATTAAGACGTTATTACAGTTCCATTTCTATTTTAAGTTCAATTAACTATATTTTAATTGCTACTGTTTGCTCCAATTGTCTTTAAAACTTTACTACTTTTGGCACTAACATGACAAAACACAGGCTTTGTAGGTCCTCAATAAATTCCTTATTAATAAATTACACACCTCACCCTGAATTATCACATTGTGGCTTATGATTTGTGTGGACCAACAGTTTTCTAGTTCAGAAGGAAACATTTAAGGAGATAACTTCAAGAAGATAAAGCCAACGGCATTTTCTACTGTTGTAAAATATGATGCAAAGATGTGTTACATACTTTTATGCTGCATTTCTTTAACTTTGTGGAGCTGTGTTATTTTGCCTGCCTGATTGGTATAATAAATACCTGATTGGTATAGTAAAGCGCTTACTGGAGGCAAGAGAAAGGATAGGCATAGCTGCTAGCCAGAGACAATAAAGACGAGGAGAAAAAGAGAGGAAGAGATCAGGGAACGAGAAAAGAAGGAGCCAGCCACCCAGCCTCAAGACCAGACACAGAATAAGAAGGAAAGAAGATATGTACATCTAAAGAGAAAAATAAAAACCCAGGGGCAAAAAGTGGATGGAATAATCTAAGTCAAGAAAAGTTGGCAAGAAATAAACCAAGCTAAGAAAGGTCATTTGTAAGTAAGAATAAGTCTCCATGTGATTTATTTGAGAGCTGGGCGTTGGGCCTCCCATAAAGCAAAAGAACAAAGAATAAAGAGCAACTACACTCTACATATTGAAAAAGAAATAAATGGTCATAACACCGATGTCAATACCACAGCCATTCACTGTTAGTAGAGACAGAGAGAGCCCTGGGACACAATAGTGATTGAGCTTTTGAGTACTTGGAGTTGAGTGATCAGAACATCCACCAACTAATGGTAGCACAGATGGGTGCTGGATGGTATGAGGATACCAAGAAGCGATGTCTCCTTAGCTGATTGAGAGACGCTAGAGCTTAGTGTTCAACAAGAAAATAGAAAATTAGGGGCCAAGTTATCTAATTTTCAGAAAAGAAAACAAATTTCCATAATGTTTAGTGGAATTTTAGTAAGCATGGTATTCAGTACATGTTATTACAACTCAGATAAGAAAATAGTATATAGTAAAATTTTGAAGGCAGGAAAACACAAATGCTGAATTCAATAACCATTATTTGCTCATTTTATTTGGCAATGAAACATAGCCACTGAGAAGAAGCATAAAAAGCAAGTAATTGAAACTGTATAAAAACACAAATCCAGTGGCCAATGTGATCAACTTGTGTAATAAGCATATGCCTAATTATTGGTAAAAATAGGTTATGATCGACATGGCCACACGTTATTTGCATGCCAACCTCTGTTTATATGTACCCTTTTATTAGCTTAAACTACCCAGCTCCATGGTTATAAATCAGCTTACCAAACTATCAATATTTTTATGTTAATAAAAAGTGACTGCTCATACTAATTCATTTAAGAAATCAAAAAACTTATCTATATTTCAATTAATGTATTTAATTAACAAGTGTGTTTTACATTTTATTCCTGTGGTTTGCATATTTTAACAGGTTTCAATTTTGTAGTTCATTTAATTATAGTAATTACTTGGTGATAGTTGCCTAAGCAGCCACAGAACAGTTGGAAAGATCCTTTTAGAGTTAGGCACCAGCTTGGTGGTTATCAGAGAAGTCTAATTGCAATTAAAATAGAACCTTTGCTGGCAGTGAAAGTTTTTGTTTTTTCAAATATATTTGCACAAGAATACACAGGTGGGACCTGTATGTATTACTTTTCATAAACCAAAGATTTTCACTCAAATGATACTATAATTTTGAAAAATGTTGCTTACATAAGGACATGCATCCTTATGTAAGTTAGTGTCAGAAACGAATGAGTTAAAAATAACAGACAGCCTTGTCCAAATATAAAACCCAGTTGTGACATTTTCTTCTGTGATGACAGAAAAACAAAAATTAAGGGTACAAATGTTTTCAAATTTAGAATAAAACATATAATGAAAGCCTCCTTCATTTTAACATTTGTGGTATTGCATTGATTCCTGAAATATTGCAATAAATATTCATAAGAAAATGGACTTGACCAAATGACAACCATCTGGAGGAAAAAGCCAATTAGACCAAACATATATACCAGCCAGAGTTTGATGTCTGTATTCCATGTCTATGTTTAACGTATGTTCTTTCAAGGGTGAAGGCTGAAACTTTCATCTGTAGACTTCCGTAACATAAACTAGTCCCTTCAAGATACTGCTATAATGTGAATCTTCATTTGTAGAACCATTATTGTCTAATTTAACTTGGGTCACTACTCAAAGGTTCCCATGCATGCTGTAGATTTCAAGTATCTTTAAAGACACCACATAGGTTAATCTTATACAGTTAAAAACTGAGTTCTTACATATAGCTATATTTTATGAACACCCTAGCCTTTAAAAGGAATGTGGGCTTTAGGGATAAAGTAGCCTATTTCTTTATAAATTAACAAAAGAATGTATTTAAACCTAGTATTGCCATTATTAGAGAAATATATCTTAGAATTTTATTGCCCCCTTGTAAGATTAGATCTCCTAGAGCATTGTTTTTTGTTGTTGTTGTTGTTTCTTGTTTTTTTTTTAAATGAGGAACTTTGAAAATATTTTTTGGAATAGTACTCATTTTTATGTAAACAAATTTTGTGATTAAAATCTACTGAAATATATTAAGCAAACACAATGACATGAATTAAAGAAAAATCTAATTGTCTAACACCAGTTGTGAATTGCAGTTGAGACTTAATAAATGTATATATAATCACAGAATGAATAAAAACTAAAAAAGATGACTGTGTGTGTGTGTGTGTGTGTGTGTGTGTGTGTGTGTGTGTGCATCAGTGGATCAGACTGCCATTCTTTGGCCACAAAAAGCTTCATAATCCTGTATAAAACAATGTAAAAAATGGACAGGAATAGGAGACATAAATATGAAATAAGTTTATATGTGTGTGTGTAACTATAATACAGTTGACTAATCAGATGAAAATATTAAATATTGTTTGTTTAGTGTCAGATTTACATTCAATAAGTATTTAGGAGACAGAAAAAGTCATTAACATTGCCAGTAAGACTTTTCCTAAACCAGACTTGTGATCATTGTGTGGCATGGAATTTAAACAAGATTTATAAAACACTCTCTGAGTAGTAAAGAAAGGACATCATTAATGTGGACAACATGAATCTGACCAACTTAATTGTCATTCAGTTATGTTTGGCAAGCACAGGGCTATCTATCATGCTATGTAGCAAATATATATTGCATGGTAGCTTTGTAATAAATATAGGTATATTAAGAGATTCCATAGTGCTATATATTCAAATAAAACAATGACTCAAATGCTCAGAAGCCCGTTTTACCATTTACTGTATATCTAACATGCATTGACTGAGTATTTCTGTGTTCATCTATGTGGCAGAATTGAGTAGAATTTATTGAACAACTATTATATGACATACTGTAGACCTAGAGCTAACAAGTTAGTGTGAAATTTGTAGTACAAATGAAGTAATGATATTTTTATATGGATTATGTGTTTTTTTTGAACCTTTACAAAAAGAGTTCATAATTACTCTTATTATTTTTCTTTTAAAATCCTTTATGTGGCACTGGTTTATATGAAATTAATAAACAAAAGTCAAATTCAAAACTGCATGAATTATTCCTAAAGGTCCTAAAAGACAATATGTTGTTAAAACAAAAATTTTCTTCAATCACAGTCATAGAGAAATGTATTGAAATTTGCCTATAATAACTTTTTATTTGGTTTATACAGCTAATTAGTTACAAATTTCCTCTGTACTTTGCTTCAAGTTAAAATCAGCAATTTCATTATGATGCTTATAGCTACTCTAGAAAGAGGAAATTACTTTAGCCCTAGGATATTAAGAAACGGTATCTTTAGGTAAAATTCTATTGTGTTATATTTTTACATTTTTGTCTTTAGTAATGTTTATTTCATCCACACAGACTATAAATTTTTCTACTCAGATGTTGATAACTTTCTTTTAATTAAGACTATATTATTTATAAATGAGAAACAATAGTAAAAATATGTTGGATATAATACTCCTTTCCTTATTTTGGCAAATTCTAGAAATATGATCCATATATTTGCAGGCATTTAAACTCGTTTGATTACACAGTGGATGCTGTTACTTCAACAGTGATGCTTTCTAGTCTATGGAATAATTGAAAGCAGGAACCAGCAGGTTTCAAATGATTCCAGCTGTGTTAAGTACTGACTGTGCAACAGATTCGCTTTTATATGTTGTTTTGTAATAGGAGTGATGTATAAGGTGAAAAATCCCCAGATGGGTGCCGCTCCTATGGGTAATAGACAAAGAACTACATTAATAACAAATACAAAGAGGAACAGAATAATTTTAAATGTGGCAGACAGATGAAAGAAGTAAAATACCAAATATAAAAGGTGAAGTAATTTCACAGACAAAATAATGAGAACTAAGATCAAAGCAAAGCATTTTATGTACTGTATTCTCATCTTGTTACAGATCAACTTCCTCCAACATGTAATAATAAAAGTGATATTGAACTAAAAGTAGATTAATGCACAATCATACCTACAGAAAATAAAAAAATAGACTAAAACAAAAATAATTATAAGCAAAATTAAAAGAGCAGCCATCTATTACGAGAATTGAATATTTCTATCAGGGTAGAGCTGATATGCTTACACAGATGAGGTAGAAGAAAGTTTTGGTAGATCTGAAGAATGTACTCTGGACCTGGATGGTATTTGCATACTTAACTTCATGACCATTTATATGTTAAGTATGGTACATCCATGGCACACACAAGAAAAATCAAAGGCCATTGCATAAACTGTCTAGGTGATGCCATGTGTTATTAATTATCATAGTGCTTTTATGTAGTAGTAATTCAGTCATTTTTGCTACTTTAAATATCAAAGTATTTCTATGGTTTCTAATTTCTTAGTTTGAAAATGAATTAAATAGGTCAAACATTCTCAAAGGCACATTTGAAGCTTGAACATGTGAGAATCCTCTGAATTCTATTAAACACTAAATTTATATTTCTAAAATTAATCTAGTAACCAGACACTGCATTAATCACTATTCAATTATTATTTTGCTTCTCTTTACAGAGCATTTTTTTAAGATTCTAATTTACTTTCTACTTTACGAAAAAGTGCATTAAGAAAACTTGCATGATACCTTTGTCTTTTTTGTTTTCAAAGTGTTTCTTTCTGTTACATAACAACAAAAGTGCATTAGTCACTATATTTTGAAGGAACCTCTCATTAAATATTCAATTTAGATGTTGTTACGGTTAATACTGATTGCCAACCTGTTAGAATCTAGACTTGCCTAGTAGAAATAGCCTTGAGTGTTTCTAAGTTAGGGGAAATGGCTTATTATAAATTTAGGCCTAAATTTCATCCTATAGACTGGAATCCCAGATTGAATAAAGAGGGGGATGCATGCTGAACACAAGTATTCACTTCTTTATGCACCCCGATTGAAGATGTAATTTAAGCAGCTGCTCCATGCTCCTGTTGTTCTGCCACCCCTATTAGGATGAATAGTACCCTCAAACTCCAAACCAATATAACCTTTGCTTTCTACCTTAATGTGATTTTGTCAATGTTTTGTTACATCAGTGAGAAGAGGAGGAAAAAGAAACTACTAAAGATGCTGAGAGCTGAAGAGAGGAAGGAGCACTGATCCTGCTTCATGTTTTCCACCCTTAGCATTCGGGATGAGATACAATTGAGTGGAAAAATCTAGTTGGAAATAAATAAGGAAGCAAAAGGAGAAACACAAATATGTTTAAATGGCAGGAAAATGTCAACAGTGAAAAAGAATTTTGAAATCTTTAAATGAGTTTTGTTGACAAGAAATAATGAAAAAGAATAGTACAAATATCATGTTACAAAATTAGAGAGATCTCTAAGATCATCATTTACGGAATGGCTACTCGGGATGAACATCACTCCTGAAAGTTCATGTAGCATGTAAATGGATGAAAGTCATCTTCTCTCTAGGAGGAAATCACGACAGTTCTCCTTAACTATCATACTTAAAATAATAACAGCTCTGTACGTGGACTGTTGGCATGAACACTTGAGATTAAAATCAAGTCTATGTTTTGGATCATCCTGACTGATCTTTGTTAGTTGGAAAGGATACTACACAGCCCTGCCAGTAACAAATAGTCTTGAGGATCACTGTTCCTACCCAGAAGTCAATAACTCTTACCTAATGCAGAATTCAATTGTCTAAGATGGAGACTTTTGGTGTCAAAATTAATGTATTTTGCTGCCACTGATTTTGCAAAAGATTTTGCTATGAAGATTTCAAGTAGAATGAGTGAATTCACATAATTCCAAAAAGCCTTGACGATTGTCATTGATTTTACAGTATTGCAAAGTAATTTTCATACTTATTTTAATTTGGGAACAGAAATTTGGGCAATTTTCACATTAACTTTATTATCTTTCATTCAAGAAATCTGAATGTTTTGGACCAACCATTTTTAACCTAAATACCAGAAAATAAAGTTTAATTCCTTATCATTGGAAAAGACATGAATGAGGTAAGGTGAATCTTAACAGTGAGGAATGTAGAATAAACTCAGAATAGAAGGCTTGTCTGGTATTTCTAAAAAGAAAGACAACATGATGAAGTTTATTTGATACTTCCTAGATATTGTCATGATATTTACCACAAACCCCCCTCTCTCTGTGTATGTTTGTGTGTGTGTGTGTGTGTGTGTGTGTGTGTGTGTGTGTGTGTACTTGTACTAACCGTGTTTACGATCAATAGACTTATAGAAGCAATACACACCATTTAAAGTCTACTGAGAAACTGAGAAGCCGGATGTACACTAAATAGCACACAAAAGAATATCTTCCATCTAGTGAATAACAAGACACAGATCAAAAAAAAAAAAAAAAAAAAAAAAAAAAAAAAAAAAAAAAAAAAAAAAGAGTTGCTGGCACAGGTGCACTCACAGCTGATGGAGAGGAATAGAGGAAAGACCATTGTGACTCAGGACTTCCAATGTGAAAATTGGCTCAATGACATGAATATATGACCCAGGAGGGCATCAACTCACATCTCAGAGCTCACTCCATTTTGTCTCCATTTGTCACTTGCACCATCTACAAAGTTTCCTGCAGAATCCTGTGTAGCTGAGTGTTTGAAAATCCTCAGCATGCAGCTGTTATCACACAGAGGCACAGATTGGTCGTATCCTCGGAATCCAAAAAAGCACCAGTATCTTTTTTTCTCAGAAAAGATCTACTACAGAACTACTGTCAGCAGAAGACATTTTCTTTTCTTTGAAAGATATAGCTTCACTTCGTAATTCCTTTTGTTCCCATTTCCTCCTATTGATGATTGCTTAATGAGAAAATGGGGAAAAAACTAAAAATGTTATTCTCTGAATTGTGATTGCAAGGCTGTTGTTTTCCCAACCAACCATCTATGAAGAACAGAGACAACATTTTTTCCTGTTCCTATTATGGGCCATACAAGATTTAATTTTTCTATAGAAGCCAAAAAATAAAGTAGAAGCATATTTGTAATTTCCTTTTAAACATATATGACTATTTCTATCAATTTACTACTACAAGCTAGTCTGCAACATCAAGCACTAAGGAACTACTAGCTACTTGCTCAACACTATCATGAAGGTAAATGTAGTGAAAGTCATACATGCCTGGACTAAAAATCATGCTACAAATATACACTATTTACAAATGAAGCAGGAAGAAATTCTACAAATAGTTTGAAAAATACCTTGAACTTTTAAGTGTTTTATATTCAGAAGAGATGCGATTCAAAACATTGAGAGTGCTTTCTCAGGAGAGGTAAAGCACCAAATCACAGGCATCAGAGATACCTCCAAGAAAATATCGGTACTCCTGCATCATCTGGTCTTCAGAAATGTCAAATTGCAAAACTGTCCATTCTAAGCCATGTGCCTGCTGTTTTCATTTGTTTATATACATCCAGTGCATCTACATTTGGGAAAAAAATTAGGCAAATTTAATTCCCTAGACTACAAAACACTCTAATGTGGAGGAAAATGTATTAGCTGGTAGTATTACAAAGCCTTTACTTCATATTTAATAGGCACCTGCAATTCCAGCATTATACAAAGCTCTCTACTTTGCAAATCTTTAAAACCCCACTCAATTTTCAGTACTGATTTCCTGCAATCTAAGCGCTTATGAAGGGTTCACTGTGTTCATACAGATCTATGCAAAATGTGCCGGAGCTTCCTTGTGTGTGATGGCATTCATTTGGAGGTGAATCCCAAACTTCTATCACTGGTACACTTATTTCCCACTAAAATAAATGTTCTCAGGATGGAAGCTGAAGATTGGGAAAAGAAGAAAATGAGGCAAAGTAACTAGCAGGAGGAAAGACTATGCAAACATCAGCTCAGTAACAATTCTTCATACTATGTAGTGGAAGCTTAAAGAGCCAAAGCCCCTGCTACCCATTACTTCCTCAATATTCTAAAAGAGATTAGAGAGTTTCTTAATCAACTGCTGAGAGATTGAAAAAGGCTTGGAACTGGATATTAGCAAAGCTCTGTATTACTAAAACGTAAAAATGGTTCGATGGAAAAAAACTGTGAAAGAATGTTAAATGAAAGGTAGACAGGCAAGAAAACAATGGACAGTTACCATTTTTTCCTATAGCCCCAGCTCAAATAATTAAGAGTCTACATATGTCAAATTGTATGTAATGATGTCCAGTCAAGAAAAAGCTTGTTTCATCCTGTTAGCTGGAATAACCTATATAGAGTGAATAAGAAGAAGCAGGTGTGCTTCATGGTGCCCCCCTAGGTTTACATCTTTACCGCTCTCACAAATCTCTCCAGGTACATCATTCTCAATGCAATACAGCAAGTACTTTAAACAATTTTTGGCAAAGATTATCAGAAAGTATTTCCACAGGTCTTACTGGATATATATGCAAAAATAGATCTCTAATGAATTCCTAGGAGTTCTGACTTCTTTATAATTAAATATTATAGTCAAAAAAGTCAGCTAACTTTGCCACTATTCTTATCTATAGAGGAAACACTGCTTATAAGATGTAAGTGTGAAAAAATTTAAAAATTGGATTTTTATCCACTTTATTTCAGTCATAACACTTTACCACTTTTTAAAAAGGTAGTTGTCTGACTCATAAAGGAATTTCAAATCTTAATGAATCTTGGCTTATGGGAAAAAAGGCATATAAATCTAAAGCAAAATGTCAATCATGGTAATGTATCTTTCAAGTTCTATGTTTCTCATGACTGACAGCCCAATAGGTTTGTATCAAACAGAGGCAAAATGGCAAGTGTTCCTTTCCAAATGAAATGTTTGACAGATTTAGCAGTTATCTGAACTAAGAACTGATGAAATCTAAAACACTGGATTGTATGTACCTTCTAATGTACATTGGAGATCATATTTGTAAATTATACCTGCATTTGCTCCTACAGTGTTATATATGTTTTAGTGATGTTCTCTCGAAAAAAGCTTCTAACATTCCTACTTAATATGTTAACTTCTGTGCCTCCAAGTATCTGATCTTCATTTCCTAGGTGCAGCACCAAACTAACAAACCTAAGATCAATTTAAGGGCTACAATATGTCCAATCTCAGAAAGAATATTGGGAAAGTGAGTTAAGAAATAAAAAATCCAATATATATGTTTTGTTTTGTTTTTACCAAATAAGATAATGTTTGAGATATTACCTGAATAACTAACATTATCAAGAAGGCAATTTATAATTTTATCACACCACATGGAAACAGCAGCTTCCATGCAGACAAGATTACACGTTGAGGGTTTTAAGTAGAAGCAGTAAACAGCTCACTAGATTTGGCCTGTTTTATTCTGTTTTGTCCATAAATACATACACACGAAGCCTTTATCTCTAGCTAAGCTAAAGCAGAACATCAAGTAAGTCAGGATATGCAGACCAATGCTGCACAAACACTTAGCCTTAGACAGATGGAACAACACAAGCTAAGCTTTTGGCACCTGACAGAGTATCAGTGTCCTATAACCAAGGATCCTAGACAAAAAGAATGTGAAGAATGAAAGTAATTGCAGAAACCACACTTATTCAGAAATATGATCTTTAAGACTCTCTCACCTTTAAATAACGCAATTGAGAAATAAAGCATTAAAAATCCAATTGCAATATTTAGGGTGTAATTTACAGATTGATATACGTCACAATGGACTGTGTAAAAATCTCATTCGAAATTTGAGTTCTTCCATGCAATCTCAAACTTCTTATTTTATGACTTTTAATTTATGCTATGATAACAAGTAAAGTACACTTTGCAGTTCAATGTGTTGTTCATATATCAAAATAAAGTGGAATATTGTCAAAACTAAAAAAAAACAACAACAACAACAAAAAAAAAACAACCGATTAAAGTGTTTTTTGTTGGTTTGTTTGTTTTGTAGCATTACAGTGTGAGTACTGCACTCTTTAGGCCCGTGGTCCCTTTCTGAACTATGTCCCCTGAGAGGCAAGGTTATTTTAATGAGCCAGTAACTGTTCTGTCACAATATGGGCATGGCTAGACAGAGCAATGTAGAAAAATAAAGCACAGTTTCAGTAGTTGTAATTGCATTAAATTTGGAAAATGGGACAGTAGACTGTTCTAATTATAGGACTTCCCTAAATGCTAATAAGTATTCTGTATGTAATAACCCCTAAAATGCCTGATTATTACAATGACATTTTTGCTTTTATTTTCCTTAAGGTTATTATGAATGGATGATACAAAGTGTACTGACCTTCATAGCATGATCAAGTGGGTAAGAAAACAAAACATCATATGTCCCTGTTAAAAATCCAAGAGTAAATGTAGCCACTGTGAATGATCAATTCATCTATATTTTAGAAGCCTGAATCAGTCTCCAAGGAGTTATCTTTTACTGCCTGAATATAAAAACTGACATCACAACCAAAGGAAGTTAGAAAGGGAAAGGTATAGCATTAAAAATCACAGTTTTCAAAATTATTTCCTTATGAGGTAGTAAAAAAATAGCATGATCATGACTGCTTAATATCTTCTAAAATGCAGTAGTTGGACACAAGCTGAAGTTTGTGCAGGACTCACATTAGGTTTCATTTGCTCCTTTTGCTCTCAATTGTATCTGTCTTTCTGAATGTTCTAAATATGAGCACTGTGACTGCCTTCTGTGTTCCACATGCCATAATAACACCGCAGTACTGACTGTTCTGGATTACTCAAAAATGAAAAGTAATCACAAATGTAATATACTATCTGTAAATGATTGGGAATTGAAGCAATCCCCTTTGCAACTGTAAATGTACACACACTCGCTTGGGTACACCTTGTCTACACATTTTCAATGTATAAATTCTTCAATCCATACATAAATGTGCATCTGAGCAAATACTTTAAATCATAGAAAGTTAAAAGTCAGGATTTTTAAGCTCTTAAATGATAATTTCACTTAGAAAATTAAATATGGCTGTTTACCCAGAACTAAACTCTCGTGAAGCTCTTACAGATTGTTTGAGTACTTGAAGAACTTGTCAAATGTAAACAGATCCCTGTTCTTTATGTTAACATTTTCATTTATTCTCACCCTCCTGTTGGAGACAACAAAGCACATGGGACTGAGAAAATTAATTCCCCAAATGCTGTCAACCAAGTTGGGAAACAGCAATAAACAGCTTACTATAAATCCTCCAGCTACAATAAAACAGCTGTCAATAAATGGACAGAGTTGAGATGTATAAAAACAGGATTGTTGGATACGATAATATAAAAGGAAAAGGAGAACATTTCTTGTTCAAATATGCTAAATCTTAGTCTGAATGAATGAATTTAGAGGAGCAGAATGCATTGCCACATAGGAAACTGTTTGTCAGGTCCCTTTCCAGGTCTGAATCAGTAGCAATGCATCAGATAGTCTAGATGAATCCAAACTCCATTTCAAGACAGTCTTTATTGATTCTGAGACATACAACAATTTTAAATTTTAAACTCTGCAATGTTAATGGAAGCTTTCCTTCTGCTTTTAGATAAAAAACAGGAGGAACTTGTGAATTGACCAGTTGAAATTTAGTGTGTTGACATCTTTTCAATCTGCAACAGTGAATTTTGCTTCTGTCCTTAACTGATAACTGAGGAAGACACACGCTTATGCTCACAACTGTAAATTCTCAATCTGGGAACAAAAGAGAAACTTAAAAACTTAAAAACTATTAAATGATGGAGTTGCTATGCTGAAATTTAAATGGTAGTGTTATTATACTGCAATTTAAAAGAGTTTAGTAAGAACAAGAGTCAGTAGAGGGATGGAAGTTACAATGATCTCATGCGTTACTTGTAAACACACTGGAAAATTGCAGGTAAGAGTGTGGCAGACAAAATGGGGTCATTGCACCACAAACCAGGTAAGCACACAGAAACTGGATGTTGTACTTCCATATAGACAATACAAAGTAGAGGTGTTTAAATTAGGTAACCTTTTATTCAAGCATCTCGCATTTTCCACACTTCAACTTACACCGTGAAGTAAAACGGAGTCCTGGTAAAGGTAATCATGCTCACTTTACTAAAAAATCCTCATGTTTTAGCCTATAAACTTATTTGAAAGAATTTATAGTGATAAAATTTACATTTTCAGTGTCATAAACTACATAATTCTTGTATAAAGTCTACCAGATGAAACACAGGAGTAGAACAAGAAATAAAAACACCTATTTTTCTGGTTTAAAAACAAAAGAGTTATCAAAGAGTTCAATGAATACAATTTTAAGAAATTATATATAATTTATGTCTTCCATTCACAGAAGAAAGCCTTCCCCCTAACGTTGTGTCTTGATATACTATCACTGCATCTCTACCTACTTCCATGGTTTATTTTCTCAAGAATGGTTATTATGTTTTTATTTTTTACTCTTTATCATGAGAGTGAATTTACAGCTACTTCTCAACTACATACAGAATGTGCACAGGAAAGCTACATAAAGCCTCATGGTTGAAACGTATGTCTGAAATAAAGTGTAGCTTTATTTAGTGAGTTACTCAGCATCCTGAGAGCAACATTATCTGATATAAACAAATGTCTTTAGGACAAATGAAGCTTCATCAGAAGATCTTTTCACAGCTTTGTTGAAACACATTTGACTAGCATTTATGTCCTTGCATCATATCTAAGTTCAATAACTGTGAGAACAGTCAGAAGATGCTGGGCTGTACCTCACTAGAAATGCCTATGACACTAACATGAAAGAATTGATAATGTTGGGAAGTATACCAGTAGCTCTTTTTTTTCTGATCTCACATGAAAAGTTTCAGTTCACACTACTTTTGTTTTTTCAAGGAATGATAAAAATCATATCATACCAGAAATATACAGTGTAGATATTAATAAAGTGAAAATCAAAGCTTTTCTTTATCATTAAAATTCCAGCTTCATAACTAAGGGCATTATCTGCATCAGTTATTTTTCTTACCAGAATACATTATTTAACAACTTTTTAAAAACTTTGCTATGTTTAGATGATTTCCACATTTTAAAACACCATTCTCTTCTAAAATGCTGATAAGATTAGTATGAAATTAAGTTGTACTTCTGACTTCTACTTATATTCATTAACCTAACAGATTCCTCTAGTCCTTCAAAACTGGTTTTGTTATTTTAGGTAATTTTATCTTGTGCATTTCAGCTTTAAGCATATGTGTGTCTATGGTGGTTTATGTATTTAGTATTTCAAATGAAGATTTGACTTTCATAATCATAGGAACTATGCTTATATTCATGTGGGACCTGTGTGATTCACTGACAAAATCGTTTTTATGATACCTTGTCACAAAGCCTAAAAGTCATTACAATGCAGTTACTAAATCTAAGAGAGAAAGCAGTTTGCATGGGACACACTCATTCCACCACAACTTTAGAAAAACAAAAACAAAAACACCACCACCAACAGTAGCCAAAATTCCTGTTGGTTTTTCAAAGACTTGCCAATGATTGCCAAGACAATTCTGCAAGTGAATTTTTGTTTCCCCTGATTTTCTGAGATCTATGTTGCTAAGGGTTAGCAATGTGTTGGATGGGCCACCAGCAGATGTGAACTCCTAACAACAGACAGAGCTTGGCTTCCAAAATCCTAGAAAGTTGTTGTGGAGGGGAACAAACTAAAGAGCAAGCAAATGAACTTAAATGCTAGTTGCTACAGAGGACTATCATTAAATAAAAGGTGTCTTTGGCTGTGCAACCAGCTTGATCCTTCCCTTCCCCCTCCTCCTAGCTACTGCAGGATTGGCACGTGGCCAGCACAAGGGATATGATACCCTAGTGCCATCTACAGGCTATTATCGACATTCAAATTTAGTGGCAATGGACAAGCACCAAAGAAATAAATTAGACAGTGCTGCATTTAAATCTTTATTAACAAGGAATTATTAGACCTAAGAAAAACTAATTCTGGATTTGGTTGAAATATGAGTTTCTCAGCCTCTTAATCCCTCTTCATATGGCAAATTTCACAGTTTAAAATGAGTTATGACAGATCACTTATGCATTACTAAGATGAAGAAGTATTTACAAAGGATTCCTTCTTTTCTCTATAAATTAGTAGTATTAGAGAGAAAGCATTCCTTTTTTTTTATTTTTATATTTGGCCATTATGGACACTGAAAATCTTTCTAAGAAAGACCCAATTTTCTATATTACAATAAAATAACTTGAAATCAAGGATTATACTTTCTATATGGCTTAGATGCAATCAATCAACAATCATGTGCTTCACAGCTGATGTACATTTAATATCCCTACTCTCTTTTTTCAAGAGTCTAAAAAAACATTAACCCCTTTAGCAACCACAGCTCCAGTGTAATTGGTGTCAGACCTTCAAACGTCACTTAAACTTGATATTTGAAGGTGACTTTTTAGATGAAAAGGTAAAGTGAAAATCTTGAAGCAGGCAATTTGGAAACCCCAGGAGCAGAATTGCACAAATCAGGATGGGTTTTCTTCTTGAGCAAACATTATCTTGGGACATTTTGGAATAATTTCCTCTTTTCATCTTTTGCCATTTGAAGGAAACTGGGAGGTTAAATAATTCTCAGAACTCAGAAATTTCAAAGCTGTTCTAAAAATTCTTGGCTGATCCCCAGAGGAATAGAAAAGGGGTCAAGTTTTTTTTTCCTCCTTATAACTTAGCTAAAGTTAGACCAAAACAATAGACACGCTGGCACATTAATACTGGTTGACTGGGCACTTGTATGCAGTACTTATAGACCAGTAAAAGTGCTCGTTTACCTGTCGGGTGTGTAAGGGGCCCTTTGTCTTGAAGCCTCCTTGGGAGCTGCACTCTGAGGCACTGAAGTGATCTGAACTAGTGGAGGAGCGTTTGGAAAGGGTGTCACAGCCCCCAACAAACGTGTTGTCCAAAGGGAGCTCCTGAATGACATGGTGCTTCTTCACGGAAACTGGAGTGTCTGGTTTGAGATGAAAAGCAGGCTGTGGAGAGGCAGATTTGTAGTGCTTGGCCAGGTCAGGGCTGTTAGGCTTGAAGGTTGTTGGAGGTGCGGGTCCCCAGTCAAATCTTCCTATACTTTGTTCCTCCAGCTCAGCAGGCAGGCTTATGGTCCCATTGATAGGTTCATGAACTGCGTCATCGGGTTTGGACTCTTCAATAGTAACAAAGTTCAAAAGAGAACTCTTGGGTGACTTTCTTTTCTTCCGTTTCTTTTTCTTGTTTTGTTTATTCTCCTGGTTTGGGGACATCCATTCAGCACCTTGCTTGCTCCTCTGAGCTGCTTTGAACCTGGAGGCATGGCGACAGCGCACAAGGACAGTGACAAAGATGACAACTATCACCACCATGGCCCCTGCAACGATGGCAATCATGATGGTGAGATAGTCCTCATTTTGATAGGGTTGACTACTATCACCTATGTTCCTGTCCAGTGGCGTCTCCATAGTCCTGCGTATCAAGTCATATATATAGGAGGCATTTCCAGCGGTGTCGTTTACGTATAGAAATACTAGCACAAGAGTGTGCAAAGCCTTCGGGTACCCCAGGTCACTGATGTTGACCACCAGACGGTGCAGGCCCACATCAGTAGGTGCTGGCTTTTCTTCCAGAGTGATGTTGCCTGTTACTGGATCAATCCGAAATAACCCTTTGTTGTTCCCACTCACTATGGTATACTTCAGTTCTGCATTCATTCCAGTGTCAATATCCACCGCAAAGACCTCTGCCACCACAGACCCAGGAATGGCCGAGAGTGGCACCAGTTTGAATGAGGTGTTGGATGGTGGAGAGATGACAACTGGACTATTGTCATTCACATCCATTACATTGATAGTCACTTTTGCAGTGGAGGACCTAGGTGGCTGTCCTCCATCAGTGGCTTTGACATCAAACGTGTAGGAACTCTGTTGCTCTCTGTCAAAGGAGACATTTGACTTTATGACTCCTGAATAGGGATCCAACACGAAATTTTCATTGTCATTTAGAATGGAAAGAGTCACAGCTTTATTCTCTCCAGCGTCTTCATCTGTCACTGTGATTACCCCCACAGTACTATACTTTGGTAGATTCTCAGACACAAAAAACTGAAAATGGTTATGAGTAAACTTGGGGCTGTTATCATTCTCATCCAGAACAGTAACGATCACTGCTGCCTGGCTTTGGAGGGGAGGGGTCCCATTGTCCCTGGCCGTTACTGTAAAAATGAATCTCTCTTGTTCCTCCCTGTTAAAGACTCTGGAGGCTGTCAAAACTCCTGTCTTTCTATCCAGATCAAAGAAGGAGGCATTGGGTCCCAGCTGATAAACGATGTCTGCATTTTTCCCACTGTCTTCATCTGTAGCACTAATAGTTGTTAAGTATAACCCACGTCGGTTGTTTTCAGAAACTGACAGCTCAATTATGGGCTGGTTGAAAATTGGTGGGTTGTCGTTCTCATCTTCAAGCTTAACCCTTACCAGGGCAGTCTGATTCAAACTGGGCTTCCCAGAATCAGAGGCAACGATTTTAAAGCTGAATTCTTTGGTGCCCTCATAGTCCAGCAGGGAAGAGGTCTCTAGCAGATACTGGTTGTCATATACTGCCTTCAGATGAAATGGGACTTCTCTTTCAATAAAACAGATCACTTTGCCATTCACGTCTGTGTCCTTATCTGAAACTGTAATTAGGGCAATCTTTGTATTGACCGGATCTTTCTCAGATAGATACACTGTGCCATTGATGGGACTTATAATGTACCTGAGGTCTATGTTCGGAGGGTTATCATTGACATCTGTGACATTGATGGTAACTGTGGCTCTGGCAGGAGTGGAACTGCCATCACTAGCCAGAACTGTCACTTTGTGAATGGCTGTCTCTTCCCTGTCTAAAGACCTCTGAACTGTAATCAGCCCAGTTGTGTTATTTAAAGCAAAGAGTCTTTTGGTTGCAGGGGCGACCTGGGCACCAAAAATGTACCGAATTTCAGCATTGCTGCCTATGTCTGCATCAGTAGCATGGAGCTGAATTACAGAGGTCCCCACAGGAGCATTCTCTGGAATATGCACCTCTACTTGACCCTCTTTAAACACTGGTCTGTTGTCATTCACATCACTTACTGTGACCTGCAGTATGGCTGTGCTGGATTTCTGTGGAGTGCCCCCATCCTCCACTTTGATTTTCATCACATACGTATCTTTCTGTTCTCTATCCAAGTTCTGCTGAACAATCAATTGCGGCCACTTTTCTCCCTCTGGAGTTTCCACGATATCCAGTCCAAAAACACTCTGTCCATTTAGCAATTCATAATGCTGCACCCCATTGAAGCCTGTGTCAGGGTCTGTGGCTGATGGGATTGGAAAGCGGCTGTTGATCAAAGTGTTTTCTGGAATGGAAATATTGATGACAGGAGACGGAAACATGGGGGCATTGTCATTGGTATCCTTGACAATGATCTTGATTTTGATCAGCCTGAAAAAGTCATTGGGGAGGATCACCACCTCAAGTTCAAAGAAACACTCATTCTCCTCAGCATAAGAAGCTCCAGCACAGAGTTTCTCTCTGTCTATTCTGTTGGAGGTGGTGAAAATCTCCCCAGTGCTGCTGGATACTTTCACCAGAGGGGCATCCCCAGCTTTTGAAACCAGTCTGTAGACAAGGCTGGCACTGGTCCCTGTGGCAGCATTGATGTGAGAAATGTTCAGGTCCTTTGGTATATTTCCTATGGGCACATTTTCAGGTAATTCCTCTCTAATAGTGTAAATAAGTTCTTGAGCTATTGCCGAATCCAGCCTTAAACAGGCAATCAGAGCAGCCAACAGGTAAAAATCCCTCAGGTCCATGATAATGTATTTATTTTCTTTTCTTGGATTTTAGAGTTTAAAGATTTCCACTGAGGAATGATGCACGAATTGCAAGAGGAAGTGTGCATGGACTGGAGGAGGCATTACATCTCATCTCTTATTTGGAGACAGCCACTGTCAACACAATTGTACAGACAACATTATTCTTCAGTAAATGAAAACACCGTCACAAAACACTGAACCACATTCTCACTGCGTATTAGTAAACATGGCAGTTAGCTCTGCCACAGTTTACAACTTAACTCTCTGGCCAAAAACACCGACTATCCTTTGCTTGTTGCATTTGCCCAGGGAAAATGAAATTCATCTACTTTTAAATTAAGGACAGCAGCTATTTTTACCTGCATTTCCCCTCGATTTTTTTTTTTTTCAGAACACTGTTTAATTCAAAGCATGAATTTCTGTTCTGCTTTTCCCCTCCCCCCGCTTTACCCATCTCCTCCTGGTCTCTAGCCCACCTCCCCCAGTTGTTTGAGGAGGAAGTAAAAAACCCCAAGTATTTAACTGTGATTGCTGCCAACCGCTTTTGTCACATGTTAGATATAATGTGTTTTCTTCTCTCTCACACTGAGTCATCTCTTCCTCTCAAAAGACTGCTTTTCCTTCCTCTTAGTTCTTCAACTGTCTTCTAATCCATCCTCACTGGGAAATGAGCATCCGGACATGCTGCTGCAGCAGCAGAAGCAGTAGTCACCGGCCACTACGTATCCTTAATGCCTCAAAGCACAAAACCAAGACTTCCCATTTCTTACTAAGAGCCTGCTCTCCTTTCTCCATGTTTCCACATTGCCCCCATCGTGATAAATAAACACAGTAAAACTTTTAAAAAACGCATGATAATAGACAATTGCTTGTTCCGGAGGTGAATCACTGTGCTGGGATGGAAGTGAAACACAGCCAACATTTCTATGTTGTAACACCACAATATTTTTCTCCTGAGCATATAAGAAAAAAAAAATGCAGTTTCTTACTCTGGTGCCTCATTATAATATGAGTAACATTCGCTACACATAAATACCGCAACCCGGTAACACATGTAAAAGAACTTCCGCCCAGATTCCTCTGTAACTGCAGTTTAAATGGGTGCAAGGCTCCAGGCAGCTACCCACTAGAGTAGGACTGGTCAGTTCCCAGGCTCTAATCTTATCTGCATTAGGTTGCACAGTAGCTGATGCCCGCGATTAGTTCCAGCAGAGTGGTGCAGGTGGGGTTGCAGATACAGCCCAGTAGGTGAGCTCTGCCCCAGCCAGCTACCCCATTACAAGCACCCCTGGTCTACACCGAGGACGTAACTAAACACGGCATTTCCAATTGTGCATGCGAAACTTTACACTTACACGTTAGTTGCCTCAACCTTTCCCCTTTCCCTGTAGGCTGCAGTTCAGACGGATTTGTTCCAACACATAGAAAGCCATGCATCTGGAAGCACCAGTTTGGGAAGAATTCAGAAGCAGCAAAACGTTTCCTCCTTGCAAAATGTGTGGTTTCGGGCTGGCAAATTAGCAACTCCCGAGAACAAATTCACAGATTTGTCGTTAGTCATTCTGTCCACATTTCTTCGCTACTGCTATTACCCACTGGGTCTGGGCTCTTCTGGTATTTAACACACACCACGTCCAGTGCACTTCTTCAGCTCGGGAGTATATCCCACAGCAACCAGCCTACCGTTTGCATCCGATGGCAATACTGTTCAAGTCTCTAACTTCTGATAGGAAACGTCAGAGTTGGGTGATGGTGATTTTCTGGCTGTTGTCCCGGGGTGCCAATTGCCCGACAAATTCTTAATCCGTGAGCTCTTTCGCGCTTCGAAGACTGAGGATCTACTTCCTACCTCGCATACTCTCCTCTTTCCCTTCTCTCCTGCCCCCCTCTCCTTCTCCCTCTCCTCTCTCTCCTCTCTCTGAACTGAATTTCTTGATATAACTCTCAATAAGCCCAGAGGGAGGGCGTGACGGCCGAAGCCACGCCCCTGGCCCTGATTGGTCAGCATCTTGCAGTGCGGGAGGCTGCAGAGGCTGCAGGAGGGGGCACGGAACAAGGCGCTGACTGTCTCCAGCCTCCCCTCCCCAGCGTCCCTCGGCAGCCTTGAAAACCCGGAGAACCAATCCCAGCCCCGTGAGAGCTGGCTTTTAGGACTCTCACTGAGCATGCCCGACAGGGGCGAGCATCGGGGAAGGCTCCGGAGCAATCAGGCTCTTACCAAGCTTGCAGCTGCGGAGCCAGGGGGATGCGGCTGCACCCCCCGAGGAACCCGGGAACCTAGGTTCTCGCCGCGGGGTGATGAGGGTCGTCGAGGTCGATCTTTTTCATGATGCATTTCTGTCTGCAAAGTGGAGGGGCTAAAATGCAGAGATGGCTGAGACTCGAAGCCTCCCCTCAGTGAGGAATTCTGACCAGCAAATACTGGAGCGTATTAAACCATTAAACCGACTCTGTGTCCCGTGCAAATTGAGGCATTTGTTGGCAGGGACATCTGAAGGAAGGGCGAAGAGGGCGGAGAGCTAAAGATAGGGCAGTAGATATTTGAGTCTGTAGAGAATCGAAAGAAAATTAATCTGGGCATTTACTGCGCGCCGGGTCACTGAAACAGTCTGGGGAAAATAAACCTTGCATCTGGGGTCTCAGGGCACAGCCATGGCCAGTGCGTGGTACCAGAAGTCTATTTTCCCAGGAGCTCACAGAACTGCGGCTCTCCTGATCCTGGCCGCCTCTGCCCTTCTGCTTTTGCATCACAGGGAACCCTGAGAACCTAGCTCGCCAGAATGGAGGCTACAACGGAACCCGCTTCCAGCTCACCTAACTGTGAACTTTGCTTCTGAGGGGCTAGAAGGAATTCCCAGCAGCTGTTAGCCAAGCTGCAAAAACTCCTTGTCCCTCTACACTTTCTGCTGGATTCATTTCCTTGACTGACCGCACGTCTCTGACTCCAGCTTTGTAGCAAGCACATCCTCACAAGTTTGTTTCTCGTTTTCTTACCAGGGCTGGATGGAGTACTTCAGAAAGGGTTAGCCTATGTCCTGCGATATTGCCCCTAAAACCTTGCCAGTATTTGCCTCGCTCAGCTTTAGAAACCAGTAAGTTAGGAAGATTTGTGTAATTGGCTGCCCCTATACCAGACAGGAGTCTGAATAAAGTTTGAAATAAAACCATATTAGTTCAATGACAATAATCATTTTTCTCTGATCTATAAAGGTTATTTGAGGAAGTCTTAATGCATGGTTAACTTTTGCTAACTTAGAGGAAGGACAAAGGGCCTTTATTTAAAACCTTGTGTTTCTTGGACTGCAGTAGAAATGTAATGATATTAAAGACTTTTTAATTTGGGAGGATCTTTTGCTTGTGACTGAAAGCATGAACATTTATTTTTTGCATAGCTAATATAAACGTAAAGCAAATCACGAATCAAGCCTTCCAAACTGAATAATTATTAATAATCTGATTTTAGCTGCTTTTTTTGACATCGGAATTTCCTCTATGAAAATTTAATCCCTGTTTTTTATTTAAAAATTTCCGCAGATGCATACACAGAGTAAAAATGGACTGTCTAAAAGTTCACCCTGAAATTGTTCAATTGCTTGTGTAGTAAAACACTTTTCTTTTAGGCAATAGGTTGATGGTGTTTTCATCCAGTCAAATAGTATTAAATTATTATTTTACACGATGAGAATGAACAAATTTAAGGAAAGAAGGACCCCTAAGCATCCAGATGTCAACAGAAAATAATCCTCATACAATAACACTTGCAAATTAAAGGTTGATATTTCTAATCGTACCTTAGTGAATGATCATTTGTCATTCACAAAATTAAAGCTAATGCATGTTTCTCATGCTTATATATTTTCTGTGCTGAACTATTCGGATACAGTTACAATAAACAACAGCACAGCCACTTTCCAGTTACTTTTATGAACAACGCAATTATATTTTAATCATACCACAGTCATTTCGAAGTCAGGTAGTGGCAGCCCATAGCTTAACAATAATTATTTAACCTCGTTGTTAAGCAGGGATATTACTCTCTGTGAAGAGATAGCTTTACTAGCTGGCGAAGGCCATTATATACCCCATGCTTGAAAATGAAATCTTACTATGAGTCAGGATGAAGCAAGAAACGAGGAAACAAATCACAGCTTGAGAAGCATGACCACAAGACTTCAATTAATAAAAACCTCAGGTCAAACCCCAGAGTGAGGCGTGTGTACATTCTTTTTAAAGGATACCAACTAAGACAGAGAAATAGAGCTCTTGTTTCAGACACTCTATCTTCCTGTTTGAGATACCTAAATTTAGGGATTCTGTAACCACAAGATTCCTTAACCTCCTAATGTTGAAGTGCACAGGCTTACTTTATGCTATTTCAACTGATGAGCTCTACAATGAGAAAAATTAATTTGTTATTAGTCCTAAAAGAAATTTATACATTGAATAGTCTTTTGATATTTATCTTGAAGCTTCTGCCTCAAGCATAACATGATTTGTTGTTCAATTTCAAATATACTAGACTATTTAAAAAATACAACTATATGAATATAAATTAGGAGAATATTGTTTATATTTGTGTGAAGATATCTGCTGTTTTATGGTGTAATTTATTGTATTTTTGGTGTACTCAAAATATTACATAACAACTTCGTTTATTTGCTGTGTACATAGTCTAGTGTATATGTGTATATGCATTTCTAATTAGATTGTTTTAACTAATTATCATTCATCATTGACAATGCATATTTTTACAACCAGGAAACATGATGCTCTTGCCCTGACTACTTGATTAGTACTTTAAGAATTATACCATCTGGACAACAGTAAAAAGCCACACTATTCTCTCCTGGATATCTAGGTCATGGGACACTTATAAATCAAAGTCACCTCTGGCCAGTTAACTGGAGACTAAAATGTCTTCAGATCTGCATAGAAACAGATGTGAAGTTAATGTGATTGTTTCACATCTCACAAGTTTTGCATCATTCTGTTTATACATTAAACAATAATTTCCATGCAATAACATATAATAAGCTGAATTACTAAGCAGTTCATTTAATTGGATACTCATGTATGATTTTCTATTTATCACACAGCATTTTTAAAATTACATTTCACACAAAGATAATAAAGGATTTTCCTGCAAGTTCCATTTTATATAAAAGACACAATCTGTTATGCTGATAATTATCAAATACCCTTCTTAAGAATTTCAAGACTTTAGTCACAAGGTTTCTATGTTCCACTCAGAGTTAAAAATACAATAAAAATATTTGTGTGCTCTGTGTTTGTGAATTTAATTCAAATGTGGCACTGTCTCAGAAGACAGAGAATCAATCACAGGGCTCTGATGTCGCAGCAGTTTCATTGTACCCACTTCACAAAAGTAATAGGCAGTGGCACTGTGCTTTTTAGTGAGGAATGTGTTAAAGATGTTAAGGGTTATGTGTATCACCACTCTTGAGAAAATGACAATGCAGGATTTTAACACCACAAAAAGAAATTAGCACCTTGCAAAGGCTTTGCAAACTGAGGAAATGCAGCACACTCTTGGATGATTCCTTTGCTTCCTTTCTCCTTCTTAGCTCTTTTTTTTAAGTGTCTTTCTTTTTTTTTTCCTTCATTTTTTTTCTCCTTTCTTAAAGGCAACCTAATATAGGTAATCAAGTAATCATAGAACCCTGGTGACATCTTTCATTCTCACTGAATGACTGATCTAAATTTAAAACAGTTTGCTATATTTTCATGGCTGACACAGATTATAGGAATCACATCAGTTCCTTTAACATTATTACAATGTAAACTGACACTTTCCAGAACCACTGTTCTATCATGATCACTCCATAAATTCAAAAATATATGAACTCTTGAGTTTTGTACATGGCTTATAGAAGAGTTAATTACATACAGAAAACTATTTCATAGTAGATGTTTTCATCAGTATGGCTGAAGTAGCTAATGGTATAGTTTTTATGCTAACATAGTTATATACTATTTCAAATTAGATGACTTCATTAAAGCTGTGTAACTGGAAGCAAAATATAGAAAGCTTATTCTTTATTCTGTATGAAAAAGCTAGACTAAAATTTGTTAGATTAAAATATTGAGTATTATCTATTCAGTTCACTTGTTGATATATAATTAATGAACGGTGATATGAGGAAATATGAATGTTGCTTGGAAAAAACTTTATTTATACATAAAATCACAGATGTTAGTACACATTTTAAGTACAACTGCATTTGCCAAAGTCTAGTTAGGAAAAATAATCTGTTAAGGTTTTTTTCAAAATGATACTATTATTTTTAACTTTCTTTAGTTTTCTTTAATAAGTACGTAGTATTTAAAATAAAACTTCATTTTAGCCAGAGCAAAAGTTTTAGGTGACTGCACTGTCCATCTCCCTCCTTTTACTTTTAATGTTTTCAGGCTTTATTATAAAAACTGTACTCAGAAGACTTCCCTTAAGAGGCCCAGTTTGTTACATAAGGTGCACATAAATAGACGTACTCATGTAGAGCAAGGCAGATAAGCCTAGATTTCCACTTATAGTTTCTCAAAACTAAATTTCTCTTCTAATTTCACAAGGTGAGTCAGGAAAACCATGCATTTTGTTAACTGCGGCCGTCTGGCCTGTCTCCACATCACATGAATCTTGCCCTGCCTTCAGCCGACACTGTTACATTTTGTCTGGGATTTGAGTATCACTCTGGTTATGTAAAACTATATTGTTTTTATGTAGTTATACGCCCTTAAATGTTTTAAGATAAAAATCATATTCTGTTCGGACATTGCAAATCCTGTGTGTGATTCCAGCATCTGGAGTCTGAGGCCAGAGGATTCCTGTAAGCTCAAGCAAGCTCAAGGACATCCTGTCTGTCTAATACTTACCAGGTCAGATACGGCTATAGTTAATATGACATCCCGTGAGGAAAGACAGACATGCAGACAAACAGAAACAAGGAAGGAAGGAAAAAGAAGGAAATTTTAACCTATAGAATCTATTAATAGCCTCTCAAAGGTTTTAAACTGCACAATGTCGTGTTGTTCGTTCAAGTATGAACTTCTTGTGCCAAGGTCACTAATGGGTGAAATACTATGATGCATTAGAAAGGACTCAGTGGGATTTCTTGGCTTTCTGAGATAGGGGTTGTCTTTAAAGCAGGCAAATTATTGAAGACCTGGCTCATTGATGGAGTGACTGCCTATGATATTCTCAGGCTCTAAATTAAGGAATTAGGAAAAAAATTGGGGGAATTATTTTTTGTAATTATAAAATAATTTACTCAAAGAAATTTTTTGAAAGAATGTAAATGTTTATATTTGAAAACTATTTAAACTCCATCTCAGCAGACCTTTAACACCTGTGTTTGATACCTATGACTTCATGGAAAATCTATCTCTTTAATTTACATAGCTTCTAATTTCATACAAGAAGGTGATTTTAATGTCTACAGTAAAAGAATGATAGGGTTAATTTCAAATAGTATTTGTTCCTTATTATCAAAGAGATGAATTTTAAGAATGTTACAACAGCCAACATTAGTAATAATAATGGCAATAATGCTTCTACAGATAAAGTAAATACCATAATTATTTGGAAAAACTCCCCAAACTGGAGAGTAATGAGATATGATTATAAAATATACAGGAGATGAATTTTGTACCATTCAATGTAATTACTTGACTTAAAATCTATTTTATAAGGCCTACAAGATATAAAAGTAGTTAACACAAAGTTAAAAATCTCATGATATATTGTGTATATATAGCTGGATATCTATGAGCTCAAGGCCAATCTGGGTTACATGGTGATTTCCAGGGCAACTAGCATTATACAGAGAGACTATGTTACACACACACACACACACACACACACACACACGCACACGCACACGCACACGCACACGCACACGCACACGCACACGCACACACTCGCTCACACTCACACACACATACTCACACAGTCACACACACATACACAGCCATACGCACACAATGCACGCACACGCGCGCGTGCACACACACACATACATGCACAGCCACACAAAAGCAGAGCAAGAATATACACTATTTCAAGCCTAGTTCAGCTGTGTCCTCTTATGAGCTGACTTGTTTTTTATTTTAACACTTTAGACTTTTATCCTGAATCTATCTGCTTTGCTAACAGCAGCATTTGTTTTCCATTCTTACTTCTGCTTCTTTTTACTTCTTCATTCATTTAATTATTTGGGAGGCAGGAGACAGAACCTTTATCCATAGCCCAGATATGTCTGGCCTTAACTCAGGTCCTTCTAACAGTATCTCTTCGATGCTAAGATTTAATAGTTCACTCTTTATATTTTTCTTGTTTGAACACTCAGTAGTGATTTCTCTACACACACATACACATGTTCACACACACACACATATAAAACCAATGATCTCAAAATATGTACATAAATTTTATATAGATATAAAGATAAATACATACTATATATAATTGTATTAGCAACCTAATATTTTTGAATTGTAACATTAGCGTAATTTTTAATTGAATTTGCCATTTTATGAGGTGAAGTATAATTTGAGTTACTTAAGTATCTTCTTACTTTTATAGAGATTGTAATCAAGTATCTGACAAAAATCACTTAAAAGAGGAAAGATCTACTTTGGATCACAGGCAGGGGATACTTCCTCTTATGGTAGGGGAGGCACAGGAGTGGGACCATGGCCTCACAGTGGCAGCAGGAAACTCTTTGCCCTTATCTTGCATCAGGAAGCAGAGAAATGGGATTTGTTTTAGCTGACTCTCATTTCTTACACTTACTGTATTTGTGTTCCACTCCAATGCTCAACCAGTGTAGATGTGCCTGCGTCGCTTAAATATTAATTTGACACAGCTTGTATCTTCCTTGCTGAGACTAGATCTCCAGAGTTAACTTCTAATTTTATCTTGAGCTGACAGTGAGGACCAGGTCTATGCGGGGTCAGGTACCCTTGTGAAGAAGGCAGAATCCATAGAACAGAGGAATAAACATCAGCACATGCTGTGCACATCAAGGGAACTATGTCTTTGCAGGATATGGCAAATGTCAACTAGAGGTAGCATAATACACGAGTAGAAAGCTTCTGGCAATTTCTGAAGATTGCAAGAAGTTTCTATGTATTTGAAAATGTCTTGATCCCAATTCTACCTACATGGTTACGAAGAAAGCAGGTTTCTTCAAATAACACAGACCTACCTGCCATATCACATCAGGAAGCAGTGAAGTCCTCCTAGGATTCCATCTGCATTTATACAAAGACCAGACTAGCAACTGACCAATGATCACATTCTTCCAGCCAGCTGGATCTGTAAGAAATTCCAGGTTAAAATTAATTGTATTGGGGACAGTAAGTATTGTATATGCAGGGAAGTTTTCATTGTGAAAAGTTAGATTTTCAGTGGGGAGTTGATTGAGAATGAATAAGAATAATGAACATGGTTCAAACTAGGAAGCATAATCACCATGGGTAAGGACCTGGTTCCCACTCGCTACCGTCTAGTAATACTCTGCTACAGTTTCTCAAAAGCTTGCACTGTACCTCTTGGTCATGACTATTGCTTTTTACAGTCTTAACCACCTTAATACGTAGCCATAGATACTGGAAAAATTAGCTTGACTCTATCCTGATTTGTTGACCGAAGACTAAAGAACACACTGTACTAACTTAATTGATATTCTTGGAATTTTATAGGGAAGTGAGTCAAACCTTGAAATGCTTATTTTAATGTTTTCACTAAAAGTAGTGTTGTATCTTTGGGAGTAATTTAAGTGATGAAAGGGATTTAGTCGAAGAAGTGTCTAATTATTATTGACAGGGATGATCTTAAGTAAAATATGTGCAAAAGAAACTTCTTTACACTCAGCATACACAAACTTACTAGCATCAAAACTGAAACCAAAATAATTATCTTATTTGAACTAGTCCTTTAACCACATATAAGGCTGATTTAGATGACTTCACTTGTACTTCATTATTATATTTTTGAGTGAATTTATAAATGAGTTTCTAAATTGTCACACCAAAGCTTATAAGATTAGTAAAATTCCTATCTTTAGGGACTTGATAGGGATGTCAAATGAGTTCTGCACAGTTAGTTAGCATTGCAAGAAATAAATCTTCTTCCAAAAATTAATGGAAAATGTTTTGTGTTTATACAAGGTAAAGAAAATGTTCAAGTCAACCAAAAGTTCCTTTCTATCAAATTTCTGCCTTTGTTTTCAAATACGATTTTTTTCAGTAAATACTGTAAATAATTATTTTATAGGAGTGTGAAATATATACAGTAGAATAATTAAAATTGATATTTTAGCTTAATAGTTAAAATTATTGAGCTTAGTTAGAAATGTTCTGACAAATATTGACTGACCTAAATTCTATAATTAATTTATGGTTTCCTAGGTTGTTTCCACTTCTTAGCTATTGTGAATACAGCAGCAATTTTAAAATACTGATACAAATCAGAACAGTAAAAGCACGATTACTTTGAATATACATTTAAAAACTTGCCTTGATTCTAAAACTACAAATTTTAACAAATTATCTCTAATGCCATTCAAATGTAATAAGATGCAAGCTTTCAAAGACAGATATTAATCATGTAGCTAAGATTTCTTTCATATTGATTTATACAAAAATGTAACTTACTTATTTTTTCCTAAAAAATTATATAACATCTATTCATTTAAATGTTTTGAGGACAGCTAGGTTTGAAATTTTGTAAAAACTTAATTGTATTAACACCTAAATAAATGATCAAATACGTGCTCACAAAGGACAAGGGTCAATTTATTGCACTGCAGAAATAGTGAAGACACATAGTATATACAAGGAATAATTCCAGTTTTTCCGATTATTGTGTCAGTTTTAGAGTTAGTTCAAAAATAATTTCTAACGGTGGTAAATGCTGCCATCTAGAGGACTGTTTCTGCAACACATATAAATATGAAAGTAAAATGGGAAACAAGTCTAAGATGTCGTTTTCTACTTTATAAATCTCAAGAGTTAACAAAATTTCTATAATTTAGATTTATTTTTACAAAATAAATATCCTCTGTGAGATAATAAGTCAGAGACATAGAAATAAGTGAAATAAATGGTAAACTGTCAAAGTATAATGATTGCAGTGTATTACGTATAAACTTTAGAATGAATATTTCTTACAGAAAGACAACAAATCTATTTAAATTATTCTTGATTTTATATCTGTGTTTCCTAATGTGTTAGTTTTAACGTGTTTTTCCCAATTTGCATTTTTTGGTCTTGTTTCATTAATTTGCACAATGTATGATTTCTTACCGGTTTCTTGCAGAAAAAGATAATCACCATCAATGTTGAGACGCTTCATGCGCCCAGGACACATGATGGTACAAATGGAAAAGGGCCTGGCTATGCTGCACTCTTTATTAGACATATGAAGTGATAGCAGCATTGGTAAACAATAAACACAATTTGGTGGCATTGTAGAGGCAGTGGCAACCCCACATTCGATTCAAATGAATGTAAATGTACCTGCGGAGTGTCTAGTCAGAAATAGGTAGCTCGTTTTAAGTGTGGCTATATGTTCCACTCATAGAAGATCTACTACTAGTGAAATTCATGACAAACATCTCACAATAATTGTCACCAATGGTATAATTTTCATGAAAGTTTTGGGGCTGGTAATGTTTTCTATTTTGTGTTCTTTTAAGACTGACCTGAACTTAAAATATTAAAGAGCATAAGTTTCTTTATATGTTTAAAAATAAATCCTAAAATTTAAATATAGTCAAACCAACAGCATTTAAATGTACTTCAGCCGAGCTGACATAGCACTCGAGGACGCCTTTGGAAAGGGGAAACCAATATCTGAATAGCATAAAAGTAAGATTTACCTCCATTATCTTAATTTCTAGTTAAAATAAACATTTACAGGCATAGGATGCAGTTTTATTCCATTTTAATTTTCATTCAAATTTAGTGTTAGTAAAAATTCAGTTTTAGTAAAAATGATGACTTACAGTCAAAAGTTCATCCATTCCAAATTCAAAAGTTCCCATAGTCTATAATAGTCTCCAACTTATCTTAGAGCCTAAAGTTCAAAGTCTCTTCTGAGATCCATACAATCTTTTAACTGTGGTCCCTTATAAAATCAGAATAAGAAAACAGATCACATCCTGCCAACACATAGTGACACAGAATATACATTACTATTCTAATATGTAAGGACGAGAGGCTGTGGTGATGAAATACTGGGCCAAAGTAAGATGAAAAAGCAGTTGGGCAAATTCCACACCCTGTGTCTCAATGTCTGAGGTCAAATGCCTCCTCAGATCTCCAACTCCTTTCAGCCTTGTTGACCACATCACCCTTATTTCTCTTGGGCTGATTCCATTTCCTGTTAGCTGTTTTCCTCGGCAGATGCCCCACAGCTCTGGCCTCTCCAACATAATGGATTCTCCAAGGCAATCCAGGCTTCAACTGTACAGCTTCAGGAAATGGCCTCTCTAAGCATCCAGTTAGGGGCACCGCTGACACATGCCTGACCTCAGTGGTTTTTCTTAGCTGAGGAGAAAGGTTCAATATTGCCTTTCTTCTATCTTGACTCGAAATCCAGAAGCACGTGGTCAAAGCTTCCATCTCCCCTAGTACAATGCCATCTTTACGTTGTTTCTGTCCTTCACCGCCTAAGTGTGACTGTCCTGAAACTGCATCTGTAGACCTGCCTGTCTGGCCTCACACTCAGAGATGTGCCAGCCTCTGCCCTCTGAGTACTGGGATTAAAGGTGTGCACCACCACACCATGCTAGAAATTTTCTTGAAAACAAGACAGTTTAAACAAATTGGAAATTTATCTGGGTGGGATCTTGCCCAGAGGTCCTCACTTATTCCATTTCTTAATCTGTTTATCTCCTTGATGACAAGAATTAGTTCCAATTCAGTTTCTGGTGCTCGTTTTCTCCTCAAATATTCTTCCTTTTTCAGCTGGCTCCTTACATTATATATCTTCATTAGAGATAGCATTAGTAACCACATAACAGAGTCTGTTTTGAGATTCCTCTGCCAAGGGAATTAATACAAAACTCTTCACTTTTGCCTCAGGCAAGCTTTTTATACAAGGGCAAAAAGGAGGTACCTTCTTAACCAAAATAGCACAATAATGATTTCAAGGCAGCACATTAGAATTCTTTTCTGAAACATCTTATGCCCTGCCTCCAGTTCAGGTTACTCTCAGCAACACAGTCTTCCATGTTCCTATTAGGATGGTCCACTACACACTACAGTTTATTAATTGCTTTTCTAATCCACAGTTCCAAGGTTTATGTTCTTTCAAACTATACTATGTTAAGACTTACCACAATACCCTACTTCCTGGTACCAGCTTCTGTCTTGTTCTCTATTGCTGTGAAGAGACACCGTGACCACAAAAACTCATATAAAGAAAAACATTTCATTGTGGTGGTAGCTTACAGTTCAGAAGATCACTCCATTATCATCATGGTGAGACACGGTGGAAGGCAGGTAGACATGGTGCAGTAGAAAGAGGTAGTAAGCATTCTACATCTTGCAGGCGACAGGAAATGAACTGTCTTACTGACATGGCTTTAGCATATATGAGACCTCAAATCACACCTCCACAGTGACACAATTCATCTAAAATGACATAAGATATAAGCAGACATAAGTTCCGGTCCCTACCCAAGAAACTATGGTCAATTGTATTGAAGGAAAATTTAGCTTAGCCTATTAAATGTAGCCTATTCCAATAAGGCTATATTTTCCATTAGTGCCTTCCTTTGGAGGCTATTTTCCTTCAAACTACCACAACATATGACTACCAGTACTCATACCTAGACAGCAATGACCCTTTGTGAAACTACAGTATCCCTTTGTAAGTAATAATTTTTTCTAATATCATCTAATATCTATCTATGTATCTATGTACCTATGTACCTATCTATCTATCTATCTATCTATCTATCTGTCTGTCTGTCTGTCTGTCTGTCTGTCTATCTATCTATCTATGTATCTATTTGGTATTTATGTATATATACAATTCACAGCCATTGTAATCCAATGTCCCATCACAAGAAATCTGATGTGGTTATATGGCCTCTGTTGCTCTGTTACTAGTCCATGAGTCTAAACATCTGCAAACTTCTATGATGTTGACTTTCTGAAGAGGTAAGGACAGTCCTAGGGAGCATCATCCCACAATTTAAAATTGCTAATTACTTTCTCCTAGGATCATTAATTTAATGCTCTAGCACCTACCGTTTTGTAAGAGGGAAGGCAGAATTAAAGCCCTGGTGTTCATTAAAGATGTAATTGGTGTCCTATGCATAACTTAAAATATCCTTATGGCCATTTTCAAAACTAAGAAAAAATTTAAAACTTAAAATTTAACTCATCCTAATATATCATTTCATAATGCCACCAATATAAAAGCACATTAAAACTCTACCTCTCTAAAATCTGTCTTGTATTTTCATAGTATATCTTAATTTGAGCGAGTCATAATTCTACTTTAATTGTATTGCATGGAATTAGGTATTGGTCAAGTGCTACTTTGAGCAGTGATAGTTCATAGGTGAGATTGTATTCCTGATGTTCACTTTCCCAGGAGATCTGTAATGTCAGGTTGTTTCACCAGGCATAATGTCAAACATGTTCATTTTCCTGAGAAAATTGCTGCAATGCATTTCATTGTGGAAGTTATTTCTCCTTCCAAATAGCCAGTGACCTGTGGGATGATTCAATGTCACTATATGAATATTTTGTTACTTGACAAATTGGCACTGTAAATTCTGCCATTGACTAATGATCTTCAAGTAAACCTATGTGTCAAGAATCACAATATTTGTTAAATAAGAATGATAACTATATGATTGCTTTATTAGATGACATTTTTAGTAGAAAGGAGATCTCACTTCACCCCCAAGTCTGCTATACACTCTTAAAAATAGACAAGCCAGCCTTGACTTTGGGATGCGTGGATTGCACTTGCCTGGAGTGGATGTACCACACTGAGCTGACCCATCTTGAGACTTCTTGCCCTTTTCGGGGAGGGAATTGGGTGGATGGGAGGGGCAAGGCTGAGGGCTGGCTGGGAGGGATTGGGAGGAAGGAAGGGAGGGGGAACAGGGAGATACATAGATAAAAAGAACATTTTTAAATAAAATAAATAAAAACAAAGACAATTAAATTTACATTTTAATTCTTCTTCATGTTTAGAAAGAGTTCCTTCTACATAGTAACCTATTCTTTTACTTTCAACATACCCTTTTTCTAAAATTATTTTTGAATTAATTAGATAGTTTTTGGTTTGAACAGATTTTGAATTTTCCCTGTAAAGATAGTAAAGGAAAGGATGAAGGTGTATGCTCCCAGATACAGCAGGACTGAGGTATACAGAAATTCACAGAGAATGAGGAAACATTCTCAGGGCTTACGCAGGTTCAGGCCATATGAGATCCCAGCACCAAGAAATAGAAGCCGCAGGCTTAAGCTCCTGTCCCACACCAAGAAACTATGATCAATTGTTAATTGAAGGAAAATTTAGTTTAGTCCAATGGAATCTCAGTGGATATATAAACTTAAGGACAAGCCCAAATCCAGCAGAAAATGAGCAACATAAACAAATTCGATATTTCTGTAAATTTTTATCTCATACAGCTTTGTTGGTGCTTTTATTTATTTTATTGGTCTTTTGCTTGAATATTATAGTTTCTGATTTTGTGTTTTTATTGCACGCCTGTGTGAGTGTGACCTTCTGCTTTTCCTTGGGTTTTTGTATTTATTCTAGTATATTTTGTCTGCTTTATTTGCCTGTTTATTTTCTGAAGTGAGAAACAAAGAAGACTTGGAATTGGACGGGTGGAGCTGATTTTGAAGGAGATAAGGAAGAGAAAATTGTAATCAGAATATGTTGAATGAAAAGTAATTATTTTCAATAAAAACAAGTCATGTCTGGAAGAAGAGAGTACTTCTCTGAACATCAAATTTCTAAAACAAGATTCTGCCTCTTTATCTAGCATAAGCTACTTATATAGAGTCTTTATCACATCTAAACATATTGCTGTTTCCAGATTTTTCTTAACATATTTCAAAATTTTCTGGATAACTTCATGTCCTCCTCCCTCCCTTGATTTTTCATAAACGACACTACAGATTTGCTTATTAAGACCTAGGCAATGCTTTTCATTCACACGATGCTGCAAACTTTATTGTTTTAAATTTTTTTGAGAGTTGGAATAATCATAAAATTATTATACTATAAAAAGCAATCTTGTTTGAGTACACACATGTATACATGTAGTCAACCCTGTAAATGCATGTTTTAATTCCCAAGATTCAAGCACTTAATGGAAACTATTAAGATAAAAATGTGCTTCTCTTATGACTGTATGGGAACATTTTTCCTTGTCATCATTCTCTGAAAAATACAAACAACAATTCACATAGCATTTGTGTTATATTGGGTATTATAAATAATCTCAAAATGACAAAGTATACAAGAGTATGCGTATAGGTTATATGCAAATTCTGTCATTTTATTTAAAGGGCTTGAACATTTGCAGATTTTACTATCCACAGGGGAGCCCCCAAAACCATTTCCTCTTGGAGACCAAGGGAAAGCTGTATGTACCAATGGAATATATGAGATTTAGAAATGCTTCTCTAAATCAAGTTTTTAGCTAACATTATGGTGAATACAGTATTATCTGTGCTGTTTGCCCTTAGAACAGCCTCCAGTCATCAGATTATTTCTGCCTTAAGAGAATAAACTTAGCAAACACCGTTTTCTTTTCTGTCTATGTGCATTGGGAATGAATAGCTCTAAAAAACACATTAAGCCTTACCTTTTCATGGCTTATTGCTGACTCTCCTCAATTGCTAGGTATCCTTTCTCCCCAAGACAAAGAAAGTTATCCATTTTAGAGGGCAGAAAATAAATATAAATGATACACATATGAACTCACAAAGTCTGTGAGAGCACCCACAGGAAACCCGACAAAAGCCCCTTCACTGAGATGGGAAGTGGACCCAAAGTCCCACCTTAACCAAGAAGCTATTTGCAATTGGTACCTGCTGAGAAAGACAAAATCAGTTGTCTCCAATGGATGTCAGTGAGTGTATCATCCTCAATGCAAGGACAGGTTCCAGGTGCAGGAACAGCTGAATACCACAAAGCAGACTCCATGTTTTACTGTTTATGTGTTGTATTAAGGGGGATAGGCTTTCTGTATAGTTTGACCCTACTTTTGTATCTTTGTGCTGCACGAATTCTGGTTGTCATAAAGGAAACTCAGAGCTAGATATCAGGAAAGGCTGAAATATCAAAGAGAGAAAACACCACAGTCAGATCTCACCCAGCTCTCTTCCAGCTCCCTCAGCCTTGCTCCTTGTTGCTTCTACTGCCTCATCTGTCTCCCTACATCTGTCTTAAATACCTTCTTCTCCAGTTGTTTCACACCCAGGTTAAGTTTAAAGGTGTGGACTACTACTATTTGGTAGTTAGCCTAGAACTCACAGAAGCACAGAAAGATTTATATCTCTGGAGTTATGGGATTAAAGGCATGGTAACACCACTGCCTTCCTGGGAGTTTGGAAAAACCTCTGTAAAACAAATTGTTCTCAAACTCAGATCTGCCGGGATTAAAGGTGTAGGTCACCACTCCTGATCCTTAGTAGGTCTTTCCCATGCTGGGATTAAAGGTGTGAGTTACCACTCTGATCCTCCTGGAATGACTGGTTTCATTAAATATATAACATAGCACTACAATAATGTGTTTCTATGTCTGACTTCATTATTATACCTATTTCAACACCCCCTTAACAGATGGGAATTTTACTTATTTAGTTACTTATTTGTATTTGATGAGTTGTTAACCCAGCTTCCAGGAGAAGCTTTCAGGATAGTATACAACCTGAAAGGCATTTAAACATTCTTCCTGACCAACTGAGATCAGTGCTTAAATACCTCTGGAGCTCCAGAGTCTGTTTCCAGATCTTTCTTCCCAGTCCTATGACTGCTATGGTTTCCTTCCGGTTTCATACATGTTAGTGCTTCTGGAATTCCAGTCAGAGGCACAGGCATCTCCATCCCTTTTGCTGATTAATCTGGCCTTGTTTTTATTTCTACCCATCCATGTTTGGAGCCAGCTTTAATTCTCTGAACAAGAGAGGGTCAAATATTCTTGTCTTGATTCTGAAAAAAAAATCATGATAAGAAACAAGCCTTTATCTACTGCCATATAGTGGTGTATGTTCTTATTTGAACTTCATTCCTACGTCTTGGGATATTAGCTTTTTAAACATGCACTTTCTTCTCTACCTGCAATGTGCTCTTCTGCCCAGCATCGCCATGACCAGGTTAAACTTTGGACAGTGAAAAACTTCAGCTTCTATTTTCATTGTCTGGTCTCCAGTTTCTTGCTGTGTACCCTCCACTCTTTGATCTTTCTTTCTCTTTCTGGTCTTCATAAATATTCAAAAACCTTCCTTTAGATACTCTAAAGTATTGAGGTCTATGTCCCTACACTTAGGTATAGAAATCCTAATAGGCAAGGGGTAGTGCATTTTAGGGGGTAGAGCCTTTCAAAGATAAACACTTAAAGCACAGGCTTAGTCCTTAGGAAGGGGATTCCTGAAGTCATTAGAGGCCCTAGAGAACTCCTGTGTACCTTCTGTGATGAGGTTCCACATAAACAAAACAAAACAAAGTAAAACACTGACAAGGAAACTGTTCTTTACCAGACACCAAACAGGAAAATGAATATAACTGTGAAAAATAAATGTTTGCTCTTTGTTTTGTGTTGCCTTATTGGTCTGTGTTCCTTCGTTCTTGTCCTCCAAACAAAAGAGTAGGGCTTGTAGTCATTTCCAAATTTATAGGTAGTCACTATCTTACAGTTTTAAAAATTGCTGTACCTGATATATGTTGTATATGAGATATATAACATGAATATACTATATATGTAGAATACATATAACATATACACTGTGTATGCTATATATGCATATACACTTATATTTTCTCTGTAATTGTCTATTGTTTCTTTAAATTCATTACCTTATGAAGAAAAACGCCTGCATTTTAAATAACCAAGCAAGCACATTTAAAAGGTCACAATGAATTGCAGACAGCTGACTCACAACTAAAATAATTAGTTTACTATGTCTGTTGGTGACATTTTTTGGAAGTTTCAGGGTTTTTTTTTTTTTTCCATCCTAAGGTAAATGTGATAGTCTTTTACAGTAACAGAGATTGGTACACCACAATATTCCACTTAATATGTTGCTCCATTTACTCTGTAATAAAGCCTAGTTAATTATAATAAAATAACTATGTATTAATCATAGTTCTACCATTTTATTAAGCATTGGGTGACTTTTAGCTTACACAGAATGATAATGATTTATTCTTTTAAATGGTTTTTGCCATTATTTTCCTTTGATTGAATTATTTTTGATAGTATGTCCAGATTATTGCTTCCCTGTGGCTCTGCTTCTTCCTTGGTATAGTTGGCTGCACTGGTTCATGTGGGTGGAAGGAGATGAAGCAAGAAACAGGGTTCCAAAGGCTAGGGGCACAATGAATACAGTTCTTTGTAGACAGACTTCAGTGAATCTGCTCAGCTTTATTCCAGAGTATAGGGAATACATAGGATTTGGGATACTGGGGACAACCCCTACTTTGCATTAAGTTACATGCTCCTTTCCCAAGACTTTGTATGTAGCCGTAGGGTCCAATAGTAGAGCTTCTAACCCAAGTCTTTTAGAAAGAATCTGTGCCAAGGGTCAAGCTAAAGATAAATTAGGAATATGGTTTTTAGATAAGGTTAGTTCTCTTGGACAAGGGGCATTCTCCAGATAAGAGCAGGTAGAGGTATGGAAGATTTGCTGGGGAGGAAGTATCCATGTGTTGAACTTTTAGGAAAAAGCTGCTAGGCTATGATACACTGTAGTCTCTGTGCAGCCAACAAGACATTCCAACAATTCCTCCTGTGGACTCCCACCAGTCCCTCTCCATCTCTCTTTCACCCAGATGCATTCTCTTTCTATTTTTCAGAAAACAGACAGGGTTCTAAGAGATAATGATATGATATAAGACAAAAATAACACAACGGAGTTCCACATATGAACAAATAGAAGGAAATGAGACCAACAGAAGGCACAAGAATCAAATCAGAGACCCAGTACTTCACATACTCAAAAATCCTAGAAAAGCAACAAACAGAAGCCACACTATATAGACTTGTGCAGGCCTTATGCATGCATCTCCAGTCTCTGTGAGTTTATATGAGCTTTGGTCATGCTGACTTAGATGGTCTGGTGTTTTGGTGTCCTCCATCTGCTCTGGCACTTAACACTCTTTTGGCCTCCTCTTCTTCAGTGTGCTTGTGCCCTGAGGAAAGTGATTTGATTTAGGCATCTCATTTAGGGCTGAGTATTTCAAGGTGTCCTACTCTCAGTGAAAATACTGGCTGTGGGTCTCTGGAATTCTTCCCATTTTTGCAGCAGGAGGAAGCTTTTCTGATGATGGCTGAGCAACACACTGATCTATGAGTATAGCAGAATATCATTAGGAATCATTTTATTGTGAATTTTTTTTCCTTTAAGAAAAGTAGTGTTTATTTTTACTCCAGGTCCTTGGTTCCTCGTCACTCAAGCAACGTTGGGCATGGGTTCCATCTTACAGAGTGGACCTCCAGTCAAATTAGGTATCACATGTTGTTGGTTGGGTACTCCTACAACTTTTAAGCCACCCTTGCCCTCACATAGTGGTTCTCAACTCATGAGTTGCAGCACTATCATTTTATTAACATTGCTATCCATTTATTGACCAGTGTTAAATGACGTTTCATATGGATCACCTAAGACAATTAGAAAACACAGATATTTATATAATGATTCATAACAGCACCAACAATTACAGTTATGAAGTAACAGTGAAAATAAATTTGTCTCCACAGCATTAGAAATTGTATTAAAGATTTTCAGCTGTATTAAAGAGTATCTCTCTATAATAAAGGGAAACAAATGGAAGATTGGGATCCATTGTTCTAGTATAGCTTGAAGAAAGGACAGTATTGTTTCCCAGGAGGTGGGTACTTCCTCTCTCTCTCTCTCTCTCTCTCTTTCTCTTCTGCCTGCTCACTCCTCTTTTTCTCCACTCCCCGATAAACTCTTAAAATTGGTTTTTTTTTGTATTTTTCTTTCTTACTTGGTGAATACAACACATGCCACCTCTTCAATTTAGCTGTGTCTTCCCATATTCCCTTCCTTGTCCCCTCTCTCTTAGCTCTTCAACTTGATTCCTCCGTAACAGCCCTCTAGCCCTCCATTCATCTATAACCATCAATTTGATTCCCTGAAGGAGAAAATCTCTCTTAAAATATACCAATCCAAGATCAATATTTATTTGAATATAAACCAACACTCACAATACAGGTAACAGCTTGTATAGGCACATGAGCGATCAGATGATCTACGTGATGGACAATGGATGCCGATCCAGTCTCTCAAGAAGCCAGGAACAAATGGAACCCCAAAGATCCCAGCAGTCCCTCTTGAATGGGGCTGGCCACTGCCCCTTCAGGAGCTCGGGACCCTGGATAAGTGTCTTCCGACCTTATCAGCTGACACCTGAATCTCACCACAATTCCCCTTTCCAAAGAAGATCTGTACTTTCTAGTCTGTTACTATCCACCTAACATTTGTGGTTTTATGAAAACTACCAAGTTATCATTGATGTATGAGCTAATATCCACATATAAGCAAAAAAAAATACACACACACATATATATAAATAAATATATCTTATTTGTCTTTATAGGTCTGGGATCTCTCACCCAGTATGCTTTGTTTCATTTTGCAGTACCATCCAGTTACCTATGTGAATTTCATGAATAACTTTTTTTTTGATGACAAGTTAGCACCACACTATATGAATGTACTACATTTTCTTTGTGTGTTCTTTTGTTGAGAGGTCTAGTTTCTTTCCAGTTTCTGACTATTATGAGTAGATAAGCAATGAACTTGTTTGAATACACGTTTCTGGGATGGGATGAATGTGTCTTTTGTGTACATACTCATGGGTGGTACAGCTGTATCTTGGGGTTATCATGCCCATCTTCCTGATGAACTGCCACACTGATTTCCATGATGGCTCTATAAATTTGCACACTTAGTGGCAATAGATGAGTCTTCTTTTTCTGTTCCTTACTCTACAACCTTGCCAACACTAGATATCACTAGTTTTATTGATTTTAGCTATTCTGAGGGTTTCTAAGATGAAATGTCGAAGAGTTTTGATTTTCTCCCCTGATATATAAAAATGTTGAATATTTTCTTATGTGTTTTTTTTTAACAATTTAAATTTTCTAGTTTGAGAATTCTCTGTTTAAATTGATACCCCAATTTTAAATTGAGTCATATTTTGATATCTGTTTTTTTAGTCCTTTATGCATTTTGGATATTAGTCCTCTATTAGATGTGTATTTCATAAACTTTTCTTTTTTTGAAGGCTATCACTTTGTCCTAATGGTATACTTTGCTATACATAAGCTTTCACATTTTATGAAATCCCATTTATTAAATGTTTATATTAGTGCCTGTGCTAATGTTATTCTGTTCAGAAAGTCTTCTCCTGTGCCAATAAGTTGAAGGCTGTTCCCTACTTACACTTCTGTCAGGTTCAGTTTATATGACTTTATGTTGAGAAATTTGATCCATTAGGAGTTGATATATTACAGGGTGATAAGTGTGGATCTATTTGGATTTTTCTACATGTAACTATTTGGGTTGACCAGTACCATTTGTTAAAGATACTATATTCCCACCATAGTGTTTTTAATTATTTTTTGTTCTTTACTCAAAATCAAGTGTCTATAGGTATATGGATTTATATTTGAGTCTTAAGTTGGTTCACTTTTTGATTTTTTTTTTTTTTTGGCCAATATGTTGTTTTTATTATTATAGCTCTTTAGCACAATTTGAGGTTGGTAATGGCAACACCTCCAGCAGTTCTTTATTATTCATCATCAATTTAGCGTTTCTGGGCCTTTGGTGTTTCCATGTAAAACTGAAAGTTGTCCATTAAAGATTTGTTAAGAATTTTGTTAAAATTTTGATGGGGATTGCATTGAATCTGTAGATTACTTTTGATACATTAGTTATGTTCACTGTTACTTCTACAAATCTACAAGTATGGAAAACCTTTCTTATATCCTTTGATATCTTTTTCAATTTTTTCCTCAATGTCTTAAACTTTTTATCATATAAGTCTTTCACTTGCTTAGCTGTCCCAGGATATTTTATATTACTTGTGTCTGTCATGAAAGGTGTTGTTTCCCGGATTTCCCTCTCATGTCGACAGTCATTTGTAGAGTGAAACTGAACACTAGTTGGTTTTAATAATAAAGAACTGAAGCTAGGTATTAGGGTAAATGCGGAAGATTAGAGACATAAGGGAGTAAGCCATGGCCATCTTTTATCTTTATGACTTCTCAGACTGAGAAGGGGACAAGCTCCTGTCTCAGTCTGCCTTATTAGTTCTTCTCTCTTTGCCCAGCCATATCATTGCAGTTTACTTCTCCTAAGTGCTTTGATTAAAGGTGCATGCCACCGCTGCTTCACTTCTATAGGCAACAAATGGCTAGCATTGATCTTCAGGCCAGCATTATTTGCTAGAGCACAAACAATATATCACCACAGTCACATATGTGGAGGGCAGCTGAGTTTTCTGTGTTAATTTTGTATAACGATATATAAAGTGTTTATCAGGTGTCAAGTTTTCTCCATGTAGGTTTTAGGGTCACTTATGCCATATCGCCTGCAAATAAAGATATGATTTCTGCCTTTCCTTTATCTCCTTTTGTCTTATTTCTCTAGGACTTCAAGCAATAACGCATAGGCATGGAAAGTGTGGACAATCTTGTCTTGTCTCTGATTTTAGTGACATTTATGTGAATTCTTTTCTTCGTTTATGTTGACATTGCCTATTGACATGCTGCAATTGCCTTTATTGTGCTGAGTATGCCCCTCGTGTCCTTCTCTCTCCAGGTAGATTAAAATCTCTTATTCTGTATCAAAATAAAAGTCTTAAAGTTTTAAAATATAAATTCTGGACTAAAATATAATTAATAATATTTCAGTTTTTAATTTTTGTATTATGACATTTTATAAATTTATAAAGATTTTTCATCCAGTGCGTTTCTTAGTATATTTCCCCTTCTCCAGCTGCTCTAAGAACCACTTCTATCTCAGTACACACTCAGTTTCCAGTTTCTTATTTTTTTCCTGCCTCATCAAGTCCAATTTGTCTTTGTCACAACTTTTGGGTTTAGAGCCTTAGGCAGCAACTTGGGCTGGATATCACCGTGACCCTTGGTGGCAGCACAGGCCACCAAAATCAGTATAGCTCCAGGACCGATGTACATATGGTCCTAATGTTGGAGTCTCTGTTCCTGCCACAGGTGAGATCTATGTTGATGTCCATGACCCATGTTGCTGCCAAAGATTACAAGTATGCCTGTGGTTTTACTGCCACATATCAACAAGCTGATATCTAAAGACTGTGAAGCCCGCAGGGTCATTCTGATCTGAATAGTCTGTGCTGACAAATGGAGACATGGTGTCCTTTCTTCCCAGGATACTGCTGAGGACCATATCAGGGTCTGTAGCCCTACAGCAGCAAGGGTATGAATTGACATTCATGGTTCCTTTTATTTTGAGGCTGTGCAGATACTCAAGTTGTGGTCAGCCATCTGAAACCAGAATAAGAAATTTAACTGGAAATACTTTAAAGTTCTTAACTTTGTAAATAATTTTTAATAATTACCTTGAGATAAGGTTCCCATAGCTATAATGTGAAACTCAATGTTATATTGAAATACTTGACCAGATTTGATTATATTTAAATTAAGCTGTAACCACATAATTAAAGTTCCAAGACAAATGTGATGGATTTTCTTCCTCAGAAGCCGACAATGCACTTTCAGGCTCTAGTCAGCAAGTGTTTCCCCATTAGTTTGTGGTAAGTCATTCTATTTTGAATGTAAAGGGAATAGCCATGGAGTTTGACATTAGGTGTCGTGAGCCACCAAAACAGTGGGCATAGGGTGTTTTGTTTTCAGTTTCTTGACTCTCCTTAATCTGATTATCATTTCATAAACATATCAACTGACAAAATAATTGAATTATCTGATTGTGTTACTATAATCTGTAGTATTATGGTTCTAACCTGTCTGGTCTGTGGTCAAGACCCTCAGACCCTCAGACTTGCAGACCTGCAGACCCGCAGACCCACAGTCCCACAGAAACACATAGACACTTATATTAATTTTATGCTGATTGGCCTATGGCTCTGGCATATTGCTAGCTAGATCTTGCTCTTAAACTAACCTATGATTTTTATCCTGTTCAGCCATGCTGCTCAGTACATTTTCTCAGAGCAGCACAGTTGTCTTTGCATCTTCTGGCTTCTCTGGCGTCTCTGTAGCACATCTCTGCTCTGTTCTTCTTTTTCCTTAGTTTTCCTAAGACTGGTAGCCCTGCCCACACTTCCTGTGTGCTTTCAGCCAATCAGCATTTTTATTAAACCAGGAGGCGGGACTATTATTTACAATGTAACAACATAATCCCACTATAATAATCATTTAATTTTTTTTCAATATACCAGCCTTATTTTAATATAAATTATACATATCCTAATAGTGGTCTGTAATTAGAAATATTACCTAGCAATATTTGGAAATCATTAAGAGTCTGCAATCTATTTCTCCTTTATTTGTACATTTTGGGGTCTAATTTTTTTGTTGACTAATTTTTATATTCTAAATAATTAATGGAATCTCCTCTTTATATTTTTTAGGAGGAATTTGTAATTCCAAACAGGTCTTTTTTTTTCACTCATCAAGCATTCTTTTTAATGTATCTATGTTTAAGTCTACCAACAAGATATCATCTATGTGATGGTAAATGATAGATTGTGAGAAATGCTTACATATTACTTCTAATGACTATTTTACAAGATATTGGTACAGTGTGGGTCTAATTAACATTCCCTGTGGGAGAATAGTTCATTGATATCTCCTTATAGGCCAATAATTATTATAAGTGGGCACTGTAAAGGCAAATTTTTCTTTGTCCTGCTCTTGTAGGAGTGTTGTAAAGAAACAGTATTTTAAGTCAATAACTGCAATAGACCATTCTTTAGGTAACAGAGAGGCAAAAGAATTCTAGATTATCACAATCCCAGAAAGCTAGGCATGGGATGTACCCACTCATAAGTCAATTTTAGACTAAAGTCAAAGAATACCCAAGTTGCAAACTACATCCCTGAATAGCTTGGGATCAGAAGGAACTTAAAAGTGACATTCAGAGATTTCCCCTAGGAAAAGAAAATAGAGAAGATTACCTTAGCAAATTGGGATCATAACAGGTTGTAACCAAGAAGAGGTGGGAGCAAGTCATGACAGAAGGAGATGGTTGAGTGAGAGGAACAACAAAGAGGGAGAAGAAAAGATATGGATATTTTGATAGAGGAAGTGAAGTTCGGATTGGGAAAAGACTGGGTGCAAGGGAAACTTCTAAGAACTCACAGGATGTCTCTGTCTAGGTCTCAAACCAATAGTGGAGGAGGTGCCTAAACAGTACTTCCCCTGTAACCAAATGAATAACCACTCTAAATGTCATTACAGAACCTACATCCAACAATGAATTGAGGTGGAGTCAGAGATCAATGGCTGAGCATTGGGCTGAGCTTCTGGTCCAGCTGAGAGCAGGGGAGGAGAGTCTGTAAGAGCAAGGGGATAGGGTTATGAGGAACATTCCCACAATGATGGCTGGCTGGAGCTCTAGGGAGCTCATGAATCAAGAACAGCCATTGGGGAACCACTGGGAAAAGGAGCTAGGCCTTTAAGAGTAGGCAACTGTAGATTGGCATGAGAAGTATGTAGAGCTATAGGGGGTGGGATCAGACTGTGTTTCTGTGAGTGGTCTGGTACCTTAGAGACCATTCCCTGCAGAGGAACACCTAATCCAGTCTTGATTTTGAAATGAGGAAACTGGACTTGCCTGGAGTAGATGTGCCACACTGAGCTGACCTACCTTGGGACTTCTTGTCCTTCTGAGGGAGGGGATGGGTGGATGAGGAGGGGTAGGCTGAAGAGTTACTGAGAGGGATTGGAAGGAGTGAAGGGAAGGGTGAAAGGGGGGTACATGGATAAAGAGATATTTTTATAAAAAATAATAAAATTAACATAAAAAATCATTTCTTAATATTACCCAACTGCATCATGGGACAAGATTTTTAAAAAATCTGAGAAAACAAGAAGATAGAGTCATTCTGCCTGTTGATTTCACAGATTTTGGTTGCAGGTCTATAAAATCCATATTTGTAGGCATGTAGTGATGCTGAAATATCACAATGAAGAGAGGACCAAAGAAAAAATTCTCATGTTTTGCCATTCAGAAAGATGAAAGAGAACGGAATGTGCAGATGGTCTGGAATATCTTTCCAGGGCACGTCCCTAAGTACTTACTTGTCCCAGCAAATTCCCACCTTCTACTTTGTACCACATCGCAGCAATGTCATGAATGAAACAGAGAAGTAACTCATTAGATCACAGCTTTTAGAAAACAATCATTTCACAAAAGGCCATCATCTGGGAACCAAGCTTTTATCAATTCTTTGGTGGACATGACTGATTTAAGCCAAAAGGACTATCATCTTTCCTTCATGTAACATTACTGTTCTTAATCATAATCATTTCACATACAGATTTTTTTCTTATTTGTTAGATATCTTATTGCTTTGTAGACATCGAATACTCCCCAAATTTTCTATGGCACACATGAACATTGATAGAAAAATTGGAAGTAAGGATTAAGATCTAACTTATCACTATTATCTTTGGATTGGCATCTTTCCCAAGTCCTGCTGGTTTTCCACAGCTACAGATGAACCCTAAAACTAATTCAGATCTTTTCTCCTATGATTATTAAAAAAAGACAAATTTTATAAGAAATCAAGATATTCAAATAATACAAGAATCTGTAAGAATGGCAATTTTCAAAGGGGCAGGACCATAGTCATTTAATTTTATGATAAATCTTAAAATTGACTAAACCTCTCCACTATCATCACAAATAAATTCCTAGAAATCCACTGGAAATATCAAGAGACTCTGTCAGGAGACTGATGAAAATAGTTGAAGTTATCTTGGTTCCTTGCAAAATTTATTGAATCAAGGATGACTCATTTGAGATTGAAAGATGACAGGCCTTAGATAACTTGAAATGAGTTAATTTTATGTCACGTTGTATTTTGAATAAGCTATTCTTAGTCATCTTATGTTGATCTCTATGATCCAAGCTAACTCTTTAAATAATCCTAATGATAGGCTGTTGCTTTCTTTATACTGTGCTCTTTGTTATAAGAATTCAAATGCTTGGGACAAACAACTTTTGAGCAAACAAATGATGGTCCTAATGGGCAAACCACTTATAAATATCATCCTCAGTTCAAATTTCAAAACCATATATTTGTGTGTGTGTGTGCGTGTGCGTGTGTGTGTGTGTGTGTGTGTGTGTGTGTGTGTGTGTGTGTGTGTATATATATGTCCTTTTCTGATATCTTTTCCTCTCTCTGTGCTTGAGGGAAAGAAAAGCTTTACCACTGAGCTGAGCAGCAATCACGTTTTTGAAGTCTTGCTTTGAGTTAGACAACTTGATAATTACACTGACATTTCTCAGGGAAGTTTCTTGAAACTTTTAGCATCTTCATTTGACCATTGATTAATTGTTCTTGGAGAAACTTAGAAGATAGATTCATGAAACTTGTAGCTAAGTCAGTGTAGATTTAAAGACAGTTTGTTTTTGCTTTAAAGCAAGCTATCTCTTTTATAAAGCTTCTAAAATCTGTGACAATCAAATCATATTACTTAGCTTTCATTTTAGCTTTCCACTAAGATTTCATTTCTAGAAGTTACTCTATATTGTGAAAAGATATTTAACTGCTAGTTGGTGTCTAATTTGTGGATTTATTATCTGAATGAATTTATTAAAACAATTGCGTAAACCAAAATGCGTCATAGGAAAAGCAACTCTACTAACATTTAAATGATTTTTATAGTTTTTGTTTTTTATGTATTTCAATGATTCCTTTGTTTCTTCTCGTTTCATTTTTACTGCATATGTTATTAATAGAGTTCTTTGCTAAAACCATGTTCAAGATGATTAAAAGTTGTTAACGTCAGTAAAAAGCTGTCTGTATTATTTTATATAAAATTATAAATTACTTAGTATTTCATTTTTTTCATAGTTACATTTTGCCTCAATTTTGTGTTTCTCACATTTATTTAATTTTATTAATATCACTTTTATGGAAGTTACCTATGTCTGTGAGTCCTGATTCTTGACTACCAAGGTAAACTAAATGCCCCTAAATGTCAAAAGATTAATTCTTTAATAGTAGCCTTCAAATAGAGTTTATCATAGCATATGCCTCAGTTAATAGTGTAAGTTAGCTTTAAAAACTTAGGAATTTCAAGTATCTAAACTTTCTTGCCTTTAGGCTTTCTTCAAGGCGAAACATTTCCATTCAAAAACACATTATTTTTAGAAGAGTTCATCATCCTAAAAAATACAGCTGATACTTTGTATATTTAAAGGAAAAAATTTAAACTCTTCTTGCCTTGAATAAAATTTGTAAAAATAAATGATTTTTAGTGTCTTTGGCAAGTAGAGACAGGCAAAATCCTACTTTTCTCCTTAAAAAAGTTTCTCTAAGTTTACTCATTTTAGAATGTCAATCCTAGAGCTGTCCTTTACCATAAGGGATATTGTACATCAGTTAGACCACAATTGTCCAGATTAATGCCAATCTCTATTCAGTTATATAGCCTTTAATCTAGTCACTAGAAAAGGCATATGTCAGATCCATTATAAAATGAAAATACTAGCATGAGGCTAAAAAAATGTATATTAAATTTGTAATGAATACAAAATGTTGCAAATACTAGAAATGAAAGGTATGTAAAATTTCTTTATTACAAAATATTTATTTTATTTTCTATCTATAGATGAGTGTTTTGCCTGCATATACGTATGTGGCTGATGAATGCCAGAAGAGTACATTGAGCTATATATATGAAATGATAGATAGTTCTAAGCCATTGAGTAGGTGCAGAGAATCAAACTCATATCCTCTGGGAAGGCAGCAACTGTTTTAACAATGAACCCTCTTTCCACCCCACATATTGGCAATTTTTCCCAAAGCAGTGCAATGCAAGCTGAGTTATGGATATGCAGAAAGTTTATGGAGGTAAATCTGATGTGAGATGTCTTTATGTATGCTGCAAATTCCATTAGACAATAAAGAAATTGTTTTGGCCTGTGGCAGAACAGCTTAGAATCAGGTGAGAAATCCAGTCATAGATACGGGGAAGGAGGGCAGAGTCATGAGATCAAAGATTCAGCTGCCCAAGAAGCAAGGTATAAAAGGTTAGCCACGAGGCACATGGCAATACACAGGTCTATAAAAGTGGGTTAAGATAGAAGAGATAGCTAGTAATAAGTGTGAGTCATAGGCCAAACAGCATGTAATTAATATAAACCTTGTGTGATTATTTGGGACCAAGCAGGTCTACATCTTAGGACTAGACAGGCCAGAAGTTTCCTACTACAAAAATCTATAGATATTTATTGAGGCATAGAATGATCTGCGTTACTAAAATCCAAGAACATTTGTAGGTTGATCTGGAAAATACATTGAATAATCATTCACTGTTTGGACTTTCTTCTGGTTACCATACAGAATTATCTTATTAATATAGTAGTAAAATCTTAAATGTCAATTTTTAATTATCCATTCATGCTTCTTTTCTTCCCTTCTCTCTCTCTCTCCCTCTCTTTCTCTTTTGTTGTCAGTACTGGGTATTGAACTTCAGATCTTGAGAATGAGAGACATATCATTCTGCCTTTGAACTATATCCTAAGCTTTCAAAAGGTATCTCAAAGAAATACTTGAGACTAACTGGATAACTACTAGGAATTTAAAGAAAAATATTGGTGTAATACAAATATGTGATACCTATAAGTAGCAAGTGGCTTTTAAAAATGTAATTGATTTCATTATTCTGAAAGAAACATGATTTATTCTTGTTTCCTACTTACTTTTGAACTGTAGGATAGGATGATAGGATGGTAAGCCACTGAAACATTTTTAGAACAAAATATTACAGAAAAATTCCCAAGGTTTTTTTTTCTTTTTATGTCTTGAAATTTTATTTGTTTATTTTTATTTCATAAAATAAGAATAATTATATTAAGACATTCTGAAAGAAAAAAAAACAATGCCAAATTAAAGATACAAAGTACTAAGGAAAACCTCCCATTTTTTATTAATAAAATTTGAATTATAGTCAATGAATGTTAAATTTGAATGCAAATGTGTTGAAAGATGTGAATAAAATGATTTCCAAAATTGCTTCTGAGCCAAGTGTGGGATAATGTTCTTGTACACTATAAAGATTTGTCATTGGTATTGACTTAATAAAATGCTGATTGGCCAGTAGTCGCACAATAAATATAGGGAGGATGACCAGACCAGGAGAATTCTGGGAATAGGAAAGGCAGAGAGGAGCCACCAGCCAGATTCAGAGAAAACAAGATGTGAATGCTGGATTGAGCAAAGGTACGAAGTATATACCTAAACACAGATAAGAACTATGTGTTAATTTATGTGTAAGAGCTAGATAGTAATATGCCCATTACTATAATGTTAAGCCTCGGAATCATTTATTTGGGAAGTGGCATATGGGCATTTGAGACTTCCTGGCAGTACAGAAACTTCGTACTATAGACAAGAACTATTTTTATATATCTAATGTAAATTTTTAATTGTGTCATTAGAAGTAAACTTTCTTAAAAATTGAATAAACCTCTGATATTTTAATGTGACCAAACTATCTGAAGAATAAATGATTCATGAGAAACACTGAAGACTATTATCAAAATACAAGCGAATAAATGAAACATATGAACTACACAGCAGAAACGATCTATACACTTGTAACCTACATGAAAATTATTTCGTGGTTTATTTTACTCTTTACATGTGTTACAGTACGATTGTGTATTTCATCTGGAATATATCACCACTGTATTTCTAAACAGTGAGAGGCCTAGGATAAGTAAACACAAAATAGGATGAAAAACATCATTATTTACTTCTATAAAACAATACTAATTTCAGTCTTAATTGTTATATATATTATGCATATATATGTTTAGAAACTGCTCTTCAGGTAATAAATTCTACACAGAGTAAAGTTTGGAACAAGCTAACAAAATTATTAAAGAGCTACTGGCCACTGGGTCACAAGTGTGATGATAACCTCTATAGCTAGAAGTTATTGATAACCATGGCCACTGAATTTGGACATGCGTTAAACTTCCTGTCATCCTGTGATAGAATTTTAAACTAGAAATTCAGTCATTTAGAGTATTGTTTGGAGTGGCCTAAACATATTATTCAATAAAGTCTCTGTATGATGATCATAGTACACAAACTACTGATTTATTGCTTGCAGTAGCTAACTACTTGTGAAGTTTGAACCAGCAGCATGAGCACATCATAATCAGTATCTTTGCCTACCTTTCTGTTGTCTTCATAGGGAATTGAAACTTGCAACATAAAAAGATCAAGGACTCTCTCTCTCTCTCTCTCTCTCTCTCTCTCTCTCTCTCTCTCTCTCTCTCTCTCTGTGCATGGTAAAGGGTATACACATGAACATGTTTAACAAGTACTCTGCCTCTGAAGTATAGTCCTTCATAATGTGCTTCTTGAGTGTATTTATTTCTAAGAACAGATATAAGCAAATAATATATTTTTGTTGACCTTGTGTTTCTAGTAGTTGTAAAGGTGTGGTGTCATTGATATATTAGTAAGTACAACGAGAAACCACTCATGGAGTCAGAGAAAGCACAGCTGGTTGGTGTATGCCTGCTCAATGTCTCTCCCATCTCACTCTTTTTTTTTTTTTTTTCAATTGAGTTCAAGTTTTCAAAAACAGCAAACTTTCAGCTCATCACAAAACCTCGAGGCTGCATGAATTATGGAGGCAAATGCTTCATATAAGTATAGATTAAAAAAATTACAACTTTCAACCTGGAGAAATAAAAGTCAAGAAGGGATGTTACAAAATCCATAAATTCAAAAACATTATGAGTGAATGGAGAAGAATATTTTCAGCAATGTGAGAACATTTGAAGAGGCTGTCCCTAGAAAGTCACAAAATACACTTTTTAAAACTAATAAAAGACACTTCTATTTTACAGAGTGAGTTGTAAAACTCTGGAATTTAAAACTCTGAAGATGATCCGTGTTGAGGATATAAATAAACTTAAAAGATGGGAGAAAAAAGTTCCATGGCTTATAAATCTGCAACAAATTGAAGAAAGCTAAGATGCAAGGCTGATATGCCTCCAAGATAGGGACTTTATTAATATTTCAAATAAAGTCCGGTTTCTTTGAAGTTCTCCAAATTCTTGAACTCTACATTTTATCTGCTTAAGTTTTCAGAACAGTGGATTACTGCAGTTACTATTAAATAAATGCTAATCCTATATTGTCATTTATATATAAATATAGGTAATTTATTGACCTTGGAATAGTCTTAATATTCAGTCAGAATTATAAACTACTTAAATATGTGTTCAAAAAAGCTATGTACATTTTCACTTCCAATTTGTACCCAATTTTTAAAGAAATAGGATAAGAGTTTTAATGATTTCTATGTCTATTGTTCTAGTTAACCACAATTTTTGGCAGGCATGTTGTAAAACTTTATAGGTTTAGCTTTTGACTCCTCTGAGAGACACAATCTCTTAGTAGAGCCCCCATTTCTCTGAGTTTTGCCGTGTGGTTGGCCCCTTTTTTCTATTTCCTCTGAATCTTACCATGGCAATATTGTTGTTGTTGTTTTTATTTGTACATGTATCTCTTAGGATTGACTCCACTAGAGAATGGCTTTAAAAAAAAAACATGTAATACAGAGAACAGCATTAAAGAAGAGAGTATGAGATTCATTGATTACAAAACATGTCTATTTTGTGCACTATTGGCTGGTGATTAGCTAAAACACCTGATAGAGCCTGTTATAGAGACACTAAATTTTTATTAATAGTTCATGACTTAGGAAAAAAAGGGTGTTATTTTACCATCTTGATAGACATAAGTATATATATCATTTTGCTAAGAATAATTTTGATTAAAGATTATTATAACAAGAGATAACCATTGAGATCTATTTAACAGAACTCAAGTAAATTTCTTGCTGATATAATATATACATTATTAATATAATATATAATGTGTAAAATTCAACACAGAGACATTAATGAGACTGACAGAGTGCTGTTAGCACTTTACAGTCCCAAGAATTCAGATTAGTAACAAAGTTTTAATTTCAGTATAATCTTTATTTCAGCAATAAAATAAATATAGGGTATCTTCTTTTGAGTATGTCCTTGGAATTCAGTATAGTAAGTCCTTTTCTGTTACAGAGAATGTTGCCTGTCCTCCAGTTCTCTCCCTTTCTTCCTACCCCCCCTATAAACAACTAAAGAAAACATATTCAATCTCACATTTTGACTGGCAGCATTATCACACTTTTTCCAGATGTACTTATTTTTTTTTTTAATCATGAATAACTGTAGGTTAACATTGGTGATAAATGCTTATATCACTACGTTATCACTCTGATGATAGCTTAAGCATCTGTGTGTTTGCAGTAGATACTTTGTGAATAAAAACAAGAATTTTCCCACCCTCAATTCCCCTTGCTTGATCGCAAGTATTCTTATGACACCCAAGTGTTTGAGTACAGAAAAGCTGAATTTTATGAATGGCTTTAGAATGAAAATCATTTTCAATGAACATGATTCCTTACATGTATCAACTGCTAATACATATGCATGAATGAAGCCTGATGCAATTGAATAGAAACTGCAGGCTCAAACACATTAAGTAAACTCATGAAAATGTAAATTCGTATTGGCTGTTTTCAGTAGAATTTTTTCAGAATTTTACAATTGAATTATTTCAGAATCTTGTCAGTAACATTCTTAAGTCACATCAACCTAGGAGACAGTAAGCTTCGGACTTGTATACCCTGTAAACATGTAATTGACACTTTTATAGGAAAGAAAAGAGAAAGCTGAGAAGTTGCTTGCCTATTATTTTCTGTATTAGCAAGACTTATTAAAGTGGGACTTGGAAAGTTTTAGTATATATTTGCAATTCTTTTGGTAAATAAATAATGCAAACATAAAAGTCATCTAGCCCTTATAATCTATTAATAGCTGCCTCATTTGTATCAGATGAGTGAAAAGTCAAAATATATAAATCTTCAGACTATAAAGTATAAGCCATTGTTGCTATATTATTGTTTCTATGAATTTTTTTCAACAATTTTCATGCATAAAACTATTTTAAGATTATTAGGACTTTTCTTAAGAAAAAACCTTTTTCAAAGAAATTGTTTTATTGTGATAAAAATCTACACGATAGTATAAAGCTGTATTTATATACATACTATCATTAAAATAATATAGATACACATATACATATATAACATAATTTAATTCAGCAATATAATGGACTAAGTCCTATTATTTTAGCAAACTGATATATTGAGTTAATCTACACACAGAAGGGCAAATATTTCATGGTTTCATTTATGTGTGGAGTTGAAACAAGCTGAACACGTATATGCAGAAGATGGAAGAATTATCCTTGAGACTGATATGAGAAACAGAAAAAAGGCAGGGAGAGATTGAAGAATAGGTGCAATATATCATCACGTAGGAGACATAATTTTATGCCCCATTGTATAGTAGGGTAATTAATATAGTTTACAATATTGCATTATTTTAAAAATTCTACAAATGTGGATTCTAAACATAACTGAAAAGAAATGATAAGGACATGGGTTTATGAATATGTTAAATAACTTGATTTCACTATTAAACAATGTATATCTGAGTAGAAACATTTCATTTTGGTGAAAATCTTATTCTAACTAGTTATATTCAGAGACATCTTTGAATGGATGCACATTTTGAAAAATATTCATAGCTGAAATGTGGGTCCCTTATAAATGCCTTGCTTCTTCATAGTCTAGATGTCAACTAAACTTCCTTTAGATTCCCAACCCATAAATTGGTGTAAATTTAAAAGATAATGAGAGTGATTCCAAGATAAATACATCACAAAAGTATGAATAAGAAAAGAAATTCATTGTTTCACTATAGGCAGGTATTTCTATTAATTTATGGAAGAGTTTGTCTTGCTGCTTGTAAAATTCTATTTTTATGGAATAGAGTTATTGCTGCTATAAGATTTAAAACATGGCTATACACCAGAGGAAAATATAATAAGGACATTTGGGTTAAGAAAACAATAATATCCAGTCCTTTCACTGGGAAGCTTGTAAAGTTATTGCATCTGGTTTTATTTTTTATAATAAATTAGAGAATTTTTACTATTACTAAACCTAATGATATGAATACTGTCATAGATACTTGTGATCCATTTAAATTAAATTAAAACCATTGCTGAAATTCCTTGATTTTTTTTTCCTATCAGAAAACTATATCCATTTGAATTGAGTTTTAAATATACCTATGGCTTTGTCCTGGTTTAGGAACTGAACAAAGACCAGACTTTTGAGAAAAGAAAGGCACACTATACAAAACTATCCATTAACTCAGTATTCATTCTATCTGTTTTTAGAACAGAACCCCGATTCTGACACCTTAGCAAAGTTCCCAGTGGAACACTTGGTCTCTCGGTCTGTTTGCCATTGACAGTGGCCTCAGTGGCACATTCCGGACCAATAAAGCATTGAAGAACAATATCAGTCAATGCCCCCAGGAGAGCAACTCATTCTCAGATAAAGAATATAGGGACAGATTTAGCTGTAGGTACCCTTTACTCGATCCCTTTCCCTTTATCTTCTGTGATGCTTTCTGATGCTTAGCAATGCAGAACCCATGTTGCAATTGAGGATAAAAGTCACATTTCAAAGACTAGAGGCCCCATAGGAAGATGGTGGCTGAACCACTGGAATATCTTAGGGGCACTGCTCCAGTCCTGAAGTCTTTATATAAAAATAATAATAAATCACTTTTGAAATGGCTCCTGTTTCTTTTATCTTATATAGTGCCAAATAAGAAAAGGAAATAAAAGGGGGGAGGGAGGAAGAAGTGGGACGAAGCCAGTAAGTCCATATAGTTTAGACGAAATGAAAGTTTTTAAAGTAGGCAAATAATTATGAGCCCAATCTTCATGCTCCAAAAATGACTCCAACAGTTTAGGCGATGACATCTGCAGTCTAGACAAGAAGTGGAAGGGTGATGCTGAATCAGCTCCTTCATAAGAAGTCAACGTTGAATTTAAAGAAATATACATAGACAAAAAAGTAATGTGTCCATTACTTCCCTCAAGGGGGCTTGCAGAATGTGTCTTTCTCGTACCACCGTTCTAACAAATGTGGGCATCCCTTAGTGAGGAAGTAGGAGGAGTAGAAACATGGCACACTTTAGTACTGCCTTAATCTCGTGACAATGCAAAATTTAAAACATTTTAATAATATTTTCTTAGAAGGATTTTGGAAAACTGATCCGTTGCTGTCGCTGGGATGGATATTTTTCCATATATATTTCAAAGTTTTAAATTTTAATCTCAAGTTTACCAGATTCAAGTTCTAACCTTCATTGGGATTGATTATGAATCCGGGAAGAAGAAAGAGATGACCTGCCTGTTCTGTCTAGTGTTCTGCACAATGCAGATCCACTTGTGTGGCTCAAAAGTACGGTTCTAGTTCTTTAGTTTTGGGGCACTGTCTTCAGATGGGCACTCTTCTAAGCCTCATTCTTGCATACTTTTATTCATCACCTTAAAAAAAATACAGTTTTTTTAGTTTGTCTAATACCTTTGAAATCTTCTTACAGATTTCCTGATATTTCTGTCAGGGAGAAAATACTGAAGATAAATAAGTGATGCTGTGTTCTGTCAAAGAATATTCAGCAAATTTGTTTGCAGCTGCTGTAATAGGAATAGTCAGGGAGATGGCTGTCCCCTCATATGCCTCTTACCTTTCTAATTTCCTGTTTCTTCCTCCTTTGTGAACAGTAGGGATTTTATCTCCTCACCACATTTACATTGAAATAAGACTATATTTGGAGAAAATACATAGTCTTCAAATTTTTTTTCTTCAAGAAATCTTGCTTAAAATATTGAAAGACAATAATATTATATGAAAAGAAACAAAGTCTCTGAGATCAGTGTGTTTTGTATTAAAGCAGACATTCTCTATAACTGATTCGTTTTAATAATGATTATATTCAAGTCAATTTCTCTTTCCCCTCTTCAGTCAATGAGAAATTGGTTAACACTATATAAGAAGCACCATACTTATTTATCTAAGATTTTTGTCATGTATTATGACATTTAAATATTACTTTAAATCTCTATTTTGTTAATTTTGCTTTTAAATTTTACTTTCTACATTTGTCATAATTAATTTCAGTAGTGACACTTCTCATAAAATTTTATTAAATTAGATCTGTAAAATTTCATTTTCTAGTGAATAGATAAAAGTCAATTGTTTAAACATTCTTTGTGTCATGCGTGTGTGTGTGTGTGTGTGTGTGTGTGTGTGTGTGTTTGTGCGTGTGCATGATGTGCATGTGCCAGGAATGCATGTTAGTCAGGATGTATGAATGTGAATCACTATGCATGTAGAGGTCAGTGATAAACATTGGGTGTTTTCTTCAGGGACTGTGTCTACATTATTCATGATTTATAATTGTTTTTCTTTAATCTTTATTTTTCCATTTTAATATAATTACAATATTTATCTCTTCCTCTTTTTTTCTCTGAAAACTCACTGTCCCATTCTTCAAATTCATGGGCTTTTGTCACTGACTGTTATTCTGTACATACCTGTCTATATTCTTAATATAACCTATATAATGTTACTTGTATGTCTGTAAACCTTTCATATTGATACAGAATGTCTCACTAGAACTTGGGGCTTTTTTATAAGGTGACACCGTCTGGCAAGTGAGTCCCAGATCTTCGCAACCTTGACTCTCCAATGCTAGAATTATAAGTATAATCAAAATCACCTGGCTTTATACAAGAGCATTGCAATCAAACCCAGATCATTTGTATATGGTAACTATTTTTTATTTAAACCAAATTCCAGGCCAAATGGCATTTCCTATGTATAACATGAACCAATTCACCACCTATATTCTTTATAAAGTTTTACATATATTTCCTGTTTTAATTTTAAGACAAAGCAAACTGATTTTAAATTAGCCACCACATATCAGTAATGGTATTTTGAAAATGAGGTTATAAAGGTTAGAAAGTTGAGGTAAAAAATTAAGTAATGGATGACTGTGAATAATTTTAAATGTAAAATTCTTCAGATTGAGAAGAAGAGACCAAGTGTCAGTAAAGATGACTGAATGGAGGCTTTTAAAACTGAACTTGGTAGACGGATAGCTATCCAAACAGATATACATCTTTGGAGGGGCATGGCTTGAAGAGATGAAAGAGGTTTTAATTGAGTTTAATTTCTGAGCTAATACAAGAAAGCAAGTAAAATAAACAAATACATGGGCATAGTGACACACAGCTGTAATTACAGCACTGGGAAAGCCAATGTAGAGGGATTGTCATTATTTTAATTGGCTACCTAGTCAATTTGTAGACACCCAGAGCTCTTACATGAATCATTCTTTCTAAAACAAGAAAAAAAGCAAGAAAGCAAATCAAAATAGAAAAAAGCAAAAAAAGTGATTTAGAAGGAAGTAAAACTTTAATGTAGAAGATTAGTAATAGACTCTGTAGAGTATACTTAGAAGGATATCTAAGTATATCTAAGAAGGTCTCTGCCTCGGGAGTTCATGGTTAAAATTGTGAGATGAGAGAGGAATCTTTCCTCTGATGGAAGCTGTAGCAAATGTTTAAACTTCTAAGAGAAAACCGTGTTTGAGTTTGAGGAATAAAATAAATAGAAGTTTGTATTAATAGACTATAAAAACAGTAAACTTTGATATGTATCACTCTAAGTTTGTATAAGGCATTAAGGCACTGGGAACTGTTAAGTGAGTTGTATAGATAGAATAAACAATCATAAGGATAAAGAGTCACAAAGTTATTGATGAAACCAACATCTTTATACCGAACTACTGATGACTTGATTGATTAAATGAGTGAACGTCTTTGAATACGGGAAGAGAAAAGTGGGATGCCAGTGAAATATCCTTAGATTATGTTGAATTAGCAGGTAGAATAAAATCAGTAGGTACTGTACCATTTAAGTCTAACAGAACAACCAAAACCTTTTCCTATTTCATGCATTCCAGAACAGTGTGTTGTTGCTTCATTTATTATTTGATGCCATAGTCCTATCAAATGCTGACACAGGATTTAGGAATACTTTAAAGTGACCGTATCAAAAAGGTAGGCATTGGCCAAACCAAACTACATGCTTCACTGTGTTTTATCAGGATTGATGGTCAAACCTATCTTTACTGTCAGATAAAAATTTTATGGCGTCAAGAATAGACTGAAGATTTTCCTGTCTGCTATAGTGTGGGCAGTTCAAATCACTGAGAACTAAGAGAAGATCATACTAGCAGCACATAAAAGGATCCTTTGATAGGTTTTTGGAAGGCAAACATGAGTCACACACCCTCCCATTCTGAAAAGAGCAGTGCTAAAGAGAAATCTCACATGGAATTATTCAACAAGGGTATCTCTTTCCCCGATGTCCTTTGCAGCTTGATATCCTCTTCAGCAGGCTTTGTGGCTATTATACTGTACTTTTTCAACATTAATATTCCCATTTTATTCTTTAAATTACCCACTAAGAATGATATAAAAGTTATTTCCAGTACATTTTCATTTAAGTATAATGATCACTAATGACTATAAAGCTGAGATTTCCTAAGCTCAGAAAGCCTGAATATAGCTAAAGAAGATTTTCAGGGTTGGATATTAATGATAAGTATTGAAGATTAGCTTCAATAGGGTATAAGATATTTAGGTGTCTAGATTGTAATAAAAATTAAAATAAAACCTATACTTCTTAATAGTTCTTGGCCAAGTAGTGCTTATAAACATACCATTTTTGTATTTATGAATGTGTTATAACATTATAAACTGTCTTGCACAATTGAAAGTTGGACATAGAACCTGTTATTTCCCCCCCTCAAAGAAAATATATTACTTAATAATCTCTGAAATCAGATGTGTTTCAAGTTGGTTGGCCTATATTTCTAACCTAGCTTGGTCTCCTCTTAACACTAATCTTAAAAAGTATCCTGTTTTTTCCAACTTTTCAGAAACTAGATAATTTCAATACAAAATTTAAATTTGAAATATAAACATGCCTGAAATACTGCAAAAGTGCAAAGTGGCTATAAAATATACTTTTTGCCTCACAACCAATAATTGTATCTTACCAAACACCACACCTCATAATATCTGTAGTTATGTGTATTGTGGCATGAATATAGAAGGCCTGAGAGCTAATATCCAGATATATAAGAATACATACAGGAATTTTTGGGGGGGTCTAGATTAGCTTACTCTGGCTGATTTTTCTTCCAGATCCATTCATTAACCTGTAAAGTTTTATGATCTTTTAAAAATAGCTGAGTAATATTCCATTGGGTAAATGTACTTACTACATTTTTTCTATCATCATGGGGTGATGGACATCTAGGTGTTTTTCAATTCTTTTCTATTCTGAAAAGAGTAGCAATGAACATGTATAAACAAGTGTCTCTATCGTTGACACTTTGGGTTTATATCCAAGAGTGGTATAGATAAATCCTGAGGTATATATGTTTATTTTCAGCATACAGAAGAATAGCCACACTAACTTACATAGTCGTTATACAAATATGTAATCTCACCAGTAATAGATGAGTATTCCACTTACCCTAATCTGTATAGACACAGAGGTAGATATAGAGTAAGGGACTGAGGGAGGATTTCCTGAGGACAATGAAGTAAAATATATTGTTACAAGAGGCAGAGACTGGATCGGTAGCATAAAATTGAGAAACTAGGATATAGTAGAAAAAGGAGGAAATATACAAATGGATAGCTAAGACCAAGGGACATTTGATTGGTCATATTGAAATCTTGTAGAGAAGAAGCTTCTTTAATCAAAAGAAATTTAAATGTAATTATCATCAAATAACAGAGAGACGAATCCCTAAGCATTAATTTCTATTCACAAATTTAAACATCTAGTGTCAGGAATGTGCTATATATAATTGAGTTATTGGTTAGTGGGGCTTCATGGAATCTCTGCTCTACCAAAAACTCAGGATATCTCCATGATTCTTGGTTATTCTCCACAAACTGATGTTATATCCCTATTGCTCACTGCACAGGTACCTAAGAATAGAATTTACCCCTAAAAAATACTGTTCATGGCAACTGGCATTCCACTAGATGAGAAATTTAAATAGAAAACTCAGTTATAAACCTTCCAGTCTACAATGGTGACCTGTCTACATGATATGCTGATCCAATTGTGACATAAAAGTTGTTGGAATCACCAACAACTATCTGTGAGATAGAACCATGGCTGATACTTCCCAGTTGTTAAGAATCTAGAAACAGATAGTTCTTGGCTCAAGGAGAAACCCAATAATATTGTTTTTATAAATAAATATAGTACTATAATGACACTTAAAGATATTCTGCTATACTCATAGATCAGAGTCTTGCTTGATGTGGGAATGTCTTTCTGTATGCTGTAAATATCAATCTTTAAATAAAGGAGCTGTTTTGACCCATGACAGGCACCATAGAAAAAGTAGGAGGAGGAATCAGAGCATAGGTAGGAGAAGCAGGTCGGAGTCAGACAGACCTAGCCCGAAGCCCAAAGGAGCAACATGTAAGAAACACAGGTGAGCCACTGGCCACGTGGCGGACAGATTAATGAGAACGGGTTGAGTTAAGATGGAAGAGCAAGCTAGCAATGTGCCTGAGCCATAGACCAAGCAGCATGAAATTAATATGAGTATTTGAGTCATTTCTGGGAGCCTGAGCAGCGGCGGGCACCTAAGGGGTCTAGGACTGCAGGTCTGTGGGTCTGGACCTCTGGCCACCCGGGAACAAGAAACGTCATTACTACACTTGCTAACCATCACCAGAGGGGCTTCTTCCACAATAGATGGCAAATACAGATACCTACCACTGTATAGTATATAAAGAGAAAGTCTTAAAAGGGCTGTTTCCATCAAACCTCTACCTTCAGTGTTCAGGAAACTTTGCAGGGAAAGAGGTAGAAAGCATGTACAATCCAGTATGATGAAAGATACCAATGAAGCGTTACCTTCTATACAAAACATTTTTATTACTATTTGTCCTTCCTCCCTCCCATTTATTTGTATTGACTTTCTTTCCAACTATAATCTCAGTACCAAGCTTAAAAGAGATCTGTTTCATTTGTTGCTCAGGGCTATCAAAATGACTCACAAAACAATATAATGTATTGTTTTAGCTTGTTATTTCCACTCATAGAGCGGATGAGATCACCTAGAACTAAAGATAGTATGCAGGTGATTCAGGAGATTTAAGCTGGATATAACATGAAAATACAGCTCCTCACATATAATTTTCGTAGTACTAGAAGAAAATATACAAACTGACAAGAAAGGGAAACTGTCAATGTGATGACTATAAACTACAATAATGGCTAGCATGACAATATATCTCTAAAGGTTCAAGGGTGGCACTCATATCTGCACAGTAGGTAACAAATGTTGAATTGTACTTAACACTTGTCCAACACAGGGAAGCCGTAGTCAATATGAGCAACGCAGGTGAATATCGAAGGCTAGTGAAATCATGAATCTTATAGAAGGACCTATTACTTCCCCCTTTCTAGACCAGTGTAATTCCTAATTGTATTCTAAAACGTATCCTTATAGTTACAAGTTGGAGTGGTTTTCACCACACATTAAAGAAACTTCTCTTTACAGCAACTAGAGACCATTACAGAAAATACTACAGGTCGTACAGTGATCTTCTGATACTGTGGAGCCCCTTTTAAAATGATACATTTACAACAGAACATCTGTGTACAAGGCTCAAGGAACTTTATGAAGAGCTAGAATGATCAAAAGTAGGGGAGGAAGACATATGCTATGAGAATATAACTCCTGGAAATGGCAGGGCGATTTTTAAACGATGTGGCTATCTGAAAAATACCTTGACAACAAAGATGTCAACAGATATTCTGTTGTTGAAGGGGAAGTCTCTTGAGGTTTTGGCCATAGACAAATGTATAAACATCTAATGATTGCTGAAGATGGAGAAATAGATTGTTCTAAGAATGGTCCCTCTAACTGGATATACAATACAAAGTAGTCAGCCCTGAAATGAACACATTCAAGCATCAAATCTTGGTGACCGTAGTGTGTGCATATCTATCTATCTATATATGTATTTATACTACATATGTATCTCTCTGTGTGTGTATGTGTGTGTGTGTATGTGTGTGTGTGTAAAACAATAATAAAGAAAAATAGGCTATAATTCTGAAAGGGAGAGAAGGAAAACATGGGAGAGCTGAAAAGGAGGAAGAAAAGAAAAATTGTATCTTAATTTAAAAAATACACACATTCAACTATTTCTTAGTAGTTTAATAAAGCTTACTTTATAGAATATCTATTCCTGCCTAGTATAAAAGAACCTAGATTTCAAGGATGACACCTAAGCTAAGTATTCCCAGTGGCCCTCATCTGATAGTTCATAGTGTAGGTATCCTGAAGATTCAGTGGTAAGATGGATTCATATGAAGGGTACATGAAAATAGAGGTTAAAATAACAAGAAAAATAGCTTGAAAATAAAATAAATCTTTTGAATTACATTACTTTGTAAAGGAATTAATATTCAACACTTTCTGAACTATTTTACAGAATTAGCCTTCACCTTGCTGAATAATTCAGTTATGTAATGTGTCTAAATTTCTCATCTTCTCAAAGATTTTCTTTAGATACATTCCACAAAATGTCTATTTCATCTCATACTTCCTTAAGCTTTGTACCAATAAGTCTCAAGTAAATAATCTTATAGAATCAATTATATCTAAATCTTAGTTGTTTGTATGTGCATTATACCAGAAACTATTATCCTAGTGAAGTACATTTATTCAATCATACTTGTCATAAGCAATATGTACCTACCAGGAATATTAGATGTTAAGATGTAGGATCATTTTTTCTCTCAGTTCGTTAGGGTTTTTTCCCCCATGAAAGTGTGTATTGCAGATTTATTTATGCTAAAGTAAGAATAGCTAATAAGGTCAATTTTGAAGTATTTATACATCAACTAACTGCTGGAAGCTATAGAATCAATTTAATGAAAGTGTTATCTTGCTGTGCTAACACCTTATAAGTTTAGAATTTCCTGCATAATATTGAATCGATAGGTTAGACACATGGAGCATTATTTTGTCCATTCATTATCATGATGCCTACCTATTTATGACTGTGAAATATTTCAGGACCATAAACATAAACAAAAGTAATCCACTCCAATTCTCTTATCCTTATTTGTACTTTATTTTTTCCTCAAACTTCTTTCTTCTCAACATTGTGTTTACTTTGTGAAATCTAAAAATATTGATTCTTTATATTTATAAAGCAATATAGATTTAAATTGAGAATATATAAATCATAATTCAAAAGCTTTTATTTGTCTACACCAAATTTTTCAAAAGAGTGAGAAAACAATATTTATATTTCCAAAACATTAAACTCTTAGAAATATACTTACCTAGGAATTAAATGAAGTATACACTGAAACTAAAAATTACTGAAGAAAGAAATTAGAGATACATAAATGCTAGACTATTTTTCAGACAATGAATAAATATCTGTAACATAAAAATGATCTTCAGATTCAATGATACTACTACCAAAGTTCCCAAAGCACTATTACTTTATACAAATGAAAAAAATATGAAGTTCCAGGTTAAGAAAAAATTAGTAAAAGAAATTGTGAAGAAAAGTAAGAAATAGACATAATTAAAAAAAATTTCAAAGTGATAGTAATCAAATCAGTGTTGTCATAAACCAATATAACAATATGAAATTTTATGACCTCAAAAATAAATTTTATATCATATATAAATAACTGATCATTAGCAAAGGAAAATCAATAAAAACAAGTAGTGGATAGACAGATGGTGTCAGAAAATTAAATATATACATGCAAGATAATGAAATTGAAATTCTCTTTTATACACTAATAAGTATATTTTATATATTTTCACTTAAAAAGTACATTTACTTATATTTTAATAAGTAAATCTAAAAATAGATGAAAGATGAACAACAATACTGAAGTCCAAACATAATATAAGTGCTTTTGACATCTGGTTTTACCAATAAAAGTGAGTTCCAAGACCGTACAGGCTACACAAGAGACCCTGTTATGCAGAGAAAGCAGAAGCCCAGAAACAAACACACACAAACACACACATACATATATATGACATACATATGATTAACAGTTACACAAAAAATTTACAGCCTTATTAATCATCAGACATCTGCAAATCACACTTCAGGGATGCATATTCTTAACTTTGTTAAGGTCAAAATAAATTCCAAAATATACATTTATTTGAAGTTGTGGAGAAAAGGTAATACTTTTACTCTTTTGATGTTAGTGATTTTCATGTAACTGTTGTGAAAAAAATGACATAGCAATTTTTCAGTATTCAAAATAGTATCACCAGATAATGCAATAATACAATTCTTGTATAAGCAATCAGCTTGAAAGAGAATAAATGAGTGACATCACTATTCCTCAATACATTTCTGCATTTCTCATAATTGTTCACTAGTTGAAACAACCTACAATCAGCAGAAAGGTAAATACAGAAGATATATTTATAAATATATAGTTTAATATTAGCCAACTTCAATAAAGAAAAATTATGTCATTTGTATAAATATGAATGAAATGCAATGATAAAATATTATGCGAAATAAACAGGATGCAGAAGGAAAACCAGCATATTCAGGCAATTATGACAAGCATGAATGCAGCCAATACATAAGCAGAGAGGAGATTAGCAGTTGTAAGACTCTAATATAAGAGACATTTTAGTGAGCAGGTACCCTATTAGTTGTACAATTCAACTGTGTTATAGAGAGGACAACTGTAGAGATAACTTCCAAGGTCTACACTACATGAAAACTGTCAAAAATTCTATCACAAACAGGGCAAAGCCTCTGAGCACCTATACATATATAAACACACACACACACACACACACACACACACAGACACACACACACACACACCCTGCCTTGGTGAAGGAATTGGGACAGTTGATGGCTGCTCAGGAAGGTTATTCTCCTTTTAATGTATGAGTACCTGAGTCCATAACTCAGTGGATAAATAAACTTCCATGAATATACGGTCCCAAGCATAACAGCACAAAAAGATAATATAGATTTTGTAAGAAGATGTACTCAGGGGATATGACAGCAGGCAGAGTTACTGGAGGGTGAAAGTGAATAGATATCAAAATTGTATATATTTATAAAATTTTCTAGGAATAAGAGACAGTCATTTTTAAAAAGTTTCCTAGTGAGCGTATCCTACAATAAGTGTACTTAAGACACTCAGAATAGTAGCTAAGCAGGTAGTTGAAAGCGTCAGAGTGAATAGCAAGTTTTGGCTTAGATTGTAATGTTAGGTTACACAAGTATGTACTTATTCCAAGCACTTTAAAGCAAACACCTTAAGGATGCATACCTTTTGTATGTCAATCACATTTCAATAACACACATATGTGTATATTTTGTTATAGATATCGATAGATAATAACAGATAAACAGATAATACACATAAATTAAGAATAAGGAGATATTTCCACATGATAAACACAAACATATGTGTACTACGTGTATGCAGTATGTAACTTTCCTTATATTGATGTAGTGAGAGGAGATCTCATGTGGCCAGAAGACTTGTAAGTCAATCCAGTAAGCATGAGGAAGCAAATAAAGCTGACCAGACAGTACGGCAGGATCAGTGCATTCCTCTCCCACACAGAGGCTGGGACAGAAAGCAAAAAAAAAAAAAACAAAAAAACAAAACAAAACAAAACAAAACAAAAACAAAACAAAACAAAACAAAAACCCTAATCAAAGACAGAGTTGGCATTGTTGTTGATTAAACCACACAGAGATAAAAAGTACTTTGATCTCTTTTGAAATCTGTTTTCTATACAAAAAGCACTATTAACTATGTGAGTGTTTATCTGTATGTGTCTGTCTCTGTCTCTCTCACCCTCTCTCCCCCCTCTGTCTCTGGTGTGTGTGTCTGTCTGTCTGTCTATCTGTCTGTCTTATGCACTGTGAAACAATAGAAGTCTGAGTTTTAACCTGGAGTTATGCAAACAGGTATTTTTCCTACAATGAGTAAGGAAATAGTGAAGTTTAGCGCAGTGTTCATAGAAAAGAGTGATGTGCAAACCATAGTTAGGTGTTCTTAAGGAACAATACACATTTCTTTCTTTTTCTTCATTTTTGCTACTTGTTATAAATCACTGCTTATGCTGGCGCTTTCTAAAAGCACAAAATCCAGTTTGAGTACAAAATTAAATATAATTAAACCTGGCAGTAAGATAAGCAGATTCATGTTAAAAGTAGTATGTTTATTAGTTAGGACACGCAAGTCCTAATAGAACTCTGTATTAGGCAAGTACTTAATGATAAACAATGTAAACTTCTATTATTTGAGGCTCACTATTTGGAGAGAGGAGCTATGTTGAAATAGTCATACCCTTGATGAGGCAGGGATCTATTAGGGAAGCTTCTCCCTTTTACTTGACTTTTATTTTCACCCTGAACTGCTTACTGTCAAATATTTTTTAGTGAAAGCATACTCACTTTGAGAATTCCTACATCACTGAATTGATTTATAAGCTAAAATGAGAATAACTTAATGCCCATCCCAACACCCAGAAGAAGGTTAAGTGGAGAAAGGGAAAAAAATCTACATCAGAATTGAAAGCGAAGGGATTCTTCCATGTAGATGAAAATGCAGTAGCTGTCAGACTTACTACTGTGGTTTAGGAGCTGTCCAGACCATCACAAAATGTAAGAAGAAATCACGCAGATTTTCCCAGATGTAATGAAGGTATACAAGACTTCATAATATATCATTATTGTAACCAAATCAATATGATACTCTTCTGGCCACAAAGCAAGAAGAGGAAAATGAAAGAAGAGGAGGAGAAAAGACATTATAAAGTCTCACAGGGGAAATGTGGTGGGAAAAAAAAGCCAATAAGAAACAGTATGGAAAATGCAGTCTCTGAGTATGAATCTGAATGTGAGCTTTTTCACATACATAATGAAACCTATCCACAGCTTTCCTAGTGGGTCTGGGGATCAGCGGAAGAGATTGAAAGATGAAATAAGCACTGTCCATTCCTCTAACACGCCAGACAGGCTAAAATATTTTTAAGTATATTTGTCATTTTCTCTGTTTATTTGGGGGAAAATTACTAACTATGTGAATATTCTTATTTGTTTGAGTGTCTGTAAAAGTTTAATTTTTTTCCATGTATCATTTTAGGTCTTAAACACTGAACAGTGAAACTGGGTAGTTATTTTGACTGACTTGCAATACAAAAGTGACCTTTTAGAAGCAACATAACCTCAAACTGTCAGCGTTCTCTTGTTTTTATCTGATTGCTTTTTCAGTTTCAAAATGTCTAATTACCAAAATCAACTTCTCATTAAACTGGCTTTCTCATTGTAAGGTCTTATTCCCTCTATATCCTATTATCTCGCACAGATCTTTCATGAACTTATTTATTTTTCCATTAACAGATTACTATCTACATATCTCATCAGTTTTGTTGATTTTTTTCTCTGCAGTTTTACTATGTGTACTTAAACGTACTCAACCACAGTAATCATCTCAGGTCATTTTAAAGTCTCCTTCTGTGGTCCTGGATGATGTGATTCCTTTAAGGCTAATAATCTTGCAAGTTTTCTGTGTTGGCTTCCACTAAAAAAAATTAAAATAACGCGAAACAAAAGTAATCTTGACACACATAGTGTGGGTTATAGATCTAGAAAAGATGTTTCCAGTAAAAATGATATAAATCAAACCTGATTTTCCTGGAGAAATAATGCAAAAAGTTATTCTGACAGAGAAGCATAGCATTGGAATTTTTTTTTTTTAAAAAAAATCATATGTTTTGTGCTTTATAAACAAACTATGAATGCTTATTGAAATCGGAGTACTTAAACATTTCAAATAGTACTGGATCAACTTTAGCAATACATGTAATTTTACTCATACCAATTTTTAATTCACTTAAAATTTTGTCAGAATCATACCTTATTTTAATAATTTCTGATATGTTTATTTTGAAAAATAATAAAGAGTATATGTATGTGTATATCTATATGTATTTATATTACTAGGTCAAAGTATTTTGAACTTTTTTCATTTAGTTAAGTAATTATCCTGGGCATGTTAGAAGGAATTATTCCTTCTAGGATGTCTATGAATCCCATGGAGAAGATAAACAATATTAAGGCTTTTAAAGCAGGTCCGACCCTTTGATAAGTGGATCCTATGATAAGCGTGTAGACTCAAATGTAATTATTTTGTTCTAAAATGTAATTATTGAGTGCTTTCAAATGCTGATGAATTGATAATCTTTATTTAGTTGGATAATGTCCAAAAATACAAACTTAAGTGCTGGTCAAGGCACCTGCTTTTTCTGATTACAGAAAAAGGGTGAGTAAACCTTAAGATGTTTTCAGATGGAAAAATACTGAATTTCATCTTCTAATGAGAAATACCATTTTCTATTTTGCGAGAAATTTGTAGTGTATGCTTTTAATAAAAGTTTTTGTGTGACATAAGTTAACTTTTGTAACATGGTAGATCCTCAGATGATTTTTATTACCTAAATACATTCAATAATATGTTTTTGATATCAAATCAACCAATTGAAGTTTGAAGTAAATGACTTTGCTTTCATAGGTCCAGATAAGAAACCTACGTCCTGCCCTGACTACATTCCAATCTTTCTTCTTCAAATCAATGGTATTTCTTACTGTATATGGAACTGTCACTAATCAAATACCATAATGAAACTCCCTGCAACCTGACGATTTAAATCTGTGAAGCCGAATGCAACATCTTCTTTTATAAGTTCCCTTTAAATCTGCCTGTGACTACCTTACGGGAATTATGGTAATATAAAATGTTCTACCTTCATCATATTTATAGTAATGAGTGCTTTAATTGACTCCCCTACAGCAGAACTCTCATCTCTTTGAATTGAAGTAAGAGTAAAATGAAGTCATTAAACTCTATTAATAGTTTAAGATGTAATAAATGGCTTCACCAGAAATAGCTGACTCAGAGACAGATATATTTCAATTTCTCAAATTCATATGTAAGGATCGAATGCAAGTACAGACTTGGGAATGTGGGTGAATGAATGAAATACTCAAGGGACCAAGACTGCACTTGGGATCTGTATTTTTTTTTAAACAACGTTTCCTCATAGCTTTTGTGTACAAACATTAAATGTTCAAACACTGCCTCCAATTATCTCCTACTCACATGTTTTTTTTTTTAAATCATTGACTAATATTATGCATCATCATAAGAATATTGTCCTAAAAAGTGGTTCCATGTTAATAACCTAATAAGAAGAGTTGTAATTATAAAAAGAAACAAAAGCTGTTGTAATCAAACTCATAATAGAATGTTTAAATAATTGAGGGAAAGGTAACATGATTAATAAAGTAGTTTTAAAGAATTCATTAAAAAGGCTTTAATATTTGTCAGCATGACAGACTGAAATGTTTTGTTCTTCTTTTTAGTGTGTTTCCCATATTCACACACTACAAGGTATCACTCAAGCTGCAATCCCGGTAAATATTTGCAGTAGCACTGTGTGGAAGGCTCTCCTGTTTTCATTTCAAATGAAAGGTCAGCGGTTAGAATAGAAAGGCAGATGATCTAGGACCACATCAATCAAACCTTTTCTTTTGGAGAGTTTTCCTCTCAAATTGAAAGAAAATAACAACTTGAGCGATCAAGGAGGGGGTGGATAGAAACAAGTGTACCTACTTGTTATTATAATCAGGACTCCATACCTGGTGGTCCAGGGGATTTCTTTCTTCTGGAACAAAAGTTCATTTTATTCCTTTAGATGTACATTTGGGGTGTAATTTTCTGTATATTAATTTTTTTCTTCCCTTCCTTCTACTACCTACTAGATCCTATATTTTTGTTTGTTTGTTTGTCTTGACCCATGGGTTCTGATTCAATAGATATTTACGGGGCCAGTTGAGCATCACAGGACATTCTGCACAATCATTAGAAACTGAACACTTAGAATCTTTTATATGCTTCTTGACTCAGATGAATTTTCTGAGTCTTTAAAAATGTTATTTCGAATCATTCTAACTGCTCTTTTACTCTTTACTTTTTATTCCTCCAAATGAGCCATCCAGAAAGAAAAAAAAAAATGGAACAAAATTTAATAGAAAACAGGAAAAAAAAAAAACCTTATGTACGCGGAGTTTTACTTACAAGGCACCAGTCCAAGATTAATATTTATTAAAATATAAACCAACACTCATGATACAGGTAACAGCTTATAGCAGAGCCTGAACAGGGACTGGAGTCTGGAAGGATGGACGATAGATTCCAAACCAGTCTCTCCAACAGCCAGGAACCAGGCAAAACAGGCTTTCCAGGGTCCCAGCAGCCACTTATCAATGGGGTTGGCCACACCTCTTTCAGGGGCCCAGGACCCTGGATAAGCATCCTCGGATCTTATCAGCTGACACCTGAATCCCACCACACCCTTACGAAAGCAATGTTTTGGGAACTCTAATAGTTTAACATTTCCATTTATTTAGAAAAAAATACATTAGTACTTTTGCCCAAACACATTGTATGTGGGCGGGTATGTATAGTTTATCTCAAAATGTGAGTAGTGGCAGGAGATTGGTACACAACATCCATATTATTCAATTTTATTCCATTCCATCACAAGATCTTCTAGTTTTCAGGATTACTTTTAATTTTGGTCCTCTGTGTGAGGTGTTGATTTGCAATTTATGCCTCTTGAGACTTTTTACATACAAATTAGTTCTCATTTATGCTATCGCCTACTTACAGTGTATTTCTATAGTTTAATTTTGAGTTGCAATTTAATTTATTTAATAAGAGGTACTATTAAATTTCCAAATGCTTTGGCTGTTCTGTGTTGCTTGCCTTTGGTTGTTAATTTCCACATTTAGCGTAATGCATTTAGGTAATGCTACGTGTGTGAACTTGGAGTATAGGACTATATCAATGTTTTACATTTGGTTTTGATTAGCGAATAAGGATGTGAATAACACATGAACTTTTTGGCTGTTCATCATTGAATTCTCTCCATAGTCCAAGAGAATGCCCCAAATACATCTGAGGTTGTGATGGTAACCTCTGATGATAGATGCTTGAGGGCAAAACTCACTTTTAAATGCAGAATCAAACTATTCTTAGGGAAGCCTGCTAAGGGGCTTACTTAGGTCTTTGATCTAATCTCTGCCTACTGCTCAGCAGCCTCTGTGTACTTTCATCTCCTGTCTGTGAGGCACTGAGAATGACTTTCACTCTAAAGGTAATCATGAGATATTGTCAAAGCTATTCTGATTTATAGATTTTATTGATTATTAATGATCTTCCCTCTGTAGTTATTAGAAAATGAACAACTCAACACTAAACTATCAGTTTGTACTGGGTAGGTGCACTACCTGGGTTATCAACTAAACAAATCACCAGAAAAAATATGTCAGGACACAAACAGGTTGCAAAACACACATACACACACAAACACAAATATAAACACACACAAACATATACAAACACACATATACACAAACACAGAAATATACTCAAACATAAAGGAAAAGTCAAAATTTTACATGAATTGACAAAGTCTGACATATCAAGTTGAGGCAAGAGACCAAGCCCTCCTCTGCTCCCCTTCAAGGTATCCCTCTATGGGAATGGGCTCCAACTAGTCAGTTCATGCATCACGGATAAATTCTGGTCCCATTTCCAGAGGCCCCACAAACTGCCGAAGCCACACAGCTGGCATCAACATTCAGAAGGTCTAGTTCGGTTCTATGCACGTTATTCAGAAAAATATTACCCTTTACAATCGCCACAAATTTCCATTTATGTTTACATTGGGGCGTTCATCACAAAGAATCATTGGTCTGGTTCAGGCCTCCTGTCTCTCCTATACCATGGACACTGGTCAGTCATCTTTCACATCCTGTTGCTGCCTGTGTCATGAAGATCCTGAAGCCCTGGGTCCAAAGGACTGACCCCACCCCCACCCACCACCCACTCCTGTACTCTCAGAGATAACAGATGAGGTGGAAGTTGAGGTGGATTAACATATAACCCTGGTTCTGGGCCTGAGTAGTTGTAGGGTTGGTCAACCTGCCAGCTCTCTATTGTCTTCACTACCAGCACTGCCCTGGTTAGTTCATTCTTTGCAGCCATAAGCAAGTCTTCAGAGTAGGTTCTCTCATACCTACACCTTGCAGCAGGGGTGGGGTGGGGTGCGGTGGGGGTGTCGAATAAGAGCAAAATAGAATATTTTATTTTTGGAGAGTTTTTGACTTGAAAGATTTTCATTGCTGCCACTGAAATATTTTTGTTAAATAGTCTATGGCTTCTCAGTAAAATATTTATATGCATATGAGCATATACTTAAATATCATACATGAAGATAAACAATTTTACTCCTTTTAAAAAATAAAGCATTCTAGCTGAGAGGCAGTAAAGTGGACAGAGTTTTTTCCTGACATACGTAAAGCACTGTGTTATGCTTACCACTAAGAAAGCCAGGCATGGATCTATTATCTTTTGTTATGTTAACAGGTTCAAGGCTCTCTTTGGATCTGTAAGACCTTATGTAAAAAACAATGAAATAGTACATAAATATGTAAATATTAAATCATAGTACTTCTATTGTAAATATCCTCCATTCCATGGGATCACATATAATACTTTATAAGGTCTATAAATTCTATTAGGAAAATTTTAATATTATTTTACATACTGGATGCAGTGTCTCCTCCTTCCTCTCCATCCAGCCATGCTCCCCAACCTCCAGTCTACTCCTCCTTTTTGTTTGGAAAAGGACAAGTCTCTTATGGATATCAACGAAACAAGGCATATCCAGTTGCTGTAAGACTAAGCACATCCCCATCTATTAAGGCTGGGCAAGGTGACCGAGTAGGAGGAATAAGGCCCAAAAAGCCAGCAAAAGAGTAGAGAAATCCACTGTTCCCACTGTTACGAATTCCACAAAAAGACCAAGCTACATGTCTAATATAGATGCAGAGGACCTAGGTCAATACCATCAGGTACCCTGATTATCTATCTGTTCAGTCTCTGTGAGCCCTGAGTTAGTTGATTCTTTAGGTTTTCTTGTGGTGTTCTTGACCCATTTCGCTTCTACAGTCTTTTCTCCCCCATTTCTTCAGGATTCCTTAAGCCCTGCCTAAAGTATGGCTGTGAGTTTGAATCTGTCACCATCAGTTTCAGGATGACACCTCTCAAATGACAGCTGGGCTAGGTGCCAATCTCTGAGTACAGCAGATTATCCTGTACTCATTTTTTTTCTCTAGTTGTGTTTGGTTCTATCCTAGGTATCTGGGTCATCCAGCCTGTGGGTCCCGTCTAAGACTTGAGAGATGGATGCTCAGCCACTAACAGGACAGACTCACAACAAAAATGTATAGGAAATATTGCTAAACAACAACACAATAATATAGCATAGGTACAAATAAATGAAGGATAAATATCTCATTCTCACCTAGACTCAATAAATTTTTCCATAGCTTGAATTTCTTAATTAGCTCATCACTTTAAATAGCTAGCTCATCTCACATAAGTAGTACATAAATTTTCTATTAGCCTTATCAGGAAAAATTAGAGTCATCTGTATTATTCCCACTTAGACTTTGCTTTAGCTTTCCCCTTGCTAAACATTTAGAAACAAACAAACTCCTCCGTAATTTTCTTTAGAAACATTTCTATTATGGTGTTTTGTTTATACTAGATCTACATGGTTAAATTTGGCACATAAATCCTGTACCATGTTTAAACCTTGACATAAAACTTGAATTATTTAATTTCAAATTGAAATCATTAACCTCCCTTTCAAGAGATCTGGGTTCTTTTAGCCTCCCTTGTTTAGGAGGCATTTATTAAGTAATCATCTCTAAGTTCTTAGTGCAAATTCAAAATCCTGAATAGCTAGCAAGCTTTTCTGCCAAAAGCAACCTATTGTTTTATTGGCATTGCTTGTTTATATTTTTGTTATAAAAATTAAGACATAAGAAGCTGAATACAAAGGAAGAAAAGGACAAAAAATTAAAACTTACTCCTCTTTCCAAATAGAAGTGTTTGCCAATAGAAAAGACTTTTCCAGTGACACTACGGATTATCCGCCAACTTTGCAGGGAGAAAGACAGAATGTCAGTATAATTTTCACCAGAAGCCAAAGGAATGAACCTGGGACCAAATAAGAAAAAAGTTGCTACTGCCCTGGAGCTCTTAAAGGCTCCCAACAGGAAACTGGGACTGACTTTGACAATAGCGATGTCTAACTAGACTACGGCAACCTTTGAGGTTGAGAGAGAGGTCTGCAGACTAACAGAACACAATACTGAGCTCTCACATTTGTTGTGGAAATTCCACTGCTTGCCATATTGAATTGAAGAACATTAAACATTCAGCTGCTTGAAGTAAAGTCTAAATAACAGGATATGTTTTCTCTTTGAGAAGCTTTAAGAATTGCCAAGTGAAATTCTGTTTTACAAACTAAAACCAAAGCAAATTCATTCTTTTCCTTTCAGCTTCAAAACAAGAGGTGCTCCATTAGCGTCAAGGCCAATGCTTCCATTGTATCTAGTTCATCTCTGCTCATTTGTAAAGGTATCTCATTTTTTTTTAAATTTATAATATTGCATACAACCTTACATTATGTGATAAATCAGACTAGTCTAGTAAATATTGGTATATTGTTAGTTATTAATGGCTTTTATATTTATGATATTTTCTATTGTTTTCATAGTAATTTTTAAATACAAAATGAATTTATTTAATGGATGATTTACTCTACTATTTAAAAATTTTTCAATGGTCATTATCAAATCTTTTTTATTCCCTTCTTACCTGATATTCTAAGTATTTGGTGGAGGTTATTATATTATTATTATTTTTTTTAAGTTTGTATTATTTGTTTTTACCAAATGAGTGAGAACATGCCATGCTGTATTTGTCTTTCTGTGTCTGGTTTATTTAATTTGACAAAATGGGCTTCAATTTTATTCATGGTATGCCAAAAGATAAGATTTACTTCTTTATTTTGTATTTCTGAATTGTTTTCTAATGGGCAATTGTATCATATTTTAAATCCATATTCACTGGAGGACATCTGTTTTGTTTTTACAGTTTATCTATTATGGAAAAAAAAATGGTCTAACAAACCAATAGAATGATTTCATCTTCCCTTTATTTATAGCCAGTAGTGGAATTCCTTAAGCACATGGGAGTTCTATTTTCAGTGAAATGTTTATGAGGAATTTTTACAGTTTTAAAAATGACTCTCCACATTGCAGTCCACCCATGTTGTCTAGCTGTTCCATTTTCCATAAATCATAGCCAAGCTTTACTCTTATTTCTACATTGATATCCTTACTAACTTGGGTAAAATAACAATTTTGAGTGAATTGTTCTGAGGACTGGAGAAGCTGAACATATATATGAGATATTCATAGGGTGTGCACATATTTACTTTGAAATGATAGTTTGTGCTTTCACCCATTTTTATATACTTATTTTCATGTTAATATTTTCTAGCTCTTTATACATTATGGACTAGACCTATTACTTCATGAAGAGTTTGAAAATCCCAATTCATGAGTTATCTTTTGATTCTGTTGACTATGTTCTTGGTGGTGAAAAAATTTTTGTGGTATAATCCTATTTGTTTATTTTACTTTTACTGTCTCTCTCTAGTGTCCTGTCTAAATATCTTGTTGCAGATGATTGTGTCATAAAATATTTTCTCTTGCTCATAGTGTTGGTTTTAATATTTATGTCTTTGAGTTTATCTTATGATAAATTTTTGTATCCTGTGAGATGAAAAGACCCTGTTTCTTTGCTATGCATATGTAGTTCTAATTTTACCAATTTTACATCATTTATTAAAAAATACCTTGTGAATACTGCACACATGGTCTAATTATTGTCTGAAGCTTGATGTCTCTATGTAAATACGCTACATAAGTTCTAATTATGTTTTGATGTCTACAGGATGTTTATTCCTCTCAGGATTCTTTTCTCTGCTCACCAATTTTTGTGAACTGAAATATAGTTCAGAGTATTTTTATAAATAACAACATAGTTATTGATTACTTTTGGTTACTTTCATGACAATTATACCAGATTCATAGCTGCTAAGAGCAACACAGGCACATTATTTCTAAGAATTTTTCAATGAAAATTTCCATCATTTATTATTCTTTCCTACTTCCTTAGTAACTTTAACCATGTTTAAATTAAGTAAATATACTTTGTCTTCAAAATAGTTCTCATTTCTATATTCCCCTTATTTTCCCCTCTTTTTATTGCAAAGCCTCATATAAATTATCTTTGTGTTTTAATTTTTTGTCAGTTATGTTAACTCACTTGGCAATTTTGTTCATTATAGTCTCATCCTGTGCCTGATACTTTAGAAATCAATCATCCTAAGTGAGGCGACCTTCAGAAAGGCAAATACGTTATGTATTCATTTGTAAGCTGATATTAGAAGGATTAAAGTATAGAATATCCAGCCTATAATCTACAGCTCCAGAGGGACTCAAAGACAGACAGAAAGATTTCCATGGGAAATAGAAGAAATCTTCTTGGTAAACTGGTGGCAGAATGGAGGGCATAAAGAAAAGGAAACTTGAGGGAGAAGGTTTGGTGGGCTAGGTACAGGAGGCAGGTTGGAGGCAATACAGTAGGGGAGAGCAGAAAAGGAGATACCTTGATGGGAAAGTAATTCGGAGCCTAGGGAGAATCCCGGTGCCAAGGAAATTCTAAGGAATCCAAAAGGAGGGCCTAAGGTAAAACTTGTAGCAATAGTAAAGAAGGTGCCTGAACTGGCCAGCTACTGTAATCAGACTGGTGACTACTTTAGTTGTCATCAGAGAGCCTTTATTCAGTTACTGATAGCAACAGATGGCAGAGATCCACAGCTAAGCACAGGGCTTTGCTTTTGGACTCTTGCTGAAGAAATGGAAGAGAGTGTAAAATGCCAGGAGGGTCAAGTCCATCAAGTCCATGACAGGAAATATCTACAGAGACAACTGACCTAAGTTTCTGGAAGATAATGTATTTTGGATCAACAGTTAAGGATCCTTCATGAGACTAATCTAGGCCCTCTGCATGTCTGTGACAGTTTTGTAACTTGATCCCTTGTAAGGCTCTTAGCAGTGAGAGCAGGGCTTATCTTTGGCTCTTAGCTGGTCTTTTGTATTCCTTAGAACCCATTCCCCATTCTAGATTATCTTACCCAGCCTTGGTGCATTGGTGACAAGCTAATTTCTGCCTTAAATTGATTTGTTCAAACCCATGGGAGCCCTGTCCATTTCTAAATGGAGAGAAGAAGGAGTGGATGGGGTGGGTGGGGAGATGGAAATGAGTCAGTTGAGAGAATAGGAGAAGAGGAGGTTGGGAAACCTGTGGTCATCATGTTAAATAAATGAAAAAATAGGAAAAAAAAATAAGATTTAAAAGTAAAGATCATAAAAGAAGCAATGGGTTTGGAATGAAGCAAGTGGGGATCATAGAGAGAGTTTGCAGTTAGGATAGGGAAGGGGAAATGATGTAATTACAATCTCAAAAACAATGTCAGTAAATCCCATGAATATATTTTGTCTTTTTTTTTTTTTTTTTTTAAAGCTGCTATGCACTTTACTCTTTTACTTTCCTATACACTTAGGTTTATTACTCCACAGACAGAACTTCAGCACACATCTCATCTTCCTCAAAAAGGATGCTAGTCAGTCAGTTGGTCCATGAGTGAAACAGAAAAACATGAAGAAAGAAGATGTCTAAGAAAATACTATAAAAAAGAAAATGAAGCAAAGCAAAATCATACAAGAATTAAGCAGAAATTTAGAGATACAGCTTTAACTGTGATAGTTTTTTTATTTTATTAACCTGTTCATTCAATTAATTCAATATATGACATATTTTTTCTTATTTCAATTGGGTCTAGGAAAAAATTTGATTTCTTAAAAAAAGTTGCATCCTAATGTACAAAATAAATGTATAGGGTTATGCTCACAGGTATAGAATAAATCATCACTGGATCAGTTTAAGGAAACAGTGATGGCTTCAGTTTTATATTTTAGGATTTAACATTGGTTAAAGCTACTGCTCACTAAAGAGAGGATAAATGGTAACACTATCAAATATAAATATGGGTATAAGTTTATATATCCCCATTAATAGTAAATAATTGAAAATGTACATTTTAATATATCTAGGTAAATGTTAAAGATGACATCAAATAATACTGAATACTACAAGTTATATTACTTAAACAATGTTTAAGTCAAAGACAGGACCGAATATATAGGGTCCATAAAATTATTAAAAAGATTAATATCACATTGTGGGTATTCATTTTCTTTCTTTGCTTCCTTTTTAATTCAGAATATATGTAAATATGTGTATGTGTATATTTATAAGAATAATTGTAAAAGGACATTCTAAAATAACTCTCATCTCCATCTCTACTTTTTATTGCTTACTACTTTTGAATTTACATAAATATCCACAAGTATGAAATTTTGAATGAGCATGGATAATTATATTGGCCTTACAAAGTAGCAGAAAGGAGGGAAAAAGAAAATCCTGTCATAAGATGCAAATCAGAAAAATATTTGCAATTTAATGGCAGATTAGCATCATTTATTTTGATATTTTCTGCGTTTTATATTTTTGATAGATTTCCATCTGCCAGGGTTTGGTACAAAATTTTAAGTTATTTAACAGATATCATTAGATGCCAAGCATTAACATTTAATTATCATATTAATAAACAGTTATTACTCTCTTCAAAACTGAGCCTTGCCTCTAACACATTAGTATGCATGCTCTGCTCTTAGGCAACTTAATTGTCCTTAAAGGAAATCATTACAATTTAAATGAAATTGGGAGCTACTGGTTAAGGAAGGCTGTAGGGCATGCACAATACATACTAAACAAGGAACTGTAATTTCCCCAAATCACTTTTTTTCCCCAGTAATTTCACATCACAGCACTATATCTATTTGGTTTAGGGGAAAATAGTTTATTTTGCCCCTCAATTTTACAAGGGCACCATTTAACCAAGGACATGCAAGACTCTGAAATGTGTTAGCAAACGAACTTGAGTAAATCAAATTATTTCTTTCCTGGGCTGGTAAATTGTTGTCAGCATTTGCAACACAGTCAATGAAGCAATAAACTATAGCATGGTGGGCAGCCATCAACCAACCCTTCTGCCTCTAGAATGCAGGACTGCAGGAGGCCGAAGTCTTTATAGAGACAGCTGTTGCCTCTCCCCATATGTGATTTTGTTTGTGCACTTCACAGTGCTGTACTTCACATGCTGCTGCAAAAATGGGGAATATGGTCATTCTCCTGAGTCCTGTTACTTCTTTCAATAGTCAAGAGCTTTTCTTTATGTTTGTCCTATTTGTAATCATAAAATGACATGGTGATCTGAGTTAATTTCTCTGCTGCTCAAATGCAAGGAATTTAAATATCTCTGGATTCTTAGTTTTGAAAGATAATTAGTCAATGTTTTACAAAACCTTAAACAGCTCTTCATTTTTAGTGAGTGACTCATCATGAAAACAAGGATTTTATTCATGTGAGTATTTAGCAATTTCACATTAATTAGTTAGCAACTGAATGTTAACCTCATTAGTGCCGAACTTTGTGAGACTGTGTGAGGCCTAACTATAAAATGCATGAAATCTCTGCCTTTTTGGAAATAACATGATTAATACCACAGACATTTAAAAACAGTGAAAATCTGCTGCAGAGCGGCCAGGTGTTGAGAAATCTAGAACCAGATTGTCTCTGCTTTCAAGTGAAAAATCTGTGTTGGAAAAGCTTATTAGATTCTTCAAGTATCATGATGATCAAGGGCCCATAAAATTTAGATCCCAAGTCATTCTTGGGGTTTCTTACTGCCACCACCAGCCCTATGTAGTTTTATAACTAATACAAACTACTGAGACACCTTGCTTTTAGACATGATTCGCTGCCCCCTCACTGTCATTTTCTATTAGTAGAAATGTTTTGTGAGTAAAGTATGTATTATGACATCTCTTGATAGAAGACTGCCCTTTTCACCTTCACACACTTTGCTTTTTCTGCATTCTGAGTTGCTTCTTTATATTTAATTTTTCTTTAGTTTTGGTGGTTTCATTTATATATATTATATATAGCATATTAACTCTTATCACCCCAGATATTTTTCTTTACATTTTAATTTAGTCATCTTTTAAACTTAGTCTTCCAGTGGTTACATCTTTAGAAAATTGACAATCATTTTGTTAGCAGCAAATAACAGTTATGGACCTAGCTCCTTAAGTAGGAATGGATCTTCCTAGGCACCGCTTCTATCCATAGTGGCAAGTTAGAAATGCTAGGTTTATGTATGTATCTATATCTTCTCTGTGTTCAGGATGATAACAGCAATGCCATACCTGTACGGCAGAGTTTATGGCATTCATGTTTATTCCCTAGCTAGCTCTTAAATACATCTGAGCAGCAGAGAAATTAACTCAGATCACCATGTCATTGCTAAATGCTCAATAGGGGTATGGGAATATAGGCATGATATAAATATTCCGTTTAAGGCTGAGAGCTCATCAGTCACTAGTTCCTGGAACCTTGACCAGATGTAAGTCTCTGCAATAAGCATTACCCTACGTAATAAAGAAACTTCTCTGACCAAGGTAGAAAGACACAGTAGTGTACAGTTGTTAAAATAATCATTTAATGAGTCAGTTTAACAAGTTCATTTGGGGAGACATGGTAGTTTGTTCCCCTTCTTGGCTTCATGCTCTCTTCTACCACTAGCTTCCCAGCACGTTTGTAGTATCAAGGGTGTGTTTCCTCCTGCCTGTGAGCATCAGATCTAATCATGGTGTAATTGGTTATCCCCAAAGAGTTCTATCACTATTGCACCATTAGGCACAAGTTGTTTAATGAGTCACTGTTGTAGTCACATCATCTACAGATGAGTAAGATCATTGATGAGTTTTCTTACTCAGCTGCCTACATCAACTTTCTAGACATAGAGGTATTTATAAATAACTTTAATTACACAGTGATTTTCATAATAGGTATTCCTCTTATCCATGGTGAGCATGGAGGTTCTTTCCAGTCTTTAAAGCCTTTTTTTTTTTTTTTTTTTTTTTTTTTTTTTTTTTTAGTAATTCCCTTAATGTTTAATATTTTCATTGTACAGTTCTATCTTGTCTTGAATGTGAAATATTATTCCCTGTAGACACATGTGTTTGAACAATTGATCTCCACATTTTGGTGCTGATTTGTAAGGTAGTAGAACAGGAAGCAGAGGGTCACTTGGCAAGAAAGTACAAAGGGGACTGTTTGGAGTGACAATGACCAATTGTAGTATAAGAAATCAGGGCAGCCAATGGCAGCAGAGAATATATTGACAAAGTATTGTCAAAGTACATGACATGTAGGTACACAAATTACAAAGGGAAACCCAGAAAATCAAATTGAGCTAATGTCATCATGCAACTTTTATATACATATATCCAACATGCTTGGTCAGATTCTGTGGTGCATGATACAAAATGACTCCAAGTGAGTGATCAGGAGATTATGAAAACTGAAAATTTTTAAATAATCTTCAGAGTTCTAGCTCATTTGCAGGCTTTTTATAATATTATATTTACTTCAAATAGAGAGTTAATTATGTTGTAGGAATCACATGATTGTTGTATTGAATCTGTGCATATATGATGTTCATATAAGATTCTGAAACAATGCTCTGGCTACTAGGATAGTCACATTCTATGTGTAAATTTTAGGTTATTTAAGTAATAATTAATTAATTAGACAATTAGACTAATGAGGGTTAAATCCAAAGCCTTTCTTATGATATTCAAATATGCACTACTTAGCTATTCCCTAGTTGTAATATATATATTATCTTTATCTGCAAAGGATAGTTTCTAGGTTAGCATCCGATTTTGTCTGAACACTAAGAAACACCAAAGAAAATATACAGCCAGAACTGTCTCCAATGAACTAAGTTATTTTGAATTTAGTCATAAGGTTAGGCAGGTGGCATAGCACTTGAGTATTTGATGAAAGTGACACATTAAGGAACAGGCTGAAGCAGATCCAGAAAGCAGAAATAAATTAAATGAACAGATGGCCCAGGCTCCCTCGTCACTTACTTTTGTTTATTCAATGTTTATCTTTCAACTCACAACTATGTCCTTATGGAGGCTAACTTTTGACCAATTGATGGAAGAAGGAAACACCTGAGGCTCACAGATGGGATGCCACGATATGTTGGTATTATCAGTAAAAGGGATGCTACTACAATACATCCTTTCCTAAGTTGCCTTGGAAGATACTGCAAATACAAAATCTTGTAAGAGGGCAATCATATGAGCAACATGTTCATCTACGTCATCTATTTTTTTATAACAGTACATGGTAATCCTCACCATCTACCTATTTTTCTACTGTATATATCAAGCTAGCTGGTCAGTGGGCTAGCTTATATTCTGCCTCCTTGCCCTATGAGCACTGGGATTATAGATGAGTAGTAACATGAGTGGCTTCATGTGGGTTCTGATATTTTAACACAGATTTGTACAACTGTGGTGGGATTCAGGTGTCAGCTATAAGATCCAAGGATGCTTATCCAGGGTCCCGGGCCCCTCAAGGGGGCGTGGCCAACCCCATTGATAAGGGGCTGCTGGGATCCTGGAAAGCCTGTTTTGCCTGGTTCCTGGCTCCTGGAGAGACTGGTTTGGAATCCATTGTCCATCATTCCAGACTCCAGTCCCTGTCCAGGCTCCGCTATTACCTGTATCGTGAGTGTTGGTTTATATTTTAATAAATATTAATCTTGGACTGGTGCCTTGTAAGTAAAACTTCGTTTACATACAACATATTCTTTATTCACACAGACATTAATATTTAGTAGTAACCTTCTACACAGCAAGCCCTAACCAAGTGTACAACAATGCTCCTTCCTTAGCCATCCAGTTACCAGGAAAGTAGGACCATGGAAATTGTTGCTATGGTTGCAGAGACATACACACTTGTTTAAAGTTATGTGATGTCTGTTATTGTATATCTATTTCCTTTAAACTGAAGCATTTTCTCTTGGCTAAAGAACACGGGTTCATAAGACTTAAGAAACCCATGAAACCCCAAAGACTCAAAAAGCACAGATAAGACTCAGAAGGCTGCTGTCTACAGTTCTGGAATCTGAAGTACTTGTTGAATAAACCTCCATCTTTATCCAGCTGAACTGTCTGGAAATTTGTCAGAGAGCTCTATGTTTGCAACTTCTGTCATCTGTCATCTATTTTCTTGAGGACTTTGTGGTAATTTAGACACACTGGAGTAAGCTTTGCTCCCCTAAGAAATTTCTTATTATAACACAGCAGGTACATCTTATATTTTCTGCCATGGAAAGAGCAAAGGATGTTTTCACTAAAATTAATACACATGCTAGATGTGGGTTTGCCTTTCACATTTCTGCCGTACCTGCCATTTAATGGTGGAAACTACAAGATAAAAGTCATTGTCTTCTCATTAGAAAGATGTGTGAAGACCAAGTAGCTGATATTTGGTGCCTGGAAACAATAGGAAACTAGAGTCCCCTATCGTTCACTTTAGTAGCCATTCTTTGAAAAATTTCCCTTCTTTCTCTAAAATTTGTATTTCTGTTGAAATAATGAGATTGTAGGACAGAAGAAAATATAAGGATTATACTGAAATGAATGTTACAAATCTTATCAGAAAATATTTAGATCCTCAGTCCGGGGATTTAGAAAGCAAAAACAGAATTATCAGACTATTTATATTGGAAAATAAGATAATTAAAAGATGATGAAATTTGGCTGACAGTTTAAATTGGTCACTAATCCTATAAATTATAAAGCATGAAATTATTGAATGAGTAAATTCTAATAAGAATATGCTTTAATCATCTGGATTGTAATTTAACTTAAAGAACAAAACAATGTATTGGAATAGTTATCCCAAAATTCCCTTACTGGAAAATAAAACCAACAGAATTACTGATGCTCATATTTAATTACTTTGGTCACAGAAAGGAGAAACAGCATAACTCATATGAAAGTCTATATTCTGTATGCACTAGCATCCTAGGTATAATTCAGTGACACACTCCTAAAACAATGGAAATGCATTCTCCCACAATCCTTGGCACTAGAAGTCTAAGGATGGTGTGCTGGGTATCATTCCTTTGGATGCTGTAGTGAGATTTCTCCTTGCCTCTTGTTATGTTTGTATATCTTGCTAGCAATCTTACATACTCATTCACTATAAGGTAGCCTCCTAGATCTATGGCTCTTAAGTTGTTTAAGATTCTCTTTGGATCATTGCTGCCTTCTGATAAGAACTTGTCTTATTGGATTGAGGGTTCACTTTTCCCTTGTTAACACAATGTGCCAAAACTAAATATCATTAATGAGCATGTTTTTAAAGAAAATCATATTGTCACATACTTGTGTCACAATCACAATCATTTTACTGAGCTCTCAAATGGTAATATTCACCTTGTGAGCTGAGATCTCTCAGAAGTCTTTAAACACTGAGAAGGCATAGGAATATATGGAATTAGGAAAGATGTAGTCACCTTTGTGAACAATGTTGGAAACTGACAGGGGAAAGAAGAGATAAAGGAGTTTCTGCAGGAGAGAAAGCAGTGGAAACAGAAAATTGGTCAGTTTTTTATAATAATATAATTTTGATTGATGATATTGTTTATTAATTTATGTCAATAATTATTCCCTGAGAAGAATTTGTCTTGGTCTATTTAGTGGTATTATTTGTAAATGATCTTTTTTTTTCATGTTATTGAAAGTAGTTTCTCTTGTCATACAATATATCCTGACTATAGTTTCCCTCTCTTTACTCCTTCAAATACACTACCTTTTCGTCTTTCATTAGAAAAGAACAGGCTTTGGAAAGATAACGGCCAAACGTGGCAATATCAAATATAATAAGATAAAGCAAAACTATCGTATTGAAGGCGGGCAAGGAAACCCTTACTATGAATTTTTTCATCCTTTTACACTCTCATCCTTGAGAGTAAGTAGATAAAATAGTAACTCTGGATAAATATTTAGAGACAAGAGAGATGAAACCTTGGTAAAGATGCTTGCTGTTAAGACAGATGATCAAGTGCCATTCCCATTGCCCTCCTGGTGGAGGAAAAGAGGCTGCAGCTACTTGTCCCATGACATCCAGATGCACACTGCTGACACGCATGTCCATACACACAGACACAAATAATTACATTAAAAACATTTAAAATATTAAAAAATAATTTTAAAAATTTAACATTTAAAAGTAGGAAATATTCAAATAAATGTATATAACATTTCTTTTAAGATAAACATTTACATTCTTGAATAAAAGCTGTTTCAATTAGTAACCAAGATAAATTTTATCATAAAAATCACAGAACTTTAACATTTGGGAGAAATCAGCAAGAAATGTATGTTTACTGAAAAAAAAGATAAATTAATAAATGATAAAGCAAAAATTGGGAGAAAAATTAAGGTGTTTTGACTAACTAGAATAATATGAAAATGCAATGTTAAAAAGAATTAATGTTAAAATGTAAATTTAGTAATTCAATAATTACAAAATCAGAATAGCTGCCAACAAAATCTTAATGAGGTTGTTTTTAGCAATTTATACCTAGATGGAAAAAGACTAAAATTCAGTTTGGAAAAAAGACACTGAAATGTTAATTTATTTATTACTTTATTTAAATATTTGTTTTAATACTTAATTTTCCAAAATAATTTGGTACTGTTTCTTGATAAAATGAATAGTTGCAAGAAAATGATAATTGATAATAAATCACTTTGTTTTCAACAAAACTCCTGCCAGGACACTTCAGTGGAGAAAAACAAAACTTTAATAAGCTTTTCTAGTATAATTTAATTAATATATTAAAGGAAATACTGATTTTTCTTTGTAACATTTATAGCAATTTCAAATTTAATGATACTTAAAGGTTACGAAGCTCATAGTAAAAAAAAAAGAGAATATTTTTGTAATTATTATTATTTTTATAATATGTGTGCATTTTAGACCTAAAGATATATTACAGAGCCATCGAGATTAAAACAGATCTCTCACACAAGGGAAATGTCAATCAGTGAGAAAAATTAAAGATGCAAACATGAGCACATTTTATACAACAATCTTATTGTTAAAAAAAAAAAAAAAAAGCCAAAATCATACACTAGAGAAGACACAAATGTTGCTGGGAAACCTAAATGCCCGCATGAAGAATGAAAATACACCCGCATCTGTGACCTCTGGATAAAACTAACTTAAAAAGGAACAAAGACCTACTCTTGAAACCTGAAACACAGAAACTGCTGGGGAAAAAAATCATAGGCTTTACACAGCATAAGTGCAGGAAATGACTTTATGAGTATGACTCTACATGCCCAGAATTGAGGCTAAAAACTGACAAGTGGGAACACAAAACTAAAAAACCTCTGCACAAGCAAGAAAAAAATCAATAATGAAGCGTAACCCCATGTGATGAGAGAAAATTTTGTCAGCCATAGACAGAGGACTGATATGCATAATACATAAAGAATTTTACAAACAAGATTTAAAAATAAATAAAACAACCCAAATATAATGCTCATTAAAAAAAACTCACAGCTGGTTGTGGGGAGGGGTTTGGATGAGGTAGGTGGGCATCAGAATAGAAGGAATCAGATTGGAGGAGGATGGACAGAGAGAAAGAGTACTGTGAAAAACAACTGAAATCCAGGGCATCTCAGGAGTGGGTAGAAACAGTACAGTGGAAACTCCCTGGAATCTATGAGGGTAACACTAGCTAAGACTTCTAGCAATGGGAGATATAGAGGAGCTTGAACTGGCTACCTACTGTAACCAGGCATGACTTCTAGTAGAAGGGTTAGGTCCCAAACCCAGCCACAAAAACCTTGATCTATAAATTGCCCTATCTACAAGATATACTGACATAAAGATGACAGGACAATTATGGGAGTGGCTAACCAATAACTGATCCAACTTCAGACCTGTAACAGTAGTGGGAACCCAACCCTGAGATGGTCTAAAGGACCAAGACTCAGAGACTGGGCAGCATAGAGACCTAGGATAGAATAAAATATGACTGGAAAAGAAAAAAAAAAACATTAACGCAATGATTCCTTACATTTTACTATACTAAGTAGATTGTTGTTTGGCATAGCTTTCATGATAAAGACTTCACAGATATACCCAGAACAAACTGCACCAAAACAAAGTCCCTGAGATATAAACAATTTCTTCAGTCATCTTAAGAAGCAGTGGGCAGACACCAGTGCAAGAACACATAAAACAGCGTAAAGAACAATATGACACAGCAGAATCTGGTGATTCTACACAAGAACTGATTGATCATGACAATTAAAAAGCAGAAGGAAACCACCTTAAATAAAAGAGAAAATGTAAAACTCCCTTCAAGAAATAGAAGAAAAGACAAACAAAAAAGAATTGGACGAGATCAACCCATCTCTGGAAGAAAATAAAGAAATCCAAGAAACTCAAGAAAAAGCAATCAAACAGATGAAGGAAACATTTCAAGACTTAAACATTGGAAAAGAAGCAATAAAGACACAAACTGAGGCAAAGCTGGAAATAGAAAATCTGAAGAAATAAACTGGAACGACAGGTGCCAGCATAACCAATAGAATGCAAGAGATGGAAGAAATAATCCCTGGAGTGGAAGATTCAATCGCAGAAATAGATACTTCAGCTGGGTGCTAGGGAAATTTTCAGGAAGTCGCAGGATGTCCCTGACCAAGTCTCCAAACAATGGTGGAGTGGGTGTCTAAATGGGACTTCCCCTATAATTAAATGACTAAACACCCTAGGTGTCATTGCAGAACCTACATCCAACAGGGAATGGAGGTGGAAGTAGAGATGCATGGCTGAACACTGGACAGAGCTCCTGGTCCAGCTGAGAGCAGGGGAGGAGAGTTTATAAGAGCAGGGAGAAAGGGATTATGAGGAAGGTTCCCATGGTGATGGCTGGTTGGAGCTCTAGGGAGTTCACTGGAAATCTATCAGGAGGGGAAACTGGGCTTTCTTGGGGGTGGGAAGCTCTCAACTGGCCCTCTTGGGTGGTGAGCAGCTTTCATATGTGGAGCCATGAGGGGTGGGATCAGACTGTGTTCCTGTTCATGGGCTGGCACCTTGGAGCCCATTCCCTATAGAGGAACACCTAGCCCAGCATTGACTTTTGGATGAGTGAATCCGATGTGCCTGGAGTGGATGTGTTGAGCTGAGCTGGCCCACCTTGGGACTTCTTGCCCTTTTAAAGGAAGGGATGGGTGGATAGGGAGGGGTGCAGCTGAGGGCTAGCTGGGAGGGATTGGGAAGGGCTAGGGAAGGGGAGAGCAGGAGGATACATTTATGGAGAAGACATTTTTTTAATGAAAATAAAATAAATACTACAAAACAAGCTGGTTTAGCCATCCTCATATCTAACAAAATAGTCTTCAAATTAAATCAATCAAAATAGATTATGATGGACATTACTTACACATCTCAGGAAAATCCATCAGGATGAAGTCTCAATCCTGAACATTTATGCCCTCAACACAAGGGCACCTACATATGTAGGTGTAAAAGAAACATTTATAAAGCTTCAATCTTACATCAAGTCCCACACATTAATAATGGGAGACTTCAGTACTCCACTTTGACCCTTGTACAGGTCAACCGGACAGAAACTTAACAGAGAAATAAGGAATCTACAGATGTTATGACTCAAATAGAGTTAATAAATGTATACAGAACTTTCTACCCAAACACAAAAGAATGTACTTTTTTAAACACCCAGTGGAACTTTCTCTAAAATTGCCGGCATATTCAGTCATAAAACAAACATCAATAGATACAAAAAAATGGGAATAACGCCTTGTATCATATCCGACCACCAGGGTCTAAAGCTAGAGTTCAACAACAACAAAACCACATAAAACCTACAAATGTATGAAAATTGAACATTTCTCTATTGAACCACCTCTGGGTTGTGGAAGAAGTAAAGAAAGACATCAATGACTTCCTAGAATTCACTGAAAATGAGTTGACAACATACCAAACTTATAGGACACAATGAAAGCAGTGCTAAGGGAAAATTCTTGTTTCTAGATGTCTACATGAAAATTCTAGGGATATCTTACGGAAGAGACTTAATAGCACACTGAAATTTTTAGAAAAACTAAAAGCAAACTCACCTAAAAAAAATAGATAGCAGAAAATAATCAAACTCAGGGCTGATATCAATAAAATTGAAACAAAGAGAACAATACAAAGAATCAGTTAATCGAAGAGTTGGTTCTATGAGAAAGTTAACAAGACAAATTCTTATCCAAACTTACCAAAAGGCAGAGAGAGAGGAGAGAGAGAGAGAGAGAGAGAGAGAGAGAGAGAGAGAGAGAGAGAGAGAGAGAGAGAGAACCCAAAGTAACAGAAACAGAAATAATAAAGGGGGATATAACAACAGATACCCAGGAAATCCCGAGAATTATTAGGTCATACTTCAAAAATTTATACTCCACTAAATTAGAAAACCTAAAAATTGGACATCTTTCTGGACAGGTACCACCTACAAAAATTAAATAAAGACTAGATAAATGACGTATAACTACCAAGGAAATGTAGGCTGTAATTAAGAGTCTCCCAAGCACAAAAAGGCTCTAGGCTAGATGGTTTATTGCAGAATTTTAACAGACATTCAAAGAATAGCTAATACCAATACTTCTCAAATTGTTCTTATAATAGAAACCAAAGAAACATTACCAAGCTATTTTATGAGCTAGAGTAACCGTGATATTCAAGTCACAGAAAAATACACCGAAGAAAGAGAAGTATAGATCAAGCTACCTCATGAACACTGATACAAAAATGCTCAACAAAAAATTGGCACTTTATTAAGGAACACATCAAAAACCATTTCTACCATGATCAAGTAGGCTTCATCCCAGAGAGGCAGGGATGGTTTGACCTATGAAATACTGTCAATCTTATCCATCATATAAGAAACCTAAAAGGAAAAAAATGATTATTTTATTAACTGCTGAATAAGCCTTTAATAAAATCTAATACTCCTTCATGATAAAAGTTCTGGATAGATTAGGAATACAGGGAAAATATCTAAACATAATACAGGCAATACGCAGCAACTATAGTTTATAGCAAAAAACTATTTGGAGGGAAACTCAAAGCAATCCCACTAAAATCAGGAAGAAGTCAAGACTGTTATCTCCACACATCTATTCAATATAGTCCTCAAGTTTTAGCTAAAGGAATAAGAGAACAAAAAGAGATTAAGAAGATATAGATTAGAAAGAATGAAGTCAAACTATCATTATTTGCAGACAATATGATCGTATACATAAGTGACCCCAAAATTCTACCAGGAAACTGTTACAACTAATAAATAATACCTCCAGCAATTTAGCAGAGTTCAAGATTAACTCAAAAAATATCAATACCCCTCTTACACACAAATGATAAAAGATCTATAAAAGAAATCAGTGAAACATCTCCCTTTACAACAATTATAAATAACATTAAATGTCTTGGGGTAACTGTAATCAATGTGACAGACCTGTATGACAAGAACTTTAATGCATTGAATAAAGATATTGAAGAAGATATCAGAAAAATGGAAAGGCCTCTCATGCTCCTGGATAGGTAGGATAAATTAAGTGAAAATGGCAGTCTTACCAAAAGCAATCTACAGATTCAATGCAATCTCTATCAAAATTCTAACATAATTCTTTACAGACCTTGAAAGAACAGAGCTCAATTTTATAAGGAATAACAAGAAACCCAGGATTGTCAAAACAATCCTGTTTAATAATAGAACTTCGGGAGACATCACCATCTCTGAGTTCAAGCTATCCTATACAGTAATAAAAACAGCTTGGTATAAACACAAAAACCGACTTGTGTGGGGGGATTTAATAAAAGCTCCAAAAATTTCAGAGATATTAGAGGGAATCTACCCACAGTCTATGTGTGGATTTAATAAAAGCTCCAGAAGTTTCAGAGATCCAACCACAGTCAGTCTAGGAAGATCAGCGAGTGACGATTCACACCTTTAATTCTAGCACAGGGAGTATCCTGGGAGTGGTGACCTACGCCCTTAATCTCAACTGAGTCCATTTTAGATTACAGAAGGAATTCCAGGCTCCCAGGCAGGCAGTGTTGGGGCCATGCCTTAATTTGCAATAGAGTATTTAAGGCTTAAGGTGGGCATAGAAAGAGAAGGAGAGGAAGCCAAGAGAAGCCAGGCTGAGGAAGCTGGAAGAGAGCTGGGTAAGATCTGACTGTAGTGTTTATTCTCTCTAATATCTCCGATTTTCTCAGAGACCTATCCTTGAGTCTCATTTATTCGTGCAACACTTGTGGATCTATGTAATCAAACTGAAGACCCTGATCTTAATCTACATACCTATGAACACCTGATATTTGATAAAGAGGCCAAAAATTTATAATGGAGAAAAGATAGTATCTTTAACAAATCATGCTGGCAAAACTAGATGGTGGTGTGCAGAGGAATGTAAATAGATCCATATCTATCACTCTTCACAAAACTCTAGTCCGAGTGGATTAAAGACCTCAACATAAACCCAGTTATACTAAACTTGATATAAAAAGAAAGTGGAGATTACCATTGAACACATTGGCACAAGTGACTACTTTCTAAATATAACACCAGTATCATAGACACTTAGAACAGTAATTAATAAATAGGACCTCCTTAAACTGAGAAGCTTTTGTAAGGCAAAGGATATGGTCATTAAGACAAAATGACAGCCTTCAGAATGGGAAAATATTATCACCAACCCTACATCTGACAGAGGACTGATATCTAAATATATAGCAAACTGAAGAAACTAAAGGCCAAAAATCCAAATAATACAATTTAAAAAATTGGGTTCAGAACTAAAAAGGAAAGTCTCAACAGAAGAATTTCAAATGGCTGAAAAACATTTAAAGAATTACTCAGCATCCTTAGCCATCAAATAAATGCAAATCAAAACAACTCTGAGATATCAGAATGGTTAAGATCAAAAACACATATGACAGTTTATGCTAGAGAGGATGTAGAACAAGGGAAACACTTCTTCCATGCTGATGAGAGTGCAAACTTCTACAGCCACTTTGGAAGGCAATATGAAGGTTTCTCAGAAAACTAGAAATCAATCTTCTTAATTAATTAATCTGGTAATACCACTATTGGGCATATACCCAAAGGATGCACATTATTGCTCCAAGGAAATTAGCTTAACTATGAAATATCAGCATTATTTGTAAAATCCAGAACCCAGAAACAACCTAGACTCCCATCAACTAAAGAATGGGTTTAAAAAGATGTAGTACATTTATACACTAGAGTACTAAAATCAGCAGTAAATCAAAAATGACATTCTAAAATTTGGAAGCAAAATGATGGATCTGAAGAGTATAATCCAGAGTGAGGGAACACAGACCCAGAAAGAAAGATATGGTATGTATTCACTCATAAGTGAATCTAAAGCAAAAAATAACCAGACTATAAAGCACAGCTCCCAAACAGCTTGGTAACAGCAGGAACTTAAGAGAGACATCCACGGATCCTACTGGGAAGGGAAATAGTGAAAATTTCCTGAGTACATTGGGATTTTTTAGGGGAATTGAGCAAGAGGAGGTGGGAACAAATTATTAAAGAAGGAGAGGGTTGAGTGAGAGGAGCAACAGAGAAGGAGAACAAAGAAATAGATATCTTGATGGGGGGAGCCACTGTGGGGTTAGAGAGAGACCTGGTACAAAAGAAACTAAAGACTCATTCAAGAACCTACAAGATGTTCTTGGCTAGACTCCAAGCAATATTGGAAAGGGTGCCTAAACAGGACTCCCCTATAATCAAGTGAATGACTACCCTAATTGTCATTATAGAACCTTCACTCAGCAATGGATGGAGGCAGAAGCAGAGATCCATAGGTAAGCACCAGGTCAAGCTCAAGCTCTAGTTGAAGAGAGAGACAGGAGAGTGTACATGATCACAGGGAAGAGACCCACAGACAGGGCTGATCAGAGATATTGGTAGCTCACTGACTCTGAAATAACCACTGAGGAATCTTCATGGAAAGGAACTAAGCCCTCCGAATGCACATGACAATTAAATGACATGGGGAGTTTGTGGAGCCTCTTGCAATAGGATCAGAGAATATTTCTGGTGCATAAACTGGCATCTTGGAGCCCATTCCTTACTGAGGAACCCCTAGCTCAGCCTTGATACTGGGGGAGGGACTTGGACCTATCTCAATTGGATATGCCAGACCGAACTGACTCACCTTAGGTTTCCTTGCCCTTCCTGGAAAATGGATGCAGGGGATGTGATGGACCGAGGCTTAAGGAGGACTAGGAGGAGGGGGGGTAGAGAGATCAGTGGCAGATATAAAAAACTTTTAAAATAAATATAAATAAATAAATAAGCAATTAAAAATTCTACATAGGAAAAAATAACAAAACAGAATTGTAAAACTAAATTTCATTATTTTATTTAAACTTATTAAACATAAATATAGAAAATGTGGTGATTTAGTATACAGTTATATCATGGCATATTTGAGGTTTAAAATTTAAAATAAGTATTCATGTCTACCAAAAATGTCTTACAGCAAGGTAATCTCATGTCATGAGACATTCTTAGAATTTCTTTGAGGATATTTATTCATTCGTGTGTGATTCATTCAGCCTTTTGATTCAAACATTTTACTTGTACAAAAGTTATGTTTATTTATGATACAATGTATCCTGGTTATGGTTTCCCCTCACACAACTCCACCAAGATCATTGCTATTACCCCTCACATCCAGACCGTATTCCTTTCATCTCTCAATAAAACATAAGCAGGCTTCTAAGCGATAAAAATAAAATAAGATAAAACAGACACAACATCCTCAGAATAGGAGAAAAGTACAATATTAAGAACAGAACATTATAGGCTGCATAGGTGTTCCTGTGTCAATGAGTGGGTCTCTGTCCAGATCCACATCTTGTGCCTTTTCTTGGTCTCTTTCTCATCAACAAATGATGCTGATCAAACAGGATGGCTGTTCGCAGGATAATGCAAATACACTTTTATCTATTATCTTGCATAAAACTCAACTCTAAGAGCATCAAAGACTTCAGCATAAAATCAGATACACTGAATCTAAAAGAAGCGAAAGTGTGGAATAACCTTGAATTCATTGGTAAAGAAACAGATATTCTGAACAGAACACTGTTAGGATAGGCACGAAGAAGAACAGTTAATAATCAAGACCTCATGAAACTAGAAAGCTTCTGAACATCCAAAGACCCATGAATTGGACAAAGTGGAAGACTACTGAGTTAAAAAATTCTACCAATTATGTATTCATTAGAGCTCTACTATCTAAAACATGTAAAGAATTCATGCTTTTTTTTTTTCAGGTTGAGTTTTCACCTTACAGTTTTTTTGTTTGTTTGTTTGTTTGTTTTTTGTAATTTCAGCACTATTTTCTTTCTTTCTGTGCCTTTTAGTATCATGAGGTACTGCTACATATCATTTTTCAGCTTAATATCTATGCATTTTAGTTTTCAAACTTTTCTGCCACTAATGTAATTTTTTTCCATATATTTTCCATGTACTCGATCCAGTTCTTAGAGTTGATATATTTGTAATTTTTCTTGGGAGTCCATTCCCTCCAATGTGCAATGGGTGTTTAAGAACATGGTAAGAAAAGATTGTTGGAGTCAGCACAACAGGAGAATGAGGTGACTCAATCAACTAAGCAGGCTCATACGGGCTCCCAGAATCTAAAGCGGCAAGCACAGGACCTTAAGGGTCTGCATCATATCTTTTGTATATATGTTATAAATGTTAGTTTTCTGCTTTTTGGGATTCCTAACAGTATGAGCAGAGTATATCTCTTACTCATTCATCTGTTTTTTAGACTCTTTTCCTATAGGGTTTCCTTGTCCAGCCTAGATAGAGAAGTTTTGTCCTGTCTTCTTGTATCTTGTTTTGTCCTGTTTGCATTTCATCTCTTGGAGTCCTGCTCCTTTTTTTCTTCATTTTATTTTATTTTTTATAAAAATGTCATTTTTATCTGTCTATCACTCTGCTCCCCCTCCCTTCCCTCCTCTTAATCCCAGTCAGTCTTCGGCCTCTCCTCTCTCCATCCTTTGCCCCCCAAAGGGCAAGAAGTCCCAGGTGGTTTAGCTCAGCACTGCACATCCACTCCAGGCAAGTCTGATTTAGAAAATGGAGGTGAAGTAGATTTGGGAGAAAGATGGAGGGGTGAATGGAGGGGAAACTCTGATAGGGAGATATTACATAAAAGAATTGTCTAATTTCAATAAGAACTACTGGACAAATGTAAATTCTGGTTTTCTATTTGAGTTCTTTTTTCATCCTTAAAAAGTAACTTTCTAGGTCTCCCTTAGAATTGTCCTAGGAAAGGGTTCACGAGATTGTTGTTGTGGGTTTTTTGTTTCTGTGTTTGTTTGAACTTGTGTGTAGACAATGGCTGAGTTATGTAATTCCACTGAGATGCAGACAGAGTTAGAGTTACTCCCTCCCCTCATGTATAGAGTCTCAGAGTTGAACTCATTTTTTTTTCTGATATTACTATTTTTATTTTTTTGATATCATGACTTTACTAGTTTGCTATCCTTTTCTCATCTCAAACCCTCCTATGTACTCTTCACTGATCTTTTCAACTTCATGACCTCTATTTCTTTGTTATATAGACTCATATATTTATATATTTGATAAGATAATAACACATATAATCTTAATTTATGTATATGTTTCCAGGTTTGACTGTTTGCTACCGGAAAACCTATTAGAGGCTCATTCTTTGGGAAATTATTTCTCCTATTCCCAGAATTCATTCATTGTTTGCAGTTCTTCACCTAGGTGGAGCCATCTCCTTCCTCTGTGAATTCTTGGTATTGCTTTTGTTCTGTTCTTACTTAGGCAGACATGTTGATGAGACTTCATGGGTGTGTCTTCTCAGATCATGTATCTTTTCAAGGAGACAAAAAGGCACCATCTTATAAATATTACACATACACAACACACACTCACACACTAACACACATACACCCTCTCTCTCTCACACACACACTTCTCTTCGTGTAATCTGAAGTCCTTCTTTTCTTCTTTAATTTGAAAGGTTTACAGAGATTTCACAAAGTTCTAGTAGCTAAGAAGCTTGAAGAGTGCACGTTTGGTTATCTGTTTGTTGCTGCTCTTTGCAGCTAATGGATAAAAAGCAGCCTGTTCTACAATCATTATAATGTAATAAAAGTGATGAAGCCTTTACTACTTTCAGAATCTTTGCAAATTAAGGTTTCTTATCAGTAAAATCTGGAGTATATTATTTCTTTATGCACATGGCTTATTTTAACCTTTTTCTTCTTCTTTTAAATCATATATGATGTGGGAATGCCTTTCTGTATGCTGTGAATCTCAATCTTTAAATAAAGGAGCTGTTTTGGGCCATGACAGGCACCATAGAAGAAGTAGGAGGAGGAATCAGAATAGGTAGGAAAGGAAGGGCAGAGTCAGAGGCAGACCGAGCTGAAGCCCAAAGGAGCAACATGTAGGAGCACAGGTGAGCCACAGGCCACGTGGCAGACAGATTAATAGAAATGGGTTGATTTAAGATGTAAGAGCAAGCTAGCAATGTGCCTGAGCCATAGACCAAACAGCATAAAGTTAATATAAGAGTCTGAATCATTTCTAGGGGCCTGAGCAGTGGCGGCTGGGCGGCTAAGTGGTCTCGGGTGGCAGGTCTGTGGGTCTCGGGTCTCTGGCCGCCCGGGACCAAAGAAACCCCACTACTACACATATACATACATATATAAGCAGAAATTATCAATTTAAAAAATGCCATTTCGCTGTCTATTGCTATAAGGCTTACTACACAAAAACTAATTTGAAGCATAATACTAATTTAAATATATCGTCATTGATACATTATTTAAGATGTAATTTAATAGTTTCATATTCTTCTGATTTGTATCGTTATTTCAAAATGACACTGATTATTTTCCCAATGTATTGTAAGAAATCTAAGTTCAAAATTTTAGTTATCAAATTTGTTAAGTTAATGTAATCATAATTTTTTATGATTTGAAAATATTTTTTAAATGTATCTGGTTTCAAATCATTTTTAATAATTGAGATTCACATATTATGATATATTTATTTTCTGCTTCTCTTCTCTCCACTCATGGAATTAAAATGAGTTAATATGAAGCTTCATATCCTATCCTTTCTTGTTAAAGTCTAACATTGTAGGTGTTGATTTTATGTCTTTTTTATTACATTAAAATTATTTCTTCACTAATCTCTTCTTTATCCTTCCTACCATTTTGGTATTTCCTATTTTTATTCTCCATCTTTCTACCTTGTATCTCATCTATCAGACTCCCAGACTGACTGAAAGAACCACCATATAATAAAACCACAGCTTTATTATGCTTTAATCTTTCTGCTACTTAGACTAGCAAAGATCAGCCCTCAATCAATCCTGCTGTCCATCTCTTCCACTTCTTTATTCAAGTTTCTGAACGTTCTTACAATAAAATCACTCCTGTGTATGGATTTGTGTCAGTACATAACCGTCTCCTGTAACCTCAACTGAAGATTATAAGCTGTTTTAAACATGTATTGTGGTTATTTATACTTACTCTCCTGCTCAACATGTTGTGCATCCTCTAGTCAGGAATGCCACCTGATGGATCTTTTTCCTAAATGTTATTTGTCTAGTTGATGCTATTGCAAGTTTGGCATATTTCACATTTCTCTATGTGAATTCATTTCAAAAACATTTTTATGACAGTATCTAGTATATTGGATGGAATTTTAAAGTAAATGACCTTTGAATTGTGTCAATAATTGGTTTCAGTTGTCCTCACTTTACTTATTACCTTCACTTCTCTTGCTGACTCTGTCAATCACGACATTCTCAAGGCAGTTCCAGGCTTTTTGGCATTTTGGTCCCTTGACTTGCATGCGGCACATTATACCTCTAATTAAGTCTCTGTGTTATTTTAGTATTTTGCTTGTTTGGCTCAATATCTTTCTTCCTTTCAGGTTAAATGCTGTAAACAGAAAGAAAGTATAATAGGTGCCCAATCAAATTATAGAAGAAATTCTGAAAAGGTCAAAATGGCAAAGCACACTATGGTAATTCATGTAATGTAGAATGTATTAAAATTCCAGACTTCATTTTACTCAAGGAAAAGGTGACATGGCTGGATAGAAATGGCACAGCCTATTGTGAGTGCAGTCTGCCTTATCTGCTAGCAAGCAGGAATTAATCATGTCTGTTTGTGTCCCTGTGTTGGCAACATTGCAACAATTGTTTAAAGGAATAGTCATCCCTGTGTCAGTGTCAACCTCCATGGAGTTCTCCAATCCTCATTTGTCTTTGAGAAGGAAAAGGAGCTGTCTGATACTTTCTGGCCTTCTCAAGAACTCATAGACCTTATGTCCTTTCCTGTGCTTACATTTATTCCTAAGCCTTCCTTAAACTGCACATCCAGGATTGCCTTATCTAGTCAATAGTGAGAAAGGAATTTCAGTATTTGTCAAAATAAACTGTAAGATCACTTTTACAAATAAAAGCTGAGACAGGTAATATTTCTGTCAGGTACAAATTAGCAAAAATTTGTAGTAATATCTTTAAGAACATACCTTTTCTCTCTTTACTATGAAGTTGATACTACGGTCAACATTTCAAGGACAATTTATTAGCGTTGGAAAGTCCATGCAACAATGTGACTTTGAATCACGTGGGAAATCTAAATAGAGAAGCTATTGTTTTGACCTTGGTAGGGTTACCTACAGGATATGAAAATACATTTGTCTATGTTAACTAGATACAATGCTTATCTTCATATATTTTCATATTCTTCAAGAAGTAGACACACCCAAGATTAAAAGTAGTGTATAAAAAGTTATTAAAGAATTTTGTTTGTTTTGTTTTTTCCTTGTTTATTAATTTTAAAATAAATTGTGAAATAGGGCAGGATGTTTGTGGACACAGAGTGGTCTCATTTAATTTCAGTATGACAGAGACTTTAGGTGACCTTGTGACAAGAATCACACCATATTTTAACTGCATTTATAGTAGCATGAAAACACACACAACAGAATACACCCCCCCCACACACACACCTCTCTCCCCTCATACCACAAGTCTTCAAAAATTCTAGGGGATGTATCTTCATGGTACATGTTTATGTAAGTAATTAAAAGACTAATCACAAAGCTCCACATCTCTTTGTTCCAAATCCATTTCAACCTAGTAGGCTGATTCCTATTGAAACTAGAGTTTTGTGGTTTACTTAGAATCAACTTAGCCATTTATTAAAACTGAAAAAAACTGATGTTATGGAACTCTCTAATTATAGTCATAGTGGTACGACTATAAAAATGTAAATAGGGTCATAAGGGCTGTTTTCCTGGAGAGTGTCATGTTAAGCTATAACAAAATACTAGCTTGGTCTTCACCTCTGATAACTTCAGTTGCAGACTATGTACTTACCAAGTCTGCAGTTTTACTAGAATTTGTTAGAAAATTTCAGAGTAATGATGTGTTTTGGCTGCTCTTTGCTGTTCTAGCAAAATGACTTGGAAAAAATGAGGCTGAGATTAGGCAAGAAATGATAAGCCATGCAATCTTAAGGGGGACAAAATATAGCTCTGCTAAGAGAAGCAATCTCTGCTTACAAGCTGCAATCATATTGACAGAAAAATAGATAAACGGGACCCCAAGCATTAAAATATCCTATTTTCAATTTAAATATCAGAAGATTATATTTTCTCTTGCAGTCTATCTTTTGGACATCCAAATTAAACTGTACTATATAGACAGATGAAGAGTGAATAATTCCAAGTAAGAAGGAAGATTTTTCCATCCACCTGTGTTACTTCAGCATATTTTCAGTTTAGGTGTTTTGATGCCATGGAAAACCAACAAAAAAAAATAGCCCATCATCATGAAGACAAGAGACGATATGGGAGAGTTGAGGTGCACACATACAAAACATCTTCGGGCATAGTTTATTTGATAGTATTGTTGATGTTATTGATGATATTTGACCAAAAATGGTAAAAATTAAAAAATTTTAATATGGGAAAATTTTAATTGCCAAAGAAAGTAAGTCAAGAGATATGCATCTATCCAGAATTTTGGTTGTCAAAGTAGAAAATAAAACATTTTTTCCTAGATGAAATATTATACATTAAGAATAAAAAATCTCTGTACTAATAAAAGAATTTCACTCTGATAAAAGAGTTAGTAGCTACCGTCCTATGGGTAGTTTTAAATTATAAGCACAGGCATTGTTTCCAAAGTTAGGATGCTATTAAAAATCAATCTTTAGATAAGAAATTTTTATAAGCATTAATCCTATAAATATTTAAAAGTTAAAGTACTGTGTAATGTGCATGATTTCTTATTGGCCCTTTCCACCCAGTTTGGTCAATAATTAATTGATAAGCAAGTTCTAATCAAAATAACCAGAAAGGTAAAGAAGAGTGTGAGGGACTTATAGTCTCCTTAGGAAGCAGATATAGAACAGATAGTTATGAATGGAGGTAATACGGGGGTACACTATTTGAATGCGAGGATGAATAGAAGAGAAAGTGAGGGGGACATGAACACAGGGACAGCAAAAAGTAAGAACCATTTGAGGACTCATATGAAAGCCTAGCACACTAGAAACTTCTGAAAAATATGTACATATATGATGGATATATCAATGAAATCACCAAATAATGGGAGGGACAGTGCCCCAACTGGACTTATTTTTTTCACTGTCTTTAAATATGAGAAATAGGTTGTAATCTAATAGAATTCTTGGTCAAAGCTTTCTTGTGGGAACACCCATGTAGTGGACTTATGATGTTACATTGTAAATAATTGTCCTGCATATGAGTTTAATAAAAAGTGCTGATGACCAAGGCAGACAGGAAGTGTGGGTGGGGCTACCAGACTAAGAAAACTCTGGGAACAGGAAGAACAGAGCAGAAATGCCACAGAGACTCCAGAGTTGCCACACAAGCCAGAAGATGTAGAAGACAACTGTGCTGCTCTAAGAAAAGCTACCAAGCCCCATGGCTGAACATGATAAGAATGAGTTAGTTTAAGGGTAGAGAGTTAGAAATTTATATGTCTGGGCCTTAGGACGATCAGATAAAATTAATGTAAGCATCTGTGTGTCTCTGTGGGACTGTGGGCCTGTGGGTCCAAACTTTGAGGCTAGGCCCAAAAGTCTCAGAAACCTCTTACTACACACCCAAACAACTAAGGCTATCACAAAAGCGGTTGTGGTTCTCCACAAACTGATGGCAAGGCCCTATAGCTGAAGACAACTGGGACATAACTCATTGAACATGGAACAGCTAAGGTGGTGGCTACCTAAAGCCTTCTACCTATAGCCTCGTTCCTGGTACTCTGTATGCAACCAAAGGCAAAGGTAAGAAGCAACCCAGGCAGAAACTCTTGGAATTGGGACATACTTGCCAAGAAAAACTAGTGTAACAGTAGCAGAAAGGCTTGTGGGAATAAACATATCAGAACTGATTTAAGGTCACTCCATAGAATTAAAGCTATATCCAATGCTCCTTAAGTTGTCAAAGACATGAGACTAGATAGACCAGGAACTTAGGGCAAAAAAAAAAATACTAGCCTTAAAAAAGAAAAACAAACAAATAAACAAGCAAACACGGCCACCACAATGAGGTGATAAAATGACTTCTGATGATATTCTGCTATACCCCTGTAACAGTGCCTTGCTCAGGCATCATCAGAAAAGTTTTCTCTTGTAGCAGATGGGAAAATAAACAGAGATGAATAGACAGACATTAGGCAGGCAATGCAAATCCCTGAACACACAGTAATAGATGAGATGTCTTCATCATTTCTTCTCTTTAGGGATTAGGGAACTCTGGGGGAAAAGAGGCATAAAGAGTAAGAGCCAGATATAATAAACAGAAAAACTGAGAATCCTGGCCTTCTAGGGGTGGTGTACATATGGACTCACAGAGACTGTGGCAGCATGCACAGGGCTTGCAGAGGTCTGCAACAAATTGTAATAGGCGGGCGCCCCTAGGGCACCCCAAGATACCCCAAGACACCCCAAGACCATGGCTAATGACCACTGTTAACATTAAAGAAAAAGAGAGTTTAATGAATATGAATACCGGTACACACACACATGTGTGGGCCCCAGGCACAGGCACTGCAGAAAAACCTGGAGCCCCAAATAATTTTGGGGCAGAATTCTTATACCCTACTCTGGGTATGGGTGGGCTCGGTGCGCTAACAGGGCTGGGCCAACGGTCAGCTCAGCTTAGGACAGAGTTCAGGGATGCAGGCAGGCAAACTATCTCCTGTGAAACAATAAGGACGAACCTAAAGACATTCATTTCCTGGAGCAGGACACATTGTGCAAGCTTCAAACAGTTAACAGTTAACAATTCTCATGGTAGGACTTTCCTGGGTGACCCCACCTAGGTTGCAGGTGGGATCCCACAGGAATGTGGTCTCAGCTTGGAAGGTCAAGCTGCTCTACCGGATGGGTCTCAGGAATTTAGGAAGTATCAGGCTCAGGCTGCTGGGTGTGTCTCAAGCAGCCATCTTGACCTTGTCTAGTTTCAGAGACCTCAGGAAGGGGTCAAGGGGGAGAGAGTTACAGGATTTTTCTATTTTCACAAAAGGGATCCCTATATGGCATCACAGAGCTGAAGAAGCATACATGTTTCTTTATTCTTCACCAAGAAGCTATCTCCAATTGATAACCACTTGCATTTTGTTTCTGCTCCCCACCAAGAAATGTACCTTAGCTATGATTTTCCTTTGCTAAGAAGATACACAATGACAGTGGAAATTTTTGTAAACAGAAACATTTAATTAGGGTAGCTCAATTACAGTTTCAGAGGTTCAGTCCATTATCATCATGGTGGAGAAGACTGGGGCATGCAAGCAGACATGGTGCTGGAGAGGTAGCTGGGAGACTACATTTTGTAGAAATTAGTAAGCCGACTGTCACAATGGAGAGTATTCTGAGCACAGAAAAACTCAAAGACACCCCGCAGTGACACACTTTTCCCAACAAGGCCATATTCACTCCAATAAAGCCGTATCTCCTAATCGTGATACTCTATAAAATTAGGGGGCCAATTTTATTTGAACTGCCACATTCTACTCCCTGGCCACATAAGCTTGTAACAATGTCATAATACAAAAATGCATGTAGTCAACTTTCAACTGTCTATAACAATCTCAGCAATGTTTAAAAGTTCAAAATCTCTTCTAAGTTTTATATATATTTATATATACATACATAAAAATAAAAAAGCCCAGATTTTAGACTTACAACATATAAGGATATAAATTACCATTTCAACATGTAGGGAATGAGGCATGATGAAGAAACACTGAACCAAAGCAAAACAAAAAACCAGCTGGGCATATTCCAGATTCTGCATTTTCATGTCTGATGTTGAATTAGTCCATAAGTTTCCAACTCCATGTAGCTTCATTGACTTCAACACACTTCTATCTCTTGAGCTGGTTTGTGGGGATTCAATAAAAGCTTCAGAAGTTTCAGAGATATCAGAGGGAATCTACCCACAGTCTATGTGGGGAGTTAATAAAAGCTCCAGAAGTTTCAGAGGTCTAACCACAGTCACTCTAGGAGAATCAGAGAGTGGTGATTCACACCTTTAATCCCAGCACAGGGAATATCCTGGGAGTGGTGACCTTAATCCAACTGAGTCTAGGTCATTCTAGATTACAGAAGGAATTCCAGGCTCCCAAGCAGGTGTGGTGGGGCCATGCCTTAATTTACCAAGAGAGTATTTAAGGCTTAAGGCATAGAGGAGAGGAAGCCAAAAGAAGCCAGGCTGAGGAAGCTGGAAGACAGCTGGGTAAGAGCTGACTGTGGTGTTTATTCTCTTTAATATCCCTGACTTTCTCAGAGATCTATCCCTGACTCTCATTTATTCATGAAACACTGGTTCTACTTCCTGTTAGCAGCTCTTCTCAGCAGATATTCCATAATTCTAGAATCTCTAAAATCTTTGGCTCTCCACGACAATCCAGGCTTCAGTTTCACAGATTTGCAGAGTGGCTTCCCTATGAGGCCTCCATTCAGGGACATCCCTGACACAGGTCTGGCCACAGCAGCTTTCTTTAGGCACAAAGGCAAATTTCATAACTCATCATTTCTATTTTTTTTTTAAACCAGAACTACTTGGAAGAATCTTCAGAGTCTTCTGTTTACTGGGGCTGAACATGTCCCCTTCACTCAGATATATCTTCACCAGCTTTCTGTTCTTCTCTGCCTAAGGTTGGAGGTCCTGAAATTAGATCTCTGAACCAGGCTGGTCTCAAGCTCAAAAATCAGCCAGCTTCTGCCTTCCCAGTGTTGGGATTACAGGTGTGCCCCACCACAGCCTGTGGCAACATATTCTATATTTAATAAAAATACCCTGAATGTAAGACAGTGCCACCCACAGAACCAAGCCATGAAGATCAGGGAGTGGTGAACCACACCTTTAATCTCAGCCCTTGGGAGGCAGAGATCTTCTGGATCTCAGTGAGTTCACCTCTAAACAGAGCCAGGTTTTTGTGGTATATACCTGTAATCCTAGAGCTAGGATAGGTGACCCAGGAATTGAGAATAGTAGTCAGAAAAAGAAAGACAATGTGGGAGAAGGCTGCATTTCTTCCCTTCTTGTCCTTTAGGCTGAGGGCTTATAGGCATTCAGTCTGAGGATTCCTGGAGACAGGATCTATCGTTTCAGGTCTGAAGAGTTGGCTAGGTGAGAAGTGCTGTGGCTTGTTTCTTTGTCTCTCTGATATTTCAGCTCCTGTCCAATATTTGGCTCTGGGTTTTTATTATAGTACTAAAGAGAACTTGTGCAATAATACCCAGCTCTAAGCTTTTCTTTAGTTGTTTTGAAATTGGAAACTTCTGACTAATATCCACATGACAGAGTCTACTAGTTTGTTTTAAAATTTCTTCAGCCAACAGAATTAGTCCAAATGCTTTACTTTAGCCTCAGGCAAACACAAAACACTTTTTTTGTGTGTTTGTCTTTACTCTCCAGACAAACACAAAACACTCCACTTTCTTCTTCAGAATATCATAAAACCAGTCTCTAGGACACATATTAACATTTTTCTCCTCTGAAATCTCTTGATCCTTATAGTTCATCAAATCACACTCAGTACAACTGTCTTTCATGCTTTGACTAGTTATGCATCCAACCATACTCAAGACCCAAACTCTCAAATTTCATATGACTCCAAAAAGAACTTAGTTGGTCCTATGGTGCTTCAGTCCCAGTATCAACTTTTTAGTTTAGTTACAGTTTTCTGCTGCTGTAAAGAGACATTCACAGAAACTCTTATAAATAAAAACATTGAATTGAGGTGGCTCAGTTATAGTTTAAGAGTTCCAGTCCATTATCCTCATGGTGGGGAGTATGGCAATGTGTAGGCAGACATGGTGCTGGACAGGTAGCTGAGAGTCCTACATTTTGTAGGCAACAGGAAGTTGACCGACATACTGGGCAATATCTTGAGCATAGGAAACCTTAAAGCTGGCTCCAGAGTGAAACACTGTCTCCCACAAGGATAATATCTCCCACTGCAACAAATCCACACCTTCATATAGTGGCATTATTTATGAGATTATGGGGGCCAGTTACATTCAAACTACAACAGAGTCTCATTGAGGAAACAATATTTTAAAGGCTTCAACAATGGATGGACAATACCATACAACAGAAACTCAAAGACATGCTTGCTGGCTGGGGCTCATGTGAGTCAGGGCTCTCGCTCTCGCTCTCTCCCCCTCCCTCCCTCCCTCCCTCCTCCTCCCTCTCTCCCTCTCTCCTCCCTCTCTCTCTCCTCTCTCTCTCTCTCTCTCCCTCTTCCCTCCTCTCTCTCCTCTCTCTCTCTCCTCTCTCCCTCCCTCCCTCTCTCTCTCTCTCCCTCTCCCTCTCTCTCTCTCCCTCTCCCTCTCCCTCCCTCTCCCTCTCCCTCTCCCTCCCTCTCTCTCTCTCTCTCTCTCTCTCTCTCTCTCTCTCTCTCTCTCTCTCCTCCCTCCCTCCTTCCCTTCCTTTCTTTCTTTGTTGATCCTATATATCACTACTGGTTTTTAGGAAATTCCTGTGTGTGGAAGCATGTGCTTGGCATCTATGTGTTCTTGTACTTTTTTCTTGGTTTTTTTTTTTCTTTGTTTGCTTTGGCTTTATCTTCTTTCATTATTACTATTCCCTAGATGTCTCATTTTTTCTAAGGAGGGACAGAAACATTATGTATCTCAATGGGACAGGATATGAGGATGAATTGAAAGAGGAGAGGGAAAACCGTAATTGGAATATATTTTAGGAAAGTCATCCATTTTCATTAAAAGGAAATCTATCAGAGAAACAAACACAAACCAATGCTAAGTATCAACACATAGGTCACCCGGCCTTCTAGATTCATTCTAAAACAATGTCCTATTTCACGCAATTATGCCAAATTATCACTTCAAATAATATAAAGATCAGGTTTCATTAGCAAATGGCTTTTGGCACTCCAAATCAGTGTAATTCATACTAAGTCTTTTTAGTTTTTGATCTCATATACACACTTGTACTTTTTCTTAGACTTCCAGAATTATAATTAGAGTTTATTTTGAAATAGTTGACAGGGTTAAAAAATGACCATTTAAAAAGTTTGAAAATAATTTTAAAGCTGCAAAAAATTATACTTATTCTTCCTTTTATTATATTACTTTTTGAAATATAAGTTGAATTATATAAACACATGTTCAAATAAATGTTCTTAATTAAATGCTGTTTACTTTAAAATTTATGTAATCTTACATTTTTAATCTCTTATTATCCCATATACACCAGTTCACATTGTATGTTCTTTCTATCCAGTGGCAGAAAGGTTTTTGTAACTACATTTAATATACAGTTAAAGTCAGCAGCTAATGTAATAAGGACATATTTATAATCTCTCTATGAAGTTTTGACCATGTATGTGTCTCAAAGGATTTTTTAAAGGAGGCAGATTTCTGCTTCACCTGGGACTGGATATGGAAACAGCAAAGCTTTATGCATCACTTACATCACCCAGAGCATGCTGAACAGACAGTGTTTTGGGAATTTTGAGTTGTGGCATCATTTGGCACATCAAAGTAATAAGCTTGGCTTTCTAATGGCATATATCCTGAAATGTACTTCTGTTGCACAAGTCCCTCTACGCACAGTTACCTTAAAGTGGCTCATTATTTAGAGTCTGTGGAAGCAAAGTATTTCCACTGGACAAGGAAAAAAGTCCCCTTCAGAGCAAAAATTGTTTAATGTCTCCCAGGTGTGTAAGAAAGGTGAAAAACTACATCTCTTTTGGCTCTCTGTTCATGACTTAGTGGGCTTATTATTTCCCTGAACAAAGACTCATCTGCCCTGCATTTCCGTGGCTTAATTTAATGGACAGATTCTCCAATAATGGTGAATGGGAATAAAGGCATTAGACAGCTCAAGCAAGGAGCTAAAGAAAATAGATTTAACCAACAGTGTTTTTATATCGTTGAGAAAGTATGTTGTTTCAAACAATTTCACTTTCTCCTGGTTAAGTTTATTATCTTTTTATCCGATTCTTACTGCCATCTGGTTCATGTGCAAGTGCAAATTATCAAGAAAAGAAAAGCTAATTTTCTGTGTTCGCTTAACAAGCCAAATCTGTGTGATATGGACAGTCTTCGTTAAAGGTGTCTCACGAAATATTGATCTGAAAGAGGACCCTCTTCTCGTGTTTAGATATGAGATGGTAATTAGAATCATTTGAAAAAGGATGAGTGTTAATTTTGGGTCTGAGAAAATATATTGATTTGTGAGAATAATTTTGTAAACCAACAAACATTTTCTATACACTTATAATAAAAATATATTAAATTACTTAGGGTGAATGTTAATCTGGGGTGTGGGAAACTATATTGATTTTGTAGAATGACTTTGTAAAGGAACAAATATTTTATATATATTCATAATAAATATCTCTTACAAAATTTGATAGCATAGATTTTATTTTATAAAAATATAATTTCAAATCCAAGCTTCATTTACAATTTTATAACTATATCTTATAGCACTTAAATATTGACTTAAAAATTGAAATCAATTATGACTCAAGTAAAAATCTTAAACATTAGTATAACAAACAATATACGAAAGATATAATTCAGGAATCAATATTCTCACGTTAACTTTTATGCATCAAAGGTAGGTTATATAACATATGATTTCATTGTTTTTTATTCTCATAAAGGAAGCTATTTCCTTATATAGTATTGAAATAAGTAATATTTATTTACACATATCCATGAAAATCTAATATTACTATATCTGTTCATGTTACTATTATATGTAAAATTCATATCTTAAAAATTTAAACACTTTATAGTGTTATAATATTTTGACGTGTTTTCCTTCTGGTTACAAATTAACATATATGCCTTATAAATATGAAAAGGCACTTCATCAAGTGGAGTTTTTACTAAGATTTAGTAAAGATATGTTTCTCTATAATTTTCATATGCATAAATGTTTCTTTTTGGAGTTAAGACTATGTCCCTGATTAAAAGGTTAATTCACTTTTTCCAACACAGAATTATGGAAATCCAGTTTTCTATTAACATTACAACATACTCATGTTGAAACGTTCCCTCAATAAGATTCTGATATTTTGTGCTTTTTTTGTATCAGTTACTTAACATCATGCCAAAAAATGCCTGTTGTACTATGCTAACAATATTGGTTTAAAACTTTATTGATTGAGAGTTTAACACAATGCACCCTGCTCATATTTACTTTCCAATCTTCCTACATCCACCCTACCTTTGTGACCCACCCTCCTCCCAAAAATAGAAAGAAAGAAAAAGTAAAAAACCTTATACAAGACTAGGAAGAAGGCTCAGTATTCAAGTGTTCTTTTTCTTGCAAAAATCTGAGTTATGTTCCTAAAACCAACATGGTGGCTTCTAATCATCTCTAATTCCAGCTCAAGGGGAATCCAATGCCTGTTCTAGCAGTCACGTCACCAGGTATGCACATGCTGCATACATAAGTATCAGGCAAAACCCAATTCTATACCTATAATACAATAAATGCTTAGTATCTTATAGACATACAAAATTATATTCATTTAAAATTTTGGTAAGAAACTACTTCAGTATTAACTATTGCCTTTATTTTTCAAACATTTCTGCAGTTCTCTGTGAGTCTAAGTAGCGCGTGGAAACCATCTGATATGATATAGGACATGGCAGAAGTATTGAGACATCCCTTTTAAGGCCAGGATAAGTACTGTGTTCTCTGCTGGATTAATAAACGACCTACAATGCCTGCAGGCATATTAGTGGTGAGAAACCAAACAAGAAGTTTTAACCACTGTCAGTGCCTTGACAGAGTTTGAGATTCCTGGCAAAATTCTATTTCTTTAAGATACAAATGAAAGAGAGAACACATAATTAGATTGTGGTGGAAATCCAGAAACACAGAAAATGTGGCATGATAAATTCATAAATTAAATTTCAAATACTCTTTTTTTATAATGATGTTAGCTTATTGTAACTGTGAGAAAACATTTGAAAGAAATAATTAAAAATACCTTAACAAATAATAAAAGAAAAACACAAACAAATAAAATATTCTTTTTCCTTATTTGTTTTGTGGTTTGAGAGGTTGCAGTCTGTGATCAGTGCTCGTCTGATTCTATTCCAATCGGAATAGGAGGGTGTGGCACTCGAAAGTGATTTATGGCACTGGAGAAACTGAACAAGGACTCAGGGACAGCAAACTTCTCTCAAAGGCACATCTTTCAGTAACCTATTTTCTCCATCCAGGTCCCTCCTATCTCCTAGTAATGAGTTCAACTATGACATCACCTAATGATCAGTCCACCTTTATGATCTAACTGCCTCTCCATATTTATCAAGTAGAAATGAATTCTCCAGTTCACATGGATTTATTGGACATTTCATAGTTAAATCACAGAAATAACTAAGATGTTCTTATAAATTTTAAATACCTTATAATACATAAGCCCCCTTTGCATGTATTTCGATGTTGAAATTATGAATTTAAACTCTAGTGAATTCATGGAAACTCAAATGATTAGTGTGTAACAGCAGGCACATTTCAAAAATAAATTATTGAAAGAAGTGATTTCTGTGATGGGACAATTAGAGATTCACGTTCCTGGGAAGGAAATAGAAAGAAGTAAACACACCATGCCAGGGCTGCCGTCTTTATTTCAGAATGGCACAGATTCCGAGTGAACTCTTTGTATGTCTTTGCTTTCTGACTGTTGCTAACTGTTTTCCTTAAGTTACAGATTTTTGTACTTTCTGTTTTCCCTGTATATAATTCTGTTTGTATACCTTATAAAACACTTAGTGGATAAATTCATCCACATTAATCTAATGATAACTTAGAAATCAGCTCTTAAAGAAGTAACCAAATAATAACTTCTAAGACTCTGAAAGAGTGAATGGGAGATAAGAAAGTATGGCTTGCCTAACTATATGCTAAAACATTTTAATGCAGCATTTTGAGAAATCCAAACTCAAAGTCATAAACCCAATTGTATACATCAAGTAGCAATTTTTAATTTGTGAAATAAGTGAAAACTCTTATAAAGATAGCTACTTAGTTGATTTTCAAATTTCATAGAGTTAAATAATATATTGTGACCTATATGAACATGATCAACCAAAGCTCTGAACCTTCATAGTCAGTTATAAAATATTTGAATGTGGCAAACCTGGTGTTGATATCTAATCTGGAAGAGTTGTAGACTGTGTACAGATGTCTCACACTACTTCCTTAGCCATTTCATCAACAGCTTGCTAGTGTGCATCCAGCTCACCATCTGGAATTGTCACTTGCTACAAAATAAACCTGCTCCTGGGATGACAGTGGGACACCTGAGCATCTGCTGTTTAATAAGCTGCCACAGAATAGCCAACCTAAAACACAGGAAGGGGCAATATTTCAAGGAAATGATGAAATCATTTAATATTAGCTCCTTAATGTACCTCAGGGAAGCATCTAATCCATCATTTTCAATGTGTATCCCGTGGAATTCTAGTACAGCATAATTATTACAGACAAGTCCTATTAGAAAAAAGGTCCTTCAATCTATAGTGTGTAAATTTGGTGCTAACAAAGACAAAGCAGAAATTTTACCAAGATTTTTATAATTTCAAACTTATAGTCTTAAGGATGATATGTAACAGGCAATTACACACACACACACACACACACACACACACACACACACACACACACACACACACATGTGAGGAAATAAGATATGGCACAAAAAACAAATAAATAAAATATAAAATTGAAGGGACATATGGAAACAGCCAGTGACAGAGCTTTTGAATTCTCTTCAAGTTGTAATGGAAATACATTATAAGATTTTTGTCAACTTTTAATTATTCTATTTTTATTTTCTTAAAGATGATTACCACTATTCTATTATTTAATATTATTACTCTTAGTCTTTACCTCTGTGAAGCTTAAATTCAAACCACTGTTGAAATTCATACTAAACCTGTTTCATGATCGCTAACAATCATATTTAGGCCTATGCAAGTGTCTACTATTGTACTTTTCAAAGTAAATGTGGGTATAATTTTCAAATTCAAAACAACTACAAAGTGCTCTTTTTGTACTGTTATTTCTTCAATAATTCAACTGAATTTCTTCTTCAAGCAATTGTTAAGAAGGAAGTTTCACATTTTATGTGAATATCACAGAGTATACATACATTAAAATGCAGATACTAATATTTTTCAAAATTTGTTAGAATTCAACCTTAGAAACAAAACACTCAAGCAGAATGAAAACTTCATGCCTCTATAAGGGAGAAGTTAAAAAAACATTGTGGTCTAATGAGGACAAAATTAGGGAAATGTCATCGTTAATGAAGAATTGATCGCAAAAGTGGTTGTTTAAACATGCTGGATAAAATAAGTGCTCCTATCAACACAATATCAAAAAACTCTGTTGGTTGACAATTTGAAATATCATGAACACTTATGTACTAAGAGAGTTAAGGATGAAGTAAACTATTTCTATCTATCAGCAAAAAATTTGAATTATAAAATGGATGAAACTCAGAGGGTCTAAAGATTCTCAGTTTTCTAGTAGGATTGGGAATATTTCAGTCATGGGAAATCTCTAGAATATAAGTAGATTTATAAAATTGAGTGTCAGGAGTTATAATCTATAAGGTGAAAGCTTTTTAGTATATTAATGTCAAAAGTTATGTTGACATGTTCACACACACACATGTGAGTGCATGTGCGTGGACACACAAGCATGCATACACACACACACACACACACACACACACACACACACACACACACACACACACACACCAGTGACTCTTCTGCAAATGTTCTCTCTGCAGAATTTGAGGATGAACTCGACAGGTTTCTACTGATGAGATGAGTAATAGAACAGAAGGGGATTGAGTAATAGTCTACTTCTACAAGCACCATTCAGTTTAAGATATATGACTATAAGCTCTCTTAAACTTGATAAAAATTGGGCCGCCCTTTTGAATTAGAGTAGTTCTTTTGAATATAAATTCTAGAACCTCTAAAAAGGAAATACATGTTTATATTCAGTTTATGACTAGCTATTTGCTATCAGTTATTGCACCCATATTTTATTTTAATCTAGCTAAAAGTATTATTTTTCTGAATTAAAAATGATTTCCTGAGGAAAAATGTAGGGATTATGAACTGCTGAAATATCCACAACAGTAGAAAAATCCAGGGGAAAGTGACAAATTCATTATGGTCAAGAACTTTAAACTAATGCTAATAATAAAGCATTTGGTTTTCTTACAAAATATGTAGTTGCTAGCGTATTAGATCCTTAGGTTATTATATTGTAATAGACTGAACGCTATAGTTAATGAGTAAATTATTTAGGCTGCATTGTTCTGCTGCATTTTAGGAAATGAGAAGTTAGGTGGAAGTACCTAACAAATACTCAGTTATAAATTTTACAAAAAATATCATGTCTGTCCCTCTAAGATAGTACAGGGCATATAGTAGGTTAAACAAGGAAACTACCTGAAGTTTGATTATCAGCAAATAAGAGAGCATTGATTTTATCCATTTAATACACATTCTCACTCTTAAATGTCACAATCAGAATATGAATTCATTCCATAGAAGAGTGCCAAGATTTTGGTAATTTACTCTTGGGCAATAGACAATTATTATGATAGTTACATCTACTATAAGTATACTGTTATTTTAAATCTCACTATATATAAGCAATTTTGGTACGCAGTGTTTAAAATACAACCACAACAAACAGGAGCCCTAATTTATATCTGATTCAAATTTGGTTAAATTCTTGTTTTTTAGTAAATCAAATTGAATTACATATTATTGAAGTTTGAAATGTGACCAAAATCCTTTTGGTAGCTATTAGTATCTGTCATCATATCGACCATGTGTAGGCCAATCTTGCATAGGTTTATATTTCTAGATTTGAAATGATTTATCCTATGCTCAGAGATTTGGCAATTTCCAACAACTTTGGTTGCTTTATTTGCTGTATAATGACAAGAGTTCGTGTAAAAGATGTTTTGGTGATGGACATATAGTATTATCACTTAAAGTTCTGTATAGAATTGTTTAGGGACTCTGGCTTTCATTAAACATCAGACATTTTATTATTCTAGCTAATAAATGAGTTGACAATGAAGGTGCACTTGTCTGTAGGGAGGTTTTGATCCTGGTTGTTAGGAAAAGTACTGGCATATTTCTACTTCACAATTTAAACGTCATCTGGCATATTTCCCTTGACATTGATTATAAAGCATGTGCAAATGACAAAAACATTAATTTGGAGTGGGAAAAATGATATTATTACCAGAGCTGAAAGGTAATGAGGAATTGCGCATAGTCTCATATACTATATAATATAGCTTTCTTGTCAGTTCAGGAAAAGCAGTTCAGGAATCCTAATCTGTTCTAAAGAAGTCACTGGCTTTGCAACTTCATTTATATAGTAAGGTAGACTGTTATAGCTGAACTCCAGAAGTCCAGGCTATCCCCTGGAACTGCTCTTGGTTAGAATACAAGTTTATTTAAACTTTTCTTAGAGACCATCTTTTCATGAAAAGGAGGCTTTATTTATTTACTTTCTCATGTTTTCATTTACAAGGTTTTTGTTTTTGTTTTTTACATATCCACCTCTGCTCCCTCTCCATCCTTTCTTCACAGCCACCCCCTTTGTTTCCCCCATTTTAACCCCATTTATTTCTCAGAGAAGGTAAGGACTCCTCAAGTTTAGGTAGGACCAAGCCCTTACACCCAGTATCAAGGCTAAGCAAGCTGTTCCTCTGTAGGGAATAGGCTCCAAGAATTCAGTTCATGTACAAGAAATAAATTCTGGTCCCACTGACAGAGGTCCTCCAAAACACCGTGGTCATTCAGGTGTTAGCCACATTCAGAGGACCTAGTATAGTTCAATGGAGGTTCCTCAGCTTTCAGTTCAGAATCACTGAGCTCCCAAAAGTCGGGTCAACTGATTTTGTAGGTTTCTGCATCACAATCTTGACCCTTTGCTCATATAATTTATCCCTCCTCTCTTTTCTGGACTGGGAGCTAGACCTAGTGATTAGCTGTGGATCTCTTCCTCTGATTCCATCAGTTGCTGGGAGATTCTATAACGGCTCTTAGGGTTGTTATCAATTTGATTATAGGGGAAGGTCAGTATAGGCACCCTCTCCACTATTGCTTCTAGTCGTAGCTGGGGTCATCTTTCTGAGTTCTTGGATATTTCCACAGCACCAGGTTTCTCTCCAACCCCACAAAGACTTCCTCTATCAAGGTATCTCTTTCATTGTTCTCACTCTCTGAGCACCCCCCCCCCCATTAACCATCTGATTCCATCATATTCTCTTCCTACTTCCTCTTACCCCCACCCGGTAGGGTCCCAACTTACTCAGGAGATTTTATCTATTTCTCACACTCAGGGAAATCAATGGATGTCTCGCTCAGGTTCCTCCTTGTTACCTAGCTGTTCAGAGGTTATGGATTGTAGCCTGGTTATTCTCTCTCTCTCTTTTTTTTTCTTCTAAAACCCACTAATGAGTGAGTATATATTTGTCTTTCTGTGCCTGTGTTACCTCACTCGTGATGATTTTTTTTCTAGATTCATCTATGTGCTTATAAATTTCAGGATGTCATTTTTTTTTAGCTGCTGCGTAGCACTCTATCATGTAAATATATCACATTTTTAAATATATATTGAGGGCATCTAGGTTGTTTTCAGGTTCTTGCTATTAAAAATAATGCTGCTATAAACATAGGTGAGTAAATGTCCTTGGGGTAAGACTGTGTATCCTTTGGGTATATGCCCAAGAGTTGCATAGCTGGATCAAAATATCAACAAAATTCTTCATAGACCTTGAGATTGATTCTGAGTTTTCTGAGAGAAACCTCCATACTGATTTCCAAAGTGGTTGTACAAATTTACATTCCTACAAGCATTTAAGAAATATTCCCTTCACCCCACATTGCCTCCAGCCTAGGCTGTCATTAGTGTGTTTGATCTTAGCCTTTCTGACAGGTATTAGATAGTATGTCAGAGTTGTCTTGATTTACCTTTCCCTGATGGCTAAGGATGTTGAGCAGTTTTTTAAGTGTCTTCCAGCTATTTTAGATTCTTCCGATGAGAATTCTCTATATAGCACTGTACCCCAATTTCCAAATTGGAATTTTTGGTTTGTTGATCTCCAGTTTCTTAATATTTTTATATATTTTAGAAAACAGTCCTTGGTCAGATGTAGTATTGGTGAATCTCTTTTCCAGTTTTGTAGGCTGTCATATAGTCTAAATGTCCTTCATCTTACAGAAGCTTCTCAGTTACAGAAGGTCCCATTTATTAATTTTTGCTTTCAGTGTTTCTATTATATTTAGGAAGTCATTTCCTGTGCCAGATTGTTCAAGGCAGATCAACATAGTAAAAATCTCAATCTTATCAAATGCAATCTATAGATTCAATGTAATACCTATCAAAATATGGAAAAAAATCTTCATAGACCTTGAGAGAACAATATCCAATTTCATACAGCAAAGAAAAAATACTGGAATTGCTAGAATAATCCTGTTTAATAAAAGAACCTCTGAAGGCATCATCATTTCTGACTTTAAGCTCTACTTTAAAGCTACAGTAATAAAAACAGCTTGGTATCGGCATAGAAATGGAGTATTGATCAATGGAACTGAATTGAAGACTCTGTTCACACACCTATGAACACCTGATATTTATCAAAGAAGTGAAACATATACAATGGAAAGAAGAAAGAATCTCTGTGGTGATACATATTTAATAAAATTAATGCTGAGTATCAGAGTTAACCATAGAACCAAGCCAAGTCAGAGAGGGACAAATAACACCTTAAATCCTAGCTTAGGAAGTGTAGAAAGAGGAAGATAAGAGAGCTGAGGAAGTAAGAGAAGAGGTCTTTCAGCTCTCCCAGAGACATTCCGTTCTATTTTGGGTGAGAAACGCAGAGGCATTTGGTTGGAGGTTTCTGGAGACAGGCCTGAGGAATTTGCTGGGTGACTGCGGTTTGTTTATGATATTCTTGCTTTTCTTCAATAGCTGGCTCCAGTTGTTCATTATATACTAACCAGAGCTTGTGCAATACATCTTCAATATATGGTGCTGTATAACTGGATGGTGGCTTGTAAAAAATGCAAATAGACCCAGGTCTATCACCCTGTATAATACTCAAGTCCAAGTGAATCAAAGACCTCAATATTAAGTTACACTGACCTGTTAGAAAAGAGAGTGGAAAATGGAAGCTTTCTTTGTATTCACATGTAAGGTCTCCTTCACACTTGTCAAAGTTATTAGAGCATAGACCTCTTAATCTCTGCAGGAACATTTCACAAAGTAGCAGCACCAGCCCAGTGCAGTAGAAAGGAGACCAAAAATGTCAGTGACCTTGCTTGAGCCATAGAAAAGGAAACTCTTATTGTAATCATTTGCCAGTAATGTATGGGAAGTTTGAGTTTGTCATAATTATTTAAATATTCACCAGGCAACATGTTTATTTTTAATAAGCAATAAATGTCAATAATATAGTATCTGTAAGGGTAGGCAGAATACCAGCCTTTGAAAATATGCAAAGATGTTCCTTGGATCCTGTGAAAACATTATTTTCCATGGTTAAAGAATCTTTATCAATATGATTTAAAATCTAGATGTTGAGGTGAGAGATTGTTTTGGAATAATCCTAAATTATGGGAGACTGGGAGAGAGAAAGATGGAGGGAGAATAAAGAGAGGGAAGGAGGGAAGAAGAGAAGAAGTTAGGAAAAGATACAGACAGAGATAGAGAGAAAGAAAGACAGAAAGAGAGAGAACAAGAACTTCCTACTCCGTAATTGCTGGCTTTGTAGTCAAAGTTAACTTCCCCAACTTGAAAACTGTGGGGACTCTCCAGAACTTATGGAAAACAATGGGTATAGGTCCACAGACACATTGATTTGGTTTCGGGGAAGGCTATGCTTTGCTTTAGGACTTTCACAGTAGTGAGGTAATGTTTGTTCATCCTAGACACCAAGTTCCTGAAAGTTTGTTGAAGTGCAATTGATTTTAAAATTCCAATATCACAAAATATAATAAAACACTATACTATAGGAAAATTCAAGGAGCAATAGAATATTAAGCTGAAGTGAATTGTCAAAAACCATGTTCAATGTATAAGATCACATGGGATTACAAACTACTATAAATCTTAAATTTAAACAGCAATCCAACAATGGAGAAGCTGTATATATGTGTATAAATATAAATATATATGCACTTAACTATATATGTATATATATATATATATATATTTAAATACTAACTGACTAGTTTACAAAGCCTCCATGAAAATATTTGTCCTTAGGACTATTTGAGGAAGTAGGAAAATCATTTAAAGAACTTTCCAAGACTTTAATTCTAGGTCTCAACGCAAAGTTTCTCTGTGGACACTACTAGGAGTTAAAACAGACTTCATTTTAAACAGAACATCCCACACACTTACTATTTATAATCATATAGTTCTGGGGTCAGGTATCCCAAAAAAAAATTTACTGGATTGAAACTTGAATGCACGTAGAACCCTGTTGATTTGAACACAATAGGGAGACAGTTTATTTTGACTAATTCAGTCTTCACAGCTACATCTGATATCCCGTGCTGTATTTCTCCATCTTTCAGTTTAACACCACAGTATCTTCAAGTGGCTGTCTTGTTTCTACATTCCATCTCTTTTCCTTCCTTTCTTGCTTAATATGCAAGCAGATTAACTGTTCATTCACTTAATACAGATTCATTTCCTACCCCAAGGCTAACCACACTTTAAAGAGCCTCTTCCAAATTAACTGAAATAGCAATCTCAACAGATTTCAACCTGATAGTCATGTGCTTTAGAAGCCAGTTAAAGACAATGTAAAATGATGGGCTGAAGAAATACCATAGGTAGAAAAGCACTTCCTATGTAAAGATTAAGATGTGAGTCTGATCCCCAGCATTCATGTAAAACACCAAAATTTGTGGTACAAATTTGCCATCATAGCATTGGGCAGGATGGGAAGGAGAAGATGGGTATCAGAGGTTCTTTGGATAGCCAGTCTAAGCAAATCAATGAGCTCCAGCTAATGAGAGACTTAGTCTCAAGAAACAAAGTAGGAGAGACTTGAAGAACGATACCACAGCTTAACCTTCATTCTCCACGTGTACATTTATACATACACATATAGCACACACCCACCTCACATACAGACATACATATCATATATTTTCTTCTCATTTTTATTACACTTTATTTGCTGTCATATTCTTCTTCTCTCGTATACCTGAGATGGTTAGATATAAATTCAAACCATGTGTTTACGCTATGTGATTACAAAATGATAATTTGCTGAAGTGCCTTAACTGTGAAAAATCTGATCTCACTATATGTACTCTACATTTGACTTTTCTCCAAAAGTTATCAAAGACTAATAATATGGAAGCTACTTCGCTAAATCTTATATACCAGCACACATCTGATTTAAAATTGCCATCAATATTTTTTAAACAGATTTGAACAATTGGATTTAAGTTAATGAGCTTCTGGTCTCAGAGTTTTATTAAATAAAGTTATTCCATTGCTTAATGGAAGCCCTGTAATTCCTTTACCCTAGACCAAAATGCCACAAATATTCTAATGTACTTTTGTGTTAATGTCTTTCTTCTCACTGAAAGGCTAAGGTTATATTTTGAGAGAACAAGCACACGGAAGGGAAACTTAATTGGATTGGTGTTTGGATAGATAAAGTCTGTGAGAAAAACCACTGTCTGCACTGAGAACTGCGCATACTATGTGGCCAGGCACTCAGAGTCTCCCATGCATAAAATGAGGGCATCCTTTAGTTACAGTTGCACATCTATATAAATGAGGCTCCTGTTTTCCTGTCATGTGTCGTGAATAACATATCGAAAGGGCTCTATTTTATCAAATGAATTTTCTGATTTAAAGAAAAGCCATTTAATTTTCCTGTCTTTAACCGAAGAAATTTTAGATCATGGAGGCTACAAAGCACACAGGAATATTTGTATTTTCGGAAAGAGCTATGTGAAAAGTCAGAGTAAACCATTTCCTCCACACTAAACAGAGTGCATGCAGACATAATCTGACAAACATTAAATATTAAGCCCAGTAAGGTTGTAATAAATATGAGCTTTCTTATTTAGAAGTGGATTCTAACCCAGTACCAATTTTTTTGCAAATAGTAGTTATTTTACTATTTAATATCTAATTTTCATGCTAGTGAAATATGGTGAATATTGGTATACAAGTAGTGATTTCTCTCTGTTGAGCTTTGTGTAGATTACAATCAACTAATTTATAGAAACACACCGAATTCTTTAAAAGAAACTAGAATCTATTTTGTGTAGATTAGATTATGCATAATTCACTCTAATCAATATACCATCTTTATACTTTAATTTTCCATCTCAAAATGTGAAATATAATTGTTGTATGCATTATTTAGCTCCACAGCAGCACTGAATGATTATCTAGAAAATTCTCATGTCACTCTTTTCCAAGGTAAAATATTTGCTCTTTGTTTGATTCAAATGGCATTATGAGTTATTATGAGTTAGTAGCAGGCGCTTGTCATTAGTGTAGTTGTCTGACAGTCTTTGAATGTTACAATGGCAATGGCTTTAGACATTTCCTCAGGGCAGGGACTGTGTCTGCTTAAATTGCTTTGTGAAGAACACAGGTGGCTGGGTAATAAACACTTTTTGCTGATGCAATGTCTTGTATTGAAAACAAAGCCTCTGATTACTTAGTGTTTTGAAATTAGTTTTTAAAGATGCATCAGGAATCCAATTAGTGTATAATATGTGCATGACACAGTAATGGCTTTGGAGCAGATTAACAAGTCCATGCTACCCGTATCTCAAAAAGTTTGTGTTTTAAACCAATAATAGAGAATAAAAAGGAAAGGCATGTTAAATTATAATTCTTTTCAAGTTAAAAAGATATAAGTATTACATTGAAAAGAATAAAATTTTTATATGTATATGAATGCACATTATTTTTCTTCTGATCATTATACAGTTCAGAAGTAGATCAATAGTACTGTTATTGACATAATTAGACGCAGTTGTCATTCTCTTTGTGATGAATATCAGCTTGCATTGATGTGTGCGATGGAGGTCTGAATTTTTCCTTTGTTTCACTTTAAAATCATCTACCACAAAGAGGAATAAACATGCCCTAATTTTTGTAATACATTTAACATTAGGCCTTTCTTCCAGGGCAATGCTTTTGAACATTCCTTTGATGCCAGCAATGCATATTGAGTGGTTTTTGAACTTAACATTGGTGTATCTACTTCATATTATAATTGTGGACTACAATGGCTTGCTTATTTTAGTGTGATTGACATATCAATTCTTAATTCTTATCTATGAATAGTATTAACATCATTATTATTTTGTTACTATGGTAGTAGTGTTTATTACTACTGCAAATATCCGAGATGAATACAATTTTATGCATAGCAGATTCCTGTCTCATTCTTTTATACATTTCACTCCAGGCCTTGCTCCTGTAGTAGCACATATAGTGTTAGTTCAGTATGAAGAACTTTTCCTGGCTGAGCAGTAAAAATGTGAAAGGAAAACCCTCAAACTTTCCATTCATTTTTAGGCTGTACCCATAATGGCACATAAATTATCTCTTCTATATGACTTCTTAGTATATTTGCCACCTAACAATTTTACTTCCTTGGTAATCAACCCATTAATATGTTCACTTGCAAGACATTCTGGTTCCAAATTATAGCAGTTACTATAACAAAATACTCAAAAGCTAGTTAATTTATAAGGATGTATAGAACTTCTGTTTTGTGACCTAAAGTCTAAGATATGTCAACTTGTTTTTCTTCTGCTGGAGGTTTAATTTCACATAGTCTCACATAGATGTGTGTGTGGTGGTGAGAGGTTACTGTTAAGGCTAGGAGTCAGTGATTCGAGAGTGAGGGCTAGTCTTTTGTAACAGCTCACATAAGAACTTAGTAGTAGTGGGGGTTTTTGGTCCCAGGCGGCCAGAGGCCTAGACCCTGCCACGCCAGACCCCTTAGCCACCCAGCCGCCCGCTGCTCAGGCCCCCAAAAATGACTCAGATGCTTTTATTAAGTTTATGCTGTTTGGCCTATGGCTCAGGCACATTGTTAGCTAGTTCTTATATTTTAAATCAACCCATTTCTATTAATCTGTCTGCCACGTGGCCCGTGGCTCACCTGTGTTCCTTACATGTTGCTCCTTGGGTGGCTTGCTCGATCTGCCTCTGACTCTGCCCTGCTTTTCCTACCTATGCTCTGATTTCTCCTCCTACTTCTTCTATGGTGCCTGTCATGGCCCAAAACAGCTCCTTTATTTAAAGATTGATATTCACAGCATACAGAAAGGCATTCCCACATCAACAATTAACTCAGGATTTTACCAGAAGTACTCAAGCCTTTGCCAAGTTTATATTCACAGTGGTCTGCAATTAAGTCCATGTTTAAAATCATATCCCTACTAGTACTAGCACAATTCAGAGACTTGTACCAATATATGAACCAACAGGCCTGTCTCTATACCCAAATGCCAGCAGCATTATATTTGAAATAATTTAAAATAATATTTTATTGTGATTGTTTTAAGGTCCACATTTCTCTAATTGCAAAGTTAATTGTTAAGTATTTAATATGTTTTTAAAATAGTGTATATTCCTGATTATTACTGTAACTTAGCAGCCTATTAATTTGTTGTATTTCTTCATATCTGGCTATTTCACTGAATACTCATTAGTTTTTTATTAGGTTTTAAGTGGTTCTTCTGCATGTACTAGGAATAGAAATATATTATGTGCAACTAATGACAATCTATTTTTTTTCTCGTTTGGATTCAAACAATTTAAAAGTTGTCAGTTCTAGATATAATTACTCATTTATTGTTCTAGTCTAGGCACTAATATGTGTACATATATATGGTATGGCTTCTTTTGTAATCAAATATTCTGACATCTGTGGTAGTATCAGATAAGGCATAGTACAAGAGATAGAGTTCTAAATGAGCTTTGATGTCGCTGTTGTTACCTGAATGTTTTTAGATTTAAATTCCAAGAAACGTGGATAAAAATTGTGAAGAGAGTAAAAAGTTCAGAGACAGTAGAGTGGAAAGTGAATGGACTTTGCACTACACTGAGACCTTCCCCTTTTTTCTATGGGTCCATAAATGAGGTCACTTAAGGTTTCTTCCTGTTATGTTTTGTTTTTCATTTTCCTGCCTTAATATCTAATAAAAATGAAAAAGGCACATATGTCAATGACACCAAATGAATGCCACTTTTGTCAAAAAGAACTTTTATTTAGGAGATCTATATTTATTATAACTATATTTCTGAAACGAGGAACATTTGTACGCAAGTAATTGTGCATATGTGTGTAGATGTGTGTGGTAAACCATAGATATTGTCGCCTGTGATTATCTATCCTGTTTTATCGAACCAGCTTTTCTGACTGATATCTATGAGTCACCAATCCATTTAGGTCAGCAATAATTACCCAGTGAGCCCCATGAATCTACCTGTCTTCACCTATACGACACTGGAATGACAGTCAAACACTGCCACATACAACTTTTTAATGTTTGTTCTAGGAACTTAACTAAAGCTCTCAGGCTAGTTCAATAACCACTTTACATATTGACCTCTGTCCCTGGGTAGGAACATTTTAAGCTATGAAACTATTGTAGAGACAATGTAACACACTATACAGATTCTAGCATGAATGTCAAACATGAAAACACAGAGAAAGTTACAAATTAAAAATGCAGCAAGCGTGACAAAATTGTGGATGCAAATTTACCAGGCAGATACATTGTCTTGTAAAATAGTAAACATATAATAAACATCACTTACTGAGTCTGCCTAGAAGAGCCTAGGAAATATAACACAGGTAATAAAGAAGTTCCTCACCCTTTCAAAGACAGGAACAATCTCCAGCCTCACTCTGTGTTTCTCGGATTTGCCCCCCACCCCAGTATGGGTACGTAAATTTTTGAATTTTTTTCCTAAAACCATGAAAATGTTGCAAATGCATGGGAACATTCTTTACTCATTATCATAAAAATTAGTTACAAATGTGGCTATAGTACTGATATAACTAAGCCTACATAAATAATGTATGCATTCTATCCAGTGATTGCTAAATCATTTAAGAACAGATTGCCAGTGTCGAAAGAGTTACACCATTGCTATCTCTTTATAAACTGGTTTATTATAAAATAATTTAGAAAACATTCTTAATATTTAAACTTCAGAAAATGATTGTGCAGAGGCCAATGTAACTACACATTCATATATTAATATTTTCACATATTTCTTTACTTGTGTTTGGTTTTTGGTTTTTCAAGACAGAGTTTCTCTGTGTAGTAGTCTTGCTTATACTGAAACTGATCAGACTTGCCTCCTTATCTGCTTTTTCAATCACATTTTTCTCTTTCATTTAACAAGCACTGTCATGAGTTCAGTAATTATTATTCAGTAACACATCTGTCATAAACTGTTTTCAGTTGTGTGATAAAACACTAACCAAATCCAGTTTGTGTTAGAAAGTGTTTGTTTCAGCTACAATTTCTAGCTCATTGTGGAAGGAACCTAGGATGGAAGTTCAGGGAAGGAACCTAGAAGAAGGAACTGAAACAGAGATGATGGAGGGCAAAATTACTGACTTGTCCTTAGTTTCAAGTTCAGCCAATTTTCTTGTGCAGTTCAGGCCACTTTCCTAAGGATGGATGGTACCACATACAGTGGAATGAGTTCTTTTACATCAATTAGCAATCAGGAGAATGCCTCCTTGGCGTCTCCACAGACTAGTATGATTGTGGCAATTTCTACATGGTGATTACCTATTACCAGGTGTCTCAAGTTGACAACTAAACTTAACCAAAACAATACTTTTTTTTAAGAATATTTGGATATCTGCATGAAATCACATGAAATATTATTCTGTGTATGTATACATCTACACAGACAGTATTATACCCTTTGCTCATTTTGAATTGTCTCTTTTACTTAATAGTGTACTTCCAGCAGTTTTCCAACTAATTGCCACTAATCATTATGTATTTTAACTTTCCTCTGATGAATTCTATTAAATGTATTCATTATTTCATTGTGAGATATTTAGGTTATTTATATTTATGCTTCTATGATACAATGTGTAACGTTAGCCATTACAAGGCACATTTCTTCAGAGTACTTCATAAAATATATTTGCACCTCTATCTACCTAATACCTGCGCACAAAGGCACAGGTGAGGTTATAATGGTTCAGTAGTCTTATGATATTCCCTTAGATTAAGCACTTTTGCCATTAATATCCGATGGTCACAGAACTTATATTGAAGTCAATGACAGTCACAGTGAGTGGAGCTTGAGAGAGATCTAAGTGCACTCTCACTGTGACACACTTTCTTCAACAATCCACACTTCCTAATATTGCCACTCCTTTTGGGGGGGGCATTTTCTTTCAAACCACCACAGGCATGTATAACATGGGTGTTTTAATCTTGACCTATTGTACACTACTTAAAATACTTTACCACTGGCTACCTCATAGTTAAGAGTGCAAAGACTGATCCCTATCCTTTCTTACAGCTTGTGCTGGCACAATTATGAGACAGTGATGGCTAATTCAATATAAATAAAAAGCTCTGGTGCTGACTGAATCATCCCTAATCTTCATCTTGTCTGGAATTTTGATGACCCTGGAAGCACAGATGCCACACATTAAGGAAGGTACAGTGACAAAACAGGTCTGCTTCCTCAAAGGCATTATTACTGAATGTCCCAGCGCTGCATCACTTGACCAGATTATTTTTATTTTAATATATGACATAAAGACCTCTCTTGACTATGCCACTGTAATAGGGTTTACAGTTACTTAGACTTGAATGTTATCCTCAAAGATTCAGTGAACCTGAGCTTCTCTGGATATGAGCAAATTGACATAAAATGTTCTGCTGACAATTTAGTCTTCCATTGTATGAGACAAATATAGATTTATTTTTCTCAGGTCTTTCCTGATGCTTTATAATATCAATTGGATTTAATTTTTTAATATTTAATATTATAAATGGTATTTTAATATTACCTTTGTGGTTTATTTTTGTGCTCACTGTTAACTTTAATCTCCATTTATATAAATTATTTTCACTATTGTCAAATTTTCTATTGTTTTCATTTTTTTAGTATTTAATTTTTATATGTGTCTAGTTAATACATTATTTTAGATTATTTGATCTTTATGCTTTGAATAAAATTTCAATTAATTAATATCATAGTTATATATTCTTTGGTACATTGTATTCTATAGATAAATATAGAGAATATAAATGTCCTACAAAAAAGTAACGCATGGAATCAGATGCAGAGATCCATAGCCAAGCACCTGGCCAGGCTCTTGGAGTCCGGTCAAAAAGGAGGAGAGATTATTTGAAGAAGATCATGACGGAGAAATCAACAGAAACAATGACCCAAGCTAGTGAGAACTCACAAACTTTAGAACTTGGGCTGTAGATCCTGCATGAACCGGACTAGGCCCTCTGCATAAGGGAAATATTTGTATAGCTTGGTCTATTTAAGGACCAAGGATACCACTCCTGGCAGTGGTATCAGGATATATCACTGGTGCATCACCTATCTTTTTAGAACCCATTACTTATGGAAGGAAGCCTTTTAAGGCTTGAGTTAAGATGTAAGAGCTAGCTAGCGATGTGCCTGAGCCATGGGCCAAACAGCATGAAGCTAATATAAGCATCTGAATCATTTTGGGGGGCCTGAGCAGCGGTGGGCAGCTAAGGGGTATGGAGCTGCAGGTCTGTGGGTCTGGACCTCAGGCCACCCGGGGCAAAAAAACCTAATTGTAACACCTAGGGATTCGTGGTTCTCTTTTGGCTTGAGACTGTAGTAGGGGCTCTCTCTTACTGAGTCTCCTGGCAAAAAGGAAGACCAGCTGGTTGCTTCTCAGCTTCTAACCCCTATATCTGACTCTAGTAAACAGAGCAACTTAGGTAAAACAACATTTGGCATGCGAAGTGTGGCATGAGATTATAGCTGCTCTGTGTGGACAGATTCTCCTGCCATGGTTCCCTGTTTCTGCTTCTATGACTTCAACTGCTGTACCTGCTTCTCCTAAAAGGCTCACTCTGCCTTCTGCCACCGCTGTTGCTACAGTGCATCCTGTCCATATTCCCTCACAGCACCACCATCATTGTGGTAGATTTGGTAAACTACCTGGGAAATCCAAAACAAAATTTTTCCCTTGTTAGGAATGGAACATATCACAATGCATATAGTTAGGACTCTGTACAGTACCACAATGGATAGCTTTTAAAAAAATTAAGGTATAACTGACTTGGCTGGATTGTCGTAATGTTAATTATAATTACTATCAGTCCGGTAATTTATATTTTATCATTAAATAGTGGTTTGATAACTGCACCAAATATGTGCCAATTTTTTATTTGACTGATAAGATATAAGCCTTAGAGAGATTTACTAGCCTTATAAAGACCTAATGAAAATAGGAAACATATTCAGACACAGACAGAAGAATTTATATAAGAACCTATGGCACCACTGAATGATGATACTGAAAAGGAGTAGCCCAAGATTATTAGAAAACCAACCTTAATACACCAATTAATATACAAGAGCAACCAGCAATCCCCAAGATTATGCAAAAGTTAAATGTATTCTGTGTTAATGTTAGATTTGAGAATACTTAAGGGAGCAGTCATTTCATACAGTATAAATTTAGTCTATTTGAATCAGATGGCAAATTTATGAGTAACTCTGAATAGAATTATTACCCCAACATGGAAAATATTGAACTACATCTTGAAGCTGGTCCTCAGTTACAATGGCAAGATGACGGACAGAAGAAGCTAGGATCATAGAACAATTAAAAAGGTCAAGGGGCATTAATTTTCTTAAATAAACTCCTAGGTGAAGGTCAATTTGCTGAGTTGCAGATGAACCGGATGATCACCCCTCGGTCCTATGTTGTTTAACTGTCTTAAATGCTTGGGACATGCTTGAAGAATCAGAAGAAGACTGAATCGTTAGCTAAAATTATACAAGTATCTTAAAAAATTCAACTATTTTTCCAGTGATTATTCTCAACTTGAAATAGAATAATATTAGATCCAGAAGTTAGACAAATATTAATTGAATCTTTGACTACTGAAAGTTGTAATTCAGAATTCAAAAGATTATTAAGATTTTGAAGGCAAGATGTGCAGCACTAGATGAATGGATTATAAATATTACTAATATTGAATCTTATGTTTCTGATTTTACTTTGATAGGAGAAGTAATTTTAAGGTGGAAGGTTTTTTTAAATATATTAATTTAAGATGAATATTTATTGAAATATGTTAATATTTATGATACAGGTAATAGTTTATATAGATGTTTGATAGACTGGATTATTTATGTGATGGATAATGGATGTCCAACTTTTTTTTTTAGTAGTTAGGAACTAAAAAATGGGCTTTTTAAGATTTTAGTAGGTTTTTTTTTTTTTTTTTTTGAATGGGGTTGGCTACTTTTTCTTCAGGAGCCTGGGACCTTGGATAAGCGTCTTTGAACCTTATTAGCTGACACTTGAATCCCACCACATCAACATAAAATGTTTTAATTGTGGTAAAAACATCATCTGAAAAGGATTGTATGCAATGTCTTTTCTAGGGATAATAATACAAACAAAAGGACCCAGCCTTTTGGAGGATGCATAAGGTATGGCAAAAGCTGGCATTGAACTCATGAATTCAGATAAACAAGGGACAGGCCAGACAACTGTTGGCCAATGTGAAGCACCTTAAGAAGTCTCCTACAGGACTCAGTATCAAATTTGGTTCAATAATTTTCTGTCAACATTGAAAAAACTCGGCCATAGAGCAATTAAAAACTTAATGCTTTTTTAAAAAAATGGAATCCATAGTGCTGTGGATGTGATCAAGAACAGATCATCTCCATGAGCTAAAACAAAAATTGAAGAGAAACCATCAAGCACTTTGGAAAACTTATACAAATAATCAAAGACTAAAGCAGGTATTCTCCTTTTTATATCCATAGTTTTCTTATGTTTGGTCTTTCCATCGTGTCTCAGATTTCCTGGATGTTTTGAGTTATGACTGCTGGCTTTAATGTTTTCTTTGACTAATGAATCTATTTCCTCTACTGTATCTTCAGTGCCAGAGATTCTCTCTTCCTTCTCTTTCTGGGCCCCTTAAACAGACCCAGCTATGCAACTATCTCTCATATGCATAGAGCCTAGTCCAGTCCTATGCAGGCTCGATCAGCTGTTCTGTCTAAAGTTCAAGAGTTACCACTAGCTTGGTTCAGTTGTCCCTATAGATTTCCCCATCAACATCTTGACCACCCTTGCTAATATAATCCTCCTTCCCCTATTCAACTGAACTCTCAGAGCTGAGCCTAGTCCTTGGCTGTGAATCTCTGTTCCCTGAGGCACAACTAATGCCCCACAATCCATTTCTTTCTTAGTTGTGGGCCAGCCAGCAAAACTCCTGCAGTCAGGCTTCCTCACTAATACCTCCCATCTGACTCTGGAATCTACAAGTTCCACGCTGTACTCCAACTCACCTATCCCACTAAGATCTCAGCATGTCCCAGAGACAGACTCTGCCAGCCAGTTCAAAGTGTACACAGGTGAATGACTCTTCTTTGAGCTGGACATCCCAGTTTGAGGGATCCATGCTCCAGGGCAAAACCTATGGTCCCCATCCCTACCCATTGGTGCCCCAGTTTCAGACCAGCAGGGAAGGCACTTGTAGGCAGGCCTCCTCACTAGCACTCCTTGTAAGCTATAAATCCTGCTCTATTCCCCAAACCCACCCATCCTCTGAGGTGCCAAGGTCTCCCTGAAACAAACACCACTGGTACCTACTGGACCAAGAGCACAGATATCACTTTCATCAATTGGATAAAACGATGGGTAGGACAAAAATACATTAATCAACCCAAAGATCACCACCAGAACCTAGTGGTTCTAATAAAGCAATAAGTGAATATCCCAATGTAGAAAAATCAGAAGAAAAACCTTAAAAATGACTTTATAAAGGTGATGGAGGCTTTTAAAGAGGAAATTTAAAAACATTCCCTTAAAGAAATTGAGGAATAGACAAAAATTTGGAAGAAATCAATAAATGCCTATTTTATTTTTTAGGGGAGACAGAAAAGGGAGAGGAGGTAGAGGGACTCTGGCAGAATTGGAGGGAAAACTGTAATAAAGATAACATTTATGAGAAAAGTCTAGTTTCAAAAAGAGAAAAGGTGACTATCCAAATGTGTCATTTAAATAGAGGCAATTACTTCATTTAGCCACTTCCTGTGTGCCATAGAGTGGTTTCTTATAAATTTGTCAATATGAAGTCTACAACTGTACTGTCCTTCTGTTGTTCTCAAAGGAACAGTTGTCTAAGTAATGATTAAAATGACCTATTCGATGCTTATGTCTTGGCCCTCAGATCTAAGCATTCTAACTGCGGTAGATTAATCACCACTGAAAAGCTACTACTTCAATGAATCTACTAGAAAATAAGAGCTTAAACTTACTAGATATTTTAATCTTTTTCTTATTGGTGACCTTACATTTATTATTCTAAAGTTATAAGTTTCATGCAATATAAAATAGACTTAGTGGATTCTTCCAATAGGTATTATTATCATACATGTCTGCATAAAATTGATTACTTGCTATGATGAGTCTTTGTCAATCAGTGGTCCTCTTAGTTGTAAGACTTTAATGCTCACAGAAGCACTGAAATTGTCAAGAATGACAAACAACCATCTAAGGAAGACGCCAATTCTAGTTAGAACAAATTATTGAACCTTCCAGAATAGAAAAGGTACACTATATTTTACCTGATACCAAAAGATTTTTTAGACAAATGGTGCTAATCTAAAGTGTACAGTGAGGTTCTCTTTTGCTGACAAGTTTACGAGACTTGAAAAAAGAAAAAAAAAAAACCATAAAATCTTAGCCCATAACTATTTACAACCCTGCCACCATCATCCATATGCTTTTCTTGTCACTACTGTGAAAGCCTGGGATTTGATGGGACAATAGTTTTTTAGGTATATATGCTAAATGCTCACCACACCTATTTGGTTTCTAGGAATTGAACAGAATTCTGCATAGCATTGTTATGAGACACAAATATATATTTGTCATTTCACCTGTGCATTCATTTGATTATTTATTAATATTATTTTACCTTTAATTGTGTACATGTGTTTGCATATGTGTATGGACATGTAAATTAAGGTTTCTACAGAGGCTAGATCTGTTAGATCACTGGACAGGGATGTTGGATGACAGATGGTGGTCAGCTACCTAAGATGAATGCTAAAAACCAAATCTAGTTCACTTGTAATGCAGAAAAACTCTTCATCTCAAAGCCATATTTTTATTCCTTTGTTTACTCTTAAGTTGGATTCTACTTTCTGATCTTTGCGAATGGTGGATACTTATTCTTATGTGAACCAGTACAGGTCTGTATTTAATGAAAATTAGCAAGTGCCAAAATAAATAGCCAAATGTTATATGTGAAACTCTTCCCATTGGGGACATTTCTTTCTGGTGCCTTCTCACAAACTCTTAAAGTGACTATAATTTGTACACAGTCTGCTTTAATGTTACAGCCTAGGCCATGTGTTTGCCAGAGCAGAATCACTATGTCAGTGAGTTTCAGTGTGCTCCTTAGCAAACTATAGTTGTGAATATGGAGAAGAGATGTAATAAAATATAGGTGGTATGAAAATTTAGTCCACCCACTTGCAGAAATCACCTGGTTTTATACAAGACATTTTGGGACACATTTGCAATAGTATTATTTTTATCGTACACTGAAAAGTTGCTGTACACATCCAATTTCATTTTCTTTACATGTGATTTAACCTGTCTTTGAGGTCATATAATCAATCAGCCAGCCTCATCTAGTGCCTAGCAAATTACAAAGAGATAGGATTCAAATAGTGTCTTTATTTTGCTACAAATTCCACAAATTTTCACTTCTGGAGAATGTATTAGAAGTAGAAATTTGTGAGGACCATTTAAAAATAATATCAGGTTGAATCAATATGAGGTTGATAGTGATGAATACTAAAATTTGAGGAAAGCTAATGTAAAAAGATAAAGCATAGATTCCTGAAACCCTATAACTTGGCAGCTTTGGGGGTTTTAAAGATATTAGTCCGTTCTTCTGCCATATGTATGTACATTATTCCAAAGCTTCTAGTATCCTGTTCTCTATCATCCTTCCTACTAACATTGTAGATTGCAGTTCTAAACATTATGGAACTTTTCTTGAATTTTTCATACAGTATTTATACTTTTAAATATTTCCACTAATTGCCATTAGACATTGTCTCATTTCTATGTGCTAGATGAGGAGATACTTTTTCTATATAATTAAATATAAGTTTTACATTTCTTTTACATGTTTTATACTGTTCCTATTTCATTTTAATATGTATTCAAATTAGGGATGAGGTGAATTTTATTTGTATTGTCTGCAAATTCACATTTTCAATTTATTTTAAGTGGTTTATTCAACAGTTATTAGAGAAAGGTTAATATCTTGATAATATCTTATACATTAGATTAATGTTTGCAAAAGTTATCTCCAAATAAGTAAATATTGTCCAAATCAGTAAATACTGTCCTACGAAAATTTAAATTTAGCCTCTCTCATATTATCAGTTAACATTATCTTAAAATAATGTCAAAGATAGGACAGCCAAGCTTTACTATCACAACGACCTATTCACTTTTAATATTTTATTATAATAGATGAAGATTAACGTATTCATGATATTGTAATTAATTTAAATTTCATAAGAGAGGTAGATATATATTTTGCTATAGGTTAAAAATTGTGTGTGTGTGTGTGTGTGTGTGTGTGTGTATGTGTGTGTGTTTGTGTGTGTGTCTGTGTGCATGTGCATTTGCATGCACCAGCACCATGGCAAATCCAGAGGCCACATACAACATACAGGATCCAATTCTCTTCTTTTATCATGTAGTCAGTACCAGAAACTAAATGAAAGTAGTCAGACTTGGTAGCCTATCCTGTCAGCTCAAAGATATTAAGTTTTAAATTCTGATATTATGTTGTTTCTTTGTTGATAGTCTTCGGGTCCTTGGTTTTAAATAAGTGATCATTTTAGGGCCTAATAGATGACAATGCACTTTAGATAATAGTTTTCTAACATTGAGGATCCTTAAACTTGATTTTATTGAGTGATTCCCATTTCTTAAATTTTATCTTCTATGATAAAGACTTACCTCTACTTTTCAGTCTCCACATATACCTGGAACATGGCTATAATTTGCATCTTGAGTGTCCCCAAAGATCCATGTGTTAGTGAAAAAATAGTATGGTACCATAGGGAGGAAGTAGAAACTCCAGGAACTGTTTGATGGGAGATTGTTAGGTCCTTGTGATCATATCTTTGAAGAATATGGAGCAACCTCAAGTCTATAAATCTTGCCAGCCCTGTCAGTTTTAGAAAAATAGATTTCTCCATCATATGCTCCCATTATAGCATGCTACCTTATTGCAACTCTAACCCCCTCCACCGGAAATTTTTTAAAAAGCCTCATAGGTAACAGGTATGAACTTGAATATCTGTAAGTACAAGTACATTTATCCTTGTAAATAGGTAATAAGGTTTCAAACTATTTGTTTGAAATAGTAATAGAAAGTTAACTACACAAGGCCAGAATTCTCTAGCCCTAGTATCTAGTCACTGTTTGCCACATTTGCATTTATTAATTTGAAAAAAATTATTGACTCTAAAATATTTTTGTGCTTATTAACAATTGTGATATATTTTCTGAGAAAAAATGTAAAAGAAATCACGGTTTTAGAAAAATTCAGTTTATGAAGTTATATTAAGGAAGAATTTTAATTTTTGTTTGTCTCAAAATAAACCTTAAGTAAATTAGAAAAATATTCTCCTAACAAAGAAATTACAAGCAGAAACACCTAGAGTAACTTACTAAACTATAACATTAATAATAGCAGGCAGTCTAAGAAAACATAACTGCTAGAGACATCTTTCTTCCTCAACCTATCAGGGAGGAAAATTTATTTTAGCAAGATAGCATCCTGAGCAATGGCTATGCATTAGCTGAGAATTGCTTTAATATGTATTAGCTTTGAAAAAAAATGGGTTTCTTTCAGTATTTCCTTACAATCTAGATCACATCAAAATGTCTGCACTTTTTCATGATTTTCCATTAGCTATGTACTCATGCCAACCAAAAATATTTCCAATTATTTCTTGATATAGCATCAAACTGTTTCCTTTTTGTTTCAAAAATAAGTCATGTCCAATGTCAACATGATGATTTTCTTGTTCTAGTTTCTTTTCATAGAATTTTCTAACACCTTGTCCTTAATCAATACATGCCCTTCCTATTCTTTATGAATTACATCAAAATCACATTATGAATCATGTCATTTACTATCTTCTAAGGCACACAGTCTTTGAAGAAATTCTGTAGCAATCTAGCTTAACATAAATTGCATTAATTTCATCTAAATTTTTAGGTTTTCATGTCTATCTTAAATCTGTATGTTGGCTTTTCTTTTCATTTTATCTTCCTGGGAAGAAAGAGTATATTCTATACTTATTTTAATATCTGTGGTTCTTGGTGAAAAACAAAACAACAGGTATACATGCTGAATTTGAGAGAAGAGTAAAGATACATATACGCTTTTTTTTTTTTTAATCGCTCCAGACTGCATTTTAAGGATGGAACCATTTATTTTGGCTCACTTGTAATTACTACCCATTATAATGGGGATGTTTTCTATAATGAAGAATCTTAGAGAAAGTAGATCCCATAGCTTGCACATCCAGGAAAGCAATGACAGATACATGCTAATGTTTAGCTTACTTTCTCCTTTTCCACCTGACCCTCAACAAGGTAAACTTTTAAGTTATACTTTTTTACCTGTTGTCCTTAGAGGCTCGTGGTCGCTTCATGATGCAAAAAGTATTCTGTCAAATTTCAAAGTCTGCATGTTCTTTAACAGTTCCAAAATCTTTTAATTTCTCAAAGTCTAATTCTCTGTTGAGATTCAAAGCAATCTATCAATTGTGAATGTGTGCAATACCAAAACCAAATTTTATAGTTCTAATATACAAGAGCCCTTCAATATACAAGACCACTCATATTCCAAAACAATCACATTGAGTATGGAAATATTAAACAAATAAAAGCAAAACCTCAGTGACCAAATGCAATCTATGATTGCATGTTTGGTATTTTGACCTTATATTGAAATAATCTAAACTCCAAAGGACCTGAATACCTCCACTGTCCACTAGTACTGCTCTGCTGTCAGTAATACAAAGAACGTCTACCTTGGGCTAGGTCTATTCCAATGTTGCAGCACTACTTAGCAGATGGCCATCTTGTCCCCAACATCCTAAGGTCTCATTGCATCTACTTTCACAGTGTTGTGCCATCTCAGGGCTTCCTTGAGGTGAGTCAGAGCCTTTTTCCTATAGGCTAATCTCAGTACTTCTCTGAAACTATTGGATCAAAATTCTACAATTCTTTTCAATTTCTTGAAATACTTCTGCCTTATATCTAAAACTGTGAAGCTCTGATTCCAGTTGCAAAAAGCACCTGGTCATTTGGACAACAGTTTCTTCAATTCAGTGTTCCTTCAAGACTGACTCTTCCAAGCACTTTGTCTAGGTGGTTGTTTTCTATCAAGGAATCTCATTATCTTTTGGTCTTCCCTTCCAATGGACTCTTCCTTTTCCCTACTTGGAGCTTCTGTTATCCTTGCCTCTCTCCCAGGAAATCTCTTCCGTTGCTTAGTGCAAAGCAGAATGTTTCTCTTTCACAATTATAGTCTCATTTTCTCCTTTATTCACCAGAAATTAAAAGTTTCTCATCTCTTTTTGTAAACACACCCCCCATAAAATCTGCTCTAAAATTCATGCTGATGTCATCATGCTTTCTTTATCTGAAGCTTCTCCCATTAAACACATGAGTTGTTTACTTTTAAAATCCATGTAGAGCTTTCAGGACAGAGGAAAAATCCAGGCAGATTCTTTTTTCCAGAACTCATAGGAAAAGCACTGAACCATGTTCCATATTTACTCCTTGTTCCCCTCTGAAATGTCATAATTCTATTGTCTATGTTTCTATTGGATTTACAATTTTCCAAGTGCCTCCTAAACTCCTCAGTCAATTTCTGCTATAATATTGAAAGTTTATTTCTGGAAAAAATTCCAAAATTGTCCACATTTCTACTTTAAGTTAATTAAAAGATACAACACTTTCTATTTTATTTTAAACAAGCCTTACATCTTAAAACTTAGTTTCTATATTATTTCTCTCATTGTTAGTACATACTCTCTGATGACAGCAATTCAAGGAAGACTTTCACCTGGTATAAATTTGAGGGTGCAGTCTTTTGCAGTGCAGATATATGGTGAGGGGATCTTGACAAGGTGGCTGTTTATATCACACTCACACTCAAAAAAGGGTAATGATTGTTTACACTCAGTTCACTTTTTATGCTTAATGCAATCCAGGATCCCAGCCCACTACATGATGTCACTCACTTTCTAATGATTCTTCCTACCTCAAATTACCCAATTCAAATAATATATCACAGACAAGCTGAGAGGTTATATTGCCATGATGGTCCTATATATTGCCATGATGGTCCTAAAAACAGTTACATTGACAAAATTAATCTTCACACTATAATGATAGTTTGCATATTTAACAGAAATAAAATAGGAAAATTATTTGACAAGGAGTCAAAAACATATAGGAATTAAACACCTAATCAAAATAAGAAGTTTCAAAATCACACTTCTATCTTTTCTATGTGCTTTGTAATAATACACTCAGAATATAATTACCAAAGGCAAATATAAAAGCATACAATTTGCAAAATTCAAGAGATACAGAACGTAAAATGTAAATCAGAGTTTAATGTACCTTATATTATTTACTCCCCAGTTACACTGTAATTTTCTACATCCTTTGTGCACTTATACATTTTGGAGATTTCCAAAAGAGGCATTCAGTGAATTACAGAACATTGATATAATGGCCTTATAGTTATTTGCAATGTAAGCAAATGGTGGCAAAATGTGTTATCTTCTTCATTAAGCCAATTTAATGTATTAGTCTGTACCATATGGCAAGTGAGCTCCATGATAAGAGAATGAGCCCATCCCTTTATTCCATTTAACAATAGGTAATATTCTCATTTGGCTCCCTCAAGGCATGGTAATTGCTCGCATAACAACAGGATGTACATCTACACTCATGGCAATGGCTGAGAAATTGAGTTCTTAATATATTTTTTTCTCTCAAGCTTTTATTTCACCTTGTATTTCACAGCAGTGACTTTATTTGTATGCAATTCAATTCTCTTGCTGTGAGCATCATCTTTAGAACTTATGATCTTTTAGTTCATTCTTCATTCAATAATGTGTTTATGTATTTTGTATACAGCATTATTTTGATACCAACTGTCTTGTCAAATGTTCCAAAATGACTCAGTTCACATAAACTAGGTCAAATAAATAAGTCCTGGGAAAGAACCATCAATTTCATTGCATAAAATGAAGGGTATGAAACACTGTATTTGATAAAAAAAAAATACAATAACTGTAGGCAGTAAAGTAGACATTAGTAATACATCAGTCCTCCTAGTTTGATGTGTCATGTGTAATTGAATTTTTCTAGGACAATGATTGCCATAATATAATTTAAGTCCTTGCAGAGGTCTGAGCTATCAGAGGAATGATGGAGAGACTCCACTTCAGGCCATTTAAATTAAGTAAGCAATCACCAAATATATCTCAAATATGCAAATAAAAAATTAACATATTAAGATATTGAAATGATAGAGTTAAAGGAAAACATTTGAGAAACACACACACACACACAAATTAAAAAACTAAAAATGAAGGATGGTTTAAATGTTTATATCTTGAAATGCCTCTTCCATTATGTTACTGTAGCTACTCTGAGATTCACAGAACGCATCCAGACAGTTAATGACTTTCAACAAACAAGTCAATGGTGGACTTCCTTGCTAGAAAACAAAGACATTTTCGAAGAATGTGAACAGTTTTCAAAAACTCTGGCTGTACCCTGCGGCTTCTGGCCTGTCCATCCTGAAGTTCAGACATGCAGTCCCATAGCTGCTTGGCCCTAAATAATGACTCAGGTTTAATTACAGACTATTTGGCTTATGGCTTAGACTCATTATCTGCTAGCTCTTAGAACTTAACCCATTTCTATTAATCTATGTCTTGCCACATGGCTAGTGGCTTTATCTGTATTCCATTACATCTTGCTCTTTTGGTCAGCCTCTTTAAGAGTCTCTCTGCGACTCTACCCTCTTTTCTATCTATCTATGCTTGAATTTCTTGCCTGCCTATAAGTTGCCTTGCCAAAGGCCAAAATGATTCTGTTCGTATCTAATGGTAATTCACAACATACATAACTTGCCCTGTTCTGTCTAATCAAAAAGAATGGTTTCAATTTCAACATAGAAAAATTTCACATAACCAAATAGCTATCAGGCAAGAATTACAGTTATAATACCTAATCCATTTTTTTAGCAAAATTAAAGAATGAATTCTATTATCTACATTATTCTGTAGGTCCAAAGTTTTAAATCTATTTTACCTTTTATTATAACTAAGTAAAACTATAATTATAACTATCTAATCTTCAACTTCTTCAAAGACCACAGAAGGATAATATATTACCTTAGTAAACAGGAAGTGCATTGAACACAACTTTAAAAATTTGGAAATGACAGAGACATCTGGCTACCTGGACAGTTATCTAAAATTTCTTTAACTTTGGGGCATCCATTTTCTGCCTGCAGGCCTAGAGTCTCTGGCAGGCCCTTTATAGGGAAGCAGGAAACTTGAAGGACTGCTCCACCCATTCTGGAATAGTTGATCGGTCAGTTCTTCTTGTGCCTTGTAGAATGCCTGACAGTCTCTATAAAGAAGGAATCTGAAGGACCATCTTGGTTTGTTCATGCAAAGTCCAGAGGCCACTTTCCTATGGGTTCAATATGCCTAGTTTATATCGCATATTGTCAAACAGTCAGCAGTCAAAGAAAGAATAGTTTCTTGCCCAGTGGCTAAGTTTTGCCACAAGGAAGGTAAATCCCACATGGAGTTTCTTCAATGCCCATTATCCTCTTGAAATAGATTGGTGCTTCCAGAAGCTGTTCAGAAAAGTCTAAGTTCTTAAAATATTTTAAATGCCATATTCTGTAGTTCTTTGAGTGTTTGAAGATTACCTAAGTGAAATGTATCTTTTTTTATTTCTAAAAATCTTAATTGACACAACTATATGTTTGATTATATAGATGATTATTAATTTGTATTTCATAATTATACATTAAGTCTTAAAGGAATTATATATATAATACCTTAAACAATAGTAGACAGTGTAACAAAATTAATATTAAATTTGTATTAATAAACTAAATTCTATCAATGTAAAGTATTTAAAATAAGTAGTTGCTTTTTAATAGTAAATTCAATGATCTACTTTTTAAAAATTATTCTTATATAAAATCCACATTTTCCCTAAAGAGAGATTGGCTTTGATATTTAATCATTTATAATGAAAACACACATTTATAAAAAAAAATTGGAATTTGGGCATAGCTTTTCATTACTACTTCCTGTTGATTGGGGCAATCTTATAGGTGTCCTGAGGCTGGATTATATTAGTGGGAAGCCTTGAAGCTAATGTCACCATCTATTCTGATCAGAAATATTCAGGGGGTTTTAATTGATCAAACCTTATTTTCTTTAACCCATAGCCTTTCATTTTCTGTGGAAGTAAAAACAAAACCTTTCTCCAAAGTAGCATATCTTTTGATTTCAATTTAAAGTCATTTACAAAGTACATACATTTCGTATATTATATCTGCAAAGTATATAGGTTGGTTTAATACAACATTTATATTCAAATGTCCTTAGCAGACACACACACACACACACACACACACACACACACACACATACACATGATATATATATATATATATATATATATACATATATATATATATATATATATAAAACTTTATTAAAAAAAAAAAAGCTTTATCTACCCTGTTCTTTTTTTTTTGTTTCTTCCATGTTTACATATATTTTTTACACACTGTAAATTGTTTAGAGGTTTTGTTTTTTTATCCTTTTGCCTGAATCTGTCTTTACTGTATTTCTTTTTTTCTAATCACACTTTAAATCTACCAAGGCATGGGTAGGATTAAAGGCTTGGCTCTGACAGCTGACTCCATTCAGATTCTTGTATTTATTTTCTGTTTCTGATCACACCTTTAATCTGCTAAAGTATAGCTGAGATTAAAAGCTTGACTTTTGAGGCTGACTCCACTCAGCTCCACCCAGCCCCTTTGTGTGTGAGGGCTTATTTTTACAGCAGAGATACTATCAATAACCACATTTTCCATCCCATCTCTGGGAGATTTAGGGCTCACACATCCACCAAGTAGAGTACCACCACTTTCTGCTCATAAACTTAATTTAAGTGTTTGGCAGCATGGCCTTTTTAAAAGAATCATGTTTGTTTGTTTGTTTTTCCCCACTAACACTGAGTTAGGAAGCATCTCTTAAAGGTGCCAGTCCTCTGCTTGCTGCCAGCAAACAGAGCCTTCCTGAGAAAATGCTGCTACCAAGAAGCCATCTTAGACTCTGTTCCCTTTTTGTCTGTAAGAACAGAAGCCTTAAATCTGCAATATGCAGCTCATGCTTGTACTGGGGCTCTTGTGAGACTTTGGGAACTGGCTTTGCTGTAGTTTAAGCTGCTCACCACAAGCCCAACATTTTGTAGCTCTAGTCAGCACACCATGGTGCCTCTGTACCACATCCCACTTAAGAGACACAATGTATAAGCTGTTTTTGACTCCTTTTCAGAATCTTTTTAACAGTATTCCCAGGTCTATATAGATTGTACCATGCAATGGAAAGTCATTTGTAGCCTGCGGCTTCTGGCCTGTCCAACCTGAGGTCTAGACCTGCAGTCCCATAGCTGCTTAGACTCGAATAATGACTCAGGTACTGTTTGGCTTATGGCTTAGGTTCATTATCAGCTAACTCTTACAGCTTAACCTGTTTCTGTTAATCTATGCCTTGTGCCATGGCTGGTGGCTTTACTTGTGCTCTATTATATCTTGCTCTCTTTGGGGCAGCTTGAAGTGTCTCTTTGTGACTCTTTTGTCCTTTTCCTTTATCTATTTGGATTTCATGCTTACTTATAAGCTGACTTGCCATAGGCCAAAACAGTTCCTTTCTTATCATGTTGTAATTCACAGTATACAGAAAGGCATCCAACATCACTGAGATGGCACAACACTTGTTGATTCTACCACCCCTTCTTCTGTCCCACATGAGGCAATTAGTCTTCCTACCACAGAATCTGAAATATAAGCCACAAAACTTAAACATTTCTCCTGTATTGATTCACCTAATCTAAATACTAAGTCTCTTAATGGAGATTCAATATCTTTTAAAATATAACTTATTTATTTAATGACAAGTTTATACAGTACATATTGTATTATGAACATCATTGAGTACAATGTTTTTTCTCTTTTCTAAATATCAAATGGCTGCTGAGAATAAGAGCTTATTCTAAAAAACATAACTACCTAAAGGTATTGTTCATTCAAACAGGCTAAACTTTATATGGATAATATATTTAGTTCATTTTTTCCCTTATTCTTGCATCTTCACCTCTTCATATGCTTACCACTCTACCTCAAATTCTCTATTTATTATATAATTATTGTTGTAGAGAGTGAGGAGAGAGAGAGAGAGAGAGAGAGAGAGAGAGAGAGAGAGAGAGCTTATTGACTCTAGTTATTGTTATTCATATGTATATGTTTTCAGTTTTAGCAACTTGACAATTGGAATTGAATAACTCATTAGGGGTAACCAAGAAAAGTGGATTATTTCTCTCTTCAAAGTAATTTATATCATATAGATTTTATCCAATTGAAAGAACATATGAAAACCTTCTGTTAATGTTAACATGCTAACTGGTATTGTCATTGTTCATTTCTATTTTAGGAAGCCATATACATTGTGTTTAGAATTACTGTAATGCTTAACAGGCTTTTTTTGTAGCAGGCCTTCTGAACCACTTGTTCTTACAATAGTTCTTCTCCTCCTCCATGGTATTCCCTGAGTCTTAGTTTTATAGGTGTGCTTGCAGTTGTATCAACTGGGACAGGGTAGTCTATGGTCATTTATTATCTGGAATTTGACCAATTTGGAATCTCTGTAACAACTTCAATCTTTCTTCACAGAGAGAAATTTATTTAATATAAAGTAGAAGCTACATTTATCTGTGGGAATAAATATTTAAATTTAGTTAGAAATTGTAATAACTTAGAAAAAATGAAAGTGTTTTAATTTTCCTCTATCTTTATTATCTCTCCACCCGTAGGTAATCAACTAGGTTTACAATAGCAGCAATGAATTCTATTCTGTTTAGTGGACCAGAAATCCAATTAGACATCTATTGATTACATTCCAAATTAGTGTCACAATTGCACTGTTGGGGACACAGTTTCATAATGGTTATTTTGGCTTTAATCTTTTACCCTGGATAAGACTACTGATTGGTTATATCCAGAAGTCATTGCATAGCCCTTTCTTATGAGATGAGTCTTTCTAATCAGTAGCAAAATGATTTATTTAAGTCTTGTGTTGAAAGTGCATATTTGGGGAGTCTCATCTACCAGCTGACGAAGTCCTAGAACAGAGGTTTTGTTTCCCGTGTTTTCTATTGGTATTTATTATGGGTTCTATGGCTCCTTGAGGGAGCATATTATTACCCTTTGGCATGACTTCATTCAAAGTATATATACATTTTTTCCCAAAATTTTTGTTTAATTTTGGCAAGTTCAGAAAAATTGCTCTTATCAATTAGTGTCTCTAGAATTGTGAGAACATTACACTAACCACATGAGGTATACTAAACTTACAGAATTGGAATTGGAATGTTCCTCCAACGATTGTCCATAGGCTAAATATCCAGAGAGATCTTTAATGGCTCAGTCTAGACATAAAAACTCTCAAGACAAGAAGTATTAATGAGTCAGCCACATCAGAAACTGAAGACTTAGAAGTTTCTGAGAAAAACCATGGAATAGTTCACCAAGAGAGAGGAGACTTATATCTTATATGCATGGTCTTTGATAAAAACAAAGTATCTGTTTAAGAAGAACTTAGCATAAGCACATTTTAAAGATCCCTTCATTAATTCATGCCTCCAGCCTATTAGCAAAGCTCTCTACACTCATGGTGTTCCTTTTCTTATGAGATTCATTTACTCAAATATCAATCAATTATTTTTTTGGGATAATCTCATGGAAATCCAAAGTGTAATTATGAGTTCTCTAGACTAATCTAATTCAAGTGGCAGTTAAAATTAACCACCACATTACAAGCACCTAAAGCAGTTTGTAACGTTAATTATTTCTTTTTGGTAATAAATAATATTCATAAAACAATAAAAACTACTGATTCATTTTATATAAATGATTTTCCAAATTATGTACCTTTATCAGTATATAGAATTTATAAACAAATTCTTTGTGTCAAAATTTCGATAATTCCAAATGTCTTATGTAATAACTATTTTATAATGAATGACTTTATAAGAAAATAAATTTTTCCATGCCATTGTTTGAATTCGAAATTAATTATTTTAGACTTTCATAAATCCTGAATATTTAGGTTTAAACTAGCAGAAAATTTATCACTTTGTTTATATATAAAACCTCATTGTTACCAGTATAAAGCAAATGACTAAAGGTTATGGATTCCCTAAAACATTGAGTTGTATATTTCAATAATTTTAATACCTATTTCGAAGTCTTATAGTACCTGATACTGTTGTCAGGATTATAGAGCAATGCATATTTATTAAGTTAAATTAACTTTACCCAACAATGATGAAAGTGCTATTAGACTATGTAGATTAATCCTAGGAAAACCATTTAAGTAATTAGGAAGATGGTTAACTTGTGATGAGAAAATGCTGCTTTTAGAATCCACATCAAAGTCCCACAAACGCCAGCCATTCCAGTTTCAGGAAATTTAATTTTATTTCTGGTCCCTTTGAAAACCTATTCACATGCAAAATACTGTCACACAGATTCACACATACACATATTTGAAATTAAAATAAATCTTAAAGTATATGATATCAAGGACTGAGTCAGGCATCTGCTAATTAAAATTAAGATAAGCATATGTTTGATACATCAAAAAAAAAAAAATCCAGCAGTATCAAGTAGGCTTTCTTCCAGAGATGTAAGATGGTTCAACATAATAAAAATATGTCAACTTTATTCACTATATAAACAAACTGAAAAGAAAAATAAACAAGAACACATAATCACATTAGACAGTAAGAAAGCATTTAGACACCCCTTTATGGTAATGGTCTTGGAGGTATCAGGAATATAGGGAACATATTGAAACATAATAAAGGCAACATATAGAAAGCCAACAACCACCATCAAACTAACTGGAAAGAAATGCAAAGCAATCCCACTAAAATCAGGAACAAGACAAGTGATGTGCGAATGTGTTTATGTATGCTGTGAATCTCAATCTTTAAAGAAAGGAGCTGTGTTGGGCCATGACAGGCACCATAGAAGAAGTAGGAGGAGAAATCAGAGCATATGTAGGAGAAGCAGGGTGGAGTCAGGCAGATCGAGCTGAAGCCCAAAGGAGCAACATGTAAGGAGCACAGGTGAGCCACGGGCCACGTGGCAGACAGACTAATAGAAATGGGTTGATTTAAGATATAAGAGCTAGCTAGCAATGTGCCTGAGCCATAGGCCAAACAGCATGAAGTTAATATAAGTGTCTGAGTTATTTCTGGGGACCTGAGCGGCTGGGCGACTAAGCGGTCTTGGGCGGCAGGTCTGTGGGTCCAGGTCCCTAGCCACCCAAGATCAAGAAACCCTACTACTACAGACAAGGCTGTCCACTCTCCCCATATCTATTCAATATACTATTAGTTAGAGCAATATTCCTAACTAGAGAAATAAGACAACAGAAGGAGATCAAGGGAATACAAATTGAGACGAAGAAGTCAAACATTCACAATGTGTATTATGGTTTACACAAGTAACCCCCAAAATTTTACCAGAGAACTTCTACAGTTGATAAATACCTTTTGCAATGTAGCAGGAGACAAGAATAACTAAAAAAAAAATAATACCCCTTTTATATACAAATGATGAAAGAAAGGAGAAAAAAAATCAGAGAAACATCACCTTTTCCAGTAGCCAGATATAACATGAAGTATCTTAGAGTAATTCTAACCAAACAAGAGAAAGACCTATATGAGACAAAAATTTTAAGTCACTGAAGAACTAATTAAAAGATGTCAGAAAATGGAACGATCTTCCATGCTCTTGAAAGATAGGATCATAGCAAAAATGGTAATCTTACCAAAAGCATTCTGCAAATTTAATGTAATTGCTTATCAAAATCTAAATATAATTCTTCATAGACCTCACAAGAACAATATTAAACTTCATATGGAAAACAACAAAAAATAAAATTAAAAACTCAGGTTAGTCAAAACAAATCCGTACAATAAAAGGAAATTTTGCAAGCATCACCATCCTAACTTCAAGCTCTACTATAGAGTTATAGTAATAAAAACAGTTCAGTATCAGCATAAGAACAGATATGTGGATCAATGGAATTAAATTGAAGTCCTTGACATTAAACCATGCTGCTATGAACACCTGTTTTTTGACAAAGAAGCCCCCAAAAATATATACAATGGGGAAAAAAGCATCTTGAAAAAATGGTGCAGGCATAACTGGATGATGGCATATAGAAGGGTGCAAATAGATTCATATCTCTTATCCTGCACAAAATTTAAGTCTAAGTGGATTGAAGACCTCAAAGTAAATTCAGTTATATTAAACCTGATACAAGAGAAATTGGGAAATAACCTTGCACATTGGCATGGGCTATCACTTTCTAAATACAATGCTAGTAGCATAGACACTAAGAACAAAAATTAATAAATGGGACCTCCTGAATCTGAAGCTTCTGTAGAACAAAGACACTGCCAGAAGACAAAAAACTCAATTGTCAGTGAATAATTCTTACCAGTAATTGAGAAACTGATGGAAGCAGTTGCAGAAATCCACAGCTAAGCATTGGGCCAAGCTCCTAGTCCTGTTAAAGAGAGGGAGGGGGGATTATATGAGCAAATCTATCAAGATTATGATTATGACCCAAGCTACTGGGAGCTCAAGAACTCTAGACTGACAGTTAGGAAAACTGCATAGGACTGAATTGTGCCCTCTACATGTGGATGAAAGTTGTATGGCTTGGACAGTTTGTAGGTCCTCTGGCAGTTAGACTAGAATTTATTCCTCAAGTATAAACTGGCTTATTGGAGCCCATTCACTATAGAGGTATGCCTACCTTGCTCAGCCTTGATACAGGGAAGAAAGGTTTTGTCCTACCTCAAAATTTCTTGACTCCCCATGGGAGGCTTTACTCTCTCTGAGGAATGGGTGGTGGGTGGGGAGAGGGGAAGCCAAGGGGTAAAGGGCAAGAGGAGAGAGAGGGGAGGGAGGGATAACTGTGGCTAGTATGTCAAAGAAGAAACATTTTAAGTAAAAATATTCTTTAAAAGTACATGTTTGATTAATGATATTTTATATATCAATTTGTCAAAGCCAGTTTATCAGCTGCTAGGTGCATAATTCAAAATGCTTATATAACTTTTTTCATAAAAATGTCATCTCTAGCAATGTATCCCCCGCTCTACTTACCCTTCCTCATCCAAATCCCTCCCATTCAGCCCTCAGCCTCGCCCCTCCTCCTCCACCCATCCCCTCCCCCAAAAGGGCAAGAAGTTCAAAAGTGGGCCGGCACAGCACAGCACATCCAGTTCAGACACATCTGAGACACTCATTCCAAAGTCAGTGCTGGACTGGGTGTTCCTCTAATCTCGTTTTCTTATAGAATGTATAATATATACAAAATTAAAGGAAGCCAAGATTTTTATATGTAATGGTATTAGGAAGACTAAAATAATTTAATTTTAGATTCAGATTACTTTTCCAAATTTCTCATGATCATTTGGAACTATAATTTGCTAATTTTTTTCTGAAAAAAAAAACGTTTTTAATGGTATTCTCTACATTACAGTTAACATAGACAGAGAAGTGATTTTCAGCCAATACTTTTCTACTATGGAGTGACAATAATGCATTTTCTACTGCTAAATTAAGTAAGGGAATCTGTTAACTAAGAAATGAAAAATTTAAAATATTGAGATAAATACAACAAATGTCTTGAGTTCAATTTAGGCTATTTTGTTAAATACCTTGGAAAAAAACAAAATTTGAACTGCTCATTTGTCAGAAAATATAAGATGAAGTGTCATGTTCTTATAAAGGTGAAGAAACATGTCACCAAGGTTTCTGCATGAAAGTATAAAATAATAGAAAAATTATTATCCCTGAAAGTAGCACAGTTCATATAAAGATGTTTGATTTCCAACCTGCTATTACTTGAACAAATTACATTTTCTGTAAAACTCATGTGAATTCTCTACAATAGAAACAAAGTGCTTGGCAAATTATCAGCACAGTAGTTGAAGTTTAACTGACTTCATTTGGTCATTTTCTTCAATAATAATATATTGCTGGTGTTTTTTACAACATAAATCTCCAAAATTGAATACAAAATTATATAACATTGTATTATGCTGCCTGACATGGCCTCAAACAATAATTTACTGGCTATTTTAACTATTTTAGATGTAGAGGCAATAACTGTGCACCAGCTCATAGAGCTAAGGTTATCATCATTAAATTTTTTTCAAGTTTAGACCTTTTTCACTGTTTTCACCATAAATTTTATTTATTCTTTAATCAGATAGATTTATTATTAGTCCATCATTATTTTTTATAATATCTGTATATAAGGATTCAGAAATTAAAATACCTATATTGAAATTATAAAACATGTACTATCATTGAGTAAAAATGCTAAAAATATTGCTTAATAGTTTTTATTACATTTGCATAAATTAGTAGCAAAGCTCAGAAATATTTGCCATGATGAGGCTGGGAATGTGAGAAATTAAACTAATATATGGAAACTTATGAAAGTTAATACCTCGGCCTTTTTTATTTAATACAAATAGAACTCAGAGTCATTTAGTCACATACAAATTAAAAAACGCATCTATATGAGACCTACTCAGAAATATCAGTGATGCTCTATTCTGTCAGTGTCTTTCCTACTATATCCTGCCAGTCAGCCCTGCATCACCCTTTCTCCTTAATAACTGGAGCTTCTTGCCTCCCATTGAGTCTACTTTAGTATATCCATCTAGCTTCTGATCATGATTGTTGGAATCCAGACAACAAACCTAGTTACAAATAAAGAGATAAAAAGTGAAATAACAATGGTTACTACAAAAATCGCAGATGTGTCATTAACCTCCTTTCAGATACTTTTTTTCATTAAAACTTCCCTACGCAAGAGGTCTCAATTGGAAAATACATTTTTGTACTAATTGCATATGGCTGGATTAACAGTGTTTAGGTTTTTGTTGAATTGGATTTGAGCAGTCTAGTTCAACATACCAAATTTTCTGACTAGAATGCAGAAAAGAATACACTTTTGCCTGGTTATTTTCTACTTGTTTTTTTTTTTAATGTCATTGAAAATGCTATGTTGATTTTCATGATTGTTGCAGCAAACATCTGGAATACCAGATGTGAACCAAAACATTAAGGGACATTTAATCTATACATTTACGAATGAATCAAGTTAATCAGAAACCTCATTTCCCTTCTGAAGATGAGTTAGATAAGTCCAATCAATAGTGACTGCCTATACAATCTGCATGACAAAAGATTTAATATGAGACCATATGGTGCTGAAAACAAAGAAACTGTATATGAGCTTGAGTTTGTGTGTGTGTGCTTTTGTGTATTCTTTCATATAGATACGGACCCAGCTGAAAGTAGTAGTGTCCCTAAGAAGTGAGGATTGAATAAATTAAGAAAAACATTCATTTAAATCTCATTAATTTTATATTATTGGCCTGCAGAACTTAAAGATGGGACATATTTGCAAAAATTGATTCACCCCACCATCTACTAATGTTGCATCTTGTGCCAATATTATTCTGTGATGACAAAAATGACGATGGCAACATCACTGTGACATGTCATCTTTCGGGATCACTATCCTGTAAGTGATCACTCATTTGAAATGGCATTGCAAAGAACATGAGTCTGTCAACACTAAGCAGCATAGATCAGAATTAAAGATTTTAGTAAATACATACAAAAAGTTATACTCTAATTTTAAACAGCTAAATTAATTTTTAGAGAGATTTTTAGCTTTATATTTATCATTTGATACTTGATTGTATCAAAGGTAATTAATTGTAATTTATACTTATATGTATAGTGTAAATAGAAGTATCATATTATATTAACCATTACTTATCTTTCAACAATATCAGCTATTGAAGATAGAATTTAGGGCATCATATCATGAGTACCATTTCTTCATTTGGTGGAACTATTATAAAACTCTGACCTATGAAAGAATAACTGAACTCCATTAAAACTGAAATTTAAAATGAGTTAGTTTTGCCTTTTGTGTCAATCACTCACACAATGTTTCAAAAGCAGTTTTAAAATCAACAGAAGACAACTCATATATTCTTTAAAATATTTCAAAGTGATAGATTCTCAAACCATTTTATGCATGAGTCAAATAGTAGTTAGTAAATAATTGCTATAAAATACAATCCAAAAATAAAATATTTTGATTTTTTTTTAACTAAATTTCTAACCTTCTACCAAAATACATCATTTTGCACATAGGCATACACTATTACACATATTCCCACAAATATAAAATAAAATATGATTTATGTACTTGTAAACTTTGCATAAAATAATGTCTAATATTTTGGGAAAAATATTAAATAAAAATAAGGAAAAGTTCAATGAATCATTTCTGTATTTATATTGTATCCCTTGTTTGTATAATACTGAAAGGAACACATCACAGTAAATTGAACTTTATTATAAATTGTGAATAACATATACATACATATTCATAAGCTACAATTAATATAAATCATGTTATTAAATAATATGTTTTTATTGTTATTTTTGAAAAAAATCAAGTACTATCTTATAATGCCATGTAGTATGTAATTATGACTTAAAATTTAATGCATAGGCACATATTCAAACTTAAAATATTTAAAAAGAAATGTAGAAACCAGCCCAGCTTCTCATTCCAAGATCTGGAATTAAGAGTGAAAATTGACATGAAGATTCTACATGTTTTATATTATTCATGATGATATTGGAAATATCGATGTTTCAGGCTAGTTTGTTTTTCATGCAATAATGAAAAACTTTAGCAATGTTTATTGAATTCCAAATTTTAAAAATGTGCCAATACATGGGGAATTGTGTCCTAATTTATCTAAATTCATTTTATGTAATATTAACATATCATACAACATTAACAAAAGTTTTCTCTAGAAAACATTAGTGGATTTCACAGAAATGAATGCCTGTATTAAACACTATAGAATTTAGCAAAATTTCATGAAATATTCATTGGGTTTTGCAAGAGTCTCATTTTAAAATTCAGCAATTAATAATTTATTAGTCTATAAAACAGATGTGTTATACAATAGTATCAACACTATAGAAAATTTACTTGAAAGCTTAATTTGATCAAAGCCAAATGTTTTATAAACAGAAATGAGAAAAAGTTAAAAAAGTTCTTTATAAATTTCTTATGAATATAGACCCACAACTCATTCTCTTTAGCTAAAATCTAATATGACATATAGATATTCATTAAAAAGTACCTTCTCGTTTTAATGAAAAGATGTAATTCATTCAGAATGACAAAGGGATTTTGAGAACTCTCAGATCCATAATTTCTTTCATTATGGTTCAGTAATGATGAGAAACAACATTAAATCTTCTAAAGGTAAAATTTCAATATCAGATAGACGGGTATAGTGAAATACTGCATATCTCTAAAAGATTAGGAGAAAGAATTGTGAATATTGTGACATGAAAATGCATAATGGGATATATACTTAAGCATGGTTAACAAACACTCAACATATTTGTGTTTGGAAGCAGCTTATAGTACCTATACAGATGCACAAGTTTTATACTTCAGTAATGAAGTAAAGAAACCCATTGAGATAGTTTTGTGTAATGCTTCCATTCTTCTGAAACAGAACACTTCTCTTTTATGAGGATTAAACTATGAGTCAAGTCATTTTTATAATTTTTCAAGTATTATTGTTCATGATTTGTCATTAAAACTTTTGTCTATCACATAAAAGTGATGAATAAATATTAATAAAACATTGGCAATGTTATTAAAGTTCAAACAAGGACAGCTGACTTATATCACTGTAGGTAATAATGACAGGAAATGGACCCAATCATATAGCCCAAACAAACAAAAGTATATGCTTTTCAAAAGAAAAATATATAATATATAGTGCATAGTGTGTATTAGTTTTTACAGCTTTTTTGTTGGAGGCTAATTTCGTTTACAATTTTGTGGAGTGGTTGACATGTAGAAAGTGTTGGATCCACACATAAATGCAGAAACCATGTGAGTGCTGTTATTTCTTTTGTACAGTTTTCTATGACTTCATCTATCTTCCTTTTTAGCTAAGAAAGGAACAGAGAAGGAAACATGATAGGAATGTTACTGGATGATAAACAAGGAGTGAGAGCTAGAGAGAGTGGAGAGAATGAGATAGAAAAGTAAAGAGTATCTTATCAATTTGACGTTTACTCATCTCACCTCTGTGATGTTCAGTGTGTACCCAATACTCGCCCTGATTTGCAGCAGTCACTCTGTATTATCAAGAAATTTTGAGGTTATATTTTCTATTTGTGCAAGTTTGATGGTCATTGTTATGATACAATCATTTTTATCTTTGCACAATAATTCTTCATAAAAGTGTACTCAATTGCTCCTTTAGCACATATTATACTTCTGTGTATAGGTTTTATTTAAATCAATGGTGTTGTAGAGTCTTTGTCATGTTTCTATGAAACTATACAAGCGTATATTTGTTTATTTAATAAGGTATTACCAAAATGCTTTGCAATGTAATTATACCAGCTTATGCAACCGTAGTGCATAGGATCTTATTCAGAATTTCAATTTAATGCCACATGAACAGTTTAAAACCATTTCACTCTAATCTAAATTATGTAGTCTTAATTTACAAGGTTTTATATTCTTCAAAATATTTCTTATATTATCTTAAGATTTTTATTTATTTTATTTATATTTGTTCCTTCTTCATTGTTTTTATTAATAATTATCATTTTAACTTATTTCAATAAAATTATATTTTAAATAGAAATAAATTTATTAGCATTTGAAATATGTTTTACCCTTATAATTACATTCAGACTTATTATTAAAATAAAATTGGTTCAAATTTACTATAACCACTATATCAAAATACTTTTCTAATGAAAAGATATTTCTTATGGATTTTAATGTTCCCATATTCTATATTTCGGTAGACTCCAAGTAGTCCTTGTATGATAGTAAATTGTAGTAGTACATTTCTAACTTGTCCAGCCTGTAGTCCATACCCACAGACCCACAGTCAAATAGAAACACACAGACACACTAATTTTATGCTTATTGACCTGGGGCCCAGTCATGTAACATGTTAACTCTTTACTCTTAAACTAACCCATGATTCTTATCCTGTTCAGCCATGCGGCTCGTACCTTTTCACAGAGCACCATTTCCACTTCTTTCCTCTGTGTCTGCTGGCATTTCATCATGGTGTCTTTCTGGCTTCTCTGCTTTGCTCTTGTTATTCCCAGAGTTTTCTTATTCTGGTACCCCTGCCCACATTTTCTGTCTGCCTACAGCCAATCATTATTTCTATTAAACCAGTAGGCAAGGCAATTATTTACAATATAAATGTAGCATAATCCCTCTACAGTAAATATATTGACCAACCCTTTGTGATCACCAGTAAAGTGCTAAAAAATATGGAGATTAAATATGATTTAAAGTTTATATTGGAACATGATGTTCTCACCTCAGATACAGTGTAAAAAGACAGACATTTTGATGGTTTTGAAAATAGCAAGAAATTTATTATAATCACTCAGAGCCCAAAAAAGATGGAACTGTAGTAATTAGAAAAAGTGAAACAACTTAATTATATCTAGTTGAATTTCATGCAAAATGGATGAATGTTTCAATTACAGAATTCTGTAAAAATATATAAGCTCCTTTGGGATCTTCCTGGCTCTTCTTGAGAGTTGAGTTGAGGTGTTTAACTTTCCTTGATCACGGTAACTGATATGTATGGTAGATATTTATACTGTTATTTCAATATTATACTTGCAACATGAGTAATGATGTTAATTATGGAGAGAATTTTCTATGGTGTTTTATTCTTCCACTTCGAGAAACTTTTTTTCTTTACTAAATGCACAGGTTATCTGTACATCATGTAAAAATAGAAAATAGTAACAATGTCACTCTCTAGAATAAAAGACAAATATGCCTCATGACTGGTTTAGATGAGATAATATACTGCCTCCATTAAAGAAAAATAGTTGACACATTTTCTGCAGTCAATTTTCAAAGAGAGATTGCAGATCTTACCCTTTTCAGCTGTGATATGAAATGACATGATAAAATAATAGTCATTCTTTTTTGAGGGGGGTTGTTTTTACAAAGATTTGTTATAGCAGCAACAAAAAAAGGAAGAATTTGTAAAGGCTGACCAAGGTGTACTAATATCTCTACAACATATTTATATACAGTTTTAGGAGAATTACTAATCTTTTGTTATTCAAGGAAGTCACAGTAATTTCTATAAGAATAAATAGTAATGGTTAATATAAACATATACACTTGACACTAGACAATAATGACACAAAGAATAAAATAATATCATTTTATATTTTAGCAGTATGAAGAATTTAATTTCTTCACATTTGTGAGATATCATGTTCCTTGCCTACCACAATCTAATGCCAGAAGAATGGAAGATTTGAGCAATATAGACTCGATTATTTTAACGTGTTAGGTTACTGTTTCAAGTTTTAAATTATTAGAATGAACCATGAACAGAGTTAAAATGAATGCCAATGGCTGAGAAATGTTATATTTCTCAGGCCCATGTATTGCTTCCCTAATCAAGAAAAAGGAAGAACCTAAACCTATATTCTTCAGGTTTAAAAAACAGACACAGAAATTGGACTTTGGTAGCACAAGCCTGTGACTGCAGTAATTCATTAGCTAAAGAAGGAGGATGGCAGACTCTTAAACCAAGTGTCACAATGAGTCTGAATCAATTTTTTGGTAAAAGATTTTATTTAATGGAAAATAATAAATTATATAACCTACCTTAAAACCCAATGCTTTTACATTTTATAGAATAATGTTTTAAGCATTTGTGCATGTATGTATTATGATACCCATGTGACAGTCGGAGACATCTTTTAAGAGCCAGCCATTTCTTTTGACCCTATGAATCCTCATGGTTGAATTTGTTGACTTATCAAGTTTATGCAGGATATGCCTTTTCCCACTGAGCTATTGCGGTGCTCCTGCTAGTAATTTTTTAAAATACACTACAATTTTTAATTATTTTTCCAACATAAAATAACTGCATTTGTTTAAAGTATATATAAGTAAAATGCATATCTCAAATTATTTTGTTTCTAATATGATTTCTATAGCTTCATAGTTCTTAATACTGAAATATAAAAAGATCAGATATACCAAGGAATTTCAGTGATGATATACATCTGGTTTATGTAAATTTTCCAAGGCTTTTATGTTTAGTGAAGTTATCTAAATAAATAATGCTTGTAACTAATAAATACATATAAACAGGAGTTATCTATTCTTTATTCTCTTTAAGCTATAAAAAGTAAACTGACAGGCTGCTCTTAGAAAAAATTCATGTAACTATGGATGTATTAATAATAGCTTTCTTCATTGAAGCATACAGATTTTCTACAGAAAGGATTTTAAAATGCAGTATGTCAAATCTCAAAACTAAAAAATATATACTGAGATTCAGAGATTGCATATATTTCTCTAAAATTGTTTGCCTTTACCTTAGTAATGAGGCTAGCAATTAATTGTGATAGAAATAACTAAAGGATATTCAAAGTATAATTTTCTTACCACACAAAACAACTAATTATTTGACTACACAATTCCACTAAATAAATCACACATACACACACACACACACACACACACACACACACACACATACACACGGCAGGAAGAGAAAGGCAGTGACATAGTTACAAAGAGTCTAATGTAAATTTAGTAACTAAAATTTTTAATCATTCTTTTTGTATTAATGTTTGTTATATTATATAACATAATATATATATATATGATTTATTCTATAAGGCTATATAGAAAAAAATGGAGAGAGAGCAAATAAAAACATCAGCACCTTTTTAGCAATGATGAAAAACATGTTTTAGGGGACAAAATGAGATGCTTGTAAATGACAAGCAGGCTGTCTGCTCCCTGAAAACGTTTGTCTCAGAGTGACCTGTAGCCATAAATTACAAGTACAAAGCATCAGATTCTAGTCTTGTAATTTTATCATGATCAACAAGATGCAATCTTGAAAACTGTTTGCATGGTGTGAGGATGAATTGATGCCCTTGTTCTTCCAGACGGCTGAGTTTGATGCACAAGGGTCTGCCTGCTTTTCTGTCTCTGTGTAGCCATATATGGCCATTGTAAATAATTAAGTAGAAATTTGTTACCCTTTGTCAAATGTATTTCTGATGTTACTCTTCCTAGCCTCCATTAAGAAATCCCTTGATTAAATTTTAAAGTCTTAAACAATTTGAGAGTCTGAGAGCACTGGATACAAACTACAATTTAAATGTTTTGCAGGGAAAAGTCATATTCTCTTTGGGAGTAGGAAAAATAGTTAGGTATTTAGTATGCAGCCCAATGATTCCTTTTCAAGACAAGATATTACAGATTTGATTACCAATCCAGAAGATGGTCATGTAGGTCATTTATTTGCTCAACTACTGTCTCATAGGTTTCTTTGTTTTGTTTTTGTTTTTGTTTTTTTTAGATCATGTGGCTTAAAATACTTAAAAATATTTTATATATGTTGATAACTATGCACCTTAAATAGTAGTCATGTCACATTATATGTAAACTGATTAAAAAATAAGCAAACAACACCAAATAATGCATTCGATGTGTCTTTGGGCTTATAATTCATATTTATATTTTTACTATAATTTTTAGAAAACAAATGAAAATGAGAAGATGAGTATAAATATGATGTTTCTGGTTTATACTTTTATGAAGTATCATCAACCATAATTTTAAGTTATATTCTTGTTAAAGTTAATAAATTAAATTGGATGGGCATGGACATGCGGCACTTCTTCTAGATGTACATTGAAACTATTGTGTATATTTTTTTTTGCAAAGATTAGAATAGCTTTTAAATTTAGAATGTTTATAAACTAAAACAAAAATCAAGTATTTAGTTTCTAATTATAACCAACAAAGAAGGAGAGTATATTGTGTATTGAGAGACAATAATTTAGAAAGATTTGAAAGTTTTCTGTAGATTTTCCCCTTGATTTTATGAGACATAATGAAAGAATTATTTTCTTATGTCTCCACAATGCTTCTAGAAAACTTATTAAAAGGGATTCTACAAGTATAGCATTTAAACCATCCACATCAGGGACTTTCTTTTATTTATTTATTAAATTAACATCCCGAATGCAGCTTCTCCTCCCCTCTCACCTCCCTCCCACTCTTCCCATAGCTCCCCTCCATCTCTCTACTAAAGCCACCCCTCCTTTGTATTCAATCAGAAAGGGTCAGGCCTCCCATGGGAATCAGCAAAGCATGCATATCTCACATTCATAAAACCAAGCATCTTCCCCTGCTATCTAACGGGCAAGGGAATCCAGCATGAGAAATGTGTTCCCAAGAGCCAGCTAAACCATCAGAGACAGCCCCTGCTCCCATTGTCGGGAGTCCCACAAATAGAACAAGCTACAGAACTTTCAAATATATGCAAAGGGCCTAGGTCAGTTCCATGCAGGCTCCCTAGTTGGTGGTTCAGATTGTGCATTCCCATGGGCCAAGCTAGCTGTTTTTGTCGGTTTTCTTCCAATTTCCATGGCTCCTATAATTCCTGCCCCCTTTCTTCAGCATGAGTCTCTGAGCATCCCCAACCTTTAGCCTTGGTTCTCTGAACATTTCCCCACCAGTCACTGGATGAAGACTCAGTGATGACAAATGGAGTAGTCACCAATCTACCAAGGAAGATGGCTACTTCAGACTATGCACCCACTACTTCCAGGAGTCTTAGTTGGGGCCATATTTACAAAATTGGGGAAGATTCTCTTGCATCAGGTCCACTTTCCAGGTGTCTCTCTCCTTGCTGTCCCCCTCTGCCCAGACCCCAAACAAATTCCTCAAATTTCCATGCAAACCTGCCTCCAGTCGGGGAATTTATTTTCACGGCCACATTTTTCTTATTATTTCATCTTCTGTTTAACCAACTGTATTCATAATATTTATATAGTGTGCACACATCTTTCCTTTGGGGGAATGGCAATTAACAACTTCACTCGTTTTTATTTAAATTTTATCTGCTTATGAGTTATAATTTATATACTATGAACTCTAGTTCTAAGTAGAAAATTCTACGAGAATTTAATTTAGCTTATATCATTATCTTTATACTAACATTTCACATGCCTATCCTCAAACTTTAAATTTATGTTTAGGATTATGATTTTTAATTTTTGATGTTAACAAATCACATTAAATGTAAGAGTGGTTAATCAAGAGTTGAGCCATGGCCACAATTGACCTCTCCCTCTCCTGCTAGATCACTTTTAGGGACAGCCTCTTTCAACTTTTTATGGTCATAGTCTCTACTAGATACCATTCTATGGAAATGCTTGTGACATTAGACTTTAAAGCATGTTCAAGAAGAAAAAGATGTAGGTCATCTCTGCTAACTAGCTGCAACTTTTTACTGAGTTAAGTCTCTCAATCTCAGTTTTCTCAAACAGGAATGAGATTTTTGAGCTTCAGAGGAACACTGAGAGTAAAATGATATATGTAATAAAGCATAGTTCTGATGAATAAGGCTGCCTTTAAATGGTCAACATCTCTTGATTTTTCTATTAAATTCTAGTAACCGCATCTGTGGTAGGAGAATACTAGACATTTATGTTTTGTTAGTTGTTATTACTTTAATGAATTTCAGCAGGAAATCAATCATTTAAAGTATTACAGTTGCCAAGTTTGAGAAGAGAAACTTCTAAAATCATTAGCATGTGATATCCATCTTTGTACTTGTGACATGACTTAGCTGTGTTCTGTCCTTAAGCACCAAGAATTCCTAAAGATCCCAGATGATCACACTGTTCATATAAATTTGAAATTCACTGATGGTATATTTCCTATCTTCCTGTTTAATTTAACAAGAACTCTTTTATATACAAAGTAACAGTATGTGTTTTCAAACTCTTCACTAACATTTCTGATTGGTACTGATGTAGGCACAATGTTAATACCTGCAGTAAGAGAGGCATTGCTCATTACCTTTGGTCAATAATAAAACTTTAGCATAAGACATTGGTATTTCAAAGTCTTGTTTGCTTGCTTGTTTACTTCTAACTTTCCTGTCTCATGTTTTCTATGTATGGGGATTATATTGTTCCATTGTAAATAATTGTCCCCACCTATGAGTTTAATTAAAAGTGTTGATTGGCCAAAGGCAGACAGGAAATGTGGGTGGGGCTACCAGACTAAGAAAACTCTGGGAACAGGCAGAACAGAGCAAAATGCCAGAGAGAAGCCAGAATAAGTAGAGGACAACTATGCTGCTCTGAGAAAAGGTACCGAGCTGCATGGCTGAACAGGATAAGAGTCATGGGTTAGATTAAGGGTAAAGAGTTAGCAAGTTGTATGCCTGGGCCTTAGACTGATCAGCCTAAAATTATAGTAAGCATCTGTGTGTCTCTGCGGGTCTGTGGGTCTGTGGGCCTAAACCTTGAGGCTAGGCCCAAAAGCCCGGGCCAGAAACCTCATACTACATTTCTAGTTCCTATTAAATGAAAATTAACTATCCTGTGAATTATTGGAAATATAAAATGATACTGTGAATTCTAATGATATGATAGTGTTCTCTAAGGCTCAGCTGTTTCAGGAAGAGTGGTGACACATGAAGAACGTAATGCTCATGTTGTTTATGCTGTCTTAGAATAGAATTTTTACTTTAACACCACTGGGTTGATATCCACTCTCTGTACTCCTTGCTATTCTTATCCAGTGGTAATAAAAATCTACTAATGTAATTTATATTTGTCTTCCATTGATTATACAATGTTCCAGGGCTGTCTTTCAGTACTGAAGCAGCAGCAATAATTAGTACTTATTGAACACCCATCTGGTGCATGCCTAGCACACATAGTCGATCTATGTTTGATTCTTTAATAATTCTGCTGTGTAGACATCAATGGGAAATTGAGAGTCAAAGGCACTTTAATGTTATGTTAAAATTTTATCTTTTCAGGCACATGTTCAAATTTTAATTTGACTTACATTTTTTTTTCTGTGCTCAGATTAAAAGGATTCATGTTCACTCTTTATTTCACTTGCTTCAGAAAACCCTAGCTGAGTATAATTTCCAAATGACAGAAACCAAATTCTTGAGGTATAGTTGTGTAACTATTATGAAATTATACCAATGTCAATGAATTATTCACAGCTTCAACAATGATATTTCTTAATGTTTATATGACCCACTTTGCCTCAGAGGCAAAGCACAGACTATATGTTGGGTTTATTTTACAAAAAAAAAAAAAAATTGTTTCTTACTTTGGGAAAAGGGAAATCAAAAGACAATAATAAGTAGTTGCTGTAGTTCTTTACACCTGTCTATTATGATATGCCTTATTAAATATTCAAAAGTGGACCTAGAAGCTACAGGAAAGGGAAAGGGATACATGGTTGTAAATAAATCAGTGTCCTCATTATCAAGCAGTTGGTCAGTGTAATCATGAATAATTATCTCTAACACTTTTGGATATAAATAATGTTAATCTGTTTAATCTGTGTTTTTCTTAAAAAGGAAATCTGTATATGGGACATTAAGATAGTGCTGCTAATAATTTTTTTAGTTTATGAATTTAATTATTATAGAAAATAAATGATAATTTTCAAAGGATTGTGAACTTGTAGCCTAATTTTATATTAATAATTAAAATGATTCAGTATTATTATTTATATTTTAATGTAATCAAGGTGATGAGTGTCACAATAAACTATGCAAGCATAAGACACATTTTGGAAAAATTTACTCTTGAAAAGGTAGCAAAATACATGTTTCAGATCTGACTAAGTTTTAGTTGATTTATGGAATAATTAAAAGAAAGAATAAAAAAATGTATTTAGCAGTGAATTTTTTGTTGATTTAATAGTTATTTATTTATTTGTGAAATTTGATAAGAAAAGAAGGCTCCTAAAATGAAATGGGATTTACCATATCAAGATATTGGATAACCTATTTTTTTAAACATAATAGTACAGGTAATTGTAACAATATTTAAATGTTTCTTTTAAAGCAACATAACCAATTACTTAGCATGTATTGAAGGTGGTATTGCTTCAGCAAATACTTAAATATATGCATTTAAGTGAAAATACTTAGATATACGCATTTGCTCACATTCTCAGAATTTATACATTTCTGTCATCAAAACAAGTTACATATTGCCTCTGATAACACAGTTTCTCCTATATATGGCGAAGTAAAAGAAAAATATTTCTTTTAATATTTTCAGAAATAAAAAAATCAAAGGAGGATTCATCTAGCTAAATGTAGGAAGGATTATTTATTTTTTATCCTGTACTATTCATATGTTTTCTGCTTTAAGAAAACTAATTTTTCTGAGTATATATAACCTTTACATAAAGAAATTCATATCAATTAAAATACAAATAAAGTATTTATGTAAATTAAATGACTTTTTTCATTTGATGATAATTTATTATGCAATAAAGGCAGCATGGTAATATATAGATACCTTGTAATATGGTACTCTTTGTAAAAAATGAGAAATGTATTAAATATATAGGAAAACATGTATATTCTTGTATTAACTCCAATCATCTATTGGTGTAAGTCAACCCATAATTGTGGATTTGTATCACAATTTAATATTTATTTACATTATTTTAAAAAATAATATGTCTGAGGAGACTCCCAACTTATAGACTGAGAATTAATTCAATAAGACAGTTACCATTCCCAGATTAGAAGGAAAGAATTCCTTGTGACTTTTACTTGTAGATATAAATTACTAAGTACAATATTGAATAGAGTTTTTTTGCATACAATGGCAGATATTGAGAAAAATAAAAAGGAAGAGAAACAAAATTGTATGGTAAATTAGCAAACGATTAATAGATTCTAGTGAAAATAACTGGACACGTATCATTTATTGCTAAAAAGTCTCCAAGAAGTTGCAGCCAAGTTTGTTGGTGCACAGAGTTTACAGAGAAAAAAAAAATCAAACAAAAGGAACCCTGGGGTTTGAAAACATTTTAGGAAAAATGTAGGACCAAAATCTTGAAAACCATGTTTACTATTATCATTTAAATACACTTGGTTATTTGGGCAACATCTTGTCCATCTTTACACCATATTAATATCTGATTGTATCTTGAAATAAACAGTACTTCTACATGTTAATGGTACTCTTCTGAAGATTTAGAGTACATGAAGGATTTAATGACATTTTATATAACATTATATTTATATATTATATATAACAAATATGAATTCTTTTTGAAACAAACTTTTATTATGTTCAGATTGCCTTCAAATTTATTACTCTCCTAACTTAGAAGAATAAAAGAATAAGATGACGTGAAATATCTACCTCACAAACTACTCTAACATTCTCCAACTCCCAAACTTCCTACACATGGGGAGAATGTGACCAAAACTTTGTTCTTGCCAAACACTCATGTGTATTGATTCCATGTATCTTTCCATATCTCCCTATGCCTCCATCTTAAAACCTGGTCAGACAGATGGACATGGTGGCACATGCCTTTAATTCCAGCACATGAGAGGCAGTCTATCAGATATCTAGTAAATCAAGAAAGTCTGGCTTACAAAATAATTCTAGGAGAGACAGAGCTACATAAGACTCTGTCTCAAAACACACACACAAACACACACACACCTTTAGATTCTTATACCTTTTAAAAATTTTTAAATAATATTTAATTATTAAACCATAGTCTTGTTATACAGCAAAGCCAATAATTATTCATAAATACACTTTTATTTCTTTAGTATATAGAGTTTCCATCAAAATAAGAAATACAAAATCACCTTGGAATATATAGAATAAATGTTCCCCAACTGGCAAAACTTTGATTTAAGTGTGACATAATAAACCAGGTAATCCTGCTTGTTGAGGTTCTCCCAGAGTCATCTCTTCAATAATTAAGTTTATAAGATACAAATGATAACGTTTCCCTGCTTTCTTTTTCAGCCCTTTTATTTTTGGTGTGCAGTCTGGCTAGTAAATTTTTTGAGTTAATCTTGTATTCTGCTACATTGCTGAAGATATTTATTAGCTGTAGCAGTTCCCTGATAGAAATTGGGGGTGGGGTGGAATTTAAGTCAGCTGATAAGGTCTAAAGACTGTTCTACCTATTTGTAAACAAATTTTAGCCAAATATATAGACTAAGCTAAAGACAATTTACACTGACATAGATATTTGTATATTGCTACAAATGTAAAATCATTTTATATGTTTGATTGAGACAATTTATACATTGATACAAAGTTAAATCTAAAATTGCTTTATATAACCAAAACAACTTATACATCGATATAAAACTAAATCTATAACTGTATGTAAAATTAAATCTATAACTGTTCTATTTTATATATGCTCCTACCTCTGTTTAAAATATTAGCACATTATTGTCATGTCCACTATACAATTACTACCTCCATTTAATTGTAGTAGATATAATATATGATTACACTAGTTATAATATATACACAAGATGGTTTATTTACCTTTGTTTAGATGATATATATATATATATATATATGTATATATACATGTCTAAAATACTGTTGCCACTTTACATGATATATATACCCCTGGCTAATGTTTAATAGTCACACTAAAAGTCATTGTTCAGAGATTACACATCCCTTTATAAATAATCTAATTTTGTAAAACAAGTTTTAATCCTTAAGACGATAAAAACTACAGTCAACATTACTTAAGGTGCCATATCATAGTCATCTCAGATACAGGTTAAAGTATCATAAATAGAAAAAAATCTTTAACCATTTCATAGACCCCAAAAATATGACATTTAACATTTATTATTTAAAATTTGGCTTTGAGAGACGCGGTGACTCCTAATGTCACTGCTTCTTTCCAGAAATGGTGTTGAACAGCAAGGACACTCCTTTGGAATTTGTCCTTTTGGCAGAGAATGGCCTATTGGGTAAAGAACTGCCCTTACCTTGATTGCTGACAGTACACACATGATGTCTATGCTGGATGAACAAGATGACAAGTACAGACTGACGAAACCTACCTAGACAGGATAAGACAGTCCCTCCAAAATTACCCTTCTTGTAAAAAGATCTGTCAGATACCATAGGCCTATAGCGAATATGATAGATGCTCCAACGATGCACAAAACCATAGATGATTGTCCAAATAGCTATGTCGCTGTCTCTCCCAAATTTTGAAAACTACTACTTCCATGTGCTTCTGACTTTCAGGTGATACATTTTCCTTCTCAGATCTTAAAAAAAAGTAAAAAAAAATAGATATTTAAGATTACTACCCTATTATCCTTTAGCAAAAAATATTCATATGTTAGATTTTCACTTTCCCAGATAAACTTTTTAAAGCAATTTATACACTCTACCATCTACCAATATTCTAAAAATATATGATATACTTTATATGTGTTAGGTATTGGTTATAGTTTGTGCCTTATCCTCTCCCAGATACTACCTCATAATAATTCATTTTATATACAGTCAGTTTAAAACCTTCTAATTTAGACAAAAGGGGGAGATGTGGTGAGATTCAGGTGTCAGCTGATAAGGTCCAAAGACACTTATCCAGGGTCCTGGGCTTCTGAAGGGGGAGTGGCCAACCCCATTCAGGGTGGTATTTATGTATACTATCATGCCATCTGCAAATAGTGATAGTTTGCATTCTTCATTTCCAATTTGTATCCCTTTGATCTTTTGTTGTCTTATTGCTTTATATAAAACATTGAGAACTATACTGAATAGATATGGGGAGAGTAGACAGTCTTGTCTTGTTTCAGATTTTAGTGGGATTGCTTTGAGTTTCTCTCCATTTAGTTTGATGCTGGTTGTTTGTTTTCTATATGCTGTGTTTAATATGTTTAGTCATGTTCCCCATATTCTTGATCTCTCCAGGACTTTTATCATGAAGAAATGCTGGATGTTGTCAAAGGCTCTTTCAGCAATTGATGAGATGATCATGCGTGGTATTTTTTTTTTTTCCACTTTCAGTTTCTTTACGTGATGGATGCCATTGACAGTGTTTCATATGTTGAACCATCCCTGCGTCTCTGAGATGAAGCCTGTTTGGTCATGGTAGATGACTTTTTTGACATGTTCTTGGATTCCATTTGCCAGTATTTTATGAGTATTTTTGAATGTTCATGAGGAAGATTGGTCTGTAATTTTCTTTCTTTGTTGCATCTTTGTGTGGTTCGGATATCAGTGTTGCACGAATAAAGGAAACTCAGGGTCAGATCTCTGGGAAAGTCAGAGATATTAGAGAAAGTAACAGCCAGCTATCTTCCAGCTTCCTCAGCCTCGCTCCTCCTGGCTTCTTCTGCCCTTCTGTCTTTCTATGACTGCCTTAAATACTCTCTTAGCTCAGTTAAGGCGTGGCCCCACCACTGCCTGCCTGGGAGCCTGAGACTGAACTCTTTCTGTAAATTAAGATGACCTCGAACTCAGTTTGGGTTAAGGGCGTAGGTCACCACTCTCTGGACACTCCCTGTGCTGGGATTAAAGGTGTGAGTCACCACTGTCTGATCCTCCTAGACTGACTGTGGGCAGATCCCTCTGATATCTCTGAATGTTTTATTAAATCCCCACATATCAGGGTTTCTGTAGCCCCCAAAAGAATTTGGCAATGTTCCTTCTGCTTCTATTGTGTGGAAAAATTTGAAGAGTATTGGTGTTAGCTCTTCTTTGAAATATCTGCTAGGAGTCTGCACTGAAACCATCTGGTCCTAGGTTTTTCAGTGCAACAGTTAATAAATGAGAGCTCCTGAAACTGAGAAGCTTATGTGGGACAAAGGTCATGGTCAAGAGGACAAAATGACAGCCTACAGAATGGGAAGTAATCTTCAGAAAACCTGCATCTGACCAACGACTGATCTCTAGAATATATAAAGAACTCAAGAAGCTAGAGATAAAAAAAACCAAAGGACCCATTGGAAAAATAGAGTACAGTGCTAAATAGGAAATTCTCAACAGAAGGATTCCAAATGGCTGAACAACACTTGAAGAATTACTCAACATCCTTAGCAATCACAGAAATGAAAATCAAAGCAACTCTGAGATACCATTTTATACCAGTCAAAATGGCTAGGATCAAAAACACAGATGACAGCCTATGTAGGTGGGGATTCGGAACAAGGAGAACACTTTTCCATTGCTGGTGGGACTGTAAACTTGTACTGCCACTTTGGAAATAAGTATGGCCATTCCTCAAAAACCTGGGAATCAATCTACTGAATGATCCAGCAATGCCACTTTTGGGCATATTCCCAAAGGATTAACGTTCTCACCTTAAGGACATTAGCTCAAATATGTTCATATTAGCATTATTCTTAATAGCCAGAACCTGACAACAACTAACAAACTAGATGCCTCTCATCTAGGCTGAAGAATGGATTTTAAAAAAAATTGTACTGCATTTCCACACAATGGTACATTTACACAGCAGTTTAAAAAAAAAATAGTAAAATTTGCACGCAAATAGAGTATCACCCTGAGTGAGATGAGATAACACAGACCCAGAAAGATAGACATGGTTTGTACTTGATCATCAGTGGATTTTAGATGTAAAGTTAAAAAGTAGTTAAAATCCACAACCTCACTACCTCCAGCAGCCAGGTATTAGGATGCAGTTAAGAGAGACATCCATAGATTTCCCTGGGAACGGGAAATAGAAAATATCACGTGAGTAATTTGGAAACATACTGGGGGAGAGAGCAAGGGGATGTGAGAAAATGGGATGGTTGAGTGGGGGAAGCAGGAGAGAGAGCGAGCGAGGGAGGGAGGAAGGGAGGGAGGGAGGGAGGGCAAAAAAGTGGAGAAAGCCATTATGGAGTTAGCAAGAAATCTGGTACTAGGGAAACACCCAAAACACACAAGATGAGGTCTTCAAACAATAATGGAGAGGGAGCCTAAACTGGCCTTTCCCAATTATCATATGAATTAACACCCTAATTGCTATTATAGAACCCTCTTTCAGCATCTGACTGAGACAGATGCAGAGACCTATAGCTAAACACTGGGGCTACTGGTCCTTCCTGAAGAGAGGGAGGAGAGATTTAATGAGCAGAGAGATTTGGATCATGATGGGGAAACCCATGGATTAGGCTGTCCAGTGCTGTCTGGAGCTCACAAACTCTGAAATGACAGCTGACTAACCATCATGAAAGGAGATCTGGACTCTGAATGTGGATGGCAGTTGAATGGTGTGGGCGCTGTGTGGAGCCTCTAGCACTCAAACCAGAGTTTATTGCTGGTACACGAACTTCTTCTGGGAGCCCATGCCCTGTGGGGAAACACCTTTCTCACCCTTGATATTTGAGGGAGGGACTGGGTCCTACCTAAACCGGCTTGACTCACGTTAGGATTCCTTCCCCTCTCTGAGGAGTGAGTGAGGGGTTGGGGTGGAGAAAGACTGAGGGAAGACGGCAAGAAAAGGTGGGAGGGGAAGCAGCATTGGCTATGGAAAAAATTTCAATTAAAAAAAAAAATGATCATTTTAGTGTTCATAGAAGTATGCAACTAGTACAATACTTCATGTAAGCCTAGCAAGAACCATTTATGATTCTCACCTTCCAAACTCTAAGACAAAGAATAACTGCAGTTATAAGCCACTAAATTTGATCAAGAAAATATTTTAGCCTAGGTCTAATATATTTATAGATGGTTTCATTTGGAAATATTTCTCTCATACCTTTTAGGAATTACTGGAATTTTTACATGTGTTATACACAAATATGTGAGATTAGAAGGTAACATCTTCTATAATCTTCCTTTTCTGTGACATATTCTTCTCTTTCTTCATTGGTTGCTGTTAAATTCCAACCATTAAGTATCATTTTAAATTGTTGGACAGAGTTTTGTCATTAAGTGAAAGCCACATGGAGGTTAATGGAGACTCTGTGTTCAGAAATGTTGCTTAAACATTTATTCTCAGGACACTGTCCTTGGCATCTTACATTGGTTGTGTATCTGCCATTTGCTCTCCTGTGAAAAAGGCTTATTGTTTCAATCTTGCCCTCCACATGGCAAGCATCTTGGCTTTTATTTTATCTTATATTTTAAATGTGGTGAGAAATGTCTCTCAAAGGGAAGCCTTATTTTATTTCCCTGTGCCCATGATAATGTAATAGACATGTAATGGAATAGGCAACGAATACTTTTTGAATGAAGCTGAATTGAGAACATACAGACACCTATCAGTAAAATCCTCAAACTTTGCCCAGCAGACTTCAGATCTTCAGCAAGAACTCAAAGTAAGATAATGGCTTTACAAGGTTTCCCAATAGTAGATGTGCACAAGGGCTACCTGCAGACCAGTTATCAGGTCCTGGTAGTAGCTTTGCTTGTTCTTTAACAAATGAAGCTTGCCTGGAGATCAGCGGGCAAGCCCAGCCACTAGTTAGCCATGGAGGCCAGGCAGTGGCGGCACACTCCCTTAATCACAGTACTTAGGAAAAGAAAAGAGGAAGTGATAGAAGGGACAGAGAGAAGAGCTTTCTGCTTTTCAGCTGAGGAGTTGGCTGTGGCTTCCTACTCTATCTCTCCAATCTTTCAGCATTTACCCCAACATGTGGCTCCGGGCTGTTATTATTAAGATTAGCTAGGATTAGAACTGTATCTGGCAGTGTGAAAAAAACATATATTTTGTGTATATTAATGTTTAGTTGTTTTTAAATTATTTGATTGGCTATGGAGCTATTTATACAGTTACATTGTATATAATACTGAATTTTTAATTCAATAAGAAGGCATTATTTTGTTTTTAAAATTTACGTGATAATTGTGACATGTGACATTTAATATAAATTATACATTGTACTTAATTATATATTACATTAATATATAATATAAATTATGTCATATACTAGACATAATTTAAAGGTACAAAAATGCTTTTTAAACATAATATGACAGTGAATACAGTTTTAATTTTATTTTAAAGCAAAATATATTTTAAATATGTTACTTTTGGATCAAAATTTGATCTTTGAGAATTATTTTCTCTTTTAACCAACTTGCCATATTCTTGGTATCAGGCTTTTCTAGAGAGTCTTGTTAAGCACTGCTCTTAAAATATCAGAGTGAATTTTTTTCAGCATATAATAATTCTAATTTTAGAAGGCACAATTAAAAGAGTGATTGCAGTAATCTTAATAAGTAGCTTGCACAGGCATTGTTAGACTATTAAATGTTTCATGTTGTATTAGAGAATACTTTGGTTACTGGCTGTGGAGTGATTAAAAAGGAAACTTGCTAAGGCTGAATGGAAGAAAGGCTGGGGTCAGGAATTCCCCTTGGTCTAGTAGGAGTGATGTAGATGAGCAGTAGATCAGAGTGATGCATCGGCAGACATGGTGTTTGTCTGTGGAAAGAGCATAGTGAAGAATAATGTCTAATGATTTTACCCACAGAGGAAAATGGAAGCATGATACCACACCCTGAGTCAAGCAGGAAGACTAAATATTTAGAACAGGTTATCTGGAGGTATGAGATGCTCTTATCAAAGAAAGTCTAAAATGAGCCACAAAATTAAAAAAAAGAATAAAAATGAAGTATAAAGGTTGATTATTGCTTGATAGTAAATATTGTGGTGATTTACTTATTAGAACCTGTGGTTTAATACAACAGTATTTAAGTATCTAAAATTAGTTACAGTGCTGAGATTAAAAAATAAAGAAAGGAATCTGGGTGCAAAAGCCAAGGTGAAGCAGAGGAATTCAATGAAAAAGATTTCAAGATGTGATTTTATAAAATGAAGAATTTCTATATTTTAGGAATAGTGTTGTTTAGGTGTTACTACACGTCAAAAGGCATAGTTATGGTTAAATCCCTCAGTTTATTAATTTTTCCATGAGAGATGATTCTAGTACAAGTCTAGGTGAAAAAGCAATTTGTTATTTCTTATAACAGGTTTTAGATATTTCATTTATTTCTTGAAAATTCCATATATATATGTTCTTTTCAAAATGGTTGTACACATCTGCATAATGTTCTACAAAATGGCAACTTTACTTTGGGAGCAGATTCAAAATACATTAAAGTTATTATAAACACATTTGTTTAATGGATCAGAGAGTAGGACTTCTGGACACGGAAGTGCTTCAGAATCAGAAACATTTTCTAAGAATATATAAGCTATGGAGAAGTGTTAAAGTCATAGTCCTGTTCTTTTAAATCAAGAGATTTCACATGCCTTTTAGACATGTGGCAAATGATGTTCTTGGTCAGTCCCCTAGCTTCTCCTTTACCCTCATCCTTCCTTTCTCTTCATACTCCTTTGACTCTTTTCCTTCCTCATTTCCTTCCCCTCTCTCTGAACACCATTTTATTTCCCCCATTTTTTTAAATCAAGAATATCTACTGTTATATGTGGCAAGAGAGTCTCACAAGGAAATGATTTAGTAATGAGAAAAGCATTGATTTTTCCATTTTTCATGTTAAAAAGTCTCAGAAGTAGTAAGAGCTTTGCAGACTCTTCTAAGTGTTAATAATGATGATTTTCTCTGCACAGTGATCCAAGGCCATTTTTGTTATTGAGATATTTTAGAGTTGATTGTGCTGCCCTTGTCTTTACCTCAGACCTGAAGAGGTGCACTGTGTGGGGCAGCCCTTAATGCTATATGCATTTCTGGTTACCAGGGTTACAGATTAGGAGCATCTATTCCCATTGCCATAGAAACAATGATACAACAAATATAAATTGCCTATATTTTTTTATTCTCATAATTTGCAATCACCATTAAATGAATACCATATGTAATAGTGAATGTGACTCATAACTCTGGAACCAACTGAATTCATTATGATTTTAAATATAATGTAACCTGAAAACTAGAAAGATTCTCTAAATGGTTGTGACTTATTTTAAAATATTTTTGTATATTAAAGGAAGTTAAAACTACAAATTTCAAATTCTATATGCTAACACAATTCTGCATGCTGTACCAGTTAACACTTAATGTTTCTGTTCTCAAGTTTCTTAGAAAAACAGACAAATTAAGTAAATGGTATTACCTGAAATTAAATCTGCCATACTAAAAAACTCCTCTGTTGCATTGCTAAAAGCCTGGGAATTATCCACAAAATGTGATTATAACATTTTTTTAAAGAGTTACTAATACACAATATTAGTTCACTTAAATAATTCAAGGAAAACTATAATTATCTGCTTCTGGTCTTAACAAATACAGGAATCATAAATAAATAAAAGAATAAGCAATTGGTAGCCTGTGTGACCTGAATATGATTTCAACTTTTACTTTAATAGGAACACAGTGAGATGAATCAGCAGTTAAAAGATTTAGCTGTTTTTTCTGAGGACCTGGGCTTAGTTCACAACACCCATGTGGTGGCTTATTACTATCTATAACTCCAGTCCCAACACCCATGTGGTGGCTTATTACTATCTATAACTCCAGTCCCAATTTCCTGGCTCTTTCTAGCTTCCTCGCTACTTTATAATAATGAGGCACAGACATACATTTATTGAAATAGTCAGTCACAGAAAACAAAAGTAAGTCTCAGAAAAAAAATATTCTATACATCATGGACTTGATCATGTCTTACTTTGTGATCATAAAATGAGGATTATAATAATTTATACTTTATCCATTTTTTCTAAAGGTCATATAAGATAATGGAGATAAAATTTCCCATTTGATCTACATTTTTAAAATATTCAGATAATATTTTAATTTCAAAGAAATTAAAAATATAACGAGAAAGGTCAAATAAGCAGAGACATTGTCACCATTTTATATCATTCACAAAATATTTGATTAATAGTCTAATTAGTATCAATGAAGTCTTACATAGAATAGATTACACTAAGCCTTAGGAAAATAGTTTTTTTGTTTTTTTTTTTTCCAGAACTGTAGTCATTAAATCTTCTAACTAATAGGGGAAGAAGAAAACTATGTGTGTATATTAACCCACAACATGAATAAAAACACACTATGTGTGTATGTGTGTATCTTTAATTATTATATATGCATGTGGTTAAATACATATGGACAAAGGGTGTTGAAACTGCCTTTGTTTTGGAAAAATATAAATAATGTCTATTCTTTGCCCTAAAGACTCAAATCCAAGTTCCAGTTCAGTCACCCACAGTTCACCACGAGGAACCAATAAGTTAATTAGGCTTAAAATGTAGCCCAGGCTGTCCTGAAAATTGCAATATATCTGCCTCATTCTTTTGAGTGCCTGGATTACAGGTGCTATATGCTCCCATTTCAAGTAGAAGATCATTTTCAATTCTGACAAATTTTAAAGAATGTGAGTAACAGAGCAAAAGGTAAAGCTTTATACATCGGAGCTCCCTTAAAGTAACATGTATGATGACTCCCTCGTGGCCACCCAGATGCCCCCAAGTTCAATTATACTTTCCAAGGGAAGCTGGATACTTAGATGAGGTCCTACACCATCTATCCCTCACTCCGATAAGATTAACTGTCAATCAGCAGAACTGTAACGATCACTTAGAAGCAGATCAAGCCAAACTTCTAAAGATGCCAGCAGTTTGGATTTGAGGATAGTTTTATACAGCACAGGGAGGGATAGAGAAAGGGGGTGGAAAGTGGGGAGAAACCAGCCACGTGTGATAAAAGATTTGAAGTCTACAAAAAGTAGAGAAAGTGCAAAGGTTCAAAAAGCAAGAATCAAGGGGGTCCTCTGCAAAGCTGTAAATGAATAAAGATAAAATGCTTGCTGCATAAAAAAATTATGAAACAAATTACGCTATTTGCAATTCATTTTGATGTTCAGAGAGAACTTTGGGACTTATTTTAGCAGGCAGAAAAATAAGATCAGGTTGATGTTTCTGAAAGACTTGTGTGTGGCTGGCAGATGGGGGATGGCAGAGTGTCTAGAGTGCAAACTATCCTAGAATTTATAATGTAGCCCTGGCTGGCTTGAAAGTACCAATACTCCTGCCTCAAAATTTTGAATGTTTGGATTACTAGTGTTGTGTGCTCCTATTTCCAGTATACAGTCATTTTCAATTTTGAAAGTTTTTAAGAAATAAAAATAAATGACCAGTGGCTAGAGATGAGGTAAATATTGACTCCTCTGAATATGTAATCCACATTAATTTTCATGGCACATATAGAAAGAATTGGCAAGAGTGAAATAAGTCTGGGAAGTAGGAACAATAGCAGCATCTTTTTGAATTGGTAATTTCTGGTTTGATCAACTAAATACAAAGACACAATAAAACAACTTCAAGTAGATCTGTGATCATAGGAGGTCAGCAAGCTGCCAAGGAAGATGTGGTAAGAAAAGAATGCCATATCACCTTTGGTAGGCCAAGCTCAGCTGCCTGTCATTATCCTTAGAACAATAATTGAAGTTTAAAGTGTTTGTGTGTGTGTGTGTGTGTGTGTGTGTGTGTGTGTGTATGTGTGTGTGTGTGTGTTTGTGTGTATGGGAGAGAGAGACAAAGACAGGCAGAGAGACAGAGAGAGAGAGAAAGACAGAGTTATGTAAATGTGGATGTCTGTAAGACAAATTCATGTTACATTTTAAAAGCATGATTGTGGTTCTCAGCGTGTAATGCCTCAGATGAGACACAATAATCTGATGAAGAAGAAAGCTGCTTATATTCTTTGACATTTGTTTTGTTTGTGACTGATCTAATGTTTTGTAAATACTAAATTGATCCTGTACTACTGAATTACATACCTAAATAAAGAAGGAAGCACTTTTTATGTACATATGTTGTATTTCATTTTGCAATTTTATTCTTTTTATTTATTTATTTATTTATTTATGATACTCCCTTTTTCTCTCTCTCTCCTCTCAGCCCCTCTTGGATATCTTCTTTCTGCCTCCCCTTAGCCTGTCCACTCCTCCTTCATTTCTATTCAGAGTTGGTTTGGCTTCTCATGGATATCCAAAAACATGACATATCAATTACAGTAAGACTATGTACCTCACCTTGTATTAAGACTGTACAAAGCAACCCAGTATGAGGAATTGGATTCCAAAAGCCAGAAAAAGAGTCAGGGACAATCTCTGCTTTCTTGTGGAGTCCCAGAAGAAGACAAAACTACACAACTGTCAGATATCTGCAGAGTGTAGAGGTCAGTCCCATGCAGGCTGCCTGTGTGTGGTTCTGTGAGTTTCTATGAGCCCAATTTAACAGATTTTGTGGGTTTTCTCGTGACATCCTTGACCCCTCTGGTTTCTAAAATCCTTCCTCTCTCTCTTCAGTAAGATTCCCCCAGTTTTGCCTAATGTTTGATTTTGAGTCTCTGCATCTGTTTCCACCAGTTGCTGGATGAAGCTTCTTTGATAACTATTCAAGCAGGCACCAATCTACCAATCGGTGTATAGCAGAATATCATTAGGAATTATTTCACCTGCTTATTTGGTTTAGTTCTATCATAGGTCTTTGGGCCATGCAGTACCGGTTCTTTGTGCTCTAAGTGGTGTGTGTGTGTGTGGGTGGGGGGGGGGGGGATGGGTCTCAGACTGGACCTAGGCACTCATTGGTTGGCTACTCCCACAATCTGTTTCATTGTTTCCTCAGTACATCTTATAGGGAAGACAGTCTGTAGTCAAAGGATAAGTTGCCTGTTTGGTATCCCAACATTTTCCACTTGTTCTTCTTTCAGGGTTCACCACCTAGCTCTTCAAGAAACACGTTGAGTCGTATTCTTTGTTGTGAATGCCTAAACTTTGAAAGACTTATTTCTAGCCAGTTTTTTTTTTTTTTAACTTAAATTATCTATTTTTTTGCCTGTAGTTCAAGGTTTCTGGCCCGGATTTTTGGGTCTAACCTCAAGGTCTAGGCCCATAGACCCAGAGCCCCGCAGACCAGCAGTCCTACAGAGACACACAGACGCTTTCATTAGTTTTTGGCTGATCAGCCTAAGGCCCAGGCATATCACTTGCTAGCTCTGTACCCTTCACCTAACCCATGTCTCTTGTTCTGTTCAGCCATGCAGCTTGGTACCTTTTCTTAGGGCAGCATAGTTGTCCTCTGCTTCTTCCGGCCTCTCTCTGGAATTCTGTCTGGTGGTCTGTTCTGGCATTCTGTTCTCAGAGTTTTTAGTCTGGCAGCCCCGCCTACACTTCATGCCTGCCTTTGGCCAATCAGCTCTTCTTATTAAACCAGTGGGTGGGATAATTATTTACCATGAGACAACACAATACCCCTACATTTGCCTGTGAGCTTTTACCTTTCTATTTACCTTTCTTTACTTCTTAAGCCATGGCTTGCTGTGTAGCTGGGTAGCTGGTCCCCAATGTCATCCTCTTCCACTTTTACTACCTTTCTCTTTCCCCAGATCTCCTCTATTTATTCTCCCTGCCTGCAAGCCCAGCCTATTCTTTCTCCTGCCTAGCTGTTGGCCATTCCACTCTTTCTTAGACAAATCAGGTGTTTTAGACAGGCAAAGTAACACAGCTTCACAGATTTAAAAATGCAGCACAAAATGTAATATATCTTTGCACAGCATAAACAAATGTAACTAAAATTCCACCATAGAGGCTACTTATTTCCTTTAGCTAGTCTAGAGTCTTAGCTGGGTTAAACCTTGTAGATTCCCAAAAGTTTTCCTTAATCATGGTTAATACCCGACCCTTGGGTGGACTGGAGGTGGGTGGGAGTAGGAACATTAGGGATCAGGTGGTTGGGGTGTCATACTGAAAGAGCTGAATAGAAACGAGAAAGTTATTAACCTATATAAACTATACCAGAGTTCAGATTAGAAATGGTAACTGTAGATAAATTTGTGTTAAATAAATTATAGATGCTCACAATTCAGTAGTTGATGGGGAGTTTGGCTTGAGCTCTACTTGAACTTATATGAAAATATGTTGTCATATGTTTTAAGATTAAAGTTTTGTTTTTTATTGAGGGAGAAATAGTGGTTGTAAACCAGAGAAAATAAAGACAGAAGAAGAAATCAAAGACATGTTGTAAGTAGAGCTTTACTGTCCAACAACAGCTCTCAAATAACCAACTTGGAGACAATATAAATAGTAAATGCTCAGCCAATAGCTCAGGTTTGCTGTTAGCTAGTTCCTTAAACTTATATTAACCCATTTCTATTAATCTATGTCCTGCCACATGGCTCATGCCTTGTTACCTCATTTTGTGCAATCCTGTTCCCTATTCATCTGGTTGACAACTCCTCTGATTCTGTCTTTCTTTATCCCATCATACTCAGCTTGGCTTTCCTACATAGCTTTATCATGTTCAGCTACTGGCTAGTCATCTTGTTTATTAAACCAACCATATATTCATAAAGTGTATAGGAGAATTATTTCACAACAAGATACAGAGAAATATTTTACAAAAAGAATGAAATTATTAGACATAGATTCATTATTTAATATCATATTGTCTGATGTGTAAAAATCATGTAGTGAACTACACACAACAGGGTATTCTCTGAACTTTCTCTACCCTAAGAGGAGGTTAAGGGTACCAAATACGTCTCCGAATGAGATGAAATGTATAAGGCCCTCAGTCCAATGCTTTAAAAAAAGCTAATAGTACTTTGCTTGGATTCTCTCTCTTTATTTTGCATATAAAATAGAATACACTCAGATATTTCTAACAGGTTCAAATGTACTTCCTATAAAATGTTCAACATTAGCATATATGCTTGGTAAGGTAAGAGTTTGTATGTGAAAGATGGGTTCACAGCCAATGAATCCATCAAATGTGGGACTGGTTGTTACAACTCTGAGCAGCAATCCTAAACTGCCCATCTGAGTCTAAACACATAGAATGGACAAATTTATCAGGTACAAGGGGGACTTCAGATCTTGAAGCACACAAGAAGGCTGCTCTTTATTAGCTATAAAAAAAAAAAAAAAGATGCTGTGAATAAGGTACAACATGAGAGACTTGCCTTTGTAGACACTCTATGATGCAGTTGGGACAAAGGTGCCCAAATGGAAAAGTAACTTGGAGCACAATGGTGTGCATGAATTCAAACAATGACACCACCCGAAGAGTGAGATTAAAGAATGTATTGTTTGGAAAGTCTTTGTGAATAAACAAAATTGCTTTAAGGAAAACCTCTGCAGTTCTCTCTTTCTGCGTTTCATTTTTTCCTGTTTTTATGATAACAAGTATTGCCAATTATGTTTGCTGTGTTTCTTAATATGCCAAAGGTCAGGTTATTTTTCTGCATAGTATACTTATAAAAGCAAGGGGTTCTCAAGGAATTGAACTGGCACCATTACCACGAAATATAGATGGATAATTACAGGTAGACTCCTGCTCTAAGTAAAAATTTATGCTATATTCTTGCAAAATTTTAAAGTACACATTTACAGAATTTCGTCTACATTAGGGGAAATGAGAGCGTAAAGGTAATTTCCCTGGTGATATTTCAAAATCCAAGATACATTTTTTTACACTCTCCTTAAGTGGTTCTGATAAGAAATATCTGTTACAAAGTGACCTTTTGCATTTGTTAGTCCTTAATGATCCCCTGCTGTGTTCCAGGCAGTGTGCTAGACCTTGGTAAAGATAAAAGATATTCAGTGTCTTTCATGGAGCTAATAGGGCAACAGGGATGAGGAAGCTCTTAAACTTTAACAGCAAATTCAGTTCTAGCTGGTGCTGTAGTTTAAATATGAAAAGTCCCGCAATGGCTTCGTGTTTGAATTCTTGGTTTCTTTCTGGTTATAGTGGTTTAGGCAGATTATGGAATCTTTAGGATATGGAGCCTTACAGGATGAGGTTGATTCCTTGTGCTTAACCTGGAAATAGCCTAGCCTTGTGTTCTGTCTCCACTCTGATTTCTAACTACAGATATGTTTTGACCAACTGAATTATGCTCACTTACCCATGCCTTCTTGGTCATAGTGGACTGTATACCTTTTAAAACTGTAATCTAAAATAAGACCTTCTAGCCTTAATGCTTTGTAACAAATCACTATTCACAAAAATGGGAAAAGTAAGCAATGCAACATAACCACTAATCCAAAGCTTGCCTTCTTCTTCAAGTAATGAATAATGATGAAAGCTTAAGGGGAAGTAAACTTTATCACTGAGTAAAACAACAAACAACCCCCCCCCCCCACCAAAAAAAACCACAAAAAACAAAAAAACAAAAAAACCCTTCTGTACAGATATGCACCTTTCAGATAAAAGCATCTTTTGGATTCTGAATGGACTGTGCCACCCATAGATATTGCATGAGCAGCCAACACCAAGACCAACACCAAATAGTAGGTAAGCTGCCTCACAATGTAGCTTATTGCTAGAATGGGACTGTTGACTCTGACTCATTGCAGTAGACAATGATTACAATCTGCCTTCCTTATAATTTTTCTTGGCATGTTTGCTGGTCTATTGATTATACCTTTGTATTTTTAACTAAAGTTGCCAGAAATATTAGAATCTAATGTTATATAACTTATGACTAGTGCTTCATCCTAGTATATATTTCAATTTGAACATACTACATACTTTGATCATACTACTTGCTAAAGAACTCCTCACCCCTATTTATTTAGCTTTTATTGTATTGCACACTATAAAGACATTATCTTCATGGTAACTACTTTTCTTTGTAGATCCTGAATTTTATTGCATAGTATGAGCAAGTGAGAATCTGAGATGCTTTCACATGAAAACATGCAGGGGGTTATATGCTCCCATTTGAAATCTAAAAAAATAATGGTTCAGAAGCTGGCTTCAAAACCGGTTACCACCTGTTTCCCTTCTTATCTTGAGTGGGTTTGGCAAACCAAGTGTTATTAATTCCAGTGCAGCTACTTGCCACATGATCAGTCCCTTTTATTTAGAAACAAGGAATTGGAATGAATAGCTTGTCATGAAGTCTGTTTTTTTGGTAAGGTTACGCAGGGTTGGCTTATATAGATGAGCATTTCCTACTGGAGAATGCCTTTTTTTTCACCGTGTGATCTGAGCAATGTAAATATGATCTTAATCCTTTCATCATGAGGTGTTTTTCAATTGTGTAAATCTCAAGAATGAAGATCAATATTTCCTCAGGCTATTCATTTAGCTGACTAATTCCCCATGTGCAGTTCCTGACATATTATGCAACAGACACACTCAAGGGATAGCTTCCCAGGAGCCCCTATGCTGACTGCCAAACTCTGTAATGAAAGGAAACATTTTGCCAGATTATAAAGTGAGGCACAATTCATGCAAGGCAGGTCCTCTTTACAAAGGGGCAGGAGGTCTTTGTAATACTTTTACTAGAATTAGGGAAGAGGATGGATGAGGAAAAGCTCTGCTAAAACCCACTAACTACATCTAGAAGACAGTTACAACTGTACCCAGGGATCTGATCCATATGTGCATTTCTGGGAAGATGCCTGTGTTAACTGTGCACAGAGTTCACTCCACAACAGCTGAACTTCATAAATGTCCTAAAGGAGAGTGTATGGTTAGAAGCACAACTTGACAGACAGAAAAGGTTTCTCTTGAATACAGAATTGTTAAGCCACATCTGGACAATTTGAGTTAATTCATGTTGCTGCATTTACTGACTGTGGAGGGGCTGAGGGAGACTCACAGGGCAAGATCTGCAGTGCTGTGTTGAGATTGTCATTCTGAGAACCCCTGCTGTAGGTGCATCTTCAATACTCCACAGGAATACATTTATTAAGCAAGAATACGCCTTCATATTTTAGTATATAGATCTGTTAATAAGCTTAGGAATGTTGTACTTGGTGTGTCTATTGCTTTGTGTTTTCTTGTAAGCTGAGTATTGTAGGAATGCAGAATTTTAATTGTAACTCACTACTATTTTGGTCTAGATAAAGCCCTGCTGCCATTTTTGTCTTCCATGAATTTTTTGTTGCCAAGGAAGACAGGATTACAGTTTGTCTGGCAGATTGAGATAGTGTGGTGTGTTCTTGTTTATCTAAATATTCATGTAGTGTGTGGTTTCTAGTTGGTGAATATTCACCATGTGGGGAAAAGCATGCTACATGCTGTATAGTCTCAGTTACCTAAGCGTATGTGCACTTGGCAACATCTAGAAGGACACATCAAACTGTACTGCTTGTGAATTGGTGATTGTTCTTGGCTTCTTGTGTCTGTTTCTTGTAACGCACATACTACAAAACAAAAGCTTCTTTTAAAAGTCAAAAAACAAAACAAAGCAAAAGAACTCACATACGACTAAGTAGAAAATTGAGGGCATCTGGTCTTGTCTCAGTGCTTTGCTTTTCAAGAAGAGATGGCTGACTGATCAATCTACTGACCGAATGATTTGCTGGTAAATCCAGTCAATGACAATATTTTATGCTCTCACTTGATCTTACATTTTGAGGAAAATTTACATTTAGAAAATAACTCATTTGCTACAATAAATATGTATAATGATTTCTATAGCAAAGAAATATATAAATGGGATTGTTTCTGTTTACGCACACATTTTTAATGAGTTTCAGAGAGAAAAACCTTAAAATGTACAATGAAAAACACAGAAACCATTGAGACTCAGTAGATATGTACAGCAAAGAAAGATGCACTCAGATTTATAACAGTAAAATTAAAAAGGATTTACAGAAGAGAGATCATAAAGATAATTTGTGTAATGGTAACCATCATTTACTCTTCAAGAAAAGTAAGCCTCTATTTAAGAAGAAATATTTCATCCTCAATTTTGTTCTTGTGTTACAGAATTTTCTTTATTTGTTTTTGAGATTGCAATTTAAGTATATGTCTTGCTTCCCTTATTTTTCTCCAAACCCTCCTTTATACCCCTCCTTACTCTTTTTCAAACTTATGACCTTTATTTCACTAATTAGTATTGCATGAATACACATTAAAATATTTTTTTAGTTATCGTCTATTAAAGAAGAACAACTTTTTTCAGATAAAGATAAAATATAAATTGAATGTTATAATTAGTTAAATGGTTGTAGATATATTTCATTCTTGTGTATAGGTATTAATTATATTTGATTAGTTTTATTTAAAATTTTAATTGGCACTAAATGCATTGTTATACATGTTTATGGAATATAATGTGACACTGTGACCAGTGTCTACAATGTATAAACAATTCATAATATGATGGTTACATTATGCAGGCTTCTGCTATCAGGATTTGCACATTGCTATAACAAAATACCTAAGAAAAATTCCTAAATGAGGAGAGGTTTGTTTGGGTTTAGAGTCTCCAGTCTATGATGGCGATAATGGCATGGTAGTTAAAATACTTTGATTCCTGCCAGGAAGAACTTGTTTTAATTTTGGTTATGTAGTATTAATCAAGAAGCAAAGCTCCTGAAGCAGAATTGGGTACCCTGTAGTGATCATCACTGACCTTCTACCAGCTACTCAATTCTCCAATCTAGGTCCAGTTTATTAAAGTTCTAAACTTTCCATTGTAGGACTACCAACCAGAGACTGGACACATGAGCCTGTAGGGGGACATTTCATGCTTAAGTCATAATATGAAGTCTGCAAACCAGACAGTATTTGAAAGAACTATGCACTGCCATCTTAATAAGTAAATTAACTTGGCTTCATATATTATTATAGGGAGAGTTTTAATAAATGCCTGAGTATTTCAAAGGTTAAAAAACACTTTGTAAGCGATCCCTCTACAATCTCCACCATTAATGAAGCATTCTTTCTACTGAGGATCTTTTCCTAACACACTACAAAAATACCTCTCGAAACAAACAAACAAACAAAAAAAAAAACTTATCCCTGAAGAATTTGAAGTTAATATAGTCAGATGAGTAAGAATGATGTTGTCATGTGCTCAGAAGTTAGTAAAAAAGAGGTGTGATGATATCATCTAGAATTCTGGTGTATGAATATCCATCTTAGCACTGATTTCATTATATGAGGAAGATATGTGAAAATAATTTGTAGTTTCAATGGGGGACATATATAATAGCCAGCACAAGTTTCTTAATGAGAAGCTAATTTCCTGAAATTCTATGTTCTGCATGTCTGTTGTAGAATCTAAGCACTCTATTACTTGTATTTTGTGCCAGAAATTGTGTGTAGTCAACAGGAAAGAATATGTTTTAAGAAATAATCAAATAAAATATATTTCTTTCAATTTCTCATATAAATTAGAAAGGTATTCTTATGAAAGCTATAAAAGTCCTGAAAGTCCTCAGGTCACTCATTACCTCAGAAACAAAATAAAAGTACCTATTTACGAACACAGTATGGGAGGAATATGTCCTTCTTCTGTCTTTTTTATAGTATCCTTTATCCTTACTGCAGAAACAAACCCTGCCAGGTTCAAAGTGGTCCTATCATGTCTCATGTCCTTAGAGATAAACTGGCCACAGGTGTTTATTTATAAAGAAAAATATTCTTTAAGTCCTTAAGGCGATTTGAGAATATCATCCCCACTCAAGAAACTACTAGTGTCTGGACAGCTCGTGAGACATGATGAAAGCATCAATTCGTTTCTCTCATGTTAGTAGACTCACCCTCTATTTGCCAGTGCTTCCTCCATGCCCATCTGTACCCATACCCAGAACCTTCCCTCACTTCTCCTTAAGTGAGTGAAAGTAAACCTTATCTTTAAGCTCTTGCTGGAGAGTCCATGCTCTATATAACTTAACTGTTGCTCTTATTGTTGGCGATAAGTTTCATCTCTAAATCTACTCTCCTGATAAGTCCACATGTGTGCGGTAAGCAGCTTATCTACTAATAGAGGTTGTAAGGTTTGTTGTGCATTTTTACTTTGTTGTAGATATTACGACATGCCATTTAATGGTACTTTGATGCCATACTTGATAAGAAAACAACAGTTGTATCTTATTATCTTTTGTTAGAACTTCATATATGACACAGCATTTGCATTAGCACCGGCCCTGTCTTCCTGCTCAAACTTTTCCCGTATCCTGTATTTCCATCTCATACCCATGACTCCTTAGTTCCTTTTTTATTTCTGTAATTACAGCCATGACCAAGACATCTTATAGCAGATGGGGCTTATATGGCTGGCTTATGTTTACAGAGGGATAATACTCCATGATAGTAGAGCTGAGGTAGCAGACAGTATTCAGCTGGCCCAAAAGCTGATCGATCACCTACAAAATCACTAACAGAAAGAGACAGAGTACTGGAAATGATGCATGGCCTTTGAATCATCAAATCCTGTCCTTAGTGACACACTTCTTCCAGCAAGGCCAGAAGCTTCTAAATATACCCAAACAATGTCATTATCTATAAAACAAGTATTCATATACCTTAGGATATCCATGACAATCAAAGCACTGAATTTCCCAGCCTCGTTTCTGTTATCTTGTGGCTATATCATAAAACAAAATACATTTAGTGCAAGTTCAAAAGTCTTTATAATCTTCTGTAAGTCTCTGCATTTTCTCAAAGTCTGAAGTGTCTTCTAAGATTCAAGTAAATCTCTTAACTTTAAATTTTTCCTTTAATAAAATAGTTCCAACAAATAACTATAAAGTATACATATTACCATTTCAAAAGAAGAATCAGAGCAGAGTGAGAAAATACTGGGCCAAAGCAAGAAGAAAACAGAACAGTTCCAAATCTCATAACTCTATGTCGGAAGTCAAAGAGGCTCTGCCTTTTCAGGTTTTTCGTTTACAAAATATTCCTGGTCAAAGTATAGGCCCCAGCTACAAAAGGCAGCCCATGTCAGACACTGACTGAAATTTCTGATGCTACACAAAACTGGAGTCTAGATATCCCAGAGACTTAGGGTAGAAAAAAGTAAATAGAATAATTTCTAATGCTATTCTGGTATTGTTATAGAGCAATGCCTAGCCCAATCATCATCAGAGAGACGACTTCTGGGAGCTGATGGAAGCAAAAACAGAGACCTACAGGAAAACATTTGGCAGAAAGAGTGCCCAAAGTGGAGATCTTGAACAGATCCCTCTCCATGGTGCTCCAGGAACACTAAAGAAAAGGATTAAGAGGAATTGAAGGAGACAGAGGGACCCAGGACAACACAGCCAACTGCATCAACAAAGCAGAGAAACTGAAGTGACAGTCACAGGGCCTGCATGAACTCGAACTAAGTTTTCTGCATAGATGCTATGATTTTTAGCTTGATGGTTTAATGGGATTCCTGATACTGGAAGAGTGAGGGTCTCTGACTCTTTTACCAGCTCATGGGACCTTTTTTGTCTACTACACCAAATCCTACTATAAGGTTTTATTCCTAGTCTTGTTGTATCTTGCTGTGCTGTGTTTGGTTTACTGTTTTTGGGTGATCTGCTCTTTTTCTAAAGGGAAATGGAGGTAGAGCGGGTGGCACAGGAAACAGAAAGGACTGAAGAGAAGAAATTGAGGTTTGGGTGTCTTTTATGAGAAAAATAACAAAAACGAAACAATATAATCCTCTCATGTAGTGGGACTTTATTTGGCATGCGTGCTCCCAAATAATAACACAGAAACTTCTTATTAATCATGAAAGCTTGGCCTTAGCTTAGGCTTGTTCCCAACTAGTTCTTAAAACCTAAATTAACCTATTTATATCAATCTGCATCCCAAAACATGACTTCTAACCTTTCCATACACTATACCTCTGTGTCTCACTGTGGAATCTATGCCATCAGCTTTGCAAGAGTTCTTTTTGCTACCTAAAAGACCCACCTATTTTCTCCTGCTTATCTATTGTTCCTTAATATCTTTATTATGCCAATAGAAAGGTGCCTTACATGGAAAGGGAAGAATAAAGACAGATATTCACACAGTATGAACAAGTATTTCACACCACTCAGTCTTGTTTTAATCCCAGAGTAAGGCTCTCATTGGCATACATACAATGGTTTAGAAACATTTAAATCCTTCAAGACTCCCACACATCATAGCTTTCACAGCTTCATGTAATGGCCTTTTAAATTCTCAGTGTAGCTTCCTGTATACCCATATACCAACCCATATACCAGGCTTCAGTGACTATCTGAACTGTCGAGGAAGGTTCTATAACTGGTGTATTTTTTTTTAATCCTTTATTGCTCTAAAGCCAGCACCACATGATACTACCCATTTTTACTGACACCTTGGTACAAATTTCTGGCTCCATTAATCCACAATGGCAGAACCTGTCATTTGTTGTTTGTGGTTATATTTTGTTTGTGCTCTAACAAATAAAACTGCCTGGAGATCAAAGGGCAGTGCTAGCCAGTAGTTAACCATAGAAACTTGGCAGTAGTGGTACGAACCTTTAATCCCAGTACTTGGGAGGAGGAAACAGAGACTGATATTTCTGAGTGGAGAGAGGATGTTCATAAGGGATCAAGAGTATGTACGATGAAGCAGGATGTTATTGGAGAAAGTGAGTACTGTCAATAAGTAAAAGTAATAACTTCCATATGGCTCCCGGAAAACCAATACAAAGAGCCTCTAAAATGTGATTATGAAATACAGAAATAGTCATGAAGGTTTTACATTTACTATAACTGATTAAGTAAATTACTTTTAGAAAGGAATATAAAGCTTGATCAATGGAGTATAGAACTTTTCCAAGATTTTATTGAATTTTCATTTTTTTTTTCAGTCACCATAAAAGTAATGCTGGACTTGCTGCTACCAAATAACGCAGAGACTTATTATTAATTACGAAAGCTCAGCTTTGCTTAGGTTTATTTCTGCCTAGCTCTCATAATGTAAGTTAACCCATTTCTATTCATCTGTGTGTTGCCACATGACTCATTGCTTTTACTCCCCTCCTGCATGTTTTGTTCCCTCTGCATCCTGCTGGCAACTCCATCTCTCTTCTTCCCAAAGACTTCTTTGCCCCTAGAAGTACTGCCAAAACTCTTCCTGCCAAGCTATTGGCCATGCAGCATTTTATGAAACAAATCACAGTGACACATCTTTGCACAGTATAAAGGAATATTCCTTAACATTTTCCCCATTTTTCCTAAATGAACAGGAATGGTTTTATCTCTCGCATAATGTATAAACAATAAAACAAATATCAGCTAAGAATTACATTCATAATGTCTAATCCATTTGTCTTTGGAAAATTTAGAGAAAATACTCCATTATCTATTCTTTCTTGATGATTTCAGTATTTTGTATTTAATTTACTTTTAAACATGACTAAAGGAAACAACTATACTGTCAGGACTATAAACCCATAAAAGACCCCAAAACAATAAAATATTACTTGAGTAAGCCAGAAATACAGAGCAAACAAATTCCAAAACTAATAAATGACAGAAGTAGTTGGCTGCCTAAATAGTCACCCAATGTTCCTCTGGAATATTGTGTCATCCATTTTCAGCCCATGGACCTCAAATATCGAACAGACTTTCCTATGAAGCAGAAAATTTAAAGATCTGTTCTACCACATCTTGACAAAGTTTGGCAGTCGTCTTAATTTGTGTCCTGCTTGTCTAATTTGGACAGCGTTCTGTCAGCAGTTGACGCAAGGGCATTTTTTTTTCCAGTGACTAACATTGACACAAATAAAAGTGAACTCCATATGGAGGTTCTTCGATGTCCATCATTCTCTATTGAAGTACATAATTACATTACTGTCAGGAAAAGACTTTTGCTATTAAAACATTTTAAATGCAATATCCTGATGTTTTTGCAGGGCTTTGAGAACTTCTGTCCATTCAAAAATCTGTCTATTTTTTTTTTTTTTTACCTTGAAGACATACCTAACATGAATATGTTTGATTACTGTATAGGACTGATCACTAATCTCTTTTTCTGTAAGGCTAGACCATTTCAGCCAGTAGCCTTCTAGATGTTCCCAATGAAGAACTCTGAATACACTGCAACAGAGGCATTTTGAGATTCTGGATCACTTGGGCTACGTGCTTTTATATATTCCCTGATTTCTTTGCTCTGAAAACACACAAATTTTTAAATATAACACATATCTGCATTAACACATGTATAGACTGTGCATTTTACACAAGCCAGTGAAAGATAATTTTTTAATTTTACATTTGAACAGGTTAAATATACATTGCCTCTATCACAATATTTCTGGGTTTATTTTTGTGGCCAGTGCTCATGAGGGAGTTTCGCTTTCTTTGTTGTGTCCTTATGTAGCTTGGGTGTCAGGGTAACTGTAGCCTCCTAGAGAAAGTTTGGCAATATTCCTTCAGTTTCTATTATATAGAACAATTTGAGGAGTATTGTCATTAGTTCTTCTTGGTAAAAGTAGCCAGGATTTTCATGAGGGTGTTTTTGGATCAAAGCTGATCTCTATATCCATCTTGAATGAATTTACAGTTTTTTGTTTTCTGTGGAAACAAAAGCATAACCCCTTTCCCAATTCAATACATTATTTTTTCATCCCAGCACTCAAAAGGCAGAGGCTGATAGATCTCTAAGTTTGGAACCAGCTTGATCTATAGAGCAAGTTTAGGACAGCCAAGCTTAGGCAGCAGAAGACAGAAAGCTGATGAAGTTGCAATTGTACAAAGGGAACAGTTCAAGCCCCAGAAATTATAAGAACTTGGCAGCTTGGATCACATGGTTCTGTTATAGATTTAAGGATATAAGAAAGTGATTGTGAAACAGAGTGGCTGAGGCCAGGCATGGCATTATAAGACAATTCACCTCAGTATTTCCTCAGTATGCTCCCTTCTCTACATTTTGGAATGGTAATGTATATCTCTATATGTTGTAAGTGTGTGATCTGTTTTATATGAAACTCAGAAAAGACTGAATTTTCAACTTTTAAACATTGCTAGAGACTTTTGAAGTTGGACTTAATGCATTTCACATTATGATCTTATTACAAGCTTATGTGGGCCATAGAATGGGATGTGGTAGTTTGAACTTAATTGCTCCACATAATCTCATAGGAACTGACACTATTAGAGGGTGTGTCTTTGTTTAGAGTGGATATGGCCTTGTTGGAGGAAGTGTGTCACTCTGGGAGTGGAATTTGATGTTTTCTATGCTCAGGATATTGCTCATTGTCTCAGTTGACTTCCTGTTCCTTGTAAACCAAGATATAGCCAAAACCAAGTTAGCCTGCATGCCATCTTGCTCCATGCTGCTATGATGTAATGGACTAGACTTCTGAAGATGTAAGAGAGGTACCCCAACAGACTGTCTTCCTTATAAGAGGAGAGATGAATCTAGGTGCAGGAGAGGCACAGAGATCATGGATAGGAAACAGGAGGTACAAGAAGGAAGACAGGTAAAATCCATTAAGCAAAACAAAGATTAATATAAATGGGCTAATTTAAGTTATAAGACCTAGGTAGAAACAAGCCTAAGATAAGGCCAAGCTTTCATAACTAATCAGAAGTTTCTGTGTCACTATTTGAGAATTGGTGGCATAAAGACTTATTATACTTGATTATTCATATTCATGACAAACATGCTATTTTTTTGCCTTTGGCTATTTCTTATCTTTGTATTTTATGCTATAAGCAACACGAGGGAGTATCTTTGATTATAATATCAGCACCAAGTAATAAATTAACATGAGTAAAGTAGATGAATTTTCTTTTAAGCATCAGCAAGATATGATTTCTTGAGCTGCAAAATAAAATTTGTTCTTGTATGACTACATATTTTTAGGTTTAGATTGTTTCTTTAACTTTATGATCCCTGCCATTACAATCATTATAGTTGGTTCCAGTAAGAAGTATTACATTTGCAAATCTAATAATATATAAATTTATACTTGAGCATTTTGGAGAAGAAATTTCTGCTTTTCTTTGTACCAAGACTAAAATCATGCTCCAAGTTCCAAAGTATATCTTCTGAACAACATGGAACACACATTTCTCTTGGGAATGCAATTTTGCCTCATGAGGAACTTCTGACAGGTAATTCTAATGGGAATGTGATAATAATAACATATTATACCATAATCATAATATATCATAATAACCAATGTTCTTGATATTTTGAGAACTGATCCCTGGAAAATAAAAAGCAGAGTTGGGTGAAGAAAAAATATTTTCTCATTTTCCTCATTACAAGTTACATTTTGATTTTTAGCCAAAAGGGGGCAGGCATTTCCATGATAAATGGGAAGATCTGCTTGGATTTAGGAACACAAATAGGTCAAGACAAGAAAAAAGCTATTACTTGGTCTAGTATTTTACTTATATAGAGAAAACTCCTGGGTTATTCTGATATGAAGGATTCCCTGCTCTTTCTGGCCAGAGCATGGCCAGCCTGTGTTTGTCCAGGGCTTCTCTGTCACTCAATTGTAGATGATAGCCAGCACTGAGACCTCCAATCTGGCATATAATACTATTGCCCAGGCAATGGGGACTCTAAGCCGTAATTGAATTTCATTCTGAAACAAAGAGTTTTCATCAGAAGCAGCAACTTGTCAAGAAAAAAAAATCTGGTAATTACTGAGGATGTATTTCAATGTCTATATGATTCACATTAATTTTATGCCACGATATCCATGGGCTGCCTTTTTATATAATGTGTGTTAAAGAAAAATTATAAAGTTTTGTAGTTTCTGGACATTGGTTTGTTCGAAATTTTCATTTTGGTAACTGGTTATCCACTTTAAAAACTACCAGAAAAATATTAATAATGCATTTTTATTTGCTTTTGCTGTCTCTCCGAATGTTTCAATAACCACATATACATGTTAATGTTGTTCTTGACAATACTGAAACTCTGTGCCACCATCATGATGTACAGACAACATGCTATGTTTAGCAGGCATGCTATAGACGTGAAGGTGTGTTTTCTGAACACATCAATGCATACAGCTTCTTATTCTGTCTACTTTGAAGTCCTTCACAAAAATAAAGCTTCCTATTTTGTATTTGTGTTTAGGTCTTTCCATATGTTATAAGATTGATTTTACATTTGTATTTTTTATATAAAAATTATTGAGATAAAAATTCATATTTTAAGTGTAGGGAAAGGTCTAAGTTTTATGTATATGTAATGGAAGATTCACTCTTCACCAAAAATAAAGAATAACCTATGATGTCTCTGTTTAAAAATCATACTAAGAACGTTATGTGAGCTTAATGTTATTGATAGTAGGTGAGTTATTTTTATTGCTTTCATACTAGATAAGCACTCTTTTTTATTTTTTAGGAAAGTATAAATCATACTATCACAGCAAATAAATGAGAATTTGATTTCCCTGATTCTTTTCAAATATTTCATATTTTGAATATAAACACTGAAAAGAGGCAGGTACAAAGGTTTTAAAAAATGAGGATTTTCTTCAAGTCTTCCCATGACATATTGATACAAAGTAAATAAATAAACCTATGCAAACAGTGTTAGCTTAATTTTACTTTCCTGTGAATAGAATTTAGCAGTAATCATTTATGAATCAGTTTATCAGCCTATAAATTTTATATAACTTTAAAGAACATTATCAGATAAATTTAGTTTTCGATATTTTAAACTCGTGTCTTTGCAGTCACAGAAAATGACATCTACCTTCTCAAGCTTTAGTGTGTATATGAGAATCTGTCAATCATGTTGCAAGATGTTTCATATCTCAGTGTGTCTGTCAGGAAGTCCTATTCAAGATATATTGGAGTTATTCTGGGTAAATGACTGAAGTGAATCCCTTTTGAAATCTCAGAAGTAATTACTAGGGCCAACAATGCATGTGCAAATTTGGAATTAGAAGTAAATCTGGAAATATATTATCAAGCCCCAAACCTTTTAAAAGTAGAAGAATTACTTTTGAGGAGTTATTTTAATATTTATCTTTAGGGAGAAAAAAAATGATTGTTTCTTCTTTTATTCTTAAAAGGAAACATTTCAGTTGGAATGTCTAGGAAAAAACTATTTAAAATGACTTTCCAACATTTAACAAAAGCATTTATCTTGTCTTTCATTGAAAAAGTTAAATTTTTTCAGGAAACCCCTAGGTTCTCTGCTGAGTGTTCCATAGTGACTTTGATGACTTTTGAATTCTAAAGATGAAAGCCACATTAGAACTCTGTTTTTCCTCTCATCTTTCTTAATTGAGCTTCAATTTCTATGTTCATTATTAAATATAGAAATGGAAAAATATGTAGACAAGACATATTTTTAAATAACACATATCACTGTTTACCATTTAAATAAACTATTTTTGGTTTGTCTATTAGGTTGGTTGACTTGTTTAATGAGCTCTTCCTCTATAATGTGGTTCAAAGTGTCTTGGATCACCATCTCCCAATACCTAAAAATACAGGCCTGTGACACATCACACTTATTCTCTCACTTATTTTTTTTATATGTGCAAAATCTCATTGTCAAAATCACAATATGATTGCTTTTAGTATAGATGAGCTATACAATCTCTACATAACATATAAATCTTTATCAACTCTAAATTTTAAAGTTTCTGTTTTCTTTTAAATAATCTACAAGAAGCATACCTATGTTAACGCTCTTAACTCTATGAATTTAGAGCTACCATTTTAAAATTTATTTATATAAAACATAAAATAATCAAAGAGAGTAGATGATGTGCCCCCAGAGGTACTTTCTAAATTTCATTTCCAATTGATTTTCGGAGTTATTTAGAATTGTATTCGTTTTTAAACAACTTAATTTGATTATTTTCTTAAAACTTCAAAATATATAGAGCAATGAAAGTAGATTTTTGTACTTATTCATGTTGAGACTTCAGTGAAGTTCCTGAGATTCTCGGATGAAGGCAGCTGAGAAGAGTCCTTGTGTGGTGATTCTTGCTGCCAAGCCCGATGACCTGAGTTCAATACCTGGGGACACATATTACAAGAAAACAACTGAATGTACAAGTTTATCCTCTGCTGCTCATGCACTTTAGTTTGTACAACCCCGTACTCAAAATATAATACACAAATAGTTAAATATACTTTGTTTTTCTGATAACACTTTTCTTCAAATACATATTATAATAATAACTCTCTTATACTTTACAATAGATGTCTACCAAGATTATCTGAATATTTAGTGTATATATCACAAGTTAATTCTGTATTCAGTTATGTATACAACTTGCAGTATATACAGCACATTAAAAATTAAACACTTGATATTTATTACTATTATAGATGGGAAATTCCAAAAGACCAAGAGTCCTCAAGAAAATATCTACCAACTTCAATTTATGCTATCTTTAAGTAGCTTAGAAGTTATTTCTATTAGTTTGCTACTGTAGTGCAACAGGTCTCTTATAATGTGAAAATTAAAAAGAAACACTTGTTTATAAGTGTTTAAGAACATTTTGGATATGACCCCTTCAAGCACTTTGTTTAGAATTTAACTTTTCTGAAATGAAGATGTCCAGAAGGCTGCAGTGTTAACGGTTATCTTGAATAAAAACAGATCCAGTTTTTATATTTTTCAGATAAAAATTTGTTTGTTTAATAAGGTCCAATATTTTCCACCTATTAATATTGGATAGTCACATTCAGCTCTGAAGGCCACTCTGAGTATTCACTGTGTTCCTCTTAAAACAAGGCAGTCTAGAACTGCACAGCCAGCAGAAAAACCTCTGAGATCTGAAAAAGACCAGGCTCTTTTGAAAAATTTTGTAGACTAGGTGGAGTCAACACAGACAAAAATTCTTTCATTGCTGTCTTGCAATATTATAGAAACAGAGAAGAAAATGTTTTTTTAAATACATTTATTATATTCTATATATTATAAATATTTATAAAATGAATAAAAACATATTATATATACCCTACATTTAAAATGAGTAAGTTATACAAAACACAAGAAATTTAAAGCACATTTGGGAACTACTAAAAACTCTGGCCATCTATTACAAAATGTAATAGTAATTGATTGAATTTAATGATATTTATAAAATATTAAAGAATAGGCTTATATTAGGGAGATGCATAGAAGAATTCACTGATATGTTAACCCTGGATATGTATTTTAAATATGCAGATATTGAAGCTTACAACTTTGATCTTTTGAAATTAGCCATTATAGTGACAAATTATCTTTAACATCTACTGTTTTCATACTAATGCCTAATACTACTAGACAAAAAAATTGCAATCGAAGACGTGAATAATGAATGCATCAAAATAGTTATAGAATTAGAATGAAAACCAAGTCTCAATATTTAGAGATGTAAGTTAGAAACATATCCAGATAGAAAGAAAAATAAATGAATTATCATTTATGATTCATTCCTTAAAATTTCATAATAATAAATGAAAAATATGAGCTATAAGCATTTTATAGTCATTGTATTTTTGAACTTCAGTCCTGATGGTTTCTTCTTTCTTGCCTCTATAGTTCAAGTTGGAAATGAGTGTCTGCCGCTGTAATATGCAAGAAATAGCCCATTCTCAGATGGATCCTTATTACTTATTAAAAGTTTAATAGGCTGCAAACCTCGCTCTAAGCTGTTTCATTCCCCTTGGTGTGTATAGTATTACTTGTCAGGGGAAGAATATTAGCAGTTCTTTGAGAGTTTTATAAATAGGATTAGGAAAAACTTCAAGAGAGTTATTTTATTCCATTTAGCTTATGCTGAGTTGAGTTTCAAGCATAATAACCTCAATGGGGAATATGACTAAAATTAAGTGGAAAACAGAAGGAAGAAAAAATCCTTACCTGTATATCGAAAAAATAAAGCATTAAAGAAACTTTGCTTCTCAGCGAGTTACACAATCTTCAGTGCTTAAGAGAAGAGAAAGGTCACTGACTCAACAAGCAACCCCCGCTGTTTGCCTCATCAAGGCTTGCATGTCTTCTGTACACACTTCTCTCCTCTCTTTGTCTAATACATATTGACTTCCTTATTTCAAGAGCTGTGATATTTTGAAGCAGCTGTGGTAACCCTGAAGAATTTTCTTTCACAGCTAAACAAAGGGTCATTTCTTTGAAGGTCTCTGACATATCACTTCAAATTCTTGTTTTACAGGTGGTTCTGTAGGTTAAAATGATCCAGGTCTGTATGAAAATTGTTTCTTTTAAGATCCTCATATACGGTTTACATTCAAATTGTGTGTGTGTGTGTGTGTGTGTGTGTGTGTGTGTGTGTGTGTGTGAATGTACATAGAAATGTGTGTATATGCAAAAATTTAATATATGTTGCAATGCAAAATTGCTTGGATTGCGTGGACTACATCTACTTCTTTGTTGCTGTGACAACACCTAAGTAAATTAACAAAAATGTAAGATTCATTATAACTCACTGTCTCAGATATTTTCCTCCAACATGACTGGGATGGCATGGCTAGGAGACCAGCTCAACTTTATGTCACAGTAAATGATGGCAGTAAATTACCAGTAGAAGAGATAGCCCCATGTAGAAGCACAGTAGTCTACTTCCTATAGCGCTTCTATCATGTTAGGAATCCATCCTTGGGTTAATCATTCCTAGGTCAGAATCCTTGGAGTTTGAACACTTCTTAAAACCCAATCTGTTTACAACTGAGTCCTTGAGTAATAATGCCTTGGCACATTTTTGTACTCAAACCGTAACAATTATATGTAATCTAGGTAAGATGAAACCATTCGTGTCTATCTGGAAAAGTTTTCCAGCTCTCTCCACACCCCTAATAAATGAATGACCTGTGAGTTAATGAATTTTTTCACATGAATCCTAATTGGTAACATAATAAAAACTCAGAGCCAGATATTTATATAAGGCTGAAAGATTTGAGAGACAGAGGAACAAGCCATAGTCACTTCTCACCCAGCCAACTCCTCAGGCCAAAAAGTAGATGATGCTGTAGCCCCAAAGAGTGATGCTCCAACTTGGTGCATTTACACCCATATAAAGCCTGAGAAAGCTTAAAAAGAGATTCTAGACACAAAGGAACAGAGTCAAGCAATGTTTCTTAGTAACAGCACTTTCATGAGTGAGCTCTGTGTGCTGGCAACAAGTAGAGACACAGTTCCTTTAAGAGAGGTTTTCTAATTCAGCATTAGTGGCAAAACCACCAGCCTCTTTTAAAAGGCCCTGCTGCCAAACACTTAGTTGGAGTTGCTGAGCTGCAGGTGGTGATGATCTACTTGGTGACAGTGTGAACCTTAAAGTTCCCTACAGTTGGAGTGGTAAATGTGGCTCCTGCTAGTATCTCTGCCATGAAGCTAAGTTCTCACAGATCAAGAAGCTGGGCAACGCCAGTCTCCATAGCTGAGACTTTAGCTGCTTAGCAGATTAATGGACCCTGTGTCAGAATAAGATATAAATAAACAGTAAGGACAGATTCAGAGGGGGGAAAAACTCTAAGCAGTTTACATAGTGTTTCAAATATATGTAGGTTTAGGGAAGAAAAGAAAAAGAGTAATAATAGTAATAACCACATAAAGATGGAAAATCCACAGAAAATCCTTTGTGGTTTTTGACTTCTCAGGAAGGAGCAACAAGAGTTAAAAGTCATTTGAGTATGTTACTGGATTATTCCAACCTATTTATTTTGAAAATAGCTTGACATCAAATTTGAAGTCAAAATATATATTACTTTGGAGGTGTTGTTTTTTTTTCCCTAAAAAAATAAAAGGCTGTGGATTTATTTTAGGTTATAGAAAACAAGATTTGTTTAAGGAAGACTCATAAAAACCTCTGATAAAAATGGAGAGCCCAGATGATCCAATGATTCATAGCATCTCTGTTTCATTTTCTCTGAGTTCTGCATTCAGATAAGCTTTAATGCCACTGACTGAGATTACCCAGCATCATAAAGTATTCCAGTTAGAACTTGACCGGACCCTAAATTTTCTTTGGGTTCCCATTAGATTAAAAGCAGCAGGAAGTAGTCTAGAGAACTAATCCCACATTCCCAAGAGATGGAGTATGAATGTTTGTCTTTGTTTAGAGTGTTTGTTGCAGGTAATTAGAGATAATGGTCAAGAAAGAAGCTAAACAAAGGAGATTAGATTCATTGTTTTGTTTAAAAGAGATAAAAAGGGGAAGTGCCATGGGATACTGCTCTTGTACACTGTAAAGATTTGTGCTCTATTGGTTTAATAAAACGCTGTCTGACTAGTAGCCAGGTAGGAAGTAAGGAGGGGAGACCAAACTAGGAGAATTCTGGAAAGCGGAAAAACTGAGAAGTCACCAACCAGCCAAACACAGAGGAAGAAAGATGCTGGACAGAGAGGACCTACCCAGACATGTGGCTAAGTATAACTAAGAATTATGGGTTAATTTAAGCTTAAGAGCAAATTAGAAATAGCCTGAGTTACTGGTTGCACATTTATAAGTAATATTAAGCCTCCAGGTCAATTATTTTTGAAGTGGCTGTTGGGTATTTGAGAGTTGCTGCCAGTACAGAAACTTACAACTACAGGTTTTATGTTATTTTTTGCAAAACACAAGTATTATATTCATATACTTAATGTCACCAATTCTAAGGTGCCTGCTTTCCTCATTATTATTTGAAATATTCACATTGTGTTAATAGTAATTTATATTCCTCTAAAGAGAGTACTTTAAAACAATAAGTGCTCTATTAAGAATAGGACTATATTTTTCAGAATTGTTTCTAATATAGAAACCTATTTGGGGAGAAATATTACTTGCCGTTATTAAACATAAAGTCAGAGCATTAGTGACTCATTTGATTCTTACTATCCTTTGTCAAAACAAATTCATTTCTGACCTTACTTCTCCAAAAGCTCAGGCACTTAAGAGGATTTTTAAGTGACCCATGCTGGAAATAAATATCCACACCTAGGATCACCCCTCTGTCTGGTTTTTGCTCTAAAATGGCTATAAGTCTGTATATGTTTATGAACTTGATGCTACATTTTCCTCTCTAATTTCTCACCCTAAGAGTAATTCATTCTCTCTCTCTCTCTCTCTCTCTCTCTCTCTCTCTCTCTCTCTCTCTCTCTCTCTCTCTCTCTCTCTCTCTCCCTCTCTCCCTCTCTCTCTCTATTCATTCAGCCTGAGAGCGATTAGATTAAGCAGACTGACAAAAAAAAAACCCAATGTACATTACCCAATATGACTTTCAGAAGAATAGTAAATTATTTTTTAGATAAACATGAGATTATTTTAAGTATAGGTACCTCCCATACAATAATAGGATTTAATCATTGTATTATTGCTTTTCCATGAAATACACTAGGATCCTGATATTTTTAATTGGTTCAAACTTCCCCTTGCTTGACTTAACAATGCCTCTTTACTAGCTGTGCACAAGTGACAGGCAGAAACACAGAACAATGCAGAAAACCCTAAACTTGTACTGTTTTGCCAAATAATTTAGTATCATTTTTATTTGCCTTATCTCTAAAAAAGGATAAGACTATCTATTGTTTTGTCTGGTTTTTGTCAACACGATGTATGCTAGAGTCAAATGGGAAGATGAATTTCAATTGTGAAAATGCTTCCATCTGCTTATGGATTCTGGATTGACAGCTGGAAACCCTGCATGATAGAACTAGGCCCTCCAAGTGAGGGTGACAGATGCATGGATTCATCTATTGGGCCCCAAGGCTATGGGACCAGGAGTTATCTCAGATACATGAACTGGTTTCCCTATGGTGGGAAGCTTTCCTCAGCCTTGGTACAGGAAAAAGGGATGGGTCCTAACTCAACTTGGTATATGAGTCTGTATTGACTACTCAAGGGAGGCTTATCCTCTTGACAAGTGAATGGAAGCTGGGGTGGGAGGCGAGGTGGGTGAACAGAGGAAGAAGGAGGAGGAGAAACAGTGGAGGGAATATAAAAGGAATGTAATTAATAGTTTAAAAAAAAAAAGAAAATGCTACTATTAGTTAACTGGAAGCAGTTCTGTGAGTCATTTCCTTAATCTCTATTTGATATCAGAGGACCTAGCTCACAGAAGCAGTGCAAAAGGATCTTAGTGGAATCAGAAAGTGGGAAAATGAGATAAGCAATGATTGAGGAGCAAGTCAGAAGGTAGAGATCCTCCATGGCCTCTGCTTCAGTTCCTGCTTCCAGATTTGTACATGTCTTAAGTTCCTGCCCTGAATGCTTCAGTGATCATCTGTTATCTGACAATGCAAGATGAAATAATTCTGTTGCTCTTCAGGTTGCTATATTTGTCTCAGAAATTGAAGTCCCAATTTTATATATATAACATATATATAACATTGATGTGGGAATGTCTTTCTGTTTGCTGTGAATCTCAATCTTTAAATAAAGGAGCTGTTTTGGCCCATGAAAGGCACTATAGAAAAAGTAGGAGGAGGGATCAGACTAGGTAGGAAAGGAAGAGTGGAGTTAGAGACAGATCAAGCCAGCTGCCCAAAGAAGAAACATGTAAGGAACACAGGTGAGCCATGGGCTATATGGCAGACAGATTAATGAGAATGGGTTGAGATAAGATGAAGGATGTAGCTATCAATGTTCCTGAGTCATAAGCCAAACAGCATGAACTTAATATAAGCTTCTGAGTCATTTTTTGGAGACTAAGCAGCAGTGGGCGGCTACATGGTCTGGGACTGTAGGTCTGTGGGTCTGGACCTCTGACTGCCCAGGGACAGAAACCTTATTGTAACAGATGTTCTGAAGAAAGCTAGAGAAAGATTAGAAAGGGCTCTAGATCACAGAAACTGAGCCAAAGCAGCTTTGAAATTGTGTATCTGAAGCAGGTCAGTGTACAGAGAAAGCATGGCATTTGGGCCACATTCAAAATGGCCCTGGCAGACTGGAGGCAGGCAGTGTAAGCTGCAATCAGGTCGGTTCCTGAAGTATCACAGAAGACTTTGTACATGGGATTGATTTAAGGTTTCTGTTTACTTTGAATAGAAAGGAAACTAATCAAATGGTTTCTTAGTAGCAGCATTTTCCTGGGTCTGTTCTGTTTGCTAGTAGCAAATAGAGACACTGTCCCATTAAGAGAACTTACTGATTCAGCTTTATCTGCAAAAACTATGTGGCTCTTTAAGAGAGCAGTAGCATTTTAAAAGCTTTTCTAGTTGGAAAATTATTAAGGATTCACAATAAAATAGATTCAGAGGAAAATAAACCTGTAAATGGGTTACAATATGTGCAAAATGTACATAAGCTTCAGAGAGAAAAGAAAGATGGTAGAGAAGTCTTTAAAAAGAGAAATAGAGTAATAAAAATATAATAAGCCACATAAAGATGGAAAATAGACACAAAATCTGGATTTGGGTTATGATTGTGTTTTCTTTTAATTTTTTAACTACTAATGAGCTAACTATAGACAGACAATGGATTTCAAAGGCTGCTAAGTTAAACAAGAATATATATTTTAAAGGTATTTTGATTTTGAAATTTGTGTCTAAGGATTTATTGCTTTGGAAGAGTTCTGCTTTTGTTTCCACAGAAGATGAGAACCTGTGGACTGCTTCCAGGCAAATATGGCTTCATAAAAAAAAAAAAAAAAAAAAAAAAAAAAAACCACTGATGGGAAGAGATGGCCATATCAGCTTCAGGGCTGCACACTATGATCCAGTCTCAAGAATCCATGAGATTTTCAATGCCCTGTAATCAGCAGAAAGTAGTAATGGAAAACTATGCCCCAATTCCCCAAATATTGTTTATAAATGTTTGTTTTCACTATAAATGGTTAATGGTCATAATTAATCTCTTTCTAAGAAGAAAAGGGGGATATGGTATACGAGTGATTTTTAAAAAATAGATTTTTGAGTTTACTTTGATCAGAAAATCAGCTGTTAATCTCAAAATATTTTAAGTTGGTATTGATACTAATTCAAATTTAAGGTCAATTTTTTTATGCCTAAACTACTTTTGTTTAAGGTATGTTGTTTATGTAACTGATTTAGAATTGAATGTATAATTAAGAAATGCATGTTAGTTAGATATTTTAGGTATACAAAGATGTATTTCAACTAGATAGATAATCTTCAAACACTTCTAAGACCTACAGAATATGGCATTTAAAATGTTTTAAGAACTTAGACTTTTATGGACAGTGAGACAGATCTGCTCCAGGCTGCACCAATCTCCTTCAAGAGAAAAAAATGGGCATTGAAGAAACTCTATATGGATTTTACTTTCTTTGTGGCAATGGTTAGTCACTGGACAAGAACATGTTTTTGTATTGACTGCTTGACAGTATGCTGTTTAAACTTGACATGCAGGTTCCAAAGGAAGATGACCTCTGAACTTTGGCAGAACAAGCCGAGATGGTCATTCAGGTTCCTGTTTTTCAGAGAAAACAGTCAGACATTCTTCAGGACTCGAGGAGAAGCAACTGATAAACTATAGCAGAACGGACAGAGCAGATTTCCTGCTTCACTGAAATGAAAAGAGATTCTGAGCCTGTAGGCTGAAGATGGATGCCCCAACTTTGTAAAGGAACTTTGGGTGACTATAAGGCAGACAGGTTCTGTCATTTCTAGGTTTTGGAAGTTGATTTCACTTCCTGTTTATTTGGGTAAATATATCCTTCTGTGGTCTTTGATGTAGTTGAAGATTAGATAGTTATAGGTGTTTTTCTTAGTTATATTAAAAGGTATATTGGATATAAAATTTTAGATTCACAAAGATGTAGATGATAGAATATTTTCTTTAATTTTCCTAAATACAAACAGACTAGATATTGTAACTGTAATTTTTACTTAATAGCTATTTTGTTATATGTAATTTTGCTATGTTAAAATTGAAACCTTCCTTTTTGATTAGACAGAAAGGGGGAGGCGATGTAGGAATGTCTTTCTGTATGCTGTGATTATCAATCTTTAAATAAAGGAGCTGTTTTGGCCCATGAGAGGCACTATAGAAAACGTAGGTGGGGGGAATCTGAATAGGTAGAAAAGGAAGGGCAAAGTCAGAGACAGATCAAGCCAGCTTCCCAAAGAAGAAACATGTAAGGAACACAGGTGAGCCATGGGCCACGTGATAGAGAGATTAATGATAATGGGTTAAGATGAAGGAACTAGCTAGCAATGTGCCTGAGTCATAGGCCAAACAGCATGAACTTAATATAAGCATCTGAGTCATTTTTGGGGACTATACAGCAGTGGCTGGCTATGTGATCTGAGACTGCAGGTCTGTTAGTCTGGACTTCTGGCCACCTGGGATCAGGAAATTTTATTGGAACATTACATTTGCCTGCTTTCTTCTAGAAGAATTTTCACATGTCAGCTGCCCAATATATTATTTTTATAATTTCAGGAATATTGTATTTTGTTTGTGTACAGCATTTCATAATATTTTATTGCTCTTAAGTTTGTCAGTGAAATAGATATACTTATCTTTCTCTATTATGTATTTAAAAATAAAACATAATACACAAAATGACACTATATAAATATCATAAATTATCTTTAAAATGTGTATAATATGTAAATTCTTATGTAGTTATGAAGTGAAAGAATTGGTGCAAAATTTAAAATACATTCTACTATAATACTAATACTAAATACTAGATACTAATGATAAAATAATAGTAAATGCAAAATTTACAAAGTTAATGTAAAGTTCCACATCCTTCTACTCATTTGCTTTCACTTTTCTCAGAGGCTATTATTATTACAAACTCTTTTCAAGGTAGGAGAGATAGCTAAGTGTTTCAAGCACTTTGCTGGTTTAGAAGCTCAGAGTTTGTTTCTCTGTGTTATACAGTTCACATCATCCTGTAACTCTAGATCCATGGAAACCAATGATTTGTTCTGGCCTCTGCAGCAACTCATACACATAGTGTATTCTCCCACAGACATACGTACATAAACTGGAACAAAAGGACAATTTTGTTCAATTCATATGTAAATGAGCATACAATATTTTAAAGGCATAGAAGAATAAAATAGAATCAAATTAAAAGTGATAGGCTTATTTTTTCTCTCTATTTATAATATATATTTGTGGTAGTTTGCATGAAAATTGGATCCCATAGCCACATAAATATGAATACTTACCAGCGAAAGGCGCTATTTGAAAAGGTTTGAGGTGTGGCCTTGTTGGAGCGAGTATGCCACTGGGTGTAGGCTTTCAGGTTTCAAAAGCATAAGCCAGGCCAGTGACTTTCTCTTTCTTCTTCATGCATTCTGATTGAGACCTCTTAGCTATTTTCCAGGACCATGGCTTCCTGCATGCCGTCATGATGCCTTTTGTGGTAACAACAAATTTAAACCTCTGAAACAGTAAGCAAGCCCCAATTAAATGTTTTCTTTGTAACAGTTGCCAAGGTCATAGTGTCCCTTCACAAAAGAAGAGGACAGTGACTATGACAATCTTAACTCTTACTGATATATCTTTATATAACACGGAACCATGTATATTTCTGTTTTGTTCATTAAAGTTTCTATGTGGAACCAGTTTTTCCAAGAATGCTGAGGACACATATTCTAGAACTTTTCAAAGAGAGAATTTTTTTCCCTCAAAATCTTATATCTTCCTAAAATGCCCTGAAACATGATTGTATAATATAATTTGTATAGACATACATTTAAAATTAATTTTTATTTATCTCTGTGTATAAGAATGTAAACATGAGTACAGGTGCCAGTGGAGTATGGAGGATGGCATCAGATGCCCTGGCTCTGGAGTTATAGGCAATTCAGAAGTTATAGGCAAAACTCAGGTCCTCTGCAAGAGCATTATGCATATTCCTGATCTCAGAACCTGTCCTACAAACCCAGCATGTATCTTTTTGAAGTATCAAAATATTACAAAGTTCATGTTGGAAAAAATCAGTTATTCATCAAATAAAGAAAATAGATTAAAGGTATATTTCCTTTTTAAATTCATACCCTTGAATGAAACCTTGTTGTCAATAATACTGTCCATGTTCACTGAATTAACAGCTTCCATTACATGAGATAACACATATGCATACAGAATTAAAAATGGAAAGCTCTGGAAATTATATACTGAAATAAACATTGCACTTAAGTTTTAAAAACTAAACCATTTGTTATAAACATTTGAATTGATCTGAAAAGAAAGAGAAAACCTAAAATTAATAATCTGAACATTTACCCTAAAAATAGAGTAAAGTAATATTTGAAATTCTAGTTTTAATTTCACATACTCTGAATTATATTACAAAGATATAGAATGGTTTTGTAAAATTTCCAGATCCAAGATAAACAAAGTGATAGTAAGTTAATATATTATTTTATAAATGCTTGAAGGATTTAATGTTTTGATTGAAACTGACTATTGCCAACTAGTTCACGTAGAAAAGTCCCACTGTATAACAGAATTCAATGTCTCTGCTCTAGAGAAAAGCCTTTAAATCTTTCTTTAAAATAATATGTTTTACTGAAAGATAATTGAAAATTAGATTGGCACCAGACATATCCCATCCTAGAAAATTCTGAAAGACAATTGAATAATACTTTCAGTGTTCTAAGTGATAATTTTATCTGATCTAATATTCTGTCCCCAAGTGAGTCAGTTAGAAAGAGTTGCTTATAAACAAAAGGAGTCCATGCTAAAAGCTTTGGGAACAGGCACCAAGCCTCACTATTCATACACGGCAGACACAGTTGTTGGGAAGTTGCATGATCCATGCATCTTGCAACTCAGCTTGTACCCATACAAGGGACGTAGGCATGACTTACATTAGCACCTTTGGGTTCTTCTTTGAGCATGGAAGTTAAAACAGTCTTGTGAGTATTCTTTTTTTTTTTTTATTGTTCATTAATACCCATTTTCCTATTTCTTGTGAGAAACAGAATTGCCATTCAGTTTTCTACTTAGCTGAAAACACTGTCACTTGTTGAACTAATTAGTTTCAACTTCAATCTGGCCTCTATATTTCAGTGCTGTTCAATGGTAGTATAAATGTGGTAGCCAGCACCAGGTAATCTTGCTTGTGCTATCTGCGAATAGAAAGAACTGTTGAAACATATTTGAACACATTATTTTATTTTACTGATAAATGTATGAGGGTGGGCAGCCCTAGCAAATACACAGTAGTGACAACTAAGCAACCCCTCTCAGACATTCCCACTTAATAGTTATAGAAGTTTACACTTTTGGTTGTTTTTAAAGCGGTCCAGTTATTCTTTTTTCTTTCTTTTTTAAAGTTCTGTGTTCAGTCTCGTGTGATGAATCTTGCTCCTGCTTAGTGACTTATCTAAGACTGCCCATGAAAATCCCTTGGCTATTTAGGAAAAATTAGTACTGAGTCCTTTATTTTGTATTTCCCCACAAAACAGAAATTTTCTTTGATACTTCCCCTCACTACCAGATTTTACTCATGTTTACCAGACACAACTCTGTTCCTTAGCCACACATACCTGTCAGGAAGTTGTGAATTGAGAATTGAAACTGAAGTTAGCTCTCCCAGGGCTTTTGATTAGAGACTGGCAAGGGAACCTGGCTCTGATAAAGGGTGTTAAGCAAGTCAGTGGTACACCTTGCAACACTACCAAATTAAATTTAAGAACACATCAAAAAGATTATTTCTAAAATATAAACAGGCCAGAAAAGCGATTTTAAGATTCTCAAAACTATCCACTATTCACTATTCATCTTGGATGAAGAAAGTACTTTAACATATGTTTGTACATAAAAATTCACAAAACATTAAAATCAGGAAATTATTAGGTTAAAGAAAGCATGAATCAAAGCTCTGAGTTTGTCATGGTTTGGATGCAGAGCACCCTGTCCTCTGCACAGTGGGTCTGGAGAGGTTCATATTTTTCCATTGCTTCTTTTCTTTTCTCTTTGCCCAGTTCTCATAAAATAGAAACAGACAAGAAGGGCTGCTGCTCACTCCTTCCGCCATCAGCTGACTGTCAGAATATCTTTCTGAGCCCTAGAGGCTGAAATCCCTCAAACCAAACTAGAAGAAAAGGAAACTCTTCCTTAAATTGCTTCTTCTCAGGTGTTATACCCGGTGATGAAAAAATTAACAGTGCATTAATTAGTGTTAAGAGCAATCAGAACTAATGGGTGCCTATTAAGAACATTGACTATGGTGCATATGCTTATAATGCACAGACATTTATAATTATGGATGAATTTGAATGTCCTATAGGTAGGATGAAAAAGAATTTAAAAGTTTCACAGCAAAAAGAGCAATTTAACTATGTGAATAATATAGTAAAATTTAAATTAATTGATACATGCATTTATGTATTTTCTTAATATTTTTCTGTCTGAGTTCAATCAGATTATTCTAACTTGAAATAAAAAGTTGGTAAGCATGATACTGTGGGTCTTCTGTGTTCCTGTTTAGTTTATCTCACTAGACTTAATTATAATTTAAGAACATAGGTGTTATAAACTTGAAAAATATAAAACAGTACACTGTATTTAAATTAGAATACAGATGAAAGAATCAATATACTTCAATAAATAATTCAAAATAAAAAGTTTACATATACATTTACATATAGACTTACATATTATATAGATGTTATATATTATATATAAACATAGAATTATAAAATTTATACATATAATATTTACATATATAAGTTATATATTTTATATTATATATTTGCATATGAGCCAAAATTAAAGCTTAAAACTCTTGAGTACAAACATAAATTTTAAGGTTAATAAGAGAGGAACTAAATATATGGAATTCTGCAAGTGGGAATATGGACTGGAGACATGGCTCATGAACTAAGAGTGCTTATCTAATAGTCGTCAGGACCAGAGTTCAGATCCCAGGACTGTAATAAGCTTATGTGTAACACAAGCACCTGTAAGTTCAGTAATAAGATATCCAATGCAATGTATTTTTCTGGCTTCCACACCCTTTCATATACAAAGATGTGCACATGCCTCTAACACATGTACACATACATGCACATGTACACAAACAAATAAGCAAATAAAAACAAACCTTTTCAAAAGGGTACAATATGTTGTTTTGTACTCGACTTTTATGAACAAATACAATACTATCTATCAGTCAATGTTACTGTTATGGAAGTAAAAATAAGCTAAATACATTTCCACTGAAAAATATCCTTTACATACAATTTATGTTGTCTATTTCATTAACTCTAAGAAGATACAAACAAGAATGTAAATTTTTTTATAATAAACATGCTAAAAATGGAGGCACAATTCATTTAATTACTATAAATTTGAATTTATACCTTGAAATAAATGTCAGCTATGAGAAAGAGAGGGAGAGGGAGGGAGGGAGAGAGAGAGAGAGAGAGAGAGAGAGAGAGAGAGAGAGAGAGAGAGAGAGAGAGAGAGAGAGAGAGAGAGAGATTATTTTAAACTTCCATAAAGTCCTTAAAATATGTAACCCAAGCTGTTTTTAGGCTTTTCCTAAGTTTTTTTCTATACAAAATCCGAATGAGTTTGCCTATAAATGACTTTAATGCCCTTATTTATTTTTCAAAGTATGTTGTTTGTTGAACCACACAACAACGTTAATTTCTCCAAATATTCCTCACTATGTCTTCTTTGCACAGATTATTTTGCAGGGCTTGTAACCGGTGATCCATTTACTGAATGTGGGTCTGTCTAAGGAAGGTATTTGCACAATAAGCAGAATTTGTGTTCTTTCCCTTGGTGGCTCTCAAGTAGTTTGTTGATGAAAATGTTAACATATCACTAGCATTATCATTCCACAAAAGTATGGCTCTTATTCATGCACAAGCTTTGCTGTATTTGTGACACTTAGTGCTGTCATCTGGACAGAATTGCCATGTGTCGTCAATCACAGATGCATCATGATTTCTAAAGGTGTTAAACTGTGAAAAACAAACATGTAACTTTTATGGATATAATTCCACATTTGACCTACTGCAGAGCTTTTCTGGAGCTGAGAAATGTGGCCATCAAATACTGACTTCTCAGACGGTTAATGTTCATTAGATGCATTGATTCTGACCCTTCCTGTCAAAACAATCAGCTGCAGTGACTTTTCAATGACTATTAACCCATTCTTGCTCCGTCTCACAGAATACATATAGTACATTTATAATTTTCCTTGTGCCCTTTATAGCCCTTATTATGAACAATAAAGAACATCAATTATGTGGTTATAGGTGTGTAAAAATTAGTGAATGTTTTGGGAAAATGTATACAGTGAGTTCTAACGTATAAATAAAGGGCAGACCTGGCGGCTGCAGAGAACAAAACAGAGTGTACACTGGGCAGGACAGCACACTATTGTAAAGCTAATGACCAGCTGCTTAGGAAGGAAAACATTTCTATCATCCTCCAAAAGGCTAAAGCCTTTTCAGAATTGAATAAACATCTTTAGATTACTTGTTTAATAGAAACAAAATATAAGTCACATGTATGTTTTTGTACACTGAAAAGTAGAAAAGATTAATTTTGATAATACATAGGTAAACTCAATGTTAAGATTATTTAAACATATAGTCAGCATAAAGTATCATTACAAAAGTTTACATGTTTTTGAGAAGAAGTCTTCAAAATCAAGTATATGCTAACTATAATAGCATACCCAATTTGGACTAGGGTTCAATAGTTAAATATTGTTGGTAATTAGAATGCCTATTATTTTAAATACTGGCAGAATTATTTACAATGGGTCTTTATGTTGTGTGGAAAACTTTTTTTCTTTTTCAGCTTTGAAGTATTAAAACAGTATTGTATTTATTGGTTTCAAGTTCACCCATTTTTTAAAGCATCAAGGTCACTAACAGATCCTGGTTCCTAAATAACGTGAAAGAATTATTCTTCTGGCTGAAAGAATATGCCAGATTTCTCTGGCTCTTAGGATAAAAGAAAACTTCAAAGTCATTCTCATTTACCCTGGAAGTAGAGGCCTCTAGTAGAAAATCTTTCTGGAATAGAGCATTGCCTTTTCAACTTAGCATCTATGCTCAAGTCTGGTTATAAATGATCTCTCTCTCTTCTCTCTCTGCATGCATGTTTGTAAGTATGCATGCATGTATATGTGTGTGTGTGTAAGTATGCATGTGTGTGTTTGTCTCTCCTCTTAATTTATCTACCATCTTTCCCATTTTCCCTCTCTTCTGTCTTTTTAATGATAATTTCTATTTAGATCCACAATTTTTACATTATAGTTAACTTCTTGTACTATTCTATACTTTTCCTTTATTTCCCTTTTGGTTGACCTAGGGTTGTTCTGTTTCTACTGTCTTGAGACATACAATTTATCCTTGGTTGATCCTTCATGAGAGTAATGGTTTTCCCCCCGAAGGGAATAAGTCTAGCAACATACTCACACACTAACTTTCACTTGATTTCTGTTGCCTAATTGTGTGTGTTTTCTGAGCACAAACTACTTGTCATGGTTTTCATGTGCTTAATAAGAATTATAATGTATACTCCACATAATTTCATAAATTTCATTTAACTGTCTTTCACTAGAGACATGCCTTTGACATTCTGAAAAATTCTCATCAAGCTTATTTCTGTGGGGCATGACACCCACAAATTATTATGGCTGTATGCTTGTAATAAAAGGTGAAAGGACTGTGGTCTAAGGCTGCCTGGTTAGTTAGTGTTTGACACATTTAGCATTATTTTGAGGCCTATAACATAGGATAAGCTAATAAATAATCTATGCTACTAATTCATAAAATATTCCAATAAAATGGAAAACAATAGTTTTGTTAGAAAATGTTAATAAAGACTATGCTGCTGTGAAAATCAATCTTTAAATAAAGGAGCTGTTTTGGCACAGGACAGGTACCATAAAAGAAATAGGTAGAAAATCAAATAGGTAGGATAAGAAGGGCGGAGTCAGAGGAAGATCAAATTTTACATTGTCACTTACAGTTATCAGTTACAGAACTTTCTTACATGCACTTTGCTTTATGTAATAAAATACACACTGGAGAAAAGAAAAAGGATCAAGTTGGATTTTATTTTTACAGGAAATTTTTCCAAGAACTTCGTCTCTTGGGGTTGGACAGATGGATCAGCTGTTAAGAATGTATGTGCCTTTGCAGAGGACTGAAGTTCAACTCTTAGCCTCTGTCAGGGGATTCACAACTGCCCTCAGTCACTCCACTTCCAGGGAATCTAACACCTTTTCCTAGCCTCAAAGGGCACCCACACACATAAAATAAAAATAAAATACCTCTTCAATAAAAAAGCATCCATTCCAGTGTTCCTCACATGCTTATCAACCATACTATGTATATATTATAAGCACACACACCACAATCAGAAATAAAGAAAGCAGATTTCTTTTATTATTATTATTTATAAAAAAATGTCTTTTATCCATGTATCCCCCTGCCCCCTTCCTTCCCTCCTCCCAATCCTCCAAGTCAGCCTTCAGCCTCCACCTTCCCCATCTACCATCCCTCCCCACCAAAAGGGCAAGATGTCCCAAGGGGAGTGAGCTCAGCTTGGCACATCCACTCCAGGCAAGTCTGATTTCCTTCAAAGTCAAGACTGGGTTAGCTCCAAGGTGCCAGATTTATATGAATAGTATGTTGCTTGTTTGAGATTTGTAAATGGCAATATTTTGAGACCTGCAATTTTATATTAAAACCTTCTAGTTGGGAAATATGATGTAACAAAATTTATCCCAGTGGATTGAGATAATAAGAGAAGAAAGTTTTAGTTTGCACAGGTGTCTGTGTGAAATAATATGGTAAGTTCTATAAAAAACATGAAGGCTCTGGATTTTTACATCATTAAGCAGTATTATAAACAACAGTTAAATCCGTGTTCCAGCTCACAAATTTTTCTCACTAGTCCCAGAAATATTGTGGGAATTGGAAGAGAATTTCATTATACTTTAAACGTTTCCAGATTTTACCTTAGACAAACTGTGTGTCTAAAGTCAAATGGTACTCAGTTTGAAAAACTTGACGCTGCATATATTAACTACAGGGAAGGTAGTGTGAGTGCCCAAGTTGATTTAGCATGCAATATTTTTCTGTGGGAGAGAAGAACACAATTTAATTCAGACTGATTCATCCTCCCGATTTCTGTGCACAGAATCCCACAGGAGATCATCTGCTATCATTTTATTCCTATTTCGTATGCTTGAATATATCAGGCAGTAATAGCATAAAACCTGTGATCATGGCCGACAAGTGAACCCACTCTTTCCCATGTAGCTAGCGTTCAGAGTTGAAGGCTTTGCTTTTCCTCACATCCACTTTGTAACTGTGAAATTACTATAATTGTTTTTTTTAAAAAGCTTTTATATTTTTCACTACCTAGGAGACCTTTCCACACTGCGTCTGTTTTTCTATCAGAACAAACATTATTTTGGAGTTTGAGTTCTGGTTAGTTGTATTCATTATCAGTTTTGACTAGTCTCCTTGACTTAGCCAAGTAATAAAACAAGACTAAAACAGAAAAAAAAAAAAAAACAAAAACAAAAACAAAAAAACCCTTTCTCTGTCTCTAGGCCATGCCATGATTTGTCCAAAATAATTCTTTATCTTTCTTCATAAAATTTACTAAATTAAAATTGCATTTACAGGAGAACCTTATAAAATATAAGCAGCAACTTAAGATAAATTATGCTTTTGCATATAACAAAGTAAATAATTCTTCATTATAAGAAATTAAAAGTTTGTATGAATCTTTTGTGATATCTGATATTGTTTTTGTTTACATAAATTAATTACGCATAATGTATTCATTATGGCATATCAACATTGTATGTAGTATATTTTGACTATGTTCACTCTTCCCATTGGCTTTGTTGTAAGAAATTTTTGGCTCTTCTAGCCCAAAATCAGGATTCACAGACCTGAAGTCACATAGAAACATACAGAGACTTATGTTAATTACATGTTTGGCCTATGGTTCAGGCTTATTGCTATTTAGCTTTTGAATCTTAATTCATTTTTATTAATTTGTCTTGCCACGTGGTTCCTAGCTTATCTGTGCACTATTATATATTGCTTCTTGGGTAGCTGAATTGCATCTCTCATTATCTGCCCTCTTTCCCCATATCTATACTTGGATTTCCTAGATGCTACCAAGGCCAAAGGCCAAAACAATTCCTTTATTATCCAGTGGTATTATCAGCATGCACAAGGACATCCCACATCACTTCCTCTTTCCTGTCTAATTAAAAAGGAAGGCTTTAATTTTTAAAATAGCAATATTTTATATAACAAAAAAGCTATCAAGTAAGAATTAGTTATAACTTTTGTTTATTTGTATTTAGCGACATTGAAGAAAATGTTTTATCATCTATTTTATCTTTTTGAGTTAAAGTTTTACATCGAATTTATATTTTAATATAACTAAGAAAAACTATAATTATAAGTATCTAATCTTCAACTACATCAAAGACCACAGAAGAATATAATATTATCTGAGTAAAGAGGATGTGCAGCCATCTTCTAAAATCTAGAAATGACAGAGATGATATCTGGCTGCCTGGACAGTCACTCAAAGCTCATTTGTAATGGTGCAGCGTCTGTCTTCAGCCTATAGGTCTATAGTCTCAGGTAGATATTTTTTTTTTTTTTGAAGCAGGAAATATGAAGGACTATTTCATCCATTTTGGCATAATTCATCAGTCACTTCTCCCTGTGTTCTGTGGAATGTCTGTTATTGTTTTTTTCTGTGAAGTAGGAAACTTTGTTATCCAATAGTATTCACAGAATGCACAAGGACATCCCACATCAGGCTTTTTTCTCTTCCAAGAAAATTCTTTTTTTCTCCTCTTTCTTTCCTTCCTTCCTTCCTTCTTTCTTTTGTTCTTTCTTTCTCTCTTTCTCTCTTCTTCCTTTATTTCTCCCTTTTGTGTGTGTCTCAGAGAGAGAGTCCTTAGGATTGCTTATAGGAGTATGAGAGTGAGTTTTATGATGGCATAAGTATCTTATGAGTGCTTACACTGTTCTAAAACTTGTCTCAGACCCACAGAAACCATTAACGGCTTATAGATCTAAAGGGAGAGTTATTTCTAATCTCTCTACCTACCATTCTTAACAGTTATTGTAAACATTTTATGTGTATGCTTTAATAATTTAAATTTTTAAAATAATTTTAATTTTGTATACAAAAATATTTTTTCAAGGACTTGATTATTTTAATTTTAGACACTAGATCTATGTCCAAAAGGCAGTTCTTTGCAATGTAATCTTGTAATGTTTATAGCTATCCTAGTAACATGGTGTTATACAAAAGCAGGAAATTGGAATTTCTCATGGTAGCACAGCAAGAATTCAGACTCTCTGAACCATCTCTCCAGCCCCAATTCTAAAGATAATTAAGTTTCATCATAGTCACTGAAATATGGACAACACATTTATTCCTTTGTCATCCCATTGTTCTTAAGTCAGTTTTTTGAAATGCTCAGTCTTAGTGAAACCAAAATCATTTCTGTTGCTTTCATATGAACAGCCTTCACCCGCTGGGCCTAGGCTTTTATAATTATGCACTCTGCCGTAACTGCTGTATTTTATCAAACATTACTGTAAGCATCATTCATGCTGTTAAATCTTTCATATTGAATGCTGAGGAACATTGTTTAGCATGGGTACTCTGAAAGATGAGTCAAGGTTCGTGAAAACATCAGAGCCAAAAATTCCATTGCTACAGCTAAATTATTTCTCAAAATACAATGCTCTTTCCAGTTTCAGTCAAGTATTTTATAATTCTGCTTCTTTTGTCTGCTCAATGAGACACTTTATCTGATGCTATATTTTCAAGAATCTACATTGTTACGTAGAACAGCTTTTTCTTTCTATTCTGCAGCACCCTATGCCCCCTTTAAATCTATTGCAGATAAATTCAAAGTTATAGCTGTTTACGAAGCTCCTGACCTGTGTTTTGTACTCTAAAATAGTGGGTTGGAATATTCGCAGTTAATTTTGACTAGAATTCAAGTTTGGTCTAGTTTTCTTAGCAGCTCTTTTTCTTTTTTAAATCCATAAGGCAGGTCTTCGTTATGTGTCTTCTATATGTACAGCTTAATGAAAGTGACTCTGTAGCAGTAGTTGATTATGATTCTCTAGGAATTAAAGTATTTTGAACATTGTTACAGATGCCTAACTTGATTTTTCAATGGCATACTCTTACTAAAAGGAAGAGTCAAAAGCATGTGGATAGGCAGGCTACAGCAAACACGGAAGTACTGTCTTCTATCTTCATTCTCTCTATAATTACAAGTCATAATACAAGTCATTAGTCCTTTCTCTCTCTCTCTCTCTCTCTCTCTCTCTCTCTCTCTCTCTCTCTCTTTGAGAAGACAACAAGTGAAATTGATTGGGAAATTGTTCCAATCAGATTATTTTTATTCATTAACTGCTCCTTTCTTTACTTGTTTGAAAGATATGTGTCAGTGTTAGGTGTTTTATTTTTTAAAATTGTTTCTATATGGGTGAGTACTTATGATGCATGTATGTTTATGTGTCAAGTGAATGCCTAGTATCATGAAGAAGGTACCGATACTATTCTCTGAAGCTAGGGTTATATGAGACTGAGTGCTTCCTGCCATGTGGATGCTTGGAACTAAACCTGACCAATGAACTATCTCTATAGTCCTAGCCATAATTTTTGAGTGTTTACTACACCAGGAACTGTAATGTATATTTCAGTACAACATATCATTTATTTGTTTTATTTTTTAATCTCTAAGAGTAAAGTATTACTATCTCTCATTTTTCCTATACTTGCTTCTTCAATCTTACATGATTCCCTTAAGTTTTTGATTAACATCATACTGATTACTTTAGAAGATTCCTTTTAATAGCAAACTTTCACATTCTCAGATGACATTTATGATCCAATTTCTATTTCTGAACACACCTATAGTTTGAATATATTATGTCATCATTATTACTAACATGTTTGATACCATATTTTGATATTTTATGTTATATATGCTAATACTTGATGATCTTATTGTAGGAGAGTAATATATAAAATATAGCACATCCATGGCAACAGAAAAAATTCAATAGAAGTTAAAATAAACAATAAATATAACAGCAAAAGTTAAAAACTTTATCATGTGACATAACCAACAAACACCAAATTGTGTACATAATACCTAGTAAAATGAAGTAATAGACATAAAAACAACACACAAATTTGTAATAAATTACAGATATTTCAATTATAAGCATTCTGATATGACTTTACAAAGCATGCCTACCTCCTAATATTGGAAATTATATGTTAAGTGAAAAACTTCTTAGAAAATGTGCCATGGGACTACATGCCTTTATGCAAACAAAGGATAATCAGGTTTGAGGTCAACTTGTGTTTTCATAATTGGACCCCATTTTACAATGGAACAAATATACTATATGATAAATGAGTATTGAAACTACAAAAAATTCTGTAGTTAAAAAACTTAACAGTTTTTAAAATAAATAAGCCGAAACCGCATAAAACAAAAAAACTAAAGAAGAGAAGATTCCTGGAATTTACTAGAAGTAATGAAATCTGACTGTTTTTAAAATCAGAATCATTGTAGAAAAATGCACAGCAACCATTGCATAATGGTTATTTTAAATCTTTAATTTCAAAAACATCTATTGTCAACTATCCATTTCTAGAATAAGTAGTAGATAAAAACAGCCAACGGTTGTTTACTCGCTATGAATGTCAAACCTAGGTATAATGGTCCCAGTAGAATTATAAGTTAAAAATTATATGAAATCCCAATTGATGTTTTAGTACTGTACATAGAAATTAACATTCCCATTTTAATAGTTAACAATAGTTATCTGGAATTTCCTTCATTTAATGACATATTAGGGAAAGTAGCAGTGAAAGTATATCCCTCAGAGAGATAGAAGGTCTTAAATATCACATAGTCAAAAACACATTTAGGGTTTAGAGATGGCTCTGGGAGATCATAGGAATTTTTGCTCTACAAGAATAAAGATCCGAGTTTGAATCTTCAGCACCCATGTAAATATCTACACATAAATACATGTGCTATATGCAACCCAGCATTGAGAGAGTAAAATAGATGGATCCTGTAGCTCCACAAAGAGCCAGTCTAGAGCAAATTCATGTCTCCCTTTCAGAGAGAGGCTCTGTTTCAAGTTAATTGTTTGTAGGGTGATGATGAAGGAAGACTCTTGACATCCTGCTTGGGCCTCACCCTGCATAGGCAACTATTAGGTATCCAGCATACTGTGTTCACCTACCTATACCATATATATTATGTACTCTTCTCTCTCACACACATACTGCTTTTAAAGAAATTTACTCAATTACAAATATGCAACTACAAGTAAAATATATTCCACAATGATTTCTCTATAGTAGCCACAGCAAGCAAGCAAACAAACAAACAAACAAACAAACAAACAAATAAATAAATAAATAAATTTCAGCAAATTTTGGGAATATTAAATAATTAAAAATTTTATGGTATTGCCTTTGTAGGTCTTCTGCATGCTGTCAAGGTTTCTATGAGTTCATATGTGTCAGCCCTGCTAAGTTGAGAAGGTCTTGGTTTACTTGTGTCTCCCATCTTCCAGATTTGGTCCCAGTACCAAAAGGAGAGAGAAGCAGACACAACCTCATATTCATAACCTGGAAGCTATTTCCACTGATAACCAATTGCAAATGAACAGTTATTTTTCTCAATCGCAGTCTCACTGGTAATAGAAACCACTTAAAAGATTGACTTCATATGCCTAGCAGTAGATAGCCAACACAAATTTAACACAACACAAATGTGATATTTAATATTATATATATATGCCACATGATTTATATGTATACATACACACATATATACAGATCATTTTTGTGTATATCATTTCAGGCTTAAAATATATAGGATACTAATGTGTTTGAGCATTATTTGTGTCTATCTATGTGTGTTTCGTGTACTTTGGCCATGTGACTTCTCTGGGGATAAATACCTGAGAATAGCAGAAGCAACTGTCCTTGTGGCAAAACACTGAAGGCCCTAATGCACTTGGAAAGAACCTGTGGAAAGTTTACAGCTCAATTGGGGGTGTGACCCTGGGAGCCTGCCTGCTATGTGGTTTGATCTTGTTCTCACTATATCAGTCATACAGCTGGCCTGAGTAAGTCACAAAATGTCATGAAGTCAAATATTACATATTTGTGGAACTACTATAAAAAGAATGATTTGAACTATAAGAGCTTTAAAAAGATGCCATTAAATAAAGGATATCTGGAGTTAATGAAAAATTCACCGAACAGGTAATGAAGCAGAATCACAGAAATCTATTTTTCCCTTAATTCTAATAACTTTATCATTACCCCAAGAATTTAAGAGAGATAGGCATAAGGAAAAATAACAAGCCATCCCAACTATTATGAGTAAGTCTCCAGATTATTTTGCCTATAATATTAATGGGAAGACACAGTGTCCTCCACACAGGTACATAATGTAGAATAGATTGATCCAGCTTCAGCTGGTGAATTGACCATGAGAACCCAGATCTTACCAGCTATAAATATTAACCACAAGAGACAAAACTGTCTCTCACTTTTCATGATGCTGTAAGTTCATATGCTGCCAACTGGGCACACTTTTCTATCTGATGATAGAGACACAGATCAAAAAGGTAGTTGGCCACCTATTGGAGTGTTAGGAGACAGAAAAAGAAAGAGACAAGGAATGAACTCATAATTATTATAAATTGTTTTTAGAAACATGGGGAATAAAGACTGATTGTAAAACTGTTTATGCTAATTATTGAATCTATGTGTTTAAAGATAGCTCAAGCTATCCGAGGTCACAGTTTCTTCTTGGTACTGACTTCACACATCCTCCCCAGGTCATCTATTTTATCTGGATTAAGGATTCTAGAACTTTGATTCTTGTCCTCTGTTTGTTTGGTTCTATTATCATTTATTTATTTTGTTTGTCCTGTTTAGTTTATTATCCCTCTTTTGATGATGGGTTGCATTTCTAAGAGAGACAGAAAGGGAATGAATCCTGATGAGATGGCAGGTGGGGAGCATGTCATAAGGTTAGAGCAGTGGTTCTCAACTGTGGGTTGCCAACCCTTTGTGGGTATGAGTGATGCCTTTTCAGGGATCACCTAAGACTATCTGCATATCAGATATTTACATTATAATTAGTACAAGCAGCAAAACAATTATAAAAGGGAAATGTGAAGTATGAGGTTTCTGGCCTGGACTTATGGGCCTAGCCTCAAGGTTTAGATCCACAGACCCACAAACCCGCAGAGACACACAGATGCTTACAATAGGTTTAGGCTGATTGGCTAAGGCCCAGACATATAACTTGCTAACTCTTTACCCTTAATCTAACCCATGACTCTTATCCTGTTCAGCCGTGCGGCTTGGTACCTTTTCTCAGAGCAGCATAGTTGTCCTCTGCTTTTTCTGGCTTTTCTCTGACATTCTGTTCTGTTCTTCTAATTCCCAGTTTTCTTAGTCTGGTAGCCCCACCCACACTTCCTATCTGTCTTTGGCCAATTAGCGCTTTTTAGTAAACCAGTGGGTAGGACAATTATTTACAATGGAACAACATAATCCCCCTACAGAAAGGAAATAATGTTTATGACTGGGAATCATTACCACATAATAACTGCATTAAGGATCACAGCATTAGGAAAGTTGAATACTACTGATTTCAGAAATGGGAAACCATAATCAGAATATATTGTATGGAAAAAAATCTATTTTCATTTAAAAAATAGAAAAAAGCTAGAATTTTGTGGTGTGGGTGATAATTTCTTGGTTATAGAAAATTTAAGTCTTGAGATTTAATTAACATCTTGAAACATTCATATGAACAGTTTAGCAGGTTCATAATGAAATATTTATTCTTATGATTTATCAGCATTGCTTATAAAATCCCAAAATTGAAATATTCTAAATTTATACTATTAACTGATAGACAATTAATAGTGTGCTAATTATTTGTTTCATAACTTGAAACAAATTATTTTATATATGCTATTTGTAATGAATTCATATGTAGTATTAACACTAGTAAAACTATAGTAAACACAGAATTCGGATATTTTTCATAGGCTTATTAGTTTGTAAATTGTAATATAAAAATGAACGTATATTATAAATATTTGTTTAAATGTCAATTAAGGCATTATTACTTACAATAAACAGACTTAAAAAAATTTTCAAACGAAACCTTATTTATTTTAAAAGAGATATTAGAAAAAAAATTAGAATTTTGTATGTTTTTAAATAAAAAATGTGTCCTTTCTGCCCTGAACTTGATTGTTAATTTCAATAACATTTGTGGTGATATAATAAAACATTCGGAGATATCAGAGGGATCTACCTACCGTCAGTCTAGAAGGATCAGAGAGTGGTGATTCACACCTTTAATCCTAGCACAGGGAGTATCCAGAAAGTGATGACCTATGCCCTTAATCACAACTGAGTTTGAGGTCTTCTTAATTTACAGAAGTTCCAGGCTCCCAGGCAGGCAGTGGTGGGGCCACGCCTTAACTGAGAGAAGAGAGTATTTAAGGCAGACTTAGAAAGACAAAAAAGCAGGAGAAGCCATGGCTCACACTGTTAGTCCCAGTACTTGGGAAGCAGAGGAAAGAGAATCTCTGTGAGTTCAAAGCCAGACAATCTCTGGTCTTCAAAGCTAGAAATCATTAATTTTTCTCCTGAAATATGTGAAAATACTGAATATTTCCTACATACTTAAGATTGCTTTGGTAGAAAAATCTCATAGTAGAAAGTTGCATAGTAGAAAAAAAAAATGGCTTAACAGGCTTTTACAGAGTGGTTTACTGGGAACTGCATAAAAATACACCAAATATAGACTATAACATTTGAAAAATGTCTTTTATTTTGAATCTTTTCCTTATAGAAAATTCTTCCTCACAGAAGTAGTAGTAATATTTCCTTCGAGCTATTTCTGTTGTTTTGGCCTTTGCCAACCTGATAAGATTTCAGGCATACAAACTGCACTCTGCTCAGTTTAGCCAAATCAGCTTGAGAAGTTCTACCCATAAAAGTCTCTCACTTCTTAAGCTTTCAAAGGGATTTAAATGAGGAAAATCTGGTACTTAATGTTCTCCTGGTGAGGTTGCTTAGCGACCACTCCACCCTGGATTTAATACTGTGGTTTGGGTGTGAAGCTAACTGTTGCAAGATTTTCCAGAACACAAGTCAACATAGGAAGAGCTGAAGTAAAACACACCTGCAAAAGCCATTTGGCAAGGTTTGGCCAGGTAACCTGCAGCTAACTGCTGTCAGATATTCTCTCTATTTCCTTCTTTTTATGTTGGAGTAGGAAAAAAAATCATATACATAAAATTTGGGAACTAGAGACAGATTTATATACATTTTTTGTTTTTGTTTGGTGGATTTTGAAGATTAATCTTCACTGATGAATCAGCTTAAGTGACTTTGAAATACATAAACTTGTTAAGTGAATATTTAAAGCAGATTTCTCTGCATTTAAAGAGCAGTGGTGTGAAAATAAAGCACAGATGTGCATTCTCTGAACATATATTTTCTGCTAGAGCATGTCTTCTTTGTTCTGTTAAATCTTGGGTTTTGCCATTATTACTAAGAGAAATTCTGATCTCAAAAAAATCAAATCAATGACAGTTTCTCATCCCAAACCCACATTTAATTCTAGATAATATTTTACATTACTGGTCTTCATTTGTGCAATGTCTATAATTTTCAATTTGGGTTTGTCACAAAAATTACCAGTAAACTGTTGCAAAAATTAAATGAGCCATATTTTCATGTTTTCCACATGTCTGTAAAATAATGAGCCAGGTATGACATAAAACAGGTTTTGCCAGGTTTAGAATACTGCTTTTATGTTAATTTTTATTCTTATGAAAGGTTCCCTATATATTTTTTGGAAAGTGCACGCAATCTCTGTAATTTAGTTCTTCTATACACTAAGCTAATAACATCTTGAGGCCAACTGTAGACTTCAAAATACGATTGTTCATTTGTTCAAATTTGCCTCACACCATAAAGACAGCTGTGATTTATTTCCATTAATAACTGATTGAATGATGAGGGTAGTATACGTAATATCTATTTATTGAGAAGCATTATTGAATTTCATTTTGATCTGTTATCTTATTCAGGGACTTGTATTTAGACTTTACAGTTATCTCAAGGTTTAATAACATCACTTGTTTGTTTGTTTTCCTATCTACTTTCTTAGTTTAATGCTGCTTTTCCTTCGGGAAAACATTCTGAATATTTTCTCAAGATGATTATAATCTGAGCATAACAACTGAAGAATATTTAAAGTCCAAAGTTTTAATGATGTGTTTGGTACCCCAAAATCAAAGTAAATATTATCATTGATGACATCAAAAATTTCAGAACAGTCATGTGATGTCCAAGTAAAGAATAAGATTGAATAATTTGATATGCTAGAGAGTAGAAACCGGGAGTTCTTAGCTTGGATACAAAAATAGAACTATTATAAATATCAAATTCAGTTCTTCCAAACATGAATCCCTAAAACATCTCAGGTAGTGAGTGTATGAGGAATAAGTTCTTAAAATTATGAATATGTTTTTCAGAAAATATTATTCTGAATCGATCATCTCAAATAAGAAAACAGAAAGGGGATCACAGGATTTCTAAGTGCCCAGAGTTCTCTTTCAGTTCTCCTGTTGACCTCTTGGAGCCTGTGCTGCTGAGAATGCCCAAGGCAGTTCTTCCTGTCAGTGCCTGAAAAGAGGCATTGATTGTCTCCTAACTATTCAGCACAGCACAGCCTGGCAGATTAACAGGGCTGCCGAGGGCAGGATGAGAAGAACAGAACTTCTCAGAGACACATAAGACTCGGAAATGATGTTATTGCCAGCATTAAAGACACCTCTAGAAATAGAGAATAATTTATTGAGGAAAATAAAAGTGGGAATAAAAAGCAGAGCTTTCCAATGAGAAGAGATAAAGGAAAGACAGAGAGGGTGTTTCTTGAATAAGGAAGTAACATTTGGGTAAAAAGGGAGGTGGGAGAGGTGTGATGACAGATGGGTCTGGCTTACAAAAGAGCAAGATCAAACTACAGAACTCCAGCTTAGCATTCTGTAAAGGGTAAGCAGGTTCTCTAGCACAAAATGGAATACCTTTCACATGCTAGAAAATGAAAAATTAAGGGCAATAATTATTTCACTTGATCAAATAATTAGGCAATTAAAACAATTAAAATTTGAGAGATATCAGAACTATAAAGTAAGCCTGCCAAGTTTAATCTTTCTAAGCTATGATTTGGCTTTTGGAATGCTATCATTGCTTTAAAAATTAGCAATGCTTTGTTACTGAATGAATTTTTAGCTTTCTATTACTGGAGAGCAGAAATATTGAATGAAAAATTAGGTATAATGTCAAAGAAAATAATAGACCTATACAGAATACATATAAGATAAATGAAGAGAGAGCAAAGCAAGTATAATCCCACAAGTTAAGAAAAGTTGATTAAGAAAATATAAATTTTTTCTAAAAAGCATAAATTGAAATCTTTTCTAAAATATCATATACAGAAGGATAGTCATTTATATAACATGGTATATGATTTTGTAACTCTGAATGTCTAGGAATGTATTAACTACATTACTGTAAGGCTCAAGGATTTTCAAAAATTAAGAAAATGAAAATTTAATGTGAGTTAGCTAGTAAAATTCCTAAAAATTAGATTTTTAAAAAACATTTTTAGTTAGTATATAATTTAGAATTATAAAGGATTTTTCAATATTTCAGAAATAATAAAAAAGTAAATAGGATTTATTTTTTAAATAGGACAAAGCAAAATGTAACTGGTATAAGAAAATTAATTGTTTTTTCATCTGAAAAGCATCATTATTTGTAGTGATGATTCCATTATTATTATAGCAACTTACAGTTTGACTTGTGCTATGAAAATACAATTACATGCTTAAGCTAGAAAAATCCTAAGAAACTAGTTAATAGTTTTCCTTCTTTATTAAATTACTAATAAATCACAGTTAATATATAAAAATTGCCTGAATTTCTATTGTACATAAAAATTGAATAATGGATCGAGAGACTATATATTGTATTATTTTAATTCCAGAAATATATAAAAATGTTTTAACAGTAAAATATGTAAAGCTGATTTATTTTTAAATATTCTTATAATTCTTGTCATTTTTGCTATAACATTGAGGATTTAGTTTATCAAATAAAATTATGACGTTCAAGGACTTATCAAATATGTTTTTTTTTTAATCTGTGCAAACTTGTTTTAGAGAACATATCATTAACCTTAAAGAGTCAGTATTCAAGACCTTTACTGAATGCAACAGCTTAATCCCATGCTAGAGTATCCAATTTTCGACTGCAAAGAAAAATCTCATTGAAATTTTTCTAGATAGTCATGTTCAAAGACGAAAAGGTAATCTTGACAAAACCAGGAATTTTTTTTTCATAATTGTGAGAGAGCATTAAAGCCACACATTTCTCAATGGGACATGGAGCAAATAGAGATCTTCAGAAGTGGAAGATATAATCTACATGGTACCCAGACTTCAAACTGGTCTAATAAAACCAGAAGGAATAAATAAAATACATAAATAAAGATGGGAACAATTATGAAGGTTGTTTAAAGATTTACCTAAAGACCTATTTCTAGGCTGGAATGCAGAAGAAAGGACCATTCAAAGACAGGAATTTAAAACTCACCGTGTGTCAGCTTCAATAATAATAATAAAAAAAATTAAAGTCTGAAAGCACCAGATCCATATGACCATTATATGGTTAGTATATTAACCGATGTAAGTGCTGGTTTGGAACTTTCAACAAAAATGTAATAGTGGAAGCATCTTAGAAAGACCTAATGGGGCATATAAGCTGGCAACAAATCTATTGGAGAATCTATGACACTAAAAGGATGGATGACTGACTGCTGACTCAAGCCAGGAAAATTCATATCTGAGTGTCTAGAGAGAACATGGAAACTTGGGTGGGGCAAAGACAATATTTGTATTAAGATTGTGTCTTTGACTTCATACACAGTTTTGACCAATATTTGAGTCCAGAGATAGCCTGTCCCAATAACTCAGAGATTTGGACAAATCTAAATGTTAAAGTTGATTATATGATACTTTTAGTGGTTGTATATACTTAAAGACTATGTGATGGAAAACTTTACTTATGAAGTAAGCATCAAGTGTTGCAACCATCTGGAAGTAAAACTTAAATATTCAATATGCTTATGAAGTTTAAAGAAATGTACAAATTCCAAATAATTTTCTTTAGGTTATAATTTATATACAGATGTAGATTTTAATGAACTTAAGCTGTACTACTTTTGTAACAATTGAAAATGTGCAGAATTACTTGAACAACTTTGCATTTCTATATTGAATTAATTAATTATAACTAATAATTCATGCAAGCCTGTGAAATCTTATGCTAAATCTCTACCAGAAGAAAATTCTCTGTTTCTCCCACACAGCATTGTTCTCTTCCTAAACTTCAAGTTTTTCTTACAATTTACTATGTTTTAACTAAAAGCCAAACCAAATGACTTGGTCTAGAAGAAACAGAAAACCATTTACTATAGTTATGGAATTTAAGTCCTAGTTCAAAATGCAGGCCAGTTAAGTCATTTGGTGGTACTATTTCTGTGGCCTCTTGTGTTCACATAATGAGGAAACAGCAACACTCCTCAAGGTTTCTTCTGATAAGAACACTGATTCAGTTAATGAAGGCTTTGCCTTCTTGGCATCAACATCTCCAAAATGCACATCTTTTAGGACCTGTTTCCCAGTCAATACATTTTGACATCTGACAATTGAAAGAGTGTTAGTAGTCAGAAAACAGGACAGGTAAATATATCAAATCGTATGGATGTTATTAACTGTAACTTTCACTGCTGCTGCTGTTCTTGTTTTATAAGAATGTACATAATTTCATATTTTTATATTATTTAAATGTAATATAGAATTTCTATTGAATTGTTCTAGCAGCTGCCATTAACATCATCATCATTTTAGTTCCTTATAAGTAGAACATCATTTTACATTTTTCTTCATTTTTTCCTTTGATACTTTCTCATCCCTGACTTAACACTATTAATTAAAATTTAACAAAATTTGGCATCTCATTTTAGAAATTTAGTGGCACACTTGAAACAAGTGTCTCTGTAGTAGATATAGAATACTTTGAGTTAATGCTCCAAAAGCAGCAGAGCTAAATCTTGAGGGGAATTTATTCCCAGATACCTGAAGACTTCAGCATACTGAAATTCACAGTGGCTGGACAAGTTTGCACTCCCAGCAGCAATGGATAGGTGTTCCCTTACACCATATAGTACTCAGAATGGGGTTTCATTGGCATTCTGACTTGTGTAAGATGACATTGCATTTCTCTGATGACTAAAGATATTGAACATTTATTTATGTGCTTCCAGATCGTGCTTACATTGGTTCCTTCATTTTTTCAGTTGGGTTGTTTGTTTCTGATGTTCAGAGTTTAGTTCTATATGTTCTAGGTATTATTCCTGTATAAAATGTATAGTTGATAAAATTCATTTCCAAGTTTGTTGCTAACACCTTGTCAAAATGATGGCATCCTTTCCTACGCAGAAGCTTTTCAATTTTATGAAGTCATGTTTATTAATTGTTGTTTGTAATTACTGTGCTATCAGGCTATACTATCATATAACATGCAAATAGGATCGTTTGATATATTTGTTATTATTTGTAGTTCTATCTCCTTCAGTAGTTTTATTATTTTAGCTAAAATTTCAAAAATTGGTATTCATACACACATGCACACACACACACACACACACACACACACACACACACACACACACACACACACACACACACAGTTTTTTCAGTAGAGACTCACTTGATATCTAAACTACTTTTAAGAGCAGGTACCATGACTAACAGTAGATAGACAACACAAAATAAACATAATGGTAATTCAAACCAAGGTCACACCACTTAACCTAATCTCTTCAAATGGTGATATTCCCTAAGTATTCAAATATATCAAAGAATGAGGGCCATTCTTACACAAACCCCCACATCAAAGCTCTTTGTTTTTTGCATCCACTTCTTTTGCTTATATGTTATGCCTTTTGGTTTTCTGGGATTTGTTTTCTTTTGTTTTTTTGGAATTTTTGTGTGTGAACTTATATCTTTATACCCTTATGTGTTTCTGGCCTTTTTTACTTGCCCCTCTTATTTCTGTTTGTCTCTTTCTTTTGTCCTATTCTTATATGCTTTTATTTTTTAATACCCATGTCAAAGCCAAATATGCAGGCAAACACATGAATTAAAAACACAAATATTCATATAAATATGTTATAATATCACAAATTATTCTAATATAACTATGATTAAGATAATAATTAGTCTATAATCTATGACTGAAATTGTATATATCTAAATTTGCCAGTTCATTTGAGTTACTAATATGATAATATTTTCTAGAATCAATTATTCATGATGAGGTCAAACTGAATTATGTTGGCTTCTTTGTATAATATACTTTATGTTTACTAAAGTAGGAGAAATTTTATCTGTATATGTACTCAGGGTAAACATGATGTTAAGATGAAGGCTCTGCAAGCCAAATAATGTGATATATGGTCAAAAATTCTCCAGAAATTAGTGACAGAAATAGGAAAAGAAAAGTGGCAGGGGACATTACCAGATTAAGAACAGTTCTGACTTTTCTCCATAGCAGGATATGATAGAAGTGGGGCCACTGGTAATTGTTCTGCTTCCATATTATCTCTTTGCTTTACATCCTCCAGGAAACTTTGCAGGTAGTGTGTTTACCAGTGGAACAACTGTATGAAATAACCAGCTCACCATAACCTGTTTTTTTTTTTTTTTTTTTTTTTTTTTTTTTTTTTTTTTTTTTTTTTGAGATCTGTAACAATCTCAAACTAGAAGCTTATCAACAACTCTTCTTTGGAATCCACTTTATTACAAATGACCTCTTCTTGCTTTTTTTCTTTTAGACTTGCTCTGATAATAAAGCTATTTTATATACCCATACTCTTACTGTCCATGGAAATTCTTCAGATACAGCAGCCCTGGGTGAAATAATTGTTGGTTGATTGTGATGGACCATAGCATCTCATTTATCACTCAACCCGGTGTGAGAAACCCTCCATTGATCACAAGGATTCCACATTCTCCCAGAACACTGGGTGAGAGTCATGGAACAGACTATTCCTTATAGCTATCTGAAGGAAACAACTTAACTAAAACTGTGGTTGTGTGATTTCAGTTTCCAGACCTGTGTGATGGAAAATTTTTGTTTCTTAAACAAACACCATTTAGTTCGTAGAAACTACTATAAATCCCCCAATACAATAATATAGTAAACTACATTACAGACTAAAAATATTCCATTTTTGAAATAATAATAGTAACCTGCACTAATTATCTACTTTTTTTCAAAATATAGTGATGATAAAAAGATAATTTTAAAGCAAAATAAAAAATACCTCTTAAAGTATCACACATTTATTTAGACAGATAACTTCAATGTATCTATTTCAGTTGCAATTATGTTTGTTGCTATTAGTAATATGCATGCCAATAAGAAAGTCTGTAGAAAATCAGCAAAGCTTTGTAAATAACTTTTGGGGTTACATAACCCAGCCTTTGTTTCTGTTACATTGTGTTTTCTTTGTTCCCGAGCTGCCTGAGCTGCCTGAGGCCCAGAACCACAAACCTGCCGTGCCAGACCTCTTAGCTGCCCGTTGTCGTTCAGGTCCCTAGAAATGACTCAAACACTTATATTAACTTCATGCTGTTTGGCTTATGGCTCAGGCACATTGCTAGCTAGCTCTTACATCTTAAATCAACCCATTTCTATTAATCTGTCTGCAACATGGCCCATGGCTCACCTGTGCTCCTTACATGTTGCTCCTTTGGCGGCTGGCTTGATCTGCCTCTGACTCCGCCCTTCCTTTCCTACCTATTCTGATTCCTCCTCCTACTTCTTCTATGGTGTCTGTCATGGCTCAAAATAGTTCCTTTATTTAAAGATTGAGATTCACAGCATACAGAAAGTCATTCCCATATCAGGTCATCACTCTCTGACCTTCTAGACTTGCCTGTGGGTCATTCTGTCCTCTGGTATTCCAGACCATTTTTATTAAATATCAATATATAACCAAAATTTTATTTAAAATAAATTAATGGTTCTCAGTGTAAAACAGTGTTGCTCTCTGTATTTAACAGGAGAAATGATGATGAATACATTTAAAAATGACTTTTTAAAAAATTGTATTTAGAAACAACTCTACTGCTTTCCTCAGAAGTCAAATGAACATTTGATAGTTCTAATGGGAACCTATTTGTAATCATGTCTTGTAGTAGAAGATTTCTGGCCTGTACTTTCCAGCCCAACCTCAAGGTTTAGGCCCACAGACCCGCAGACTCACAGACCTACAGACCTGCAGTTTAATAAACAGACCCACTGGTTTAATAAAAAGCGCTGATTTCCAAATGCAGGTAGGAAGTTTGGGTGGGGCTACCATACTAAGAAAAGTCTGAGAATAGGAAGCACAGGTCAGAATGCCAGAGAGAAGTCTGAATAAGCAGAGGACAACCATGTTGCTCTCAGAAAAGGTACCGAGCCCCATGGGTGAATAGGATAAGAGCAATGGGTTAGATTAAGGGTAAAATGTTAGCAAGTTATATGCCTGGGCTTTAGGCCGATCAGCCTAACATTAATGAAAGCATCTGTATGTTGTTGTGGGACTGTGAGACTGCAGGTATGTGGGTCTGTGGGTCTATGGGTTTGCGGGTCTTGGGCCTAAACCTTGATGTTAGGCCCGAACGTCCAGGCCAGATATCTCCTACTACAATGTCTTTCCTTCTTTGCCATAAAAATAATGCTTAATAGGGCTTTCTCAATATTTTTTAATATGTCTTTTAGTGATGCTGATAAGAGTTTTTCTGAAAGGTTCAAAGAGATTTGTCTAAAAAATAAATCTGACATAACACACATAATATAAACTTACTGAAACATATGTGTGCACACATAATTATGTATATAATATGTGCTTTTATTTTTATAACTAAAATTTAGTGACTCTGATTTTGATTTATACTGCTTTGTAAAAATCATAATGAAGCAATAACCTTTTATTAAAAATTCATAATAACTACATTACTGAACTTTTAGACAAGTCACACTATGAATTAAATATGTTCTTATCTAATACTTAATATGAAAGTTAAGTATTTGAGTTATAAAGTTTTTTGATACGTGGACTGGGAAAATGCTTCAGTGTAGTTAGCTAGAGTAGCTGAACTTGGTGATCTGTGAGTTAAGTTGAGAGAACCCATCTGATTTACACAGAGAAGAAATAACCAGATAGTCTCTAAATTGCAACCTTGGCCAATGCAGGTACCTCTACACATACACACCTACAAATGTATGTGAATACACACACGACTCAAATACATGCAGATGGGGAGGTCAAAATTATCTTTTAAAAAATGGAGGATACATGATAATTAAGAGATAAAGAGACAAATTACAAAACTATCTCTACAATGGAATTAAAAACAGTACCTTCTTATAGTATTATTATGAGAATTAAATTCAATAACATTTCTCAATGATTCAAACCTTTAGAAAATCTAATATAAAGAATAAATCTGTATCTCAGAATATAATTTATCTGACTGTGAATGCTCGAGTGACCCTTACCAACTTGGAATTAAATAGGCTCATTTTCTAGCATAGACAGAAATAACTTACATTCAGACAAGTACTTTTCTATGACTCTATGCTTTATAGGTTTATGCATACAATCATATATTCTAAAATTTATATTATTTTATATGTAAGAGGTTGCAGCATGGCTAAAATATAGATTTTTCACCAATATATTAATATCTCTCAAACTACTACTTGTCATCTACATAACTACTGCCTTTATTTCTATAGCACAGGGTTACACATTTGAGAAGTAATAAAGTACAGTTTCACTACAGAGATTTGTTAGGAAAGTAATCCAGAATATAATATTGTCTAGGATACTTTAAATTTAGTGGAAAGGAAAGGAAATTAAAAAGTAAAGTCTTTCTTATCACTATGAATTTTACACATATTCCTATATATAACCTCTTAAAAATATTTTATATTTGTACTATAGTAGTTTCAATACCAAGGGTCTTGAGACCTATACTAGAACTTCAGCCTCTTCTTTCCTTTGAATAATGTAGCCAGAGGCTTATCCAACCTCTTAACTTCGTAGGGTCATTGTATACTAATGCAAATCTCCAGACCTTGAGGATTAAAAATTATTCCTTTAGTCAATTTATTCATCCTTTTCAGTCATAATCAAAGAACCATATCTAAATTTTACTATATTATTTTCTCATAACCTCAGTTGCTTGATCACAGAATTTAACAAAAAGTTTCATGCTTAGTTAAAATTGTGTAGTCACATATATGGACTTCTTTACTATGTATGCCTTGGTATTATTTTTATCATGAAATTGTTTAGTAAAATCAAACAATCAAACATTAATTACATCAGTTTTATCAAATGTAATTATATGTTATACGGGAATGATAACCCAGACCATGATGGCAGAAAGCTAGACTTTTCAGAACTCACAAATAACTGAATTACTCATTCATATATATGAGGGTGATGTCTTGAATTAAGTCAAAGACTTAGTTGCCACAGTCCTAAACCAATTTTAAATTACTGTTTAAATTATGAAAAGGAAAATGGCCTACAAAGACAGAATGGCCTATAAGATGCTTCTTTAACTATTATTTTTATTGGTTTTTTTTCTTTATTTAAAAAGATTTTTCCTATACTCACCACTGCTCCCCTACCGTTCCCTCCTCCCTGTCTTCCCTTCGCCTCTTCTCACCCCATCCCCCAATCCATTTCTCATGGAGGGCAAGGATTCCCATGATGAGTCAGTTATTTCTGACATATCCAGTTGAGGTAGAACTGAGTCCCTCCCCCAGTGTCAAGGCTGAGTAAGATTTTTTTTTCCATATATTTCCAAAAGTTAATATGGAGACTAGTGATCTCCCTAAGACCAAAGTCAATGCAAAGATTTAGAAGCCAAGTCAGTACCAAAGGGGGGATGGGTTAGAAGCCAACAAGTCAGTACCAAAGGGGGAAAAAAAAAGAAAGAGAGAAATCTATGGCCTTGTGAAAAAAGCAAAAATGTCTAACCATCTCTACTCTAGAGCATTGCACAATGTGGCTGTTTGATAAGGCAAGGGAGTTTGAAGTTTGCTTAGGACAAACAAGCCTTACCATCCTGTTCAAGATGTTGAATTTTGCCACACAACTTCATTTTTTCCTGTTTGTTTTGTTCCTGTTGGCCTTGAGTTTCAAAATTAACTCAAGTATGCATCTCTCTTTAGTAGACGGAAAAATCAGGATGATAGTATTGTGGTAAAGCTTTTTTTGTTATTGGCTCCTTGTAGAATTTCCTTGAATGTCACTATAAAGCTATAATATAAACTCAACACAACTGGATTATACTGTATTATATTACATGTGTATACGTGTGTGTTGTATGTGTGTGTGTATCTTCAGGTCTGTGTATATGTATGGTATATGTGTGCACATGCATGGCCCAGTGCACACAGGGATATCAAGGGAGACAACTTAAGTCAGTACTGTCCTGTTACAGGTGTTATATCTGAGCACCCCATATGGGAATGAGTGACAAGGTGTGGTGTCAACCTCACAGACCCTGGGATTCAGGTGAAAAGCAAATGGCAGGCTCAGTTAAACCAAGGATAGACTTGTTTATTGCAGATATGGGGAAACCTATATGTTGTATTTAGTTTGCGGGTCCCATGCCCCAGAGGTCTCGGATCCACAGACCTGCCTGGCGCCGCTTATCTGCCCGCCGTCCGACCCACAGACCTGCCGTGCCAGACCCCTCAGCTGCCCAGCCGCCCAGGTCCCCCAAAATAACTCAGAGGCTTATATTAAGTTCATGCTGTTTGGCCTATGGCTCAGGCACATTGCTAGCTAGCTCTCATATCTTAAATCAACCCATTTCTATTAATCCACGGGCCACGTGGCCTCGGCCCGTAGCTCACCCGTGTCTCCTTACATGTCGTCTCTTGGGCGGCTTCCGCGCGGTCTGCTGACTCCACCCTGCTTCTCTACCTAAGCTCTGATTCTCCTCCCACCTATTCTACGTACCTGCCATGGTCCAAACCAGCTCCTTTATTTAAAGATACAGCACTCACAAATGCATTCCCACACCTATATACCCCATCCTGATTTTCTTTTGGCAGCCAGAAAGTCCCCTAACTGTGTTGTCTCTCATGGTCCTCCAGTATCTTGATGATCATGTGTCACCAACCATGAGGCACAGAGGCAGAGTCTAAGCTGGCTCAGCAGAAGAGGCCAGTGCACAGGCCTCAGCACATTTCCCTTAACAGGGCAGCTGTTCTTTCATCAGGTGAGCTGGATGTGTTTGCCCTTAAACTCTTCTATCTTTACTGTGGTTCAGTGATTGAACTTGAGATTTCCAAGTTAGTAGGTAAGCACTTATTGAATTGCTTTTCAATCCCTGCTTTATTCTTCACATTTTCCTATTAGAAAATGAGATTCCTGAAAAGACTAGACTCTACCTAGAACTAGCCAAGGAAGAGTTCATTCAGAGCCATGGAAGTCAGGAAGGAGGTCCGATTTTTTTTTTTTTTTTTTTTTTTTTGTCACCACAAATAAAATAAAGTTTATTGGAGAACTAAGGAAGGAACTATCTCACACTCCAAACAAGTACTACATCAAAAGAATAAATGCTGTCTGCAATCTTGTTATATGGCAATCCGACCTATGTGGATATGCATAGTCCTTATCCATTTTTTAAAAGGATTTCATGAATTTCTATTTTCATGTATATTGTAGTTTATCTGCCCTGATGTATGTGCATGCAATTCCTATGTAGTCAGAGCAGGGCAAAAGTTCCCCAGGAGTTGCATTCACAGAGCTGTGAGCTGACTTGTTGGTGCTGTAATGGAATTTAGCTCCTCTACAAAATAAAGTGTTCTTAACCACTGAGTCTCCAGATCACCCAACATCTTGTTAAAATTGAGTATAAAAGAGAATTTTATTGGTCATTGGTCAGTCTGTTTCTGCATAGAATGTAGGTTGTGTTCATAGAAGCCATGCTAGGTAGCTAACATGTTTTTACAGTGTTATGGTGATTGAATGTCTCTGGCCTCATGAATTTATGTATTCATGTGTGCTTATGTATTTGAGCAAAACATACATACATGCAAATAAAAATATTACAAAGAAATCTTTAATAAAATAAAGTCAACTGTGCTCAGAAACATAAATAAATAATACAATAAATAAAAAAAATAAAAATCTGGTTAAGTAGGAACTGCCCAAACATCTGTCAAGCAATTAATATGGATTTATTTTATAATTGCAAATTATTCTATTGATCACTTCCGCTGGTTTTATGGACCACACTTTATTTACAGCTGTAACTTTTTACACTTTGTTCAATATATAAACTAAACTGGAGATTTATATTAGGTGCCATTTTTTACCTTTGACTTAAGTTCCTTGCTTACAATGTTTGAAGTGTTTAACTATTTAATGACCAGTATGTAGCTTTTTAGTTTAGTTAATTTTTATACTTAATGAGTAAAAATTGAATTGACAAATAGTGCTAGAGATTACAAACAAGTACAAATGCCCTATAGAATAAATTAATACATGGTCTATGTTTCACTCTAATTAAAACAAGGATTAATAGATATTCTCCTGTAGTGTTGTTATAATCTTTATCTAAATAGGAGTTAATAAAATAATGTCACCCTAAAAAGAAGACAATATTATAGCACACATCATCAAGTATATAAAATTAACAAACCCTTAATATAGAGAAAGCTATTTGAGACTGGAAATTATATAGTTATAGTCTTCCTCAAAGCACAGGGGATATTACAGCTACCTTATAAGTATGCTTCTGCTTTCCATATTTATGGGATTTCTCTGGAAATTCTTTTTACATGATGTAAGTTGGCATATTTTCACCACTAGTGTATGAAGTCTTTAATATGAGTATTCATTTGATGAAATAGTATGACATTTTTAGAGTTTAGTATATATTCATACTGATATGTATAAGCAAAAGTACTTATCGTATTCAAAACCATAACTAAACTAATATTTCATGTTAAAAGATTTGAACAAATGTACATAATGATTGTAACTGTCAGTACTAGTATTCAGTTGGAAACAATAGAAAATATGCTTAACAGTAAGGCTTGGTCAAATCTCAAGGTAAGAAAATAAATTATCTAGAGAATCTACAGTGATTGTACATAAATCAATGTGTGTAGAATTAAAAGTACAACAGCATGCTAAGATATACTAAATGAAAATCCTGAACTACCTTCAGAATACATCTTGACATTTCAAGTCTATGAAGCAACTTACAATATTAGAAAAAGCTAGATCCAAAAACAGCAGCTTTCTCATACTTGAAAAAAAATGTGCATTGCTCCTTGCCTTTTGCAAAGTTCTGGACTTGGCTATGTATCACAGATGAAAACGTTTGAGGTAGACAGTATCGTTAAGAGGCAGAAAATATAAAGATCAAATATCTTAATGATTATATGCTGTGTTCAAAGGTCATGCATCATGTTCAAATCTTAAAATAAAAATTCACTTTAGCAATTGATTTTTTTGTACCTGTTTACAGCCCATAAACATGTACTTTAGTGATATGTGTTATTTGTACCTATCAGAATGAAGGGTTGTTTGAAATTATTCCTTTAATAGGGACTATTGCTACTTCTCATCAAACATAAAAAATGATTAACTCTTAATTAAAGAATGAATTTCCATTTCAAATTTTTACAAAAAAAATTACTCTTCAGAAATGATGTCAAGAACTGTAATTATTTCATTCTGGTTTTAAAAATGGAAACACTAATGTGAATGACGTTTATACAGGACACACAACTATTAAGTGAGGAAAAAGGAAGGATGACATGAAATCAGTGGTTGTAAATAAGGATGGGTTTAATACAATAAAGTATAAATTATATCTGTGGGGCCGTGAAATATTTTGTCCTTTTAATAGACGTAGTTCTATAAATAGGATCATGTACAGGCATGCCTTTCAAAAAATGCCTATTGCCGTATAGTTAGACTTTTCCCCATTAGTATTTTTTAAAGTTTTGCCCTACCATTCAACAATTATAACTGTGTGTTCTCAAAGCAAAGGAGTCACATGACTCAAACATAATCTTCAGCTATATTACTTCCCCACTTTGTTACTCGTAGCATATTTCTTTCTTGTATGATATATTAACATAACATAACATAACTCTCTCTCTCTACATATATATATATATATATATATATATATATATATATATATATATATATATATATATGGGTTTATAGAACACAGGATGATGCTCAGACAATAGAATGTCAAATAAATCCCTGTATCAGGCATTGGATTTTCATTTTTTTTTTTTTTGAGTTTCTACTTATTGGGTGTCTTGAGATGCTCAAAGTGATTTAAGCTATTGTCATTGCTTCTAGTAACTTTTCTGAACTTGAAGTTGAGATCCTCATACACTTCAAGCACAGAATTTAAATAAATGGAACTAAAACAAACCAGGAAGCCTTCTTCCCTGATGAACTTATCTCATAATATCTGAAGGTGCTAATAAAAGCTTCCAAGAAGCCAAAAAAAAAACCAAAACATATGCTTACCAGATATAAAGTCTACGAAAAAAAAAATTGACCAATCCTGAAAATTATCTCTAAAGAAGAAATAGTAGCACTTTTATTTTCGAGTAACTAATAGTTTTCAAATTGGACATAAGACCTGCTGTATAAGAAGAAATTTATAGCTCACACCGTAAGCCCAGTAGCTATTGGAGACCCTGTTACTTCAACTTTTCTCAATAAGCATAATTTCTAGTTGAATTCCAATTACTTATTCTTATGCCAACAGATACATGTAACTCTCAACAATCCATATTCAAGTAATTCTTTATGTATAGTGTGAGGCTGCAGCAGAGATTTACAATGTTAAAATACAGAAAGAATAGGAGATTATATGGTGCCTGATCACAAATGGTACAATTATAATCCATCATTTGTACCTAAGGCTCAGGAACAATTTCAAAAGAGGTGTTAGGAAATTCATAAGAAGCACAAGTCATCAAGTATGCCTCCTGATAGATAGTACTTTCTAGTCATGAGGGGGATGCTCCATCCACAGAATCTTGAACTAATGGTTCCCTGAATTTGAGCTACATAGGAAAGCAATAGTGAGCATACCAGTGAGGAGAGTGAAGTTTTTCCAAGACTCTACTAGATAAAGAGCTACAGGTAATGGCTTCTCAGAGAGAGTGTGGGGACATTTTCAAATCCAATAAAAAACAGTCAGAGATATCAGAGGACAGATCCACCTCCTCCAGTCTTTGTTTGTTTGTTTTTTCCAGACAGAGTTTTCTGTGTAACAGTCCTGGCTGTTCTGGAACTTGCTTTGAAGACCAGGCTGGTTTTGAACTCACAGAGATTCTCCTGCCTCTGCTTCTCAAGTACTGGGACTAACAGTGTGAGCCATGGCTTCTACCTCCTCTGTCTTTCTATGCCTCTGCATCTTCTGGCTTGTCTGGCAACTCTGGAGTCTCTGTGGCATTTCTAGTTTTTGGAAGTTGCTTAAACTTCCTGTTTATTTGAGTAAATTTTATTTCCTTCTTGGGTCTTTGAGGAGTTGAATATATGATAGTTATAGTTTTCTAGTGACAGTTTTAGAAAAGAAGCTTTGAAGTTAAAGTGTATAAGTTTAAGAGGCATCAAAATAATAATTTTTAGTTAGTAATACAAATTAGAAAGAAAGTGAATTAGGTATAATCCTTTGGACTCATCAAAATAGGATAATTAATGAAATATTTTCTTTGAATTGTCAATTGTTAATGGACTGGACATTATTCATTTATTGTTTGTACATATTGCATATAATTATTGTACCTACTGTATATGGTTTTTCTTACTTAGCTATCATCTTTTTTAAAATTCTTTATAGAGGTGAGAGCTATGATATATTATAATCCTACCTCATCAGCTCAAACCTCCTATCTCTATCTTCTATCTATCATCTATATATCTACGAACAAGACTATAGGCATCAAGTGATTTTTGTGTGTAGGAATAATATCTAAAAATCGATATCAACTAAAGAAATAGGAAGATGAACTTTAAAGGAAGTACCAGGTCACAGGGAATTTAGAAGAGGAGTGGAGGAACTCACGGTACTAATGCACGGAATTCTCAGACACCAAAACATTCAAACACATTTTACAATTTATTATTATTATTATTTATTATTATTATTATTATTATTATTATTATTATTATTATTATTATTTGTGAGTGTGTGTTAGTATGAGCAGACAAAAAGAAGGATACTTTTGCAGAATCTATTCTTTTTCTCCAGCATTATGTTGGTTCTAGGGATCAAACTGAGGGTGCCAGACCTATGTGTCAACCACCTTTATTTGCTCATGAAGCTTCCTAGCCAGTATCTCAATGTTTTATGACTGCTGGTGCGTTGCCTGCATCTCCAGTAATCATAACAAGCACATGGTTAATTTCAGTTTTTTCTCATCCATTTATTATCTATTAATTATTATGTGCAGATAAATTTTAGCTCCCCCAAAGTTGTTAATTATTTTTAAAATATTCCTGGTTATGTGTAAAAAAATATGTATCTCTCAATGATTTTTCTTGCTACTGAAGAAAACTGATATGTGAATAAATTTCTTAGTTCTGTAAACTTTATTTATTTTACTGTTTTTTAGCTTTAGACACACTTGATTTTGAATTCATAACATTTTTTAGGCCTTACAGACCTGTGATTTTAAGAGCTCAGCTATGATTTACTATCAAATCATAAAGAAAAATACATAGCCCTTGTTATGTTTAGGATTATGTTGCTATTAGTCAATATGAAGCAGCTAACATTTTAAGAATATTGACCTTGTAGCTCACAGTGAAGTTTACGTCTTTACATACTTAAGCCTTTTAATAATCTTTTTATCAATGTTTTATAGATTTCAATATAGTTGATTTTCCCATCCACTACCCTTTTTCCTATTATGTTAAGCACCAACTGTAAAAAGCCTTCTTAGTTCATTTTTTATGGCAAGATTTTCAAAGTATGAATGCACATTAAATTTTTTCTCATCGTTATTAATATGTGACAAGGATATAATTATATTAATTTTTCTGCTGACTGTTTTGATTGTTTTTAATAACATTTTTGATTGTTCTTTGAAAATTTTATACAATACAAAGTATATTTTGATCACATTCTTCCATTACTGGTACCTTCTAATTTCCTGCCATCAGCACCTACTGCCCAGCCCATCTCCTTCCCAAATTCATGTCCCCTTTTAAAATTGATAGTAATAAATCTAATCTTCCAATTAGATATTTATATATTTGCAAGGGTCTGTGACCATTCTTTGGAGGATGAACAACTTACTAAAAGCCATGTCTTCAGAAGAGAGTGTTTCCTCATCAGCCGAGAAATGCCAGCAGCTTCTTCTCTGGCAGTTGGAATAGGAACTTCTTCATTAATTACCACTGGAATTTAACTGGCTCCATCTTATTCAGGTCTTTTACAGGTAACCGCGGGTGCCAAGAGTTCATGCGTAAAAGAGCTTTGTCAATCCAACTTGTTTCTTTTTCAAAATCATTTATTTATATATGTTTTAGACAAATTATAAATGCTGTACAGTGTGGGTTTGTAGGGGTGAGGGGCGTTATCTGTTTAAATTCTCAAGGATTTTTTCTCTATGATTACGTTGTTTCTGATGGCTATTTCTAACCTTGCATGTGTGTGTGTGTGTGTGTGTGTGTGTGTGTGTGTGTGTGTGTGTGTGTGTGTGTGCGCGTGTGCGTGCGCGTGCGCGTAAAATCTTACTCATGTTGTTGCTATATACTTCCTATATAAGTAACCATGTTGGGACATATTCCTGATAGCTCTCTGCTCTAATGCATTAACATTTTCAGCTTTCCTTCTTTAATATTCTTGTATAGTCTGTCAATAAAATTATCTGTGTTTAGTAATTAGTTGTTGGAATATTTAAAAGTGAATACAAAATAAATATTTGCAATATTCAATTTGCTTCATTTGCCTTTTAATTAATTAGAGTTTAAGCATGCTACAATTAAACTACATTTGAGCATAATATAGAGCCACATGTAACATAGGTCTGTGAAATACTGTATTATTTCCCACAACTCGTTGTTAACATCTTTACCACTTTCTACTTTTCTATGACCTAATAATGATTAATTCGCTATGAACAAATGAGAAAAGACTAAGATTGTCTTTTTCTTATTTATAAAATTTGCTTTAATATGATATTCAGAAATAAATTTACTATCTTTTTGTGTATACAAATGTAGTTTTGGAAATGAGATGATTAAAAATAACCTAATTAAAATTTGACAGTAAAGATTTTGCTTTAAGAAGGAGCTAATGAAATATGCCCCTCTGATGAAGTTATCTTATGTAATATTTTTGGGAAAATATAGAATTTATTAATTTAAAAAGTAGCATTTTGTATTTTTATAACAATATAATTCCTATTAAAACAATATACAAAGTCTAGAAATATAAAAACAATAATAAAATTAATACACAGTTTATAAATTTTTTTGCCAGAATTGAAAGGATGCGGTAAAGTAAATTTTGTGATTAAACATGATATGGCAGCAAGTACCACAAGTGCATCTTCAGTGTGTAGCAAGTCTTGTGTTCATGGTTACTGTCTGCAAAGTTTCAAATCAGAAACTTTTTATCTGTTGTCAATGTGTTATTGTTTTGGAATTGCAAATGTTATTACATCCTGTATTTGTAAGCAAAATACTGATAAAAAGCTACAATTTAATGTGTTTTGTTTGGAACTAGTGTTGTAAAGAACATAATTTTTTTCTAACTTAAGTATAAGTATTTCCTCTGTTTATATTTTTGATTTACAGGTAGTGAGGGCTCATTTGATAGCTGTTACTTAGAAGTTTTAAATTATCAGACTGAAGCATTTTGTTAATTTCTTAACACATTTTTTTCATTAAAGGCATATTAGAACCTGTTAGAAAAGTTTTATTCATCTTCAGATTATAATTAAAAAATACCGTTCATCTTGCATCAATGCCTGTGCTGTGCGATGAGTTAGTTGAGGAGCCTAATCATAGAAAACACTTTTGACCAGTGAACAACAAATTTAGGCTTGTCTCTTATTAATTTGATTTCTTTCTGAAGTTGGAGAAAGGCAGACATTTATGATTAACATAAAACATTCCAGAATGTACAATTTTTTTTCAGTTTGTTGCTGTATGATTTTAGGAACAAAAACTACTTTCCTCAAAGACACATTGTTTTCATTTATTAACCTTTATTTGAAATTTTTGTTAGTCTTTCTTCTGTGAACTACTTTTTAAACTTCTTTTCTTACTGTATTGTATTTCGTTAGAATTTCTGAATGATGTTCTTTGTAAGAAAAATTGTATCAGATATCATTGTTTACTCTTCAAGTCTGAGTAGAAAGATTTGCAATACAGTTTGCATTAGTTAATTCCTCAGCAATTGATTTGGATGAGATTGCGTTTACCACTAACTTGGGAAGGTGTCCAGTCTTGTTAGAATTTCATTTTTGTCTTTCATTCAAGTTAAATTTTTGTAGAACACAAAAATGGAAGATACAATGAGTTTAGACAACTAGTCCAGTATAAAACTGCACCTTAAGATTTGTTTATCCACAAGATTTTTTCAAAAGTTTTCTTAATAAATAGGTTAAGGTTTCATTATATGTGACTCATTTCCCTAAATATTACTGAAGAAAAAAAATCTTTATATTTAGGAACACAAAGAAGGTTGAGTGATGTGGGAATGTCTTTCTATATGCTGTGAATATTAGATATGAAACTTTAGATTCATAAGGATAAGGTAGATGATAAGAGTATTTTCTTTAAGTTTGCTAAATACAAATAGACTATATGTTGTAATTGTAATTCTTGCTTGATAGCTGTTTTGTTATATGTAATTTTGCCTTATTAAAATTGAAGCCTTCCTTTTCTTATTAGACAGAAAGGGGGAAGTGATGTGGGAATGTCTTTCTATATGCTGTGAATAGCAATCTTTAAATAAAAGAGCTGTTTTGGCCCATGACAGGTGCCATAGGAAAAGTAGGAGGAGGCATCAGAGTAGGTAGGAGGATCAGGGTGGAGTCAGAGACAGCAGGAGCCAGAAGCGCAAAGAAGCAACATGTAAGGAACACAGGTAAGCCATATGGCAGGAAAGATTAATAGAAATGGGTTGATTTAACATGTAAGAGCAAGCTAGCAATGTGCATGAGCCATAGGCCAAAAAAACGTTAATATAAGCATCTGAGTCATTTCTGGGGCCTGATCAGGTGGGTGGCTGAAGGGTCTGGGGCTGCAGGTCTGTGTTTCTGGGCCTCAGGCAGCCCTGGACCAAGAAACTACTACATTGTAACAGTTGAATTATTTGCTGAAATGATAATAATAGGGTTTTTTTCTTGTGTGTGTGGTCAGTCTGAGGAACCAGATACCTTGCAATCATATTATTACAAATGGTACAATTACATAATAAGAAATTAAAGAAAAATTTATCTGAAAAGTACTTAGTTTTAAAACTAATAAGGCAAATTACTATTAAATTCTAATTGAATTATCTTCATATGTAATCATATGAAGGGAACTAACATTGAACTAACATTTTTTCACATTGAGTGAAGTATGAGCAGGAAACAGACATGATAATTACTGTTAGTAAATTATTGACATCATTTAAGTGCAGCAAATGCATGGCTTTAAGCTACCCCAGTTTATCTATCTTTTTGTTACAGAAGACATAATTTTCGCTTTTACTTCAGGATAGTTTCTTGTACTGAGGAACTCTAAATCTTTCCCAACCCATAAATACGTGAACATAAACCCATGATTTATTGCAATTTAGCTTCTGTTTCTGTGGAGGAGGTTTACTGTTTTGAGAAAACTCATTAATCTCATTCACAGCTCGTAGTATAAACATAACCTTTAAAATATATAACAGAACAAGGTATGTGTTTGGGTGATTTACTGTTTTTGTTTTGGAAAAAGAACTAGTTGTGGTATTTTTTTCTATTCTTAGCTTTAATATTCATTTATACATTTGTGGTAATAACACAATCCAGTTATGAAATATATCATTTTAACTGTGACATCACTTTAATTTATATTTAGTATAGCTATATAGATTAAAATGTTTTGGCATGGGAAAAACTTCAAAGCAAAATACTATAGTATTTTTTGTGGTGTAAATTGGTTTCTGATTGTGAATGTAATTAAAAACCCAATTTCACATGTAGATATTTTTAAACTCCATTTTATAATAATTTAACATAAATTGACTCTATAAGACATGGACATAAAATTAGTATGTCTTGCAAAATAATTTCTTTTTTGTCCTGTCTATGTAGTTTTGCTCTGCCAATCTGTATTTTCTTACTATTCCATCTTGCAAAGTGTAATTTCCATAATGTGCCTGATTGCCCCTTGTAAATTTTATTTAAATTCACTTTTCAATCAGGTCATTTCAAATAAAACTTTAATTTTGTACAATGCTCAGTTTATATAAAAATATTGAATTAGAAATAAAATCTTTCTTTTTTTATATATAACAGTTGTTCTCCAAGTACAAAATCATTTTAGCAGCATTTAGTGGATTATACAGTAAAAAATATAAGTCATAAATAGACAACAATATTGATTATATTGGTTTTAGAATATAGGATCGAAAGTATAAACCTTATAACTTGTTAGCATCAGTTTCTAACACATGACCAATTAAAGTATTATTTAAAGTGTTAAGCATTTTGGTTGATACTTTAATATTTGTTCCATTGAAGTACTTAAGATTTCTCTTTGGCCTGGTGCAAAATGGACATTATTATTTAAAATAAACGTAGAAAACCTTTAAAATAAGACTTTAGAATGAAAGATACGAAAAAGGGAAATCTATGTTACTGTTTCTGAATTTCATTTAGAAGTAGAATATGAAAGTCGTTTTCACAGGTATCTACTAACCTCATGTCATCACACTTTCTAGCATGGCAGTAGAGGGCACTATGAGAATGTGAGAGCAAATACTGACAGTATTGGGCATTATACTAGGATATTCAACATCGAAAGAAGTGAGCGTATGTTTTAATCTTGAGTTAACCTTAATTTAACAATCCTTGAATTGAGAATAATCTGCCATAATCTGATGATGCTTACTAAATGAACACTGGGTGTTCACTTGGCTCAAATCTCAAGCTCTTGGCTTTTGATTGAAACTTCTCTGAACAAAATGTGAACATTAGGTCAATGTGAGTCAAAATATGGCTGGATTTCTACTCTCGGAGAGCTTTACACATAATGTTCTGACAAACTGATTCTTTCCATCTGCCCCTTGTTTCTTGTCTGTAATCCTAGATTGGATAGAGCATATGGGATATCATAATAATTAATTTACTAAGACCCTTATTCTTTCTGCCAACAACAAATTACTTTTGGAAGATAAAATCTTAAAATCAAGCATACCACTATAATTATGCTGTCTCAGAAGTATCTCAAGTTATTGTTACATGTCAATGGCAATTTCCATGCAAGATTTTAGCTAAAAATACAATCAAGCATGCTTCAAAATTACAGCACCCGTGTTTGAATGCTTACTTTTATAGTTGCTTTGTACATTGTAATCCTAGTCCAGGAATGGAAGAAAGTTTTTCTAACCAGTTCTCTTAGGCACATTACCTAAACCATTTCTGAGCTATGTGCTTTCAGGAAATTTGTTCAAGATTCTGGTAATTGTTTGGTTAATATCCTATTTTGCATTACACTGGTTTTTTGAGCGATTGTTAGTTTTCTGTTGGCATTTAAGATGAAAAAAAAAAAAAACCAAGATCAATATCTGCTAGCCTTACTCTACTTATTATATCCTTAGAGATTTGGTTTCTATTCATCTCTAGACAAGAATAATGGGACACAATCATTTTCCAATTTATACTTGGGAAGTAGAGGTAGAATGATTTCTACAAACTTAATGTCATCCTTTGCTACATGGTAAGATCCCATCTTAAAAATAAATTAATTAATATTTTTAAAATATTACATTTTTTTCTGAGAATTCCCATGCTCATCATGACCAAGATAAAAAATATGCCAACGTGGGACATTGTTTTTAAATTATCACGTACAGTGTATTAATGTACGTATATGTTATAAGAGAATAAAGAATTACAGTCTATGGTCAAACAACTATGACTAAGAAGGAAGAGTTTCTATGTGTCCTGCTGTGTCTAATGACCTCCACTGATTCCCAGGATAAACATCCTGAAAGATGTTCTCTAACCTCTGTACTCATGCAAACACACACACACACACACACACACACACACACACACACACACACACACACACTCCAATATAATTAAAACAATTTCTAAGTCATGAAAAAAAGGAAAAAAGGTACAGAATGTTATATAGGCATACGTGCTAATGAATTACTTTGGTAATATAATGAATATATTACCAAAATATATTGTCATTTGGGAAAGAATATACAAATACAGAGTTCAAAAATTCATACTGAATTGACTTCTGTTAATATATTAATATTCATAAAGTTTTAGCTTGTATGAACTTGTGAAATATATTACATTCTGGATTATAAACATGTGAATGAGTTACTGATCAGTTTAGTAGCAAGAAGTATTAGTTATACAGTGCTTAAAAGTGATCCAAGATCCTGAGAATGCTCCAAATATCTTATTATATATAGGATTCTTTCTCACTTTGAAAGTTGAATTCGTAATTTGATCTCAAATCAAGGGTTACACAATAATAAGATAAAGTGTTATTATGACATCATTACTTATACAGTCGTTCCCTCTGAACCATATCCTGGCTGTCCCATATCTTTTTGTAAGATTTTCCTGCAGTGATAATAATAGAGTGATTGATTTTGTCCTGAGACTTCCTTTATAAAATCAGGAAATTATCAGTTTATAGGCTGTACTCACTGTATTCTATAAGTCATTATCTAAATACGTTCCTGCTCCTGGGACTTCCACAGTAAAATAAATGTCTTACTTCCAACCAGTTTCATCAGATCAGCAATTTTACTGAATATTTTTTTGCAAGCATTACATTTTGAAAGCAACATTAAATAAGCCTTAGTTTCTGTTTAAACAAGGAAAATGAATACACATGATGTGTTAGGTGCATATCATGCATCAGGCACTGTAATGATGCTTTTTATGCATCATCTCATTTAATTCCCAGAATGTCTATGTTCACTGAATCTTAACAGCATTTTATAACCAGGTAACTGATACTCAGTGAACTCAAAACATTGCTGAATGTAGAGTCTGTACTGAAACCCAAACCCATGAGATCATTATTTTTGTTCAACCTTATCTATCTAGATCACATGCACTACTGCAGATATCCTTTCTGATGCCTAGGCCATTGGGTACATTATTAGAGACAGTTTTGAATGGAGTTATTTTATTGGAACCCATAGTCCAGGGGAAACTGTTAGGAATAATAATTTTTTTTAATTTAGTATTTTATTTATTTATTTATTTTTAAAAATGTCATTTTTATCTATGTAACCACCCGATCCAAACTTTTTCATTACCTTCTCTCAATATTGGATCATTTCATTAATTTTTGTATTAACTAAGGGGCATACTAAAAATGGGAAATAATGCTACATTAAGATTTCATGATCATTTGAAATAGCATCTGAACCTAGGCAAAAATTGGCTCCCTAAAAGAATTTGCCTCTACCTAAGCAGAAAAATTCACAGTCATTATTACTCAAGCATTGTTGTGATGGTCATTTTTCCAGACATATATTTTGCATGAATGTTCCCTCAGAAGAAATTTCCCATAAGTAATAATATCAAAATTATTTTATTTAAACTGAGATACAGGTTTTGCCATTTAAATTTGTAAAATATTTGTATTTAATAAAAGGAAGCGTTTCCCTCATTTACTACTTTCCATAAATTTAATAAACCTTTATTTGGATGTGCTTACTTAAAATGTTTACCTTTTGTCATTTGGCTTGATTAGTCACATATTTATCTTTATTTTACTTTATATTTATCGGTTATCTATGAATTCAGATATAAGACAATATGTAAATAATAGGATGAATGCATAAATAAGAATAATTTTGCACTACTGATTTTTGGGCCTTGTAAAACTTTAGAGCCACTCTGATAGTTCTGAAGGACACAATTTTGAATGCTTAGTTTAAGCCGTTATAATCAACTGTCTAGATTTTTACTGTAGCTTCCAAATTGACCTGTTTGGTGCTTCTCATGTGTTCTAGAATTTACTATTTATCCATATCAAATCTAACATGATATTTTTAAAGATTAATTTATTATTTTCCAGGCCTTCAAGATATTTTCAAAGAAAAATTTCAAATTATTTACCCACTATAGGATATTATTTATAAAGTCACCTCTCCCTGTATTTACAAACTTCTCTAAATCACTGATTTTGAAAAAGATAATATGTTCTTGTTTTTAGCCTGAAATAATCTTTTCTGTCTTTACCATCCAAATTAGCCAGATGGGCAGTCCAGTCTTATCTACAAAGATTCTGTATGTGTGTGTGTGTGTGTGTGCGTGTGCGTGTGCGTGTGTGTGTGTGTGTGTGTGTGTGTGTGTGTGTGTGTGTGTATGTGTGTGTGTGTGAAGTGCCATCAAACACCATTCATTCTTAACTATATCACTCTTACAAAAGTCATTTTAATTATAATCCTCATTACAATTTATAATCACATACTTATTTCCTATGTTTTCAAAACTCCAAATTTCTGAAAGTTGGAGAGAATTCCTGATATTTTTATCACTTTGAACCTAGCATTTTTATTAACTTCCTTTGTTCTATTAATATACAATATTGAGTAATTTCTAGTACACTTTTCATAAAACACAGACAAAAATAGTCATTGTCACTGTATTGTTTGACAATTTAAAGTACAAACATATTTGTTTAATTAAAGACAGAATTAAGTGTGTGAGGTCCAGAGAGTTAATTCTGTGGGAAAAGTGATTGCTGGAACCAGAATTAGAACCCAATTTTAGGATCTTCAGGCTCATGTAAAATCTCAACATGATGGCGTGTATCTGTATGCAGAGCAAGGAAGTACAGCCGGGAAGACTCTAGGGACTGAATCTGCAGAAATCAGAGCACTTTAGATTCACTGAGAAGACCTGCCTCAAAATATAACAGGGCGAATATTCAAGTACACTGAGTGTGGACTTCCTCTCCTCATATGAACAAACATTGTAATAGATGCCCAAAAACGTGCCTATGAAGATAGCCGCAGCATATGTTCATGCACAACTCAGCCTAAGGGGGCATAGGATAGTATTATTTGGTAAATTATGCTCCAAGTTTTTATGTGAAGTCCAAATTCTTGCCTTGTGAGAATTTTAGGAAGTCAACAGAAAATGTATTAAAGAATGGCAATTATTTGACATCCAATGGCTCATCATAGTATGTGGCACAGAATTTTTAAAAAATAATTTATTCAACTTTATTTCATGTGTGTGGGTATGAAGGTGTCACATCTCCAGACTTATAGACAGTTGTGAGTTGCCATGTGGGTTCTGAGAATTGAGCCCAGGTCTTCTGGAAGAACAGCCAGTGCTCCTAACCTCTGAGACATCTCTCCAGTCCTTGGCACAGAATTTTTATGTCACAGCTATCCATGAAAAAGATATATAAGCTCATTTACGTTAACATACAGTTATACATATTAATTTAATGGTAACAAAATGAAAGCAAGTTTCACTACCTTTTATCTCTTATAATGTAGACACTGTCATTGATCTGCCTAACACTTTGCAATGCTTATTCTTTTTAATGACATTTAAATAAGGCCCTAAATATCCTTAATTTGAATGTCCTAGCTATACACTTGTTGCTCATATCCGAATTATTTTTAAAATATCATGTGGTGAGACTGCCATTTTAAGAGCATATATGCTAAGAGGGTATCTGCTTCTGAAAAGATCCAAATGTATTTAAAACAAAATGGCATATAGGAACAGAGGTCCAATCATTAACAGTTTGCACAATTGTGCTTATAAGTAAAATATTTTATTAAATTTGTTCAAATTCTATCTCTATCTTTGCATCCTTCAATATTAACAATAAGAAACCAGGAATTGCTGACTTGACAGTGTTCTGTATTACGTTTGTGATATCAAAGGAGGTTATGAAAATGAATTCACCATAGGAACTCTATTGAGTTAGTTACTGTGATTCACAAGTTTATTATGGTTATAAAGCAACATGAGACCGTAATGCTAGACACTCATATGTACAACAAATGTTCACTATCTCTCTCAGCACATTGTAAAGAAGGACTGTGCTGGGAGTTGCATATGACTGAATGTAGTAGTTGTCTTACCATTGAAGGAAACCTGCGGTTACTCTTTGTTTTGCTCACATGTTCATTTTCCCCAACTAGACTATTCCACTGTTTCAATTGCCCAGACAAAGCATTCTCATTGTAGACTAAAATTCTGGAATTTCCTCTTCCTCTTGGAGACCATAGAGAAATGGTATAGATCTGATTTTCAAACATAATGGGGCTTGTCATGGAAGTGTTAAGCAAACTGAAGGAACTGAAGTCAAGAATGCCAGGGAACTGGGGAAAGAAGAAAATCCAACACTGCAGAAACTGAATTATGCCCCTGGTATATCCAAATCAGCCAGCATGCATTTTGACTAAAACATGAGTACAAAAATGCCTGCCAAATGGCCAAGGTCTGTATGAAATTTTGTTTATAACACTAGATTCCTTGTAACCAGGCAATTCCACATTGTGCTGGAGAAGTAATTTCTCTTTCTGTTCAGTGTTTTGATTTTTTTGTGCACTTATCTTCTTTTATATGTGTGATGATATGTTTTCATCTTGAAAAATAAATCATACCTGAAAAAAACACACTTTCTTCATAATCAACTTTTATCAAACTGTGTATTTCCAGAAAGTTCTTTTAAATGAAATTGGCACATATTCTTTTTGAATGTTGTGTAAGATAAATATTTTATTTTAGTAAATATTTGATTTATAATATGGATGAAAGTACATCTTTAAAATATGTGTAAAATATAATTCAGTTTGCTTGAAATTATTGCAAAAGTATTATAATCATTCTTTTTAATTATACATTGATATGGAGAGTGTATAAAAAGTTTGTTGTTTAGAGAATGAAATGTGAGCATCAGTTCATCTGTAATATTCTTCTATTTTTATTAACACTTCTTTATTTTCATATTTTGTTTAGCTCCATGCGAGGCTATCATATTTGTTTGGTACCTCTTGCTTTCCTCGATAGCTCAATGAAACTAAATAAGAAAAACAAATGATTATTGAGGATGAACTTATATGAATATTGTATCTTCTTTTGGAGAAAAAATATCATTAAAATACGTAACTCCAGTTCATATACTAAGCTGATATACTATATATCTGGAAGACCTAATTAACATGACTATTATATGATAAACATACGAAACTATGACTTGTAATTCCTATCAACCTAGAAAATTTAAAGACTAAGGCTTATATTTTAAAGGCAGAAAGTCTATACACAGATGTAGTTTGGGACAATGACTTCAATCAGGACATTATACAAACATCTTAAGCAGAGGTAGATATGACATGTAGTAGAATATGTCAGGTGGATAAGCAGCCTTCACATACTTCCTAGCCCTAGAGAATATGGCATTTAATGTTTTGTTATTCGGAATTTGGATCCAAGAGACACGGTCATTCCTGGAAGCATCTTTCCTTTCCTGAGATGATGTTGGGCATTATAGACACTTCACTTGGAGTCGGTCTTTCTTGGTGGATAATGGCCTGTTGGACAAAGAAGCAAGCACCCTTTCCTTAACTGTTGACAGCAAGCATACTGTCTGATCCAGATGAGCAGAATGAAAGAGAGACTGCTGAAATCTGCCAAAACAGGATAAGACAGTTTCTCAAAATACCCTGCTTGCGAGGAGATGTCAGATATACTAGGCCTATATTCAAAAAACTGGTTGCTACAATTATACAGAAAAACTGTGGGCGACTGTCCAGGCAGCTGGCTGTCACTGACTTCTTTTACTAAATGCTGGAAGTTTGTGCCTACAAACTCAGGTAATATATTTTACTTCTCAGGTCTTTGATCTGCTTGCAAACTAGCTAGCTAAGGTTATATGTACCATAATGTTTCTGGTTCTGACTTGCCACAGGGTCTACTGCCACTGCTTATCTGGACCAGAAATCAAAATTTCCCAATGAAACACATTAACGCTTACATTAATTACATACTGTTTGGCCTATGGCTTAGGCATACTGCTGGCTACCTCTTTCATCTTAATTCAACCCATTTTCATCAATTTGTCCTGCCACGTGGCCTGTGCTTACCTATTTAGTTACATTGATTCTTGGGCAGCCTGATGGCATCTCTGTCTGACTCTTCTCCTACCTATTCTCCGATTTCCCTGCCCACTTCTACAGTGCCTACCATGGTCAAAACAGTTCCTTTATTTAACAGCATACAGAAAGACATTCCCACATCAGTTATGACCATCTCATATCTTAGCTATGAGCATTTAGGTACTAGATTCATATTTTTCAAGATAGACAGCTTACGAGTAATCTCTGCATATTGTCACTTACCAGTGTTCTGGACATGTAATATATGCTTTGTGTTTGTTGCTTTTGTTAGTTATAGTTTGAACTTCTTTATGTCATTTGTCTTTTCCCTCTCCTGGACATTAATTTATAATTGTATATAGTTTTATATTTAGGTTTAGAACTTTCCTATTTAGACGAAAATAGGAGCTGTAGTGGAAATCAGGCAATCTCACCCTGACCTAGAAGTATGGCCTTTGTCTTTGCTTCATTTCTTTCTGTACCTGCCATTCCCTGGATTCCATGCTTGTTATCTAGAGTGCCTTTCCTGTGGCGGCATCAAAGTTTTTCTTGCAAGTTCTCCTTTAAGGATTTTCTTTGAAGGGGGCCTTGCCTTAGGGAGCAGAGTAGCCATTCATGGAGGATCAGTCAGGATTTTATTTGGGGAGATTATAGCTGGAAGGGTTGGCGTTCAGGGTCTGATGAAGTTACCGCTGGGTGCAGGTCAAGAGAGCTGTGGCTCAGTGTAGCTCCTGAGCATCTATGGACATCCTCGTTTCCAACATGGCATGTGTGTCAAAGAAATTGATTATATATTTTTTAAAGCATGCCTTTTGATTCTGTGTATTTCCTTAGGGTCTATTGTAGTGTCTCCATTTAATCTGGATTTTATTAATTTAGAACATCTTTCCCTATTTTTTGCTTCTGTTAATTTGGCTGAAGATTTGTTAATCTAATAAAAAAACCAGGTCTTCCTTTCCTTGATTCTAGGTATTAATTTTCTCCCTTCTTCTTTTTTTTTTATTTGTATTTCACTGGATTCAGCCCTAATTTTGATTATCTCTTTCTTTGCGTCAATTTTTTGGGGCATTGGGGATATTGCATGTTTTTGTTTTCCTAAGTCCTTAAGTAAGATCATGAAACTAGTAACTTGAAATCTATCATATCTTTCGATGTTAGTGACTTAGTTCTATAAACATTTCTCTTATTACTGACTTCATTGTGTGCCATAGATTTTGGTATTTGTTATTTAATTTTTATTCAATTCTTGGAATTTTAAATTTTTTTCATGTGTTATTTCCTTGACTTAATTATCATTAGACAAAGTATTGTAAATTCTTTAGATTCTATTACGGTTACTATCTGGTTTCATCAAATTGTGAAAAAGTAAATTAAATGATGTTATTTACATTATCTTATTTTTTGATACTTGTTTATATCCTAAAACCCTAATACTCATGTGCTGCAATGATTAACATTGTTTCCTAACTGTTGGGTGAAATGTTGAGAAATATCATTTAAGATCATTTGATTAGCGATGTTTATTTTATTATTTGTGTGTGTGTGTGTTTATAATTTTTGTCTACATGATCTGTCTATTCCTAAATGGGGAGTACTGAGGTCATTCCTAGTAATGTTGGTGGTAGGAATCTGTGTAGTTAATCTAATAGTCTGTCTTTAATGAGGTTGGGTAAAACTGTTTAGTGTATCTATGTTTAATATTATTGAAGTAATGATTACTCAGAAATGGAGTATGTCTTTTCAGGCACTCTGCTTTCAAAATTTTTTAATGTGAAAAATGCTAGTTAAATAAATTATTTGTCATTTCTTTATTTCAGCTTTTAATTTTCTTTTCTTATTATATGTTTAGTTCATAATATATCACATGGAGTTTCTTTTCTCATCTAGTCTACTAGGTGTTCTGTAAGCCTTTCATACCTGGTTGGGAGAGTTTTGGGAAATTTTATTCTATGAGTTTAATAAAATGTTATATATAAATATAAAATAATAGATTTTCTTGAAACTTTTACAAACATTTTTAGTATCAGTTTTTATTTTTTCCCCTTCCTTCTTTATTCCCAATCCTAGATGTCCTCCTCATCTTACTCACTTCCCTTTCTTATCAATTATATTTCACTTTTCTCCTCTTTAGGACTTCAGACTTCATGTTATGGTACTTTTAAAAGTATTTTCCTAGACATTGCCTGAACAGGACTTCCTTCCCCTCTAATCAAATGAATGATCATTCTAATTATAGAAACGTCATCAAGCAATAGATAGAAGCAGAAGCAGAGATCCAGAGTAAGTCCAGCTCCTGGTCCAGCTGAAGAGAAGGATAAGAGATTATATGAGCAAAGGGATCAGGATCATGAGGAGGAGACTCATAGAAACCACTGACCCCAGCTACTGGGGGCTCCCTAGCTCTGAAGTGATAGCTGAGCAACCTTCGTTGATACGAACTAAATCCTCCAAATGTAGATGACATTTGAAGGTGCAGGTGGTATACGGAGCCTCTTGTAGTAGATTCAGAGTTTATTCCTGGTACATCTCAAACTGACATCTCAATATCCATTCCCTACAGAGGAGCGCCTTATTCAGCCTTTACACTGTGGAAGGGAATCAGACTAGCTCAATTAGAATATACCAAACTAAAGTGACTCACGTCGGGATCCCTTGGCCTCCCTGGGGAATGGATGGGTGATTTGGGTAGTGGGGAGGCTGAGGGAGGGCTAAGATGAGGGAAGAAAGGGCAAGCAGTGGTGTGTATGAGAAAAAAATTAAAAGGATTAAGACACAGAAAAAACCTAAAATCTATCTGACACGGTCTTAGAAAATTCTGTATATGAGCATCATAAAGAAATACAATGTTAAATAACCAAAACGTGTTTCCTGATTTCTGAAATAACTTGTGGTTGGATATTCACATCTGAATATTTGAAACTAAAAACACAGATGACAGAAAACATGTGACATCTGTCTTTTTAAATCTGTTACCCCAGTTTAATATTCTCTATTTCTATCCATTAGTCTGCACATTTCATGATCTTATTTTTCTTGAAACTAGAATAATAATACATAGTATATTTATATCATGTTGCCTTATCTATTTATCAAATGAAGTAGATTTTGATTGTTTCCTTTTCGGATGATAGAGGTTATGTTACTGGTAAAATTTATATAGGGAAAGGTAGGGCAAACTGTTGACTCTGTCTCTGATAAAGCGGCGGCTTCAGAGGAGAGGAAACAAGAGCAAGGAAGTGTCACACAGCTAGAACACCTGAGTTTCTGTTGAGATCTATAGACTGTGGCTTAAGTTAATGGTTAAGAAAACAGTTGAGTTCCAAAAGATAGTAGAGATGACTGATTGTTTTTTATATCAAAAGACTAGACTTATGTTTGGTTAAAGATAACTACTAAAATCTTGATCCTTTCTTTGTAATTACAAAATACAGCCTGCTAGAAAAATAACTGGCTGAGAAAAATACCTCGTTGCTCATAAACTGTTAATCTATAAAACTTTACTTGGACATCAATGTAGTTGGGTTCTTAGAACAACTTGTTTATTACCTGAAATTCATAAAACATTAAATTATGTAAGGAATACGAAAAGAATGATGGATTTTTTATTTGTGTACATTATAATCGTTCATTTGAAAAATAGAATATAACCACACTGTAATTTTTATATTGCTTGAAAATTTTTGCTGGGGTATATAAGCTAAAAGGAAAAAATTAAGTTACTTAAAAGGAAGCCATCAAGACATATAGAAGAGTCACACGAGATAGACATAAAAAGGGAAATAAAGAGTGTGACCAAAGATAATGAAAACTCATATTGTGTGTGTGTGTGTGCGTGTGTATGTGTGTGTGTGTGTGTGTGTGTGTGTATTTCCCTCTCTCACAAGCCCAAAGTGTTTAACTATTCACACCCCTGATGGCTTCAGAGAATTAAATTTTGCTTCCCCAGATAGAATGCCTTTCTCCAACAACTCCATAGGTTTTTCCTAAAGCCTTGTTCTGCTGGAGTCTGGTCCTCAGGTCAAAGAAACTTCTTTTCAGTTTGTTCATGGGCACCAAGGAGATGACTAAGACAGTATAGGCTGTTATCATGACTGAGACAGCATAGGCTGTTATCATGACTAATATAGTATAGGCTGTTATCGTTTTCATTGTTGACCTTGTAGAAGTTGAAGGTTATTATTGTTGAAGTCCTATAGTGATATGTTATATAAATAATAAAACCAGTCTGGAATATCAGAGAAGAGATCTACCCATAGTCAATCCAGGATAATCAGAGAGTGGTAACTCATGCCTTTAATTCCAGCACAGAGAAAGACTATGCCTTTAATCCTAGGAGATCTGAATTTGAGGCCAGCTTGGTTTATAGAAGGAGTTCCAGGCTCTCAGGCAGGTGTGGTTGACTATGCCTTTAATCCTAGCAGATCTGAATTTGAGGCCATCTTGGTTTATAGAAGGAATTCCAGGCTCTCAGGTAGGTGTGGTTGCACCAAGCCTTTAATCCCTTAACTCCAGATACAAAGATCTTTCTGTGTTTCTGTGAGTTCAAGGCTAACTACCAAATATTAGGAGCCCACACCTTTAATCTTAACTTGGATGTGATACAACTGCATGTAGAAGGTATTTAAGGCAGGTGTAGGAAGACAGATGAGGCAGTAGAAGCCATGAGAAGTGAAACTGAGGAAGCTGGAAGACAACTGGGTGAGATTTGACTGTAGTCTGTTTCCTCTCTCTTATATTCAAGCCATTCCCCAATATCCGTTTCTGAGTTTCATTTCTTATAGCCAGAATTCATGCAACAAAGACCCTATGGACCTGATCACATTTACACATCAACATTGGACTTGGAAGATTAAAACTAGATCTGACCTGAAATTGTTCTTCTTTAAAGTTAGTGTTCTTGATAACAGAAGATATTATGTAAATTTTCAAAGTGGGCCAAATATTGGCAGTCTTACCTGTCTTATGAAGCATATGAGCCATATCAAGGACAATCATGTGAAGATATCTGTAAAGGTCAAATAGTGGCACTCATATCTCAGTGGTATCTACAGCTTTCTGATTGACTTAAGACTTTCTGATTGACAGGAAGCAAAAATAGTTGGTACTGGTAACCTAGCCAATTACCAGAGACTAGAGATTTTATGTATCTTCTAGATTAGCCTACTTGTATCATTTTGTTAGGACAATATACTTCTTAAGTGCATTTTAAATACATTTTATAAATTTATGATAATATTATACAAATATAAATGTATAGCTCCCAATCCTTGTTAAAGAAACTTCTTTTTACATTGAACATAGATCAGCACAGAAATTCAGAATATAACAAAATATAGATAACCCCTGATCATAAGGTGCCTATCCCCAAAGATAAGTCAACTACTCCAGTAGTTAAGTCTCAGGAACATCACCAAAGGTGGTGGAGGGAAGAAATATTGTAATAGCCAGAGAATGAAGAAGTCTGCTATTAGGTTATGTCTCCTACTAGTGACAGGAAAGTTATATACAGGATACTACAACAATTTGGCTACATAACAAAATAAGAACAATAACATGTCTAAATAGATTTGGAAATGTAAAAGGGAAAAATCTCAAATGGGCCCACCCCTAGACAAACAATATATTCCGTAAAGGACTACTGAGCAAGAGAGGATTAATTTTCCCTAGGGAGGAACCTTCAAATTGACTGTTCAATAACCAAGTGGTCAGCTTTGTCATTATGAATATACAAACAACAGTAAAAGAATTCAGCATGTTCCATTAATATAATTACACAGTTATATATGTAAAAATGACAATCAAAGAGAAAGACTATGGATTGATGGGGAATAACGAGGCAATGGAGTGGTTGGAGGGAAGGAAATGGAGAAATTATTGAAAGGAAGAAGAATAAAGAAATGATTAATTTGTATTTTAACTAAAATAAATGTATCAAGAAAAAAGAAAAATAAGCATAAGTGTTGAAGTATATAAAAATTGAATGATAACTAATTTATTTTTAACTATATATCTAAGAACTAATTGGTTTTATTTATCTTATACATCATATAAGAACTTAAGTGTATAGTAATTTTTATTACGACTAAAATAAATTCTACAGAGAGATTTAATTGCAGTTGGATAATCTGTTCCATTCACATCAATTATGAAATCAGGTGGGCCACATGCTTACAGAAATATATTAATGTATTTTCAAAATAATAATTCTTTAATTATCCTGGATAATTGCAAAGCAGATTTTGCAGTATTTTAGAAAGTATAAACAGTGACAGCTATTCTAGATCAATACAAGAATGTAATGAGCATTCCTTTCTTCTTCTTTATTGTGTTCTTTTTCTATTATACAGATAATTTAGACTTTTCTACTTTTCATTTAATTAGACTTTTCAAGTATCAATGGTAAAGTATTTTTTAACATCATTAAATTAAATAATAAAAATATTTTAAATAATTGAGCAAAAGGTAAAGCTTTAAGATACTTATTTGACCTGATGGTTTATTAACAGTTGTTTTTAAATACTCAGGTCATAAATAGCCACATATTTATTTCATCAGTCAATTTGTTTCTGATCAATGGCTGACTAGAATCTTATGAAGTCATTGACACAGAAAAAGGGCCACTTAAGAATTTCTGAATGTGGCCCAAGGATCATTATAAATAATAGAGCACATCACTTTGGCAGGAAATTTAATAAATTAAAAAGAGACAAAATGTATGAAGTGTACGAAGAAGTACATAGAAAATGGGGAAAGGTTTATACTTTGAAGATGAGTTCTATACTCTGTGTTATGCTAATGAGCCCCAAAGCCAGCAATAAATGTCATAAAATCACAAGTCATTTGTATAACTGTATTGTTTGGGCTCCTAAACTGTACCATATTTTTTTTGGGGGGGGATCTGTTTATTATCTGTAAGTGTGCATTTTCTTAATAAACACTCTTTCCTTTGTAAAAGCTATTTTTCTATTCAACACTTTGTTCTAGAGTACAAGAACATGAAAGTCTTTTTTGGTACCTACTGAAACGTGAAAATATCCATATCAATATTGTTGATGATATAGGTACAACCAGTCAAACCCATTAGAAAAATTATTAAGTAGCTTTTAGTAGCATTAAAGGTAATTACAATGCCAGTTAGCAATCCTACTAAACATATTTGTCACACAAAAATAACAAGTCTAGTCACAGAAATGATAATATTAGAAAGTATTTATTTAAAGATAATATAAAACTAGAAAAATATAAATCTTTTTCTTAGAATGAATTAAAATACTGTCAGAAGCTTTACTACATGTGTGATAGTAGAATTATTGACTCATTAATCAAGCTCTTGTTAATCTTCTAAAACCTTTTCTAGATCATTGGAAGTTAGACAAAATTGTTTGTAATAGGCCTGAAAATCTATGATATACAAACATTACAGGATATAAAAGGACCCTTTACACAATCTATTACACAAATTTAGGCAGATGTGTGGTTAGAATTGTGTTGAATATAGTGTGTCATAAATATATGTCTTGATGGCATTTATACTTTTCATATATACATTTATAAAATTTTCTATTAAAATTACTATTTCCATTACTAATTACTATTACTAAAGTTGACTATTTCTCCAGACCTATCTTGACTAAATGAAATCTTGCAGCAGAGATTGTTGTGTTGACCTCTAGAAGATACTGACATAGAAACCATGGGCAATAAAATAAAATGTAAGTATACAGCCATAACAAGGTATACAGGAATGCAACTTCAGCATTTCCTCCTGGAGGTTGGGGGAAGAAGGAGTGTTGTCAAACCCTCAGTTGAGATTCCAGTAACAACTGTTGTGGTTGTTTGATTGGGAATGGCCCCTACATGTATATATTTGGATACTTAATTGATAGAACTATTTGAGAAGAATTACCAGCTCTGGTCTGGTTGGAGATGCATCACAGAGAAAGAAGGTTTGAGTTTTCAAAAGCCCATTGTTTCTATTCAGCTCCTTACTTCATGGTTGTGTATTATATATCTAAGCTCTCAGCTACTACTTCAACATCATGCTTGCCTGCCTGTTGTCATGATCCCTGAAAAGATGATCATGGCCTCTAACCCTCTGGATCTGTGAGTCCACAAATTAATACTTTCTGTTATGAGTTACATTGGTTATAGTGAATTGTCACAGCAACTGAAAATCAGCTAAGACAGATGTTTATATCTGGGGAAGGGCTATTTCTCTGGTGGGACTCATAACGCTGTTTTGTTGTTGTTTGTCTGTTTTTAAGAAAAGTAGAAGTTTGGGGACTTTGAACTATAAAAGCAGCTGAATACTCTTAAGTACAGCTTACTGAGTCATTCTAGGATGAACTTTGTAGAGAGCAGTGATGTGAAAAATGTCAACTATGAAGCAGTTCAAGAGATTTCACACAACAATACAAGTAACGGAGCTAGAGAACATTGTGGTATTTTGACAAAGCACATTTTTTTTTTTTGGCAATGTCCTAAGAATTTTCATGGGATTATTGAAAATATTTGAATTAATTTTAAGACAGAATAGTGTTTACCCTGTCTTTTTTTTTTCCTTTTTAGCAATTACTCTCATTCAAATCTATAAAGAAAAGGTAGCAAGTGGGTCAAAATGAAATACAAAATATACAATTTGAGGAGAAAATTTATACCAGATGATTTATAATTGAAGCCTTGATATGTGCTGAAAGAGAAAGAGGTTGGTTAGATATGGCATTGTGTTTTTATGGTGGGACTCCAACATATTCTACAACTTGTGGAAAGCAAAATCTTGAGAATTATCATTGCTTAAAAAGCAACAACAAATCAAAGCTAACTCACAAATGCAATTAATTCAAAGAGGAGCCACATTCTGTCTCAACCAGTCATCAGATATGGCAAGTATCTTCTATGTGATTCTGTCATTAGAGTCTTTAAGGATAATGAATTCATCAGTGTTCGTCAGGGAATGAGATGAGGCTTATGACAGGCAGTTCCTTCATGGGTGACTGCAAAGGCTATTGAGTGACACAGTGAATTAAGGCTGGATTATGCTGAGAACCCTAAGAGTTTGAAGATGCCAAGGCTCATAGAATATCTGCCAAGAAGACCTGAGAGATAGGTTGAACATACCAAAGAGAGAAATGTCTTGCTTTTAGCAAAGCTGGAAGGGTAGAAGTATTTAACCCCGTGTCATAAGACTGGAGAGGTCCAGGATTTCAAACTTGCCCTGTTGCAATTCTTTCTTGAATGGTCAGTACTTTCCAACTTTACACAAATTCATTTCTCTTGGAATGCCAACATATATTCTGTGACATTGTATGTTGGAAGCATGTGAATTTCTTTTTAATTTTATGGAGGTCATAATTAAAAGATTGCTTTGAGTCTCAGAGAGTGCTTTGGACTTTTAAAACTGGGTAAAGACTGTGAAAGACTTGGGGTCTTTTGATGTTGGGTTAAACATATTTTATGGCATAATATGGGATGAAGCCCATGTGGAAATTCAGTAAATAAAGTTTTCCAGGAAATAGAACATTGTGGTTTGAGTGAAACTGCCCCTCTAGGTTGATATATTTTAATGCTTATTCCCAGTGCATCAACGTATTTGGGAAGGATTAACAACTGTGGCCTTGGTTGGAGGAGGTCAGGAACTGAGATTTGCCTTTGAAGTTTCAAAAGCCCATCCAATTCCCAGTTATATCTCTGTTTTATGATTGTGCATCCTATGCAAGCCTCATTTACTGCTTCAGTGTCATGCCGTGATTGCCTGCCTATTGCCATGTACTCTAAGCCTATGGAATAACAAGCTCCTATATTTCATGGTTGTTGAATTGCTTGTTTTGTTTTTTATTTAGTAAGTTTTTTTGGTCATGGTGTTTTGTCAAAGCAATTAAAAAAAAATGAACAATTTGTTCCCACTCCAATGGTCAGACACTCATGGTCAAGGAGGATGTTAGAACACGTTGGAATTTGAAAGTTCAGCAAATAAAGTTTTCCAGTGATGTAGCTTTCAGGTATGGTCACAATGTTAGAGAGTTACGTTTTTGTTAAAACTCTGCATGGATGCTGCCACCGATAACTCCAAGAAATTCATTTATTCCCTGTAAATTTATTCTAAGTTTGGGTGTACATGGCAAGACTTTGCAGTAGATAGACAACTGGCTGAATACTTTAAAGAAAGTAAAGGATGTAAGTTTTCATTTATACAAATTCTGATTATTTGTAAATATAATTATAGTATCAGCAGTGAATAATACTTAAATACAGATTAACTATAGGAATTAGAACATTAAAACTTGTTCACAATGGAAAGGAAAATCATGAACAGAAGATTAATTTCCTAATATATCTGATTTATTCCCATTGGCATAAGGTGAAAGATCTGAAAATATTAAGACATTAAATTCAAAATATAATGTGTAGTACGAGGTTTCTGGCCTAGACTTTCCGGCCTAACCTCAAGGTCTAGGCCCACAGACCCGCAGACCCGCAGTCGCACAGTCCTACAGAGACACACAGAGGCTTTCATTAGTTTTAGGCTGATCAGCTTCAGGCCCAGGCATATCACTTGCTAGCTCTCTACCCTTTATCTAACCCATGTCTCTTGTTCAGCCATGCGGCTAGGTACTTTTTCTTAGGGCAGCATAGTTGTCCTCTGCTTCTTCCAGTGCTTCTCTCTGGAATTCTGTCTGGTGGTCTGTTCTCAGAGTTTTTAGTCTGGTAGCCCCGCCTACACTTCCTGCCTGCCTTTGGCCAATCAGCTCTTTTTATTAAACCAGTGGGTGGGACAGTTATTTACCATGAGACAACACAATACCCTTACAATAATGTGTATACCAAGAGTATATAAGAAATGAACAAATTAATATTCATTATGAATGATATTATGTTTTAAGTACGTAGAAATAGGTTTCTTTACAACTATTCTTTTCCCCTCACAACTAGTGGTATGTGATCATTTTTTGTGATAATTAGATGCATTTTAAAGTTCAAGGGTATATGTTTATTCTAATGTCTGTCATGAAAATATACTTACTATCAAAGTTGTAACTTCAGATAAATTTTTGCTTCATATCAAAATATTTTATGAATATTGGACAATATTTTCAGTGAGCAGATAATGAAAATTCAACAAAACTTACAGTAGTCTATAATTTATATATAATTCTGTTACTTAAACTATATATTATTATTTTACTTAATTTCTTATATTTGGAGTCCTACTCACAAGATACAAATCATTTTCAGTGTTTGAATCAACACATAATATATCATTGTAAAGTATTCAATTTAGGGAAACATATTAAATTATGTCAGTTTTGTATTTCATTAGGTTCTGTTTATATTTCTTTCAATTAGTTGTTTAGAAAACAATAACTCTAGAAATTATTCTTTTTGTAAAGCAGGGATACTCAACCAGGCAGTCATGACCTCACATTACATAGCAGATATTTTGCATCAGATTTGTTTGTACAGTAAAATTTATAAAGTAGCAAAAATTATAATTATAAAGTAGTAAAAATAATTTTATGATTGAGACTTCCCATAATGTAGGAAAATGTTTTAACTGTTACAGAATTATGATAGTTGAGAATGCCTGGTAATTATTTATAAAAATGCAAAATGTTTGTTTTTAACTGGCTCAAATTATATGCTTAAGAAAATGTATTTTTAATCATTACTTCACAAACATTTTAGGACTCATTTAGTAGTAAGCTCTCTGATAAAATGTCCATTTACACTTAACACTTCAAACTCTGTTGATGAATAGAGTTATTTTTAAAAGAAAAGTATCTGCTTGTTTCATTGAGATACATCCCTATCCATAATATTCTTGTTCAATTTGATTCTGACCTAAACTTTGAAAATTACAGACTAAGTTGAGTGATTATGTATAATATTAACAATTATCTATTGCAAGTAATCAATTACTGCCAAGAATAATTTGATGCATTCATACTTCCAAGAACAGCATTTAAATGTCTTTTTCTGATGACTCAATGCTACTGTATTTCCTGCTGTGTTTAGCCACATTCACAGGCCTCTTCACATTCATTTTAATTTGTTATTTTAATCAATAATATTGAAATCAAAGAGAGAGAAACAGCCAGCTTCATAATGACTCTAGGCTGTTGATTTGAACTAATTGTGCCAATTTTATGCATACACAAATCACTGGGTTAAATGGGAGCCTTGCATACATACAATAAGTATTTAAACAGTGACATCTCATGGCTGAAACTACTTTTTCTAACTCTAACTGATTGGGAATTTTTGTTTGCTTTCCTTGCCTACATGCTATATTTTGTTTTTCTTTTGTCTGGTAACTATTGAATCTAAAATTGGATACCTTCCCAGAACAAATAAAGCTTTCTTCTGCTTGCTCATTTCTTGTCTCTCTGTCTGTTTGGAGAAATGTTCATATCCTAAAGGTGGAGTAAGAGGAAAGATCCAGACAATTGTAATCATTAAAATGAAAAATAATTTATCCTTCAAAAACATAGTATTTCATAATTTATTTAAAGACCAAGTTAGCACATAAAATGTAGCAATGAACATCTGTTTTTTATTTGTTTTAAATTGGGAAGAGAAAAATAGAATGAAGACATAAGGAATCAAATATGTCATCTGAAGATGTTTCAGAAGTGTGACACCTGAAGAGAGACATGGGAGAGAATAGTAAAGAGTAGCAGATTAAAATTTTACAATCTTCAGAGATTATTTAAAAAGTAGTCTCACAGAAGATGAAAAAGTTAGTGAAATGTTGATTTATAGAGCAGCAGGACATTAGTACTCTAGAGTATATAAAGAAGGAAAAGTGAATAATTTTTGGATTATAAAGACACATGACGAGGCATTCATGACATTCAAACAATATCATTCCATAAATATTATGTATGTACATATGTATGCAAATATATGTGTATATGGAGAGAAAGAGGAAGAGAGGTAGAGAGAGAGAGTGTGTGCAAAAGAGAGAATGCTTATACCTTTTTAATTTCATGGAAAACTTATAAAGACAACCATTTTTCCTATATATTTCAAATGTTCCAACTTCCTTTATAGTTAATAGAAAAATTTCTGGTGTGAGAGAAACAATGTATAATGTCGTATAAATTGTGACAAATCAAAGTTTTAAGACTGTAATACTAGGTTTCAGTTCTAAGATAAACAAAATCAAATTCTATATTGAGTTTTTTGATCCATCCTTTATTACTTTGTAATTCTAATGAGAAGGCTGAGAAAGTATTTCTCTGTAAAGGCTATACCCTGTAATGTTCTATTATTGTCCTGGAATTTAAAAGCAAGTTTTCCTGGCTTTAAATTTGTTGCCTCAAAATCAAGGCCAACAATAAAGATGGTGAAAAAATACTTTCTACCACATAGAAGATTAAGGGTTACATTATTGTAATAGTATACTCAATTTTTTTTTAATGTTTGGCTATAATAAGATTTTAAAGCTATATTTTATTATATGTTAAATAATGAATGAAATATAGTAGCAGTTTTGTCAAAAATGACTGTGAGCTTATCAATGAATTCAGCTGAAATCAAATGTTGATTTAAAGCTTGAACAAATAGACTCTGAACTTTCAGAGGACTGTAATAGCCAGAGAGATAAGGAATCAGAGAGTAATCAAGATTCTAGGGTTGTCTGTTGATGAACTCATCAAGGTATTTAAGAAATAATATCAACACTTTCATTTTAACTAGCGTTCAATTACTATGAAGGGATACTATGACCATGGAAATACTTATAAAAAGAAAGTAATTAGTGGAGAGTCTGTGCACAATTTCAGAAGATTAGTCTATTATCATCATGTTGGGGGGGCATGGTGGTCAAATGGCAGAATTCATACTGTAGATGTTGTTGAGAGTTCTGCATCCTGTGTTAGGATGAAAGACAGACTGGGCTTGGCATGCACTTTCGAAAGATCAAAACCTACCCCTAGTGAAACACTGTCTCCAATAAGGCCACACCTTCTGATCCTGCTAATGCTTTTGAGAGTTCCACTACTTGATGGCTAAGCAATCAAATATAAAAGACTATGAGATGAGGGATACAAGAGCCTATGGATTGAGGGATGTTATGCCAACCACCATATTCTATTCTCTAGCCTCAGTAGGCTTGTAACCATGTCATAATGAAAAATAAACTTAGGCCAACTCAAGAGTCGCCATGACTCTCACAATAGTGATGAAAATCTCTTAACCTAGCAGGTGAGAGGAAGAGAAAGAGGGGAACTAAGGTTGGTATGTAAAAAATTAAAGTCCTTTTATTTTTCACATTTTTTTTCATTTAAAAAGGTTTTTATTTTCCTATATCTACCACTGCTTACCTTCCCTACCCTCCTCCCAGTCCCTCTCAGTCCTCCCTTAACCTCCCCCCTGACCCAATCCCCCCTTCAATTCCCCAAAGAGGGCAAGAAGTTCCAAGGTGGGTCAGTTCAGTCTGGCATGTCCAGTTGAGGTAGGTCCAAGTCCCTCATCCCAGTATTAAGGCTGGGTTAGGTGTTCTTCTGTAGGGAATGAGCTCCAAGCTGTCAGTTCATGCACAGAAACATAGTCTGGTCCTACTACAAGAGGCTCCACAAACTGCCCACGCCATTTGACAGTCACCTACCTTTGAAGGGTTTAGTTTCTTTCTATTGAAGGTTTCTAAGGGATTATTTTAGAGTCAATGAGCTTCAATAGGTTGGGTCAGCAGTCTCTGGGGGTCTCTTCCTCATTATCCTGATCACTTTACTCATATACTCTCTGCTCTCTCCCTCTTCAACTGAATCCAGAGCTCAACCTAGTGCTTACCTATGGATCTCTGCCTCTATCCAATGCTGGATATATTGACATTTAGGGAGGTCATTCATTTGATTATATGGAAATTCCTGTGTAGGCCCCATCTCCACTGTTGCTTGGAGGAGTCCTAGCAGGAACATCTTCTGGGTTCTTGGAAGTTTTATTAGTACCAGATTTCTTTCTAACCCCACAGTGGTTTCCTAGTTAAACTATTCATTTCTCTTTTTTCCCTCTCTGTTGCTTCTATCACTCAACCATCTTTTTCTCTCATGATTTGTTCCCATTTCCCCCTTGCTTGGTCCTCATTATGATCCTAATTTACTCAGGATATCTTCTCTATGTTACCAGTGGGATTCGTGGATGTTCCCCTTAAGTTCTTTCTGTTATCTAGTTCTTCAGAGGTTGTGGCTTGCAGCCTAAATATTCTTTGCTTTATGTCTAAAATCTGCTTATGAGTGAGCACATACTATGTTTAATCTTTCTGGGCCTGTGTTACCTCACTCAGAATGCTATTCTTCAGATCTATCCATTTGCCTGAAAATTTTAGGATGTCATTGTTTTAATTGCTGAGTCGTACTCCATGTGTAAATGTACCACAGTTTGTTGATCAATTCTTCAGATGAGGGACATCTAGGCTATTATGAATAGTGTTTTAATGAACATAATTGAACTAATGCCCTTGGGTAAGAATATGTGTCCTTTGGTTGTATACCCAAGAGTGATATTACTGAATCATTGAGGAGATTAATTCCCAATTTGTTGAGGAACTACCATACTGCTTTTCAAGTGAATGTAAAAATTTACACTCCCACGAGCAAAGGATGAGCGTTCCCCTTGCTCCACATCCCTTCCAGCATAGGCTGTCACCTATGTCACATAGGAACACCTGATTTTTAACAAAGAGACCAATAGTATACAATGGAAAAAAGGTAATATCCTCAACAAATGGTGTTGACATAACTGGATGGTAGTATGTAGAAGAATACAAATAGATCCATATCTAACGCTCTGCACAAAACTCAAATCCAAGAGGATCAAAGACCTCAGCATAAACCCAGATACATGATAGCAAAGAAAGTGATGATTGTACTTGAGTATATTTGGCACAGTTGACAACTTCATAAATATAATGACAGTAGGAAAATTAATAGATTAGACCTCCCTTAAATTGAGAAGTTTCTGTAAGGCAAATGACAAAGTCAACAACACAAAACCACAGCCTACAGAATGGGAAAAGATCTTCACCAAACTTACATCTAACAGACGTCTGATCTAAAATATATAGCAAACCCAAGAAACTAGAGGCCCCAAACCCAAATAATCCAATTTAAAAAATGAGATTTAGAACTAAAAAGAGAATTCTCAACAGAAGAACTAAAAATGGCTGAAAGACACATAAAATTTTTCTCCATATCCTTAGCCATTAGAGAAATGCAAATTAAAACAACTCTGAGATACCATCTTATACCTGTCAGAATGGCTAAGATAAAAAACACAGATAAAAAAACCTTTTAAATTAAAAAAAATTAAAAATGAGATACTTTTCTATTTGGATAATGAATCAGCCTTAATATTCTACAAATAAGTTGCTTTGTGTATTTCATTTGTTTTAAAGTTCCCAAATGTATACTGTTTGGCAATGGTTTATATTTGCCATGAGTCTATTACTATAAGTAAAGTTACCTTTTTGAAAGTTAGTAACACCTCCCCCCTACACACACGTAGGCACATGAACTCTTCTAAAACTCAAGGTAACAATTAAAAATTATTCTTGTAAAATAAAAATAAAAAATAGGTCACATGCTTTCAGCATATAATGACATAGATATATAGTCCCTTCTATACTATATGAAAGTTACCATAGGATGCTAATACCATGCTACATCAAGACAGAAAATCAACAATGGAAACATTAAATTCTTCATTTTCATGTCTGAATTCAAATCACTCCAGATCTCCAAATCATTTCAGCTTTACTGACTGCAATATGTCAGGAAGATACTACTAACATATCAAAATCTGTATGAAAACAAAAGTAAAGTTGAAGAGAAAAAAAAAAAACAGGAACAACCATTATTTTTATAATTTTTTCTTTTATACCTTGTATATTAATAAAAGATAAGATAATTACTATAGAGTATTTTTCATTTTATCAACTATGTAACTAAAGTAAAAGCAACAGATAAAATCTAAGACATCAATATCTGAAATTGTTTATATCTTATTTAGTCAAACACATAAATATTCTTTATAAATTTTTCTATTGTTTTTGCCAATAGAATATTTAAAACTAGAAGTCACTAGAAAGCAAAAGATAGCTCTTTATTTTCTTATTCTATGGCAGTGAATGAAACTTAAGACCCAAGTATGGTATGTTAAATGCTTAGTATATTAGAATCAATGTTTCTTCTGAAAAGTGTTTGAGTTGGCAGGTTGGAGGTGTGGAGATTCTAGAGTGACGCGGAGGATGTAAAATCATAATCAGAATATATGATATTCAAATATATATGTATATGTTAAAAGGAGACAAAAGAAAGTAAGAAAGCTCAACACCCTTAGCTACTAGGGAAATAAAAATCAAAACAACTCTGAGATAACATTTTACACCTGCAAGAATGGCTAAGATCAAAAGCACAGGAGGTCAGCTCATGCTGGAGAGGATGTGGAACAAGGGGAACACTCCTACGTTGCTTTAGGAAATGTAAATTGGTATAGTCTCTTTGGAAATCAGTACAGCAGTTTTTCAGAAAACTGGGAGTCAATCTACCCAACGATCCACCAATACCACTTTGTGGCATATATCCAAAGGATGCACATCCTTAAGGACATTTGCTCAATTATGTTTATAGTAGCGTTATTTGTAATAGCCAGAATCCAGAAACAACCTTAATTCTCCACAACTGAAGAATGGATTTTAAAAATGTGGTACATTTACACAGTGGAGTACTAGTTCATACAAAAACAAACCAACAACAAAATAAACAAACAACATCATGCAATTTGCATGCAAATGGTTAAAAGTGGAAAAAATAATTATAAGTGAGGTAACAGATACTCAGAAATACAAACACAGTTTGTACTCACTCGTCAATGAATTTTAGAATTTAAAGTACAGGATAACCAGACTACAGTCCACAACCCTTGAGCAGCTAGGTAACAATGAGGAGCCTAAGAGAGACATTCATGGATCCCCATGGAAGGTGAAATAGAGAAAATCTCCTGAGTAAATAGGAACCATAAAAGGAAGTGGGGGAAGGAGTGATAGGGAGAGAACATGAGGGAATATTATGGTGACGGTCGAGTTCATAGAGGAACAGAAATGAAGAAAAACTCAAGATACTTTGACAGAGAGAGCCATTATAGGATTAGAGAGAAATTTGGTGCTAGGAAAACACTCAAGAATCCATAATGATGACCCCAGCTAAGACAAACAAGAGGGGTTCTAAACTGACCTTCCCCTATAATCAAATTGTTGGCCACCCGAATGGTCATTACAGAACCTTCATCAAGCAACTGATGGAAGTAAATGCAGAGACCCACGCAGCTAAGCACTGGGTTGAGTTTCTAGCCCAGGTAAGAATAGGGAGTAAAGATTATATGAGCAAAGAGGTCAAGATAATGATGAGGAAACCCACAAAGATTGCTGAGCAGAGCTATTGGGAGCTCACTGACTCTGAACTGACAGCTGGGAATTCTGCATGAGACTGAACTAGGCCAGTTGAATGTGAATGACAGTTGAATGGCATGGTCAGTTTGTGCGGCTTCTGGCCACGGAACCAGACTCTATTCCTAGTGCATGAACTGGCTTCTTGGAGCCCACTCCCTACAGAGAAACACCTTCCTCATCCTTAAAACCTAGGGGAGGGGCTTGTTCCTACCTAAACTAGATATTCCAGATTTCATTGACTCACTCTAGGAGTCCTTGCCCTCTCTGAGGAATGTACAGGGGGATGGGTTGGGGGAAAGCTAGGGGAGGGAGGGAAAGAGGGGAGGGAGGGGGGACAGTATTAGTGGATATGTTAAAAAATGTAAATAACAGAAAGTCCAAAAAGGAATCTATTTGACTGAAGTATATTTTATTTTTCTCGGGAAATTATTTATGAAGTTTAGGCTTTTTTGTTTCTAATCTGTTTCCACAGTGTCATTTTTATGCTGCCTTAAACTACATGTTACAATTCCCCATTACCTCTTTCCATCCTCTTTATGATATGCACCATCATATTTTACCTTCTATTGTTTAAATTGGGAATGCTGATTTTCTCACCACTCCCTATGAGAGGAAAACATTAGAATATTCTTTCTTACCATTGCTCACCATTACTACTTCACAAGATAATTTCCCTTAATCACTTGTAAGAAAAAAAATCACTTCTTTGCAGTGTGTATGTATCTTTATACAACATATATTTTAACCCTAACTCATAGTTTAAATTTATGTAAGTTGTTTTACATTCTAGACATTTTTTAAAAGTAAAATTTGTGTGTGTGTGAGTGTGTTCTTTTGTGTGTGTATATATGTGTGTGTCTATGTTTTGGAATTACAAAATATCCTTGGATTCATACTCCACCTCTGACCTCTATCACTGTATTTCAGATGTATTTTTTAAATTAATAATTAAACAATAAGAAATCATGAAGTTAAGTCCTAGATCTTCCCACTTTTCATGTTTTGCTTTCTTTATGGATGCCTGAGACACAGATATAGACCACTCCCATACAACTTTGGCCCAAGTCTATGCCTCTATATCATGCCTGGTGTAAGACATACATATGAGTTTATGAAGCATTACTTTATTTACACATTTGCATTTAGCAGTTAATTTTTACCTTTTATATGCTTTATTAAAATCAATGAATACTACTGTTATCAATTTGTTAACATCAAATTAACAGAAGTCATCAATGGTGTATTTTCAGTTTAATCAAGAAATGAGTCTCTAAACACTTTCAGCTTTGCTTTTTGATGAATTTTGAGTCTAATTTTCTAAGTCATCATGTCCTTCTTTTGTTTGCTTGTTTAAACTGTCATTCTGTCCTATCTATTATAAGTTTTGCTGTGGTATGGACATGATATTTTTCTCAGAATGTCATGTATTGAAAGTTTGATCCCTAATGTGAGAACGTGATTATTGAAGAATTTTAATAAGTCAAATGACTGAGAATCAAAGACTCTGCTGGGAAAGGTGCTCTGGCAGAATGATTGACAATAAGGAGTCTGATGTCCAAGGCCAAGAGAACTTTGATGTCAAGTCCTAAAAGGAGGAAATGCACTGTCCATTTCCCTTGTTTTATTTATGTTCCATAAATGGGATGGATGCTCTTGTCTATACTAAGAATGGCTCTTTTCATGTGGCCTATTGATTTAAATTGACATATGAAGTGGGAATGTATAATTATTTTCTGACCAAACTAAAATATTTTAGTCATTGCTAATATTCATGTCATTTGAATGAAAGCAGCCAGAATAGGTTCATACATTTGAATGCTTCATCCTTAATCATCAGTACTATTTGGGACTAATTATAATATGTGGCCTTATTGGAGGAATTTTTTCACTGGAGGGTATATTTTGAGTTAGGTCTTTCTCTTTCTGCTTTAAGGTTGTTGTCCTACCTGGCTAAGCTCTCAGATACTGATCCAGTGTATCATCATCATGTCTGTTCACAGACTTCCTGTTATAATGGTCATGAAGTCAAACACCCTGGAATCAAGAGCTCTAAATTACATTCTTTCTTTTGTAAGTTGTCTTGGTCATGGTATTTCATTGTAGTAATAGAAAAGTAACTAAATGAAATATTAAAGTATATTTCTGAGTTTGTTTAGTTCAATGTGAACTGATGCATACTTAATACACGTTTAAAATAAACCCTTCACATACTGGTACAATATGTGAAGATACTGCAGAATGTTCTGAAATTACTTTCTGCTTTCCTTTTTATTGTATTTTATTGCTTAAATGATTTTTAAATTTAAATATATTTTCTCATGTTTATTTCCTCCCCAACTACCCATTTTTAAGTTGTTTATTAGTAATAATAAAAAACAATACAATAATCCCCCTAACAAACAAAATATAATCATCCTACTAAAAACAAATAAACAAAAAAAAAAACCAAACCCCATTAAATTGTAGCCAAACAAATGCTCACACCAAAAATCTCATGGAATCTCTCATATGTTGGTTAACTATTCCTCAACCTAAATGTTGTCTTAGGGAAGTTAATATATCCAGTTTTGTTCTATTGGAGAAAACTGGTTTTTCTTGCTCCCGGTAGAGAGCTTCTAGTACCAGGATTAACTATATATAGTTAAGCTGTTAACTCCTAGTGGAATCTCTAAATAATCCAGGCTGTCGCTGTTTTTCACAAACTGGCAAAGCTCCATTGCTGAAGAAAATGCAAACACAACTCACTGAAGTTTCCAGACTTCTAATCCTTGATGCCAATGAGAAACAGGACTTGAGCAGTTCAAAAAGGAAGGTCTATCATATAAAGTGGCAGTTCCAAAGAATTTTTGTTGTGCTTCAGAGCACTATAAAATAAAATTCAAAATGTCTATGCTTTTAAAAATTTAAAATACATTCATTATTGCATAGAATTTTTATAATGACTGGAATTTTAGATTTGTGTCAATAATTACCATTTTCAATAGATAAATTGTATGCTTTTGATAAAAAGTTTATTTTTTAGTTATATCAGCCCTTGGAAAAGATATTAATGTTTTAATAAGACTGATGAATTGTAAAATTGTCAGGAACAATGGCCTCACTAACATGATTATCTGAATATGTTACTTGTACATGTCTAAGTTAATTTTTGTTGTGGTGATTGACCACTGGCTATAAGGAATAGAAAATTTATAGAAGAAAGAGTTTATTTGCAGCCTACTATTCCAGAGAGATAGGAAACTGTAACTGTTATATCAGGCAGCAGGCTGGTATATGCTGGGGCAACAGTTGAAAACACACATCTTGATCCACTTTCTGGAAGCACAGAGTGCTAACTCTGTTTGGCTGAGTCTACTAAAACCCTGAACCTTATCCCTAGTGACATAATTCCTCTGCAAGGCCACACCTTCTAGTTATCCCCAAGCAGCAATCAACTAGGGACAAAGTATTTGAATTTTCTACACATATGACACAAATTTTATTTAAACACTGAGTGAGTGCAAATGTAAAAATTTCAAATAAGTGGTATTACAGATAAAGCAAACATTAAGAGAGTCAATTCTTTTCCCAGATTCTCCACAGTTTTCATGATTTGTTGCCATATGTGAATTAGACTTCCTGCCATGTCAAATAAACAACATTTTTGAAAGAGAGAAAAAAGGTTTCAGTTTTCAGACATACTTTTATCTTCACTTTGCTTGAGATCTAGCCATGATATTCATCAAAAGTCAGTTTCTATAAAGTGCTTATGTTTACAAAGTTGAAAATATTTCAGTTATCACAGGCAACCAATTCTTCACAGTCCTGTTCTTTTTTAAGAGGAAGCGCAAAAATAGATGCTGTGGATTGCTGCTGTGAGATTTTAAGGTTCATGGAGATTATTATTCATAGCAAGTACCATTTTAAAAGCTAATGTCTTATTTCTGTGGAAGACTATAATGCATTCTGCATCCTTTTCCAAAACAGCTCAGTTGACAGAAAGAAATGTATGATTCCATAAGTGTGCTTCCTCTTGAGTCTAGACTTTTTCGAAGCTAGAATTTCTGAGGTCATCTCAGCATATGTCAAATGGGTTCTCTGGTATCACTACCAGAACTGATGTGCATAGAGCTCGATGAGAACTAAAACTTTAGAAAATGTATGAGCTGCTATTTTTCTTACATGTGAGGAATATATGATGACCTTATTCATTCTCATTGCATATACCCTTGATATTGACTACACAATAAATGGTGAATATTAAAAAGCAATTGCTTGCCTACCACACTGAAGACCTTATTATCACTTGAAATACTATGGATATACAAGCTGCTTGCTGGGAACACTTTTCTATTATTTGAAAAAAAAATAAAAATAGCAATAAACCAGTAACTCTAAATTGTAATTGAAAATCTGTTTGTTTTTAGGTAAAGTAACATATGTGTGTAAAATTTAACTTTAATTTATAAACAATCCTGACTTCTTAAATTAATAGATAGTCATTCAAATGTGGATTTGGAAATCGATTTTATAAGCATAGAGGGCTAAGTACTAGTAGTATAACTACCATTTAACTTAATAATTGATTTTTATTAAATAATAAATAATTTTACTGTCCTGTTCAGTAAGTTGTCTACTATACTAGTGCATTATAGATTAGTTCCCACTGTCTTTTTTTTTTATCATTTCAGTGTATCTGGATTTATATCAAGGTCTTGGATTCACTGGGACTTGAGTTTTGTGAAGCGTGATAGAAATGGATATATTTGCATTCTTTTATATGCCAACATCCAGTTAGACTGGTACCATTTGTTGGGGTACTTTCTTTTTTTAGAATATAATTTTGACTTTTTTTTGACAAAAATCAGGTTTCAATAGGTGTGCGGATTTACAGCTGGGTTTTCAATTAGTTGTCATTCTTCTGAGTGTCTGTTTTTATACCAGTATCATTGAGTTAATACTATACCTCCATAGTAGATCTTGAAATCTACTACATGGTGATAACTCCAAAAGTTCTTTTCACTGTACACAATTGTTTTAACTCTCCTGAAATTTTTATTTTTCCATATAAAGTTTCATATTGTTCTTTAAAAGTCTGTAAATAACTGCATTGTGATTTCAGTGGAGAGTTCGCTGATCTGCAGAATACAAAAAGCACAGAATCTAAGATTGAAAATAACAAATGGAATTGTATGAAATTGAAAAGTTTGTGTAAGTCAAAGTACCCCAAAATAGAAAAAAGGGCCAACCTACAGGACAAGAAAAAGAAATTGCCAATCTCTCATCTGGTAGAGGAAAGATTTCCAAAATATATAAAGAACACACAAAAAAAATAGATATCAGCAAATCAAATAATCTAAATAAAAAATAGGATACAAATCTAAACATAATTTTCAACAGATGAATGGCAAATAGCTGAGACACTTTTAAGTAGATGTTCAACATCCTTAGCTTTCAAGGAAATGCAAACCAAAGCCAACTCTGAGATTCCATCTTACACTTCTCGGAATGGCTAAGATCAAAATCACAAGAAGTCACCTCATTCTAGAGAGGATGTGGAGCTTGGAGAAGACTCCTCCACTGCATCTGGAAGTACAAACGTACAGCCACCCTCAAACTCAGTTTGAAAGTTTCTCAAAAAATTAGATATCAGTCTACCTCAAGATCCAGCTATACCAAACACTCTTTTGTATATACCCAAAGGATGCTCAATCATACCACAAGGACACTTGCTCATCTAGATTCACAACAGCTTTATTTTAATATCCAGAACCTGGAAACAACCTAGATGTCCTTCTGCCGAGGAGTGGATAAAGAAAGTGTGATTCAATTACACAATGAAGTATTATTCAGTGTTTAAAACAAGGACACCAGAAAATTTGAAGGTCAATAGAAAAAACATCCTGAGTAAGATAAGCCAGATGCAGAAAGTCAAACATGGTAATGTACTCACTCATAAGATGATAGCAGCTGTAAAATAAAGAATAACTCTGCTACAAGCCACAGCAACAGAAAGACTGGGTAAGTAGGAGGGTTTGGGGGAAACATCGGTATCTCCCTAGGATGGGGAAATGAGAGATCTTGTGAGTAGACTGAGGACATGTCAGGATGGGAAAATTAGCTATCAGACTGGGGGAAGGCTACAGAGTCAGAAAAATACTGATACTGAGATTAGTAGACAGAGGGGATTTCAGAGTCAGTTAAAAACTGGTGCCAGGGAATCTCCCAATAATCTAAAACAAAGACTCCAGCTTAGACTCCTAGCCATAGCAGATATGTTTCCTGACCTTGCTATCTCCTGGGATCAGATTCCTGCCAAGTCCAATTGCATCAGAAGGCAGATACCGAGCAACCAATGGAAACAGATGTAGACCCACAGCCAAGCATTAATAAGAGTTCAGGAAATCCTGCAGAGTTCTTGAACAAAGGACTGTAGGATCCAGAGCAGTCAAAGACAACTGCAGGAAAACTCCTAGAACCAACTAAACTGGGTTCACAGAGAACCAGGGAACCTTCATGGACCTGACCTAGAGACTCTGTATATAGGTTTCAGGTGTACAGCTTGATCCCCTTGTCAGAATCCTAACGGTGGGAACAGTCTCTGACTCTTTTGCTGGCATTTACTGCTCCTCAGACAGATTTGGCTTGCCCAAACTAAATATATGGGAAGGCTCATAGTCTTTCTGCAATTTGAATGGTATGTTTTATTGATAGACATGGGAGATCTGCCCTTTCCTAAAGAGAACAGAAGAGGAGTAGATTGGGTCTGGAACAGAAGACGGATGGGGAAGGCGTTTGGAGGAAAGGATGAACAAACATTGTGCCTAGAATGTAAAATAAATAAAATAATTTTATCAACACACTAAAGAGCCTTTGTATTTTAAAAACACAAATTCTTCTCTTGTTAATACATATATGATATATAGGTGTGTTTTTCTATGAGTATATATGTGTTAGTATGCATATGTACCTGCTACATCGTTTATATATATATATATGTATGTATGCATATATATATTCTTTGTCTCAAAAATAAAAGAGAACAATTGCAAGAAACTGTTAGTTTGACATTTGTATTATTTTAATTAAAAATATATTATTATTGTGGATGTATATATTATGAGAATAGGTAGGAGCGCTGACTATGGCACCAGATGGGAGGTCAGAGAATAATTTTATGTAATTGTTTTTCCCCTTCCACCTTTAGAACCCTCTGGGAATTGAATTCCAATACACAGGTTTATGAGATAGGAATTTTTATTAGATGAGCTATGTAGTAAGTGATGAAATGTACATTTTCAATGCTAAAAGATAAATGCAACAAGAAAATGTTGAAATTATATTTGCATCAATTTTCAAATTACACAGCAATTATATTTGCTTTTTAGTAACGAAAGAGGAACATAGCACATGGACATGAGGAGATTGCTTAGCTTAGCAATAACAAAAACTACACAAGCTGAGAAGTCATTCCTGCATGAAAACAGGGAGTTTCCTGAGTTGCTCAAAGCATTACCTCATTCGCGGTTCTTTATTCTGTCTTTTCACTTTACATGTGGTGCTCACTTGATAAGGTAACTTAACCATCACAGGCAAGTTATGACAAGTATTTTCTTCAAAAAAGTTTCCTTGTATAATATAAACACCAGATACATAACATAACCACAGGACTCTGACACAGAAGTAAATTAAAAAAAAATAAAGAGCAGTGTAAAGCACACGTAACATATGCGATGAAGAGACGCAGGTGTTTGAGTAGCACATGAGATAGAAAGATAAGTGCACTGGGCTGAAACCACAGTTTTGGTAATCTAAACCAAGATAGAGAGCAGGGACTGAACTCGAGGTGAGTTTTCATGCAGAGTTTCCGTGGGGACATTGGAAACTGCAAACTCCTTTCTGGTTTTAGATCAGGACAATGAGTAAAGAAAGACCCATGACAACAGGGACAAAAAGGTCTCCTTCTTTTGGAAATAATCTCATAAATGCATTGCACAAAAATGTATGCCTTCAGAGACAACTGATTACGTGAGAAATGCATCACATCCTTTAGAGAAGTTTGGTCACCAAGATTTTTTAATCTACAGATCTCTTGGATGTGTGAGATAGCCCAAATAAAGTGATAGGCATAAAAACTTGTATTTATACCAGCCAAGTCTCAGTTTTAGAGAAATATGTTAATCAGCTTCTAAGGAAACTGAGTTTTACATTTAGATGCAATAATCCACTAAATTAATCTTATTTCTAGAGTTGGATTCTTTGTTTAAAAGGGTAAATATAAAATAAATATAAAATTTTTTTCTAACAATTTTTATAGTGGCCCCTTTAATTTATAAAATTTTATGTTTATTAAAATATGAGTAAGCAATAATCATGGATATAAATAAGATGAAAGAGTTCCTTTGTTAATTGAGAATGTATGTGCACATATATCTAAATTATCACAGAAATCAATGCTGTGACATGCTGTTTTAGCTGACTGAATACTTTGATAAGGATTTGTGGACAGTAATAAATCCTTTTAGTATTTCTTCCTAGTCTTTAAAAGCATCCTTTCATATCCTTCAAGTTATCAGATCTTTAGTAGAATGGGGCATTTGGAAAATATTGAATACGAACCAGTAGTCCCAGGTTTTTATTTATCTAAGACAATATTTTTTTTATATTTAGACCATGTTATATTATAAAGAAATCATGATACACAAAGCAATATCTACTTACAAGAATCAGCAAAAGCAAATGACAGATATTATTGCATCAATGTGTTATGCTGGGAATATTAGTAGAATGACTAGTTCCAGTGCTTACCATCTATTTTTAACACTGAGTTATTATTGAATACACATGCTCTGATTTATTCAACAGAATATTTATGGCCAGACTGTCACTATGGTGTCATTTTGTAGGAGTGAGCAAAATTTCAACACAGCAAGTGCTCTCCAATTTAGAGACACTTTATGAATGTATTTAAATGACAGGAAAAATATGACTTATTCTGTCAGTTACATCAAACAAACAACAGACAAATGGGCAAAATCAGTCAAAGAACTTTTTGTCATTTTTCATATAAAATTATTTTCGATGATCAGAAAATTTTACTCTTAACAAAATGCCTATGTACTAGACAGACTTTCCAAAGAACTATTTTTATTCCCTTCTTAACTTACAACTTCTTACTTGATGTCTGCCTTTGTATATTTTATTTTTATTATTTAGTAACCCTGATAAACATGAGGTATTTGTAAATGGAAATTTAACAGCTATATTGTTTATTGTCAATCGTTACTTTTTTTTTTTAATCCCACCTTGCCTGAAACTCACTGTGTAGCCCCACCTAGCCTCAAATTAATGGCAATCCCCCTGTCTCGGCCTCCCTAGTCCTCCCATGTGAGCTGCCATTCCTTACCCGATTTACTAATGTCATTGCCTGTGACAGGGATCAGATTCTGTGGTAATATTATAATATTCATGATGATTAAGTTAATGAGGGATGATGCTTCAAATTAATGCTGTTTAATAATGATTACGCAATATTTTTGAATAAACAAGGTATTTTGAATAAACAAGGTGTTATTGATTATATTCCATTACATATATGTTGTCATTTGCTAGTGATTCTCTCACATGAGCTGAATAACGAATTTTGATCATAAACTGTGTGTTCTTGACACTCAATTAAACTTAGGATTTCATGTTTAAAACTAAGTGCCAACACATAATATATAGTTGTTTATAAATAGTACTTCTAGAAACCACAAATTTTAACTGAGTGTAACAGAGGCTGAGATCACACCTATGCTATCTTTTATTTCCATTTCTAAATAAGCATCACAAACTAAAGAGAAGAAAGATAAAATCAGCAAAGGACTGTAAAATGAGAAGATTAACTGTAAAATGGAAAAGATTAAATATGATAGGTCAGATTTTTCCTTTTCTAAGTAGCATCCTCTCATATTCTGAGATTATTTGATTACATTCTACACTTTGTCTTGTCACTTCTTACTGGATGCCAGCCTTTATTTTCTGCAAACATACAGATCAGAGAATGATTATTCAAGGGATTCCAACATTGTTAGTGCAATGCATGCATATGCACAAACACAAACATACACACACACATACATTTATATACACACAACATACATATATACACACACATATATACACATAAACACATACACAGACACACACACAGACACATACAGACACATTCACATACACACACATATACACACATACACACACACATTCTCACAGACACACACATATAGATACAAATGCACCACACAGACACACACAGACACATTCACATTCACATACACACACATACACATACACAAATGTACACACACAGACACATTCACATACACAATTATATACACACATACACACACATACACAAGCACACACACACACATAGAGACATACACACATACACAAATACACACACACAGACACACACATACAAATAGAAATACATACATACATACACACATACACACAGATACACACACATACACAAATACACACACATACATACAAACACACACACATATATACACACATACACATACAACTACACAAATACACACATGCATACACAAATACACACACTTGCATACACAAATACATACACATGCATACACAAATACACACACATATACATATATACACACAAACACATACACAAACACACACACACACAGACACACACAGGAATCACAAATAGTACACCTCTCAGAGAGAGATAACATTAAGTTGCAGTTTTGTGTAATGAAATACAAGTATGAAAATGAGTTTATATATACCCGCATCATATTGGGCATTTTAAGCAACTTACATTTAGAAAAACAAGAGCACAGCACACAGCCATATTAAGATACTCAGTTGCATTTCCAAAGTACAAGGCTTACTTTGAGCATTAGAGAGAATGGTGAAAAAGGAGCAATGGCTGATAAAAGGTCCTTAAAGCAATGTCCTATTATTAAAATAAGCCTATTTCTATACCAAGACAAAGATAAATTGCATATTTACACCTTACAATTCTGTGTACAATTACTTATTTAGTATTTGCCATTGGACAGTGTAAGAGATAGTCAGCTAGGCATTCCCTAGAAGTATGGTATCCTTCCTGCATTCAGTTTTCTTTTAAAAGTGTTAGGCGATATTAGATTAGCTACAGTAGCATCACAAAGAGCAAAGTAAGTTCTGATGTATTAAAAATAATCTTTCCATCTAAGATAAACTGTTTGAATCAATAATTATTTTTAATTTATTCTTTTTGTATTATGAAAAAAATGGTACATAATGCAGAATCTTTATATACATTACCTCTTAATGATAAGGCATTGCTGTTGCTATCAACATGGTCATGGAGGAAGGGAGAAAGGAAGGAAGGAAGGAAGGAAGGAAGGAAGGAAGGAAGGAAGGAAGGAAGGAAGGAAGGAAGGAAAGAAGGAAGGAAGGAAGGAATGAAGGAAGAAAGGAAGGGAGAGAGGGGAAGGGAGAGAGGAAGGGAGGGAAGGACAGAAGAATGTAAGGAAGAGAGGAAGAGAGAGAGGAAGGGAGGGAGGATGGGAGGAAGGGAGGATGGGTGAAAAAAGAAAGAAAAAAAGAGAAAAAGAAAATTTAGTGAATTTTATAAATAACCTGAGCCCTATGTAGATTTGAGCAGCTCTGCTTCCTAATATATCTGTATAACTATGAAGATGACCTTTCTGCTTTCCTCAGGCCATATGAATGAGACAAAATGAAAAGCCTTATAATTAGTTCAGTGTAAAAAAAAAAAAAACCTTTATGTTATCATAAATGGTCAAAGATACCCATATTAAATAGTTCCATTTTAAAAATGAATTCTATTGTGCACACTATGATGGGGAATTACACAGGAAGATATTGGCAGTCATTTATTGTTTTGTTTTGAATACTATACTGCCAGGTAAATAAATCATAACTAAACAATGCGTTATACTCACACACATATATTCCTAAATATTTACTGCTTAGTCTGTATAATATTATTTATTTATATGTTTCCACGGCTGACCATTTGGTTGTAAACAGACAGTTAGTGTGCTCTTCCCTGAGGAAGATTATCTTTCTTACTGTTGTTCACGGTACTTCAACAGGACCCCCAAGTGGTAAAGGCTCTGGCTTTTGCCCTTGTTTTCTTTCAGAAATTAAAGTAAAATTATTCTTCTGAAAACACCACGTAGTTCAGAAAGAAGATTTGAAAGAACTAATTACAATCTGACTTGGAGTCTACCTTCCTGTGAACTGATAAAATAGTAGTTGAACAAGTTATGCAAAATAACAAGAGAGAAAATCAGCCAGTAGTACTGAATGCCTGTAATGCCTATGAACAACAACAATTACCAGAATAGTAAGATATTTCAAAAGGTACAGTATTGGCACTTATATTTGGGGGTAAGAAAAAGACATTCAGTTAGAATTAAGGATTCTAACCTACTCAACAGAAAGAAATTAATGCCTAATACTGTAAATCTACCACACAATCCTTGGTGATGCGGCCATGACCCCTAGAACAGTAGATTCACTACTTCTGCTTTAGCAAACCAATGTAGTTCCTGACTATATCCAATATACTTACCCTTATAGTTATAGATATTTAGCTCTCACTATTATTAACCAAAGAAATTTTGTTTTGCAACAACCAAGGTCATTATAAAACTGTTCAAAATACAGAGAAAAAAAATAAATGGTGATTTCAGTCTTATCTGATACGTGCAAAACCAAGCCATCCACAGGCAAGGCTGAGAAACTCTGTGGACGAGGAGGAGAGATGGTTCTGAGAGCCACAATACTTTTTTTCTATATTTCAGAGAAGTTCAACTCATAAAATTGTAGTAATATAGCTACCTAAACAAGAGATGAAAAATTATATTCTAAAAAAGATAGAGGCATTAATGGTTGTTGAGAAAGGAAGGATCCAAATTTTCTGGACATAAGAAATCAGCCCTCAATAATATTAATAACATTAACTGACTTAATAGGCTGTTTCTGTAAAGTTAAATGCATATATATGTACACACACACACACACACACACACACACACACACACAGAGAGAGAGAGAGAGAGAGAGAGAGAGAGAGAGAGAGAGAGAGATTTTTAAAATAAAAATGCATCATTTGGGGTTGAAAGTAGTCATCTAGGAACCAGAGATAATAGAAACACTAATGCCATATTTGCGTAACAGTTACAATTAAAGCACTAAAGAATAAGCCCATGACATGGATTGAGGAATGGGGTGGGGGGAGGCTAAGGGACATCTAGGAGAGACTGGAAAAAGGGAAGGGAGGGGAAGCCGAGGTATATGTGAAAAAAAGATGTTTTAAAATAAGTAAATAAACCCTTTTTATTATCAAGTCCTTAGTCAATACTGAAAAAAAAAAATGAATCCATGAATTTGAGTAGTAGAGAGAATGTATGGAGGACTATAACGAGGAGTAGGCTGTTAGCAGAGTTCAAATAAAGGAATTATTAAAAAAAAAAAAACACCATGAACGAGTTATGCACAGTGACTTAGATATCTAAAGATAAGAAATGTTCTTCATAAGCATTAGGGTGACATGATTTCTCATCTCTTCCTAGTGTACAACTGTCATGCACAGACACCATGCTTTTAAACTTCATCTAGTTCAATGCTATGTGACATTGGTAGTATAGTTTTCTGATTTACTTTTAAAATCAGAAATATCCTATGAAATTAAAAGTATTTAGCAGTTTGATACTCAAGATTTACCTCATGTCAATGAAACAAACAAACAAACAAACAAACAAAAAGATGTAAAGTAGACTCATCCTAACATGACATGGTAAGTTGAATTACTTGATTTACAGAAATGTGAAACCTGGAGCAACATTCACAGAGTTGGTTTAGTGAACCCATGTCCACAAGTTATCTTCCAGCCTCTCTAAATGTTCCTTGCATACATTCACCAACACAGATCCACAGAGTCATAAATAAATAAATAAAATTTAAGATTTAAAAATGACCACATGTGGGAATTTACTATGAAAAATTAATTGAACTTTATGTTGCATTTATATTAAATAATACTACTTCAAAGCCTTCAATGACTGTTCCAACTAGTTATCAAGTTTTCAGGATTTTTAAATAATATATCTTAATAATATTTACCTCCTTGCTGCTTTCCATAGACAGTTTTAATTAGCAGCTAAGGCTTTAGAACAAAGATTTAGGGCAAATACTTTAAAGTCATTAAATGATAACTGTCAAATTGGAAAAGCAAATGTTATAAGAGAAACAAAACCCCTATTTTTAGAAAGCAATTCACTTCTAGCTTTTTTTTTTTGAAAAATAGATAAAAGTTACAAGATATGCTTGAATAAATGATTGTAGAATTTTATATTTCAATATGCCACATATAAACATTTTAAATACTTTCTAAAGGATGTAGAAAATCTAATACAAGATTGAAGATTGAAGAAAAGTCTTGATTCATGCTGTGATCAATGAATGCACTTTAGCAAAGGTGTGAATGTTAAGCTGATATTGAATTCTATAACTTGGATTTAGAAGTGGATTAGAGCCCTTGAACCAGTGAAACTGACAAAGGGGCAGTTGGGATAATTTTACGGAACTTGTGATTCAAGCTGATAATCTATAAGCAATGCTAAGAAAACAGTGTAGTTATTGTCAATGACCAGGTCCAGGTCATTTCTTTTCTATGAAATGGAAAAATTGCTGAGGTTTTTTAACACAGGATAAAAATAAGATAGAAACACATAACATGTATCAGGTAATTTCTATTCATGACATTTATAAAAGGCTAGAGCATTGATATTAGTATTATACTATATTTTACTTTATTTTATATTTCTACATAATTGATTTTTATTATCAATGACAATGTCTTAATAAATATAATGGATTTTGAATATTTTTGTAAATTCTTCAACAGTGTATAGATTGAATTATAAGTAATAATTAAATCATAGTTTGATATAGAAAATGGTAACAAAGAATGCATTTGTTAACCATAGTTAATTTCAATTTTATTTCATGATCAAGAAAGCGATATGAGTCTAACTAGTATGTCACATTCAATGTTTTTGAACTTTTTTCTCTAGAAACATTATTTTGTCCCAAACCCCTGTTGTAGTCTTCCCCCTTTATTTCCTGGAAATTTTCATATGGCCTTTAATTGCATGTTACCTCTGCTAAAGAACTGCTTTTGAATTTTCTTTTTTTTCCCTCAAACTATGTCAGAATAAAGACTTTCATATGATTAAAAAATGTTATATGGAAAAAAGAACATAGACATGTTAATAAGGTTTTAACATAAATGCTCTGGGATTTATCATTTTGTAGTTAAATTGTCGATGTGTAAGATTTCACAAACCAAAAATCAGATTTATGTGTATTTTCAGAGTGCAATTTTGTTCAGTCAATGTGTCTTTTAATTAATAATCAACAAATAATCATATGCTTTTTAAAGGACTTATGGAGAACCTAATTATTAAAAACATATTTCTCCATGGCTTTTTGAAGATGGAGATTTTTGTTATTGTTCATTAAAAAAATTCTAGCAAACAAAACACACTGATCTCACCATAATGGAGTAATAGATATTTTATTCTGAAACAATATGTGAGTAACCATGGTTACTCAATTACCACATTCCAAGATAGTAATTGATTTACAAGATATTTTATTTTTAATCACAAAACCTCCAAAAGTCATAATTCGAGGCATGTTTGAAATATATTGGTTAAAACTTCAAGTAGGAGAGGGACAACAAAACGTGGAAATCTTAGATAAAGTTGTCAAACACCATCTTATGGACTTCTCAGATTTTACGTTTGTCAAATCGAAGTAAGAATCACTTTATAAATAGTGATACTAATAGTTAGGTGCTGATAGGTCAAAAACTGGGTTGAGCACCAAATAGCTATTAAGCAGGACAAAAGCATCCAAAGATAATTTGTTTCTGGGTTTGTGATTTTTCTGAAATACACAATCACAAAAGTTTCTCTTTAGCAGTGGGGTTTCTTAGACCCAGACCCTGCCACGCCAGACCCCGTAGCCATGACTGCTGCTGTTCAGGCCCCCAGAAATGAATGACTCAGACGCTTACAATAACTTTATGCTGTTTGGCCTATGGCTCAGGCACATTGTTAGTTAGCTCTTACATCTCAAATTAACCCATTTCTATTAATCTGTCTGCCACGTGGCCCGTGGCTCACCTGTGTTCCTTATATGTTGCTCCTTGGGCTGCTTGCTCAATCCGTCTATGATTCCCCCTTCCTTTCCTACCTATTCTGATTCCTCCCCCTACTTCTTCTATGGTGCCTGTCATGGCCCCAAACAGCTCCTTTATTTAAAGACTGATACTCACAGCATATAGAAAGGCATTACCACATCACTTCCCCCTTTCTGTCTAATCAAATAGGAAGGTTTCAATTTTAACATAGCAAAATTACATATAACAAAATAGCTATCAAGCAAGAATTACAGTTACAATATCTAGTCTATTTGTATTTATCAAAATTAAAGAAAATACTCTATTATCTACCTTATCCTTATGAATCTAAAGTTTCATATTTTATATACCTTTTAAATGACTAAGAAAAACAATGCCTATAACTATCTAATCTTCAACTACATCAAAGACCACAGAAGGACATATTTACCCAAGTAAACTGGAAGTGCGAGCAACTTCCAAAATCTAGAAAGGACAGAGATGACATCTATCTGCCTATACAGTCACTCAAAGTTCCTTTATAAAGTTGGGACATCCATCTTCAGCCTACATGCCCAGAGTCTCTTTTCATTTCAGTGAAGCAGGAAATCTGCTCTGCCCATTCTGGTATAGTTCATCAGTTGCTTCTCCTCGAGTCCTGAAGAATGTCTGACAGTTTTCTCTGTAAAGCAGGAACCTGAAGGACCACCTTGGCTTGTTCTGCCAAAGTTCAGAGGTCATCTTCCTATGGAACCTGCATGTGTAGTTTAAACAGCATATTGTTAAGCAGTCAGTATAAGAACAGGTTCTTGTCTAGTGGCTAAACATTGCCACAAAGAAAGTAGACTCTACATGGAGTTTCTTTGATGCCCATTTTCTCTTGAAGAAGATTGGTGCTGCCAGGAGCAGATCTGTCTCACTGTCCAGAAAAGTCTAAGTTCTTAAAATATTTTAAATGCCATATTCTGTAGGTCTTAGAAGTGTTTGACGATTACCTATCTAATCGAATTATATCTTTGTATACCTAAAAATCTAACTAACATGCATTTTTAATTATACATTACAATTTTAAATCAGTTACATAAACATCATATCTTAAACGAGAGTAGAAAAATACATACAGCATATAGAATTGACCTTAAGTTTGTATCAATAAACCAAAATCCATACCAATGAAAAACATTTCAAGAATAACAGCTGATTTCCTGATTTAAGTAAATTTAATAATCTAATTTATTAAAAATCATTTATATACCATATCCCCTTTTTCTTTTTAGAAAGAGATAAACTATGACCATTAACCATTTATAATGAAAAGAAACTTTTATAAGAAATATTTTGAGAATTTGGGCGTAGTTTTTAATTACTACTTCCTGCTGATTAAGGGGCATTGAAAATGTCACAAGTTCACTGAGACTGGATCACAGTCTGAAGCCCTGAAGCCATCTCTTCCCATCAGAGAATTTGTCAGGGAGTCTTGGTTGATGAAACCATATTTGCCTGGAAGCAATCCACAGGTTCTCTTCTGTGGAAACAAAACAGAACTCTTACAAAGCAGTAAATCCTTAGGCACACATTTCAAAATCAAAATACCTTTAAAACATATATTCTTGTTTAACTTAGTATCCCTTGCATTTGTAATCCATTGTCTTTCTGCAGTTAGCTCATTAACAATTAAAAAATTAAAAGAAAACATAATAACAACCAACATCCAGACTTTGTGTTTATTTTACATCTTTACATGGCTTATTATATTTTATTACTCTATTTCTGTTTTTAAAGACTTTCTTTACCTTCTCTCTTTTCTTTCTGAAGCCTATGTACCTTTTATACACATTGGAACCGGTTTACAGTTTTTTTTCCTCTGAATCTGTATTATTGTGAATCTTTAATCATCTTTCAACCAGAGAGCTTTTAAAATACACTCTCTTCAAGAGCTGCATAGTTTTTGCAGATTAGGCTGAATCAGTAAGTTCTCTTAAAGGGACTGTGTCTGTTTGTGGCCCGCAAACAGAGCACACCCAAGAAAATGCTGCTACTAAGAAACCGTCTTTGTTTCCTTTTTGTTCAAAATAAACAGAAATCTAAAATCACTCACATGTTACTGAGTCTTCTGTGAGATTTCAGGAACCAGCCTGATTGTAGCTTACACTGCCTGCCGTTAGTCTGCTGGTGCCATTTAAATGTGACCCAGATGCCACGCTTTCTTTGTACAGTGACCTGCTTCGTATACACAATTTGGAAGCTGCCTTGGCTAAGTTTCTGTGATCTAGAACCTTTTCTAATCTTTCTCAGGCTTTAAGTGGATAATCAACCCACATTAGATTTCATCTGTTGTAATGGAGTTTCTTGGTCCCGGGCAGCAAGAGGCCCAGACCCTCCCGTGCCAGACCCCTTAGCTGCCTGCTAAGGCCCCAAGAAATGACTCAGATGCTTATATTAACTTTATCCTGTTTGGCCTATGGCTCAAGCACATTGCTCGCTTGTTCTTACAACTTAACTCAACCCATTTTTATTAATCTGTCTGCCATGTGGCCCGTGGCTTACCTGTGTTCTTCACATGTTGCTTTTTGGGCGGCTTGCTCGATCTGGATCTGTCCTGACTCTGCCCTTCCTTTCCTTCCTTTTCTGATTTCTCTGCCTACCTTTTCTATGGTGCCTGTCAAGGGCCAAAACAGCTCCTTTATTTAAAGATTGAGATTCACAGCATACCGAAAGGCATTTCTACAACACCTCCCCCTTTCTGTCCAATCAAAAAAGGTTTTAATTTTAACATAGCAAAATTACATATAACAAAATATCTATTAAGCAAGAATTACAGTTATAATATCTAGTCTATTTGTATTTAGAAAAATTAAAGAAAATACTCTATCATCTAACTTATCTTTATGAATCTAAAGTTTCATATGCAATATACCTTTCAAATGACTAAGAAAAACTATACTTATAACTCTGCCCTATCTCTCTCTCTTTCTCTTTCTCTCTCTCTCCCTCTCCCTCTCTCTCCCCCTCCCTCCTCCCTAACCCTCTTTTGTGTTTCAGTTTGGTTTTGGGAAGGATATTTGTCTTTGTGTGAATTCAGGTTATAGGTGTGCTCCAGTCTGAATGGGGAGTTAGAAATGAGGTCAGCAGATATACCCTAACATTTCACCTACCCTGTTTGAAGCCAACTGTGATTTTTTTTCCCCCTGAATAACATATACAGAATTGTTCTTAAGCTCTGGGGATTTCCTTATGTCTGTGTTCTATCCTTAATCTCCCCGAACCATGACTGGTGTTGTACATGTTCCTATTATGCATTTGGTTTGTACATGAGTCATAATTATAAACCCCCAGCACTCACATTAGTTCAAAATGGGCTTTTAACTTCTGAGACATCTCACTAGATCATTGTAAAGGTGTCTTAAATATATGCATAGCTTTGTTCTTGGACATCAATTCACACATTAAATGCAAACCTTGCACTTAGATTCTGCAATCATTAGAAATGTAGATATACTGACTATTTTTAAGCATTCTTAAATATCTTTGATAAAATCATTATTTCTAAGCCACAGTTATTGAATACTTATCTTTATACCATAATAATTACTGTATTTCTCATCTCATTTAATAAACTTTATTTTCGGACTTGCCTGGAGTAGATGTACCAGGCTGTGCTGATCCACTTTGGGACTTCTTGCCATTTTGAAGGAGTGGGTAGGTGGGTAGGGAGGGGCAAGGCTGAGGCTGGCTGGGAGAGATTGGGATGGGAATGGGAGGGAGAGCAGGGGGATACATAGATAAAATGACATATTTTTAATTAAAAAATAACAAAAATAAGCTTAATATTATTTTTATATCATAAAATAATTAATTTAACATTGTTATTTATAGAAATGTATATAAATTGTAGCACTTCTATTATTAATTGGTTATTAATAATAGAAAATATTTGCATATGGGTGTTATTTTCAATAAAGAAATTATTATAGAGAGTTATATATTTCAAACATTCCATGGAAATATATTTTTCTTAAAACAGGTATAATAAATATAATTAAAGAAGCACCTAGAATTCCTATTGATGCAGGTGTGGAGGTATTGCAGATACATTAGTTTGTCCAAAAATACAATGTCACAGAATCTAGTTTTTGAATATTTGAGATCTAAAAACTCTTAGGGAGTTGAAAGGAAATATGGAAATTATATTATGTTTTATTATTTTATTTTATTTTATTTTATTTAATTTTATTTTATTTTATTTTATTTTTGGTAGATTGCTTTCTATACAAACTCTGAACACCTTAGGCTGAGCCAAGAAGATTATGTTTTTCTCAGGTCTGAGCAATTTTTCAGACTGTTTCTCCAAAATGCGGATGCTCTTGAACTCAAAAATTTGTGTGGGAATGAATGGATAGAGGACAGGAGATGTCAATAATCCTCAATTGTTCACATTAATTTCTTCCTAAAGTACAAGGTTTTAAAATAAAGACTTTTTTTATTTTAATGCTTATCTTCAAAAGTTTTTGTAATTTCCCAAAAGAATTAAAAAAATAAATGAATAAGTAGTCCTGTTTCCAAGATTAGTTTGCTTATTTGTTTCTGTGCTGATAGGTTCATTTAATGTCTGGTTCATTTGGATAATTGCCAATAACTAAATAGGTAGGGAAAGAACATATTTAAAGATATTTACTTATAAATACTTCTGCATAGCACAGAATTCTTCCTGTAGATCCGAAGACTTGCTCAGTGTTCCATTTCTCTTATATAAACAAATTAAGATTGTGTGCATATTTGTTTTCCAAAAGCAGATGAGGGCTGTGCTATCGAGTCTATCAAATGCTTAGGCCAACAAGTTTCTGTGCTTATTTCTTTTGATAAAGGAACACTATGTAACAGATCATTACTTTTTTTATGACTCATTTAAGGTTCCTACAAACTTAATTGTTAAAAACCCGAACCAAAACTGCTTCCTTAATCCTTGTGCTATGGTTTAAAAATATTTCCTTTAAACTTATGATGATTTAATTTGCAGCGTGAAATATTAAAAGAGTGGAAATTAATTTGATTTTAGTATTTAGATGTAATGGTGCTAAAATTGATTATGATTAAAGACATTAAGGTATAGCCTCTATGATTGGGTCTGGACAGCTTTACGTTAAAGAGATAGTGACCCAAAGATCTATCCCAGTCAGAACATGCACAACCAGGTACATCCACATGGAACATTTTCTCCTGCTGTGAGAGACTTTGTGCTGATTCTGGAATGTGAGAGAAAGATTGTTAATGACCTTATACTTTTAGAATTTATACTTAAAAATAAGCAATTTGTATCCTGGAGAAATGGCTGGGTGGCTAGGGACATTTATTATCACAGACAACTTGAATTTGATTCCTAATACCCACTAGGTAGCTTAAATATGTCTATAAGTTCAGGGAATACATAAAAGTAAAGCTCTTATGCACATAAAATAAATAAATAAATATAAAATAATAAACTTTATCTTTTTAAAATATCATCTGAAATAAGATATATGATTAGAGCAACAAAAAGAACAATATACATTGCTTCCTTTTTAACAAAATATATTAATGATTTTCCCAGAATCATTCACTTTAACAATTAAAGTCATCAATGACTTTTATATATTTCTAATAGTAATTATCTACAATAATAAAACAAAGTATAAAATGGGATATTTTCATTAACTCGTGAATGTAAAATTCTATTATATGTTGTTCTAGTGACAATTTTCCAAAGTTTTAACTTCCGATAATTGAAGACAGTCAATTTGCAGATGCCACCTGAAAACCAAGTGACTATGGAACTACTCATTTGTTCATTGTGTGCTTCACCTGAATATTTAGAATTCATTTTTTAGAAAGAGGCTTTTATGTCTTTCCTGTTCACCTGGTCCTAAAGTCATTTTAAAATAATCATGCAGAGGCTTAATATTAGTTGCAAGCTATTTGGTTCATGGCTAGCTAGCTATTACTAACTAGCTTTTTCATCTTAAGTTAATCCATTTCTATTATTCTATGTATCACCATGTGTCTCATGGATTTACCTGTATTTCATTATATCTTTCTCCCTTAGTGGCTCACAGTGTTTCCCCTGACATTGCTATTCTTCTCCCTGGACCTCGCCTGAATTTCTCACTTGGCTATATCCTGTTTTGTCATAGGTCAAATAAGCTTCTTTACTAACCAAAGATAGAAGCACATATTCACAGCATACAGTAAGACTATCCCACAGGGTGACTCAATCTGTATATAAGATTAAAATAAAAATAAGAGGGTATAAGGTTTAATTTATGAGAATCATTTTGGATAAAGGTAAACAGAATAAATAACTCTTAACTAGTACTATACATATTGCAATATATATAGTCCAATGAACATGAAAGATGACTTCCTATTAGTAAGAAACTTTTAAATATTATGAGTAACAAGTCCTATGAACAATGTTTGACTAATCTATTGAATATAAAATGAAATCAGCCATAATCCATCTGAAGAATATCAGCAATGCTTAATTGTTTTCTTACTGCAAAAATAATTACGAATAACTACTATACAATTTTTATGCTTCCAAGAATATCATACATAAATACTCTCTTGTTTATTGTCCTGTTTTTGGAGGCCTCATGTTAAAAATATATTCAAGAATCATTTTTTAAAAAATATAATGGCTTTTGTTAGTACCACTCAAGTACCAATTATGATTTTTCTTTACACGAGTTGTTTGAAAAGTACCATTAATTGTGTGCTTTTTAAAATACTTCAATGTAGGATTATTCATACAGAGAGTGTTTGATATTATAAATATAAATAACTTCTGTCGCACCTAGCTTATATGTGTTACTAATATATGTTGGATATATTAGTATGTGAACATATCCACATACTGTCTGAAAACACCATCTTTTTTGTGTTATTTATTTATTTATATATTTATTTATTTATTTATTTATTTATTCATTTATTTTTTACTTTCTAAAAAGAGTTATATTCATTATTATTATATATTTTTATATTTTCATTAAAAAATGTCATTTCCATCAATGTATCTTCGTGCTCCCCCAGCCCTTTCCTATCCCAATTCCTCCCAGACAATCCTCAGCCTCGGCCCTCCCCATCTAATCATCCCCTCCCCTAAAAGGGCAGGTTAGGAAGTCCCAAGGTGTGCCAGCCCAGCGCAGCACTCATCACAAAGTCAATACTGGGGTGGATGTTCCTTCATAGGGAATGGACTCCAAAGTGCCAGCTCACACACAAGAACACAGTCTGATCCCATTCCTCCTGACTCCGCACACTCATGGCAGTCAAAAGCTACCCACCCGCAGAGGACCAGCTTTCCTTCTGATGGATCTCCAGTGGCAATTCCCAATTTAGTGAGCTCCCCAGAGGTCCAACCAGTCATCATCTTGGGAAACTTCCTCATAATCTCTATCTTTCTGCTCATAAAGACTCTCCTCCCCTGCTCACAGCTGGACCAAGAGTTCTGCCCTGTGCCCAGCCATGGATCTCTGCCTCCACCTCCATTCCCTGTTGGATGTAGGTTCTGCAACAATACCTAGGGTATTTACTCATTTGATTATAGGGGAAGTCCTATTTAGGCATCCCCTCCACCATTGTTTGGAGACTTGGCCAGGTACAGCCTGTGAGTTCTTGGAGGTTTCCCTAGCCCAGTCTCTTTTCAAGCCCACATTGGCTTCGTCTATCAAGATATCCATCTCCGTCTTTGCTCCTCTCACTCAACCATATGCTTCTTTCAAGATTTGTTCCCAACTCTTCTTGGATGCAACACATTATGACCCCAATTTGCTAAAGTAATCTCTATTTTTTTCTTCATAGGGGAATCTCTGGATGTCTCTTAAATTCTTTCTAATCCCAAACTGTTCAGGGGTTGCAGTTTGCCGCTTGGGTATTCTTTGCTTATTGTCTAAAAATCCATTTATGAGTGAGTGCATCCCATGCCTATCTTTCTGGGCTTGTGATACCTTGCTCAGGAGAATATTCTCCAAGTCCATCCATTTTCCTTAAAATTTTAGGATATCAATTTCTTTCTTTCTTTCTTTCTTTCTTTCTTTCTTTCTTTCTTTCTTTCTTTCTTGCTTGCTTGCTTTCTTGCTTTCTTGCTTTCTTGCTTTCTTGCTTTCTTTTTTTTTTCTGAGTAGTACTCTATTGTGTAGATGTACCACAGTTTGTTAATCAATTCTTCACAAGAGGGGCATCTAGGTTGTTCCCAGGTTCTTGCTATTACAAATAATGCTGCTATGGACATAGCTAAGATAAAGCCTTTGGGATATGAATGTGCATCCTTTGGGTATATGCCCCATAGTGGTACAGCTGGATCCTTAGGGAGATGGATTCCCAGTTTTTCGAGGAACTGCCATACTCTATTCCAGAGTGACTGTACAAGTTTACACTCCCACCAACAATGGAGGAGTGTTCCCTTTGTTCTGCATCCACCATCTTAATTCTCTTTCTTTTCATATATTCAAAGAAAAATAAAATAATCCATGTTAATTTACATTTAGTTAAGCATGAGTTAAAATCCATAATATATGTTTAAAATTTTTGTTGAGAATCAATATTTCTGTGACTATAATGCTCTTTCAAAAAAAACTGAAAAGGGAATAGCACTAAAATGTTTTATAGCATATATAAGCTTGGAATTTCTAAAGACTTAAAGATTTGTGTTAAAAAGTACAATAATTACAATATACCAAAGGTCATTTTACTTAAAAAAATAAATAAAATGATGTGTTTATTTACATTAGAACTATATGTGGATTTCTAGCATGTTCAGCTCCTGACATGTTCTCAGCTTCTAACCTCATTAATTCTGCACAATGTAAAACAGGGTTAACTTTCTCTCACATGTGCCTTCTACTTACTACATTATCATTCTTAACATCACGTGCTTTGACTTGTTATTTTTATTTTGTAGCATAAAACAGACAGTATTTTAGTTTTATTTTATGCTTTTCATCTGGGCTTCTACTTGTTTTTATACATTTGTTGCCTACATCTATTATTAAGGCAAGATACCTGGTGACAGAGTTTAGAAACAAAATTTTAGGATTGAAGATGTCATCTAGTGCTTAAAATTATTTTAATATATTTAAATGCTGATATTTCTCACGAAGAATTAAAGATAGCTTGAAAACATTTGAGACATGTTGAATTCATTCTGTAATGCTTCAAAAATTGTGATATAGAATCTTACTATAATAGAATTTGGTAATTTTCCATGGGATTCTTCACTAAGGGGATCAAATTCTAGTTAAACCGTAATGATTTTAGCAAGAAAAAAAGATGTTGGATCCTCTGCACTATCTTATGGAGACCAAGGGACAAATTCCCTAATTTATTTCAGACTTTCCATCAAACATCCCAAGTAGATCAGGACAGCCTTGAACTCACAGGAATCAATCTAATTTCATAGTATTGGGGTTTAAAATGTGTAACAATATGCATAGACTTTGACTTGAATATCTTACAAATGAACAACAAAGATAAATTTTAATATCATATTACATTGATGCTGAGTACAATTTTATTTTTAGACACAATTTGATTCTATTCCATAATCTCTGAAAGAAAAATTGTTGTTCAATGTATTCTAATTATTTTATATTCATCAACAGATTTTTAAACATAGTTTGAGTTACTTATATTTATCTTAAGTTATTTCCATTGGGACTAAATTAATTTTCAATAACACAGGTAATTTCCATTATTATATTTTTACATAATGTAAGCTTAACTACAGAATTTCAATACATAGCAAGTAAAATTTATTTTGCATGTACTTTAGATGTTTAATTCTTTTGCATTATTTTGTTGAAGAAGGCCTTTGCTTGGAGTGAGTGTTCATATTAGATGGTGGTGATATGGCTCTCTAAGTTGAATGCTTACACAACATATATCAAACCCTGACCTTGATCCATAATTATCATAAAGCAAGTTTTGTGTCTTGTTTGTATAAGATAAAAACTAACACTTGAAAGGTGGAAGAATGAAGATCATGACAAGATCATCTTCTTCTGAATTATGGGTTAGAAGCCAATCTGGGATATATGAGATTCTATCTTACAGAAAGTGAACTCATGATGAATTTGTTTAAACATATAATAGTGGTAATATTTTATTAGGATACTTTTTTCAGTGTAGAAAATGAAATATGTATATATAATTATGCTAAATATGCCAAGATAATTATGTATAGAAGATAAGATGGTTGAATCTCTTATTCATATTTGCCATACACAATAGGTGAACATAGATACATACTGGAAAGCAGCTCCTGAACAAAGCTTGGAGCATGAGTGTGGTAGGAAGATTGACCACATGGTAATGAGGACTTGATACAATTTGAAAATTACACATCTTAAATATCAATATGTTCTATTTTATACTATCATTCCCTCTTTTCATATTAATTCATAAACCGTTTTTAGGAGTTAATAAACATGATTTTTAACCCTGCTTTATGTCTGAGTACATTAAGACTGTATAAAATTTGATTTGTCAAGACAACATTGATTGAATTATGAGAATTGAAATTAAGATTTTAGACTCTCAAGACCTCAAGAATTTTTTCCATCACAAATTCCTTCTTTTCTTCATAGGTAAGTCCCTGATCTTTGTGTGCCAGCTGAAGGATCAGCTGTGAGCCTGGACTCCCAGACATTTTGTAATCACCAGTATGTAGACTAAGTCAGGGGTTGACAAGGAAACAGTCAAAGAAATAAATGGCCAATTTTCTCAGTTTGGCATACTGTAAACAATTTCTTAAAGTAGATTAATGTGGGTAATTTATAGCTATGCTGACAATTTTAAGAAAGAAAGAAAATGGCAATCTTTGGAGCTTTAGCAATTTTTATTCCTTTCAACTTTTCTTCCTCGTATGGCATCTTACCTTGGAAATCAATAAAAAGGATTCTCTTTTAAACCCATTTATGTTCAGATTCAACTCTGAATTCAACAAGTGCTTCAAAAAGACAAACTAACCTAGTTTTCTAGACCCCATGAATTTGCTCTGTTGGATATAGATGCCATTTTAGATTCTTCTATGTCCCAAAGCTTATTTCTGAACACAGTTTCTCTTTTTAATACAATCTCCATCTTTCTTCTCTTATCCTTGCTGACATTTCATTTCAATCAGGGTTGAGACCTTGCCTTCAATCTTTTGGAATCAACTTTTGATGGATATCTGTGGTTTGTTAACAGCAGTGGCACCTATTAGAGCAGCAGTGTCTGTAAGTCTTTGATTTTTTCTCCCCCTCTAGGTCAATGTTTATCTTATTCCTGTCTCTTTCAGAAACTTCAGTGAATTTAAGAAATATATTTAAAAGCCAATTACTATTTTGAAAAGTGATCTCTCCCTTTTGTTGTTGTTTTGTTATACACAAGGACAGAGAATAACATTTTGATGGCTTTCTTGCTTTATTATCCACAAAGAGCATCAGAGAAATGAAGAAGAATGTCCCCTGCGTGGAAGCTACACCCTGGAAGCATGTTATTAGTTTTAGAAGTGGTATTATGCTTTAAGCCCAATAATAAAGATTCTGAGAAATGGCTGTTTCTTAACTTTTAAAGAAGGAAATATATTTAAAATGACAAGTTTCCACTTACTGTATTGTCTTTGATATTATGAAGTAAATAGACTACTAGATGGCATGTAGACTTTTTTCAATAAGAAAGAACAACTTTATGGTTTCATTTCCAAACATTTTTATTTAAAAAATAAGAAAATAGTAAACAAAAGAATCATAAGAAAATTTCATCCTTATTTTTCTTTAAGAAATAACTGGGCAAAACCATAAATGTTATACTTATAGTTTTAAAAATTACATATGAAGAAAACTTAATTTGAAAAGTCATACATTTTACATAATGTAGAACTCATAATTTTGGACCTAAAAACTTTATGTTTCAAAATAAGCTCAAGACCATAATGACAGATAAATGGCAGAAATGCACATGTGTAAAGAGTATAGGTATAAAGCTGTCTGGAATTCTGAATTGTATGCAACTTTAAGTACCATGACAATTATATGAGATATAACAACTTACTGAAAAAAAGATTAACTTGGGTCTGGAATTTCCAAAATTTCGGTATATAGTAGCTGTTTACTGGCCTTCTGAGATTTGGAATATCATAGTCAAAGGACTGTGTGGCACAGGAGCTTGTCCTCTGCTAGCATCATGAAAAGCCTATTAAAGAGGCTGACAACAAGGTATACCCCTCAAAGCAAAAACATTTTGTATGTGCACATCCATAAATAAATATTGTCGCATTAGTTCTATAAACAAAATATTAAAACTTACAAACATGGGTAATTTTTTTTGTGTTTTATACTATTTTCCCTAATTCAGTTCTCATTCAACTGAGCTTTTTAAAACATCCCATATGCACACACTGTCTGTGATTGTTTTTGGGAAACATTAGTAATACTTTGAGTGAAAAAGTTTGTAATCACTATGAAAAATCTCTTAGCATTTGGAAATTATGAAAATACATTAAAATCATGTATCATGACATTGTGTTCAAAGCGTTACTAATATGGTGGTTGGGTTGCAAATAATCCCTATTTTAAGGCATGAAGTCAAGTACACTCTAAATTGCACATTCATATAAAATGCTGTTTAATTCATGGATTCTTATTAAACTTTAAGACACTAAGGCACAACAAAAAAATAAATTTAGTCAAATGGCCAAGTAGAAAGTGTTTGATCAAATGGTAAACTAGAAACAGTACTTGGTTTCTTGTTTCTTTAAATTAAATTAATATGTAGTTATAATTGGAAAATGAGAACTTCCTTCTAATAAGGATATGCAGGAAGAATGAGGAAAAATTGATTTTCTTTTATCTAAACATAGTATCAAATACTGAGGTATTGGAATTAGAAATAACACTTGAACAAAGGAGAGATTGGATATTATTTGACTATTATTGGAAAATGTATATGTTGACAGTTCAACGTTTAAAATCAGAGGGGAAACAAGTAATTAGCTGTAGGGGGATTATGTTGTTCCATTTTAAATACTTGTCAGACCCACTGGTTTAATAAAAAGCACTGATTGGCCAAAGGCAGACAGGAAGTATGGGCAGAGCTACCAGACTAAGAAAACTCTGAGAACAGGAAGAACAGAGCAGAATGCCAGAGAGAAGGCAGAAGAAGCAGAGGACAACTATGTTGCTCTGAGAAGAGGTACCGAGCCCCATGGCTGAACAGGATAAGAGTCATGGGTTAGTTTAAGGATAAAGAGTTAGCAACTTATATGCCTTGGCCTTAGGCCAATCAGCCTAAAACTATTATAAGCATCTGTGTGTCTCTGTGGGTCTGTGGGTCTCTTGGTCTGAACCTTGAGGCAAGGCTGGAAAGTCCAGACCAGAAACCTTTTACTACAATTTAGCTTTCACATTGTATAACAATAGGGCTGACGTTTGAGTTTTATACTAGAATTTTAAAGGGTTTGGGAACTATCTCAGTCAGTGAAAATGAAAAGAAAGACCTGAGGTGTCTTATAAAAATGGTGAACATGGAGGTAAATTACAAGACATTCTTTCTGGGCACCCCTTCGGGGAAGAAGAGAGAAGTTTCACTGCCAAAGATGCAGTCATCAAGAGTCAAGTGGGAAGCAGTCTTGGACTCCTTTAAAACAAATTGTAGTTCTGGAGACTCCTTTATTACAGATATGAAGCAAACATATATCCCTCTCCCAATTTCCCATTGGCAGCTGGAGACTCCCCTAGCTGTTCTGGTTCTCTTTCATTGGCCTCCACAATGTTAATAGTCTCACATCACCAATAACCAGGCACTATGGAGGCTACTCCAAGTTGGTTCGGCAGAAGCATCTAGTGCTTTTGCCCAGGCACACCACGCAGAACAGGGCAACCTCCATCCTATCAGACCAGCTGGCTGTGTTCAGTTCCCCAACAATTATAATTCCAGCCCAAGGTAGTTAGAGAAATGCAGATCCTTAAATTTTCTGGATACTAGTGAGAGATACTTTGTAAAGAAAACTGGACAGTAAACAGTTCTTTTTTTAAAATTATGGTTTTTTCATTTAAACTCTTTCCATATATTACCATTGTTCTCCCTCCCTTCCCTCCTTCCAGTCCTTCTCAAGACCCTCCCAGTCCTCTCTCAGCCTCCCCCAACCCCATCTCCCTAGCCATTCCCCCAAAGAGCTGTCCGTTCCTCCAAAGTAGTCCCAACGTGGGTCAGTTCAGTCTGGCATATTCATATCATGTACTGGAGCACCAGCTCGCATATAGTCACACATAATCTCATACAAATAAAAAATGAATTTGCATGATACACTCTCTTAATTTACAGATTTGTTATATAACCAAATAAATGAGATAATTCAAAATTTTAAGTTTAACACTAAAACAAGGGAAATATCAAATAAAGATAAGATGTTTTGGCAGTAAAAAAAGATGTTCTTAAGGAAATAGCTTCTTACATACTCTGTCAGTCTGAATTGGTTCTTCTGAGTGCTGTAATTATATGACTTTAAACTTTGTGCATAAGCAATATTAAACATTAGGAAACTAAAAATTTGCAAGAAATACAGCTCTTGTCTATGTTCATATATTCTTATATGAATATCAGAATGTATTACTTCTATAAGCCAACAGAGTGATAGCCAAAATCTTCTTTTGTGGTGATAAACACTGACCTCAAACAGCTTGCTGGAGGAAAGAGTTTTTTTATTTTGTTTTGTTTTGTTGTTCTTAGAAGCTATAGCTTACCCCTAGGGACCAAAAGAAAAACTCAAGGCCAGAACCTGTAGAAACAAACAAAAAGAAAGTCTGAGGATAATGTTATTTTTTGTCTTATAACCCCTGGCTTGCTCTTCAACTTTTTTATGTAGCCTGGACACATCTACATAGGGATAGATAGTACTGCCCACAGTGGCCTGGGCTTTTCCATATTCATCAGAAATCAAGAAAATCTAGACACACATATTTCACATGCTGATATGAGTAAGATTTCTTTTTTCCCAGGCATGTCTAAGCTCATGCCAATCTGACCAAAAATATGACATTCACAATATTAGTGAACAAAATATTTGAAAAGTAAATTTCAAAAGAAAACCAATCTGCATCAATATAACACATTTAACCTTAGCATTATCAGTCAATAGGCAAATAAACTATAATCAATACATATCAACATGTTCCTATGTGCAGGTATATGTTTGGCAATGAAGAAACTTAGTGCTGATATATATGTAAAATTGTTATAGATTTTCAAATTGCAAGTCCTTAATTTGTAAATATATAAATCCATATGCAATGTTTTATATTTATGACATCCACACAAACTAGCAATGACAAGATTATGTGTACAAATATATTATGATTGTATTTATAACTTTAAAATTTTGATATGATGCTGAATATTTGAAAATAAAATAATCATACATAAAGCAATGTGTTAAAAAATAAAAAAAAAAGCTTAAAGAGAACAATAAAGGTAAATATAGTGGCTCATGCCTGTCAGTACTTAAACTGGGTGGGGAGAAATGACGTAAATCTGAGCCTAGCCTGGGGTACAGGATGAGTTGCAGAAAGGCCTGCATATCAGTGTAAGGTCCTCTATTAAAACTCAAACACTAATGGTAAAGATATAATAATAAACAAACAAGCAAAAGAAAAATGAACTGGCACTAGATCTGAAGACATGGACTTGTAGGTATAGCTGGAGTAGGAAATAGACAAATTCACGATCAAGGTTGGTGGCAGGATAAGACCAGGTCACTAAGTCAGACATAAACCAGGGTGTGTGGCTGACTAGTAGATTGCTGACTTAGCATTTGTAATATATCAAGTTTACACATTTACTTATTGGAAAACCTCACAAATATGTTACAAGTAGTATAAAACAAAGTTCTTTACATATAGATTCTTAATAATCAATACATAAAACATAGGGGAATATGGTGATGTATTAAAGAAAACCAGTCTGGAATATCAGAGAACTAATTCATCCATAGTCAAGTCAGGAGGGTCAGAGAGTGGTAACTCACGTCTTTAATCCCAGCATGGGAAAGACAGGAGTGGTGACCTAGACTTTTAATCCCGTAACTCCAGAGACAGAGATCTATCTGGGTTCCTGTGAGTTCAAGACCTAACTACCAAACAGTAGTAGCTCACACCTTTTAACTCTAGAACATGGTGCAGAGTTAAACCTGGAAATGAAACAACTGGGCAAAGAAGGTATTGGAGGCAGACATAGGAAGACAGAGATTTATTCTGTAGAAATGATGAGGAGCCAGGCTGAGGAAGCTGAAAGATAATTTTTACCTTGAGAAGTTTGCTGGATGAGATTTAATAAGTCTGTTTCCTTTCTCTGATATTCCAGCTTTTCTCCGATATCTGGCTCTGAGATTTTATTTATTAACAACTAGAATTTGAATTACAGAAGTAAACATACATATAACTGTCAATAATATTTCTCTTGAATCATAGGAATGGATTAGAGGTAAAGAAGGACTGTAATTTGTCATCGTTTATATTTAAATATTACTTAAAAATTATTTTATGGCTTCTATTATTGAGTTAATTGTATTGATTTTTTGGCCAGGAACACATGTTTAATTTAAACAAATAAAAATGTGTCTTTTGAATTATAAAACAATATTTGTTTCACATTGCCAAGATTGTTTACACTCGCCCTTATCCAGTGAGCTCACTGGATCAGAAACAATCGCTGAGAAACCTTCAGGGAAAAGACTAAAGCCTCCCAAGGTAGATGACTGTCAAATGGCGTGGGCAGATTGTGGAGAATCTTACAGTAAGACCACACTTTCTTCCTGGTGCATGAACTAATAATACCTTAGAGCCCATTCTCTATAGAGCAACACCTAACCCAGACTTAATACTGGGGTGACGGACTCGGACATACCTAAACTGGATATGCCAGACTGAGCTGACTCACCTTGGGACACCTTGTCCTCTTTGGGGAATGGGTGGGGGATGTGGTGGGGGAAGCTAAGGGAGGATTGGGAGGGACTTGGAGGAAGGACGGGAGAGGGGTGGTGATATATATGGAAAAAAATGAAAACTGAAGAAAAAAAAGATTTCAAAAGTCATAGTCTGTACTTGGTTGTTTCACAGCTATAGTTCTGAAATGAGGAAAAATTCCAGGTCAGTAAGAGGAAATGATAGATCCAGAAAACATATACCTATCAGAGAAGTGTAACTAGAAACAGATGTTTCCTCAGTTTATTCAAAAAAGGAACTCATATTGTCTTTATTAACTAAAGAATATAATGTTAACATATAACAAAATATTAAGAAGTTTACACAAAAATCCAATCAAACTGCCAAGTGAAATTAATAATGCCACAAAACATTGATAGAATAAAATTATATTCTTAGCTAATTGTTCATTAGGACATAACTTATTTGAATTCAGCTGTGCCCTATTTGAAATATCAAAGAAATATATCAAGTATTTGAGCACAATTAAAAAATACGAGAGCATTATTGTGTGAACTGTCAATTATTTATGATAGAAAAATATAAAATATAAACAATAATTATTACTATGAGCCATGTTTCTGTAATGAAAGCTTAGATATCTTGAAAATATACTTTTTACTACATGGGACTTTAGATTTGAGTGATGCAAATCAGACTCTTATTAGAATATTTCGTTAAAATTTAAAACTTGACAAGGTAAGTTTGAAATTCATGTGGCTGTTCCTTTGACTAGAACAGGCAAAGCAAAGCTGGAAAGTGCATCATTCCAAATGTGAAGACTTGTAAATAAAGAGTAATCACGTTAGTATACACTGCCAAAGATTGTCAGAGCCTACGTCTAGAACCGAGACTCCCAACATAACATTAAATTTGTGCTATCATCCTCAAATGCCTACCTGTGAATTTAGGGAATATCACCCTTTATATGTATAAAACTTAATTGTGATAAAAGAAAAAATCACAGAACAGGTATATGTCAAATTCTCTTCAAGAAATTCATTTAAATTGAATAGTGTGACAATGTATTTATGCTCATCAACTTTATTTAAGGTGTCATACTGTCCATTTTCATTACTTACTGGACAATTGCATGTCAGTGATCTGACAAGGCCCATGCTGGTAATGATTGAATGATAACACACTTAACTCTGGTGTCCAAAGTAGTCACATACTATATATCAGTAATAAGTAAGAGTATTATTTTACCCATATCCAAAGTAAATATCTTTAGAGGTAAAAGTATGAATGTGGAATCACTTTACTTTTATCATTTATGATTGACTAAAAAACACTTGCTTCTCCCCTTTTTCCACCTACACTGACAATGTAAATATAAGATAGAAGTGGTTAAAAAAAGGTGGGGTTTATAATGACACACTTATCTGTAAACAGATGACTTATTTTAGTTTTCACAGACACACAAGAGAAATATCATGACCACCATCGTGATGACCGAGGTACAAGAGTTTGTTGTAAAATGGTTATAAAAGAAGTTATCAATACCAGTTCTGGTTATATGTGTAGATTTCATGGTGGTAATTCTAGTATTTATGTTTCTTCTCTTCTCTGCTTTAAAGCATACTTTTTTTTACTAATACAAATCAGTGTTTTTCTTCCATTCTCCTCTGAATTAACATGAGATTTATTAATAATTGATAATCAAGCATCACTCTATTTAAATCAGAAAACATCAAAAAGTGATTGTAATAGAACCAGAACATTGTAAAAGAATTTTAAGGGGAAAATATCATGACCTAAAGGACTGAGTTTTTTTTTTTTTAGTTTTATTAAGTATAAAGTTATATTAGCAAGAGGAAATATTGCATCATGGTAACATTTTATTTAATCAGGCTTTAATAAGCCCAAGGCTGTATGCATACTTATCTGGCTAGAGTTTGAGCTGAGCTGTATTTTCTTCTGGGAATTTCTATCATCACAAACTTCTAAGGTCAGCTGCACTAGAGGAACCCTGCAAATTATGCTTCCCAGAATCCCTTTTGAGGACACATTTTGTTGCATAGCAATACTTAAGAAAAACGGTGAAGATGAAAGACAAGTGCTTTCCTTCTGGATTCAGTAACAGAGAAATTCATGAGCAGATGCACTATTCATTAGGGCTTGGTAGCAAGTACCCAGCAATTATTTATTTTCCTGATTAAAATAAAACAGATGATGGGAATTTCTGAGCTCTACTTTCCCCACAGAGCTGTGTGAAACTTACATTATTTGTCTGTGTTTTTTTTGTGTAGACTCTTTGTTCTCTGACTTTTTCCCTTGGAATGACATTGACTTACTTCGCATATTCCCTGACTACTGACTGAAAACTCTTCCCATTAGTTATTAATTTATGCAATGAAATATGCACTTGTATATTACCAAACCAGATTATGTTGTTTGGGTATTATTATTATTATTATTATTATTATTATTATTACTTCTGCTTTTGCTTGCTTGTCTTACCTTCCTTTCCTTTAATTTATTGTTCAACTGTAAATTCTGTGGCAGAGGATGCCACTCAGGCCTATTAAAACAAAATCAATTATTCTCTGTGTGATGAATGTATAAAGATCACCTTTAGTTCAGTTTGCAAATTTGAAAGCATTGAAGGTGACTTTCAAAGGTAATTTTTAAAACAAATAAACAGACTTTCTATTCCAGCTGGCACAGCACCTGTAATGTTCTTATAGAGTTTACTTCCAGAAATGATTTTTGGAAATTAATAGCATTTGTGTTTACTCCCAAATGATTCATCTGTTCAGATAAGATGAAGTAAGATTGCTTGATTGTTGTTGCTAAGTCACATGGTTTTTAAGGCCCAGGATCCATTCTCGTGGCTTACAGAACAATGATTTTGGAGGTAAAGACAAAAATAAATAAGGACACAAGAAAAAAAAACCAAACTCCAAACTCTGCCACATGTTACATTTGTAAGGTCAAGGTTAAAATATTTATACTTAGTGAAAAGCCAATGATAAAATATTTTGCAGCAAGGTGGTAAAGTGCTTGTTAATATGCAAAATGTGAAACTTACAATAATCAGTGGGCTGGAAGATCTGAAATTTCTGTGTTCTATTATTTGTGGAAAACTGAGATATTTAATGGAGTTATTTTTTCTATCTGTATTGACATTAATTATTTAAGAGGGATGTGCATTTTTCCAAATTGAATTATTTTCATTGAATTATTGAAATGCAGATTCCTTTCTGCCCTCTGATCTTTTACATTACTTTTGGCTGCTGCTCCCAACCAGAGAAAAATTTCCTGGAATCCTTAAAATGTTCATTGTTTTCTCCACAATTGGTTTCCATCTTAATTTTACTTAATAGTTTTCATTTATTGGAAAAAATTCAAGGAAACAAATTATTTCTTTCTAGGAAGGATCTGAAAATGTCTAAGTAATATTCAAGATAGGTGCTAGGAAATTTTTTATTAATATAATGTTCCATGCTTCTGGTATGACAGTAATTAAGGAAGGCATTTGTAAACATCTATTTGTTTATTAGGATGTTATGAGAACAGGTGAAATATATTTTACTATAAATCTAAATTCCCATTGCATTAACAAAAATTACATTTTAGCATATACTATGATCACTGCTAATTTTTAAAATGTATACTCACAAATTCATTCTGAAAATCATACAGACTACACTTGGATCCCCAATTGCTGAAATGTATTTTCCTGAAATTACAAGACCTTGATGTCTTGTCTGACCTTTAAATAAAATTTATGGCATGTCTCTTTACTTTACTAATTTTTCAATCACTATAATGAGATGAAATAGGCTCATATGTACAAACATAATGGTATGTGGCTGGGCATAAGCAATATTGGTAGTAATTAATACCAGATCAAACAATGCTTCTAACCTTGAAAATATTTTATACATGCCCAAACAGTACTTTTCAAGTATCTATTATAATTACCATTTTCATACATTTCTTTCACATCCAATCATCTCTTAGTCTTTGAAATTATTCTGTTAATTCTTTTTTGCTCTTTGTCCTTCAACCCAAGTTTATATTTTCAATGTGCCACAGCAGATTAATTTAGTTTTTTTATAGTTTGTGTTCTTGTTAAACCCCATTTCTGTATTTAAATCAATTTGACTATAATTAAATGAATGTTCCTTGAATTTTTTCACTCTCATAATTATTCTAGAGTTGTAAAAGTAAAATATTATAGTTTCCTTTTGGATCAACCTGCTTAGTTGGTGGATTTAGGCAACAGTTAGACCTAAGATGAGATTTTATATGTTTTCTATTCTTTGTCTGAAAGCATGATTATTACATTTTTGAGACGATAATATAACTATATTCTTTATCCCTTCTATTTCTTCTATCCAAACCCCCCTGTATAACACTCCTTTCTCTCATTAAATACATGTCCTTTAACTATTAATTGTTGTTATACACATCTACTTCTACAGTATCATATATATTTTTAAATACATAAATACAACTTTATCTGTTCATGGAATTTAATTAAATTATAAAAGTAATGACTCAAAAAGAGCTAATTCAGTTGCTAAAATTATATGAAAGTATCTTATATGCAAAAATCACTTGGTGTATAATATAAAAGAAAAATTTGAAATATAAAAATACATCTACAAAATGGAGTACTACTTAGTAGTAAAAAAAAAAAATGACCACCTAAAATTTGCAGGCAAATGGGTGGATTTGGAGAATATCCTCCTGAGCAAATTATCACAAGCCCAAAAAGATGGGCATGGGATGTACTCACTCATAAATGGATTTTAGACAAAAAGCAAAGAATACCTACCCAAGCTGTAATCCATAACCCCTGAATAGCTTGGGATCAGAAGGAACTTGAGAGACATCCAGAGATTCTCCTAGGAAGAGAAAATAGAGAAGCTCACCTTAGCAAATCGGTCTAAGGGTTGCAACCTAGAGAATGGGGGAACAAATTATGAGAGAAGGAGAAGGTTGAGTGACAGGAGCAACAAAGGTAGAAAAAAGGTAATGAATACCTTGACAGAGAGCACTACAGTGGGATTGGAAAGAGACGGGGTAGCAGGGAAACCTCCAAGAACTTTTTCAGTATTCCTGTCTTCTCTCCCACAATGTTTCTGGAAACTGCTTTTTTTTTTTTTATTATTATTATTTTCTTATTTTTTTTTTTGTGTGTGGCTGAGCACTCACAGTTGTTTGTGATCAGCAATTTGAACAGTTATGTAACTGTTTACTAACTGCTATCTAGTAAATAAAAAATTTCCTTACACAAGTTTAGAGCAGCACAAATCTATCAATATAAATTACCTTTCAACAGAAGTTTGATAACATGACCATTTAGCAAAACATCAAAATTATCTCCATTTGACTTCCTATTGCTTTTATAGTCATTAGTTTAGATCACAGTTACTGTCCCAGCCATGAGGTCCCTTCCACACAGGAAGCCTTAAATAGAGTCCAGATAACTGTTAGTTTTCCATACATATTCAGTATGGCCACTGTAGCATTGGTGAGTATATACTGAAATTACTGAGTGCATAATTCCAAACTAGTGCATTAGGACCATAACATGAAATGTAGGCAGCCAGAATAGAATTTTCTGCTTACTAGGAGTTGGTTTTGGTCTTTTTAAATACATGTACATGTAGTCATTATAGAACACTTACTTTCAATGTAAATTGATTAGAGACAGAACAGGAAGATGATGATAAGGAATCAGCAGGAGTTATATGGTGTGGTAATGAGGTAAGAAAATGATTTTTATGATTACCAATTATTACATTAATGAGCAAATTAATCAAATAGGAGAAGCATAATTGGAAAACTGATGAGTGAATATGATTTAGTATTACCACATTGAGGCTCAGTTAAGACATAGAAGATGTTATCACATGCCTAATCCTAAATTTTTTCTTTGAATATCAGTTGTCAGGATGATAAATGGGAGACTTGTCAGTCTTCTGCCAAAATGTGGAAGTGTAGATTTTATGAAATTTCAGAGTTCAATACTAAATTTTCAAAATAAGCTGATAAACTCATTTTCAAGCTACATATAATTTTGACTTTAACAATCAGTTTTACTTAACTATGTCAGAGTAGGCATTTTCTGAAGGAATTCATTAATTTTTCCTGAATCTAAAATAATATTTGGGACCGACACAATAATCTTGAAAAAATAAGACTCACTGAAACTGATATACATACAAATTGACCATAAAGACATGAGAGTCCTACAAAATAGTCCAAGAGGAAAGGAATAATTAGAGAGCACAGTAACAATGGTGGTATCTTATATTTTGGAAATGCGTGAGAACTAGGGCTGTTACACCGAGGTCCTTTGTTTGATGTACAATATTTTTGTTCATGTCTGTGGTCCATGTGATCAAACAGCAAATGGTGCATTCCAACATTTGATGACAAAACATTTCTCCAGGGGGACACCAAGTGTGTTACAATACAAATTATAATTCAAAGAAATAGGAAAATAGATGAGAGCTAGCTTCCTATGGGTGCTCAAGTCTGGACTTATTGATAGTATCAGAGATTTTAACAGCATGTGATTTTTTTTTTTTTTTTTTTTTTTTTTTTTTTTTTTTTTTTTTTTTTTTTTTTTAGAGTCTGTGTGGGGGATCAGCAGCAGTGGAGGATGGAATAGCATATATGCCATGAGGAATTGGCCTCACTATAGACTTTTAAATGAGTAAAGGAAAATCTGTGTTTGAGTCTCCTAAGGTGACTCCTATTTCCCCCTGTTCAGAATACTTTTTTGTGCCCACTTCTTATTTTGAAAAAAAAAAATTGTACAAAGTAAAAAAAAAAAAAAAAAAAGCCAAACATTTCTAGGAAGATATTAATTTTCTACTCCCAAATATTTTTCATTAAAAGTGAGATGGTTATGATCACAGAAGTCATCTTATTAGTTTCTAGACTTTAAAATATCTCATTCAAAAAAATAAACATTTCTCATTTACAAAATGAGGATATAACTAATAATAGAAAGTATTTTCACAATGTTAAGAAAAAATAAATATTTTATGAAAAGTGTCTAAAATGTGCTTAGTAAGCAGTAATATTACTACTACTAATACTGCTTTTATCTTGTTAACATATTATTCTAATTAGGCAATGATAAATTTTTTTAAGTATTAACAATCTTTTAGAAATAATAGACTTTTAGAAACACTAGATAAACATTTGTCTTCAGGAGATTAGCAAACTAAAGTAGGCTCCAATGAAACATAAATTGTGGGCAGAGCTGCTTTGAGAGATTCAGGGACAATTACATTTTGTGTGCACTCACTTTATCTACTACTAGCCAGGCATTTGTCAAGTTCATGACTTACTTCTCCATCAACAAAACCATCAGGGTGTCAGGTCCAAATGGCTGTCTCTAACAATGCTGTCATCCTATAATTTACATAAATTTATGTATACCCAGAAGATGCAGAATAGTCTTTCTTTAGAAAACTCTGAGGTAAATTTATTATGTAAAGAAGTGTATGCATAGGTACCAGGGAAGCCATTAGATTGTAGACAGTAAAATAAAATAAAATAGTTTTCTTTACAGTAAGTTCCTGCTTGACTAAATCTCATTTATGATGATATATTTTATTTTAAATAAGTTATTTAAATTTTCTCAAGTAGGATTTCATATTATTTTTCATCTTTTGGTGTTGTGCACTGGTACATACATTTATGTTTATCCCTCTGTGTGTGTGTGTTGTGTGTGTTTGTGAAATGCAGAGGACCAAATTGGTTATTGTTCCTCAGATATTATCTGTCATGTATTGTAAGATAATGGTCTCTTCATCATTTGAAGCTTATGAAGTCATCTATTCTGGCCAACCAGTGACCACCAGAGACCTTCAAATCTCTCCCTTCTAAGATTTGTGATTCTAAAATTCTATAAACACATATTTTTGTTTGTTTTTGTTTTGTTTTTTCAAGAGTCACATTTTTTCCTTTAAGTGAAATAACATCTATGTTAATATCTAATAATAGTATCTACCAATCCCCATAAGCATCTTTTGATCTTTTAGTAACAAATAGAAAATAAATGACAGATCATTACATCAAGTTCCTGAAAATACTGTTTCAAACATAGTGTTTCTGTGTTTCCATTATAATCTATTTGTGTATGCTGTAAAAATAAGTTTCTAGTAACATTTATATTGCATAAAGAAGATCAAATAATTTATCAATATATGAACTTAAAAAGCCTTGCATATTGACAATACTGACTTCATAATTTTATGAAAAAAGCAAAATTTTTAACCCAAAGTGGGGTAATAAACATCCCAGTTTATTAGTTACTGTTCCGTATATACCGTGTGAGTATATCTATAACCTTCTATATAATTTCCATTTGTTTTGACTTCATGGTTTTGCTCTTGAGTGAAGAAAATGGTCTGTGATATGCCATATGTGACCTCAAAGTCAAATTACAGAGCAAGAATCTAGTTCAAATTTATGAGGGAAAAAAAACCTTAGGAACTATGTTATTCTGTTGCCAATTGTTAATTTAGTCTAGTGCTTTTACTGTTCATACTGTGTGAGTCTATTTTTAGTGTTTGTTCAGACTGGATAAACCACTAATCATAACCCCAAGGATGATCCCATTGCAGACTCAAGTATCTGGAGTTTAGTCTTTTTAGGCTTATTAAAAGAGCAGCCTCCTGCCATGCTTTAGAGTTTAAGTTGAAAGCAATTTAATTTGATTTAATCTTGGATTATTTGAAAGATCATTGATTTTTTTTTCTGACTGCTTGACTTTTTTTGTTGTTGTTTTCTATTTTGACAGGGCTTTGAGTTGACTTTACCATACAAAGGACTTCATAAAATAAAGTTGTGGCAATAAAATAAAATAAAATAAAATAAAATAAGGTTACCTGGCAATATACTTACATGACATTTACTTTGACAGAAACAGTCTTGCCACTAGGAAAATCCTGCTACAGAAGATAAGCAAAAAGGATAATGAGTGTCATAAGCTGCCAAAATTACTGCTCCATCTATGAAAGTTTATGTCAGATGAAGGAAGAGCATATTAAAGGAAACTGCTTGTGTTTTTGTGCACAAAGATGCCACATTAATATCTCACTTCATGTAGTAGAAAAACCTGATTACGTTGGTATGCAAACATTTCTCTTGAACAAGAGCATCAGTGGAAGAACACTTACCATAACACCACACACGCGCGCCACGCGCACACACACACACACACACACACACACACACACACACACACACGCACGCACACATGAGAACACATTGGAATAAATGCCAAAAATCAATATTTAACTAAAACTTAATTCCAAAACAAGTCACTTAATCACATAATGAGCAGAAAATTATAAGTTACACTTAATTATCAATTCAACGCTAATAACCATGGTTTGCTTTTCCAGACATAGGGACTACCCCAGAAATTAACTAGTAAAATGGGTCTTTCTATATGGATAGTCTATATGGAAAACATGAACAATAAATAAATGACTTTAAAAGTATGATTTGCCATAAAAGCAGTACACATACTGGTAGGAGCACATGGAAAAACTTTCCAGCATTTTGGGTTTTGTACACTGTTCTGTGAATATAATTTTTCTATCACCCATGATGGAGGTAGGGATGGCAAAGCAGTCCTGCTTTAGCATCTCTTTCTTTTCTTCATTACTTCTTCCTTCATTTTCTTTCCCTTTTTTCCTTCTTCTACTCCACAACTATGTAAAGTACATGCTTATCTTCATTAAAAATGGAGCAATTTAAAAATAAGATCCAGTATCATGAGTTTTTGTATAAATTAAGCTTTCCAAATATTTATGGAGCGACTATTTTAGTGTGTAACTACTTAATTGCTTCTAACAACTTCTTTGGGAGTGATATGCAAATTACTATGAGAAGGAAATGAAGTAGCCTGTGGTTGATGTAAAAGAAACTGTTTTAGAGAATAAACATTTAAATTGATATCACTCAATAATTGAAAATAATTTTTTATTTGGTAGGTAGAATACTGACAGTATTTGAAGAATTAAATTTGGTATATTTTATGAATTAAAAATATCTTCCCTAAATTAAGCTGATATTTTTGAATCATGAAAAAATAAAAGATATTTCTGAGAGACATGCTATTTGAGAAATGAGATTCAGCCAATAGAGCCAATTTGTTGAGACATTTTATCATGTGGTGAAAACTGATATGACCTGAGGTGGAGCCAAGTATTGGATAATAGGGAAGGTGGTAGAATGATTAGGTTAGCAGACTGCTACTTCTTTCCTGTGGTGAAGCAACCATGCATAGCAGATCATGGCTGTTCTCCAAAGAAGAGTCTTTTTAAGTACTGATCATGTGCCTCTTGCTAGTAAATAATTCCAGATCTCTCACTGAACTTGAATTAATATTTGAACATTTTAAGTAATGGTAAGGATCATTTAATTCTGAGTTACTCATATATAGATGTAAGGATGAGACTAACACATAGACAATGCTCAACCAAAGGAACATCAATAATGAATGAATTAGAAGAAAAGATTTAAATTTCTTAAAGTTCAACTATGTAGGTGTTTCGTGGTATAGTTGAAGTACTATTGTGCCCATTAAAGATTTAGAGTATGTAAGTATCAGGAATAATGCTTTGGTAATCTTAAGTAGCTTAAATACAGTATGCAAAAGTAATCTGTGCCTACATATACACATCTTTGTTTAAAATGATTCCGATATGCAAAATAACACAGACCGTCTCTAAATATCTATATTCTTTTCTATTCTTCAATGTTTCTATTACTCACTAATTTTTATTGGAATGAATGCTTTCTCTTGGCATCAATTTGTAAAAAAAATATTTTTGTGGTGAATCTTGAATAAAAAGTACAGAAGTTCAGTAACTTAAGATATTATAGAATGATAGCTGGACTTGCCTCCATAACCATGCTGTGAACAACTATATATAGCTGTAGGCATTATCCTCACCAGAACACCCAAGGACCTATGCTGTATGCGTGCATTTACTTCAGTGGCTTCTTAAAATATACTTTCATATGTTTATTACTTTGCCTTCCTGAGTAACACCTTTCACCTTCTTTGCCAGCATCATTCTTTAAATGAAATTTTATCATTTTCTTTTTTCTGAATTTATATCTTATGATCTAAATTTCCACTCTCTTCTCAAGAAACAATTCAAATTATGTCTTAAATAATTTAAATTTATTCAGACTCAACATCTTTACAAATATCCATACATTTATTAAGACCTCATTATATCAAATTTCAGGTGTATATGTTATCACATTCCCAAGACAATTTCTGATAGTTTTAATCCAAAAATCACCTGAGATTCTTAAGTTTTTTCATCTATTTGATATTCCACCGTGTATAGTAATAGCAGAAATGAGATACATATAACACAGCATCCACAGCCATGTACAGATTATCTAAACTATGTTATTTTAATGTGTATGAATATAATTATCATTTTATGTTAAATTAGTGTAATTGTATAAAGTTCAATTCTTACTGCTATCTCTTTACTTGACTATATGTTACATAAAGAGCAGGTGTATATCACATCTAGTAACTCAAAAGGACATTTTCATGTCCTTCAGCAAGCACACATTTCCTATTTTTTTAATTCACCTTTAGCTTTCAAGACAGATTTTAGGTTAAATCCTATTCTGCATTGCATAATGGAAAGATAAAACTACTAAAAAAAATTTAGAGCAAACAAATAAAAAGTAGTAGAACTAGAGTAAATCCCAACTATAATATAACAAATTATGAAAAAGTAGCTGAGGGCAGGAATGCTGACCTTTTATTTTCTGAGATTATGGAAGCAAGCATAGCCTGAGGAACTCAGAGCAAGAAAAATCATCAACATTAAAAGTGGAGACTCATGATGATGACATAGCAAGATATCCCAGAAGTGATGCTGTAAAAAGGAAAAAAAAAGTCACATGAGAGAAACTTCTAAGGATGATTCATAGCAAGAAAGGGATATAGAATAAGATGTGTCAATTAAAATTGAGGAAGAGATATGGTAATTTAACAGTTTTATAATATTAGAAGTCACTTTAAAAAAATAAGCAGCAAAATGATAATTATACAGTTTACAAAGCTATTGAGTGTGCTCACACTTATCTCTTTCTATCTTCCTATTTAAGAACATGCTTTTTTCCCCCCATAATTGAAAGTTCTTATATTAATACATGTTTTTTGTACATTATTTTCTGGGAGGGATGTACTGGTCAAATGGTCCATCAGTGTGTATGTTTCCCCATGTCTGTGTTTTTCTATGGGTGTGTCCATGTGTGTGTATGTGTGTGTTTGTATTCTATCTGTAATTTCACATATATGCATGTCAATGTTCACGTTCAATATATGTGTGCATTCTTATAATAATGTAGGATGTCTTTCTGTATACTATGAGTTATCATTGGATAATAAAGAAACTGTTTTGGCCTATGCCAAATCAGCTTATAGTCAGGAGGGAAATCCAAGCTTAGGTAAAGGGTAAAGAGGGCAAAGTCTCTGGGAGATGCTGCAAACTGCCACCAAAGAGAGCAAGATAAAATGAAATAAGTATCATTGGAACATTCACATCTATTAGAGAGATTTTTCACTGGTCTATTAATTACCAAGTAAGCATAAGAAATTTGATTGATTCTACTTGTATTGAGGTCCTAAAATGTCACTACAATTTCTTTTTTAGTAACATGGTTCTAGGGATTGAATTAGTCTTTACGTTATAAGGAAATATTTTTTAGAGGGTTGCATATCTTTCAAGCTCTAGAATCACCATTTTTTCAAGCTACTGGTTGGTGCACATTTTTGTTTTGTTGAATATTGTTTTAAGATGTGATACATTTGTTTGTATTGTGGAACATTTGTTTAATGATATAAAGATATGTTGCACTGTTTTATGTGGCATATGTTTAACACTGTGAAACTGTTACTTTGCTTGTCTAAAATATCTTATTGTCCAATAAAAAGCTGAATGACCAATAGTGAGGCAGGAGAAAGGACAGGTGGGACTAGGCTTCTATAATTAAGAATAAGCCTCCATGTGTGATTTACTAGGGAGCTGTGTGGCAGGTTCCCCAAAAGAGCAAAAGCAACCAACAAGATTTTTGGTTTTTTTCCCAATTACTCTAGGATAATAATATGTTTTTCTATATCATAACATTATGATCTTTTTTTACTTTTTGGGTAACTGTTTTTATTTGTTTATTATCTCTCTGCATTAAGAAAATGTTAACTTATTAATCATGCTAAAAATTCACCTGCATATTGGAAATTACAGTAGTCTCACCCAGAAAGAAGACTTAGAAGTTAAGAGCTCTTGAAGTCTCAGCAGAAGACTTCAGTTCATTCTCAGTACCAATGTTTGGTAACTCACAGCTACCTGCAAAGGATTAACTGCCCTGTTCCAGCCACCTCAAACACATGCATTCATATGAACACACAACACACACACACACACACACACACACACACACACACACACACACACACACACACACACACATACACAGATGCATGTAATGAAATAAAACATAAATTTAAACAGAAATAATCAAAAAAATCAAATGCAAAACCAAAACTGAATGGCTTCTTCTAACAAATATTTTGTGAATATTGGGTGTAAGTTAAAAACCAAAGAGCATTACAAAGTGTTAACCAGAAGCCAATGATGTTAGTGTCAACACAGTGTATGATTTAAAAATCCACTTTTATATTAGAATACATAGTAAGTAGATTCTGGCTTATCCCCACCCCAAGATCTGGACAACAGACCCAAATAAACTGCTCTTAGCTGCTTAGTCACAAATAATCACATAAAAGTTTATATTAATTACACGCTGCTGGCCTATGGCTCAGAAATATTAATAGCTATTTCTTTCACCTTCACTCAGCCCACTTTTATTACTCTGTATTGTCACATGGCCTGTGGCTTATGTGTGTTTCCATTACACGTTGATTCTTGGGTGTCTGGATCCTAGTCTAAGAGTACTATAATTTGATTCTTCTTTTGACACGTAATGGCTACAAACTGACATTGAGTTTTGTTCTACTGGCAGTTCCTATAATTTTCTATCTATAACCGACTCTTATTCTTTATATATTATTTTTATATTAAATATTATATAATATATATTAAATATATATTTTAGTATATATGTCCTAGGTTGACAAGAAAACAATAGGTCCCCAAATATGCAAGTTAAATTTTCCTCTGAGACAAACACATCTCAACTGTTTCTTCCTTTATCATAATAACAAACTAAAATTGGTTGCTAACAGCTACTGGGAAGACATCAGTGATGTGGGAATGTGTTTATGTATGCTGTGAATCTCAATCTTTAAATAAAGGAGCTCTTTTGGGCCATGGCAGGCACCATAGAAGAAGTAGGAGGAGAAATCAAAGCATAGGTAGGAGAAGCAGGGCGGAGTCAGAGGCAGATCAAGCTGAAGCCACCCAAGAAGAAACATGTAAGGAGCACGGGTGAGCCACGGGCCACGTGGCAGACAGATTAATAGAAATAGGTTGATTTAAGATGTAAGAGCTAGCTAGCAATGTGTCTGAGCCATAGGCCAAGCAGCATGAACTTAATATAAGCATCTGAGTCATTTTGGGGGGCCTGGGCGGCTGGGCGGCTAAGTGGTCTCGGGCAGCAGGTCTGTGGGTCTCTGGGCCTCCAGCCTCTTGGGACCGAGAAACCCACTACACCCAAATCCCCCAAATATTGTTTCTAAATGTTTTTTTTTCATTATAAATGGTTAATGTCATAGTTAATCTCTTTCTAAAAAAGGGGGGGATATGGTATATAAATGATTTTTTTTAAAAAAATAAGATTATTGAATTTACTTAGATCAGGAAATCAGATGTTAATCTCAAAATGCTTTACATTGGTATAGATTTTGGTTTATTGGTACAAATTTAAGGTCAATTTTGTTATGCTGTATCTATTTTTCTGTTCTTGTTTAAGGTATGATGTTCATGTAACTGATTTAAAATTGTAGTGTATAATTAAGAAATGAAGGTTAATAGTCACCTTTGATAATCAAACTTATAGTTAGGTTAGTTAGGATTTTTAGGTATACAAAGATATATTTCAATTAGGTAGGTAATCTTCAAATACTTCCAAGACCTACAGAATATGGCATTTAAAATATTTTAAGAACTTAGACTTTTCTGGACAGTGAGACAGATCTGCGCCTGGCAGCACCAATCTTCTTCAAGAGAAAATGGGCATCAAAGAAACTCCATGTAGAGTCTACTTTCTTTGTGGCAATGTTTAGCCACTAGACAAGAACCTGTTCTTATACTGACTGCTTGACAATATGCTGTTTAAACTACACATGCAGGTTCCATAGGAAGATGACCTCTGAACTTTGGCAGAACAAGCCAAGGTGGTCCTTCAGGTTCCTGCTTTACAGAGAAAACTGTCAGACATTCTTCAGGACTCAAGGAGAAGCAACTGATGAACTATACCAGAATGGGCAGATCAGATTTCCTGCTTCACTGAAATGAAAAGAGACTCTGGGCATGTAGGCTGAAGATGGATGCCCCAACTTTATAAAGGGACTTTGAGTGACTGTCTAGGCAGGTAGGTGTCATCTCTGTCCTTTCTAGATTTTGGAAGTTGCTCGCACTTCCAGTTTACTTGGGTAAATATATCCTTCTGTGGTCTTTGATGTAGTTGAAGATTAGATAGTTATAGGCATTGTTTTTCTTAGTCATTTAAAAGGTATATAAGATATGAAACTTTAGATTCATAAGGATAAGGTAGATAATAGAGTATTTAATTTTGCTAAATACAAATATACTAGATATTGTAACTATAATTCTTGCTTGATAGCTATTTTGTTATATGTAATTTTGCTATATTAAAATTGAAACCTTCCTTTTTGATTAGACAGAAAGGGGGAAGTGATATGGGAATGCGTTTATGTATGCTGTGAATCTCAATCTTTAAATAAAGGAGCTGTTTTGGGCCATGGCAGGCACCATAGAAGATGTAGGAGGAGAAATCAGAGTATAGGTAGGAGAAGCAGGGCGGAGTCAGAGGCAGATCGAGCTGAAGCCGCCCAAGAAGAAACATGTAAGGAGCACGGGTGAGTCACGGGCCACGTGGTGGACAGATTAATAGAAATGGGTTGATTTAAGATATAAGAGCTAGCTATCAATGTGTCTGAGCCATAGGCCAAACAGCATGAACTTAATATAAGCATCTGAGTCATTTTGGGGGGCCTGGGTGGCTGGGCGGCTAAGCGGTCTCGGGCAGCAGGTCTGTGGGTCTCTGGGCCTCCTGCCGCCTGGGACCGAGAACCCCACTACTACACATCAGGACGCTATTTCTGAATATACACACTATGGTAGCAGGACATAGAGATGTCAAGCTGGACCAGGGATAGAAGAGTTAATGTCAGAGAACAATGTATTATTTTTGAGGAGAACTATCATCAATAGTCTCTTTGACTGTGGACATTGTATGCTACAGACCAGCTAGGAGATATTGGCCACTAACACCAGGGTGACAAGTGAGTCATGAGTATAATGAATAGGTCTCTCTGTTACAATCTGAAGCTTGTACATCCAGTTGAAAGCTTCTTTATGGGGAGGTTATAGGCCTTGTTTTGCTTTCCTAAATAAACATGATATTGTTAGAGAGTCAATAAAGGTACATATAGGAAAACTATTTCCTTTTGGTATCTTAGGCCTATCTGGAAACATAAATATTCCAGTAATGCTGATCATGAAAGTTAGACATCACTAGAGATGTTGGTTCATCTTTAGAATATATGAGAAGTAATTAGTACATTAATGAGATAATATGCCCTTCTTTCCCAAAATACTGACCACAACAACAGTCTTTTACAAAAGGTGGCCAAGTTCTGGTTTACTGACCAAAAAAAATTAAAAACAAACAAAAGAACACAACAACAACAAAAAATCAAACCAACCAAACAAACAAACACCAGAAACTTTTCCTCTTTTATGTCATTTACCTAATCATGTTTCCCCCAGTGATTTAGTCCTTTGTTTTCTCTCTACCCCGCCCCCATCTTTCCTGTGGGTGCTTCTAAGCTGTGGGACTAACTTCCTTGCCAGCTTCACTCAGAGGACATGATATTTTTTCATCTCCACTCTCCTCCTGCCGGTAACTGCCAAGCACAGCCTGTTTGCCCTGAGATTTTATTCTCAAACTAAAATGGGTCACAATTTCTCATTTTAGTTCATTCGTTAATTATTGTATTTAAAATAAATCTTAAGAAATCCATGAAGTAATTGGATTTCACCAGTATCTTATGATGATCTAGATGAGACTCCCCCAATATTTTTTATAACAATATGTCCAGTCCATTAAGTTGATATCTATATTTTATTTTACTGCTTCCAGGTTTAGTTGGAAGTCCTTTTTTGTTTCAGTGAGAATTAAATATCTACACACATCCGTAACTCTTTAGAAAATAAGAATAAATGTAGCCTGATGTTTATGGCCTGTCTAGCCAGAAAATCAAAGAAGCTGCCATAATAACATTTATTTAATTATTAAATAACAAATAAATTAATTAATGTAGACTGACAATGTGAGAAGAAAAAAAGTAAGTTAATGTGGGAAGATGAAAGAGTATTAGAGTCTGGATAAAACAATAACTTATATGCTAAATATATCAAGAACATGGTGTTTCTTTTGAAATATGAAATAAATTAAATTACATAATCTTATGTCCATATGGTATGTCTGCATTTGCATATCACTTAAAAAACTTCTCCTTGTGTATGATATGAGAAAAAGCATATAAATGTATATATGTGTATGTCTATGTGTAAGACAAAATTTAATCAAATATTTGTTATCTCTTTTGAATATATTTTATCTTTTAAATAAATATATCTACTAGAATATTATGTAGTAGATACAGATACATGTATATTATGCATCAAAGATTCATCTGAATAGCTAGATAATTTGAAGATAATTATCTTTCTGAAACAAAACACATAGTGATCAATTATACTGCACAGTTCATTGGATAATTATCACTAACTACCTACTTTCTTACTGGTAGATGTAGAACATATGAGATCTTTGTGCTTACAGATAAGCACTAATTAATCAGAAAATTTAAATACATAGAATTTCCTCTTCAAAAGAAAAAAAAAATGTATAACCTACTTTCTGCCCAAATGCTGTGAGATCTGATTAATAGTCTGTTGACTACTGAGATATTAATATAACAAGGCTTACTAAGCCTCTTACATTTATCTCAGACATCTCTGGAATCTAGACATTTACCTTGAGCATTGTTCTTTAGTCAACATAGTACCTATCTGTTGCTTGAATAAATGAGACTCAGGGATAGATCTCTGAGAAAGTAGGAGATATTAGAGAGAGTAAACATCACAGTCAGATCTTACCCAGCTGTCTTTCAGCTTCCTCAGCCTGGCTTCTCTTGGCCTTCTCTCTTCTGTCTTTCTATGCCAGCTTTAAATACTCTCTTGGTAAGTTAAGGGGTGGCCCCACCACTACCTGCTTGGGAGCCTGGAATTCCTTCTGTAACTAAAATGAACTTGAACTCAATTTGGATTAAGGGCATAGGTCACCACTCCCAGGATACTCCCTATGCTGGGATTAAAGGTGTGAATCACTACTCTCTGATCCTCCTAGACTGACTGTGAGTAGATCCCTCTGATATCTCTGAGAAATTTTCTGAGATGTTATATGCAGTATGCAAATGCAAATGGTTAAAAGCCTTGGTATCTTTGCATAATCTGAATGATCAAGGCAATGTTCTATCCTCCCCTGACCCTTAAGATGTTAAGTATATAGTCAATCTATATCATTCATCTTTATAAAAGAGGTCACATATAATCTGCAAAGAGTTATGCTATATTCATGGCTTAATCTTTATTGTGACTTGGGATTTAGTTAATTACCATCAGAAAACTATTTTTTAAATTGTGATGTCCTTAATTATGCCTACAATAAACTGCCCAGTGTCAAATTCATGAAGTTTGAAACAACACCCTCTACTGAGTCAAGTTGAACTGTACTTTTTTGCCTAATGTTGAACAATTACACTATGCTGGCTGTATTGGTTACAAAGATCTGCACCGGTATAAGATCTTGGAATTAACTAATACAATATACTCAGTAATATTGATGATGACATGAACAATAACTTTATTCTAGGTATATTGTAGGCAAAAAATGGAAAAAAATGTGTGGATGTGTAAAAATTTCTTTGAATGAAATAAGCAGATATATTTGCTTCATAAATCTGACTAATATTATTCTACTTTATTACACTTACGATTTTTCCTTATTAATACTTATAACATTTTTCTCTTATAATATGATTTTTGTAGTGTGTATTAAAGTTATAAGATCTTTTATTTATTAATCATTTCAATCACAATTTGAATTGTCACATATCAGCAGAGACAGAAGGAAAGACTTTCCCAGTAAACAGTGAAGATTATAAACTGAAAACTCTTAGCATCTAAAATAGGCAGGAAGGCCAGCCACGTGGTGCTTACCTCTGGGCTGGAAAGGTCATCACGAAACATGATTCTCCTTTACCCTTTAGACCCAGTGTCACACACTTGCTTTGGCAACACCAAGTCCTCAGATTCCTCCAGCATTTTATGCTGAGCTACCTTGCTAATTTAAAAGCTTTGTGATTATGCTCTGTTATGATATTAATGGAAAGGTCAATGAATTCATAAAAATACTTTTTCCCATTTATCTGACATGCTGAACCTTTTCTTCTCTTACAATTTTCAACACAAAACTGATCATCTGGGTCATTTTGCATAATAGATGAATATAAGTTGGCACCTTTTGTGTTAATATCACTTTTTCCTGTCATGTGCTTCCAGCAGAGTGAGGATGTCTGAGCTGGTTGATAGGATACACGTTCTTGGTTTAAATAACAACAAGGAAGAAATGGGGAAGGGAAAAAAGAAGAAAGTCGTTCTAATAAGACAAGCTGCAACTTAGAAGATGAAAAGGTTAAAAATTACCTTCAAAATCTCACATTAAGTGCTGAAGTATGACTAATGTTCTTCAATATTTCTTTAAAAACATGTTTTACACTGAAAAATTGTTTAGATGTGATGTCCAAAGAATGGCAGGCAGGGAAAGTTCAGGAAGTTTGAGATAGATGAGTAAGGGATGAAAGCACAATAGAATGAGTCATAATGGTATGTCGTTCTATTTCTAGCACACAATTCTCTAAGACATAATGCTTATACTTTTTCAGAAATCACATCAAGATACAAGGAAGATTTCAAGATTTTCCTAATTGTGTGACAGAAGTACGTGTCATCTTGATTCATTTAAACTTTTGTGGAGAGAGTACATAATTCAAATGGAACCCTTCCCCTGTGTTTTCCATTTGACTATAAATGGAAGAAAAATATTGGTATAAACATCTTATGATTTGAGGATCAATATTAATTACAACTCAGAATATTGGCAAAAGCAATTAGGAGACTTTGATTACAGGCTTCAGATTTCACTTTGCACAGACTGAAGAGTTAATTATCCTTTATTCTGGCAAAGTTCAAAAACATATGAGAATGAGTCCTGGCATAACACCCTAATAGCCAATTCTATGGGGTTCAAAACCCATAATACATTTTTGTCATTTAATCAGCAAATAACGATTATGATATACCTTACCAAATTCAGATTATGGATATTCACTGCTCTGGACACATATGGTCATCAGGTTTTACTGATGGAATTCATTCTATTATTTGCCTGCTCTGAAACCATTTAAGCAGGTTGGTGGTGCCATCAAGTGCCCAAAAGAATCATATGAAAAACTCCCTTGCTTATTAAAGTAGGAGTAATGAATTCACAATAATTATACATGTATGTCTGCAAACCGTGTAATAACACCACATATGATAAACACAAAAACCCCATATTAGATAAACTCTTCACACATATACTTACTGCATACTATATGCTATAGCACAAATTCTATTTAGTATTATAATAAAAACCTGAAGCCAGATATGGGAAAAAGCTGGAATAACAGAGAGATAGAGAAACAAACCACAGTCAATTTTTACCCAGTCAACCTCTCAGGCTAAACAGGGCAAATGCTACTTCCTGGGTCCTCAGCCTCACAGGTCGTTCATACAGAATTTCTATCTTCACATGTCTCATATTTCTGTTCCCACCCATCTATCTTACCTCCTGGTTAAACCCTGCTAGAGCTAGGGTTTCAAAACAAAGATGGAGAAGATAGAGATGGCTCTGTCCTTTGATATTCCACATTTTTTGTTTGGTTTGTTTGTTTTTGTTTTTTGTTTTTTCAAAACATGGTTTTCTGTATAACAGTCCTCGCTGTCCTGGAACTTGCTTTGTAGACCAGGCTGGCCTCAAACTCAAAGAGATCTTCCTGTATCTGCCTCCTCCCAAGTGCTGGGAATAATGCTGTGAGCCACCACTACCTGGCTGTTAGGTCTTAAACTCACAGAGATCCTGAAGGGTCTCTGCATCCTGAGTGATGGAATTAAAGTTGTGGGTCACTCCCTGACTTTTTGGCTTGGCTGTGAGTGATTCTGTCCTCTGATATTGCAGACAAATTTTATTACATATACAATATATCATGTCTTATATTTAACACATACTCACTATACCCATAATATATTAGATACATGACAAATTAATAGACCCCACAGCACACTAATTACAGATCACACACACAAACCTTATACACTACAGCCATGTGAACACATACCTGGAAAGCTGGAAAGAGCCTACAATAACAAAGGGTTTGAAAATTTCTAAAGTGGTATTTAAAAATAGCTATATTTAATAGGACATTGTAGAAAATGTAATATGTCATTAGAGAAAATTATAATCATTGTATAATATGCCTTAATATCTTTTTAAAAATGTTCCTAGAAATAACCATTGTCATTAATTACCTTTGATCAATGCAATATTTCACCATAAGGCTTATCCATAAATTAAAAAGTTAATTTATGCATAAAATTGAAACAAACATAAAATTAAGTAACTATGTAAAGAAACCAAAAGAATTGACAGAATTATGTTTATGAGTCCGAGTGAGACACTACTTAATATAAACACTAAAAAAGACAGAAACGTGTGAGAAAAAAAGCTACAAAGCCCATACCAAGGTATGCCTACTCCCTAAATGGGTCTAATCTTTCCTAAATAACTCGGTTCTTGCCATATATATGTATGTATATACATACGTGTGTGTGTGTGTGTGTGTGTGCACTTAAATAGTATGTGTTTTGTGGTCATTTAATCCACTGCTATGTAACATTAGAGATGATTTGGACATGCTCTAAAGGAAATATTATTAAATAAAAACAACTCAATTTTTATGAATAGAATCTTACAAATATAATTTAAAATACCAGTAGTATCATTCAATATTATATGAAACAGAATTTGATATATTTAATGTCTATAATACTGTGGAGAGATATTGTAAAAATATAGGACTCTATTATATTCATGCAAATTGTTGAATGCAAAAAATAATAGAATATGCTTTTAAGGAATGCAAGCATACAGTGAGATACAGATGGACATTAGAGCATGATGTCATGTGAAGATTAGCAAAGTGGGGCTTTCAGTGAGATGCTAGATAATAGAAAGATGACCAGAACTAACATTAGAGAGACATTTGCTTTGCCTTTGAGTATATATGCTGGTGTTTTGCTATCTAATAAGGTGAAATTAAATTTTTTAGATATTTTTATTTACTTAAAACGATATTAAAAACAATTTTCTAACATGATTTTGCAGTGAAATTCAGATGCCAAATATGTTCTATCCACGTTTGGAACAGGGTCTTGGTACATTGCTTAATTCAGCTCTCTATATCTTGAAGTGTACCTTTTTTTGCTCAGATTTTGTAAGACAGAGCACACACACACACACACACACACACACACACACACACACAGAGAGAGAGAGAGAGAGAGAGAGAGAGAGAGAGAGAGAGAGAGAGAGAGAATAAACAGCAATTAAGCTTATTTCTCACAATGTGCATCAAGGTACAGAAAGCAAAACAGTTTTAATTTCTTACCATCAACGCTGTGGGGCAGATGGAATATTATCAAATCATGTACCACTTAAATGTGTATAAAACAGCCTACTCTGAGTTTCTATCATTCGGTCTTATGATGCTGCATAAAGCATTGGGTACATTTTGTTGAGAGAATGGTCTGGAAGGTAATGCACCCTCTTTGGAAGTGATGGCTCGCTGGTGCTCTGGGGAGCTCACTGAATCAAGAATAGCTATTGGAGATTCATTGGGAACAGGAGCTAAGCCCTCCAAGGGTAGGCAACTGTCCATTGGCATGGGCAGTGTGTGGAGCCTGGTGAGATGGGATAACACTGTGTCCCTGTGCCTGGGATGGCACCTTGGAGCCCATTCCCTGCAGAGGAACACCTAACCCAGTCTTGACTTTGGGATTAGTAAATCTGACTTGCCTGGAGTGGATGTGCCATGCTGAGTTTACCCACCTTGTGACTTCTTGCCCTTTTGGGGGAGAGGATTGGGCAATGGGGAGGGGCGAGGCTGAAGGCTGACTGGGAGGGCTTGGGAGGAGGGAAGGAATTGGGAGCAGAGGGATATTTAGATAAAAATATAATTTTTTTATAAAAAAATAATAAAGGAAAAAAAGCATATTTACCCTGTGAGATATTTGACTGGCCTATCATACATTCTACAAACTATTGCAATAATTCTTACTTGCAATATACCAAATACAGGATTAATATTTATTGGAGAGTAATTTAGCAATCACAATTACAAGTTACACCTTAAGACGATTCTTGGACTATAGGATGATCCAGGGGATGGCTGCTGATCCAATCTCCAAGAGAGAAGGAACAAATTGGGCTGGTCAAGATCCCAGCAGCCCCTTTGAAAAGGGGCTGGACACACCCCCTCAGGCTCCCAGGACTCTAGAGACACGCCTCCCAACCTTATGAGCTAACACCTGAATCCCACCTCAACAAATCTCAATTGAAATTATAAAGAAAAGTTGAAGAAACTGACTTCTTCCAAGGCTATGAAAGACACTGACAATATACCTATGTTGTGCTTATTAATAGAATGCAAAGTTCAAAATAGTTTACTTTATCATGATGATATGGAAGATTTTCTTAATCCACTTATTTAAAAATAACCACTAAAATCATTTTAGGAAGTGCTGAATATTAAGTACAAATTAATAATATGCTTTAACTAGGCACTGATAAGGTATTATCTCTAAGTTGAAAATTATGTTTGTAAATTCTAAAGTACACATTTAAGTCCTTTGTGTACAGTTAGTTATAATTGCATTAAAGAAATGGAAGAGGAACTCATAAGATATTGTGCTCATCATCTGACCACTTTTATTTAATTTCTAACCAAGTGTCATAATTTGAATCACATAGAATTATTATGATGCAAAAATGACTCTGGTCAAGAAATGATTTTCATTGCTGAAAAACTTCTGTGTGATTTTTCAGCATAACTTCTAACATGAAGTGAATCCCGAACTAATCAAACATGAAAGCAAAGAGGACTATACAGAATACACATGACACCTTCCAGGTCAAAGTGTATTCTGTTAGAAGTAAGTCTTGAAGACAACATCACAATTATTTAACAGAAAGTAAAACTTTCAAAGTCACTCAGATAATGTGTTGTCTTCCAGAATTTATGAAAATGCTAAATTTTATCACATATATGCCACCTACTCTTTTTATTACTTCTTCCACATCTTTAAACACAAAAATCAGCTTGAGTTACAATCTACTACTTATGCAAAAATTTATAGCAAATAAATATAGAATATTAGTACTGGCAGTTTGTCTAATGAGATGCTGCTTCAAATGTGCAAGCTTGGCAAATGACAAGCAAAGTGTCACTGGAAATTAAAAGTAGCAACATTTCATGAAGAGCTACAGTGACCAGGACTGGAAATGCCTTACTCAATGAAATCCCTAATGCTTTTTCCAGATGACAAGATGATATAAGAATATATACCACTCCCCAGCCCCCACCCACACAAGGCATGGATTATGTTGGAAAAAATTTAACTTTTTTTAAGAGAAAATTTAAGAGAAAGGCAAAAGTTAATATTGTTGATGTGATTTTGTCTCTCCAATGTAAACTGATTTGATTTTATTAAATGAAAAGCCTACTCACCCTTTTTTCCTGAGTCTGCCTGAGCAATGAAAAATAGTGATATGTTTCTTGACTTGTATTCTGTGGTAAAGATATGCATGCCTGCTCTACAGCATAAATAGCTACAGATCAAGCTTCACATCCTTCAGATATAAATTTATATTCAGGTTGTTTTCCGCAGCTGATTGGCAGAAGTTTGCATCGTCTACGTTAACAACATACTGAACCATTTGAGGCACTTTAGTGAAGACAAATTGCATTTGTATAATTTTGAGGAAATAATAACTATTAATATCTGAATAGTTTAAAAGCCTGAGAGCAAATAATTACTGTGGTCCCAGCATCTCTATGCCTTTGGTCTAACTCTTCACCTCACTCCATCTCAATAGCTTTCTGGTGACAGTAAATTAAGAAGCTACTTGCTAAGTAGGTAGCTCTGACAAAAGATGACAACTGAAGTGATCTTATAATAAGAAATCTTAGGATATTCTTCTCTGGCTAAGTGAACTGAAACAGTTTTATTCATTCAAGGCAATAATTCAATTATAAGCCATTTCTTAAGCTGAGTGATAGGAAAATGTGAATGTGTGAATCGAGATAATGGATATGAATTAAAGAAAAGTTTAGAAATCCTAAACCCCAGATATTATCCAATCATTGTATGTGTTCAAAACTGTAAATGCCCAGGGCAAGAATAGACATTAATGTCAAAATTGAATATTACATTATTTCACTCAGAGATCATTTTACTACATGCAAAAAGAAATTATCTTCCACATGAAAGCTTTTAATAACACTTGAGTTGCATTTTAACATATTGTATTCTTTGTCAGAATTTGATTTCAGTAGGAAATGTGTCTTCCAACCTAACAAGGTTCCTACTTATTCAGCCACTGTGCAATTTTTCCAGTAGATTTGGGGACTTTGCAGACCTTCAAATGATGACTGAAACTGGAGACATCTAAATTCTGCTTGTTCAAGGTTTTAAAACAGCTCCTTGCCTATTATAGTTTAAATACCTTAAATTAGACTGTTTGTTCTCTTTTTAAATTTCACATATGATTATTTATTAATTTGAATATTTATCCCACAAATTTTCAACATTTTTAAGTAAGAAAACATATGTTATAGAATCTTAAACACTATTGAAGCATATTACATTGAATATATTGTTAACTAAATATAGGTCTCTCATAATCATGACTTTTCTAAGATGAATTTAAATATTTGAACATGGTGCTTATTTACAAATGTTAACTAAATGTGTTTCTACTTTTACCTCCTTACTAATTATAAAATAAATGATATAAAATATTTAGGATAAATTTAACTACTGTTTTCTATTTTTATTTCTCATAAAAATCATTGGCAAAGTGTTATTCATAACCATTTATCTTTAATGTGTATTAAGGTAAATACAGAAGCTGAAGAGATGGCTTTATTGTTATGAGAATTTATGACTTATTTGTGTTTATGAAACCAAGTAAAATTCTTATAACTCCAACTCCAAGAATTCAGTCATCCTCATGTTTCCTCTGATTATCTCTTTCTACATGTATGCTTACAGACATATGAATACACACACACACACACACACACACACACACACACACATGCAGTTGTAAACACATGGAGAAAATAATAATAAGTATTTTAAAAGACATTTGTGTAAATATTTACTTTTATAATATATAAGGTCATAAAAATAAACAATAATTTGAATTTTAATATTTCTCATTTTAAAAGAAACTAGATAATTAGCAATGATACTCAGGTAATAATAGTGTGTACCTAGTATGCATAAAGCCCTGTACTTGATAGCACACTTCATAAACCAAGTTTTATAATTTTTGTCTGTAATTTCAAAACTAGAGAAGCCATTTTCAGCTTCATAATACAGTGTGGAACTGTCAGGAATGCAGGATATCCTAGATCAAACTTATTTGTAAAAGTAAACAATGTTTAAATCCTTAGGTAAGTATCTTATTCATTTATATCTCACTCTTGCAAGCTGAGGTATAGAGCCCTGTATTAGGTTCTGAAAAATTTTAACAGCAAAATATTCATGAGTAGAAATTGATTCAAAATTAAATACATATTAAATTTAAGATGTTTATGGTAGTGCTACACCTTTCATATTATAGAAATTCCTTGAAACCTAGGTTCTCAGGAAAAGATGTGCACACTTTGCATTCTGGATGCTGTTACCACGCAGCACTAATTAGTGATGACTGAAACATCTCCAATCAGATTTGAGACCTGAATGAATGTAATAGAGTTCAATATCTATCTATCTGTATATGTATTTACAGATATACATATCTATCAATATATATTACAGCTAACAAGATCTTCAATATTTTTCTAATGTCATCCCTCAACATAAAAGTATCAAATTATGTTATCTGTGGCTTTGATTATGTTAGAAATTTTGATTTATAATTACTATATTAGTTGCTGACATGAGATTTATAAAAATTGTTAATAAGCTTGGTTTGCAATTGAACTAAAATCTCAACATATATTCTTTCATTATATATTATTACTAAATTTTGATTAGTATGTACATTTAATATCCTCACATACCTAGTATAGCGTAAGCATTTACTAAAATACGTAGTGGTGAATGGAGGAATACTAAAACTTAACTGAGAAACTGTATTATTATTATATTTATTAGTGTTGGTATTATACTCTGAGTCCACTTGTTCCTCTACAAATATTGCTATTCTTTTACATTTTGCTTTTCTAAAACATAACTGCTATTCAATTTTGGCTATGCACTGTTTACTTTTTTATCTTTGTTATTATTTGCATCTTTCATATCATACATCTTGTGCATTCATTTCTCTGTCCTGTATCTACCCTCTGCCCTTACAACCCCCCCCCAAAATAAAATAAATAAAATTTAGGAAAAAAAAAAAAAAAGAAAAGCCCGTCTCATTGTAAAAATCTGTAGTGTGACATATGAGTCATACAGTAAACATTGGTTCATATTGCTTCACTTGCAAGTGTTCGTTGCAAGAATCATTATTCTGGTTTCTGTTACATTACATTACGGACGCTGGGCCCTCAGTGGTACTCCTTTTAGATACCCCGTTGTTGCCCTGTACCGTGGAGAACCTGTATCTTTAGGTCTGCAGGACCAACCACTTCAGATACTACAGTAGATTATAGGTGGGGTGGATGTTGGGGTGGGTCAACTTTTAGCCCTGTTTCTGGGTTGGGTAGTTTCAGGATTGATCAACAGAACTGCTCTCCATTGTTCTCCCCTCCAGCATCAACCTTCCTAAGGGGCGGGGCTAGATCTCCTGCTTTCTCACTCTCAGGGTTGGCTCTCACACACCCATATAACATCAGGGCCAGTTCTTCTGTGTTACTCAGGTGAAGAGCAGGGCGCTCTCTTGAGTGCTACAGCTGGTGAAGAACTTGGACAGCCCTCCCTCTCTTAAGAACTCAGAGCTAGCTCTCTCACCTGCCACAGACTGTGAGGGATAGGGTGTGGGAGGGCATCACTCTACTGACATGACTACCATATGGAGGATGAAGGGCAGAACCAGATTTCCCAGGCTCACATATTCTGGGCAGTTCACCAGCACTGCTGTCATGAAGTTCAGGTAAGATGCCCAGGTAAGATGCAGGGTCCACATTCCAGAGTGCTGCAGCTGCTAAGGGGAAGGTTGAATCCCTAGCCCACTACAGGGGGTAGGATCAAGAGTAGGGCATCTTTCGTTCCCACTCACCACCTTATGACAGGGATGTGTCCCGCTACTTTACTCTCACACTCTTAGGCTCAGCTCTACTGTGCTGATTTATAGGTGACAAGCAGAGCCCGCTTTTCCTGAGTGATGCATCTGATAAGAAGGAGGGTGAGCTCCTTCATCTGTCACAGGTAGCCTGGGTCAAGGAGTAAAGAGAAGGCGACAGAGGGGACAACTTTCATGCCCATACCTTTGCATGGTAGAGGAGTAGTGAAAACATGCTCACAACTTTGGGGCTAGCTCACCCACAGCTCTGCAAACAGACCTGCCTCAAGAGAGGGAGTGGCAGAGGCATATGCTGGTGTAGGGGCGGGGCCAGACAGGACATTGTGTTAATATTAGATGATTTTCTTTGACTCTAATTTTAAATAGATTTCTCTTAAGATTTTGAGACGTTTTAACATATTTAGCAGATCATTTTTAAGATTTATATTTACTTTGAAATTACCACTATTTTATGACATTAAGATTTATATTCATATCCACGGAAAACTTCCTAATCAGGAAGTAATGGGGCATCTATGAGACAAACTACAGATCTAGTGCAATGGAAACTCTTTGCAATCTATGAGGGTGACCATAGCTAAGTATCCTAGCAAAAGGTGATATAGAGCCTGAAAGGATTAAACACCAACTTATCCGCATAACCTTCAATCTACAGTTTTTTCTGCCTGTAATATGTGCTGGGATAAAGGAGGCACGGAACTCTTGGGAGTGGCCAAGTAATAACTGCTATAGTTCAAGACCCTACCATGAGAGGGAGCTCACCTTGAGGATCAGAACCCAGAGTCAGGATAACCTGAACACTCAGGATGGAGCCAAAGAATACTAACAAAAGGAAAGAAAAAAGTCAAATACATGATTCTTGATGATGTGTGCTTATAGATTAGTGCTTGATCTGACTGTCATCAGAAAGTTTTTATTCAGTAAATGTTAGAGTCAAATGTAAACCCACAGCCAACCAAATTGGGTGCAGCTTAGAGAATCCTGCAGACGGAGGTGGGGGAGACGACTATATGAGACATTGAGGTCAAGAGCACAACAAGAAAACCCACAGAACAAGCTAAACTGGGCTCATAGGAGCTCAAAAGACTGCATTGAGAACCCTCAAACCTGAATGAAACTCACCCTTTGAGTATACCTTAGAGTTGTGTGGCTTGCTCTTCCTTGAGACTTATAGCAGTGGGAGTGGAGACTGTCTCTGACTCTGTTACCCGTCTTTGGGACCATTGCTTCCACTGGAATGGTATGAAGGGCCTTGATGAAGGAATAAGTGTCTAGTCTCACTGCAACTTGCTATAGCAACTTGCTATAACTTCCTGGTATCCATGAGAGGCCTGGCATTTTCTGAAGAGAAAGAAGAGAAAGAAGTGATGGGGTTGTATATGGGGCATGAAAATAGGAAGGGAAACATTGGTAGTGATGTTAAAAACACACACACAATAAGAAAGTATGTTGTTTCCCAATTATGTTATATTTCCACCCCATGCTATTAAGATGCTAATTATTAATGTTAATAAAGTTTATGCTTTTATTACATTAAAATATCAATTTTTACTCCTCTGCCCTAAAGATTTTATGATTTTCATGTTATCTACAAGTACTGACTGGAATTACAAAAGAAATCACTATTTTTCTCAACTCACAAATTTCTAATTTCTTTACCAGAAATTATTATTTTTTGCTATGTAAAATTCATTCTTTTGTTGGCTTTTAAATTACTTTCAAAATCTTATATCATTAATTTCTTTTACTCATTTGTTTTTCATTCTGATATCAGTTTATTTTCATCCTTTTCTCCCACTCAGTCCAGAACCTTCTCCCCTGTCTCTTGATTAGCAATATTTTGTAGGAATTTCTGGGTCTAGAGAGTATCAAAGTATCTTCCCAGGTCATCTCAGGATGCTGCTGTTCCACACGCTTTGTGAAGCTCTGTAATAAAATGGCAAGCTCCATTTTCAGTTTTTGACTACTGATAGCTCTTAGGCTATTCTACCATTTCATTTTTTACTAATTAAAGACCATGAACACAACCAGAAAAATAGCCAGCCAGTGCTACAAGCTTAAAGACAAGTGAGAGTTTGTCAGGAAACATCCTCCCTACCCCAATGCAAACTCTCCAAGCTTCTGCTTTGCTACTGATGTAACTGGGTTGAACTATTCTTTTGTGTCCATGCTGTTGTTCATTCTAAGATGAAAACTTCTTTACTTACACTTTGACATTATGCACCATTTATCACTAAATCTTACGATTATGTTGGAGCAGAGAAGCTTCCAGAAACCTCAAGGAGTGCTTGAGGCCAAAAAGTTACAATAATCACCAAATAGTTGTTCTTTATGTTACCAAGCAGAACATTACTTTTGGGAGACACGTGGATAATCAAGGCTGTCAATTCAACATAAAAGTTTGAAGCTCAAGAATCTTACAAAATGTTATTTGATATAGCTCAAAATGTTTCCCCCGTCTACTGAATTAATATCATCTCATAAAAAAGTTCACTACTTAGCTTTTAAACCCTTTAAATATTTTCTAAAATCTAATTTGATATTCTTGTCATTGCAATAATAATATGGCATATTTTTCATACTTTGTTTTTAATATATATTTAAATTCATTTAAACCCCACCACAATTATATTCACTTTTATTACAACCATTTTGAATTGGTTAAATTAAACCCCAGATATAATTAGCTCTTTAAGTACTAAATGCAAATTTTAGTCAATAGTTTAAAATTGATGTTTGGCATAAATTTAAAATCATATATGTATATATATGCATTCTATGTTTTGTATTTATATATTATATTTTCTGACCAAATTTTGTGTGTGCATATGTGAACTATTTGTGCATAGTGCATGTGCGTGTAGAGGAATGAGGTAGAATACAAGTATGTTTCCCTAAAAATCCCCAAATTATCTTTGAGATTAGCCATTTGGATTACACAGGATGACCAGTAGTTCCACAAAATCCTCTTGTTTATAACCTGGATATGGAAGTTACAAGCATTTTTCATAACAACCATATTGCACATGCATGCTGAATCTCTGAGCACTGATATTTTTCTTGCATTCCTAGCATTTCATCCACTGAACAATCACTCTAGTCCTGGGTGCCCTTTCAATGAAGTTAAAATATTATTAGGATAGGATATACTGTGCAACAATTAGCAGTCATTATACATTAAAAATAATACTCACAATGTCCCTTAAACCATATCAGTAAAAGGCATAAGGCAAAAATAAAAAAAGTAAAAGAAACCAAAACGTGGTAAAGAGGAAAAAATAAATGTGCTTTAAACAAATACGATAGTGTCTATGTCTTAAGATTTCATTGTCTATTGAAATATACATCATACACATTGAGACATTAATGATACTACTAATAAAATTGTAATGGTACATAGAAGGTTATTAAAGTCAGTGAAGGCACTATGTATTTTCCCAAGTATGTATGATTAAATTACTTGAATTTGTAGAAAGTACATTATTAATTGCAAGGTAACTAGTTAAATAATATAAAGCTTATACACTTTCAGAGTTAAACATTAAAGTATTTTTAGATTATTTGATTCTTAGTAACTTCTACAATGCTTAATATGTAGCTAATGACTTTCTATCACTATAAATAATGTCAATATGCAGTAGCTACATTAATCAAAAACAAAATCTTGACCACAAATTTTAGAAATGTCAACTGGCAAGTGTCATGTAGTTTTAATGATAAATGGAATAATTTCTCCATGACTACAAATTGAAAGGAAAGCTGACAGAATAGTAATGTAGTAGGCTTTAAATATGCTCTCAAGATCCCTTTACAGATAATAAAGTTTAAATTAAAATAATTTAAATGGTGCCAGTTAAATCACACAGATGGTAAATATCAAAGTATTACAGTGCTGGCCTTAATGTGAAGTGGAAAGACAGACATGTTAACATAATATGGTCTAAGGGTCAGGTCTTTTGCTCAGTATTCAGACTATAAAATAATGAGACAATGATGTCTATTTTGATGGTGTTTTATAAATTAAAAATCACAGTATTTGACAATCTTATGAGGTTACAGTAGTAGAATAAGTATGCGAAGCCTATTAGAATAGATTACTGCAGTAGTCCACAAGCCAAAATATCTCTCTCTCTCTCTCTCTCTCTCTCTCTCTCTCTCTCTCTCTCTCTCTCTCTCTCTCTCTCTCTCTCTCTCTCATCTTTTTTATGTTAGAGCAGCTTGATCCTTTGTTGATGTTGTTCTGCTAGTTCAGTGGTATCTCTTGAAAGCTGACATATGAATAAGCTGCATCTCTGGAGATACCGAAAATAAAACATATAAAACTGTACTCCACATTATTCATCATTCCAAAACCTATAATTTTTCCACTCCTCCAGCTTATGCAAGTCTCCATATTTTTATTGTGTTTTTAAATGTTTAGTCACCTAGTGCTTAATTTTAAATCTTGAAAATCTGAAATTTCAATGAACCTAACTTACTACATATAATGGAACACACATACTTTTCATATTTATGATTAAGAAACAACTTAGTATAAAATAAAACAAAAAATAAGATTGACTGTCTTTAACTAATTATCCTAAAGACATGCAAGTGTATCCAAAAGACAGTATATCTCTCTCTATTGAAAATTAGGATCATTTAAGATAAAGTTTAAGCAATTAGCATTTCTAATTTTTACAGATTGCAAGATAGAATTGGCAATAAATATATGGATGTAAGGTTAAAATGATACAAAATGAGAAAAACATAAATGAATTAGGCATCTATTCTGTACCATACTCTGCATATATTTAACTAAGTAAGGTTGAAACAAAGATTATTGTCTCTGTATTCTGATGATATATCTCACTACTAGAAAATAAAAGTACTTAAACAAATAATTTTGTTTTTATTTAATTAACCTATTTTAATATTTTCTTATAAAATAATGAACACTTTCCTCTGACACAATACTGATTAATCACAGGAACTTAAGTCCCAAGCTTTGCAACTGCAATTTTTGACAATTAATATGCATGGCTACCAAAGGAAAGAGCAGAAGTTCTACACTTCTTGTTAGCTATAGCAGAGCTATAAATAAGCAGCCATTTGGTGTGTAGCAGCAAGTTGGATTTAACTTATTTGATATGATTGAGTTGCCAATAAGCCAGCACTAGGGTGAATCACTGGGTTCCAGAGCTCAAAATGTTCCCATAGGGTGCCCATCTGTTGCTTAACTTTAATGATGCTTATATATTAAAATAGATAATAATAAACACCTATACTAAAAGGGATAGCAAATGTTAACCTTTTACTTTTTCCAAAGTAAGTTCCATAGCATAATATGTGCCATGCCCTAAATAATGCGTGTCAATATTAGTATGTGCTCAGCTGTTCATTATCATTAATACCCTTTATCAAAGTAAATCAAAAAATTAAAATAATAATTAAAATATGAAGTTAAGTAACAATTTGAAGTTCAAAATTATGTTTTAGGTGAAAAAATAATGTTCCATCTGTCCTACCCAGAGTTCATATATTTATAAATATTAGACAACTTTAGCAGTAAACTACAGCAGCTACACAAAATGAAACTGGAAGGTGTAATATGAAAGGTCAATTAGCTTGAAAAAATAAATAGCCAGTACAAATTTACTTATAGAAATTTAAATTTCTGGTATTTCATAAATTTAATTGCAAAAAAAATTATTAAGCATAATCTGAGACCAAATGATGCCAGTTGGACAGCATTTGGGATGTTCCATCTAAAGAATTTCAAACTGCAGTATGTCAGCTTATTCAGCTGGCCACACAGCTTGTTTGCTATAGATACATTCATAGATTATCTTGAAATTTCAAATATTTTTAATCAAAAAATTCATGGTAGGTATTAATCTAATGATGTGCCAGTTAAAATGAGCAATTGAAAAGAACTAGCCTGGAGGTGGATGTTTTTCTTACAATGAACTAGAGTTGGGCTCACTTTAAGAAAGAAAAAAAAAGAAACTTCCATAGTATTTATAGAAATATTTTAAAATTTCTTATAGATAATGTTTGGCACATATACCCAAGTATTCTATTCTTCTACCAGCTAAGATGATCAATGCCCTCATTGTAAAAATCATGAAACTCCAATTATGACTAAAACAGTATTATTTTTAGACATGTTGCCCATTTACACAGACTCACATATTTCTCACATTCTGTTTATCTACCAGTCTCTCTTTCCACATTAATTAAAAATCCATTGCTATAATTCTATTCAGTTAATAATTTTCATTTTTAAGTATAGTAAACTTTATTTTTGCAATTCGGATTTCTTTTTCTCTGATACCCTTTGAAATTTTCATAACTTATTCTTAAAGTCAAAGTAAATATTAACATGGAGATGAGATATACAGCAACAATGATTTAATGAATGACTAAATACACGAATAGAGGTGACTATAAATAACTTGCTCTGGAATCATAACATGTAAGCATGTTTCCTATAATTTCAGATAAGTTTTTAAATAATTTTGTTTTCAAAGATCAGTGACAATATTTGGAAGTCTTAAGTTTTTTCTTTTAAAAATTTTCTTCAAAAATTTAAAAATTATTAAACTCACTAAAGTCAAAACACTGAATTTCCCCCTCCCAATATACTTAATTTTAAAGTGTTCTTTTGTACTTAACAAAATACTCTGGATATAGCCTGAAAATCTTTAATATATCTTAATATTTTACTTTAAAATCTAAGGGTAAAACAAAAAATTGACTTTAGACCAAATTAGCAGTTATTCTCAACTGTTCTCATCAAAGAGAGTATTGGAGGATTATAAGCCTATGAGAGATACATCACAGTTTATTAAGCAAAGAGGAGAGATTAATTTGAGAACAATTAACAAGTGTTTAATGTTCTATAATACAGTTTTAACACTGCTGTGTGAGGTTTTCAGCTGAAAGTGTATTAAAATATTAGTGCGCTGCATGTCATTAATAGATATGTTACATTACATCACTACATGATTCAAATTTCTACAATATGTTCTTTAGAATATACCTGGACATGAAACTCCACAATTTTGTAGATTTCTCATGATTTTAGGATAGTGAAAGATAAATAGTAAAGAAAGAACAAATGATGTGTCAGTGAGACACCAAGGTTTAAAAACAAGTATCTTATAAGCGGCAAAATCAAGATCTTCAAGAATGGCTTTCTTTCAAATCTGAGTAATTTTTGGTCATGATTATCAAATAGTAGACTTGAAGATAAATTTCAACACATTGGACTTATCCAACCAAGCAATATTATTGAGAGAAAATTTAAGGCAATACAACGAGATAAATTAATTGTGTCTCTTTTTAGTGATTGTTTCCAGTTATGTGATATTTATTTAATAAAAAGAAGACAATTATTTTCAGGTAATTCTAGAAGTCAGGAATTAGATGTGGTTTTATTAAAAGAAAATTTAAGTACATACATTTTTTATACATGATTTATATTTTTGTTGTAATTTGAAAATGTTTAGAACACCTGCCTCTTAGTTTCCCCAAATATAAAGATATATACTTCTTCGTGGCATATTTCAAAATTGGTTTTAAAATTAGGTAGTTGCCCATTACCTTTGCATGGGTACTTCTATTAGGTTTTCTTGCTCAGAGGCACCCAGGGTTCTGCTTAATATGAACAGTATCATGCACTCTAGTTCCTTGAGCAGGGTGGTATATTTCTGCAGATGTAATATTTGTTCATAATTTGGCACAACTAATATTTAATGAATACTTTTTCAGTACAAAATGCTGCCCTAGATATTTCAAAGGGAGTGGGGGGAGTCAATAGGGAATGAGACACTTTGAAGTTTTACTGCTTTTCATCTAGATGTTTCTTAAAGAATGATTGACATTTTACCACCTGGACTGAATTTCAAATAAATAGTTGTAAACTGTGATCCTTGTTCTGTATAAATAGGTTAGTTATAAACTTCATATGATGCTTGTGTGTGTTAACTGACATAAGAATTTAAATCTATGTGATTCTATTCTTAAACATTTTATAGCTTTTAGTAATCAATATGTTACCTAAATACATTAGAATCATAAAAGTTAGTAATATTTTATTTGTTTGAAGTAATAATTTTGGGGGTGACTCCAGTTTGGGTTCCTCAGGGCTCTGCTATTCCCCTGCTTGTAGAAGGCTCATTATAGCCAGTCTTTAGCTGGTCAGCAACTAAATTTTTTAATATAGGTAATTTTGCTTTAATAATTGGCCATTGTTCTACCCAGATGTTTTGTTCTGACAGCCGATTAATAGGAATTGGGTTGGACTTTTAAACAATTTCTGACCTCAAGGAGATTGCAGACCATAGAATCAGGGAAACTTGCAATGCAGAAAATGGAGTGTTTCAGGTTTAGTTAATATAGTAGCATTACTCTCCTGTCCACCAATTTTCTAACGGGCTGGCCAGCACAGGCACAGCTGGATCAAACCCAGAGAAAAAGCTTTGTAGGCCCTGAAACCTAGGAAATATAGATACCTGCAAATAAAGCACTCCGCTAAAATTCAAGGGCAAGCTCAAAACAAAGCTTCCGAGCCTGCTGCAAAAGTGCAAAGCTAGGGTTGGGGGGGGGGGGGCGGGGGCGGAGCTCAAGGGTCTCAACCCTCTTCTGAACCAGAGAGGTATAATTGCCTAAAGGATACTCTGTGGGAGGGGTGTCTGCAGTGCAGCCTCCATGGACAAGTTGAAAGAAGCAAGTCCAATTTTATTATGAAGGAGAAAACCTTGGATACTTTTCCTCAGAGCTTCCTCCAAGCCAGGGGGAAGGACTTTGATTTGCTGGCATCTGCAGCTGCAGACAGTGGTTTCTCACTGGTCTAGGAATATTGTATGCAGAACCCGTCCTCATAAAGGTTCCAAGTTCAGACCCCACGTTGACTTATGAGGAAGTGCTTAGGAGAACATGGCTTAAGGTTCTAATTGTCATCAGTTTGCAATGGCTGAAGTCAGGTTGAGTCTTCAAGCCCCTTAGAAGCCTCTACAGATAATTAACTCATAAGATGTTATGTAGAAACTAAGTATATACACATCAAAAACATATTTTTAAGATTAAATTATATTAAGAAGGAATTTATATCTATTAAAATATTGTCCATGTGCAGTATTATTGAGATATAATTGTTCTTGTTAACATTGACAGATTTAGATTTCTATAATCAAATTCAAGTAGTATTTTCCAAGTTTTCTAGGTTATTCACAGGTTCTAAGACAAAAATTTAAAGTTAAAATATTTTATTGGAGTTAGTATCTATGTATATTTTTTGTAGACATAATTGTTAGATCCTGGTTTAATAATTACAGAAAATTAGTTTACATCATTAATTATTCTAAACAAAACTTAGACATCCCTGATAATTACTTCTGCATGTTAATAATTATTCTATTTCATGATACAGGTTATAATTCCATAAATTCTTAATACATCTTATACTATTTATCTTTCCCTATATATTACTAAAAACTTCAAAATTGTATCATAACTTAAACTTGCATTAAGTCCGTGATGTATACATTTTTAATAATTCATAATTTAGTTAATTTTCATCCAGAAACTTAAACATGTACTAAGGAAGAGACTAGGATTAATTTTATATGTCTCCCTGGTTATCTATTGTATTTCCCTGTTTCAAGGTTCTTAGTTTTCATTGATGACAGGAAGTGGTAGACAGTAGGTTCTTAACATCTACTTCTAACTCTGTTATTTCCAGTAAAATACATCTATTGTTTATGTCTTAGTGATCTTTGTGATTTAACAAAATATTGGATTAAACAGCTAAAAGCAGAAAATATTTGTTTGCTTTTATTTCAATGACATTGTTAAAAACATACCAGTACAATCATGGTGGAACAGATCCATCACATAACAGAAGATGAAAAATTAAAAATGTAGTTGACGCTAGCACATGGCTTGTTTTTATTTTATTTTTTTTATTTTCATTGTTTTGTGTCCTGCCATGTGATGATGCCAACCACATTCAGCTCTAGGAAATCTAATTCTTTCCTGATGTACCCTGAAGTGTGCTTTAATCTTATAAGTGGTGCTAAATGTGCCTGAGGTATGCTTCAATCTTGTAAGTGGTTCCAAATCCAGTTAAGGTTATATATGCTTTGCTGGTAGGAATAAAAATATCAGAAGTAAAAATGTACTCACTGCAGATTGAATATTCTATTGTCTCAACTTATAACAATTCTGTAATTTGAATTCAAAAAGAGAAATTGTTAAATGATGCATAATATCAATACATATAAAAGCAAGGTGACAAATTTAAAATTACTATTCTGATATTCCCTTTAGATGTTTACATGCTTAACATACACACAATAAAACATACAGACACACACATACACACATATAAACTAAATTAAAAAAAAAATTCTTGAAACTTCAGTTTTGGTTCCTTACAATTAATTCTCCAAGTTCATCTTATTAGGACTAAGACAAAAATAAAAATAAAAGAATCCAAAAAACAAAATCAATATTACAATTGGGTATGTTTAGAACAGAAACTTACTTTCTCATGATCTTAATTTTTATGATTAGCTTCCTGGTTATGTCTAGTCCCTCTGAAACTTCTGATTCCACCTAAAGACATTCATCTTCCTGGCTCATCTCCCCAATACTTAAAGAGACTGAGCTCTTAGTTTTCTAATTCTTCATAATAGAGCATCAGTCTTTTAAATGTATTCTATGTTTGCAAGTTCAGTTAACCTCGATTATACCATCTCTAACAGAAATCACACTAGAGTATATCATTTAAATTGGAAAGTGGAAATTTAGTTCTAACAATATCTTCACATAAAGTGATGAGGTGATCCATATTATCATGAGTAGTTACAAATTTACATCAGCGTTCTCTTTCTCTAGTACATTCTTATAAAAAGTGCCAACCCAAGAACCCACTAATCATTTTCAGTTCTTCTAAGATTCTCCTTATTTCACTTGGGCTTTTTTTTTTTTTTTTTTTTTTAGTTTTTCTAAGTGCATATTTGTATTCTTGCAGGTTTTGGATGTTGAAAAAGTCCTTATTTCATGTGCTAGCTAAGTATCTTCCAAAGTTTGAATTTGTTTAGATTTGACAAAGTTAAAAATACATATATTATTAAATTATTTGGCAAGTTTTCAAAACAGTGTTTAGTGTATAATGATACAGAGGAATTTAAAATGTTAATGATTTAATACATTTCCCCCAAGCAAATCTAAATGTGTTTTTCTTCCAAGAACAATTGTGTATAAAGATTGTTCAAACTATAATATAACCTAAATTTGAAAAATTTATCTTGAGATTTCATATTACAAGACCTGTCAAGACAGTATATAATGTGATTATATCACAAATTATCACATCATGAGCTGTCAAACTTTCTTAGATTGAATCGGAGACTCTACATTTATAAAAATTAAAAAAAAAACTTAAAAAATAACAAATTATGTCCACTAACACTTAAGGTGTATCTGAAAAGTTTTTGACATATAATACTAAATACTATGACCCACCCCTAAACATAACTATTATAATTCTGTGGCAACAGGAGAAATCTTGCTTTACTTTATGAGAGATTGCTTGACGGAAATATGAAAGAGGATGTAATATTCATAAGTGTTCACTCTGAATATACTCTCTAATGTTTTAATTACTGCCCATTATTTACCTTGGTAACAAACCTTTGGGTTTGATGTAATTATCTCTATTCACAGAGGCAGAAATTAAGGATCACAGGAGTCAAGATCCTTGTTGAATATCATGTATTTGTTAAAAGGAAGAGTCAGTATTTAATCAAAGTTCTATTCATGCCTCCCATAAAATATTATTTTATTACTGTAACATCCTGCCTATCTATGAATGCATAATGTGTATAACCACAATACAAACACACACAAATGAGAAGGCTTGAGCTAAAGGAAATAGAGAGGTAAAAGAGGAAAATTCAAAATATAGAAAATACATAATCATAACATTAGACTATAATTATAGTCATATGAAGACAGTTTTATACAGATAAAACAATTTTTATTGTATTTTGCAATTATAAAAAGAAATAAGTAAATGTTAATGTGGGATGGCATTCAGGTTAAGGTCTTATAAGTCTCTTGCACCAGACTTAAGTTTGGGTTCCAAGTACTTAAAAAACAACACAAAAATCACCTGTGACTGTGGTGGGATTCAGGTGTCAGCCAATAAGGTCTGAAGACGCTTATCCAGGGTACCTGGCTCCTGGAGGGGGTGTGGCCAACCCCACTGATAAGGGGCTGCTGGGACACTAGGAGCTCTCTTCCTGGTTCCTGGCTGTTGGAGAGACCCGTTTGGAATCCATCGTCCGTCCATCGCACATCCATCGCTTGGATACTCCAGTCTCTGTTCAGGTACCACTATAAGCTGTTACTTGTATCGTGAGTGTTGATTTATATTTTAATAAATATTAATCTTGGAATGGCGCCTTGTACGTAAAACTCCGCCTACATCTGGCACCCAATGTGGGGCTCTGTAGGCTTAGAGAAAGAAAAGAAAAAAGGTAGAGAAAACCTTTAAAAAATAGAGTAAAATAGATAAATAAATTTTTAAAAAGCCACGTAAAGATGGAAAATATAAAGAGTGTCTGGATACTGTATATTATTGTCTTATCATTAAGCTTCTTGACTGAAATTGAAATCGCAAAAGCTGCTAAAAGACAGTTGACTATAAATGTTATTGGAATAATTCAACGTATATATTTTTTGAATGAGTTGACTTTAAAACTGAAATCCAAAGATATGCTACTTTGGAGAAGAAATTTTCTTTTTATTTTCACAGAAAATGAGAGACTGTGGATTTATTACTGGATAAAGAACATAAAGTTTGATAGAGGAAGACCCCCTGAAAAACTCCAATACAAATGGATGGACCATATAATTCAGCATTTCAGAACACCTCTGTTGAAGTTTCCAGAGCTCTGTATCCAGAACAATTTCAAGGAGACTGGCTGAGATGACCCAGCCTTACAGACTACTCCACTAAAGACTTGTCCATAATCCTAAATTTTTCTTTGGAGTCCCATGAGATTGTCGGCATCCCCATTCAGCAGGAAGTTGCCAAGAGAATGATGCCCACATTCCCAAAACATGGATTATGGATGTTTGTGTTTATTTACAGTGTTGTTTATAAGTTGTTATAGATAAGAGGGGAAAAGAATAATAGATTTGGAGTTCTTTTTGTTTAAAAAAGAGAAAAAGGGATATGTAGGGGATTGTGTTGTTTCATGGTAAATAATTGTCCACCCACTGGTTTAATAAAAAGCTCTGATTGGCCAAAGGCAGGCAGGAAGTGTGGGTGGGACTACCAGACTAAGAAAACTCTTGAGAACAGGACACACAGAGCAGAATGGCAGAGAGAAGCTGGAAGAAGCAGAGAACAACTATGCTGCTCTAAAGAAAGGTACTTAGCTGCATGGCTGAACAGGAAAGAATCATGGGTTAGATGAAGGATAGAGAACTAGTAAGTTATATATATGCCTGGGCCTTAGGCTAGTCAGCCTAAAATTATTGAAAGCATCTGTGTATCTCTGTGGGACTGTGGGACTGCAGGACTGTGGGACTGTGGGTCTGTGGTCCTAAACCTTGAGGTTAGGCCCAAAAGTCAGGGCCAGAAACCTCGTACAACATGTGACCAAGTTCCAGAGACTCGTCTGACGGCCCCCATCTGATATCCACTGCCTCCTTGGGTACATGTTTCTCATCTGCATAAATCTAGAGTACAAGTCTTGTACTTAAGGTTTAGAAATTATTGTGGAAGAGGGGTAGAAACTTTGCAAGAGCCAGAGAATCAGGGAGCTTGCTGTGAAATTTTGTTTCCTAGGAATGAACAAAGACATTAACAACACAGATGATAAAATAAACAGGGACATCCCATGATTCATCAATCCTAAACAAAATCAATAGATATGAAAGAAATGTTGAAAGCTGGAGTAATAGTCTTTCCCAGAGAAGAAAAAAGAGCCTTGAAAGTAATCATACAAGCATCACTGTACTATATATAAATTAATATATATGTATGTGAATAAGTTGTATTTATGTATTTACCATTACATATATATAAAAAATATAGATATATTCTAACAATTAATAATAAAAGGGGCCATGAATTTGATTATTGGAATATTTAGCAGATAGAAAAAAAAACAAAATGACATAATTAAATATTTTCAAAAACTAAAATAAATAATAATATAAGTATATTTAAATTTTTGAGAGCTTCAATATAATCTTATTGATGGTAATTAATTCATAGTCTAAATCAAACATTTAATTTGTTTATAAAATTGTATAATATGAAATCATTTCATACAGTGACATTAGAATTAGTCTTGATAATTAAGATAAAGGATTAAAACTAAGATTAACTATGGAAATTCTCATAGAAAAGGTAGCAACATTCTTTCAAATAGAAAGAGGAACAGAAACCTTTAGGGAAAAATGAGTCATACATAATAAAAACATAATACAATTCAAAACATAAAAATTTTACTTAAAACACTTATATAAGGATAATATTTCGCATTATAATTAATTTAACATTTTGTAATAGAAAATACTTCATTTGTTAAAAGGTTAAGGAAGAGGAAGTAATTGTGTTCATGGATAAACAAAACACTTTATATGGTGTTCTTGGCACATATGCCAAATGTAGACCTATACTATAAGAAGTTGGTCAGCCTCCCATAATCTATAGGTTATTGTTATCCAAGGGAAGCTTTTCCTTTCAAAGTATTAGGGTCTGAAAATATATATTTTCTCTAAAATTTTTGTTGCTAAAAATATAGAAGTAAATATTTTAAGATCTTGAAAAAAAGATGAAATAATGTCTTTGAAAATAGGAACCTACATTATTTATTTACTTGTTTATTATTTAATTTTTTCAAAATCTACTAAGATATATATATATATTTTAAAAATTGAAATTGTAGTTATGAAAACATGGATGCTTACATTATAGTGTGAATAATTTAAGATTTTTAACCATTTTCTTCATGAAGAATACTTAAAAATAAGCATAATTATAGTTACATTAGTCTATTTTAAAGACAAAATAGTCACAATTTCATTTTTTTCCTCCAATTCCTAAACATGGTAAAATAGTACAATTCTTAAAGAAAGAAGTTCAATCACTTTATTATTTTAAAAATATTATTTTTAAAAACATTTTCTACTTTTAATACTTTAGTTTTATTGGTTATTTGCAAGTATACTATACTTAAACTTTCAACCATCAGACTCTTGTATATTTGGGATGACAAAGCTCTTCCCACATTTTAGTCAAGTGTTATCAGTAAATGCATTTGAACGCACCAGTGATCAGGCTGTCTTCAAGTATGTCCCAACTCAAGCATTCTCAATCTCTGCATCACATCTATGAAATCCTGGCCACTCATTCTAAGTTCATATTTATTGGAGCATAGAAAGGATAGTATCTAAAAGACAAAATGTACCAGCTTCTACTCATGATAAAGGACTTCAATGTTCTATGATTGCAGAATAATTTAGTGACCTAATGTTAAATGATTGTATGTCTAAATAATATTCACTTTCAGCAAGCTCCTTGACAGCAGATAGAAACACATAAATATTTCAGTACTTTGTAATAAATCAAACTTACATTATATTATGCCTGGTTAAATCCCTTTCAAATGTATCATTTTCACTTCTTCATCCAAGCCTGATTGTGTCTTCCACAGTTTAATGAAGTAAGGAGCTACCCATTGAATTTAATCTTTGTCAAGGGAATCTAAGCATTTCAATTATAATAGGATGTTTCTTTCCCTGATATCTGATTTTTTTCCTTCTTATAAAACATTTGTCTGCATTTCAGTGACTCCTTTCAAGAAATAGCTGAGGAGCATTAATAGCATAAATGATTCAAAGTTTCTTTAATCAAGAAATTACATTTGGTTATGATACCCAGCTTTACATTCTAGGGAAATTCATTTTAACCCTTTAAGTGATAGGACTATGGACTAAAGGATACTAGAAGACACTGAGTTACAAATCATTACATCTGGTTTAATTTCCCCATTTTGGTAAATAATCCCATGTAACTGTTCTATGCTTGAGTTTGACACAAATGAACCTTGATGATTTGCAATAATGTGCACATAAACCAGAAATATTTCTATATAATCACACTGTGGTGCAGAGAGCAGGAAATGGAAAACTGTATATAATAAGAAATTTTGCCACTTCTGACTACATTTCTGTGTGATCCTCATTTTTTGTCTATATAATCTGTATTATTAGATTTGTTTGCTATGTGCTGTTTTTTTTATACTGTCTACAGATCTTCCGATCATTTTTATTTGAGTGCTAAAAGATATATAAGTAAATAAATAAGTATAATGAGGAAATTAGAGAGTAAGTACAGTTCTGAAGGATTTATCAGCTGAGGGGCATCTAGGTTGTCTTTGTATCCATGCATCCCGCTGTTCCCAGTTCCTTCCCTACTCCCAATCCCTCCCAGTCAGTCTTCAGTCTCCCCCCTCCCCATCCACCCATCACCTCCCCCAAAATGACAAGAAGTCTCAAGGTGGGTCAGCACAGCATGACATATCCACTCCAGGAAAGTCTGATTCACTCACTCCAAAGTCAAGACTGGGTTAGGTGTTCCTCTGCAGAGAATGGACTCCAAGGTGCCAGCCCATGCACAGGAACACAGTCTTATCCCACTCCACAAAGCTCCACATATTGCTCATGACAGTTACCTACCCCTTTGGAGGGTCTAGCTCCTTTTCTGCATGATTCCCCAGTGGGTGTCTTGATTCAGTGACCTCCCCAGAGCTCTAGCTGGCCATTACATTTAATGTAATTTCACTTCTCATTTATGGCTATTTCTTAAACTATTTGAATATACTTCAATGACCTTTTATGAGTATATTTTTAAAGTATTTTTCTTTTACTACCTTAAATATTTCAGGCTTTACAATATGATTTTTCTTCAATTTTAAAATAATTTTCAGTATAAGGAAAGAGACATGAGTATAATGTTACTCTTCTTCATGTAGACATGTTTTAATAGAACTGTTTAAGTGCCTGATTTTGGTACTTGTGTATTGTTGCTAACTTGTTTGTTACAAATTGGTTTACTATAGCTAGACAACCTTCCCTCTTTTATTATAATATGTATTATATTCCTTTGGTCTGCATGTCTTATTTTTTTGGTGGAGCATGCTGTATTTATAATTATATTCTATACTATAATTTGAGAATTTGAGGTCAGGTCAGATATTGTGACCCTTTCAACATTATTATTTCTGCTTAGATTGCTTTGGTTATTAATGAACTTTTGATTTTATGCCAAATGTTATGCTAATTGCATTTGTATTGTAAAAACGTTGATATAACTGGGAATTACATTAAATATTTAGACAATTAATGTTTATATAGCAATTTTGAATATATTTATTCTACAAATCTTTTAGTCAGATCTTTAAGACATTGAGACTTATAGCTAATAATAGAGCTTGGTCATATGGTAGATTTATTTATAGCTTTTTGAGTAGACTCTACACTGATTTTCAGTATTGTTAACCTAGTTTACTATTAACAGTAGATGAGTGTACATCCTTGCCAGCATTTTTTTTGTAGGTTATTTTGTGGAATTTGATCATTCAGACTGAAATAAGATAAAAGTCTCATTTTTTTAAATTTTCATTTCCCTATTTGGCAGAGAGCATGAATATTTTTGAGATATCCATGACCATTTTTGTTTCTACAAAACAAAGAGTTGTGGGTTTTTTTTTGAGAAAGTCAACAAGATTGACAAAATCTTATCCCAACTAAATAAAAGGCAGAGAGAGATTATCCAAATTAAGAAAATCAAAAATGAAAAGGGACATCACAACAGACACCGAAGAACTCTAGAGAACAATTCGGTTATACTTAAAAATATGTATGCAACAAAATTGGAAAATCTAATAGAAACGAACTACTTTCTGGATAGGTATGATTTACCAAAATTAAATCAAAAGTAAGTAAAATAGGTATGTACATTTTAAGGAAATAGAAGCAATTATTAAAATATCCCAAGTTAAAAAAAAAAAAAGTCCAGGGTCAGACAGATGGCTTCAGTTCAAAACTTCAAAGAAGAACTAATACCAATATTCCTTAAATTGTTCTACACAAGATACATAAGGAACATTGCCAAACTCTTGTAATGATGCTATAGTCACCCTGATACCAAAACACAAGGATGCAACAAAGAAAGAGAATTATAGACCAAACTCCCTCATGAACATTAATACAAACATACTCATTAAAATACTGATAAATCAAATTCAAGAACTTATCAAAAAATCATCCATCATTATCAAGTAGGCTTTATCCCAGAGATTCAGGGGTGATTCAACATACACAAACCTGAGAATGTCATCCATCATGTAAATAACCTGAAAGAAAAAGACCACATGATCATCCCATTAGATGATGAAAGGCCTTTGACAAAACCCATTACTCATTCATGATAAAAGTCCTGGAAAAATAAGGAATACATGGAACATACCTAATCATAATTAAGCCAATTAGAGCAAGCTGACATCACACATCACAATAAATGAAGAGAAACTTAAAGCAATACCAATAAAATCAGGATCAAAACAAGGCTGTCATTTCTCCCTATATCTATTAAATATAGTTCTTGAAGTTTTAGCTAGAGCAATAAAACAATAAAAGGAGATTAAGGAGCTACAATTTGGAAAGGAAGTAGTCAAAATATCATTATTTGCAGTTGATATGGCAGGTGAATGAACCCCAAAATTCTACCAGAGAACTCCTAAGCTTCTAAACACCTTCATCAAGATAGCAGGATACAATATTGACCCAAAAACTCAATTTCCCCCTCTATGATAAATGGTTAAAAAAGAAATCAGAGAAGCATTATCCTTTACAATGGCTGCAAATAACATCAGTTTTGGGATAACTCTAATCAAAAAAGTAAAAGACCTATATGAAGAGAACTTTAAGTCATTAAAGAAAAAAAATTAAAGAAGAAATCAGAAAAATAGGAAGATCTCCCATGCTCCTGGACAGGTAGGTTAAAAATACTAAAAATGGCAATCTTACCACAAGCAATCTACAGATTCAGTGCAATCCCCATCAAAATCCCAACACAATTCTTTACAGACCTCAAAAGGGCAATCCTCAACATCATACAGAAAGACAAAAAACAGGAATGCCAAAAAAAAAAAGTCTGTTTGGTAATAGAACTTTGGAGGCATCATCATCCCTGACGTCAAGGTCTACTATAGAGCTACAGTAATAAAAACAGCCTGATACTGCCATAAAAACAGACTTGAGGATCAATGGAATCAAATCAAAGATCCAACATTAATGTATACATATATAACATCTGGTTTCAACAAAGAGGCCAAAAATATACAAAGGAAAAAAAATCTGTAATAAACTGCGCTGGCATAACTAGATGGTACTGTGCAGAAGATTAGATTAGATTTCTATCACCCTGTAAAAAACTCAAATCCAAGTGGATCAAAGAACTCAACACAAACCCAAATACACTTAAGTTGATAGAAAAGGAAGTGGGAAATATCTTTGAACACATTAGCACAGGCAACCACTTTCTAAATATAACACCAGTTATACAGATATTAAGAATGTTAACAATTAATAAGTGGGACCTCCTAAAATTGAGAAGCTTTTGTAAGGTAAAGAACACAGTCAATAAGACAAAATAATATCCTAAAGAGTGGGAAAAGTTCTTCATCACCTTACATGTGACAGAGGACTGATCTCTAAAATACACAGAGAACTCAAGAAACCAGAGGCCAAAACTCAAATAATCCAATTAAAAATGGGGTACGGAGTTAAGTAGGAAATTGTCAACAGATAAATGGCTGAAAGATGCTTAAATAATGCTGAGTTCAGCATTCATAGCCATCAGAGAAATGTTAATCAAAAAAACTCTGAGATGCGATCTTAAACCTGTCAGGTAGCTAAAATCAATATCACAGATGACAGTCTATGCTACAGAAACTGTGGTTCAAGAGAAAAACTCCTCCATTGCTGATGGAAATATAGACTTGTGCAGACTTTGGAAATCATTATGGTGGTACATCAGAAAACTAGGAATCAGTCTACCCAATAATCCAGTAATATCATTATTTGGAATGTACCCACCCACACGATAGATACTCTTACCACAAAGACATTTGCTCCACTATGTTCATAGCAGCATTATTCATAATAGACACACCTTAAAATAACTTAGATGCCCCTCAACAGAAGAATGTATTTTAAAAATATGATACATTTACACAATGGAGTACTACTCAGCAGTAAAAATAAATAACATCCTGAAATTTTCAGACAAATGGATAAAACTCCTGAGTGACGTAACACAGACCCAGAAAAAAAAAAAAAAAAAAAAAAAAAAAAAAAAAAAAAAAAAAAAAAAAAAAACAGACATAAGGCAAATGATGACTAGGCTACAATCCATAAGCGTAAGCATCTTGGTAACAAGGGGAACCTAAGGAGACATCCATGAATTCCCCTGGAATAGGGAAATAAAAAAGATTTTCTAAGTAAATGGGGATCATGCGAAGGGTCAGTCAAGTAGAGAGAGTAGATTAGGAGAGAGGGAGATGGCCATTAGGAGGAGCAACAAAGAGGGAGAACAAAAAATAGATCTCTTGAAAGAACGATTATGAGGTTAGAGAGAAACCTGGTGGTGGGGAAACACCCAAAAACCAACAGGATGTCCCTGGATAGGACTCCAAGCAGTAACGGAGAGGGTGCCAAACAGAACTTCTCCTACAACTAAATGAATGACCACCCTAAGTGTCATTATAGAATCCTCATCTAGCAAGTGATGAAGGCAGGAGCCAGATCCATAGCTAAGCACTGGATCAAGCTTCGGGTCCAACTGAAGAGAGGAAGGAGAGAGTTTATCAGGATCACGAGAAGGAGACCCACAGAGAAGCTGTTCCAATATATTGGAAGTTCACTGACTCTTTAATAACAGGTGAGGAACCTTCATGGATAGGAACTAAACCCTCCAAATGTGGATGACACTTGAACAGCATGGGAAGTTTGTGGAGCCTCTTGCAGTAGGTCTACAGTTTGTTTTGGGGGTATGAACTGGTTTCTTGGAGCCCATTTCCTAAGAGGAACACGTTACTCAGCATTGATACTGGGGAGAGAGTCTAGGACCTACCTCAGTTGGATACGTCAGACCAAACTGACTCACCTTGCCCTCCCTGGAGAATGGATGAGGGGACGGTGAGGGTGGATGGCTAAGGGAGGACACGGAAATGAGCAGAAGGAGGAGGAGCAGTTGAAGGTGTAAGAAGAAACTTTATAAATAAGAAAAATACTTTTAAAAAGCCCTCAGCAATATTAAATAGGTGTTTTGGAAAGTGCCCCAGGATTCAGTTAGTTTTTTCTTTTATTTAATTGTGATTTAAGACATTAACCATAACCTTGCCACTTGGGACCAACAGTAGTTAGTATATGCTAGCTTTCAAACTGTAGTTTCTGTTTGTTTCTATTTATTTTTTATTTAGAATAAAAACTAAGTAAAAATTCTTTATTCATAATTAAGTTTTTAAAAAACACTTTATTGAAATGAATTTAAAAATAAAACCAGCAAACTAGACTGAGATAGTCACTCTCACAAATAATTCAACTGTTCTGAGATCAATGTATCTCAAAAAATTCTTATACAATTACAGTGGCATTTTTAAGCCAGGTAGCTACATTTAAGTTTCATGTTTTATTTGTTAATAAAACTTTTGTGTATTTATACAACATATTAAAAAAACTGTGAGTGAGTAGAAACTATTCTGTAACACATCTGTTATTTTGTTGGCATTATAACCTTCTTCATCATCTAATATTACCATTTCTAAGTTTTCCTTTCCAATGTTGGGAGCAAGTTGTTAAGTAAAATTTATAGTCCAAAGTAGGAGAAATACAATTTATCTTGTTTGTGGAATGCATTCTCTTTTAAATTAAATTAAATTTATTTTGCAAGGACAAAACTCCTTTTCTATGAAGTTATTTATTCATTCAGTGGTTGTCATCATTAACTTTATGCAAATATTTTATATTCTGAGTTATATTTCAAGGCTATTATATAAACTATTGCTCTAATATTTCCATTTTGCATCATAGAAAGCTTGTCAGTCAACCTGCCTTCAGTCTCTTCATTTTTGAATTCCTTCACCAGAAGATTATCCAGTTGTTATGAATGGTGTGTGAGTTATGGCAGTGGTGGCAGCTCAGTATAACATGTTTTCAAAATTTCTTTGGGAGTCAGTCCTTGAATGATCTGATTTCTCCAGAATGTCAATTATATCGTAAACTTTCTTTTCACTTCTGCTATCCATTTATATCCTTAAAATAGCTTCAGCATTCCATTTTCTGAATTTAGAGTGGTGACCCTGGCATTTACTATCATAGATAAAGAACAAAATAAAAAGCATCAATTTGAAGCATATAAGACATCAGATAGTGGCATCTAATCAATCTTCTGTCCATGGCTATAAAGAGATGCAAATCAATTCTGAAGTAATTATCCAGTGAGCTCATTTGGCCATCATTAAAAAGATGTCACAATTTTAATTGTCTTTAAACATGAAAATTGGTGCACTGATGTAGGTTCTTCATGTAGTAACTACATTCCAGGAGGAATGTGTGCCAGGTAAGGAAGCTGTACACACAAAATGCATCAGTAACTACATCATGATTAAATAATACACTTTTCATAAATTCTGATACAATAAATTATTTACATCACATTTGATGACAACTAAAATTGCTTAATTTTTGATTTATAATTTTGCTTAATTTTTGATTTATAATTCAAGGGCCAAAGATAAACACCTAGTTACTTGTTTGTTATTTTTAACATCTCAGATCAATAATATTAAGTTGTTTAAGTTGTTTTTTTTTTTCTGCTATAAACTTGACGAGCAAAAATTTTGGTTTCTTTTCTATAACTGGTCCATTTAGGATTGTCCAGGAACTCTGTAATTTGCCTCAGTTTTGATTTTGTAGGAGTTACCATGTCATTGAGTCTATAATTGTTAAGTTTTGACTCTAAAAACTAGAATAGTTAGAATCTCTCTCCTCTCTCTCTCTCTCTCTCTCTCTCTCTCTCTCTCTCTCTCTCTCTCTCTCTCTCTCTCTCTCTCTCTCTGTGTGTGTATGTGTATGTTGTTCTGTCTTACTCTGTCATTGCTTCAGAGATTTTCGAAATTTTCACTTTATATGACAAACTTGTTAAAATTCAGGATTTTCTAAATAAAGGTGAAACCTTTTTTCTGCAGGGAAGCTCTCATCAAGTTCAGGAAGTAAACAATTCAAAAGCTTCAGAAAGTTCCTAAAACTAACAAGATACCCTCAACTCTACTACTTCCCCTTAAAATAATAATCATGGTTTGGACTTCTGAGGGATACTCTCAGACAAGAAAACCTGTTTACAAGACTCGCTGCTAAGATGACCTGCCTAGAAGAGGCTCAGAGCAGTCTGACTTTGGTGATATTCTTATTTTCGCTTATCATTGGTTTCCCATCTGAGGGATTAGATTTTTTTTCACATCTCTTCAAGTACAGTATCCATAATACATCCATGTGGGACTGAATTTAAAGATCTTCAACTTCAACCCTCTACTTTGAAGCATCAATAAGTAAATATTTATACTCCGTATCACTACACATTTATGAAAAATAACTTAATTCATATATTATGACTTTTTTCTTAAAACACATTTTTGATACACATATTGAAAAAAATCGAGTGTTTCCCCCTCCTTACCCTGTAACCATAGCTGAAATTACAGCTGTAAGAAATAGTGAACAAATGTTTAACTTTTTGAACCACTGTGGGATACAAGATGTAAGAACTGATGAATCACTGATGTAAAAGTCTGTTCTATTTCTTTATGGAAATAATGGGATTCTGTGGCTTTTGTTAGTGATGTGGAAGCTTTATCATCCATTAGTAGCTGTTCTAAGGTTGTGTTTATATCATCTATTTTCTACACTTACAAGTTTGTTCCTTTAACAAATGAAATAAAAATTATGAACCCAGCACAATGTATACTTAGAAATATGAATCAGATATCTACATATGTCTCTGCACTATAATAAGGTGGGAATACATTTATGCTGTTAGGGCTGTTCTATACTGGAATATACTTTCCTGGCTTCAATTTTTGGCCCACTAAATAATTAACTTTTACCTTTATAAGTACAAAAACATGATATTTTTCCGATACTATTTCATAGTTTTTTTTTTTTTTTTTTTTTTTTAACCACAGTTAAAGTAATTCTCTCTCTTTTTAAAATTCATGTGCCTTGCCAAGATAGTTTGGGATCATCTCCATAGCCTTCTTATCAGCATAACTACATGGTTTATTCTACAAAAAAATCCCAGCATACTTGAAATAAATCAATTAAAAGGAGAAAAATGTCTCCCACATCCTGGGAGTTTCTCTAACATCTGGTTTCTCCTTAGCCCCAAAATGGTTTTCTCTGTCCCCATAATTATCGTGTTGCTCTCCTTTTGTGTCCCTCCTGAACTCTACCATCTTGTTCCCCCATGTTCTCTTCTCACTTCCCCTTTCACCCTCACTATCCCAATTAACCAGGAGATCTTATCTATTTCCTTTGCCCAGGCAGATCCATGAATCTCTCTCTTAGGGTCCTCCTTGTTACCTAGTTTCTATGAGGTTGCAGAATCTAAACTGGTTATCCTTTTCTTTATATATAATATCCACTTATGAGTGAGTAAATATCATGTTTGTCTATCTTGATCCGGGTTACCTCACTCAGGATTTTTTTTTTTTTCTAGTTCCATTCATTTGCCTGCAAATTCTAAGATGTTGTGTTTTTTCTGCTGCATGATACTTCACTGTGTAAATTTGCCACATTTTTAAAAATCCATTTTTTAGTTGAGGGACATATAAATTGTTTCTAGATTCTGACTATTACAAATAATGCTGCTATGAATATAGTTGAACAAATCTTTTTGTGGTATGAAAGTACAACCTTTAGGTATATGCCAAAGAGCTATATTGCTGAATCATGAGATAGATTGATTCCCAGTCTTTTAAGAAAACACAATACTGATTTCAGAAGTGACTGTAGCCCAGCAGCAATGGAGAAGTGTTCCCATTGCTCCACATCTCTTCCAGCATAGGATGTCACTGGCATTTTTAATCTTAGCTATTTCAACAGGTATAAGATGGCATCTCAGAGTTATATTCTTTAAGTGTTTTTTCACGATTTGAGATTCTTCTGTTGGAAAATCTGTTTAAGTCTGTGCTCCATTTTTCAGATGGATTATTTAGTATTTTGACGTCTTGTTTCTTGAGTTCATTATATACTTTAGAGATAAACCCTCTGTTAGATGTATGGTTTGTAAAAAAACAAAACCCAATTTTGTAGGCTGTCTTCTGTTTTATTGATCATGTCCTTTGCCTCATAGAAGCGTCTCAGTTTCAGGACTCATTTATTAAGTTTTGCTCTAAATGCTTGTGCTATTGGTGCTATGTTTTTAAAGTAATCTCCTTTGCCAATTCATTCAAAGCTATCCCAATTTCTCTTCTCTCAGATTCAGTGTAAATAGTTTTATGCTGAAGTGTTTGTTCTACTTGGGCTTGAGTTTTGTGCAAGGTAGTAGATATTGACGTATTTGCATTCTTGTACATGTCACCATCTAAAAATTCTTTCATTGTTTCATTGTATATTTTTGGCTTTTCTTTTTGTCAAAAATCAGGTGTATCAGTTAATATAAGGGTCTTTAATTCTATTTTTGCACGTGTCTGTTTTTAGGCCGCGACCAAGCTGTTTGTATTATTATAGCTCTATAGTAGAGCTTGAATTCAGAGATGATGATGTCTTCAGAAATTCCTTTATTTTGCACAATTGGTTTGACAGTCCTGGTTTTATTGGTTTTCTTTATATGCCTATAAAGTTGAGTGTTGTTCTTTTGAAGTCTGTGAATAATTGTGTTGGGATTTTGTTGGCGGTTGCACTGAATCTGTAATTTGATAAAATTGCCATTTTTACTATATTGATCCAAGAGCATCGAAATCTTTCCAATTGCTGATATCTTCTTCAATTTCTTTCTTAGTGACTTGAAGTTCTTCTCTTATCGGTCTTTTGGTTCTTTGGTAGAGTTACTCGAAACATTTTATATTATTTGAGGCTATTTTAAAGTGTGATGCTACTATGATTTCTTTTTCAACCATCTTACTCTTTATGTATAGGAGGGCTATTGATTTCTTTAAGTTAATCTTGTGTCCTGCCAAATTGCTGAAGGTGTTTATCAGCTGTAGGAGTTCTCTGGTGCAACTTTGGAGGTCACTTATGTATACGATCATATCATTCACAAAGAGTGACCGCTTGTCACCTTTGATCTCTTTTGTTGTCTTTTGCTTTAGCTAGAAATTCAAGTACTATACTGAATAGGTGTGGAGAGAAAGGACAGACAGCCTAGCTTGTTTCTGGTTTTAAAGGGAAGACTTTGAGATTCTCTCCATTTAGATTGATCTTGGCTACATGTTTAATGTATATTGCCTTTATTATGTGTAAATATGTTCCTTTTATGTCTAATCTCTCCAAGACTTTTATCATGAAAGGGAGTAAGATATTTTTATCAAAGGTTGTTTCAGCATCTGATGCGATGACCCCTTGTCTTTGTTTTGTTTTTGTTTGTTGGTTTATTTTTTCTTTGCTTACATGGTGGATGATATTGATAGGCTTCCCTAAGCTGAACTACCCTGAATCTTTGTAATGAAGCCTATTGAACATGGTGGATGGTCTTTTTGATGTGTTCTTTATTTCAATTTGCCAGTATATTATTGAGTATTTTTACATAAATGTTGATGAGGGAAATTGGTCTGTAATTGTTTTTGTTTTGTTGTGTCTTTGTGGTTTGGGTAGCAGGGAGGCTGTAGCCTCATAAAGAGACTTTGGCAGTGTTCCTCTTTTTCCATTGTATGGAACAATTTGAGGAATATTGACAGGAGAGTCTGATAGAATTCTGTGCTGCAACTCTCTAGCCCTAGGCTATTTTAATTTATTTTACCTTGGTTAAGAGAAATGTAATGGCTACTTAAATTTGTCTATAGGTATATTTTGGTAGGAAACACCTGTCCAGAAAATAGTTCATTTCTTTTAGGTTTTCCTTTTTTTTTTTTTTTTTTTTTTTTTTTTTTTTTTTTTTTTTTTTTGAGTACCGTTTTTGAAATATAGCCTAATGATTCTCTGGATTTCTGCTATATCTGTTGTTGTATCTTTCTTTTCTTTATGATTTTGTTTACTTGGATATTCTCTCTTTGCCTTTTTGCTAGTTTGCATAAGGGTTTGTTTATCATGTTGCTTTTCTCAAAGAACCAACTCTTTGCTTTATTTATTCTTTATTGTCTTTGTTTCAATTTTGTTGATTTCCGGCAGGAGGATGCTCTGTATGGGTTTGGGGGACAGTTGCGTCTTGTAGATGGCAATGTCATACAAATTGGGCTGTTAATGATGTCTGACAGCAGGAGTCTTCCCTGGTGGCCTGTGATTGGGTAGCAATGTATGTGGGTGGGAATGGGGGTCCAAAGCTTGTGCCTGGACCTTGTGCCTAGGTCCTTTGAGATTGTGCTCTCTGACTGGGCTGGGTGAAGTGTCAGTCACCTCTTGGTTCAATAGAAGCTGGCCAATTTTGTGTCTCAGGGACCCTCTGAGGTAAAGGGATGGATGATAGATGTGTTTAGGGGATGGATAGGGACTCCTTTTACAGTGTTTTTCAAAGTGGAATATTTGCTCTCCCTTAAATACTTTGCTGTCCAGAGGATCACACTGAACAATTATTCACTTACATTTAGTGAAATAAAAATGAATATTGGAAAAATTTTATTAATGTCTCCAAGTATATTAGAAGTTTAGGCATAATTTCAGAAATTACAATGGGAAAGTTATGGAAACAAGAAATTTCTATTCCTGTGTGCTTGCTGGTAAATTATCAGCCTGCTCCCTATCATTTCCCAGAGTAATGTGACATATATCAGAATAAAATAAATAAATTAATAAAAATAATTTAAAAAGTCAAACAAATGTAGCACAAGAGATACTTTTTTGACTGTTTATTTGCTGTTGAAATTGTTCTTAGCATTCTCATCCCCAGGACACCACAGTGTGCAGTCCTCCACAGGAAGCTCAGGATGGTATTTCTTTATTTAAGTTAAACCTCTGAGAATTGAATAATGTTCTGTTATTTTTAGTTGTTTAGCAAAACAGAAACAGGGATCAGACAGTGCTCTTCCATCTTTTTATCTCTTTCATAGTTCTGTGGCATCTGGTTCTTTTGTTTGCTAATAACAACAGTTTAACTTAGCTCCTTTACAAAAATAAGTCTATTGGAGTGATTGTAAGATTAAAAAAAAAAGCAGCTAGCAAGCACACTTTCAGATGATACCTTTAAACTTTGGCAGAAAAAAAACATCTGGGGATATTTTAGAGGCACTCTCCTAAGCACACTAGTGTTAGCCACATTCAGTCTATATATTATGCCAAGAATCCATGTCTAAGAAAGTACAAACAGGTGTTCAGTTTGGGGATTTTCTTATTTGCTTTTCCCTCACACCTCTGAAGGAAAAGTGAGGAAAATACGTTCTGCTCTTATGTATGTAGCCCTACTAAATTTGGAGAACTCAAAACAGAAAAATAATGAAGTGAATGCCAATTTCAAAATTTCCAGTTTCCATGTACATATTTTTTAATAAAAAGTAAGAAAACATTTGTGTCTAATATATTACTGCATTATAATACCTAAAGCAAATATGTGTTTTATGCATTTTCCATTTTTATTATTGAACAATAATTATTTGTTCAACTTAGTGTTTTTCCTGCTATCTTTGTGTAACTGAAATGATACATATTGGTAGAATGATGCCAAATGTCTTCTATTTATCCTCCTCCCTCCTGTTACCAGCTCCATTTAATAGTGCTACCCCTATTTTATTATGACACAAAATGGTTTTCATTCCACACGTGAAAAAATGTGATTTTTTAAATCTTTTCAAGTTACTCTGATTAGCATGATCATCTGCCTTTCTTTGAACATGGCAGGATCTTGTTATTAATGACTAAATAATATCATTCTCTCTTTTGTGTGTGTGTTTTGTGCATGTGAGACAGTTTATGTATTTATGCATTAATAATACCTAAGATGATTTTTTTAAGGTCTCTGTTGTGAATAGTGCTGCAGTAAATGTGCTTATGTAAGCAAACATTATTATGTGTTGCCTTTGGTCTCTGTGGATAGCTCTCCAGGTTTGACACAGCTGCCTCATACAATAATTCTGTTTTCAGTTTTCTCTTGATCAAAATTATATGATTATCTAGAGACTCACATCTTAAGATAACTATCATCTTCCTAATAAGAATTTAAAATAAAACTATTCATTTTTTTTATTTTGTCAATTTTTCCAATAATTGTTTTTTATTCATTTTACACAGAGATGAATTATTCCATGATTGCCAAGCCTCATTCCCAGAATTTAATTAATTAGGTCTTAGTGAATGCTTAGGAATTAGCATGTTACTTTAAAATAAATTTTTAGAATTATACTCGGTCTCTGTTTGCCTCCCATACTCCTCTGTGATTCACCATAAAGGAATACCTTAGGTAGTTATTGATCTTGGAATGAAAGATTCATGAGGCAGGGCTGACCTGAGCTCTCAAACCTACACAGAGCTCTACTGACTGATGTTCAGTGCAACCAAAAAAAAAAAGTGCTCATTTTCTAAGCAACTGAGAAGTTGTTTTGCATTAAAAGTGCAAATATCTGACAAATCTATATATTGGGAAGAGTTGGTGAGATAAAAAATTAAAGCTAAAAAGTAATATTGTCATCACTAAAATATTTTCAAGTATTTGAGTATATTTTTCACATGCAGTTACCTGTTACCTACTGAGGTTATACCAAATAAAGAAATGTTGAATTAAGTGTTTTCCTCATCATTCATGAATTTTGTTTCAATGTCAGACCTTTCATCTGGTAGCCAAAGTATTAATTTCATGAGTATAATTTCTTGGAGATTCAGATTGTATTTTTTTTACCAGAGAAGATTGACATTATGTGGTGATATATTTTATATTTAATAAAATCAGCCTGGCATATCAGAGAACAGAATCACCCATAATCAAACCATGAGTGTCAGAGAGTGGTAACTCACACCTTTAAAAATATTCACCAAAAAATTAAAAATGTTAAGATGGATTAGTTATAATCAAATAATCAGCTTAAATTTTAGCCCTTTTATTTAGGAAAAGGGGGGCCAATTATTTTCTTTTACACAGTAGGGATGGGCAGTTGACATGTTGAGCTATATTGGAAGAAAAAGAAATTCAACTTCATACAGTTCCCATGAACACACTTCTTTCTTTCCAGAGTATATATAACTGCATAGATGAGGATTTTGGCATTTTGAACTGTTTTAAAATATACTTATAATTTATGCTATTAACATATCATAAAACAATTATTATGACAAATATCTCAGAATTGTGTAGAGACAAATTTCTTAAAGAAATAGCAAAGATGAAACCCAATGTGCAGAAATTTTTGTCCCTTTTTAGAGAAATCACACAAGGTAAAATATTTTTCTTAACTAAGTTTTCTTCTTATAAATAGTGGAGATAATTACAAGAGACAGAATGTACCCTTTTTTGGATTATTTTTTGAAATACAAGCTTAGTCATTTAATCAAAGAATCACTTAGTCAAAGAATCACTAAGCACATGTTATGCACTATATCAATCTCAGAGATTCTTTTTATTATTCCAAAGATACTTGTTCTTATTTTACATAACAGAATGTACTTCCAGAGTATTTGTGACGCCCAAGACACTTTTTGAAAGAGAAACTTATTTATACTTATATAAAATCAATTATAAAGTGCACCAATAGCAACAATCATTTTCTTCATTTACTTTGTATTTAGTTATATTGTTTCATTCCTGACCCAACAATCATGGGAGACTTGGAAATAAAATTGAGAGAATTTAGCTGCACTATTCAACTCAATGCCAGTGATTTTTTTTTTTTTTTACTTAAACAATGTCCTGAGAAAATATTATTATTTTTGAAAAACAAAACAACAACAAAAAAAAAACCTTTTCAATCTCTTATGTCAGGGTTTGAAAATCTACTGCCAAATTCTGCCTTTTCTCTCTCAGAGAAAACTTTGTTAGATGAACCCACACCCATACATCATACAAGCCTTTCCTTTAATATATAGATTTTTAAGATTTACAGTGTTCTACTTGCACATATGCCTGCATGTCAGAAGTAGACACTAGATGTCATTATAAATAGTTGTGAGCCACCATATGGTTGTTGGGAATTGAACTCAGTGCCTCAGGAAGAGCAGCCAGTGCTCTGAGCCACCTCTCTAGGCCCCTTTTATATTTTTAAGTTTAGGGTGGAAGATGAGAATTTGACTGAGTGTAAAATATTTACCATAAGGCCACACAAAAAAATAAAGTTAAGAGGATTCCTGCTTTTGCTAATCAATCCTTCCCTATATATCTTTAACATCAGTATTACGGTGCTTTGTTTTTAATTAAGAAAACTTCCACAGCTTTATAATAAACATTATCTTCATTGGCTTCTATATTAAATGCTCTCCCTCCAAAGTACTGCTTTTTTCTGTTGCTATTTATGATATAGAGTGGAGATATATTCAGAATAAAAAATTACAGATTAAAATATTACAAGTATCTGTATCCAAAATCATTTGTTATGCTATATTTCTGGAAATGAGAAAGCCAATCTAGGTCTAACCTGACTAACAGCCTGTTCACCCATTTTAGTACTTTAAATCCTTTTGGATTTATAATTTGCCAAAGTCACCAAAAACTGTCTGAATATTTTTCAAAGATCACATTTCTCTATGTCAAACCTCCGCCCCCCAAACAAAAGGTTCTTCACATTTGAGTCCAGGATAGTAGTTTTAGTAATTTGTTGTCACTAATCGTACAAAAGTTTCTTAACCCAATTTGTATGATATTATAGCACCTGCAAAAGTCATTTTTATAGGAAGTAATACATGAGTATATTTCACTGAATATAATGGGGACTCTTGTTTCATTGACTATAATTCATAAACTATAATTGTCATTATAGTTTAGTCAAGAAAGCAAATGTGGTGCAACAGTTATCCTAGTTTCTTTAAATCACTTCAAATATACCATTATCTACAAATTTTATCTTTTGTCAACACCATAGACTTGACTAATATTTTAATAAAATTAGATTGATATTTAAAACCTTTTAGTTATTATTTCTAATACACTTTGGATAAGTTAATATGAAATGCCCTTAAGTAATTTGGCACCAGTATCTTATATATCATATATACTGTTTTCAGTAAAATAGGAATTCATTTCAGTCCCAAACGCATCTGTTGATTGGATTATTTCATAAGAAATAAATTAACAGATGTTTTATTTATTTATTCTCTTTCGTGTCTCTATATCTTCCTCTGTCATGTCATTCTTCCTCTCTCTCTCTCTCTCTCTCTCTCTCTCTCTCTCTCTCTCTCTCTCTCTCTCTCTCTGTGTGTGTGTGTGTGTGTGTGTGTGTGTGTGTGTGTGTGTGTGTGTATATACGTTTATGTGTGTATACATACATGAGTAAATCCCTTGCAGGAGGAGATGCTCACTTTCGACTATATTTCTACTATGTTTTGAATGACTTAACCGAAGCATTAAGCTTAGAAGGCAATTACATTTATTTACAGGTCAGCTATTTATCCAAAACAAACATTTTATGTTAAAGTTAACCTTCCTTTCTAGCCCAATTGTCACAGAGGCATTTTTATTAATACTCCCAAAACTTGCCTCCAAAAATTTCAGTGTCCATGACAAACTACATCTGAAGCAAGTGTCCATTTCTACCAGTGCCAACATAAATGGTGGCTTTACTCCCGTGTCACTAATTAACTCAAATATGGTACTCAAGTATAATTGTGGTTGATAACATGAGGACAAAGCACTGGACACATCCAGGAATAGTAAAACAGACTCTGTAAACTATCTTTTCATTTTACAGAAATAAAGGTCAAAAAGAAAATACCCATCAGAGAAAAATTGAAGCATACTCCTTTAGAATGAGAAAATTTGATTTCTTCGATTGTGATTTTAAAGACATAGATACTATTAATCATTTAATTATATATTTAATTAATTGTGTTGGTTTATGTATTTTTTACTTTTTTCATATATGTAATATGTATTTTATATTTTATTTCACCAATCCTTACTCAGCATACCTACCAAATACGTTATGCTTCACAAATCTCTGTACTACTTTCATGTCTATAATGAACCCTAATTAAATGTACTGCTTCTTATCATGTTCAGTGCTAAATGCCTTTTCTTGACTGGATTCTGTGTCTGAAAGGATTTCATTTATAAAGCCCTGAACATTCTCTACTCAAATGACTATGGTTGGATTCCATGTATGTTTAGATTGATTTCATCCTGACAGAAGAACATACAATCTATTTATCTGAAAAGAATTTTCTTCTATTGGAAGTAAAACAAATTCTAGGAATGGAAGGCAGAGCCTAGTACATCTGAGTAGCTGTTCTGTTAAGAATCTACCACCCAATGCCTGCAAAGGGTTTTATCAGTCATTTTTTAAATGCATGGTTTACTCTAAAAGTATTTTCTATATTACATTTTTGTATTATAATTTATTACATGGCATGCATTTTTTTACTTTAGTAGTAACATTTTAACTATACATCTATGTGTTCATTATTATGATAGGATAATTAGTGCACAAAGAAAGAATGAGAATATTTCAATATATCATTATATATAAAACAAGTAGTAAGCTAGAAATCCCAGTCAGTATAATTTGTCAATGCTTGTGTCTAAGCAATATTTTCCAGTGAACAGAAAATCTATACTAGGTATTTAATCAGTTTTTGATGTGTGGTTTTATAAGAATTATAAAATCTTCCCAAGGAACTGAAAAATAACACCAATATGTTAAATTATACCAAAATTCTTAGTATGAAGAATAGACTAGAAAAATTTTTTAAATTTCAAAATTAGATATACTGCTTGTGGTTTAAAATTATAATTGGCTAGTGTCGTTGCATTCTGAAACTGCCATGTGAATATTAAATATGACCCAATATGTATTTCTGTATATAAATAAAATTTCAAATAAATTTAAACATTGCATATGATTTGTGTTTTCTGAGACTTTATATCTATTTCTCCTAGAGGAAGTGGTTATGATGTGGTATTTTAATGAGTTTTTTGGAATTTTTCTTTAGTATAAGTGATTAACTTAGCTTTGCTGTCACAAACTGGAAATGTTGAGCCTTATTTCTCTGATTTTTTTTTTCATCTGGTGTGAAAGTATCTGATGCTTTTCAGTAGCTGGTCATTGGCTCTTATTGGTTCATCAATGAATGACAAAAAACATTTCAGGATTGATCTGTTATTAAAAGTATATTATATTTAACAATATATTGGACTGATTTTTGTCCATACCTCCTTTTTACGTCACATGACTTCTTAAACAGCAAAATTTCACCCATCATAGTATAAGTGCTGAATGATTTTTATAATTTTGTGATCTAAAGTGAATGAGTAAATCAAGTATAGTAATATGTAAAGTGTCAGATTAATGTCACTTAAATAGAATTTAAAGACTTGATTATGTGTCTCTGATATTCACTTAAGTCAGACATTATGTTTTAAAAAGTGAATATAATTTGTTAAGTTTAAATATAATAGCATCATGAAATTTGAAACAATTATTCAAAATAAGGTTTGGCAAATTGAATGTATGTTTAAGACATAAAAATTTTGTTCAATCTATTACCCTCAGGGTAAGATAATGTGTTAAAGCTTCATCATAATTTCTAACAATTAAAATAAATTAAAATATTTATTTCATAGTGATGATAAACCCAAGAAACAAAAATATACATTATAAATATATATTGATAGTTTTCATTTTAATAAAAATATTTCATTACAAAATTAGTGTATAAGTGCATAATTAATTTTCCTCTAATTATTCAACTTCTAGAGAGAAACATGAGTTTAAATTTTATCAGGATTGTGGTCAACTAATAAATACATTTTAAATAATTAGCATAGTAAAAACTGTTACAAAAAGCTGGAAAAAGAATCTGCTAATAAGATGTTCTTTTTTTTTTTTAACATACTTATCACTGCCCCCCCACTCCTTCCAGTCATACCCCAGCTTCCTCCCCACTTCATGCCCCTGACCAATCCTCAGAGAGAGTCATAACTACCAGGAGGAGTCAATATAGTCTGACATATCAAGTTCAGTCAGGACCAGACTCTCCCCTCCCCCCCCAGTATCAAGTTTGAGCAGGTTATCCATCCAAAAAGCCAGTTCATTATGAAATGCTCTTTTAGCATGGTCCTTCTGCTTTCACTACATGGAGTTCCTTTAATTTATACATATTATAGGTACTCCTAGAAATATTTTATAACAAATTGATAATTTTATTATCATATCTTATATTTTAAAATGTCAAAATAAAAATAAACTGATATTCACTTTATATGGTAGATTTACACTGATGGAAGAGACACTATATTCATACTGAAAACAATATAGATTATTAACTTTTTCTCTAATATGAGGTTTAAAATTATAAGAAACAGTTTATAGAAGTTGACATCATTGCTCAGAATTCTTTGTTATTTCTTATTTTGCGTGTAGTAGGTGTAGTTGTAACTTTTTATTTGGTGTTATTTTAAACTTAAATGATTATAGGTGTCACCAAATATAAAATATTTTATGGACTTTTAGATTTATTATTGTTTCTGTCTTATACACTATGCGAGTTGAAGCTCTACCATTTTAACTACATGTATGCATGCCCCATATACACAAATATAGACGTAGTAAAATGAAATTTTCTAAATTCCTAAAGACCTTCTCAAGGTCTTCATTTGTTTTTCTGAACTTCAGCTTGTATATATACATTATGATAATTTTTTAAAATGAAGTTAAAGTTTTTGCTTATTCCTTTACAAAATTGTCCATATGATTGTTTCTTTCACATTATTTTTTATAATTTTGAAATAACACATATTTATGAGAGTACATATAGTCTTTAGAAATGCAAACTGCACATCTTGGACTTTCTTAAAACTATCTTACAATGTATTTTTATTTTTATAAATTACATATACTGCTACTTATTTTTTGATATTTGGGAACACACATGCTAGCATATATATCAACACATACATATAAAAGTTAGCTTTTTGAATTTTTTTTTATTTTATTTATGTATGAGTCTCAGGAATCAAACTCAGATTGTCAGGCTTAGTGACCAGCTCATTCACCTGGTCTCTACTATGAATTTTTAACATGTATTTGTATGACAATGAATATAGTTTCTTTGTCCATTGCTTGACAATTGAATTATTTAAAGCAAATTTTTATTTACTTTAGTATAATCATTATTTTTAATTCAGTCTAACCATGGTTCTATTTTATAATATGTCACAATTATAATATTTTATTATTTGTTTATTGCATTGTTAACTTTTCATTAGAAATAAATAAATCTAATACTTTGAACAAGTCTATTACCTATAACTCTCTGATATTGTTTTCTTTACCTACCTGTTTCATCTATGCTGATTTATTTTCTTATTTAGAACAAAGGGATTTGTTTGTGATTTTACTTCTTTATTAATGAAACTTTGTGTAGATACAAAATAAAAGACTGGGAATTTTTACAATATATATTATTATACCTTGCTCAAACTTGTGCTCTAAACTCTTCTGTGTTTTCTTTCCCAATTTTCTACTGTCTTTTTTGAAGTAGAATTTCTTAATTGTAATATTATCTTCATGACTGTGAAATAAGTCTGAATTCAGTATCTCTCATTTAGTTCTCTTACGTGAATAATTAGACTTTTACAATTATCTTTAAAACCTTTTACACATTGAGGACTTTACATTATATTTCAGAATGTTAAACTTTATTTCTACATTTGCTGACAATTTTGTTATAATAATCTCTTCATATTGATTGTACCTTCATTGTTCATATTCCATAAAATATTAGTCAATAACTTTTGGAAAATTATTTTAAATTATCATATACTCTTATTATTTTTAATGTTCTTAAATTAATTATGCAATCTTAAATTATATCTATTTAATATAATTTTATTTATTTTGGAATTTTTTTGTCTCAGGACTTAGTAAACACTGATATATTCAGCTAATTATTTATATTGTAGATGTTTTATTCATCTTTTCCAAAATATACATGTGGATCAATGAAACAATTTGAAGATGAGAACATGAATACACTTAACTTTAAAAGTTAAATATTAGATTAAATTGTCAAAAAATCCTGAGAAAAAAGACAGTGTCTTCTAAGCATGTTGATGGAAAAACTATATTTTTCATAAGATGAAGAATAAAAATAGGCCTGTATCTGTTATATTGCAGTAAAAACTAACTTGAAATTATTAATCTAATACTTAGATAAAAAGCTTTAAATACTAAAATTTTCAAAGACATCATTGAGAGTTTATTACACTATCTAGGCTTAGGAATGACTTTCTGAAAAGAACTTATTTTCCCCAAATTAAAAGGAAACAAAAGTTTCTGTAAAGTATGAAAAATAATATACCTAGTAAAGAAGATCACAAACTGGGAGAGAATCCATGCCACCTGTGGGATATATAGTCCTTAGAGGCCTCTAGGCGCCTCTGAGGGTCAGCCTGGCCTCACTCAGTTCAGTAACGTTATAACTGCTGCTTTAAAATATGTGTTCATAACACAGGACTTTATATTGTTCATGGTTTTGTGCTGATCAATACGCTTTTCACCTTATGACTAGCCACGTTTAGGAATGTAGTTAGGGCACATGATTTTCCCTCATTAGATTGCATTGTTGCTCTAATCTTTAGATGACCCCCCCCCCACCAGACAAACCTTGACTAGCCATGTCCACCTTCTGTTATAAACCAAAATTGACAGTTACTGCCTGTGTGTAAATCTTATCACCCCTCTGTGAAAATGAGAAATTCAAGCTCCATATTGCCTTGCCAAAGAATAATTAGTAGCATGAGCATATAACCCTATGCATTCTTGTACAGGTTGAGCCTTTAAAGATAAAATAAGTATAGAGTAAAGATAGCATGGGGCTATCTTTGATCTTTCAGTCTTTCTCCACTGGGAGTAGCATATCTTTTGAACCTTGAGAGAAAATATTGTTGGGGCTACTGTCCCAAGGTTTTTGTTAAATTATGTACCTTCTTAGCCCACCGACACAGAGGAACTACCAGGGCACATAGAATACATAATAGCCACCTATATTTCGGACACAGAAGATATATTAATTATCAAGAATATATAAAGAATTGAAGAAAAACTCATTAAATCAGCAAAAGAATCTATAGAATGAGCCTGTAAGCAAAGGGTTACATTAGAAGAGAAAATGTCTAAAAATTATCTCAAAAAGAGTTGATTATCCCTATAAATTAGAAAAATATAATTACTAACCACTTTGAGACTTTATCCTACCCAAGTCAGAATGACAAAGATCCACAACAATAAAAATCAAATAGCAATTTTTACAGTAAGAATAGAGAAAAAGGAATTATCTTGCCTTCAGTTATGAAATGCAAATCTTCAGATGTCAGTACATATTCTGGAATAATGATGAAAAGCAGAAAGTTAAAGTGATATTTGTGAGAGTGGATGTCAGAAATACCACAAGGTCTAAACACTATATATATATATATATATATATATATATATATATATATATATATATATATATATAGTTGAATATATTTATAAGGACTAAAGAAAGATAAGAAATTTTGAGATTGATAAAATAGTCATTTCCAGAGAAGAACATATAAGTTGGTTATTTAATTTTGGTAAGTAGTACCTGTCCATAAAGCTGTCCATTTCTTTTAGATTTTCCTGTTTAGTGGAGTACAGATTTTCAAAGTATAACCTAAAGATTCTCTCGATTTTCTGGGTGACTGTCGTTATGTCTGCATTTCACTTTTTGATTCTGTTAATTTGGATACTCTTTTGGTTAATTTGGATAAAGGCTTATCTATCTTGTTGGCTTTCTCAAAGATACACCTCTTTGATTCATTGATTCTTTGTATTGCTTTCTTTGTTTCTATTGCATTGATTTCAGCACTAAGTATGATTATTTCCTGCCATCTATGCCTTTTAGGTGAGTTTGTTTCTCATTGTTGTAAAGCCAAAGCTGTGCTGTTAGGTCTCTTGTGTGAGATTTCTCTAGGTTTTTCATGTAGGCATCTCATGCTATGAGTTTTCTTCTTTACACTGCTTTCAAGGTGTCCCATAAGTTAGGGTATGTTGTGAATTAATTTTTATTAAATTCTAGGAAGTTTTTGATTTCTTTCTTAACTACTTCTTTGACACAGAGGTGGTTCAACTTAGATGTGTTCAGTTTCCATGAATTTATAGGCTTTCTGTTGTTGTTGTACTCTAACTTTAGACCATGATGATTGGATATGAGTTATCCTCATTTTTTATATCTATTGATATTTGCTTTATGACTGAGTATGTGGTAAATTTTAGGGAAAGTTCTATGCTTAGAAATATGTATATTCCTTTGTTTTGGGGTGGAATGTTCTGTATCTATCTATTAAGTCCATTTGGGTCATAATATCTTTTAGATCCCTTATTTATCTGTTGAGATTCTGTCTGGTTGACCTATCCAAAGGTAAAAATGGGGTATTGAAGTCCCTCAGTATCAGTATGCAGTGTTTGATGTGGAGTTTAATCTTATGTAGGTGCCCATGTGTTGAAGGCATAAATATTTAGAGTTGAGACTTCATCTTGGTGGATTTTTCCTGAGTTGAAAAGTAATGTCTGTTCTTGTCTCTTTTGATTGAGTTTATTTTGGAGTCCATTTTGTTAGGTATTAGGATGGTTACACCAGTTTGTTTCTTAGGACAATTTGATTGGAAAGTCTTTTCCCAACCCTTTACTCAGAGCGTGTGTCTGTCTTTGAATTTGAGGTGTGTCTCTTATATGCATCAGAAAAATGGCTTCTGTTTTTGTATCCATCATGTTAGGGTGTGTTATTTTATAGGTGAATTCTGTTCATCAATATTAAGGGATATTAATGACCAATGGTTGTTATTTCCTGCTATTTTGGGTGGTAGCTTATGCGTATTTCCCTTTGTTGGATTTTTCTTCTTTGGGGTTATTGATTGCTTATTGTGTCATGGGTATATCTGGTTTCCTTAGGTTGGAGTTTCCCATCTAGTACTTTCTATAGGGCCAGACTTGTGGATAGTCATTTTTTTAATCTTTTTTTGCCCTGAAATATTTTGTTTTTTCCATCTATGATGATTGATAGTTTTTCTGTGTATAGTAATCTGGGTTGGCAGCCATGTTTTTTAGTGTCTGTATAACATCTGACCAGGACCTTCTTACTTTCATTGTTTCTATTGAGTAATCTGGTGTTATTCTGATGAGTCTGCATTTATAGGTAATTTGGCCTTTTTTCTTTGCTGCTCTTAGTATTTTTTCTGTGTTCTGTAGGCTTGGTGCCTTGATTACTATGTAGCAAACAGACATTTTGGGGGATATAGTCTTTTTATTGTTCTGTAAATTTCTTGTGTCTTTATAGGCGTTTCTTTCTTTAGATTGGGAAGGTTTTCTTATATGACTTTGTTGAATATATTTCCTGTGCCTTTGAACTGGTATTCTCTTTTCTTCAATTTCAAATATTGTTAGGTTTGGTCTTTTCATGATGTTCCAATTTTCCTGGACTTTTTGTGTTATAACTATTTTGGTTTTAGTGTTTTCTTTAACTGATGTATCTATTTCCACCATTAAATCTTTCACTCCAGAGATTCTCTCTTCCATCTCTTGTATTCTTTTGCTTATGCTTGCATCTGTAGTTAAGGTTCGTTTCTTTGGGTTTTCTATTTCCAGCTTTCCATCAGTATGTTCCCTCCTTATTGTTTCCATCTCAATTCTTAATTCTTGGAATGTTTCTTTCACCTGTTTGTTTTCTTTTTCTTAGTTTTCTTATTTTTTTTTCAGGGATTTGTTACTATCTTCAATTTTTCTAATTGTCTTTCTCCTATTTCTTTAAGGGAATTTTTAAATCCTCTTTTAAGGCTTCTATTATCTACATAAAGTTGTTTTTAAGGTCCTTTCCTTCTGTTCCCTCTTCATTACCCTTCTCAGGTCTTAATGTTGTAGAATCACCAGCTTCTTCTGGTAATGCTTTGTTGTTCTTTATATTGGTATATGTATTCTTGTACTGGCATCTGCCCATTGCTTCCTTGGTTTACTCTTCCTCAGTTCTTAAATGGCTCTTAGTTGTGAGCCAGAGGGTTGTGGACCTCCATTTGTTGCTGGGATTACCCTCTTAGTCGTCTGTGAGGCTGTGCTCTGTGGGTCTCCAGTTGTCACTAGGGTTGCTGTTAGCTAGCTCTTAGCTTAGGGCCAAGGGGCTGTGGGTCTCTAGCTGTTGATGTGTGATGATGCAGTTTGTGGTTAAGGTTAGGTTTGGTTTTGGGATGTTCTTCCAGCTAGGTTTTGCTGTGGATTGCACTTAGATGGTCTCTCCCAGCTGGTTTTGGTTTAGAGAAGAGCTGGCTGTGGGTAGTGTAACAGGGGCTGTGTCTTCATTCCAGGCTTCAGAGACCTATGGTCTCAGTTTGGCCTAGGGATTCAGGGTGGCAATCACCTCTTAGTTGGCTGTGGATTGGGGGGAGATGCAGGGTCTCCAGTTTTTTGTCAGGTTTGTTTTTTCCTTCTGTCCCTTATTTCCTGGATGTTTTATGTTATGATTTTTTTTTAAGTTTTAGTGTTTTCTTTGATTATGTATTTCTAATATCAATCTTCCACTTCAGAGATTCTTTCTTCCACATCTTGCATTCTGTTGGTTATTCTTGCATCTGTAGTTCTGGTTTGTTTCTTCAAGTTTTCTATTGCCAGCATTGCCGTGTTTTATGTCTTCTTTATTGTTTGATTTTAATTTTTAAATATTGTAATGTTTCCTTCACCTGTTTGATTGCCTTTGCTCTGTTTTCTTGTATTTCTTTATTTTGGATCAGGGATTTGTTGATCTCTTCCAATTTATTGTTTTTGTTTTCTTCTATTACTTTAAGAAAAGTTTTTATATTCTTTTTTAAGAATTCTATTATCTTAATAAAGTTGATTTTAAGTCATTTTCTTCTGCTTCTTGGTTAGGAACCATGTCTGTTTTAATATGATTCTTGGAAGTGAAAGATGTGTAGATACTATGTGCTATATAATTTGTTCTGTGAAGGTATGGGAAAAATATTCACTTGAGAAAATATACCAAAGAGTTGCAAAAGAAGCACACACACACACATACACACACACACACACACACACACACACACACACACACACACACACACACACACACACCACATCACGGTGAACCCCAAATTTTACTACATGTTCTTATAAGATTATGAAATCATATTGGACAGGTCCACCACTAGCGTTTCTCCACCCTAGGCATGGGTGATAAGTTAGAAAACTTTTTCTCATAAGGTCCATAAAGAATTGATTCAAAGCTCCATCAAAAATTTTCTCTCCTCTGTAATTAAAGTCACTCATATAAATTCAGGGAGGGGCTTTCTAAACCATATTACTTTTGAGAATCTCCATAGCCTTTATTCTAATTTCCTAGCTTCCTTCCATTTCGGGGAGAATAATTCAGTTTGATAGGAATATCTAGACGACACATTATCCTTCCCTCAAACTCTTAATCCTTTTTATGCTCTATATTCCGTGAACACTGGGCAAAGAATGAGTTCCATATCTGTTTATGTTCTTTTCTTACATGTTTATCTGAATATTTGGCCATGATACCACAGCAATAAAACCTTATTCTTAGACACTATTCATGAGTATTCACAGTACCTATTGCCTACTCCTAGAAAGAAGTCTTCCTCTAGAACCAGTATCAGCAGGGTCAGTAATATGTGGGCATATATGCAAATGCTAAAATAATCTGATAAGAAAAATCACAGTTTCAGCAAAATATTAGCAATAGTTTCCCAACTGGTACCCATGGCTTCCTTAACCAGTAATTTTGGTCCTGTTTTGAAGTACTACATAGGAATTCCTTCCTTTGTAATAGACTTATACAATCACAAATTAGTTGATTGTATTAATAATACTGTGCCTTTATTATACAACTGGGCACATGTCACCAGTTAAATAAGTATGTAACCTATAGAATCCACAGTCAAGCAAGACTTTCAGTGTTGACTTTTCCTGGAGATAGTGAAAAACATTTTTATGCACTCTAAATGTTGGATTACAGGGAGGTTGTTTCTATCTCAGTCTCCCCATCTCCATAGCTTTTTTTTTTTTTTAACATTTCTTTCAGTAATAGAGTTTAGCATATAATTTTGGTTTGTGAAACCAAACAGAAATAGTAGTCTTTTCTTTGTGGGTCCTCAAGTAATTTTCAAATCTACAGTTATTAAATGGTAGACTACCCCAACACTTGGAATTTTATTCAGCAACCTAAATATTCCAAGAATGGCTTAGAAATTTTTTTAAAATTTATATAGCTTACTCTTATGTCTACTAATTTACAAATGTGTTCCAAAGGTAAGTAATTCATTTCTGTTCTTTTACAAATGATTTTAAAACTAAGACTAAATTCCATCTGTTCCAAGCCAAATGTCAATTGTTTATAGGAATCTGTAGGTTAGAGGATATGTAAAGTTAAAATGTTCACATATACCCAAAAATTACAATGCCATATTTCTTAATAATTTTAGTATTACAGATGACAAATACATAGGGGGTACTGCCTCATTTAGCTCCCCAGAAAGACATTACTAACTTACGGATACCTTTTGAGAGGAACTAGGCTTACTTATGCTGTTGGGAACAGGTGCCAGATACTGTGAAAAGGCTGGAATCTCAGAGAGATAGAGAAACTACAGTCATTTCACACCCAGCCAACATCTCAGGCCTGTCTCCAGGAATTCTTCACCAAAGCCAATTCTCTCTCAGCTTCATATGATAATAATTTTGGACTGTTTAAGTCCTTTTCAACATCTAATGTTTTGAACAAATTATACAGTTCCCAATTATTTTAAATTTAATTTAAATAATACATTTATTTAAAATTATCCCTATAGTATATAAATTGAAAGTGTTTCCTAGCATTCTTTGGAAATCATTAAGAATCCATAATATATCTCTCCTGATTTTGGATCTTTTGGGGTCTAATTTTTTGTTGACCTATTTTGAATCTCAATTAATGGAGTCTTCTCTTTCTTTTGTTTTTTGTTTTTTTGTTTTGTTTTGTTTTGTTTTTATGAGCAGTTTGTAATCACTAAGCAGGTATTTTTTTCTTACTTTCCAAACATTCCTTCTAATGTATCTATAAATGATAGATAATGGAAATTGCTTATGTATCATTTCTAATGGTTATTATACAAAATATTGGCATAGAGTGGGGCTATTTAATATACCCTGTGAGAGAACCCTCTATTGATACCTCTTTACAGCTCATGAATTGTTATAAGTGGGCACTGTAAATACTATTTTGTTTGTCCTTTTCTTGTACAGATATTGTAAAAAAAAAAAAAACTAGTCTTTTAAGTAAGTAACTATAATAGGCCATTCTTTTTGAAATGGAGAAGTTAAAGTAATTCCAGACTGAAGAGAACTCATTGGCTGAATCACCTTGTTTATTGCTCTTAGATCTTGTACCATTCTCCATTTTCTAGATTTCTTTTGAGTAAAAAATACAGGAGAATTCCAAAGGCTGATTGATTCTTCAATATGCTGAGCATTTAACTGCTCCTGTATTAGCTGTTCTAAGGCTTGCAATTCTTTTCTTATTAAAGGCCATTGCTGAACCCCTATAAGGCTACTCTGTTAGTTAATTTAAAGATAGCATGGTGGGTACCTTTGAAAGATAGCAGCTATTATGCCTCATTCTTCAATGACCTAAATGGTTAGTGACTGCTTCTAATAATACATTTTAGCTTTGTTTCCAGAAATATGTCAGTTTCTGGTTTGTTTCTGTTTTTGTAGTAATGCTAATCTGAGTATTCCATTGTTGCAATAATTCTCAGCTCCAAAAATTCATAGCTATGTTAGCCATGTATGGCTTTAATTTTTCTCTTTGTCCTTCTGGCCCCATACATTCAAGCCATCTTGCACTCTATTTTGTCTAGGATAAGATCCGAGTTCCCAAAAGCTGTACATTTACCTCTTGAAGGGGCCAATTTGATGCTATGATTCTGATGAAATTATTGTTTCATCTGCCCCTGTGTCTAGAAAACCTTCAGTGACAATATCAATTATTCATATATTTAAATTTGGTCATTGCTCAATTATAGACATTTGTCAAAATATTCATCTTATGTTTTCTTTTTCTAAATTTTTTGTTCCTTTTCTATATCTTTTTATTGTTTGAAACAGTATGATTTTTGCGAATAGGCTTCAGGTTCTTTAATAGCTCAGGGAAGGTGTTCCCTCCATGATGGCAGGATAAGACTGAAATGGATTGATATGATGGCCTGCAAAATCCTCCTCAGGATATTTCCCAAAGGCAAGCGTTATTTTGCCAGTCCCTGTTGACCTTCACTCATTGATCCTATGTCTGATTATGATACAACTCCTGTGTAATCTAGAAGGGAGTGGCTTTCTGTTGGAATTATTCTTTAAAAAGACATTGTTTCTGGGAATGCCTTATATAATCTCTTTTTATGTGACATTGCCACACACAGTTATAATATTTAATAATTTGATTTTACTTTGAACCTCCAGAAATAACCTTTCCTACTCAATTATCATCATAGGAATAACATTCTATATTGATTGAATTGTGAATCCAATTCTCCAAGGGTGCTGACCTTGCTTTTAATGGCCTAATTATCCTTTTGCATTGTGAGTTAGCATTTTCCAAAGCCAGAGATTCAATTACTATTCACTTGTCTTCTGTATCTGGTACCATTCTGTATATTGCTGCAGTCAATCTTTGTATATATATATATATAAACTGTAAATGTTTCTTTTAGCCCTTGAATCACTTTTGTAAATGATTCAATTTTCTTTCCTATTTTCTCAATTTTATCCCAAGACTGTAAAGTTGAGCAGCTATCTAGTATGGTCACAGCGCAGGAGTAGTTCCAAAAAGAAAACAAACCCACAACCCACTAGTAGAGATAATTCACTGTCCTAAACCTTTCTCAGATAAACATGAAAAAAAATTTAAAAAGGTGTGGTGGGCTCTACCTAAGGCTGGAAAGCTGGAGGCTAATTCAGAAGAGAAAGCATAACCAGCTGGGTAGTGACTCTGGGTAAGGATACTAGCCGCATGTAATTTAAGCCAGTAAGTGGCTTTTTTTTTTTCAAATTCATACCCCAAAATTTGAGCATCCAAATTGCTCCATCTCTAGTTGGTATGTAATGGAAACCAAAAGCCAGATATTGGAGAAAAGTTGGAATATCACAGAGAAGCAAACCATAGCCACTTCTCATTCAGCCTACTCATCAGCTCTGTCTCCTCCAATCCTCCAACTACAAGTGGTTCTATTATCAGCAGAAAGTGTCTGCAAAAGCTGAAAACCCTCTTTCCTCTGCCCTGTTCTTCTTTTTACATTTCTAAAACTAGGATTAAAGGTGTGGATTGCCATTCCATGATCTGGGTTAGTCCTGTAGTTGACTCTGATATTCCAGATTAGTTTTATTAAATATATAACATCATTATAGTGATATATTAGTATTGTTTTTCCTGAACCACACAGACTTCTGCCTATTATGGCAAGTGTTGTCTCTCCATCCCTTAATTAGGTAAACTACTTCATATCCAAATATTGTTTGAAAGTGATAAATATATTTTACACCCTTTTAGAATATTACTGTATGACCTTTAGGAAGATCTCAATTAGATCTCAATATTCTATTGTAGTAGTGTAACAGATTGGTTCTTAGCTACAAATGGAATAAAATTATCAGAGATATATTTCCTATGTCCCCGTGTTTTAAAGTCTTCTAAAAACTTACATAATGAACTTCAGATTTCTTTTATCTCTCCCACAAATTAGCAAGTAATTGTTATATTTTGAGTGAGCCAAAAACCCACTGTACTAATTATTCTTTTCTTATTGCTATGAAAAAATATAGTATGAGAAACAATTATGAGAAGAATGCTTATTTTTGCTTAGAGTTGAAGAAGATAGAAATTATCATGGTGGGGAAAACATAGTGGCAGAATTGAGTGGTTGATAGTAACATTGCCCCATTGTCACTACTTTAATTAATTAATTAACCATGATGGATTGTACTGCTTAGCTTTTTCTACACTTTTTATACAATTATAAAAGATATTTCTACACTTTAATTTATTCTTCAGTTTCTCTGTTTATAATACACATTCGGAAACTGCTTTAAAACACAGACATAGTAAATACTACTATATATTTTGAATTTTTATGCTTCAAATGTAAACATGCTGAATGCACAACACCACATTATAGCATTTGAGAAAAGGGGCTTAAGAAAATGATTTAAGCAAACCAATGATTAATAAATGAATAGCATTCTTCTTTAGGAGGGTTTGTGGTTTCCAGGAAAAGGAAAAGAGGCCTTGTCTATCTCTTTATTTTCAGAACCTATGAAGGAACACAGAAAGAAAGTAGTCTGCAAGACAGGGAAAAAAATCCTCAAATTGTTTGAAAGTTTCTAGAATCTCCATCTTATACTTCCCATTTATCTTACACATTACAACCTTCAACCTATAGTGAGAAAACAAATAAATGGTATGTAAGGCATTAGGTCTGTGATATTTTATTGTGGAATTCTGTGCCAAATAAGTGAGTATGAGGAGAATAAAATAACTTAGATTTACATTGATTATGAAATGGTGTTGAAAAATAAGAAACCAAGTGCTAAGAAGAACTGTGAATGGGAATAATATGTCTCAGAAAAACCGCATATGGTTTTTGTTTAACTAATTTTGTGAGAAGAGTGTTATATTTTGGTTCTCTATGTGCCTGGCTGCTAAGTACAGAGCAATAAGAATTATTACTGTACCACAGCTAGACAAATTCTAGTCCTCAAAAAAATAGACTAAAAGAATTTTAATAAGGGGGAAATTGATAATCAAAAATATTCTCCAAGTATTTTGTATCAAATTTTTAGATAATAATAAAATGGAATATGTAATTTTAAATAAACATGGAAATTTTAATATCAAAATTTTAATCTAGTTTCTTCTTTTTACACGTTTACCTAAACTATATTTTTAATAAGAACAACTGACTATATTCTTTATAACACACTTATGATAGTTGTTTTCTTATGTGTATTCATGTATAGTTTAATATTTTTGTCAATGCACTAGAAACATATCTACAAATGATTCTAGTTTATATATAGGATTAGTGAACATGAATTTGTTTTAAAACACTGTATTAGATGAGATTATACACCTACATAGCCAAAACCAATGAAAAATAAAATGTCTATGTAGCTGTACAATGTACACAATTTGTCATTGAAATGATGGCTACCAATGTTGTAATAAGACTCAATTTAAAACGTGGTGCCCTGCCTGGCTTCAAATTCATGATCCTTCTACCACTGACCCCTTCAAGTCCTACCTTCATGCACAACCTCAATATCATTCTTCAAAACTTAAAAGAAGTTATTTTATTGAGTATACACAAATATAATGATGTTATCAATTGGATTATATAGTGGAAATTGTCTAAGTAATGCATTTGATATATTCCATAATTTAAAAGTATAAGATTATTGAACTCCTGACAGTTTATTCATGTGTATGTAGTTAGCTTTAAAAGCTTATGTACATATGCCAATGGGCAATACTATCAGAATCAGAAATATATATGGGTATGTATAGATGTCGATATACATATATATATACATTTATACAAAACAAAACACTCTTCTCCTCACAGAAAATTCATTAAACAAAAACCATATGCAGTTGTGTATTTGAGATAGAGATATGAAATATCTGGAAGAGGAGACATGGATAATTGTATTTAAAATTATTTACTTAATTATTTGGGAACAAAATGTAATAATGACACTAACAAAGTTTAAACATAATTTATTATCATCTAAGAGCTTAGAACTACTTAATTCAATATAACATCAATAAATCATCAGATTTTATATATATGTGTGTGTGTATGTACTGCTACCAAAATATTCCTATTAATCCTAGGAACTGTATATAATCCTGTATATTTCCATTATTAATACTTACATGAATTATTCATCAAAATTATAGAAATATAATTCTTGTTCTAAAAGTACATACAATTTAATTTTTAATATGAACTTAATGTTTAATAGATTAATTCAATTTTCAAAAATAAATGCTTTTATCTCCTTAAGAGCTATTTTCTGAATAACAAGGGAGGGTGTATCTGGAGCAGAGGGAAGGTGTGGGACTAAAAGCAGTCTTGGAGTGGAAATATTGGTTGATATGTTTTGCATGAGAAACAAATGTATTGTCAATTAAAACACACAAGCAAAAAGAAATGATCATAAATATTGTCATAATGTTTTCTAGAACACTGTAATTTAAAATATCATCCACATTATGTATGGTTTTCATATATGTTTGCCTATGAATGTAGGTCACAAAGAATACTTCATTGCTGGGTTAATTAACAATCATCTGACTTCCAAACATGCTAGGTATAATTCAGTATTTTATGCCCGTATACATTTTTCATTCTGAATATTATATCTTTATACACATTTTACTTTACAATCTACTTGTTTGGCTTATCCACTTACAGTGATTGTTTCAATTTTATAACAATTTTCTTGTTCATTTTTCTGTTACATACATTAATGCCTCCATCCTGTACTCTTTTGTCTATATTTAAATAATCAATGTGATGTCACTTGCCATATTGAATATTTAATTTAAACTTAGCAACATAAAATTGTGAGTTGCCTTCTATATTCTAAAAATAAAACCCAGGGTTTTTTTTGTTGTTGTTGTTGTTTTTTTTTTAACAGAAAATGTTCTTTATCACTACAGCATTCTTACCACCATGACATTTCTTTTTGACAAGCAAACTAATGAAAAATATGAGTGTCCATTTTAAACATTGATGGGGAATTTCCAGTGCTGTGGGACTATGCTTTTCTACAATTAAAATAATTGTCACTGTAAATATTGGTTTAATAAAATACTGATTTGCAAGAAGCTATACAGTAAGTTGTAGAGAGCCACGTGGCTGCACCTTGAAGATGGTGCTGGCTTCCGCCTTTCACCTTCTTGAGGTGAGAGCTCTCTGAGATAAACAACTCATTTTTTGGCTAAGGCTAAGCTCGTGGCTCGCTTCCAGGTGTGGCTTGCTTTCTTGCACCTGGATCTATTGGCATGGCCCACGTGGTGCCCCATGACTAGCAGTCCAGAGGGTATATAGCTGGGAGTGGGTTTTCCCCAGTAGGAGACGTAGTAGCAGATGCAGTAGCAGAGGCATAAGAAGTTTTAAGGTCCTGAATAAACCACTGAAAGAAGAGCCTGGTTTCGCGTCGTCCTTGCGGGTGAGGGTGCACGTGACAGTAAGTAGATGTGGGGTAACCAGACTAGCATTCTGGGAAGCAAAAGAACAGAGCAGAAGATATCAGATAGACATGCTGCAAGCAAGAGAAGAATGCTACACTGAGAAAAGGTTCTAAGTCATGAGCTAAACATAGGTAAAAATCATGGGTTTAGTTTATAAATATAAAGAGTTAACAAGTAACATGCCTGAGACACAGGGTAAATAACTTAAAATTAATATAAACTTTATGTGATTATTTACAACTTAAAATTCCAAAGGCTGTTTGATTCTTTAATATGCTGAGTACTTAACTGCTCCTGTATTAGCTGCTTTAAGGCCTGCAATTTCTTTTTTGTTGAAGGCCATTGATGAACCCATATAGGTTTCTCTTTTAGTCATTTAAAAGGTAGTGCTTGTGGGTGTCTTTGAGAGATCAGCAGCTGTTGGGCTTTGTTTCTGTATAACTTGAACAGTCTATGACTGTTTCTCATCAAACCTTCTAATGATTTTGTTTTTGTTTTTTCCAAAACTGTGTTAATTTATAGCTTATTTCTGTGTTTGGAGGAATGTTAATAAGTGTGTTCTATTGTAGTAAAAAAATCTTATCACCACAAATTTATAGCAATGTTAGTCACATATGGCTTTAATAGTACTCTCTGTCCTGCTGGTCCTAAACACTCAAGCCATGTTGTACTCTGTTTTACCTGGGATATTGACCCAATCCCCCAAAACTGAACATTTACCTCCTGATGGTGCCAACTTGTATGCCATGCCTCTGGTGAAATTATTGATACACCCACCCCTGTGTTCACTAAACCTTCAATAATAACATCATTTATTGGTACTTTTAACTTTGGCCTTTGTTCACTAATACAGGCTTGTCAAAATATTCACTTTATTTTTTTTTTTTTACATTTTTTTCTTTTTTTGTAGATTTTCTATCATTCAGTGTAGTATGTCTTTTTAAAATAGGTTTTAATTTCTTTAATTGTTTTAGGGAACATATTTTCCCCACTATCATAGATAAAATTGAACTGAATTTGATATGAGGGCTTTTGAAAGCCCCCCCTGGGGCATTTTCCAAAGGCAGAAAGATAACTTGTCTGTCCCTTGTTGGCCTGAATTCATTAGTCTAATATCTACCTTTTCCTTACCTTCTGTATACTCCAGAAGGGAGGGGTTTTTTCTTGAGATTATTCCTAACAAAAGCACTATTTCTGGGAATGCATTGTTTACAATCTCTTTTTTGTAACATTGACTTCCACAATTCTAACAGTTAACATTTGGGCTTTTTCTTATATCTCCAGAAATAACCTCTCCTACCCAGTTATCATCAGAGTCATAAGGTTCTAGATTGCTTCACAAATCCAATCCTCCATGGGTGCTGACCTTACTTTTATAGGTCTAATTATTTTTTTTTACATTTTAAATTAGCATTCTCAAAAGACAATGATTCCACTATTTTTCATATGGCTTCTTAATCCATGTTTACCACTGTTGTTAATATCTGCAAAAAGTCTGTAAATTTTTCTTTGGAGCTTTGAATTAATTTTATGAATGATTCAGTTTTTTTTCTCCTATTTCTTCAATCTGATTCCAGGCTTTTAATGTTGCCATGTGGCATAAATCCAAATCATATTCATTGTATAAGGATTTCCTTTCAATATCAGCATAATCTCCTTCCCCATAAAGTTGGTCTTGGGAGACTTCTATGCCTCTGGCTCTGCTTTTTTGTTCTACTGTTTTAGCCTCCTCCTTCCATGTTTTCCACTGTAGAAGTGTTGCAGCCTCTAAAACAGCGGTAACCATATCTAACCAGTCTGTAGGAGTGATCTGGTTAATGATGACCAACTCTTTAACATTTATTTTACAAATGGTGAGTGCATCCCATATGTAACAATTGCTTTTTTACTCTCCTTAATTCTAACATTTGTAGCAGAGCCCAACTAGCTTCTGCATTATTTTTTTTTATCATTTTGATAATTTTTAAAGGTTACTGGAAATATTTATGTTGGCTGTTTTTGTGTAATCTTAAATGACTTTGCTGAAATTGTTTACAGACCTCTATTTGGGTTTGAGTATCTTTGTGTTCTCTCTTAATGGGCTTTCAAAAGATATTTTTCTTGTCATTTACATTAGTTCACTTTTAAAATCATAAAACAGAAATCAAACAAAACATATTCATAATAGACAATATGATAAACATTATGATATTCCCATCTACCTTATTTATAATTTCCTTTACAGATTCCACTATCAAATCATCTAGAGTAAAATTACAGAAAGAGCTAATACCTTCCATTGCCTTAAACAAATTCCCCTTTAAAAAGATGTGATTTACTCACAATCTAGTTTTCAGTGATGACTCAAATGAATGGGAAGTGAGGCAGCTACCTAGTGTGAGAGCAACCTAAGGAGAGGTCCAAAAGAGAAAATAAATCCCACAACCCATCAAGAGAAAGAGGCCCTGCTCTGAAAAACTTACCCAGATGAAAATGAAATGGAAACACATCTGGTCTGTCTGCCTAAGACTGGAGTCTAACTCAGAGCAGAAAGCCTAGCCAGCCAGTAATTACTCCTCTGGTCATGTGTTGCTCTGACCAGTAAGCCGCTTTTTTGTTTTCGTGAGGGGGGTGGAAATTCATGCCCCTTGTTGGGTGCCAAGTGTTGCACAAATTCTGATTGTAATAAAGGAAACTCAGAGTCAGATATTGGGGAAAGGCTGAAATATCAATCTTTAAATAAAGGAGTTGTTTTGGCCCTTGACAGGCACCATAGAAAAAGTAGGAGGGGAAATAACAACATTGGTAAGAGAAGCAGGGCAGAGTCAGACAGACTGAGCCAGCTACCCAAGAAGAAGCATGTAAGGAATGCAGGTGAGCCACAGGCCACGTGGCAAAATAGATTAATGAAAATGGGTTGAGCTAAGATGAAATAGCTAGCTAGAAATGTGCCTAAGCCATAGGTCAAACAGCATGAAATTAATACAAGCATCTGAATCTTTCTGGGGGCCTGAGCAGTGGCGGGCAGCTAAAGGGTCTGGAACTGTAGGTCTGTGGATCTAGACCTCTGGCTGCCCGGGACCAAGAAGCCTCATTGCTACACATCACAGTCAATCTCACTCAACTATCTTCCAGCTTCCTCAGCCTTGCTCTTTGTGTCTTCATCTGCCTCCTCTGTCTTCCTACATCTTAAATATCTTCTTCTCCCAGTTGTTTCACATCTGCTTACAATTAAATGCATGGACTTCTACTATTTGGTACTTAGCCTTCAACTCGCAGAAGCACGGAAAAATCTCTAGTTAGGGGATAAAGGCCTGGCATCACCACTGCCTGTCTGGGAACCTGGAAATTCTTCTGTATAACAATCTGGCCTCAAACTAAGATCTGCTGGGATTAAAGGTGTAGGTCATTACTCCCAGTCGTTCCCTGTGCTGGGATTAAAAGTATGCTACCACTTTTTTATCCTCTGGATTGACTGTGGGTAGATGTCTTCTCTGATATTTCAGATTGGTTTTATTAAATATACAACATATCATCATACTTCTTTTAAGTCACTCCTACATATCTTGATTTATATTATAGTTAGTTAATGAAACTTAAGGAACAAGTTCCTGCTCCTGCCTTTATTCTGCAGGTGAATGTTCTTCCTTATATAATTGGGCTCAAGCATTCGCACTGATAAGACAATTGTATAATTATGGTAATGATGCTGACTCACTGAACAGTATAGATAATAATCAACAGTGTTATGTTATGCTTTGCCCTTGAATATAGATTCCTATTGAAAAATGCCTTGTAAATACTTTAAGAAAAATGAAGTGAGATGATCACCAACTATGTGACATACCTGTCATCAGGATTCAGCATCTGGATCCAATGTTGCCATAACTTTAATTTGTGAATTTTCAATAAGTTCAAACAGTTTTACAAAGTAGCAAGGGAATTTTACTCAAATTATATGCATTAGTATAGATTAGAAAGAAGTACAGTTAGGTGTCAGGTAACAGTGGGTCATATAGGGCTCATTTCTGTTTAGGTCTTCCTTATAACTTGTACAAGAGGAAGAGTAGTTTTTTGATTTTTTTTTTTTTTATAATAGGGCTTAACTCCTTCTGGTTAATGCTAATATATAGCAAGTATATTTTTAATTCAATTTTATTTTCATTAAAAAATGCCATCTCCATAAATGTATCCCCCTGCTCCTCCTTCCCTTCCCCTCCTAATCTCTCCTAGACAGTCCTCAGCATTGCCCCCCCAATCCACCAACCCCCTACCCCAAAAGGGCAAGAAGTCCCTAAATGGGCCAGCTCAGCATGGCACAGCCACTCTAGGCAAATCTTATTCACTCATCCCAAAGTCCATGCTGGGTTGGGTGTTCCTCTATAGGAAATGGGCTCCAATGTGGCAGCCCATGCACAGGAACACAGTCTGATCCCATCCCTCAACTCCGTACACTCAAGGAAGTCAAAAGCCTCCTACCCTAAGAGGGCCTAGCTCCCCCTCCTAATGGATCTCCATTGGCAATTCGCAATTCAGTGAGCCCTTCAAAGCTCCAGGCAACCATCACCATGGGAACATTCCTCATAATCTCTATTTCCCTGCTCATACAGCCTCTCCTCCAATGCTCTCAGCTGGACCATGAGCTCTGCCCAGTGCTCAGCCATGGATCTCTGCCTGCACCTTCATTCCTTTTTGGATGTAGGTTCTGTGATGACACCTAGGGTGTTTACTCATTTGATTTTAGGGGAAGTCCCATTTAGGCAACCCATCCACCGTTGTTTGGAGACTTGGCCAGGGGCTTCCTGCGAGTTCCTGGACATTTCCCTAGCACCCAGTCTTTTTCCAACCCCACATTAGTTTCCTCTACAGAGATATCCATCTCTCTCCATCTTCCTCTTTGCTCCTCTCACTCAACCATCCCCTTCTTTCAAGATTTGTTCCCAACTCTTCTTGGTTGCAACCCATTATGACGTCAATTTGCTTAGGCAATCTCTATTTTCTCTTCTTAGGGGATTCTATGAATGCCTCTCTTAAATGCCTTTTAATCCCAAGCTATTCAGGGGTTGCAGTTTGTAGTTTAGGTATTCTTTGTTTTTTGTCTAAAATCCACTCTATCTCACGTCTATTTTTCTGTGCTTCTGATACTTCACTCAGGAAGATATTCCAAGTCCAACCATTTCCCTAAAAATTTTAGGATGTCATTTTTTTTAACTGCTGAGTAGTACTCCATTGTGTAGATTTACCACAGTCTGCTAATCCATTCTTCAGTTAAGGATCATCTAGGCTGTTTCAAGGTTCTTGCTATTATTAATAATGTTGCTATGAACATAGTTGAGATAATGTCTTTGGGGAACAAATGTACATCCTTTGTGTATATGCCCAATAGTGGTATTGCTGGTCCCTTAGAGAGATATTTTATATAAAGCTTTTCCCATTGTATATGTCCTCTCCTATAATACACTGGAACTTATGAACTGATAGGTGAAGCTAAGTAGACCATTAAATATAGAATCTTAGTAAGATATTATCACCCAAATTATTATCACCCAAATTTTTATTTTCTCTTTATTACTGGTTTCCATAGGTACAACTTTAAACATGGAAAGTCTTTGAATCTTATGTTTCTTCAAAATTGTGAATAGAAATGAGACTATAATAGAATAGCTCCATAATATTTGGCTTTATTATGAGGTGTATAAGATTGTTACAATTAAAGAAATACTTAAGGTGATTTCTATCTAATTTGGAATGTACTTCAATTGTATTAGAAAACACACAGAAGACAATACCATGAAAATAGAACATTTAGTATAACAATGGTTATTGAAGGCTTTACAACTTTCTAATTTCCTTAGAACTCTGAATTTGTGCTTATACAATAACTATGTTTACATTTTATTAAACTTTTTTAGGTAATTATTTAACCTTTAATGAAGTAAACATCTGAGTTCAAATTCAGTTCATGAAATGAAATTTTAAAGAGACTAGAAAGAACCATATTTAGAAGATATATAATCCAAAAGTCAGTTTGCTCACTTGCTATTTAAGTTCCCCAGTGTTTTCAGTTCATTGAAAATTCATTTTAGGTGCTACCATCACATGCTTTTTCTTTCTATAAGCATATCTCTACTGGATAAGAATATTCATTGTTTTTTTTTTCTAAACACTTTAAACTCAGCTGTCATTTCATAACTTTTCTAACATATTAATAATAAACTATCCAGAAATTATGAGTTTACAACTACAAAATCAAAGCCAAAAATAGATGTTCAAAATGTTATGAAAATGAATTTAAAATCATTCAAATTCTAAATTAGACTTAATCAACTTTCTAGGGAAGTTAATGAGACTCAGTAATGAGCAGCAACACATCACTGTGCTTGTACCACACTCACTACTACATGGAACGGAAAAGATGTGATTCAGCAGGCTCTGCCTCTAAGAGCTGATACTTCTAAGCAGGTAGTCTCTTGTTGCAGGACTTTTTTAAAAAGAGTAGTAAATTCATCTCTGCTCAACCACAATCTATTTAGTGACTGAAATTCTTTAATCCCACGTCAGGTAATTTTGGCTTAAGGATAAAAGAAAAACAAACAGAATGTTAAGTTGATTTCTGAGATCTGTAAGGCAATAAACTGTTATAATAAGAACAGTTGGTGGTCTTCATTTGGTTTGTGGCAATCAGAGATAGGGTTAGGAGCATAAGAACCAGGAAAACAGCCAAAGGCATAAGCATTCTTATGATTACTGCTCAGTTGGAGTGTACATGGGAAGAACAAACGTAATTATGGCAGATGGTTTTAATACATGGACTACATCTTTCTGTTATTCATAGTTTTAGCATATTATGTAAATACATTTTATTTCACATTTCAGTTTTAAGTCATTTTAGTAGTGTTTTGAACAAAATTAAATGATGCCTGCTTTCTGCAGAGTCTGCCAGATTTTGACTGGGCAAGTTTCCTGTTGGTCTTTTATATTTTATCATGGTTTATAAAGTCTACTTTCCCCTTACATGCTTTCCTGACAATATTTTTATTTAAGTAATGTACTAATGTATATGCAACTAGCTCTAACTAGCTATTGAGACATGTCCATTTACAGTAGTGACATCAAGTAGTACATCTATTCAGGCTTTGCCATATGCAGAACAGTGTGATTTATTCTGGAAGAAAATCCATATAAACAGATTCAGTCCTTTGTTTAGGAGAATAAATACTTGTTTCTTTTTTCCCCTTCATTTTCAAATGCGTTTTTTTCTATTTTGTTATATCTGATATTTCTATACAGTGTAATTTGATTCCATTCACATCTCTGTCCCAACTCTTCCTAGATTTACATTTTCCCTATTGACCCCAATTTGTACTCTCAGTTTTCTATTTAAAGATTCTCAAGTCCAATTAGTTTTGCCTATAGATATGTAGGTGTTGTTCGAACTATCAGGGGCTATACTCTTTTTTAAAATTCTCCTCTCAATTAGGAATCCTGACCATAATTTCTCCTTTTACCTAACCCCTGAGTATTTACTCCCCACCTTCCCTCTTCCATAGATCCAGTCCTCTTCCATCTCCTTTCAAAATAAGGCAAACCTCCCAAGGAAGTCAACCAAACATGGCATAATGTGCTTCAATAAGACCAGACAAATAACATTACATCAAGGTTGGTTGAGACAATACTTTTGGGGGAAAATGTATTATAAGTGGGCAAAGGAGTCAGAGACTACCTCTGTTTTCACTGTTAGGAATCGCACAAGACTCCCTTTATTTTATTAAGGTGTTTCCCTTGTGTACTACCACACTTACACTTTGTTTGAAGTATGAATTTATACTGTTAACACATAGAACAATACCAATGCTCTGAATCGATTGATGCTGAACTAGTCACTGTATGTAGCTCATGGTCAACATGTTGTGTGTGAAGTAGTCACCTATGTATGAGGACTGCTGAAATCACAAATATTTCTCATCTTTGACCTTTTCCAGGCTGTAAATTATGGAGGTAATTCATAATTCTTATGACTTCACTATGGTTTTCTTCCACTATATTTTTTCCAACCTCCTCTTTCATTTCATTATTTCTATGTATTATTATTTGAGAATATCATACATGTATACAATAGAACATGTTTACATTCACTTCATTTTTTCCTTCAATTTCCTCCCTCTATGTATTCATCTAAATGCACTTTACTCAACTTCGTGTCTTTTTAAATTTGTGTATGGGTTATATCTACTAAGTCTAAAAAAATGCTTCATGTATATGGATGGATGTTTGGTCATCACAGAAGCATGTTAAACTGATCAATAGCCATGCCCATAAGTAAAAACTATTTCTCTCTCAGTATCTTTAAGGTGCCATTGAGTGCTTCCTAATAGGCTGATATGTACAGCACTTTCTCACGCATATAATCACTCATGATATGAGTTTATGAGTATTATATCCTTCCCACAAAGAACTCAGAGTCACATATTCTCAGAACTATGAACTGTTTTAACTCTCCATATCATCTGCTACAAACCACAAAAAGAAGTTTCTCTGACCAAGTCTGAGAGTAAACAATATCTATGATGTAAACGTAAATATTTAGAAAGTAATCTGGTGATACATTTATCTAAATAATAGCAGCAGTTTTTCTCTAGGAATGTAGAATAGTTAAAAGACCTTCTGAGTAAACTGGGAACACTGGAGGTGAGGGTGAGGGTGTCAAGATCATGATGAGGACTTACAAGGCAGCCATCTGAGCTCCAGGGAGCTCACTGGCTTTGGACTGACAGCTGGAGAGCCTGCATGGGATCAAACCAAGCCTTCAGAATGTGGATGACATTTGTGTGGTTTGGGAAGTTTGTAGGGCCCCAGAGGGCAGTGGGACCAGGGATTTATTCCTAGGGCATGAACTGGCTTTTTGGAACCTGTTCTTTATAGAGGGTTAACTTCCTCAGCTTTGATGCAGTGGGAAAGGGCTTGGTGCTGCCTCAACTTGATATACCAGACTTTCTTGACTCCCCATGGGAGCCCTTACTCTTTCTGAGAAGGAAATATGGGAGTGGGAAGGGGAGAAGCTAAGGGTTGAGTGGGAGGAGGAGAGGGAGAAGAAACTGTTTTGGTATGTATAATGAAACAATATTTAAATAATAAATAAAAAACTAACTCTCATAACCTCTTTTAAACGTAATCGCTTTTAATGTCACATTTCAAAATTTAGATATGTTGGAAATTAAGCCATCAGGTGTGACTTATCATGGAGATACTGTTCATTCCATTAGTGTTATATTTTCAAAATATGCTTCATTTTACCTGAAGCCCTAGAGTAGTTCTAACTTAATACATAAATTTATAGGTTAAACACTTAGATAAGTACATAGTTGTGTTAGTAGTATTGTTTATATAAGTAATTATTATTTTATTTATTTCCTGAAATTATTATATGTAATTTCATAGACACTTGGAACACTGTTAGTTACCTGTGTATATTAAAATCATGCAGTTGTATTATTTATAATTCATATTGTACACACATATAGTCCATCCACTAACCCAATTCACTATATCTGCAACAAATTTTGAATACTCTAGTACTTAAAGCCTCACACGTTGCTATAAACTATGTAGAACTTTAGAGCAGTGATTTACACAGGTTTTATTCTCCAATGTATTGAGTGGCCGTAAGTTGAACTGCATTTCATTAATATAACAAATATATCATGTGGCTATTTCTTCCTAAGAAAAAGTTCTCTATGTGTAACATGAGTCATTTATTACAGAACATGACATATAATAAGCTAGGCAAATACATTTATGAACTGAATGAACATATTAAATTAGTTGAAGGCAATGATAAAGTATTTGTAAAAGACAAAAACATACTAATATGTGGACTATTAAATAAATTCTATTATTAGGAAATATATGGTAGAAATAGGGACAAAATTACGGTAAGTAAAAAAGGTGAGGGGAAATCAGATCTTGTCTCAGAAAACTCTGAACTGAGAATAGCAATACTAACCTATCAGAACAGGAAAGTGAGCATGTAGTTCAGGTGATTCCCAGTCTTTCTCCATGAGTCAAAGACTATCAGTTATTTTCAACTCTGCTTCCATGTTCTGAAGTGACAAAAATCCACATGATACCTACATCAGGGAACACCATCTGGGTTCACGCTACTTAACAAGATTAGTGCACTTCTCAGGTGGGATTTTCTTATAGTACATATCACTGACAAGGAACAATGCACCTTTTCTTGTAGGGGGGTTATGTTGTTTCATTGTAAATAATTGTCCATGCTGCCTATGAGTTTAATAAAAAGCGCTGACTGGCGAAAGGCAGATAGGAAGTGTTGGTGGGGTTACCAGACTAAGAGAACTATGGGAATTGGAAAAACGCAGCAAAATGCCAGAAAGAAGCCAGAAGAAGCACAGGACAACTATGCTGATCTGAGAAAAGGTGTTGAGCCTCATGGCTGAACAGGATAAGAGTCATGGGTTAGATTAAGGGTAAAGAGTTAGCAAGTTATATGCCTGGGCCTTAGACCTCTCAGCTAAAATATTGTAAGCATCTGTGTGTCTCTATAGGTCTGTAGGTCTATGGACCTAAACCTTGAGACTAGGCCTGAAAGTCCAGGCCGGAAACCTCATACTACACTTTCTTATGACTGGTCATGTATTGTGCTTGCTGACATGACCAAATATTCATTATTTTTACAAGAAAGAATTAGTGGTTAGAAATTTTAAATCAGCAAAAAAAAAAAAAAAAGCAGTAAAGAAAACAACTTTTGCATTTTTTGAAGACTGACTAAAAGGAAATAAAACACATTTTGTGATACATTTCATGTAAATATAATTGCATTCTAGAAAACAATATTTAACAGTGATACCCAGAACAGAATCAGTATGTAAAGAAGACTTCTGCCTGATTATGTTATATTTTTATAGTTAAAAGTCATAGTATAGAAACCAGCTGACAAATGGTTAAAGAAATATTTTTCAACATTAAAATCAATGTTTGATTAAATGATTAAAATGATGCTTTGAATCTTAAATTGGGAAATAAATGAGTCTGACCTTCTCAGTAGATTAATAATATGTTATAAAAATGTTAACTTCTAGCATACAGAGGCATTAAATTCAAGTGCACCCACCGGTGACTATACATTACAATATCCAATAGTTCTCTCATAGCCTAAGTGAAATTACTTCATAGTCCCATATCAAATTTTCAGATGACACATAAATAGAAAACATGAGTCAATTAGTGAGTCTGTATTCAGCTGCGTCAACACATTAAAGGAACATTTTTCTCATCCTAAAAAGACAAGAGACATGAACTGCAGATGGGAAGCATTTCTTTGTCATTCAAGAAGAGTTATTAGAGAAAAGACTTCTAAATTAGAAGTGTTGTTAGCAGTGAAAATGTGAACATTGTTTCTAAATCTGTATCTGCCTCATTAGGTTTTGAATTTTCTGATAACCCCTTTGTGATTCTTCTTCATAATAAAGTATGTAATTCTTCATTTACTAAATTTTTCTAGATTCTCAATAAGTGAATAATAAAATTACATGCAGAAGTTTATCACTGCAAAATAACTGCTACTGATCCCACCAAGGATGGCTTTGAAGTGCAATACTTGGTTCTCTCACATTGAGAAATGATGAACTCCTTTATCAGTCCAGTGCCCATGTATAGTAGATATTATTTATCATTTGATATATACTTTATTACTTGTTTATTTTTATTTAGCATGAAAATCCAGTAATCATTGCATTAAAATAACAAACTTTCTTCACATTAAATCACTCCAAAATATCTATAACTTTAAAATAATTATATTAGAATCTCTTACCCATTTATATTTTTTATTCTAAGTAACATTTTGAGATACACTTTTCACTAGCCTATACATTGATTTGGACTGCATAATTGTCCAGAATGATATTATGAATTATTTTTCTCAGTACATGTATAAATGTATTCTTATAGATTATTTCTTCTTCTTTCCTATAAAATTAAGACATTTGAGTGAAGATGTATCATACTGCTTAGTGAAACTCCATTCTCTTTCTCTCATTTCTCTCTCCCTATCATCTATCTTTGTATCTATCTATTCACCCATTCACCTCTCTATCATCATATATAATTTATTTATATATCATCTATCTTTTGATCTATCTAGCTGTATAGCATCATCTATGATCATTTACATATCATTTATTATCTATTTACATATTTATATTATTCTATCAATCTATTTGTATCTAACTATCATATATTTTAAACAAGCTTATAAATAATGTTTCTCTTTATTTTCAAATCATCAGTGTTATGTGACACCCCTTCAGCCTTGTTCCTCTGCTTTATACTATCTCTTAGTAACATATAAAATATACTTATTTAAGTTATATGTAAATAATTGTTTTATATTGTTTAGACAATAATGGCAAGAAAAAAAATCTGTATTTTTTTTACTACAGATCAACATTTTAATAAAAGTAATTATGAAGACAGTCTGATAGGGAACTGCCCTGACCTCATCAGAGACCTCAGAAAAGCCTCTTTCCAGGAACTCCATTCTGTCTCTAAATTTAATTTCATTTGGTGTTTCTCCTATTCATGTTCTCAAATATTTCCTTATTTTTTTTTAAAAGAGAAACCATTGTAAAATTTCTAATAAGAGTTTAAGTTGTTGACCTGATGTGGACTTTCCATATCATGTGAAAAACTAAGTTGTTGGCTTGATGTGGGCCTTCCATATAATGTGAAAAGTTATGGACATCTATCCTCACCATAGCAAAGTTGTATGTTTGTGAATCTTCTTTATCTGGAATTGAAAGAGTACAGATACCCAAGGTTAACTATACATGCAGTTAAACTTCATTGAAAATTTACCTTCCTTTTTTTCTAAAAGAAATATTCTTTGACCCAGTATAGTATTATTGTTTTTATTTTAATTAATTTAATAAAAATAATTAGTTAATTTTAGCCTACATAGTAAAGTATAATGTGGTCTATATATATAAAAATAAATATCACATATATTAATATATTATGAATATAATATTTATATTTATAATCCATTCCATCTATTACGTTGTAGATTATAATAATGAATAATAACAGGTTTTATTGAAGAAGGGAAAGAACTAAAATGGGCATATGTGGGTAGGAAATGAGAAAAAAACTTAATGGATAATAAATAATTGTGCTTTTTAATAGACTATGGATTAGTTTTTCTATACCTACCTTGTACTGATACAACAAGTCACTCATTTTTTAACCAAGGACATAGAAACATGTAAATGGTGCATATACCTTATCCAAATTATGATTTTCTTGTAGGTTTGTTTAAAAAGATCAATAAAAATATTCTTTATAAGTGTATAATCATAGTCTTCAAACACAAACTATGATACAACACATCCTAGACTCTATATTTATTTTTAAAAAGTAAACATGTTTTATTTTTTAAATTTTATTTTATTGTAAGAGAATTTTCTTAGTCACACTAGGGACTGTATGTCAGTCATAATTTTCATTTAATCTTTTTAAAACTATTTAAATCACTAATACAATGTTTCATTAGAATGTTTTATTTTAAACAATCACCCAGATACTATTATATGAATGCGCTGTATTAGCAAAATATATTGTTTTGGTAGAATATACTTAATTTGTATAAATTTGTTTAATTATTTGTCTCTTAGAAATTATTTTTTTCCTCTTCTACATTAGTGATAATGGTACCTCATTTGTTTGTTTTCAAGACCAAATACATTGAATAATATTCTACCTTGTTTGGTAGAAAGATCAATCAAAAGCAGATTTTCATTATTTTTTTAAAAGATGTTCTTCTAAATATTATGAACTGTGAATTTAGCTGGAATAGCAGATCAGACTGTTGGCCTTAGGAATTCAAATACAATCAACCAGATGCACAGCTTTAGCTTTGAGCACTCTTCTAACTTTCTCTCAGTTCTGACACACTGCATGTCTTAACATGGATCAGATTTTTCTAACATTGAAGATATTTTTACTGGTAAAAGTCATCTACTCACAAATCTTCAGCATACCCGGAAAGAAAGATTTTTTCCACTAACCACAGATAAAAATAAGAAAATATTTTCTACTCCATCTGTTTGCATTTCTGTTTTATAAACTAATCATTATTAACATATTTTAATCTTTTTATATCAAGGATCTGTTCATATTATCACCATGTGTGGAGGTTATGGAGTCCTATCTGTTTATATATGGACCTCATCACTGGCAATTTTCAAACTGTTTTCATGTACAAACATCCTCACCTTGTACTGGGGCTATTGTGTTATTTTATGATAAAACTACTGAGAGTACATGAAGATCCTAGGAGATATTTATCTTTTAAACAGTAGCCATGGTCCTCATTATTTCACTATTTCTTCCGTAAAAAAATTTACAATGACTTAATGACTTCGGGGCAACATATATTTACTCTGAAATAGTGGCTCAAAGGTGTGACCTCCATAGTCAACATGTAAAGAGGCCTAATACTTATGTCTCTCCCATCTCAATACACCTCTCACTACACTGCTTGTAATCGATTCACTCTCACATCTCTCTGTTAACACACCTTTCTACTTGACCAACTGTTGCTCTCCTTACATAGGGAGGGTCCATAATCACAAGACAATGTGTCACTTTAAGACATCCATCATCGTCACAGTAGGAAAACTTGCTTATCTCAAGTTTTATCACAAACTAACATATGAACTACATGCAAAAATTTAACATAATAGGTTACTTTAATATATAATCTGTCTATAATTATAGGTTACCTTGCTTTCAGCTATGTGTATTACAATTTTTTTAAATATTTGAACTATTGAAGACAGATTTCCTCTTCACTCTCTGTTCAAAGATGTGGTTATTACAATTCCTGAATATTATAAATTTGGTACAATTGTTTCATAATCTCTAGTTATAATAAAAATACATCAACTTCATTTTTCTTAATATTGCTTTGTTTAGTTGGTATAAAATATGTTAGAATCTTAGCTTCATTCTACTCTTAAAAAGTCCAGTAGATTAAGCTTCAAATGTGCTCTATTTTAAGTCACCAAATATTTTTGATAATTATTGTTATCCAATTATTATTATTGTATATAACATTATATGTAATTATTATAATAATTATTACTGTTTTTTTTTCTGAAGTCATGTACTGAAAATTTTCAGACTATGACTTTTTAAAAAATTCTTTGTTCTTCAGCTTTTTGGGGGGCCTGTCACCTAGCTCCCAAATACATAAGTCACAGGCACTGAGGCTAATTCTTGCATATGAATGCCTGGCCTTAGCTTGGTTTATTTCTGGTCAGCTTTTTAAAAATTAAGTTATCCTGTCTATGTTTTACCCCTGTACTGTTACCTTTTTATAGTTTATATATCTATTTTTCATATGATTCTATTCTGCTGTGTTGTTGTGTGGCTGTGTGGCTGTGTGGCTGTGTGGCTGTGTGGCTGTGTGGCTGTGTGGCTGTGTGGCTGTGTGGCTGTGAGGCTGTGTGGCTGTGTGGCTGACCCCTGGTGTCCTCCTCTCCTTCTCCTTGTCTTGCTCTTTTCACTTGGATTTCTCATCCTATATATTCTCTGCCTGCCAGCCCTACCTGTCCTTTCTCTTGTCTCTCTATTGGCCATTCACCTCTTTATAAGAGATGTTTTAGACAAGCAAAGTACTGCAGCTTCACAGATTTAATGCAACATAAAAGAAAACAAAATATCTTGGCATGACAAATCAAATGTTCCACAGCATATTCAAATGTAATACATCCTAAAATAATATTCCTCAATGACAAGGTTTTCTATTTGCTATTTCACTTTAAAATCTAATGGAACACTTTATAGATTTTATACTTAGAACCTTAGCTTTTAGGGGGTTCTATTCTGTTAAAACTTCATATTTAAAAACTCTCTATATATTGACACTTTAATGTTATTTCCTATCAGAGAATGTATAGAGCAGAAATCTGTATATATTAGAATTTACTAAAGCTGACAATTAAAAATGAATATCTCATATGTATAATATAATTTTTTCTTATTCTCCCTTTAAATCATCCATAAGAAATTATCTATTGAATGATTTTGTAAAAATTAACAAAATGTAATTTGCAAAGTAATATAGTTAATATTTACAAATAGTCTGTTTTCATAGTATTTGGAAATATGTTTTCTATATCATATAGGAAAATATTTTCAGCCATTTTATGAAAATAAACCTGTAATAATTAGGAATTATTCACATCTCTCAATTTATAATAATCTGGTTTTGAAGATCCATTCCTAGGACTGACTTTGGAGCAGTTGGAACTGTGCACTTACATATCCACTTGAATTTGTACTGAAAGTAGAAGCCTCCTGACTGTTTTCTCTTTGTGGTGACAAGAATTTAGTGTAGTTATTTATAAGAACAAAATTGTTTCAAAACAGCTTTTGTTGTCATTTTCTTTATTTCTTCAATTCCTCCCTTCAGATACTCTCATTATTCACTTGCAAATTAATGACCTCTTTTTTTAAAAAAAAATATTGATTTGTTACAAACACACAGACACTTGCATGCACAAATACAGCATACTGAACCAATTTATTGTTGATGATATTTATAATATGTCAAGATAAAACAATGTAGGCTCTTTCTGTTGCCCTTGGTTGCCTTTCCGAGGTTAAAGATAAGTCCCCATTGTTGTAAGAGGTTTCTGGTCCTGACTTTTCCATCTAGCCTTGTGTCGTGGACATTCAGACCCACAGAGACACACAGATGCTTAATTTTATGTTGACGGACCTGGGGCCCAGGCATACAACTTGCTAGCTCTTGCTCTTAAACTAACCTATGATTCTTATCCTGTTCAGCCATGTGGCTTGGTACCTTTTCTCAGAGCAGCATAGTTGTCCTCTGCATCTTCTGGCTTGTCTGGCAACTCTGTGGCACCTATGCTCTGTTCTTCCTCTTCCCAGAGTTTCCTTAGTTTGATAACCCTGCCCACACTTCCTGTCTGCCTTCAGCAATCAGTGTTTTTATTAAACCAGTAAGCAGGACAATTGTTTACAATGTTACATAATTCCACTACATTTTTCCCTTTTCTCTTTTTAAAACAAGAACCCCAAATCTAATTTCCTTTGTATATTTTTATCACTATTATCTATAACAACTTGTAACCAACCCTGTAAACAAAGACAAACATCCATAATTCATTTTAGGGGAATGTGGGTGTCATTCTCTAGGCTATTTCCTGCTGAATGGGGGGGTTTGCTATCCCATGGGCACCCAAAGAAAGATTTAGGATTATGGACAAGTCCTTAGTGAAATAGTCTGTAAAGCTGGATCAGCTCAGCCAGTATCCTTGAAGTTGTTTTGGATGCAGAGCTCAGAGAAACTGCAACAGAGGTTCTCTGAAATGCTGAATCTTCTGGGCCATTCATTTCCACTGGAGACTTTTCAGGGGATCTTCCTCAATCAAACTTTCCTTTCTTTAAATTCACAGTCTCTCACTTTCTGTAGAAATCAAAAGAAAACTTCTTCTCCAGAGTAGCATATTTTTGGATTTCAATTTTAAAGTCAATCCATTTAAAAAATATACAAGTTGAATTAATCCAACAGAATTTATAATCAAATGTATTTTAGCAGCTTTTACTACTTCATTTTCAGTCAAAAAACATAAAGACAAGACAATAGCACACAGTATCCAGACACTGTATTTTCCATCTTTGCATGGCTGATTACTATTATTTTTACTCTATTTCTTTTATAAGGATTTTCTTTATCCTTTTTCCCTTTTTCTTTTCTCTCTCAAGCCTACATATATATTTTAACACACTCTAAACCATTTATGAATTTTTGAAACTGTCTTTCCTGTATATCTCTTATTTCTTATTTTATTCTGTTTCTGACTACACCTTTGCTTGGCTAGGGTGACTGACTCTACCCAGCTTCAATATTTTGTCCACACCTTCAATCTCTCAAAGTGTGGCTAAAGATTATAGCCTTGGCTAGGGTGGTTGACTCCACCAAACTACCTCTATTTCTTTCTGTTTCTGACCACATCTTTAATTTGACAAGTTGTGGCTAAGGATTGAAGGCTTCACTAGGGGGGCTCGCTGGCTCCACCCAGCTCTTACTCTAGCTTCATAGGATTTATCTTTTTAGCCAAGGTATCAGTAGAACCCACAGCTACCACCATGGGGAATTTTAGGGTCCATAAAACATCAAGTAAAGCACTGCCGTCTGCTGCACATAAACTCCATTTAAGTATTTGGTAGCAGTACCTCTTGAAAGACTCTCAAGTCTTTTATTTTTAATTGATATTAACCATGTGTGCAAATACTGAAGATAAGAATGACAAATTGTACTGTGTTGTGTGTTTGTTCATGTGTCTTCAGTGCCTATACACCCAGAAGGTAACTCTTTCATAGTCTCAGTGACGAGCATACATCTGTTGAGTTTATGAAAACAACTGAAAATTCTATGTTTGGTGGCAAAAGAGCCTCAAACTTACAGTATAAAATGAAGTCAGAGGTTAAAAGAAAATTTCCATGGCTTTAGATCAATAATTCAGCTATAGAAATGCCTTAAACACTTGCAGTAAAGCCATTTTACTATGTTTCTCCAGGATTCTGCTTCATTGCTCATTTGTAAAAAACAAACATTTGCCATGAAGACATAACTGCCAATTCAGTCTAAATAAGACAAATGAGATAATGAGACCAGTGGCACATTGGAGTTGACAAATCCTGCAGAATGTTCAGCTCTAAGTAAAAAACCTCCCTTTCCTGCCAAAAGGTCTATATGCTAATACTAACTAATTTGCCAACCTTGGCCCTACATTGTTTGACAATAACTGAGCATCCCAATTTGTTACAGTTGTGACAGTAATTTGTATGTAAAGTGTTGTTCGATCTAGTAATCTGAACAACCTCTTAACCCAACAACAAATCATACAGAGACATACTTCATTCTGAAAAGGTTTGGGAAAGCAGAAAACATATATACATGTATATATCAAGGATATAGTAATATTGAAAAGATAATAGGATAGCCATCATAAGTATGACTCCCAGCTATTCAAAGCCTACCTACAGAAACAGAGTTGAAATAAAGCATATTATTGACTTTAACACCATGAACTTAGTCAGTATCAATACTATACTTAAAAATTAGCCACTGACTTAAAAACATTAGTTTATAATAGTTTGTTTTAAAACACTATTATAATTATTATATTTCTGAAGCAGACAGAGGTATTGGTTACATTTCCAGCAATATTTTTAAAACTTATTTAAAAAGAAAAATATTCATTAAATTATTGGTATATGCATATATGTCAATAAAATGCAACACTTCATGGTTAGAAAATTCTGTTAATCATTACTGTATAAATTAGATTAAAAAAGTTTTCATTCTTTGTAGATGCTACATTATAATTAAATCATCAAGTAAAATTGGGTAAATTTTTATCAATTCATGACATGATCTAAATTAAACTTTATTTACAGAATTTTACATATTTACTTTATAACAATTTTATTGGAGATATAAGACCAATGTATTTTAAACTATAAAAGGACAAAGAATTTTGGCTACAATTATGAATTTTTATCTCCCACCTCTTTTAAGTCAAGGGAAATGAAGACTTAAAAATAAAAAAAAAAAATTTCTTAAGCTGTGTTGATTAAAATCTCTGTAATCTTTCTTTCTGATTTTAATGTTGCCCACAGCCACTTTACAGTTATCCTTTTGCAAGGCTCAGATGGGAAAGACAGGTTGATTGGATTGGCCTTGGAGTGCTGCAGTGATGGGTGAGAGACAGGATTATTTGATAGAGTAAGCAGGCTAATAGGCTGACAGCACACAGCCTTCATCAGAGAAGCTGTCTCTTGAGATAGATGAGAACAAATATAAAGACATACAACAGGACAATATGCTGAGAGTGATAGACTATGGAACATTCTTTCCTAAATGTGGTGTCTTCATCAAAACCTTCCCTTCTGGGTTAAGAGGGTTGTGTGGAAAATGATGCAGGAATGTTGTACGCAAGTGGGATAGATGAGTCTAGGAAGACTGTGTTCTAGACACAGCAGGACCGATACACATGACGTCACAGAGACTATGGCTGCTTGCATGCAGCCAGCACCTCTTCAGGACAGATGTAATTCCAGTGGTGAGAGGTGAAAGCAGACACAGAATCTCATCCATAAGCAAAAATCTATGTCCAATTGACATTCTTTTGCAAAGTAAAAGAAATATTTTTCTCCAGTGGCCTTTCACTGGTTATATTAACCACAATTAAGGGGAAGCTTCATGCCCAGAGGTAAACAAACAGCCTACACAAAATAAATCCAGTAGTATTTTTGTAGCCTTTGTTTCATGTTGCTTTATATGGGCATTTTTGTCTCATTCACCATTTGCTTGCATATTAGGTTTTTAATTTTGTGTTTATATAGGTTTTCTGTGTGTATGCTTCTTATGTTTTTCTTTATTTTAAAAATTATTGTGTTTTATGTTTGTTTGCATGTTTATTTTTTGAATAGAAAAAAGCAAAAGGGAATGGAATTGAGTGTGGATCTACAGAATCCACATTATCTCTGTCACCTTTTCTATGCATCTTTACTGCCCTTGCCATTCTATCCATCCCAAAGCTGCTCTCTTGTCCTTATTTCCACTGTCTCTCCTCTCCCCACCTCTGCCGTTGGTATTGTTCCCATCCCCTTCTTCCTCTTACCAGCTCAGTCCTCAAATAATGATGAAGCTCAAAATCAGTCTGGAGTCCATGGGAAGCCTCTCAGTGGAGATAGCGACCCCAGTACAGGCCACAACATAGAGTATCTCCTAGCTGGAAGCAACAGTGATCAAATAGCTTGCTTTTGTAGCCAGATGGGAGATATGAAAATGATCTTTTCACTAATCATGACAGACTTTTTTATAAATAAAAGACAACTCTTATATGAATCTTCGCTTAAGGCTTCATGCAAATGGGAAATTGTTCTTCCACGAACCTCAGTAGTCCCTAATAGAACCAGAGACTATTACATTAGTTACAAGCCTTCTGTGGGCGACTTAGCCAGTGTTCTGTTGTTGTAAATGAGCAAGGCAATTCTTATAAAGGAAAGCATCTGCTTGGAGCTTGCTTACAGTTTCAGAAGTTTCCTCCATTACTATAATGGCAATACACAGGTAGGCTTTTCCATCTGGATCCACAGGCAGCAGAAAGCGAAACTGGGCCTTGCTTGAGCTTTTGAAACTTCAATACCCACCCCCAGAGACATACTTCCTCCAAGGCATACCTACTCCAACAAAGTCACATCTCCTAATCTCTCCTAAGTGGGCTTTTCTCCGATAGTAAAACATTCAAAAATAAGAGTCATAGGGGCCATTCTTATTCAAACTACCACAGTGGCACAGCCAGACGGAGTTGAAATGATGCATACTCAGATGAAATACACTAAGACGTTTGGTGAAAAAAGATTAAAACTGTTTGCAATAGTGTTTATAGAACAATGCCTTCAAGATGTCAGGATTATGCTTTAGCAGTGAGTGGCTGTGTTTGGAGCATTTCTTTCTTCCTCAAGGTTTTGTGCACTGGCATAACTGTACAATGCTCTCCTAAATTCAGTCTTCATGGGTGGCTGTGATTCATGCCATTTAGTGGACCAGAGAGTATATTTAAAAAACTGTTGTTAGGTCCACAGATCAGTCCGCAAAGACCACAACTCACACATGCAATCCTAAAGAGCGTTTATTTCTTAACAAATTTCAGCATATAGAAGTCAACCACACAACACAATAGCTGCAACCCTGAGAGAAGCTTCAAGGCTCCTTTTTAAGCTCGACTAGGGGAATTCAGAGGCAGCAAAGTCATCTCCAGGAAACCGGATTGGATAAGGAAGCAATGGCTACATTAGTTTCAACTTGATTGACTGTAGTATTTGGGGATATGGCCAGCAGACAGAGAGCTGTATCAAAAAGAAAGAGGGGGGGAGGGGCTTTGCAGGATCTACCCTTTTATGATTGGCTAGCCTGACTGGAGAGAGAGGGAGAGATAGAGGGAGGGGGGAAGAGAGAGGGGGGGAAGAGAAAGGGGTGGGGGAGAGAATGAGAGAATGAGGAGGAGGAGGAGGAGGAGGAGGAGGAGGATTGGTTGGCTAGCTCTAGCCTGCCAAGACTTAGCCCACTCTGGGGCTCATTATGGTCAAGTGGCAAACCAAAAGTACATCAAGACTCTGCTCTGCTTTTAAACTACTTCCTTACTGCTATTTGGACTGCTGCCAGGTGACATCTCATTGTCAAGTACAGTCTTCATTTTCTGTGCCAAACAGATTATTTAAAGGACAAATAAACAACTAAAATGTGAATTGCTCTAGAGGATTATCTTTATCATTTTAAACAATGTATATAATATATAGAAGGGATATAAGGCTCATAAAATGTGGCACGGGTTCTATTGTTGAATATTGACTGTATCTTGTGATATGTTTGACTATATCTTGTGATATGTTCAAAATTAAAAGTACTCAGTCAACAAATTTTGGTAGCAGTAAGAAACAATAAATATTTGGTTAAATATTACTACTCGAAGTTGATACCTAACACTGTTTGTTAAGTGTTCTTAAAACTCTTTTTTCAAAGGCTATATATTCTTTACATTCAATAACAAAGTCCCTCATCAGTTTAGTAATTACCTTTTAACAATTGTAGCAGGAACTGCTGGTCAGTGGGTCACAGAATGTTGTGAGCTATTTGATGTGGACACTGGGAATGGAATTTGGGTTCACCAAAAGAATAGGAAGTACTCTTAAGCACTGAGCTCTCTCCAATCCCAGAGAGAAGCATTTTTCTTTTGTCAGTTCATCTGCTTTTAACCTCATGGGCTTCCTTCCTTCCTACTGTACTAACATCAGTGGGGAAAGTGATGAGAAAGTGGATCACCTCTCAAGTAATGACAAAATTAAAGTTTTCTGTGAGTTAATTTGTGGAGTATTTGTTGCAAGCACGAAGAGAAGTGAAATAAGTACATGCTCTTGCTTTAAGAAATCCACTAACAAAATCCATTTGTCAACTATCCACTATGTTTTAAAAATCACTTCTACTGGCTTAAGTATTGCTTCCTTGACTGAAAGAAAATAATAAATTGAAAGCATAATGAGGACAAATGAGTTTAAATGTATATTATTTACTTTGATATTAATTTTACTCATTTTCACACAAAGTAAAACCATACCAAACTAGAGATTACTGGCAAATATTCCTAAATAACTTCTAATTCTGTGGATTTTCATTGGAATATATCTTTTTTTTAAAAAAATCTAATCATGTACCACATAGTTTGTTACTCATATTTTCTATACTAAAAATAAAAGTATAACAATTATATCTAATTAATAATTTAAGATTTTATTGAGATTTAATTTATTTTACTTTATGTAAAAGCTTGTTCTGCCTGCATGCCTTAATATGTGCCATGTGCACACAGTGCCTATGGAGGCTAAAAGGAAGCACAGAATTCTAAGGAACTGGAGTTCCAAATGTTTGCAAGCTGTCTTGTTGGTGACGAGAACTGAACCTCAATCTTCTGGAAGAACAACCAGTGTTCTTAACCACATATCTATCTCCTTAGGAAATTTCATTTATATTTTGATAAAACAAAAAGTTATAAATTCACTGAGAATTATGTTGGGACATTGTCTGTGATTCCAGCTACACATAAAAAGATTTGATATTTGTTTTTGATGCCACCATCTTCCGTTTGCATCTACTTAGCTCTGGACTGGCATAGTGAGCATCTTTCTTTTCCCACACTAATTCCATTACCAAGAAGGGTTACTTATGTTGCCATTCTTGATACCAGTTACAGTTTTGGCTGTCTTGCCACCTTAGTTTATGGCCAACTCTAGTCTACATTTCCTTATTTCTTGCTATTTTACACATACTAGATTCTGTGCTTTTCAGTGCATAAGATTGCCCAAGTTGGCACTCAGGAATAGCCCCTTATCATTTTACAAGTAAGTGTGCTTCATATACCTGTTATTCATCATTTTTAAAAACTCTTGTAAGTTAGGTATTTTTTTTTTCCACAGTAACTTTTCTAAAATATATACGCTGTTCGTTCAAAAATTGTCAGCAATTTCCAAACTTCCATTTCTGTTTGGCTAAAAACATCTTCAAATCTGTGATTCCTAAATCCTTCCATAACTTTAAAGTAGTATTGATTTTGGGATTATGCTTGTATTGTGATTGTTAGATATCCCACTGTTTCATATTGCAATTACTAAGTAATTCGTAGAATCTAATATTCTCAACTTGACCTATATGTACTGTATAATTACTAAAGCAATATTTCTTTGCAGCTCTACTGAAGAACAGTAAGATGGATAAGGCCTGAATTCTCTCTGTTATCACCCCTCGTCTTCCAAAAACTCTTGTTATCAGTAAACATTTAAATTTTTCTTACCATATTTATATTTAGATCAGTATATATGGTAAGCTCTGACATATCAGGGTACCTGTTTATAACCATAAAAAATCCCTCACAGTATGCAACTGCTTTACAGTGTTTCTTACCCCTTCCTAGAGTTATTTAATGCACAAACATATATGTCTATTAGTAAACAAGATTATATATGTAAAATCAAAAGGTTTTAAAAAATAATGATTTAATAGGATAATTAGAAATTGTTGATCATCTCTAGCTTTATACATTATTTAGAAAGAACTTCTGACAATTTCCTAATTTTTTGCACAAGTAACAATTTTAAAAATGCACTTTTGTATTTTAAGTGCCTGTGTGCGTGTGAATATGCATGTGTGTGTGCTTGAGAGAATTTTGCGTGTGTGTGTGTGTGTGTGTGTGTGTGTGTGTGTGTTTGTGTGTGTGGAGAAAGAGGGAGAGACCATACTACTTACTCTTAAGATTCTGTGGAGTCACATGTTGACAACTAGCAACTGAAATTTTGTCTTCTACAACAACCGTGCATACCCTTAACTGCTAAGGAAACTCTCAGGCCTGCAAGAGACATTTGGAGGAGGGGGGGGGGGGAGGGGGAGGAGTAAGAGGAGGAGGAGGGAGAAGAGGGGGAGGAGGAGAAAGAGAAGGAGGAGGAGGAAGGGGAGGAGGAGGGGGAGGAGGGGGGGAGGAGTAGGGGGGGAGGGGGAGGGGAGGAGGAGGAGGAGGGAAGAATCAGAGAAGAAGAAGAACAGCAGCAGCAGCAGGAGGAGGCATTGTTTTCACAAAGGTTTGTTAATTTCTTTTATGGAATCTCTTCAAGAAATAAAGAAATAGAAATCAATATTCTTTTTGTTCATATCCAGAAATATTTTCATTTATATTACAACTTCACCTCTTGGTTTTAATTTTGCTATGTCATTTGGAAGATTAGCTATACTGCATTGAGATGTTCAATATGTTCCTAATAATAGAACAGCAAAAAGCATTCACACACCCATGGATTTTCTTTTATTTCTTTTTATCTTAATTGATGAGCAACAGAGGAATTCTGCCTCCAAGTCACATCACATCACGAAGGTCATTCTAAATCCACGAATTCTACATAAATTTCCTGAGTTTGGTCAGCTTAGAATTCACATTCCCAAATGGCTCTTCAATAGAACCACCAGCTGTCTGTGGGTCAAAATTACCTTGACCCCCTTCACTCATATAATCTCTCCTCCCTCTTCTAGACTGCAACCTAGATCCAGTACTTAGCTGTGGATCTCTGCATCTGCTTCCAAAGATTGCTGGATTAAGGTTCTATACTAATATTTAGAGTGATCATATATTTAATTACAGGGGAAGGCCAGTTCAGGCACCCTATCCACTATTGCTTGGAGTCTTAGCTGGAATTGTCTTTGTGGATTTGGGGTATTTCCCTTCCCACAATGGTTCACTATGCTTTACATCTAAAATCTATTTGTGAGTGATTACATATCATATTTAACTTTCTGCATCTATGTAATCTCACTCTGAATATTTTCTAGTTCCATCGATTTGCCTGCAAAAATCAGATTTTCATTTTTTTTTCTGCTGAGTAGTAATTCATTGTGTAAATGTACCATATTGTTTTTCTTAAAAAAACATTTTTCAGTTCAAGGGCATCTAAGTTGTTTTCAGGTTATGGCTATTACAAATAATGCTGCTATGAATATAGTTGAACAAATGTCCTTGTGGTAAGAATATACATACTTTGGGTATATGCCCAGGAGTAATATTGCTGGATCATTACATAGATTAATTCTTAGTTTTCTGAGAAACCACTATATTGATTTCAAAGTAGCTGTGCAGCTTATATTTAGACTAGCAATGGAAGAGTATTCCCCTTATTTTACATCCTCTATAGCATAGGCTCTCATAGATGTTTTTGACCTTAGCCGTTCTGACAGGTGTAAGATGATATCTCAGGATTATTTTGATTGAAATTTCCCTCACGTAAGGATGTTTAGCAATTATTTAAGTATCTTTTGGCCATTTAAAATTATTTTGTTGACAATTCTTCATTTAGCTCTATACCACATTCTAAAATTTGGTTATTTGGTTATTTTGACCTCTAGTTTGTTTTTAATTCTTTATTTATATTCTATCAATCAGGTTCAGTGTAACTGGATTTATGTTGAGGTCTTTGATCCACCTGGATTTGAGTTTTGTGCATGATCACAGATTTGGTTTTATTTGTGTTCTTCAACATGTCTGTATGCATGTCAATACCAAGCTGTTTATTATTATTATTATTATTATTATTATTATTATTGTTGTTGTTGTTGTTCTATAGTAGAGCTTGAAGTAAGTGAAGCTGGTGTCTCTGGAAGTACTTTTATTGAGAGAATTGTTTTGGCAACCCTGTGTTTTTAATTTTTCCTTATGAAGTTGAGTATTGTTCTTTTGAGGTCAGTGAAAAATTGGGTTGGGATTTTAATGGGGAGTGCATTAAATCTGTATATTGGTTTGGAAAGATTGACACTTTTACGATATTGATTTTGCCTATCAAAGAGCATGAGGCATCTCCATTTTTTGATAGCTTCTTCAATTTATTTCATCAGTGACTTAATGTTCTTGTCGTACATATTTTTCACTTCCTTCATTAGAGTTACTGCAAAATATTTGATGTTATTTGTAGCTATTGTAAAGGATTATGTTTTTCTGATTAATTTTTCAGCTATTTTGTTATTTTTATATAGGTGAGATACTGATTTTCTGAGTTAATCTTGTATCTAGTCACATTGCTTAAGGTGTTTATCAGTTGTAAGAGTCCCTGGTAGAGTTTTTGGAGTCACTCTCCTATACTAAGCTATCATCTGCAAATAGCAATAGTCTGAATTTTCCCTTTTAATTTTTATGTCCTTGTTCTCTTTTTGTCATCTTATTGCTCTAGCTATAACTTCAAGTACTATACTGAATAGATATGCGGAGGGAGAGCGGGCAAAGTTGTCTTGTGCCTGATTTTAGTGGGGCCGACTTGAATTCCTCTCCATTTAGCTTGATGTTGTTTGTCAGCTTGCTGTACATATTGCCTTTATTATGTTTAAGTGTGTTCATTTGGTTCTGGGATTTCTTTTATTTATTTATTTATTTATTTATTTATTTATTTATTTATTTATTTATTTATTTATTTATTTATTTATTTATTTATTTATTTATTTATTTATTGCCTAGAGAGACTTAGGTCTATTTAAGTCGTTTATCTGGTCTTGACTTAATTTTAAAGCGATACCTTTATAGAAAGCTATCCATTTCTTTTAGGTTTTCCAATTTTGTGGAGTACAGGTTTTTGACATATGACCTAATGATTCTCTGGATTTCCTGGGTATCTGTTGTTATGTCCTCCTTTTCATTTATGATTTTGTTAATTTGGATATCCTCTGTCTTTTAGTTAGTTTGGATAAGGGTTTGTCTCTCTTGTTGACTTTCTCAAAGAACCGACTCTTTGCTTCATTGATTCTTTATATAGTTCTGTTTGTTTCAGTGTTATTGATTTTGGCGCAAGTTTAATTATTTCCTGCTTTTTATTCCTCCTGGGTGAGTTTACTTTGTTGTTGTTGTTCTAGAGTTTTCAGATATACTGTTAAATCACTTCTGTGAGATTTCTCCAAATTCCTTATGTAGGCTCTAAGCTCTATGAAATTTCCTCTTAGTACTGCTTTCATTGTGTTCCAGGGAAAATAACATTTGAAAGAGAATTATGTTACTGTGCCACATAGTGTCATTTATGGGTCAACATAACCAAAGATATTATTTTATATTCTCTATGTTAATATTAAAGCCAGTCTTATTGTCATGAGCAAATTTATTATTCTCCTATCATAATTTTAGCCACTTTCACTAACTATGGATATTTTACTAAGCAACTAATCTGAAGGTTAACTTGAAATATACTTAAATACTTCACTGCTTTTATTCCACATCTCTACATAGCATGAAAAGTGGGTATCATTACCTATGAAAAACATAGACATTCTGCATTGAAATAATAAATAGTGTTCTTTCTCTTTATAACATTCTTAAATATTTTGGAAAGATTTATACTTAAAGACTAAGATATACAAACACACTGTCGACTATTATAACTGGTCTGTAGGGTATAAATACTTATCCTTATGTTTACATGAATATTGTGAGGTAGAATGTCTATAATAAATTTTCTTGCCGTAAACACTTTTTTGTCATTCTGAAGCCCTAAATAACAATTGGAATAACAGAGAGCTAAAAATATATACATCTTCATTTAGCCCACTTGCATAGCTTGATCGCTCCTGTGACAACTCATTTATTACACTTAGAAACTAATTCAAATATTATTTTAAGTTTAACATTTCAGGGCCTGTTGACACAAAACATGTCTTAACCTGATTTTATTCTTTAGGCTCTCAAAAGTCCATCCCAAACTGTTGATCTTTAGAAGTAGGCATTTAAATTTTCTACTTTCCAGTTACAAATTTAACCAGTCACAATGACATACTGTGACTACTGTCTTAAGAAGTTGCACAATTCCATACACATCTGTACAGAATAGTCTCCAGGTCACCTGAGAAAGCTAAGCAGACCATAAAAACTTCTTTGTTTAATGTGAAGATTTCCTGCATAACAATTCTGTGCACTACTTCTTCTCCTGCCAATTGAAAATTCGAGAGTCAAGATTGTTCTTCCAGTATACTACCTATAAAAAGTCAGATCACAATGTTCTGCATATATTTTTTTCAGGAAATATTTGACTAGAATCTTCAAAATCTTCATAATGTAAAGGGAGTATCGTATTTGAGGGAAGGAGATTCGGAAAGAAATTTTATTACTGTGTCTTGTTACTACCAATGATGGTAAATCTCTCTATCTGATTACAACACTAAGTCTCTAGTTCTGAAATCAACAGCAGTTTTGATGGATAGTAGATTACAATAAAGGATTGGAGAGCTAGGCTGTAAGCTCTGTCTAAAGTGCAAGTATCATCACAAGATGGTGAAAGGTCTAAGCCTTGTTCTCTCAGTCACTGGACGGTTTTGTGCAACCAGCATTTGTATGGACCACTCTGTGGAGCTGTGTACATCATTATTTGTCTTCTTTCTAGACTCTACCTCTTATCCTTTGCTTTTCTAAAATAGTTACCAAGATTCCAAAAATTGGAACACAAAATATTATCCAGAATAAAATAAATAAAACTATTTCTTCAGAAACAATGATTTGTTTCTTTATCTCTGATTTTGAAAAAAAATAACATAGGCAAATGTTTCCTAAGAATGAGACAAATGATTTTGTGTGTACTTTACAGAGACTAAGTGACTATCCTCTATATTCTGGGGTTCTTTGACTTAATCAGTCATTATTTATATTAACACCAATATAATTTAGACTGTATCATTTCCCAGCACTGCCACATGTAGCTCTTATTTATTTAATATTGTTATTAATAGGAAGTGCCCCAATACTTTATCTGTTGCATAGATATTATTATTCATTTCTATAACTTTGCATGCATTTATGTTCAAAAGGTTCTGAAGGTGCAAGCACATGTTTAAATTAAATTAGGAATTAACTTCAGGCACCATCCCCGGTCTTTTTTTTTTTTTTTTTTTTTTTTTTTTGAGGCAAAGCTTTTAACTAACACTAAAGCTCACTAGCAGGCTAAACAGGCAGGGATTTTTTTCTTTCCCAGTTTCTTCATACTACAGGTACACACAACAGCATCAGGCAGACTCGCGTCCTCATGATTGAGTGGCAAGCATTTTTACTGATTGAGCTTTCTTTCCAGACCACTACAACTGACCTTAAATTTTTAAGGTCAAATTTAACATTTTCTGTTTTGCTGAGGGAATTCCATAACGTTTATGGTTTATCACTGAATAGGTCTGCCAGTGTATTCCTTTGTGTATTCAAGCTATTCTTGGCTAAATTTTGACCTGAAGGAAATCACAGCCTGCTTTGTCATTTAAGTCCATGTTTCCTGAAATGTGGATTTAGATAAATGCCTTGTACTTGTAATGTTTGGATCCATAATTTATTTAACAGAATTTTGTCTAAGAATGTATTTTCTCCCAACCACCTGCTTCCATGGGAATCACAGTGGCATCTTGTCACTGTCACTGGCAAGAGGGTGATATGTAAACACTGTGATATGGAAACGTTTCAAAGAATAATTTTCTCACACTCTGCATATTTAATCTAAAAAGTCTGATGCAACCTGGAATTTTAAATTCAATAAAATCAGAGATATCTCTCATACTGATGAGAAAATTCTTCACCATGTTTCAGCCTTCCTAGCAAATGCATCTTTCCCTTTGACTATATTTAAGTGATCTAACTGTAAAGAAAGTAAGTACAAAAAATTTAAAGACATCTCTTTAGATCACACGTATATTTGTATAATATACAAATTCAGGACATAGGTCAAGTTTTAAAAATTGCAACTAATTATTATTTGACACAGAAGTTAGGTTAAGTCGTGTTTCTGTTTTAACCACTTTTCCTTTTCATGTTCCACAGAGCCAGTTTGACTCAATCTTGTCTTACTTAAACTTTTTTTTTCACACATTGCTTGTATTCTCTGCTTCTCTGCTTCTTTTGTCCTTTTATGAAATGCTCGAATTCTTTTGACATTCATAAGCTCTATTAACAATAATTGAAGTTAATTCACAATGTATTGTAACATTCATGTGTGCCTCAAAGGAAAGTCTGGGAATATCCTTGCATTATTGTATCCACTGTAACTCAAAGAACCATGTTCTTCAGGAGCAGCTTGAAAGTGAAAGGTCCCAAGGTTGACACTAAACAATCTACTGCTCAACAGACAAGTGTCACTCTCTGTGCCATGAGTATTCTGGATGAGGACAGACTTTCTTAACACTTGATCTCTGTTAAAATTTGACATGACATTTCTCATTTTTGAGTGTCACTCACCTGACTCTGACTTTTATTATGCTGTGGAGAGGGCATTCAACTCATCTTCTGCCATTCACAGATTTTTTAGAGGAAATCACAAGCAATCTGTGAGAGGAATGCATTCCTGATGGGCTTTTTTATTTTGTGAAAGTTGAACATCAAATTGCTAAGATAATATCAATTTTTGTAAGTCATCAAGAATATTGAACACTAATATGAATATTTTGTTCTAGTATAGTTAAAAAATAAAAATTGTATATATTCAACTTGCCATGAAATAACCTTGCTATACATAGTGGAAATGTATTGTTTTCATTGTCAGTAAAAAGTTGATTGGCTTATAGCTAGGCAGGAGTTTTGGAGCAGAGAGAATGCCATAAGAAAGAAAGGCAGAGTGTTGGGAATTGGTAGCAGATTCAGAGAGAAGCAAGATAAATTTGCCCTGTTGAAAGAAGTTAGAGCCATGTGGGGAGGGGATAAGAAATATGGGTTAATTTAAAATGTAACCAGCCTGAACTATCAGCTGATTATTTATAATTACTAAGAAATCTATGAATGGTTACTTGGCAGTGGCTGTTGGAAAATGGAAATTCTGCCTGTCAGGAGCTGGTTCATTAGCCAAGATTCAACTAAAGTTCAGTATTCAACTCAAATTCAGAATTCCCTCCTTCATTTTTAAGATTAAAACAGCATTCTTTAGATTAAGACAGTTCTCAGAAAAACACACTGACCTTTGTACCCAGCACATATTCAGATACATTCTTGGTTCATAACTGCCTAACCATAAGCCAAGTTTCAGCTTTAAGCCCCCTCACTAACCCTCCCTTCTTCATCACCTGCAGCACTGCAGAAGCATATATGAGCAGCCTAGAAAAAATAAAGATTGGCAACTCGATCAGCATTTTCCGACTAGTGGTCCTTCTTTGTGTCTATTATCCTTCCATTCCCTCCTTACAGGTGACCAGGACACCATTGAAGTCCCGTGGGTCAGGACATCTGCCTACATTCAATATGTATGTACTTTTTATATACCTATGAGTTAGGTATTGTTTATGATAATCATCTCAATTATTATGTCTATCACTTTATTGTGATATCACTATTGTGAGAAACATAATATTAACTAAATAGATACACAGAAAATTAACTAATCTGCTCTCATAGGAGTGCATAGAGTCTGAATAGACAACTAGGGAGCTTGCATGGGACTGACTGACGTAGGTAGGTCTCCTATTATATGTGACAGTTGTGTAACTTGGTCTTCCAGTGGGACTCTTAACAATAATAATAGGGACCTCCATGACTTTTTTTGCTAGCTTTGGAAACCAAACTCTTCATGCTAAATTGCCTAGCCCAGCCTTAATGTGTGGGGCGGTACTTAGTTTTACTGCAATTTGATATGCCACGTTTTGTTGTTATCTATGGGAAGTTGCCTTTTTCTGAATAGAAATTGAGGAGGCATGGATTTAAGGGGAAGAAGGGAGCTGTTTGGGAAAACTAGGAGGAGAGGCAAAAAATCTACAGTCAGGATGTTAAATAAATAAATATTTTAAAAATTACTATGTGTGCAACAATAAATGTTGTCTAATATGGACCATTATTTTTCACATGCGAATCTTAAACACCTTACTATATATGTCTGTTCATGATCATTTGTTTGGCAGTGTAGTAATAGCAATTACAGTCCTTTGTAAAAGAAGTAGAGGTAAGTACTTAAAGGCAGCTTTATTTTCATTATTTGACTTTCTGATTACAATTAAACATATATAATTGAAATTCTATTAAAATGAAAAGCTTTGATATATTTTCTAAAACTATGATTATTTTAAATGCACTTGTAACTGGCTATGATTATATAAGATCCCTCTTCTTCAATGTGTTTCTCAACCCACAAATTTGGCAACATAGATTTCGTGCTAATTTCACTTTTGACACTAATCTGCACACTCTTGTACTATTAATTCAAAATCAATTGGTCTTAGGCTTGGAATCTATAAAAAAAAGGCTTATCAAGAAATTATACATACCACATCATAATTTTATATCTGCTAAATGATACATAACAGGTATTATACAACATTGGCCTTTATCTTTAGGAGGTGAAACTCCATCTCAAGAATGAGTTGTTGTACAAGTTCACTTTGCTGTTCAAAGGAATTTAGAGAGTGGTCATGCTCGTTATAATTCATTGAAGTCATCCTTGTCTTGTCTATTACAGCTTGGATTTTTGTTTCTTGAGGTTGTCAAGACTCATGTGCCAAAATGTACTTCTCCCATTGCAGCTGCAATGAACCAGAACTTTGTAACGAAGAAAATACGAATAATTCTGTGTGATTTCTTGTTTGATGAACCAAAAATGAGGTATCATTCCACATTTATATCTGACTGTAGTATTCTTGGATCATATTTCCAGAAGATTCTAGAATATCACCATGGAGCAGCTGTTACATATTTTTTATCTGCAAATGGCAACTGAATATACCAACATTTTGGGTATCAATCTGTAGACATATTTTGTTAAAGATATTTTGAAATTATGGATTTCAAAAATAGATTTAATGCGCAAGATTATGAGGCTGGAAAAATCACAGAAAGCTTAATAACCTCTTTTTCAGGAACATTTTTTTTTTTGCATAGTAAGCATTCCAAAACTTAGCAGCACCAGACAACTACTATGGGTAAGTTCTATAAGCAGGTAGTTTGAGGTATTCTTTTTACTTATCACTGCAATGGAGCATCTAGAAAAAGCATTTAAGGAAAGACATTTATTTTTGGCTCAATGTTCAGTAATACACTCTATCATGTAGAAAGAGGCATAGTGATTGTTGAGACCATGTTGCAAAACCTTTTAAACTTTAGTGAACAAAGAAATAGAAAGTTAGATCAGAGATGGACAGGCTATATCTCTCAAGACCTATCCAAGTGAGCGACTCCTTCCACGTATTCGCCAACTCCTAAATGTTCTTCAGCTTCCCAAAACAGTGTGTACTGTGTGTTCAGATTCATGTGCTGGGGAGGAAGGGGGTCATTTAATTTTTTTTTTAAATTACAAACTGATCTATTGATCAGGTTCTTACACCTTAAAATTTAAATTAGCATATATATATACAATATGAATGTATGTGTATATATCTATATATACATGTGTGTGTGTGTGTTTGTCGTGTGTGTGTGCATGTATGTATTGTCACAAAGCACTTTCACATCTTGGGAGGCTGGATCATGTCTCCCAGACTCTGTACTTCTTCTTCTGTGTTTCATTTAATATTTAAATGTGAAGTTTAGAGAACTGAATTGTAATGAGTAATTATTTTGATAGTCTAGCCTATGATAACTCTTATAGTTATAAGTATCTGGGACTGAATGTTGTCAGTTTAAGTTACTTATTAATTGTAACTTTGAATCAAATGATTAACAATGTATGTTTGTGTGGTGTCTTTCTCCATTTCATAAATAATTTTCAAGGAGACTACTCTATTTATTTGCAGAATGAAAGTAAACTTCATTGCTGACCACGTGCCATAGGCAAATTCATGACTAGAAAGGGATTAGATTTCACTTTCTATGGGAGGGGGATCAATAAAGGAAACCACCATAATCATTGTAATGAGAACACTGCCTTCCTCAGCACAGTGATTGAGAGTTGTGCTATGAAGATCCGAGAGTTAGAAAATTAATGAGTGATGATATAGAACAGAGTGGAGCATTTTCATAACAATAGCACCTTCTAAATACTTTGATTTGTTCTTGTTTTCTTTTTTATTTAATATTTACTGAATTTTCTGTGATGTTTTAAAATGTCAGTGCCTTGTTTATGTCACAATAGTAATAATTACAACATACTTTTTCTAATGTTGATTTTTAGAATTTAATAGCCAAATATATGATATATGAAATGCTTGATAAAGTGCCTGCAGCGTGTTAAGAACAAATGTACATTGTGCTTATTTTGGTACAAAGTTAAATATGTCTTTTCTTATTGCTTTATGATTGTCCTATGATAAATGAAGTGAATATGAAGCTTGTAAAATACTGTGACTTGAATTTTGTATAGATAGTCCTATTGATACTAAAGTTATTCTAAATGTAATACATAAACCATAAAGTTACAAATTATTAGGCTTAGTATATTTTTTGATGAATTATCATATTTACATTTAAACTTAAAAGTATGTTCTATATTTTATACTATCATGTTATTAGAAACTGCTTCAAAATATTTGTTATAATTGTCTGCAGTGGATGTGCCATGCTGAGCTCACCAACCTTGGGATTTTTTGCCCTTTTGAGGGAGGGAATGGGTGGATGGGGAGGGGCGAGGCTGAAGGCTAACTGGGAGGGATTGGAAGGAGGGAAGGGACAGGGGAATACATAGATAAAAATATCATTTTTAAATAAAAATTATATATATATAACAATTAGCACTGAGGAATACTCAAGTATTTTTTTAAAAGTTTCATGCCTGCAGTTCTGTGTTCAGTAAAAATCATTGAGATTTATTTTTATAGATAGTGCTACATCACTTCCAAAACAAAGTGTTTTTTCCTGTTTTATAGAATTATAGTGCCATTTTCAGTTGTAATTTGTAATTGTTCTTCTTTCATTGAGAATGTTTGTCCCAAGTTAGTATGTACCATAAGCTAAAAAGAAGGAAATTAACTGAATTATATATTTTTTAAGTCTATGTATTCTCTATGTATACACATGTTTGTGCATATGAGTATAGAGGCCCATAGTCAGTATCAGATGCTTTCCATTGTCTTCTACTCTACATTTTGTTTATTTATTACTCATTTATTTATGTATTGAGAAACAAGTTCCCTCACTTAATCAATAGCTAAAAATTAAGGTAGGCTGCCTGGAAAATGAAATCCAAATGATATATGCTTTTCATTCCACAACACCATGGGAATTCACATATTTCTAGGACATGGGTGCTGGATATCTGAATCAAATACTCAATCTCCTTTGCAAGCACTATATTGGGAATCTAGTAACCCTCCAAAAACAGTACTTAAAACAAACTTGCATGTGTGTGTGTGTGTGTGTGTGTGTGTGTGTGTGTGTGTGTGTGTGTGTGTGTGTGTGTGTGTGTGTTTGTATATGTGTGTCTTATTCTGTGCTTATGGAAGTAAGAAAAAGTAACTGGAAGGATTTGGTTATCTCATTTTACTGTGTGTTTCCTGGGGATTGAATTGAAGTTATCAGGAGTGACAAGCACCATTACTGACCCATCTCATTGTACCTCAAGAAAATATTTTGAATAAAGGTTTTACACAATGAAGCTAGCAAATTCTATTCTCTCTTTAATTGGAAATAATTTTGGCTAGTAAAAGATTAGGTCAGAATTTCAAGCTATCTTGTTATTTGTCTATATCGAAATGACAACATTCCAATCTGTTTCATGGTCCTCTTTGCTATTGCCTCATGTTTTCTCTCCTCATACATCATGATGATGATATGTGGATGGGGGTACACATGAATCATTAAATCATGTGTGAAACCTACAGAGTATCTTACTAGCAGTTAGAAGTCCATATATTATTGCCCAACACCTTATAAAATATTGCATAGGAGTGTATATTTGAAGATAAAAATCTAACTCAGCTCAGCAGTTAAAAGAATTTTTTCCTCTCTCTGAGGATCCTGGTTCAGTTTTCATCACCTACATTTTAGCTCATAACTCTTGGTAATTCCAGTTCCAGGATCCATGACTTCTTTTTTAGTAAGCACCATGAAAACTCAAATACAAACATTCAAGAAAGACAGTCTCACATATAAAGTAAAACACAAATAAAAAATAAAGAGAATACAAAATGAGATAAAAGGAAAAGCTAAAATAGAAACTGATTAAAGAGTCAAGCAAATATGTTCACCAGATTTTGATAATTATTTTATAGATACTCTTTCCCAAAGCACAAGCAGCCCAAAATACTGCCACACATGGGAACAGGTTAAAAATCTAGAAAAGTTACAGCAGTGGTAATACCTCCTGCCACACAAACAGGGTATGTGAGGTCTCTTAATTCAGAGTACACACATGTAACCTTAGCTTGACCTTACTGCCATTTCATATTCGTTACTCTGGCACAATAGTGCATTTAATACAATTACCACCAAACCTTTTTCTATCTGAATTATGAAAAGTAATATATTTACTATGCTCATGGGATAACATTTATACAATATTTGAATCATCAATATTATTAAAAAAATCTTACTGATGAAAGAGAAAATGAAACAATTTAGTATGGAATAGTAAAAGTTTCTTAGGGTTTTATTTTTTCCTGAATCCTGTATTTGTAGTGTATTATTATTTTTGTGCATTTAAAAATCAAAATAGCCTTTTTCTTATTAAACTTTTAATCTGCCACTAAGAAGAAACTTCTGTTTCTGTCAGGCAGGAATTCAATAGTAATTCCCCAGCTTGGGAGCAGTTTTCAATATTATCAGGAAATCAGTTAATCCTTAACAAGATGCTCTCTGTACATTAGAGACTTAGAAATAGTCATTTTTGAAGTCATTTAGAGATACAGAAACTTTTTGTCATCATTGTGTATTCATGCATTCTGAATCTTTCCATATTCTCGGTGTTTCTTTCTGTGTTTTGTCCCAACTATTTATAAACTTTATATTGTAAAGATAACCAGAGAGAACTGACATTGTTAAAACTGTATGACCTCTATAAAAGACCAAATTTTCAAACTAAGCATGGTAGAATCCCAGCATCTTTCACCGGAGAAAGAAAGGCTCCTTTGTGAGTTCGAGTGCAGTGTGGTAAGCACAGTGAGTTCCAGAAAAGCAAGAGAGATGTAGTAAAATGAGAAGAGAGTAGCAATTTATGTAATATGTGAGAAGAAAATAAATAAACATATGGCTATGAAATACTGCATTTTGATCATCCATAGGCAAACAGAAGCTATAATAGTGTAATGTGAAGCAGATTAGTTACCAAGTTATATTTCTATATGGAGAGAATAATTTGGCAAATATAAAAAAATCAGGTTATATTTATACTGCTTTCTTTTATTTGAAATCATTTCTAAAAACATTAAGAAAAGATCAGCATGTGATTGAAAAGGGTCTTCAATTGTCAATTGCTTGTCATATTTGCGGGAACAGAATGACATTGCCAAGTCCTAGGATAGGATGTCTAAATGCAATTCCATTAAAGACTTCCTCAGTCATCATTCTCTCAAGCCAGGTGCAAAAGGGCAAAGTCCCATTTTTTTAAAAGGAATTTTTTAATTATTGCATATGCCCTTTAAATCAGAAAAAGACAATCACCTTTTCCACTCATAGGGTAATTGTGTTCAATGTCTACAGAGGACACTAAGCTTCAGTGGTTTCAACTGATACATAGACAAGGTTTTCTGCTGTTGAATAATGCTCTTATTTTGGATGTGTCAAGGCCAAAATAGCATCCTTAATTTAAACATATAGCAAGTCAACAGTTTATTTTCATTTTAAATGAGAGTTACTAAATTGAAGACCTTCTCTATAATAAAACTGTTAAAACAAATTGACAGTCAATATTACTAAACTTTAACTTGATTAAGCCTGCTCTTAGCAATTGCACTGCTGCATTATGTATGATCCTTGGTTATCCAATGAAATAAAAAGACTAGAGTGTTCACTTGGGTGAAATTTAGTTTCATATTGAATGTTACAGTGTAATGGTGTTATTTGAAGACAGTATATTCCACTTGCATTAGGTATCAATGTATTAATTGTATTAAAATGTCATTAAATATGAGTATGTTTGTATTAATTTAAAGAGAAAAAATAAATGTTTTTATTAGGAATTAGAGATCTTCATGTAATGAGTAGGTTAATAGTATTAATCCTATTGATTATTGGTATGTAAATTTCTGAACAGTAGTATGATATTTTTCTTTATTTTCTCTGTTTAATTTATAGCTTTATATGTTTCTCAAGGAAACTTCTTAATACATCATTGTGATTATTGATTCCTAAATGTCCTGAAACTAAAACAATTATCCAACCACATCTTTAACTGATCAAATTACAAACGTATTCCACCATGGAAAACACAAATTATAACTTTAAATATTCAAATAAAAAATAATTATTTCCTGCTTGGTTTGGATAAATTTACCTTTTAAGTGATGAGCCCAGAAACCTAGGGTTATAGTTTATTAATATTAACTTACAGTAACAGAACGCAAACAAGAATGTAAATCCTTTTAAAATGCTATAGTAAAGTCTGGTGGGATAAGAATTTTCTTGCATTGTGTATATGTACCACAGTTTGTTAATCCATTCTTCACTCGAGGGACATCTAGGTTTTTTCCAGGTTCTTGCAAATAATGCTGCTGTGAACATAGTTGAACTAATGCCTTTGGGGTATGAATGTGCATCCTTTGGGAATATGCCCAATAGTAGTATTGCTGGATCCTTCGGAAGATTGACTCTCAGTTTTCTGAGGAAACACCATACTGCATTCCAGAGTGGCTGTACAAGTTTACACTCCCACCAACAGTGGAGGAGTGTTCCATTTGTTCTGCGTCTTCTTCATCATAAGCTGTCATTTATGTTTTTTACCTTAGCCATTCTGACAGGTGTAAGATGGTACCTCCAAGCTGCATTTCTTTGATGGCTAAAGATCTTGAGCAAATTTTAAGTGTCTTTCAGCCATTTGAAATTCTTCTGCTCAGAATTCCCCTTTTAGCTTTTAACCACGGCAACTTCTATAAAGAAAAAAAAAAAACATTTAATTAGGGTGGCTAACATTTTCAGAGGTTCACTCCATTATGTCTATGGTTGGATACAGGGGCATGCAAACAAACAGGTTTCTAGCTACATGATCAGGTAAGAGAACGTGCGCTTTCTCACTGAGTGTGGCTTGAGCATATGTAAGACTTCAAAGCCTACCAAAATGTGATGCAATTTCTCCAACAAGACCATACCTACTCCAATAAGGTCACACCTCCTCATAGTGATATATATGCCTTTTGGTATAAAGTTTTGTTCAAACCACCAAAGTCATGATTCAAATAAAATATCACCTTAGGTAAAATAATTGCTTCCTATCAAAGAAGACAAGAAACACAAAGCTGCATATTTTTATGATATATTGGAGGCAGTTTGTTTTATTATTATTTATTTTTCCTACATATTAGTTAACTTGGGGAATACAAAACTTTTTTTTTCTAACAATAGCAAATATGTGAGGTGAATATTTGAATGTATACTTTATTTTGCTTCAAATTTTTGATTTGTAGAGAAAAGTTTTTTGTATTAACTTTTTTGTCTTTTGATATTTTTGATTTGTCTATAGTTTTTGTTAGCCTAAGAAATTCTTCTTCAAATATCTAGTTAGTTTTAAATTAATTGACATACTTTTAAACAGAAAAGTAAAAACAAATGCTTAATAAATTATCAGCATTGCCTGTTTCTGTTATTCTTTGTTTTCCATGGGTTTCTTCTGTTTCTCCTACTACAGCCAGATAATGCCTTGATTTATGCAAATTGAATTATGAATAGATTGATTTGGTTTGAACGCATTTAATAATTGTCTACCAAGACGCAAAAGTAAAAAAAAAAACATAATACAAATGTAAATTTATAAATGTATTATATATTTTATTTAAAAATGATATGCTATGGAGAGAAAGGGTCAGAGAGACAGCAACAGAGAGAGACAGAGTTAAAAGTAGGGTAGCCCAGATTATTTGTACCATGATCTACTAAATATGTATCTATGTTCTTATAGGGGGCATTTTATATCTAGAGAACTTAAGTCAAAAGAAGTAGCAGGAACTATTCCAAAGTGCTCACCTTCAGTGATTTATTATTTGTTTAGGGTGTATTTTTATAAACAAGGTCTATACTCCACAAACTTTGATCTATGTAGGTGAGGATGACCTTGACCTCAGAAACATATTACCTTAGCTTCATAAATTCTGAGAAATGAGAGACTCAAAGCATGTTCGTCTAATTTGAAAATATGCAAAATGTGATTGTGAATGGTTAACAAAAGTTAATTGCCTTGAGGAAAGAATATATGGATAGTGGAAATGAGGAATCGGTGCACAGTGCTCACTATAAGATCCTTTAAGTCATGAATCTTAACATTCTCAGCCATTCGTATCAGGATGTAATTAGTAAGAAAGGAATAGCAGTTTTGAGCAAAATAGTGGGAGTTGGCGCTACCTAAGGGAGAGTGGATGTGAAAATAAAAATATTGAACAGCATGCACACGTTAAGTAACAAAAAAAAATAAATTTGTTCAATTAAAAGAACAAGAATTGTGTGACCAATCAGGCCAGCCTCCAGGTCTTGGCAATTTATACCCCCAACCTCATTACAACCTAACCTTCAGACAAGCAAACAGAACTCTTGCTAAAAACCCCTGCCCACCACCACCCCTCATTGGACCATTTAACATATAAGGCTCACTCCATCACCCAAAACATTTTGTCTAGTAGGGACCTTATCTGCTTTCTGAGAAACAGACTCCAATTGAACTGATTTTGACAACTGCTCCAGTTTTACAAAGGACACCTGTTGAAATGGGGTATCTTGGTCCCGGGTGGCCAGAGGCCCAGACTCACAGACCTGCTGCACCAGACCCCTTAGCAGCTGCTGCTGCTGCTGTGGCCCCCAGAAATGACTCAGGTGCTTATATTAACTTCATGCTGTTTGGCCTATGGCTCAGACACATTTCTAGCTTGCTCTTACATCTTAAATCAACCCATTTCTATTAATCTGTCTGCCATGTGGCCCGTGGCTCACCTGTGTTCCTTGCATGTTGCTCCTTGGGCAGCTTGCTTGATCTGCCTGACTCCGCTGCTTCTCCTACCTATGCTCTGATTTCTCCTCCTGCTTCTTCTATGGTGCTTGTCATGGCCCAAAACAGCTCCTTTATTTAAAGACTGATATTCACAGCATACAGAAAGGCATTCCCATATCAGGTACCTACTGGAACCAAGAAGAGCTTCAAGAGCTGCTCCATGAAATATAGCATAGACTATGGGAGGAAGAGATGGTTAGATACCAGCACAAAAGTACATTCAACAACATAAAAAAAAAAATGACACTACCAGAAAAATGAAATAGAAGCCATAAAGAAGGCAGAAACCAAAGTAATACTGAAAATTCAAATCTGAACATATGAAAAGGGACTGCAGATGTAAGCCTAACCGACAAAGGATAAGGGATGGAAGAGAGACTCTCTGTGGAAGGAAATATAGAGGGATAGATAAGTTTGTCAAAAAAAAAATACTCTAAAGCCAAAATAAGTCATAACACAAGATGTCCAGGAAATCTGCGACACTAAGAATAATAGAAATAGAAGAAGTAGAATAATGCCAGTTCAAATAGACAGAAAATATATTCACCAAAACCACAAATGAAAACTTTGCCAATCTAAAGAAGGAAATGCATATGAAGATATAAGAAGCTGACGCTGCATCAAACACAGTAGAACACCCCCAAAATTCTGCTCCCCACATAATAATCAGAAACACTAAACATATAGATTTTAAAAAAGAATATTAAAAGCCGCAAAAATAAGGCCACGTAACTTATACCGGCATACTCATTAGATAGAACCTATCTTCTCAATGGGGACAATAAAGGTTAGAAGGTCCTAGACAGATGTTATGCAAACACTAGGAAACCATAGTTAAGACCCTAGACTATTATATCCCCAAAAAATTCTTAATCACCATAGAATGAGTTAATAAGATATTTCATAAAAAGTCAGGCTTAAGAAATATCTATCCATAAATCCAACACTACAGAGAGCACTTGAAGGTAAACTCTAACCTAACAAAGCTAGATGCACCAAAGAAAAGCACAAGTGACTGATAAAGCCAGAACAAGAATTCTCAAAGAACAGAAACACCCACCCACCCACCCACTCACACACACACACACACACACACACACACACAAACACATACACAAACACATACACACAAAGAGAGAGAAAGACAGAAATAAAGGAATTAATAATAATCACTGGTCATTAATATCTCTTAATATCAATAGACTTAATTCCTCTATAAAAAGACAGAGAATATATATGAAAACTGAATCTATCCTTTTGCTGCATACAAGAAACAAATACAAAAACAATAACAAAAAAATAGACATTACCTAAAAATTAAGGGTTGGAGAAAAGTTTTCCAATCAAATGGACTCAAGATACAAGCTAGTGTAGCTATCCTAATATCTAACAAAATAACATTTCAACTAATATCAATTTTGAAAGGTTTGGAATGTCATTAAATATTCAGCTCAGAAAGTATCCATCAAGATGAAATTTCAATCCTGAACATTTGTGCTCCAAATTCAAGGGCAACTACATATGTAAAAGAAGTATTACTAAAGCATAATTGCACACCAAAATTCACACACTAGTGGTGGGAGACTTCAACACCTATATATCACCAGTGTACATGTTTGTCAGACAGAAACTTAACAAATAAATATCTCCACTATAGGGATCTAAAGATATAAGTCTCAAATGGACTTAATAGACATACACAGAAATTTTCGACCAAATTAACAAAGAAATATATCTTCTTCTCAGAACCCTATGGAACCATCTATAAAATTGAAGACATATTTGTTTATTAGTCAAATATTAATAGATAAAAATAAATGAAACTGAGACCTTACATCCTATTGGGCCACCTTAGCCAAAGTTAGAGTTCACCAACTACACAAACTACAGAAATACTAGAAACTCATGGAAAATGAATAACTCTCAGAAAAACCAAATCTGGTCATGGAATAAATAAATAAAAACTTCTTGGGATTCAGTTCTAGCTGGAGCTCTGAAGAACTCACTGAATCAAGAATAGTCACTGGAGATACATGGGGAAGAGAAGTTAGGTCCTCCAAGGGTATGCAACTCTTGACTGGCATGGGTAGTATGTGGAACCTGGAGGGATGAAATCAGACTGTGTTCCTGTGCATGGGCTGGCACCTTGGAGACCATTCCCTGCAGAGGAACAGCTAACCCACTCTTGACTTTGGGGTGAGGAAATTGGACTTGCCTGGAGGGAGTGGATATACCACACTGAGCTGACCCACCTTGGGACTTCGTGCCTTATTGGGGAGGGTATGAGTGGATGGAGAGGGGGGAGGCTGAGGGCTGACTGGAAGGGACTAGAAGAAGGGAAGGGAGGGGGAGCAGGGTGATACATGGATAAAAATGTCATTTATTTTATTAAAAGATAATAAAATGAAGGAAGAAAAAGAAAGTGAATCCAAAATGTACCTAAACTTATGGGACACAATGAAAGCAGTACTAAAACTAAAAGTTCATAATATTAATTGCCTACATAAAGAATTTGGAGAAATTTTACACATGTGATTTAAAAGCATACCTGAAGCTTCAGAACAAGAAGTAGCAAAAAAGGTAGTAAATAATTAAATTTATGGTCAAAATCAATAAAACTGCAACAAAAAGAATAATACAAAGAATCAATGAAACAAAGGATTTGTTCTTTGAGAAAATCCAACAGAGAGATAAACCCTTATCCAAACAAATCAAAAGGAATAAAGAGAATAGCAAAATCAGAAATGAAAAGAGAGATATAACAACAGACACAGTGAAAATACAGAGGATTATTAGGTCATATTTCAAAAACCTGTATTTCACAAAATAGGAAAACCCTAAAAGAAATGGATAGCTTTCTGGATAGTTACTACTTATGAAATTTAAATCAAGACCAGCTAAATGACTTGAATAGACCTTTAACCTCTAAGGAAAAAGAAGAAATTATTAAAAGTTTCCCAACCAAAAAGAAGCCCAGGGCCAGATGGTTTTAGTGCAGAATTCTAGCAAAATTATAAAAAAAAATAATACCAATACTCCTCAACTTTTTCCACACAATAGCAATCGAAGGAAGTGTCAAACACTTTTTACTAGGCTATAGTTACCATGATGTGCAATCCACACAAAGACACCACAAAGAAAGAGAATTATGAACCAATATTCCTTATGAACACTCATGCAAATATTCTCAAATAAATATTGGCAAAACAAATACAAGAACATATAAAAATATCATTCAGCATGGTAATGTAGGCACCATCCCAGAGATGGTTCAATATAAGAATACCCATGAATGTCATTCAACACATAAACAACCTGAAAGTAAATAACCACATGATCATCTCATTAGAAGCTAAAAAAGAACAAAAACAAAAACAAAAAACCTTTGACAAAATCCAACACTTCATGACAAAGGTTTTGATAGGATCAGGTATACAAGAAACATACCAAAACATAGTAAATCCAATATACAGCAAGTCCACAGCCAACATCAAACAAAATAGAGAAACTCAAAGCTATCCCACTAAAGTCATGAACAAGACAAGGCTGTTAACACTCATATCTATTCAATAAAGTCCTCAAAGTTCTATCTAGAGCAATAAGACAACTGAAGGACATATAGAGAATACAAATAGGAAAGAATTTAAACTGTCACTTTTTATAGATTGTATAATAGTATACATAAACGACTCTGAAATTCAACCAAGGAGATCCTACAGCTGATAAACACCTTCATTCAGCAATGTGGCAGGATACAAGATTTAAAAAAAAAAATCAGTATCTCTCATAAACACAAATTATAAAAGGTCTTAAAAAGAAATCAGGGAGATATCATCATTTATAATGGCTGCAAATAATAACATATATCTTGGGGAAACTCTAACCTAAGAACTGAAAGACCTGAATGACAAGAACTTTAAGTCACTGAAGAAGATATAAGAAAATGGAAAATCTCCTGTGCAGTTGAATAGGTAGGATCAACAAAGTAAAAACTGCAATCTTACCAAAGGCAATCTACAGATTCAATGCAATCCACATCAATATCCCAACATAATTTTCCACACCCTTGAAAGAACAAAAGTCAACTTAAAACACACACACACACACACACACACACACACACACACACACACACACACACACACACACACGCAAAACAAAAAACAAGGATCAGTTAAACAATTTGTTCAATAATAGAACTTTAGAAGGTATCATCATCCCTGACTTTAAGCACTACTATAGTGCTACAGCAATAAAAACAGCTCGGTATTGGCATAAAATCAGACAAGTGTATCAATGGAAGCAAATTGAAGGCCCCCATATTAACCTATGTAGGTTTTAACATCTCATTTTTGAAAAATAATTTAAAAAATATACATCTTCAACAAATAATTCTGATATAACTGTATCATAGCATTTAGAAGAATGCAAATAAATTCTTATCTATCACCCTGCACAAATTCAAGTCCAAGAGAATCAAAGACCTAAACATTTACAATGAACATTATAGGAAATAAAGAGGGAAATAGCCTCGAACACATTGGCATAGGAGACTAGTTCCTGAATGTAATATCAGTAGCACAGATATGGAGAGCAACAATTAATAGATGAGACCTCCTGAAACAGGGAAGCTTCTGTAAGGCAAAGGGCATGGACAATGAGATAAAATTACAGCCTAGACAGTGGGAAAATATCTCCACTGTTCTACATCTGACAGAGAGCTTATCTATAAAATATATAAAGAACTCAAAAAACTACAGATCAAAAGAAAAAATTCCAAATAATCCAGTTAAAAATTGGATGCAGAGCTAAATAGAGAAGTTTCAACAGAAATCTCAAATGTCCAAAAGATGCTTTAAGAGTTGCTCAACATCCTTAGCTACCAGAGAAAAGCATATCAAAAAAAAAAAAAAAACTCTTGAGATATTGTAAACATTTACAAATAGCTAAGATCAAAATCACTGATGAGAGCCTATGCTGGGAGGAATGTGGAATATTCCATATTGCTGGTGGAAACATAAACAACTGGAAATCAGTATGAAAGTTTCTCAAAAACTGGGAATCAATATACTTAATGATTTAACAATAACACTGTAGGGCATTTATCCAAATGATATATATCTTTACCACAAGGACATTTGCTCTACTATATTCATAGCAGCATTATTAATAATAGCCACAGCTTGGAAACAAGTTAGATGTCCCTCAACTAAAGAGTAAATTTTTAAAAAAGTAATAACATTTACTGAGTGGAGTAGAATTCAGCAGTAAAAAATAACATCTTGAAATTTGTAGGGAAATGAATGAAACTAGAATTAATCATACTAAGTAAGGTAACATAGACCCAGAAAAAAAAATAAACATGGTATGTACTCACTCATAAGGTCATTTTAGGTGTAAATTAAAGATAACCAGGCTAGAACCCACAAGCCCTGAGCAGCTAGGTAAGGAGGAGAAACCTAAGGGAAGGAGTCCATGGATTACATTGGGAGGAAGAAATAAATAAATTTTCTTTAATATATTGGGACCATAAGGGCAGGGGCAATGGGAGGTGGGAAGAGAACATGAGGGAACTGGATAGTTGAGTTGAGGGATGGAAAGAGAGAAAGAACAATGACATAGATATCTTGATAAAGGAAGATTTTATGGGGTTAGAGAAAACCTAGTGCTGTAAAATTTCCAAGAAGCCACAAAGATGACCCAAGCTAAGACTCCAAGCAAGAGCTGAGAGGTTGCCTAAAACTTTTTCCTGTATTATCAAATTGATGAGCACCCTAATCGTCATTATAGAACCATCATCCAGCAAGTGATGGAAGCAGATGCAGATTCACAGTTAAGCAGTGGGTTGAGCTACCAGTCCAGACAAAGAGAGAGGAGGGTGAGCCAAAGGGTCAAGATAATAAAGAGGAAACCAACAGAGAAAGCTAGCCTGAGCTATTGGAAGCTCACTGACTCTTAACAGACAGTCGGGGAAGCTGCACAGAACTTAACTAGGCCCTATGAATTTGGATGACAGTCTAATGGTGTGGGCAGTTTGTAGAATATCCGGCAATGGGATCATAATTTATTTCTACTTCATGAACTGGCTTCTTGGAGCCTATTCTCAGCAGAGGAATGCCTTGCTCAGCCTTGATACTGGAATGAGGGGCGTGGTTCTATCTCAACCGGATATGTAAGACTGCATTGACTCTCCATGAGTCGTTATCCTCTAAAGAAATGGATGGAGCAATGGCGTGGAAGGAAGCTGTGGGATGACTGGAAAGAGGGGAGGAATGGGGAATCATTGGTGGTTATGTTAAAAAGAAAACCTTTTAAATAAAAATAAATAAATAAATAAATAAATAAATAAATAAATAAATAAATAAATAAATAATAAATAATAAATAAATAAACAAACAAAAGAAATCCAATCCAAAAGCAACTGAAATGACAAACCCCTGAAAATATAATCATTATTTTTTAAGATTTTAAAATCTCTATTATACTTTTGTTTCTCTTTTTAGAGGTCCACAAATCCAAGAGTACGTTTTCCCAGTGAATGCAGAAATCCAATTCTGGCCTATTAAGTGATTGTATAGCTACAACCATGTCCATAAAGCTATGCACATTCTGACCTTTTCTCTTAATTTTTGTCTTTAGAGTCTACTCTGTTTATATGTATATCATCCAAGCATTAGTAGAACAAAGAAACAAAACTAAACATAAAACAGTAGCGAAAATTACTGTGATGCTGAGTCTGATGACAATAACTTTATGATGAGCACCATTTAACACCTTTATTCCACTTCATGGTTCAGAGGTGGTTGGCCTTGTATATGTTTTATTTTTCCAGCCTTCTCATCATATTTGAAAATAAATGGATAACTCACGTAGAAACAACCAAATTGAGTGCCAGCTGTTAAGATGAAAGTCCACTTCAAGGACAAAGTTTATAGACTGTGAGTTGGGCTTTCATTGTAGCAGCCAAATTGAGAATCATTTCTAGTGGTCCCACAGGATAGTGGTTTTCTCTGTGAAATCACTGTTCTTAATTTTTATAGACTCAGCCCACAAAAGTGTACAAATGACACATTTTTCAGTTTTTAAAATGACATTGATACTGATGGGAAATAATATTGAAAGAACATGTAACAGACATTCACCCAACTCAGAGAATTTTTTTCTGCAAGAAATCTAGATGTAGTATGGCATAATATTCATTCTTTCCTAAAAATTTAGTATTTCACTAATATTTTTGCTTATGTTTGACATACTTTAATGGCTAAATCTAACAAAAATAAACTTATGAAGTATAAATAATTTTATGAGCAAGCAATGTTATAACTATATGCTAACAATACTAATTTAACAAACACCATTTTACAAGTAAACCTTGTTCAAATATTTTAAGACATTTTAAATAAATCTTATGTGATAGAAGTGTTCCATTTTCCACAGGAAAATTCTATATTTTAATTTAAATATATGTATATTTTTATAATCAGTTTATGTACTATGTATATATGAACGATTTTTAAATAAATAAACACACAACAAAAATATTATTCAAAGACCAAAAGACTTACTCTTTATTCTTTTGAATATACAACCTTTGCTGGTTGAGATACATAAAGCCACTATTACCATTTCACAATGTTAGTTGTCCAGGTACATTTTCCTATGAGTAACACAAAACTAACAAAACATATTGTCATGTAATGACAAATATACCTAAGGAGATGATTGGTCTATTTTAGAAAGCAGTTCTGCTTATTAAAATGTAATATACTACACATATTTTGGGTGTAATTAATAAATTTTATAGTCTCATGCTTTACATTTCTCTGGAAGCCTTTATTCATTTTAGGATTTTCATAATTGCAATAGTTTGCTATTTATATGATTTAAATGTTCTTCACATTTATATCATAATAATGCCTTATGGTTTTAAATTAAATGTAAGAAATAGGCTGTATGCATACATGTGGTGTAAATGTATATGTTGATGTGATTGTGTGTATGTACTAGGTATACTAGCACAATTAGGCATATAAATGCCAGAGGTCCACCATCTTTATTTCTCAGTTTTCACATGATGTTTTGAGGTGAAAGTCTCTCATAGGACATGGAGTTTATATTTTTTCTAATAGACTGCATGGCCAATGAACTCTAGAGAATTTCCTTCTCTTCTACCCATGAGATAATTACAATGCATGCCTCATTTAACATGGTAACTAGGAAGCTGAACTCAGGTTCTCAGGCTTACATTGTGGGCACTTTAACCACCAACTCATCTTCATGGCTTAGAAACTGTTACATTTGCATTACATGTATTCATTCAGGAATTGCTCTCTCTCTCTCTCTCTCTCTCTCTCTCTGTGTGTGTGTGTGTGTGTGTGTGTGTGTGTGTGTTTGTGTGTGTGTGTCTGTATGTCTGTGTGTCTGTGCGTGCGAAAGAGATAGAAAGATATATATAGAGAGATTGTTTTGTTTGGGTGTATACACATTCACATGTGTGTATGTGAGTGTGCATGTGCAAAATCAGCAGATGGAGCTTAGAGGACACATTATGAAAGTCAGTTTTCTCTTTCTGTCCTGTGTATCCCAGAGAATGAACTCAGGTAGTCCGTCTTGGAGGCAAATCCTTTATCCAATAAGCCATCTAAATGTCCCCAGAAGCTTTTCCACTAAGAATGCAGAGAGAAATGTTCATAAAGCTGAGGGAGAAAAGTGGGTAATTTTGTTTGTTCTCAGATTATTTTATTATTTGTTATTCATAACTGAATGTTAAGGATGTTTTACAATTTACAGGGGGTGAATTAAAATGATGTTCTAAATACGACAAATAATATGTTATTTTTTCTTTTTCCTTTTTGTCAGGTGAGTACTGATTTCAAGAAGAAGAAACAAGTGCTCAGGGATCGTTTGAAACACAAAGGAATTCAAGGAAGTAAAAAGAGAAACCTAAAGTGGGAGGTGTCCAGGATGAAAAACTGGGTGCTCCAAGAGTAATCTTATCAGACGGAAGCATTCCTGGTGGTCTATATTGCTACAAATCCCAGCATATACGTTAATACAAGAAGAAGGCAGAGCCCACATTATTAATAAGCTTAAAAACAGATTTAAATTGATCTCCTTTAGGTTATCTTGCTGTTTTATATTCCATTCTCTCCCCTGTGTTCAGTTTCACTGGGTTTTAATCAGATAACTGTAAAATGATCTGAACTCGGGTTAGAATTTAGCACAAAAACACCAAAAGAGACTTTTGTGAGTAGGAGAAGTCAAATAACACACCACAGTTAAGAAGATGAGGACTCCTGAAGGGCAGAGAGAAGGGGAGAGAAATCCATGTACTTGACAGAAGAGATGCTGAGTAATCAAAAGAAGTAGGCAGAGGAAAGGTGATAGAGAGAAAAGACAGGCAAGGTGTCCCTTAGGAACTGCACTCTGAAATTCAGGGTTCAATACAAGCTTCTTTCATTAGCGTAAGTGTTTCTGCACAAATAACTTGTCATTAAAATTTGGTTTAATCTTAGAAATTGGAGGGGCCAACTTGTTAGGGTCACAGTGCTTGTCACCCCACCAGAAATGGAAACAATATTGCTCAGGCAGAAGATTACATAAAATAATTCAGAAGTGTGGAATATTGAACTACTTCTCCTGTAAGGCACTTAGGCACTACAATGATTACTTAACTGTTTTAATCTACTTAGCCACAGAAGCTGAAGCTGAGCAAATGCTTGAGAGCTTTAGGGATAAGAAAATGGAACAGACAGGATCCTGGTGTAGAGAGTCATGGAGAAGACATCTATACTTACTTGGTCTTTGATAATGATCCTTAATCCCTTCCAGATGGGCAACTAAATGTATAAAGCTATGCTAAATAATTGCCATGAATCACAATGAATGAATATAAATTATTAGACTATAATTTACTTTTTAAGGTTCTCCTTAAATTAATACTGTTCAAAAAATGGATATATGACTTTTTTAAAATAAAGCAATCTGTTATAGACAAGTGTATCTCATTGATAGGCATATTCCGACATGCTGATCGAAGCTGCTTTGATCTCACAGCAGCTTCTGTTTATTGCTTTACAAAGAGAAAATAGAACAAGAGTACTAAATCATTAACTATGTACTACACATCTTCCGAAATGCATAAGTGTCATAGCTGACCAAAGATATGCAGAATCTGAAGATTATTTATATATTTTGAACTCTAAAAGAATTTGTTATGGTCTGTCTACTTAAATTGAAATTGTAAAATTGCTTCTTTTTTCATTAATTTCAAATAACATTTAATTTCATGTAGCTGTTCATTTACCTGGCAGTGATAATATGCCAGAATAGCATCACTTTTGATCATTCATGTTTGAAAGGCACTTTTTATTTTTTCCCCCGCTTTGTATTTCTCCAGGCTAGCACTCTGTTTAGTTAGGTGTCCCTGCTGGTGATATCAGTCAACAGGCACTTCTGTAAGCATATGAGATCAAAGGAAGAGATGGCTCAAGTTAGCAATCAATTCAAAGTACACGGTATTGAACATGGAAGAATTCCATCCAGGTGTAAGATTCCTGGCTTCCTGGGGATATACATATAGAAACCTAACTATAAAATCCCATGTGATGATTTATGATTTATAGACAATGTTGTATAAATAAAAGTGTCACAGTATTTCTGAAAATATATCTTTGTGAAGTGATAGTTTCAATATCTGTTCACTTGCTCTATCAAAAAATTTTTAAAAAGTTTTATTTGTGAAACTAGATAGTGTTGAATATTGGTGATTGTTCTTTAACAAATGCATAAGACTTCAAAAGCAGCAGCATTTTGACTTCCTGAAAACTGAATAAGAGAAATCTCAAAGGCACAAGGATTTGAAAACATATATGAGAGAACTGTCCACAACATACATGTTGCTTTTCCATTAATAGGTGTAAATACAGAATATTTCCAATGTAAAGAACTGAAAGTCCTTGCTAAGATCAGGAAAATAATTTTTTTAAAAAAAACTGACAAATAGGTGTTTTGAAAAAACTCTTGAGAATAATTTAATTTTAAATGATTAAGATCAGCAAACTTTAGCTTCAGTCTCATATCAAAGAGCAAGTGTACAATGTCCTCAGCTTAACCTTTTAATCATAGAGAATGGCTCTTCATGTTAAGTGCTCCAGAAGTACTAAAATTTCTGCACCCTGCACATCCATTTGCACATTTAAACTTATTTTGGAATTTTAAAGATTTAATTGGCTTATTTTGAAGGTTGGGAACTTGTCACTCTTTTCTTACTAAGGTGTTTACACATAAAGATTTTTACAAGGATTATTTAGTGATACCAGGGGACTGTGTAAATCATGAGGCATCTCACAGTTGTAGCTATACATTTGTCTCATTGTCCTAGAAATTAAGATATAAAGGAAGGCCAAAGATAAGCTTATGAAACCGACAGTAGTTTCTTCATTTTATTTTAATCTCCTTAACCTTCTAGAAAGATGTGAGAGTAAGATCTGATATAACTTCATGAGCTTTAAGTACTTAACTTTATTAGAAATTTCTTGTTTATATTTGGTCAAAAATTAAATTCAATATGAATGCTGTGTTTAGCAAATTTATCTCAAATATGTTATAGCATAACCTGTGATTAAACTACTCGCCTGAAAGCCAAGTGTTATTTTATTTGTCATGTTAGAGTGAGGGGGGAAACATAGAAACTGGAAGCTTAGTTGTCCTTGTATAAATAAGAGGGAATAAATCTATTTTCTCTATGTTTTAGAGAAATTTAATTGGGTTTATAATTGTGAGGAGGGTTCAAACTACTTAGATTACATAAACTCTTTTGAAAAGCAAGCATGCATTTTCATTCAGCTATGTTTTTCAAAATTGTTCCAGGAATTCATTGCTCAAAAATCTGAGAGCCATCGTAAGTGCAAATGCCAAAGAAAACAGCATTCATGTTTACCCATGTCTGTGGGTGGGCAGAAGCCTACATTTATAACTCTTTTCAAGTTGGAAAAGCATTTTCTGTATTAAAGACATGATACATTTTGTTGTTTTCTGAAAAAGATAATTAGCTAAAACACACCAAAAACATACATTTTGAAAGTAGTGGATAAATATATAGGTAACACTGAACTAAGTTTAATACTTTTATTACTAATATTTTTAAGTCATATATATGAATTGCATATGATAATGTATATATGTATTATATACACATGTGTGTATAATATCATGACAACATATGTATACATACATGTTGTAATGTATTCAAATGATAAAACAACACAAAACAGAGATTTGCATAGGTGGTCTAGATGTTGTTAGTATTGAATTACTGCTGTTTTAGCTTGAAGTGGTGTCAAAATTTATTACCTATGGAAATGTACTTATAAGCCAGACTTTAGTATTTCTTGCCTAAAGAAAGCTCAAACTATTCTGCATTTGTCTTTTTAAATACAAAACCATTTTTCATAAAAATGTGAGCAAACTAACAAATGCTAATTTAACAGTTATATTTATGTGCCAAGAACTAGTCTCAGAGAGTTCAGTATATTAATCTATATAGTCTCAAAAATACAAGTGAGAACCTTTGTTTGAACATGGACATTGACAAAAGATGGCTTGGTCTTTTTATATTATGGTAACTGAATAAACTTTCTACTATTAATTAATTTTCTAATTAATTCAAAATTTTAAATCTTTTGACATATGCTCAGTTCTATTCATAGAATGTTTGTGTGTTTGAATACACACACACACACACACACACACACACACACACACATACCACAGTCAAACCTGATCTAGCTGTCTTCCATCTTACCCAACCTCACTCATCACCTTTCTACTGCATGAATCTGTCTTTCTGTGGCTGCTTTAAATACCTTCTTGCCTAGTTGTTTCACATCCAGGTTAAAATTAGAGGCGTGGACTACTGCTATTTCATAGTTGGCCTTGAACTAACAGAAACACAGAATGATCTCTGTCTCTGGAGTTATGAGATTAAAGGTATAGCACCACCACTGCCTGGCTGGGAGCCTAGAACTCCCTCTGTAAACCAAGCTGAATTTAAACTCAGATCTGATGGGATTAAAGGTGTGAGTTACCACTCTCTGATCCTCCTGGATCTCTTCTCTGATATTCTTCTCTGATATTCAAGACAGATTTTATTAAATATATAACATATCACCACACCAGCTGATTTAGTAAAAGACACCAGAAATGTGTACTATTCAGTATTTGGGAACTGGAAGACTTTGCTGCACCATAACTTATTAATTTTAGTTGATGTGAGCAGGAGAGAAAAAAATTTCATTTTAATGCAAAAGACTTTTGAAAAGCAGCAGGCAGCAGAAAATTTCTATTTGTTAGGAGTCCCTTAAGTCTGTAAATTGTTCATGCAGTATGCAGTTGGTCCCATGTGGATTTTCTGCATAAGGTGACTATGCCTGCAAAGGATTTGTAGTTTTAGAGAAATCTTCTCTTTTGATCTGACTCATTAGAGGACAGCTATACATTTCTACAAAGTGGAGCATTATCTTCAGTACCTCTCACAACAACAAATCAGTCTGGTTGGTTGTGTTTTTTTTTTTTTTTAAGTGATGGGGACAGACAGACCTGGTCACTGACCTCACTGAAAACCTTTGAAGAATTCATTCAGAGAAAAATGATCAACTTTGATGAAATGAGATGCTCACCAAAACTTGTAATCCAATGTAGACTTCATAGATTTTTATCCTAGACAGGTTTAAATGTCAAACCATGAAATGACATAAACTTGTCTCCCTATCAATCATCACATACATGGATCCTCCAACACTTTTGCCTCCTCCTCTTATCTATTTATTTACATTAATTTATCTTTGGTTATTTACCAGAAATGTATGGCAAGACTCTACTAAAAAAAAACATGCAATACAGTACTTATATTGAGCTTTTTCTTGGGAGAAAAAAATGAATCATGAAGGCTGGATATAGTTCAGTACATGAAAGCACTTGACATCAAGCCTGAAAACCTGAGTTTGTTCCAAGCATCCACATGGTAGAAGAATGAAACACATTTTCCATAGCCACACATAAAACATGGTATGCACACACACACACACACACACACACACACACACACACACACAAGCAAACAATCAATTCATCTTGAAAATGCATTAAAGAATAATGATTAAAGAATAATGGAGTCATAGCCTAAGGAATATATATATATGTATGTATGTATGTGTATATATATATATATATATTATAACAATATATATCGTTTTGTTTTCCTTTGAATTTTACACATTGAGTCACATTAATTACCATGTTCTCTTTTACAGGAGTAAGAATGTGTAAATGATATGTGTGACTAAAGAATATAATGTTAAGTATATTTTTAAATATCAGTGACCTGAAAAAATACTTGCTTTTGATAGAATTGATAGTTTTTTCCTTCCTACTTTTACTTACTGTGTTATAAATTCAGTGACTTGATTATTTACATGAAACATCAGTTAGTAGTATAGAAATAGATCCATATGTATATGATAATAGAAAGATGTTGCATTTTTAAGGAGAGAAACCATAACATTTATCAAGTATGCATTTAATTTGTCTCACAACCCATAAGTACAATGTAAGATAAGCCTTGAAAAAATATAGCAGATTATGGAAGGCACTTAGCAGGAGGAAAATTTCTTCAATTATAAAATTCAGATTATTTCTCTCAAATGGCAAAGAAACACTTAATAAATGTCTAGGATCTTTAGCCATCAGGGAAATGCAAATCATAACTACTGTAAGAGTTCATCTTACTCTCATCAGATGCCTAAAATCAATAACACAAATGACAGCTCATTCTGGTGGGGATGTGGAGGATGGGAGCACTTCTGATGGGTGGAGAAAACTTTACATCCACTATGGAAATCAGTGAGGAAATCAAGAAGACGGAAATGGAATCAATCTACCGCAAGATCCAGCGATAGATAGATAGATAGATAGATAGATAGATAGATAGATAGATAGATAGATAAATAAATAAATAAATAACTGTTGGTAATATACCCAGAGAATACTAGTACTCAACTCCAAAGACAGTTGTTCAGAAAATGTTCATTGCTGCTATACTCATAATAACTGAAAGTGGAAACAACCTAGTTGCATCTTTACAGATTAATGGATAAAGAAAATGAGTTGCTCAACTATTAATACATTTAAGAAACTTCTAGGTATAAGGATGTAACTAGAAAAAAGACCATCCTGAGTGAGGTATTCCAGACACAGAAAGACAAATATAATATGCATAGTATGTAAAATATTGGCTAAGTCACTAATAACCATCCCATAATCCATATAACCAAAGAGATTATGTATGGAATGAAGGACTGGTTGAGACAGATATATCTTCACATAAAAAGGAAATATAATAGATATTCAAGAATGGATAGGAGGTGGAGGCTGTAACCAGAGAGTCACCCTGGGAGAGGAAGGGAATTTGGGCTTATGGAGGGAATATGGAGAGGGACATCTGAAATTAAGTGCCATTTAGGGTATCATTTATAAACGTAATATAGTAGAAGCTTCTTAAAATATATTGAGACATGAAGATAATCTGCAAATAATACAGGAGACATAGCTCCATTTGCGTATCTTTTGTCACAAAGTGGTGCTTCCTGTTCTCCTAATTGGTTATATTTAATTGAACTATTAGCCATACCCACCCAGCCTATTGCCTAAACCACAGAAAGTGAGAAACTTTGAAACACTCAGGATTTGTCTCCCTCAAATCTCTCCTGGAAGTGGCTAGGGGGCCCTGTGGAAGAAGGGGCAGAAGGTGTAAAAGCCAAAGGAGATACAGGACACCACAATTACAGAATCCACTACATCAACATGGTCAAAGCTAATCTGCACTCACAAAGATTAAGGGAGCATCACAGGATCTGCACCAGTCTGCTCCAGGTCTTGTGTATATAGATTATGGCTTCTAGTTTACTATTTTTCTGTGATTCATTAGTGTGCAAATGAGTAAGTCTGTTTCTTGTGATTTTTCTTGAGCTCTTTTCCATTTATTTGCTTGTTTTGTTCCCTTCTGATTATGGTAATTATATTAGATTATTAACCCTTAGAAGCATCTTTATTTGCTAATAAGATATAGGAAGGGAGTGAATCTAGATGGAGTGAAAGGTGGTTTATAGCACGGAGGAGTAAAAGGAGGGAAAATCTTCCTTTATGATGTGATATTTTAGGATATATGATGTGAAAAAATATTTTCAAAAATAAGAGGGGGAAAAAAGAGATAACAGTTATAGCACTGGGCTGGCCCACCTTGAGGCTTCTCGCCCTTTTGGGGGAGGGGATGTATGTATGGGGAGGGGCATGGCTGAGCGCTGGCTGGGAGGGGGAAGGGAGGGGAAGCAGGGGGATACATTAATAGAAATGATATTTTTTTAATGAAAATAAATAAATAAATAAAAGAATTCAGATTCCTTTTGTTCAATTCTCTTTGTTGCTACAGGAAATTAACACAAATACTTGGGCTTATAGTACCTGAAAATAGTTGTCTTAAATTTGGTTAAGTTGGATGTCCAAATTGTGTTTCACTGGTCTAGAAGGGGTATTATTTTGTCAACACGCCCTCTGAAGGATCTAGGTGATAAATCTATTCACTTGTATTTGCCTTGGGTTTGATGGGTGATTTCTGTTCCTAAACTGATAGACTCCTCCTGGGAAGCATTTCTTTTTACAGTCACAGCTGTTGTTTTGATTCCTGAATTGGGTTTCTGTTGTGTTTGAAAAGAGTTTTTTTATTGTGTTGTATTTGAATACAGAGTGTTGCCTCCTGCAATTGACCACTTTGCCCTCAGCTGGTGGCTACATTTTAGAATGTGAGAACATTAGGAAATGGAGTCTCTCTGGAAAAAAAAAAAAAAACCAATCGCTGAAAGACAAGTCAGGTCCTAAGGCATTATAACCCAGCTGCACTTCCTGTCTGTTTCTGCTTCCTGTTTCGGAAGTCATGGTAATATGTTTCATGAAGTCATGACTGTGTCCATACTTTCCTCTCTGTGGGAACTTTATCACCTAAAACTATAAGCCAGAATAACCTTAAAGCTGAGATGATAGCACCTCTACTATAAATACATCACAACATTCTCAGCAGAAGGGACAATATCAAAAAACAGGTCTACTTTTTTAATTGCTCCAAGAATAAGGGTTTGAGCACTGCCAATGAAAAATATTTGGAGTAATTTTATAGGCTTGGAACTCTATTGTGGGGATAATTTCAAATATAATAAAAACAGAGATATCAGAGGACAGATGAACCTCCTCCAGTCTTTATTTTTTCCAGATAGTTTTCTGTGTAACAGTCCTGGCTGTCCTGGAACTTGCTTTGAAGGCCCGGCTGGCTTTGAACTTACAGAGATCCTCCTCTCTCTGCTTCCCAAGTGCTGGGACTAACAGTGTGTGCCACCATTTCCTAGTGACAGAAAATGGCTGATTCAGCCTCATTATTTCCTCATTATTCTCCATTAGTAGGAGTATATCCTAGGGTCACTCTTGTAGGTTTTTGGAAATTTCTACTGCACAAGCTTCCACGTGCATCACCAATGCCTTCCAATTCTAATCTCTCCCAGTATTTTCTCTCCCACTCTCTCCTGCTCTCTTGTTCTTTCCTGTTCTCATCCCTACAAGCCCCCAGTCAACCCACAAAATCTATTCTATTTGCCCTTCTCCAGGGAGACATGTTGGAGCAATTTGTTACTTCCTTAACCTTTCTATGTGGATTATAGCATTGTTATCATTTACTTATAAACTAATGTCTATTTATAAGTGAGTACACACCATGTTTGTCTTTATGTGTTTGGGTTACCTCATGCAGGATTACACTTTCTAGTTCCATCCATTTGCCTGAAAATCTCATGATGTCATTTCTTAACAGCTGAGTTATACTACATTGTATAAATGTGTAATATTTTCTTAATCCAATCTTCTGTGGAGGAACATCCATTTTATTTCCAGATTCTGACTGCTATGCATAATGTCACTATGAATATAGTTGAGGAAATTCCTTTTTGGAAGAGTCGAAAATAGATTGGGTATATGCCCAAGATTGATATAGATGTATCTGAAGGTAGACTGACTCCCAGTTTTCTGAGAAACCCACAAAACTGATTTCCATAGCAGTTGTACAAGTTTTCACTCCCACCAGCAATGGAATAGTTTTCCTTTGTTCCAAGACCTTTCAGGCTTGAACTGTCACTTATGTTGTTGAACTTATTCAAACTGAGTCTTTAAGATTTTGAGGTTGGAGTAAGGCCATCTTTAAACTACCAATTTATTGTTCACCCTGGTGAATATTCTTCATGAAGCCATGGACAGATATGTCTCAATCTACATGTGAATAAAATGGTCCTTCCTTCCCCTGGTTGATCTCTTAAAAAATGTTTCATTTTATATGACGTTCGATTTTTTTTTTTTTTTTTTTTAACAAATCCACAAAATGCTGACAACTTGGCTGAGAGCTTAAGATACATGTTCACAGTAGGAAAGCTCTCTGATTCTTCTGGTATTTTTTTATTTACCTTATGAAATGTACTGTCTCAGTCCATGAACTACCAACTCCATTTCCTCAGAGTAAAGAAACAATCTGAGTCCAACTGTATTCTTACTGCCTTAGTAGAATTCCCTGAAGGCAATAATTGAAATCCCAGATAATCCTAATTTATTTTTCTTTTTAAGAATCAATTAATTTTTTAAGATATTCAATGTTACACCTCTTATCACTTTAGTTGAACATTATCTCTTTCATCCATTTTAGTTTAAAGGAGTTAGTAGCTACTATCAGGAAAAAGTAACTAATTAAATATGATAAATATCATTTACTATTTTATTATTTTTACATAAAATATAAAACAATATAAAATGTAATTCTATTGAAGTCAGCCTGGACTATAATGTAGATTTCTTTGAGAAGAAGCATTTTTGGGTGCTGAATTCCCTGTAGCTACTTTGTGGCTGATTCCCAGTCTTTACTCATCTGCAGCCATAAGTAGATATAGTCTTCTGGTTCTTCGTATCCATTAACTTACTTCATGGAATATTCTTTTAAAAGAAGGAGTCATTTCTTGCACCAATATGGTGTAATGAAGCTATTAAATTATAAATGAGATATCATGTCCATGAGACATTTCATTAATTACTGAAACTAGAGATATAATACATCTTTTAAAATAAAACTGTGGAACATTTACAGTAAGTTTTAGTATATGTTCTATTTTTGGTGTATCTTCAAAAATCCCCTTTAGTTTACAGACATAAAGGTAACGTTCAGAGCACACGTCTCCTTGAGCTATCTTCAAAGGCTACAACATCTTTACGTTCTTTTGATAAAGGGACACTTATAACAGACTATTTCTTGTTCCTTTAAAAATATGCATGCTCCACATACTCCTATTTCCTTCATTTCTACTTTTAAATGGATATCATCAGATGAGGAACCCTCTTCTTCTTGAATGCAATCTGATGTAGATGCTTTGAAAGACACACTGATGGTAAAGAGATTCTGACAAATTCATTCTAATATTTGTACATGAATTTTTGAGCACTGAGGCACTTAAATTTAAGGAAATAGTGACTCTAGGGAATAGCATAGCTACAAACCTTATTGGAAAAAGGGAAGATACAGGAAGAGGGATGAAATTCCAATAAAAGAAGTAAAAACAAGTAGAAATAAAACCTAATGCAAGAGTTTTGGCAGAGAATAACTTGGTGTTGCGGACTTCAAAACTTTTTCACAGACAAAATTACTTTGAGCTATGCAAGCTACCTTTAGACTCAAGGGGAACCCATTCCCCCTCCCTGAGATAAACGCTCTGAAAAAGGTTTCTGAATCATGGAAGCGTTTATCTCAGGGAGGGGGAATGATATAAGAAAGTAACTCCAAGCTCTGATTTCTATGTCTTTGCTTATAATCCCTTTCCAGAATTCATTCTCATATTGATGGAGATTTGGAGAGTCCAAAGCCCAGTGGTTCACAACTGACTAAGATATAAGTAGTACCCTGATCCTCAGGCCAAGCAAAGAACTTGATCTCTGAACTCTGACCAGGGGACACAGCCACCTGCACTCCAACCACATCTAGCTCTGCTCTAAACCAAAGAAAGTTGGGAAACCCCCCCCCCCAACCCAATCCCCAGCAAAACACAGCTTGAGGGATATCCCACTGGCCAAACCTGACCCTAACAAACAAACTGTGTCATCACGCACTGATAACTGGAGAGCCCGAAGCCTCTTGGTCTACAGCTGACTAAGGGCTGACTAGGAGCCAACTAACACCCCGTGACAACTGTGGACACACAGCTCCTTGGCCTATAGCCAACAAAGAGCTGACTAAGAGCAGCTCCTGCAAGTAAGTGATGGAGAGACACAACCCTTGGGCGTACAACTGACTAAGCCCACCAAGAGCTGACTAAGAGTGAGGCAATGAAGCAATGAAGCAAAGGGCATACACCTGTGCAAGAATACATATAAGGACATAAAGTAAAACAAGACACCATCACCATCAGAAGAAGCTAGTGGTTCTACAACATAAAGACCTGGATATATCAATAAAGAAGAGACAGAAGGAAACAACTTTAAAACAACTTTATGAAGATAATAGAAGCTTTAAAAGAGGACATAAAAAGCTCTCTAAAAGACATTACAAACAAAAAAATGGAAGAGATGAGCAAATCCCTGAAAGAAAATAAAGAAAGCCAAGAAAAAGAAAAAAAGGGGGGGGGGGGGAAGCATTCCAGGAATTAAAAATTGAAATAGAAGCAATAGGCATAAACGGAGACAATGATGGAAATAGAAAACCTCAGGAAATGAACCAGAACAAATTAAAGCATAACCAACAGAATGCAAAAGATGGAAGAAACATTGTCTAGAGTGGAAGATTCAATAGTGAAAACAGATATATCAGTTTAAAAAAAAAAAAAAAACACTAAAACCAAAAAGTCATAACCCCAAATGTCCAGGAAATCTGAGACATCATGAAAAGACCAAACCTATCAATATTTGAAGTTGAAAAAACAAAAGAATACCAGTTGAAAGGCACAGAAATATATTCAACAAAATCATAGAAGAAAACTTTTCCAATATTAAGAAGGAAATGCCTATAAAGATACAAGAAACTTACAGAACACCAAATAGACTAGACACCTCCAAAAAAGTCTGTTTGCCACATAATAATAAAGCCACCAAGCCTTCATTACAAAGAAAAAGTTCTAAGAGCTACAAAAGAAAAAGGCCAAATTACTTATAAAGGCTGACTCATCAGAATAAAGCCAGATTGCTCAATGAAAAAAGTGAAAGCAAGAAGGTCCTGGTCACATGTTAAACAGACACTAAAAGAGCATGGCTGCCAACTCAGACTATTATACCCAACAAAACTATTAATCACCATAGATGGAGTAAACACAATATTTCAGGACAAAACCAGATATAAACAATATCTATCCACAAATACGGCCCTACAGAAAGTTCTAGAGGCAAAATTACAACCAAAGGAAACCAGATACACCCATGAAACCACAAACAATTGTTAATACCACAGAAGAAAACCCAACAAAGGGAAATACACACAAGCTATCACCAAAAATAAGAGGAAATAATAATCATTGGTCATTAATATCCCTTAATATTAATGGACTCAATTTACCTATGAAGACACATTCTAACATGATGGATACAAAATCAGAAGCTATATTTCTGCTGCATACAAGAAATATACCTCAACTTCAGAGACAGACATGGGCTCAGAGTACAGGGATGGGAAAAGAAACAAGCTGGTATAGCAATCCTAATATCTAACAAAATAGATTCCAAACTAAAATCAATCAAAAGGGACCAGGAAGTACATTGTTATTCATCTCAGGAAAAATCCATCAAGATAAAGTCTCAACCCTGAATACTTATGCCTACCTACAAAACATGGCACCAACATATGTAAAAGAAACACTACCAAAGCTTAAATCTCACATCAAAACACACAATAATACTGGGAGACTTCAATACCCCAATTTTACCCTTAGATAGGTCAAACAGACAGAAACTCAACAAAGAAATATAGGATCTAACAGATGTTATAACCCAAATGGATTGAATAGATATATACAGAATCTTCCACCCAAGCACAATGGAATATACATACTGCTCAGTACCCCATGGAACTTTGTCTAAAATTGACCACATACTTGGTCATAAAGCAAATTATCAATAGACAAAAAAATCTGGGAATAACTCCTTGAATCATATTAGACCACAGTGATCAAAAATTAAAGTTAAACAACAGTAAAAATCGCAGAAAGCCTACAAATTCATGGAAACTGAACATTTCTCAGTTGAACCACCTCTGAATCAAAGAAGTTAAGAAAGTTTGGGTATGAGTCCATAACATACCCAAACTCAGCGGATAGAATGAAAGCAGTATTAAGAAGAAAACCCATAACACTAGGGGCTTATATGAAAAACCCAGAGAAATCTCACACCAGAGACCTAACAGCACAGCTGAAGGCTTTAGAACAATTAGAAGCAATCTCACCTAGAAGGAATAGAAGACGGGATAATCAAACTTAGGGCTAAAATCAATGCAGTAGAAACAAAGAGAACAATAAAAATAATCAATGACTCAAAGAGTTGACTCTTTGAGAAAGTCAACAAGATAGATAAACCCTTATCTAAACTAACCAAAAAGCAGAAAGAGACTATCCAAATTAATAGAATAAGAAATTAAAAGGGGGACATAACAACAGATACTCCAGAAATCCAGAGAATTATCAGGACATAATTTAAAAATCTATGTTCCACTAAAATTTTATACCTAAAGTAAATGAAGAACTTTCTGGGTATGTACCGCTTGCCAGAATTAAATTAAGATCAGATTAAGGACCTATAAACTCAAAGGAAATTGAAGAAATTATTAAAGTCTCTCAAGTAAAGAGAGCTCAGGACCAGGTGGTTTCAATGCAGAATTCTACCAGACAGTCAAAAAAGAGCTAATACTAAGACTCCTCATAATGTTTCATACAGTAGAAACTGAAGGAACATTGCTGAACTCTTTTTATGAGCCACAAATACCCTGATTCCCAAGCCACTAAAAGATGCAACAAGGAAAGACAGTTATAGACCAATCTCCCCCATGAACTTTGATGCAAAAATACTCAATAAAATTCTGGCAAACTGAATCCAACAATATATCAAAAAAAAAAAAAAAAACATTGATCATGATCAAGTAGGTTTCATCTCAGAGACTTAGGAATAGTTCAACATATGAAAAACTGTTAGTGCCATTCGTCATATAAATAACTGGAAGAAAAATAATCCAAATGATCATCTCCTTAGATGCTGAAAAAGCCTTTGATAAAATCCAACACTCCTTCATGATAAAATCCCTGAAGAGATCAGGAATACAGGGTAAATACCTAAATATAATAAAGGCTATATACAGCAAGCTGACAACCAACATAAAAATAATGGAGACAAACTCAAAGCAATTCCACTAAAATTAGCAACAAGACAAGGCTGTCCTCTCTCCTTATCTATTCAATATAGTTCTTGAAGTTTGAGCTAAAGCATTTTGTGAACAAAAGATTAAGGGGATACAAATTGGAAAGAAAGAAGTAAGACTATCTCTATTTGCAGATGATATGATTATATACATAAGAGACATCCAAAATTCTATCATGGAACACCTACAGCTGATAAACCCCTTCAGCAATGTAGAAGGACACAAGATTAACTCAAAAAATTCAATTGCCCTCCTATACACTAAGGATAAAAGGTCTGAAAAAGAAATAAAGGAAACATCACCATTAAATATCTTGGCATAACTCTAACCAAGGAAGTGACAGACCTCTTTAACAAGAACTTTAAGTCATTGAGAAAAAATATGAAGACAATATAAAAAAATGGAAAAAATCTCCCATGCACCTGGATAGGTAGGATAAACATAGTAAAAATGTCTATTTTAACCAAAGCAATCTACAAATTCAATAAAATTCCGATCAAAATCCCAGCACATTTTTTTTTCACAGATTGTGAGAGAACAAAACTCAACTTGTTATGGAATAATAAGAAACCTAGGATAGCCAAAAATAAGCTTCTCAATAAAAGAACGTCAGGAGGAATCACCATCCCTGACTTCAAGCTATACTACAGAACTACAGTAATAAAAACAGCCTTGTACTGGCACAAAGACAGAATTGTGTATCAATGGAATTGAGTCAAAGACCATGACATTAAAACCCACATGCTTATGAACACCCGATTTTTGACAGATGTCCAAAATATTCAATGGAAAAAATATAATATCTTCAACAAATGGTGTTGGCATAACTGGATGGTGTATGTAGACAAATGCAAATAGATCTAAAACTATCACTCTGCACAAAACTCAAATCCAAGTGGATCAAAGACCTAAACATAAACCCAGCTACACTGAACTTGATAGAAAAGAAAGTGGGAAATACCTTCTAATGTATTGGCACAGGTGAGCACTTCCTAAATATAACACTAGTAGCACAGACACTAAAAACAACAGTCAATGTGTGGGAGCTCCTGATACTGAGAAGCTTCTGTAAGACAAAGGGCACAGTCAATAAGACAAAATGACAGCCTGCAGAATAGGAAAAGACCTATACCAACCCAACATCTGACAGAAGACTGATCTCTAAAATATACAGAGAACAAAAAAACAAGATTCCAATAACCTAAATAACCCAATTAAAAATGGGGTTCAGAACTAAAAAGAGAATCAACAGAAGAATTACAAATGGCTAAAAGGCTCAACATCTTTAGCCACCAGAGAAATGTAAATCAAAACAACTCTGAGATATCACCTTACACCTGCCAGAATGGCTAAGATCCAAAACACAGATGACAGCCTATGCTGAATGGGATGCCGAGCCATGAGAATACTCTCCCATTGTTGGTGGGAGTGTAAACTTGTACAGCCACTCTATAATGCGATATGTAGGTTCCTCAGAAAACTGAGAATCAGTCTCCCAAGATCCAGCAATACCAATATTTGGAATGTACCCAAGGATGCATATTCGTACCCCAAATGTATTAGCTCAACTATGTTTATAGCAGCATTATTTGTAATAGCATGAAACTAGAAACAACTTGGATGCCCCTTAACTGAAGAAGAGATTAACAAACTGTGGTACATCTACACAATGGAGTATAGCAGTTAAAAAATGACATCCTAAAATGTGTAGGCAAATGGATGAGTTGAGCAAGATATCACAAGTCCAGAAAAATAGGCATGGGATGTACTTGGACTTTAAACAAAAAGAAAAGAATACCCAAGCTGCAAACAACCCCTGAACAGCTTGAGATCAGAAGGAACTTATGAGAAAATAGAGATTGCCTTAGCAAATTGGGATCATAATAGGTTGAAACCAAGAAGAGGTAGGGACAAATTATGAGAAAAGGAGGTGGTTGAGTGAGAGGAGCAACAAAAGGGAGAAAAATTAGATGGATATCTTGATAGAAGAATCCAATGTGAGTTTGGAAAGTGACCAGGTGCTAAGGAAATCCCCAAGATCTCACAGGATGCCACTGGTTAGGTCTCAAACCAATAGTAGAGGGGTTGACTAAACAGGACTTCATACATAATCAAATGAATAACCCCTCTAAGTGTCATCACAGAAACTATATCCAACAATGAATAGAGTTGGAGGCAGTGATCCATGTAGAGAATACTTTGCCAAATTCCATGTCCACCTGTATAGATGGGGAGGAGATCCTTATAAGTAAGTGGACAGGGATTATGAAGAGGAGTTTCACAGAGAGGGCTGGCTGAAGTTAAGTGACTAAAGAACAGCCACTGGGGAAACATCGGGAATGGAGCTAGGTCCTCCAAAGATAGGCAACTTCAAATGGCATGGACAATATGTGGAACCTCAAGGAGTAGGATCAGACTGTGTTCCTGTTCATGGACTGGCACCTTGGAGCCCATTACTTGCAGAGGAACACCTAACCCTGTGGGGATATAATAAAACATTCTGAGAGGAGGTATCAGAGGGATCTACCCACAATCAGTCTAGGAGGATTACACAGTGGTAACCCACACCTTTAATCCCAGCACAAGAAATATCCTGGGAGTGGTGACATATGCCCTTAATCCAATCTGAGTTCAAGGTCATTTTAATTTACAAAAGGAGTTCCAGGCTCCCAGGCAGGCAGTGGGGGAACGCCTTAACTCAGCAAAGAGAGTATTTAAGGCAGAAATAGAAAGACAGAGCAGGCAGAAGCCAGGAGGAGTGAGGCTGAAGAAGCTGGAAGACAGCTGGGTGAGATCTGACTATGGAGTTTCTTCTCTAATATCTCAGACTTTCCCAGAGATCTGGCCCTGAGTTTCCTTTATTTGTGCAACACTACATAACCCAGTCTGGATATTGAGATGAGGAAATTGGATGCTCCACACTGAGCTGACCCACCTTGGGACTTCTTGCCCTTTTGGGGGAGGGGATGGGGACATGGGGAGCAGGGAAGCAGAAAGCTGACTGGGAGGGATTAGAAGAAGGGAAGGGAGGGGAAGCAGGAGAATACATGGATTAAAAAAAGACTTATAATTTAAAATATGAATTAATAAATGAAATAAAGAGGAAGTATGGAATAATAATAATTTGGACCAAACTATTTTAAATTAATCTTTTTCTCACTGTCCCTTCCAAATTTAAATATTAATGACTTCTGACTTCGCTGAACCAGTTCAGTTAGACATTAACAAATTATTTGCATAAATGCTACAACTATGTCCTTCACCTTAATAGAATATAATTAAACAAATGAAGAGCTAATGGCAATCATTGTAAAGTTTAAGCTTAATCTCATTTTGTCAGATGTAATAACCTTAGACTAAGTGTTATTGGTTAATTTAACATTTGAAGAAAATTTCTATAATATCTTCTCTGGAAGATGATCCTGTTGCTTGGATTACAGAATTTTTGTACACAACTGTCAGAAAATTCACTGTTCAGAATTTTAAAAACTATGAAAAAGAAACAAAAACCTCGAGAGTCACATACTTCTGAAATTTATAACAGAAATTTGATGAAAAGTGAAAGACTTAAGCTCCCAGCTGCAAAAAAAGAAAGTCATAGAGTTGTGGGGAAACAATCTGTGATTTTTTTTCCCCCTGGAGATCTTACAAACAGAGGGGAAATATTTGACATTGTCAGTTACCAAAATTTTTTGAATCCATTTTGCAGAACAAACACCAGCAGGCAAGTTGGACTGACTAATGCAATTGCTTCATGTGTGCACCTTGTTAGACCAAACCAATGAGGAAAGGAATAGGTTTTGTAAGTGTGACTAAGAATAACTGTGACCAAAAAAGAGAAATGTATCAAAAAATAGTTTTCACAACTTGGATAGAGGTAAAAATTTTCTTTTGAGTATTCTCACCCTGCAGTGATAGAAACTACTGACAGGATTTCATCCTTGTAGAGACTGGCTTTGTTGCAGAATTTCCTTCAGTGTTACTGAAATCTATTTTCCTATCTAATAGAAGTGATAACAGCAAATTTTATGGCTGAAGGCCATATTGGAAATTAGCCAGTTTGACATTTAACCTAGTAATTTATCTAATGCAATATTTATCCTTTTCTATTTGTTTCATGTATTCTCAAATATTGCTAAAACTATTGAACCCACTAATGCTCTTATTACCAAATAATGATTCAAATGTCAATTTTGACAACTGCTCATTTAACACTTGTATGAATATTTTGCTTCTAACATTTTGAAAACCATACTTAAATCCTTTTTGAAAGCTTCTAACATTGCACAGTAATGATTAATATATTGATACATTACTATGATTCGTAGCAAACTCTAGGTTTAATATTTTAGATTAGAACAATCCTAGTTTGAATATAGATATTTAGTTCTCTCAGATATGTTTTTTATTCTATTATGTAAGAATAGTCACCTGAAAACATAGAATGCATATTATAACATCCTAAAAGGTAGGATCAAAAGAAATATTGTTTGCCAAATATTTTTCAAAAGATTATAAGAATGACCTTCAATAGAACGTTTCTGAGATTATCCTTTATTTTTCAGGATATATTAAAAAGCCCGATGTGTTCTTTATACATAGAGTTATTCAGAATTCTTCAAATCAAGCATGTAGCCTGTATTAAACACATTAACAAGGTCTTAAAGTGGCTTGTGTTTCAGCTTTCTGTTCTTAGTGAGTTTGAGTACTTTTGTAGACTAAAGTGGCATCAATATGCAGAGACAATACACATTATGGAAAATGTTAATGACATTTTGCATAGGTGTGAATGAGAAACAATAATTATAATTCCATTGGATGTACTCTGCAGTAAAATTATCATGTTGATTTATAGCATTTATAAGCATAGTATATTTAAAAGCAGACATTTTTCCACAGGCAGTGTGTGTTAAATAAAAATATCATCTTTATTATACCAGCAATAACTTTTAGTTATGTTTATGTTTCATCTTCTATTAAACATAGTGCACAACATCATATTTAAAGTATACAAAATAAAATAAGTGTGTGCATACCATGATATAGATCAGGCTAAAATTATGAATCTTCAAATTTATATTTTTAAAGTCAAATGGTTTTTATCTTTTAAAATATTAATTTAATTTTAAAAATATGTATACAATCCTCACTGGAAAAATGAATATCTAGTGTAATGTTGACACAAAGCTTGTGAGAGTCTTCAGTCAGTATCTGAATTCACCACAAAATGAAGGCCCACTCCACAAAATGAAACTCATGCCTAACATTGCTTGGATTAACAAAAACCCAAACTAAATAGAGTAAGGATCTGAGGAAAAACCAAACAAAACTGGTCTTAGAACAAAAGAAATGAATGTAGCGATTAAATCTAATTTTGTGCTTAAAGATAAGGGCTTAGCTCTGCCATCATCTGAGAATCTTTTACCTGCAGCAATTGGGGAAAAAACAAACAAACAAACAAACAAACAAAAACAAACAAACAAACAAACAAACACACAAATAAATAAATAAATAAATAAATAAATAAATAAATAAATAAATAAATAAATAAATGAGGGCCCACAGCCAGACATGATGCAGAGGGTGAGAGACCTTAAGATGCTCAGTTCTAGATAGGCTGTTCCTATCAAATCCCTCCCCTTAGTTCTCAAGGAAGCATGAGAAAAAGGAGGCCTAGTGTAAGAGCCAAAGGGGAAGAAGGGCATCAAAAAAATATGGGCATCCAAGTTAGTGTAATCAAAGCTCATATATACTCGGGCATCGTGCGAAGGGCCTGCACAGATCTTTGCCAGGACCCCTATTATATATTATGGCTTCCAGTTTAGTATTTTATGTGATTTGTGATTGTGTTAATTAGTATATCTCTGATTCTCTTACATTCACTTAGGCTCTTTCCTTTTTGACTGTTTTGTCCTATTTCAATGTGTTAACTCTGTTTTATCTCATTATATTTTATTTTATTATCCCTTAGAAACCTGTTTCCTAATGAGAGGAAGACAGGGAGTAGATTTGAGGGGTGGAGTGTTGGAGGAGTATATGGGATAAGTAGAGCTAAGGAAAATGTAATTAGAATATATTTTGTAAGAAAAAAATCAATTTTCAGAAAAAGGTAAAAAATATGCATGAGTATTATACTTGTTTGCTGAATGTACTCTGAAGTAACAGTAACTTTGGAATAGTCTCTGCAGTATATTTTCTTATTTGAAGTGAATAGGATATAGACTGTTCTTGTACTACATCACAGGAATTAGTTCCTTGGGATTAGCATAATGCAATTCTCTGAATCTTCTTTCCCACTTTACTGTTTCTATGTGCCTGTTTGTTTATAAGACAGCACTATCATTCACTTCAATTCATTAAAGAATTGCCTAAGCAGCATAGTTCTGTATAATTTTGAGCATCATTTTAAAAATTGTGCATGAGAAACTGGATCTGTGTGATGTTTTATTCTCCTTTAACACTTTCCATTGAGACATATACTGAATTTACTTCAGTGCTGATTATGCCAGAATATGATCAAAGTGCCATAAAAGTGCATAAAAGCAGCTACACTTTTCATTAAATAGGTTCATTTTGATATGAATACTGTTTGTTATGGGCTAACAGGGAAGATGTTTTGCTATTTCTATTAAGGAAAAATTATATCCAAATGCTATCTAGAATTTTATTGCAAAATATAGTTCAAGCAGGGGATTTAAGTTACCAAAAGAAATGTAAAGCATTTTTGGGTACTTTGGTCAGCTGTTAATAACAGAAGCTAAAAGTGGAACATATTATTTGACTATTTGGAACATCACCTTGGATCAATCAGTGATCTGGACCATCAATTACTATTTAAGATAATATTTTACTTTTGAACGCATACTTTGTATTTTATTAGTTTCATTTTCTCACATATTTATATACCAATTCTAATCTTGGATAAAGCTATTTAAATCATAAGCTTGTATGCCTTGTAACTGAGTTTCTAAACATTTACTATTTACTGCTACCTGTCTGGCTCCCTACCTGCTAATATATAATATCACATGGAGAGCTGGATTCATGTTGGAGTACGTCCTTATTAAAATATTTTAATCCTTAAGTTAGTCACAACAGAATACATAATACAAAATAAAGGAGATAAAAAATATAGGGTTGTTTGATGCTCTGAAACCTCTTATTGAAGGACACACAAAAACTCGAGTGTTCTCTGTATTTAAATGCCTCTATCATCAGTTTCATTCGGCTTTGCAAATCTTGTAATGATTCTTGAAAGTGAACTTTTACTTTCTTGTTCTTTACAGCATGTTCACAAAGAAATTTGAATCAAAAAACAATTAAAAATTTTATTTTTTTCTTTTTAGCTATTAAATTAAGCTTCCATCCCCCCCCCAGATATACTCTCCTTCAAAATTTCATACTAGTATAAATAGTATCTGAGAGATTATTGAATGACCTCTCTAAATGTGTTCTAAAGCATATGACTAACATGGTTGAATTAGAGAAAAATATTTAAAAATGCAATTAAACAAAATAAACCATACCTTGCAGCTTACTATGAAAGTGAAATACAAGCAAATAACCCATTTGTTTTATTTAATACAAAAATTAAAATAGAAAAATATGTATGTAATAATGTCCATTTTTATGAAGATAATATATATGAATAAAAGGGAAATGCTTAAATCCGGTAGAAAGTAATTGTATTCTCATATATATTATATCACCACATATATTTTCTTCTTTGTAAATCTTCCAAAGTTTATCTTTAACTCATGAAAACACACAATGTGTTGTTGTCTACACTAGGTGCTAATCTACAGTACCGTACAAAATCCATTTCTCCTTCCTCTAGTTCACTGCTCTGGGAATTTTGTTGTGCATGCAAATGTCCAGGGTACATAGAAAAAGTATCTTGAGAAAACTTCACACAATACCTTATCTTTCTCTTTACATATATAGGCTTAAAAATTAAAACGATAGACTCTTCTTTACTAAAATTTTGCTTACTAAAACATGTGGAGACCTTTATTTCACTCTAGTGAGTCCCATTGAAAAACTTGGATCATTTCTTCTACTTGACGATTTTCATCTATTGATGAGTCATTTCACCTGCTATTTCTAATTTTAAAAATTCCTTTATATTATAGATATTTGTTGGATCTAATAGTATGATGTTTCTATGTTTTGATGCCCTGTTTGTTTGTTTCAAATACAGATCTCTAACTGCGTGCATTTTTATATTAAATGATAGACTTTCGTATCTTCTTACAGGAGTATTGTGCATGTGTATCTTCTGTCCTCATCATTTTATTTATTGATCAGCACTTAGGTTGATAAAAAAAAAACCTCACAAATTTGTATAGTTCTGAAATAAGCATGGAAGGTCATGCATCCCACATACTGATTTCTTTTCATATGAATACATACATAGTAATGACTTTACAGAGTTCATGGCAGTTTTTAATGCTTTTGATATAGCTATGCTTAACTATAACGAAGGGATAAATCATCATGGCTTTGGTTTGTAATTTCTGATGGTATTTGCTTGTTTGCTGTGAGCAATGTCCGATGTCCATTTCATATGCAGTTTGTTTACCTTCAATAGTGACTTTGGAGTTTATCGGGTATGTTTGATCATACTGTTCTCTTTTTAATGAACTAGACACTAATATTTTTTTTCTATTTAGAATATTTTAGGTTAAAAAGTCACATTTGCATAATTATACATTTGTTTTCTGAACTTTGGAAGTATCCCCCTCATGTGTGTGTTTGTGTGTGTGTGTGTGTGTGTGTGTGTGTGTGTGTGTGTGTGTGTGTGTGTGTGTATGAGAAACATTTATATGTGTGCATATGTCTATTCCAGTCTATTCTAGTGTGGAAATAAAGCTTGCCCGTAGATCAGAGAACAGAACCAGCCACAGACTTAGCCATCGAGGCCTGCCAGTAGTGTATACATCTTTAATTCTGTCTGGATCTCTGTGAGTTCAAACTTACCTTGGACTACAGGAGATTAATCTGGTACGGAGAAAAGTGAGCCAAGTGGTGGTGACACACATCTTTAATCCCAGCATTAGGAAAACTTAGACAGGAAGTGACATTTCTGGGCAGAGAAAGGAATATAAGGTGAGAGAAGACAGAAGTTAGGCCCCTTTTCCCTTGTGATTCCATCTGGCTGCAGACTCAGAGGGATTCAGTCTGAGGATTTGTGGAGACAGGATCTTTCCTTTTGGTCCAAGGTTTCAATAGTAGTGAGAAGTTTTTTTTTTTTTTTTTTTTTTTGTTTTTGTTTTTTTTTTTTTTTTTTTTCTTCTCTAATCTTTCAACATTTACCCCATTATCTGACTCTGGCTCTAGGTTTTTATTATTAAACCAAGCAGGATTTGGACAGTGTCCTGCCATAGCTTTCTTCTATCACCTTAAGTGTTTCAGGGCTTATTACTTAAGTTTTTAGTTGATTTTTGATTAGTTTTGATTGAGGTAGGACATTTTTTACTTTTATGGTAAATGTTTTATTCTCTTTCTCCATTTTACAAAGGCTATCTCTTCCTAATGGATAACCACAATATCTTTATCTAAAATGAACTGTCTGTACATGTGTAGTTTTATTGTTCATTTCTCATTTTTTACTTCCTTTCCTTCTTAGCATGAAACATTTTTATGTTTTTATTTCTATTGTTTATATAATATATATATTGAAATCAATTATTGTGAAAGTTTCAGCTTCATTTTTATTCACAAGATTACTTCAGTGATTCTAAATATTATTTTATTTTTCCTGTCAGTGAAGTACGTATATTTTAGTATTATTATTTTTTTTAATCCATGAGCATGAAAAATCATTCTTTGATTCTCAGTGGAGACAATTTTTGTTTACTTACCCATTGTATGTCTTCATTTAATTAAAAAATGTAATTCTTATGCACTATCTGTGAAGACCAAACACTCTGAGGAGCCAAAACATGTATTAAAATTGTATAAATGGTTTGACTTCTCTTGAATAGAATATTGTGTTTGAGGAGAGATGCGATGATACAGGTTGCTAACCAAAATTACCTTAGGATCTTGATCACTTCAATAAATATTTAATTTGAATCTTTTGTGAACTGAAGTTCCCAGGCGGGGGCTGTACCCATGGTAAACACCCCACATTGTTTATAAAGTGCTAAAATGTTTTATATTGGGATCCAAACTATTCTTGGGTTATTGTAGTCATTCTTCTCTCTCCTCTAAATGTGACTTAACATTTCCTGGCACTTCTGTTTCTTTGCAGTGTAGAAATAGAGGACGATCTTAGGCACTGCCTTGAACAAGAGGAGTAGCCACACTTTACATCTTATCCAGAACCTTTTTAAACTGTGAACTTTATTGCATGCAAGAGCCTGAAAGTAGGATGGACCAATAGAATTATCTTTAGGAGTTATAACCTTCTGTAATATCTAGTAACCTTACTAATCTGCTAACCTCAGCTACTCCTCTACTCTGCTTAAAGGCCTTTTACTTCTAACATCTATAAAGCTAAGAAATTCCTTTTGTTCTTCAGTGATTTTGGATATCCTACTCCAGATTCTCCTGCTGGCAGTGACCCACATTAGTAAATGATATTTCACCTGAAACCAGACACAGTGTATCTCTCTGTGAACCTTGAAACAATTATTAGCTATGATCTGAGGTTTGTAATAGATATCTCCCCATCTGCCTGCCTAATATTCCCACCAATATACTGAAAATGTCTTTATTCATAACGTTTTTACTATGTTAAAACCTTTATAATGCTCTCCACAAGTTGGAACATAATAATTAGGGCAGGCATAATGAGTGTGTGTTTCTATGTTATAGTCTCTCATAATTGGTACAGAATAACCTATCACTATTGTTCAGGTGAGAGCTGTAGTGTGTATACACATGCACTTCATCTGATATCTACCTAATATTCTTGTAACTATTGGGTAACAACAGTGAAAAATGATAATTAAGCATAGATATCTGACATCCACAAACCCTAAGGGGTAAAAACGTGATAAGATGACATTTTAAGAGCAAAGAAAAAAGCTCCCTTATTTTGCTGTATCTCACTTACCAAACAAGTCATTAATGTATTTTGTGAAATATATCAATTCACATTATTCTGTATTGCGTGGTTATCAAATTCAATGTAAACCCTTTCCGGGAAAATATGTCATTCTGAGCAAATGGCTTCATACTAATAGACCGTTGTCACTTGGGATTGGCTCAAAATATTTTTTTTCTTTGTCCTACAGTTTTTCTTCCTCCAACCTGTGCTTTACCACATTCCTCTCCCTGTATCTTTGGTTGAGGTCACCTTCTCTTCTTACTCCTTTGTCTGATTAAGTTCCAATTGTGCATACGGTTAGAGACACACAGTGCCATTTGCCCGTTAAAAATAACAAATCAGAGTTTTTGTTTTTTTACAATCAACTCACTTCCTTGAATACAATTCATTCCAAGATATTTTAACTACTTTGTTACCATTGTAAACATGAATTGTTTCATGACCCATTACTTTGCATTTTTGTAATTATGTAAAAACCCTACTAAATCATTAGGCTGAATTTGTTGGCTGCAAATTTATTGAATTCATCTACAAACTCTGATAGGTTTTCTGTTTGATCTTTAGGTTTTTCTACATATAGGGGTAAGCTAATAGTAAACAAGGGTTTTTGAGTATGTTATATTGTATCTCATTTCAGCAGGCTTAATTCAGAGGCAAAGAGGCCATATTTTCTCCTTCTCCAGGAGATTCCCTGAGTAAGTGGTTCCTTGCCTCATGGACTTAGAGAATGAGTTTCACAACAATTAATTATGAGTTACAGGTCTTTTATTATAGATAGGAAGTAATATGAGTTTTTTTTTTTTTTTTTTTTTTTTTTTTTTTTTATATCAAGAAAACTCCGAAGAGAGGGTTTCTAGAAAGATTAAGAATCACAGGTATATAAGAGATAATTTACCAGAGGATCAGTAGACCCCAAGAGGTAAAAATGAGAAAATCAAAAATACTTAGCACTTAGCATTGAAGGTTTAAGTAGAGAAAGGCGTGCTATATGGAAGAGAGGAAGGGAATGTTAGCCAAAACTAAAGATATCTGAAAAAAAATATTATGGAAACTCATTAGATTGTATTAAGATATCTATCTAATCTACCTACCTATTTATTAATCAATCATCTATATATCAGTCATCTATCATCTATATATCATTCTATTTATCCATTGTTCCATCTATTTATTTATCACTATATTACCTATTTCTTTCTTTCTTTTTTTTAAAAAAAATCTAGGAAGTTTTCATCAGGAGTATCCTTCATGGGCTACTTGCTGCAACAAGAAGTAGTAGGTTATTAAATAAAAATTTTAATTCCAGCATAAGATACATCCTTTTTAATTACTCAACAGTATTCACAAGGCTTTCAAAACTGCACACACACACACACACACACACACACACACACACACACACACACACACAAGTACTTGTACTTCTACAGTACTAGAAACCACAAATAGAAAAAATATTAGAAGTTAAAGCCTAGCCTGCTCTACACAGGAAGTTACAGGCTAGCCAAAACCAAAATACGGTATTTTTTATCTCAAACAAAACAAAACAAAACAAAAAAAACAAATGAATAAAAAACAATATATTTTCTTTTAATTTGCATCTCATTTCCTAAATACAACATGAAATGAATCAGATACAGTGGAGTAGAAAAAAAATAAATTCAGTACCCACATTAGAGATGAGATATATTATAATTAATTGCCCATACAAAGGAAAGTTAAATCAAAGTTAATACAAATACACATAGAAGTCAAGAAAATTAGAGTTCAGTCAGTATTTCATAAAAAAAAAAAAATTGTGCATGCTAAAATAACTGAGTACACAAGAAAGAGATTAACCACTGGTTTTGAGAGGTTTTCGAAGTATCAAGATGGAGATTCCTTGTTTGTACTTTGTAGTCAGTGGAAAGAAAAGCTGCTACTTACTAAGTTATCAAAGAGAAGTGAGAAATAAAACTAACCTCAAACCTGTACATTGCACATTACTCTTCAAAACAGATCAAACAAAGAGGAAAAGATAATGTTTTTCATAAAGCATCTACTTAAAAAACGAACAAAATCAAATACATGGAGCTGGGTATATGGCTCAGCAGTTAAGAGCACTTGCTGCTCAGGCAGAGTCCAGTGCACTCATCTGTCACATGACAGCTCATAACAATTTTTAATTCCAGTTCAAGAGGATGTAACACCCATTATGGACACTGTGCATACATTCAAATAAAACACTATTCACATAAATTAAAAGAGGAAACTTTAAATAAAATTAATAAATCTTAAAACAAACAAAACTTGTCATTCCTACACATATTGTCAATAAAGATGAATAAATAGAACTTAAAATAATCTATTGGTAATGATTTTAATTTATATCTTTCATCTTATTTCAAAAAAATAATTTTCAATATTTTAAGAGTCATGACATATCTTTGATGAAGACCAAATTCCAAGTTAAACATTAAAATTCAAATTTAAATCTTCCTGCTTGAGACAAAGTGAATGGAATCAAGAATTGTGCTTCATTTTTTTCTTGTGGACATTGACTTTGATCTTCCTCACCTTGCTTATGTAACCTCTGTCTCATCAAAAAAATAATAAATGTTATATGTTTAAAATCTAAACATTTTTGTAATAATAAGCATCTAAAAGAAAAACTATCTTTTAAAGCATGATAAAAATATCATGGACATGTTTCTTTTTGTAGTTCAGACGTATTTTGTTTTTACATATTCCTTGAGAGCATTGTTCAACACAAGAGCTTACTGCTGATGGAGCTTCTCTTTGTACCTTATTACTTATTTTTTAAAAATCTAAAAATTACTTTAGCCTGAAAAACTATTTATTTTTAATTATATATTTTAACATAATGAACTATAGATATTACAATCTCAAATTTTCAGAATAAGTGAAAGTGATTGAATACACAAAAACCTGAATAGAAAAGTACATTAGACCGTAATCGGAGAAAACATGGTGCCTAAATTGTAGTTACTGTGAAATTTGAATAAAGGTTTTGGTGGGCTGTTTCAGTTTCAAAGAGATTGATTTTAATGGTGTATCTTATATCATAAAGTGAACTTTATAATAACTTCTTAAGTCATTCTGCAGAACCTGAAGCATGGTGTCATTCAAATCAACTCATTTCTATAAAGATTGCCACTCCTCATTCACTTTGAAAATGGTTCCATCTCCTTTAGAAATTTTCAGTCACTTTTATTAACACACATTTTCAGACCACCATTGTGTTTAGCTGTGAGTCAGAGATGTGATGTATAAAAACGTAGGATAGCCACAGCAGAAAGAGACTCACAAACATTAAATGATCTCAGGATTCAGTGTTTGAGCCAAGGTCAGAAAGTATTAGAATTGTCATAAATTTATTTTTACCAATATGTTCTTCATTATGGTGATTTTTATTTGTCAAATATCACCTCATGATTTTTCAAGAATATTCAAACTTTGGAAGAGCTGGTAATAAGGATAGTGATGTTGAGATTATCATCATGCATTAGGTTAAGAATAAAAATAATGGGCTGAGAAGATGATTCCGTTTGCAATGGTCTTGACAACCAAGCATGAAGACCTCATTTTGTATCTTTGAATAAATAACAAATAAAACCTATGTATCAGTGATTCCAGTACTGTAAAGGCAAGAAAATAGGACCTTGAGGGCTTTCTGGCTACCCAGGCCTATCCAATAAGAAAGCTCTAGGTTCATTGAAAGACCTATCTCAAAATATAAAATAATAAAATTAAATTAAAAGCAACAGAGAAAAAATAGCTCATGTTGACTTAAGATAACTACAAACATGCACATGTCATGGGCATATACCACCTACATCTGCATTTTGTTTATGTGGTGATATATTGTATATTTAATACAATTAGTCTGGAATATCACAGGAAAGAATCGCCTACAGCCGAGCAATGAAGATCAGTAAGTGCTGACCCAAGACTTTAATCTCATCACTTGAGTGACAGAGATATATTTGGATGTTTGTGAGTTCAAAGCATAACAGTGTTAGCACGGTCCATAAGTCCCAGCACTTGGGAGGCAGAGGCAGGAAGATCTCTGTGAGTTAGAAGCCAGCCTGATGTATAAAACAATTTCCAGGACAGCCAGGATGTTACACAGGAATCCCTATCTCAAAAACAAACTAACAAACAAATGGCTGGAGAGATGGCTCAGTCCTCTGATATTTCAGAGTATTCTATTAACTATATAATAATATATCACCACATACACATGTGACACAGGGGCAGACACATGAACTTACACATAAAATCACACATAAAACAAACACAGAATTGTGCACATACAAATACACATAGACATACTCACATATAACTCCACACAAGCAGAATCACAGATAATCACAGACAGACAACACATGCACATACATAATGTGGACTTAATTCCCATTTATAAATTGAAAATGTGTGCTGTTAATTTGTGTTTAGATTTTAATCTTGAAATTCCTATGGGAGTACCACATGCCCACACCACATCTTTGAATAGTGACTTATCTTTATTAATGCAATTACAGTTGTCCCCAATATAAAATCTTAGGAAGATGAAAAACTCTTTTTAAAAATTTTTTGTTATGTATCACATATCTAACAAATAGTATAGTATAAGACTATTGGAGGGAAAATCCTTACATTATAAAATCTTCAAATTCAGTAAAATTCTTATATTAATTTCTATATAATCTATTTTATCAAAATTTGTGCTTACGAAGAGCAGAGCATTCAGATTTTAAAAGTTTTGGAAAGTAGCTAATTTAAATCTTATAAATTAAAAACACTGGAAATAGAAAGCAGCTTTATATTTTCTAGTTTCCCTCCTTAGGGTCTATATAAGATTTTGCTTTTGCTGTCTAGTGTCCTAAAACAATGCTACAATTCTATGAGAAAATGGGTCTGAAATCTAAACAAAGAAAAAGAATTCTTACTATTCATAATTTATAGATGAGATATGGTACAGGGATCTGATTAAAATATAGTTCCAATATGTAATGTTCAATATGGGAGGTCAAATAACCACCAAATTGCATAATTTAAGAGTAAGTCGTCAGGAGCTAGAGAAATATCTCAGTGGTTAAGATCCTTTATACTTTTTTGAGGGAACAGACATTGATTTCCAAGCACTGAGATTGCATACTTCCATGGGGTTCAACACCTTCTGAACTCCTCAGACATGTGGATAACAAGGCTCACACAGGGTCACACTCATAAAAAATAATCTACAAAAATAATAAATCGTCAGGAGTGTGTCCTCAGCAGGGATGTTTCTCAGGGAACAGTTTTCAGCATGTAAGCTGTCACTTGCTTTCTTGTATTGTTATCCAAAGTACACGACAGAAATCAGACAATCGAGAAGAGAAGCATATGCTTGGAGAGTCAAAGAACTATTCTTTGCTGGCATTTCAACAGGGGACCTTTATTTAAAGATTGATACACACTGCATATAGAAAAACATTCCCACATCACCCCTTTGCTTATATAATCTCTCCTTCCTCTCTTCAACTGTATTGGGAGGACAGCCCAGTGCTTAGCTGTGGATTTCTGCATCTGCTTCCACCAGATGATGGATGACATGAGCTCTGGAGAGCTCACTGAATCAAGAAAAGCCACTGAAGATCCATCGGGAAAAGGAGCTAGGCCCTCCAAAGGTAGGCAACTTTCTACTGGCATGAGCAGTATGAGGAGCTACAAGGGGGGATCAGACTGTGTTCCTGTGCATGGGCTGGCACCTTGGAGCCCATTCTCTGCAGAGGAACACCTAACCCAGCACTGACTTTGGGATGAGTAAATCGGATTTGCCTGGAGTGGATGTGCCACACTGAGCTGACCCACCTTGGGACTTCTTGGCTTTTTGGGACATGGGATGGGTGGATGTGGAGGAGTGAGGCTGAAGGCTGACTGGGAAGGATTGGGAAGAGGAAAGGGAGGGGGAGCAGGGGGATACATTGATAAAAAATGACATTATTTTAAATATAAAAAGCTGTTTCTTCAGAAAAAAATATTTTTAATATGTATCAAAATCTTTTTTTAAAAACAGACATGTAGAGATCTGATGAGACAGATCACTAGGTAAATGTGCTTGCCGCATAAGCTGGACAATGTGTCCCATATCCAAACTGACCACTAAAAGACAGAACTTTATCCTGAAGACTGTTCTCTAATGTGTATATTTGCCCAAGGTCATACCTCATACACACAACACACAAAGATATAAAGAAAGAGAAATGTAAACACATACTTCGACACACTAATAATAAGAAGAAAAATTGAAAAAAAGTACATACAATCTGCACACTAACATTCAAGAAGACACAATCAATAAAAATCATATATGCCAAGAAGAGAAACATTTAAAGAGTTTATCTTATATTTTTGGAATTTGAAGAATAACATGTCTACTGTAGTTATTCTAGGACATTTACAATTGTTTTCTATTTTATTGAAACACTTTTTACTTTTGAAAATAATGGTAGTATTTTAAAAATTATTTCATTCTTTAAATTTATAATAGAATTGTATCATTTTATCCTTTTTCCTCCCAAATGTTCCAATATACTTTCCTTCTTTCAAATCCTTGGCCCCTTTTTCCATTAACAGTTGTTATATACATATATATGTATGTATATATGCACACACACACACACTCACACTCAAAACATCCAAATAAACACATCCTATCTAGTCTGTATATTATTATTTTTGTGAGTGTTTTCAGGGCTGAGCTTTTGGTATCGAATAAGCAATCAATAGGTTCATCCCTGGAGAGGAATTTTTCTCCTCCAGTCCTTAGTTTTCTCTCATTGTCTTTGGTTCTTGTGTAGGGTTGAAGCCTTCTTAGCTTTCCCCATCCTTGATAACGTCTATTGGTTATAAGCTTATGTCTAGGCAGTCCTGTTCTTAAACCTTAATGGAGGCAACCTCTTACATATGTGAAGCACATAATATCACATTAAGCTCCTGATTCTTCTGGTCACTACCTCTCTTCTACAGTAATCCCTCATCCTTTGATGTTCAAGTTGCACTATAAATGAATTTTTTTAGGCTCAAAGAGTATACATACTTTTATTGCTTGCCATTTGCTCAGAAAGGAATTTCCTTGGCTGAAGAATACACTGTGGATATCATATTGTAGCTGCAATCAGCGGTGATTGTTAAGTCCTCCAAGATCCCGGGTTTGATGAGCCCTGAGTAGCTGGCTAGGTTTCTGACACCAGGTATAGTTTCCCTCTTGTTGCTTGTTTCATAAGTTCACTTAAAGAGCTGTTGATCACCACTGTGGTATGAGAACACGTTAATCATTGTTGTGGTTCATAGGTGTCATAGGGTTATTAGTTATTTCTTCTTTGGCAGTCTACATGGTGACTTTTAGTACCGGGGAAGCTAGCCTTCAGATAAGGAACACAAAGATAGTTTCCAGCTCAGATGTCTATTGGCCCTGTGTGTGATGGGCATGATGTCTTTAGCAATAGAAACTTGCCTTCTACTTCTGGAATGTCACCAAGACATACAGGGATGTTCACTGAGGCCAACAGCAGTAACCTATAATATTTTGGGTGTCTTTGGGTGATCCTTGACAAATAACTCAAAAAAAGGAGTCTAAAACCTAAATTTAGAGTTAGTGATAAATGTTCTTTGGTTCATTGATGGAGCATTTTCACTTTTTGTAATTAATAAATGTAAATTATTACTCTGAGATTATAATCTTTTATATAAGATTAGCAACTAAGTTGTCTAATAATATACATTATTGATGTGGGAATGCCTTTCTGTATGCTGTGAATAGCAATCTCTAAATAAAGGAGCTGTTTTGGCCCATGACAGGCACCATAGAAAAAGTAGGAGGAGAAATCAGAATAGGTAGAAGGAGTAGGGCAGAGTCAGAGGCAGACCAGGCCAGAAGCCCAAAGGAGCAACATGTAAAGAACACAGGTAAGTCACGGGCCACATGGCAGACAGATTAATAAAAATGGGTTGATATAAGATGTAAGAGATAGTTAGCAATGTGCCTGAGTCATAGGCCAAACAGCATAAAGTTAATATGAACATCTAAGTCATTTCTGGGGCTTGAAAAGCAGCGGGTGGCTAAGGGGTCTGGAACTGCAGAGTCTGTGTGTCTGGGTTTCTGGCTGCCCAAGAAACCAAGAAACTACTAAATTATAACACATTATTATATCAATAACAATATTTTTATCTCAAAGACAGAAAAAAAAACCCATCTTACTTAGATTCTTTACAGTAGGAATTACAAAAGGAATTTAGAAAATTTATCCTGAATCTAAAATCTCACTCTACATCCATGTTATAAAAATTTTAAGCATCTGTTCAACATTTATATACACCTTACCTTTTTTAAAAGTAAATGTTTTTTAAAGTAAAATGTTAATATATATTCTTATAATGCAGATGTATAAAATATTATAACCATTCAATAATTACTTGGCACCTCCTGAATATGTTTTATAAAAGTGTAACCTAAAAAAATCTAGTTTTACTTAAAGACTTTATAAAAGTGCTTGGGTTTTAATGCAAAACAAGGTAAATTAGATTATGTGACGTTAAGTTCAACTTAACTGCAATAAATTAAAATACTGAAGATATTATAGGATCCTGACATTTCAAGTAGTTCAAAAAATTATCTTGAATTTGTACTTGTTTCCAAAGTGGTATATAAACATTGGCTATTCAATAGTTTCTATCAGGTGACATCTTGAACTGCCATTTTTAAAAGTATATACTCAAACAGTTTTATTAACAGATATTTTCATACTTTACAACTAAGAATAATATATGAATGAGAATCCTGTTATGATTTTGATAATTGAAGACATTCTTATAATTTGTGTATGCAATTAAAGCATGTGTATTAATAGTATGAAATTAATTAATAATTAATAAAAGGATGAAATTTCTTTCAGTTAATGAATTTCCATGTCATTTGCACATTATAAAAGTTTAGTGTTCTCTGAAAATTTCTGTAGTACATTTTTATACTTCCAATTAATAGAAGTGGATCAGTGGCTCAAAATTTGTTCAAATAGGCATGATATGTCTATGCAAATAGCAGGGCAAGCAGTATAATTTGTAAATACTGGAACAAATAAATTTGAATATCATTACTCAGCTCAAGGATGTTTACCAGCTAAAGTAATAATTAGGAGAACCAGACATTGTGTGTCATGAGTGCAAACTCCATTTCAGCATAGAGGCAGAGGGAATGTCAAGAGTTCAAGACTAGCCAGGTCTACAAAAGGAATTCTATCCAAGATTGAGCTATAGAATTTTATTATATCTACAAAGATAAAATAAGTCAACTACAAAGCAACAACCAACATTTGTAAAATTTAATCTAAAAGTGTAATTTAAAATTGCTACATAATCATATTTACTTTTTATTTTTCAATATTATCTATCAGGAATAATGGCATGGGTGGCTGTAACATAATATGAAATTTCCCTTTGCTTTGAAAGAAATAGTGACATTAAATTGAATTTGTCATTGAAAATAATTCTGTATTTTTTCCAAAGTATATTTAGAGTATTCTCCTCATTATAGATAGGAAGCAGAAATCACCTAAGCATTCAGCTGAAATAAGGATTTAAAAAACTGATACATGTATCCAGTAGAGAGCTAATCAGCTATTACAAAAAATAAAAAAGAAAGGAAGAAAGGAAAGAAGAAAGGAAGGAAAGAAAGAAAAAGGAGAGAAAGAAAAGAGAAAAAGAGTCAAGTCCTTTTTCACAACATCAGAGTTGGAAATGGCAATAATGACATGTACGAAAAGTTAGAGAAATAGGTAAATGCTTCTGATCTTAGTTACACGCCAAACTAAAGAAGTTGATCTTGTAGAAGTCAACATAAAAGTTTTTGTTATGATGAGTCTAAAGAAAAGAGTGCTAGTAAAAGTGGCTGCGTTATCATTAGAAAAGCATGGAAAAGCAAAGTAGATTGATTAGCTAGGAAATAATAACATGGTCTATATTTTAAATAGACAAAATTTTCATGGGAAGGAAGTGATAAGTAAGTAAATAGACACGTATAATCTGGTAAAATATTATGAAATTCATGTGTGTGTTGAAATTATCAAATACTCGTTCTGAATTAGATATATTTAATGTTTTGAATATAAATTAAAGGTAAATTTTATAAAATAACCTTTAATGTATAACTAATATGAACTCTTAAAAATAGGAAAATGATAAAGTTACTTACTATAGTGCATATTATATTAATCAATCTATAATTATATAATTATATCTTTATGATTAATTTTATATTCTAATTAATTGAATTAATTAATTAATTATAAATATATAACCATATAAAATATAATTATATATAATATATAATTAATATATATTAATCAACTTTAATATATATGATACTTGCAAGAAACACAGAGTCAAGAATAACAGAGCATCAATGAATGAGAGAATTTTAGTTCATAAATCACAAATATAATACCAGAACAACTTGTTAGAACATATTTTATATTTATGTTCTGTAAGATCATATTATTAACTTTAACATATAAGCAATATTATATGCATGTATCTGCAGTTTTTAAATTAGTGTATAATATGTAATCTATTCATATACACAATTATGGTATTCAGCAGAATATAACCTACTTTGAGCATTTTGATCGCTTGCTAATTAAAATATTACACATTTCTTTAATCTGATTAAAATTGTCATTCAGAGATGGCAAAATGTTTTAAAGCTGCTTACATAGTCGGATATCCATTCTCAGAAACAACTACTTTCTACATCCTTGCTGATAATAAGTGAGTAAAAGATGTCACTGAGTAATGTGTTCCCTTTAAATTTCTTTCAAGAGTGTGATAGCATCTTGTAGCTTGATGAGAACTAAAGATCAGCGGGTTGGAAGACTTCTTCATTTTTCAATTGTGGGTATGATTCTTCTGAGCAAAATATGGTTGTCTAGTTTGTTAGAAAACATCCACTGATAATAACACTGCTGCCATTGTCTAAACATTTCTAATTTCTATATGCCCCCTTTATTTGAATGAATTCTAGCATTAAAAACATTTGTCTCATAGACCTTTCACCTGTGCTTCTTGACTCTGAACAAAGCATGTGTAATTCTCACTAATGTTCAAAAAATACAACTGGAATCTTCTAAAGATCTCTCATATGCTTATTGTAGGCATTCATCAGTCAATGTAATCTACAAAAATATGGGTTCTATTAGTCAATATTTAGCTAAGCAGTACCATCTCTACAACAACATACTTAAAATTTCAGTTATGATTTTAACAGTGAGTATTGAATTAAGTACAGATTCAATTCACATCTTCTTTAGTCTCTCAGCATTTTTCATTATTTCATTGTGTACAGGTATTTAATATATCCACAGAGAACAAAGTGAGCCTCATCCCACTCCTTATATCCTAATAATACATCTATTTTGTGATTTACACAAGCAAATCACTTATTAAAGAGTGAAGTGGCTAGTCAATAAAAGTGATCCCAATTATAAAAATGAAGTTGAGATAAAATACATATGGAACACTAACAGGACTAGATGACAATACAAGTGTTGATATTGTCATTCTTAATAATGACAGCTTTTTTCTGAAGTAATTGTGAGAAGTGGGTGATTATCTAGGATGGCTGGCACTACCTAGATGTAACATTTAAGAGATCCTAGAAATAATTCACAGCATTATAAACACAACATAAATGATTCATAAAAGACTTCTGAGGAGTGCTGATCTTTCTGACAGTGTTGTATATGCAAGTGGTGTGTAATCTTCTACATGCTATCAGAGCTTTCTGCATGGTAAGCATTCTCAATCAACACTCTAGTATATATGTTTTTCTTATAGCTGAGAATGTTGTCCATTTTCATTTTCTTTTTTCCTTCTTTTCTTTTCTTTTTTGGCATCTAGAAGAAAAAATATTCCCTCAATGTTGTTGCCTCTCACTTAAGAGGAGAGTGACAAAGAGTTGGTATGATTGTGTGGAATTTTTGTTTTACTGTACTTGCCAGACTGTTGACATCTTAATGGCCATCTGGGAAACAATGGAAAGAAGAGAGGCCTCAATTTTTTTTCCCCTTTACCTGTCTGAGCTTCATGTTTCCTTGATTCATAATACATTTAATATTATCTCTCACAATTATTGTTTATATATGCATACTTCTATATATAGATTCTCATTTGGATATTTTGAGACAAAATATTTCTGTATATGCTAGGTAGGTCTAGAATTCACTATACAGTTCAACTGGAATGAAACTTTTTATAATTCTTCTACACCAGGCTTCTGAATCCTGGATTTGTAGAATTAAACCATAACATCTGGGTCATTATTATTAAGTAATTATTATGCAGAAAGAATATTCAAAGAGTGAAAAAAGTTAAAGACAAGCTATTTCAAATACCTTTTGCTTGAGCTATTGCTTAACGTTATGCTTCATAACTTTGCCTAGAAGAACAGTCTCACATAATGATAGTTAGAATTTTTTAAATGGGTAGTATGTCACATTCATTGACCATGCATTTTGCGTATATTATCAAATCCCTATGACAAACATGGAACTGGATTATTTCATTCACTCCATATTCCTAGTTGCTATATTAAAAGTGTAAATTTACATTTATTTTAATATAAAATATAGAATGCAAACAGTTGGAATATAGAATAGTAATTACTAAAATAAAACAAGATTGTTTGAAAGACTCAGAATCTTACATGTCTTGTAAGTAGTTAAATGTTTTATATATGTATATATATATATTAAAACACATACACGCACAAATATATATATATATACATATACATATATATTCTTTTTTTTCAGAACATGAACTTTGAACTACATGGTATAGTGGCAAAATTAAGAGATGTAGCCTCATTGGACTAGGTGTTATCTTGTTGGAGGATGTGTGCTACTGCGGAGGCCAGCTTAGAGGTGTCATATGCTCAAACAACACAATTTAGAATAGACCACTCCTGTTGTCTGAGAGTCAAGATGGAAGAATTCTCGGCTTTTTCTCTAACATCATATCTGCCTGTATGCTGCCTTGCTTGACATCATGATGATAATATACAAAACCTCTGAACTGCATGTCATCACAATAAAATGTTCTACTTTCTAAAAGTTTCTGTGGTCATAATGCCTTTTTACAGAAATAGAAACCCTAACTAAGACAGAATTTAAAGCAGAGACTGGGGTATTGCTGTTATAGGCCTGGCCATGCTTTTCTTTGAAGGAATATATATTCTGTCCTGTGGTTATTAGTGGTAACTCTGTTAAATAATCATAACAAACAGAACATGTTGAGTAAATAAAAATATAAATGTACAGATTGAGAAAGGGGGCACCAAGTAGCAGAATAGAGTTAAATCCCGTGTTCAGTGGGATAAATGATTAAGAAATGAAATTAAAGGAATAATATCCTTGAGGCAAAATAACATCCAGGTAATTCTCCAATGTGTGAAAAGGAACTAAAGAAAAAGATAGCAGTGATGGTACATGCCTTTAATCACAGCACTGGAAATGCAGAGGCTGGCAGACGTCTGAGTTTGAGACTAACACAGTCTACAGAGCAAGGACTGAAATATCCAAGAATAGATAGTAAAGTATACTCTCAAATATGGAAAACTGATGAAGATATAATTGAACAAGGGGGCCATATTCCAGCCCCAGCTAGCAGCAGAATTGACAGTTTTGTCAACATCTTTCCATTTTAGAATTACGGATAGAAGAAAGTGGTTATGGATTTTGCCATCTGAAAAAGGCATTGAAGTTAGGCCTGTGTCAGAGATGTGTCTGAAGAGAGGCCTACAAAAGCCATTATGTGAAGCTGTGAAGTTGAAGCCTTGATTGTACTGGAGATAAATGATGTTGTAGGTTCCAGAGCTGTGTGATACCAGTCAAGGAGAACTGCTAAAAGGGAATGGAAAAAGCCGTAGAGAGAAAAGTATGTGCAGTCAACAAAGCAGAAAGAAATCTGAAGAACATTTTGACATTGACTTGGAAGTGCAGAATTTGGAATTTTACCAGGTGATTTCTAGTCTTGGTTTGGTTCAGTATTTCTTCACTATGTTCCTTTCCCATTTTTTTTTTTTTTTGGATACAGTAATGTATGTCTTGTGAAATTTTATATTAGAAGTATGTGATCCGCATTTTAATTTTTATTTTATAGGGGATTGAAGTTAGAGATTGCAGGACTCTCAGAAGAAACTTTAAAATTTAAAATAGGTTTGGGACTTTAGAAGTTGTACTGAATGCAATTTTGTAGTATGATATGCTTCCAAGTCTTTGGGCTCCAGGGTGTTGAATGTATTGGTTTGAAAGAAATGGCCCTCAAAGAGAGTGGAACACCCTAAAGGTGTGGCCTTGTTGAAATTGGTGTGATCTTGTTGGAAGAAGTATGTTCCTAATGAGATGAATTTTGAGGTCTCACATATGCTAAAACCATGACCTATGAGATCAGACTACTTCCTTTTCGCTGAGATTCAAGATGTAAGAACTTTCAACCCCTACTCCAGCACCATGGCTCCCTGCATGCTGTCTTGTTTCCTGCCATGACAATATTGAGCAAAACCACTGAACTGTATGTGGACTGCTACAATTAATCTTCTTTTTTCATGAGGTCTCTTCACAACAATAGAAACCCTAAGACACGTGATTAAATTTTTATGAGCAAGAGAGTTTCATTCTTTTAACTATATCTTTTGTTTATGAGACCCACAAATTACATGATATATAGAGAGGTAAGAACAGCCTCTGCATTTTAGGAGTAGATGACACTAACAATACCCATTCTCTATCACCAGCAATAATTATACATAATCATAAATTATCACTTCATCAGATTCATTTTGCACATTTAAAAAAAAATGAGAAAACTGGGGATTTCTGCCTGTATGGTCACAAAACAAATTCTTAGATTTGAGACAAGATTATATAGTAATTAAAAGCATGAAGTTAAACATGCTTTAAAAAGTAAACTTCTTAAAGAATAAAATTATCTAGCATGAATTTTTGTTGATTTCAGGCTTCACATTTTGTATAAAAAAAAAGAAACGTGATTTTACTGATGCCATATGATGTATTTAAAATATCATCTTGGAATTTTAAAATTATAAGGCAATTTTCTGGAGTGATTTCATGAATGTAGCATGTAGAAGTAACAACATGAAAAGGGTAAAGTTTTGGAGTTCTGTGCCTCTGCCTTATGTGAAGAATTAGCAAAATTTCTTTCATAGTCTTTTCATATCAGCCTTCCAAATAAGATTACATCATACCTGGTCCTCTGCCATGGACTTCATACATTAGAATAATTGTTATGATTCCCACAACTAAACAAAAGTTTTGTTCTAGGAATTTTAAACAGAAATTATTTTGTACAAGGAGGCTTTAAAAGGTGCACTTTTATTTAAAGGACAAACTATTATTTTTTCTTTTTATTTGTCTTCAGATTTTTTTATTTAAAAAGTTTTTTTTCCATATCTACCACTGTTCCCCCTCCCTTCCATCCTCCCAGTCTCGCCCAGCCCTCCACCAGCCTTTCCCCACCCCATTTCCCTATCCATACCCCAAAGAGGGCAAGGAGTCCTAAGGTGAGTCAGTTCAGTCTGGCATTCAGTTGAGATAGGTCCAAGTCCCTCATCCCAGTATCAAGACTGGGATGTTCCTCTGTAGGTAATGGGCTCTAAGATATCTGTTCATGTACCAGGAACGTACTCTGATCCTACTGCAAGAGGCTCCACAAACTTCCCACACTGTTTGACTGCCATCTACCTTTGGAGAGTTTAGCTCCCTTCCATGAAGGCTCCTCAGCAATTTCTTCTGAGTCAGTGAGATCCCAATAACTCATCTCAGTTATCTCTGTGGGTCTCCTCCTCATGATCCTGATCCCTTTGCTCATGTACTCTCCCCTCCCTCTCCAGCTGGACCAGGAGCTTGACCTGGTGCTTAGCTATGGATCTTTACTTCTGCCTCTATCCAAGGTTCTATGATGATATTTAGGGTGGTCATTCTTTTGACTATAGTGGAAATTCTGTTTAGGCACCATCTCTACTATTGTTTCAAGTCCTATCCAGGAACATCTTGTGAGTTCTTGGATGTTTCCTTAGCACTGAGTTTCTTTCTAATCCTATAGTGACTCCTTTTATCAAGATATCCTTTTCTCTGTTTTGCCACTCTGTTGCTACTCTCTCTCAACCATCTCCATCCTTGAGAATTTGTTCCCATGTCCTACGGGGATATGTTTCAAATTTAATAAAAACAAGTCTGAGATATCAGAGAGATCTATCCACAGTCAGTCTGGGAGGATCCGAGAGTGGTAACTCACATCTTTAATCCCAGCACAGGAAATATCCGGGAGTGGTGGCCCATGCCCTTAATCCCAGAAAATCTGTTTGAGGCCATCTTTGTTTAGAGAGGGAGTTCCAGGCTCCCAGGCAGGCTGTGGTGGTGTCACACCTTTAATCTTAACCTGGATGTGAAACAACTGGGTGAAGAGGGTATTGAGTCAGGCACAGAAAGACAGATCAGGCATTAGAAACCAGAGTGAGGCTGAGGAAGCTAGAAGACAGCTGGGTGTCATTTGACTGTGATGCCTTCTCTCTTTGATATCTTTGATATCCCTGAGATCTGGCTCTGAGTTTCCTTTATTTGTGCAAAAATGTCCCCTTGCTCAGTCCCCATTATGATCCCAATTTACACAGGCAATCTTCTCTATTTTTCCCAGGGATGTCCCTGGATGTCTCTCTTATATTCCTTCTGCTACCTACTTGTTTAGGGGTTGTGGTCTACAGTCTGGGAATTCTTTGCTTTATGTCTAAAGTCCACTGATGAGTAAGTAGAAACAATGTATATCTTTCTGGGCCTGTGTTACCTCACTCAAATGATAATCCCCAAATCCTTCCATTTGCTTGAAAATTTTAGGATGTCTTATGTTTAGTACTCCATTGTGTAAATATGCCACATTTTTTTAAAATCATTCTTAAATTGAGGGGCATCTATGTTGTTTCCATGTTCTGGCTATTGTAAATAATGTTGCTATGAACATAATTAAGCTAATTTTTTTCTTTTACATTTTATTTCTTTGTTCTCAGGAGTTATTCTCTGTAATAATCTCCAGTATCGATAGCTTAGTATGCTCTAACTATATTATCACTATATGAATGAAACCTCTTTTTATAAATTCCTGCATTAACAGTATTGCTTTTCACTAGATTGTCATGTACTTCTGCATATTATTACATCCTTTGTGCTCAAGAATTAAACACAATAGTTTTGAAAAGGGTTGATTACGGAGACATTTCCCTTTTATATGTTACATATTTTCTTTAGCTCTAGTCATCCTTTACTTTCTTAGTAGAAAAATCAGAGAACTACTTTTTCAAACTCAATTCTTTTTAAATTTATTTTTATGTTCTTGGTATTTTGCCCCCATAGTGTATGACTCATTCTCGTGCCTGTCCCTGTCAAGTTCAAAAGAGGGCATCAGAAACCTTGGGTTTCCACATGGTTTTAAGCTGCTATTTAGACACTGGCAATCAACTCAGTTCTTTTAGAAGAGGGTGTCAGTGCTTTTATAACTGAACCATCTCTCTAGGCCACAGTGTGTCCAAATTTAAAGAGTTAATTTTGCTATTGTTGTTTAGCTATAAATTACACTAAACATTATAAATATCCACCCTTTAAGCAAAAACTTTATTACTTTGCTTTCTTAATGGTAATTTCTCCATTTACTTGAACATAGAACTTTGGTTTAGATCTCATGGTTTTTATCAGGATTTCTCTGTTCATCTTCAATTATTATTTTTAGTAGTCTAGACACTTTGCCATTTTCTTTTGAAACAGGTTAAAATTTTACTTATTAGTGTGTATATGTGTGCATGAAAGGGTGGATTGTACCATGTTTATCTTAGTTGGGCAAGTAATCTGGGGTATACCTAGAAGTCACAGGACAACTTTTTGAAGTTGATTCTTATCCTCCTATGAGAGGTTCTGAAAAGGAAACACAGATAATCAGTCCTATGTATCATCAAGTTTGCTCATCCGGTGAACTATCTCTCTAATTTCTATTTTCAATCTCATTATACATCTTTGATTGTCTCATCTTCTTTCACACCTTCCTGTACAAGTGGCCAGACTTATCAGTAACTGTAATCTTTAGAGTAGCATATAAATAGAAAACTAATTGGGTGACTTTCACATGATATAAAACACAAATCATTTGTCGTATAAGTAACAGAAGTTTTGAATTCTCCCATATTTACTAAATCATCCATTCCTTTATCGTGACCACCTTCACAACACTCCATCAACAGTTTCTGTTACTTCCACGCTCTAAAATACAAATAAATATCTTGGATTCAGTTGGAATTTCTCCATTCGTATAAACTTATGCTGAGTCAACAGAACCCTCCAATCTGGTCTTAGAAATTCCAGGAATATCGATATTTCTCCATGATTGTACTCTGGTTGTCTGGAACTTACAGTTCACTTCAAGTGCTACATCTCCACTCAGCAGCCAGTGTGAATCACTTCAAATGGAATAAGACCACTTCACTTTCTTTGTTTAAATAATTCAGTGACCTTCCATTTTAATTGAAATAAAATTCAGTCTGCTTTTCTGATTTACAAATTGCTACATGAGTTGACTTTAATCTAGCTGACTAAACTCTTCTAAAGTCCTTCTCCTACTTGTTCTTTAATTCCAGGCAGCAGACCTACTTTCTGTTTCCTGAATCTGCCAAGTTTGTTTTAGCTTTAAAGCCTTTGTTCTAGCTAGTGGCTGCCTGGCATGAGCACCGGCACACTGAAATTTCTTTACTCTCATCTCCTATACTTGCCTGGTCTCTCAGAAACTCACTCTAATGTTACAATAAGGTTTCTGTCCCCGGGCTGACAGAGGTGCAGACCCACAGACCTGCCGCCCCAGACCCCTTAACTGCCCACTGCTGCTTTGTTCCCCCAAAATGACTCAGACACTTATATTAACTTCATGCTGTTTGGCCATTGGCTCAGGCACATTGCTACTAGCTAGCTCTTTCATCTTAACTCAACCCATTTTTATTAATTTGTCTGCCATGTGGCCTGTGGCTCTCCTGTGTTCCTTACATGTTTCTTCTTGGGCAGTGGCTTGATCTGATTTGACTCTGCCCTCCTTCTCCTAACTATTCTGACTCCCTACCTACTTCTTCTATGGAGCCTGCTATGACCAAAACAGTCCTGTATTTAAAGACTGATATGCACAACATACTATGACTAGCCTGCTATGTATCTCTTGAATCAAATTTGAATTATCCATTTAGCAATTACTCATGGCTAATATTTTATACTGGAAATAGGTTTTATTTTTCAAAAATATATGTATATGTTTCTAACAAAATGAAACATTTTTATGCTAATTATAACATCAAGCATAGTACAGGTATACCACACAGTCAGTCCTTCAGGGCAAGTGGTCATAGATCAAATTGAACTCTAAAGAATATGATAAGTAAACAGAAACGAACAACAAAGACCCCCCAGAAATAGACTACATAATGCTTTTTTAACCTTGAACTTTCTCAATGCTAATGAGAAGGGAATAACAGCTTCTGAAAGGCATTGGACTATAGGAAAACAACTGAGCTAGATCACCCTGTCTACATCAAAGACTACTGACTTCAGAATGTAAGCCAGAATAGGTGCTCGATTAGGGAAGGGGTTTTGCTTTTGTTTTCACAGGTAAAGAAAAGATATGGATACCATCAAAACTAATAGAGACTCAATTTGGAAAGCAGAAACTTAAGTAAAATAAAAATTGATGGTTCATCTACCCACAGTACAATTCTTTAAGTTGTAAGAAAAACAAAAGTTTGACTCAGGCTTTTGTTTTTGTCTTTACAGGAAATTGTCCTATTCTGAAGTGAAGACACTAAGGGAAGCATCCCTTTCTCTGGGATCTTATTTGGGTGTTTTCATATTGGTCAAATCTACGATAATTCTCCTGTAAAACTACTTGTCACTATGCAGAAAACTAAGCAATTTCTTCTTCCAGAATCACTGAAACTCACCCTTAACAGGGATCCTCAAACAGCCGTATAAATGCCCATTCCTAGTCAATCTTTCTGAAGCCTTTCTTCAGAGGCTGCCTCATATGGTGTGTCTTCTCTCCTAAAGATAAAACATCATAGCACTATTTCAAATGACCTAATTTATTCCAACTCGGCATTACTGTTTTAAATTTATTTTGAATTTAAAATTTTTCTTGTTATCAGTTCACAATACTAGATAATCATTCTTAAGCATTTTCTTTGATGAGAGTGATGTATACGTATTTTCTGGTTTCTCTGACACACGAACTTAACTTTCAGTTCATTGATTCACTTTTATTTGATTCATTTTTGCTTAGTTTCTGTGAATCTGTTTTTAAGATGTCTTTTTAATTTTTTTTTAATCTTAATTAAATTACTAGGTAACACTGTGTGTGTGCGCACACGCACGTGTGCATGTGTGTGTGTGTGTGTGTGTGTGTGTGTGTGTGTGTATGTGTTTGTTAAGAACTGAGTCCAGAGCCTTGGCACTGGTTAAATAGTTATTATACCCTTGAGCTACTTTTTCTGTCATAACTTTAAGATTTTTATATTGACACATTGGTTTTCATGATTTCATTTACATTTAGTTTTAAGGTTCATATAAAAATATTTCCAGAGCACACTGTCACACTGTCATTTAATCGTCTCTGCTGTTATTTTATTTGGAAAGCTACAAAACTTCAGCATGTCCCAAGTTGAACTCTCATTTCCCATTAAAAATGGTCTCCAGTTAATCTACTTTAGAATCCCTTTATTATTGTCATTATTTTACCTGAAGACCTAATCAGTGGTAAGCTTCTTCTTTCCTTCTGTTTTGCTCTGTCATTTTTCAATCCGGGCAGTGCCTGCCCTTTGTCTCTTGCAATGTCTCCAGTGAGCTGTGTAGGTCACTGTGGAAGAGTTTGTATTCTGCTGGTGTTTTTGCAGCTTCTGTTTCTTTATATGCTACTCCTCTATCACGGACTGTCTTCGAATTCGAACTGGTTATAGCACATCCTTCCTAAAATTGCCATATTTGTGTGTCTGTGTTATTTATGCTGAAATTTTCTCTGAAATTTCAGCGAATAAGTCATAGAACACATTTGTGAGAGTAAAGCAAAAATCAATCTTAGCATCCAGAAACAAATTAGAGAATAAATTTGAGTCCTTGACACTATAGTGAAGTTGACTATCTGAGTTATAAAAAGAAATATACAATTTGCAAACAATATGTAATGTTAACTAGTAGTCATTAGCTGAAGTTATATATTGCCAAGCTTTATCCAAATAGAAAAGTTTTAAGTGGTTTTTTTTTTTTTTTTTTTTTTTTTTTTTTTTTTTTTTTTTTTAATAGGGCAGGACAGCTATAAGTTTTGGAAGCAGCCTGGAGGAGTATCATGGAAAAGAAGATATGCCCGTTGGTTAGACACTTGCTGAACAATGAACAAAACATCAAAATCGTGGGGGCATTGAGCTTTAGGGAAAGAGAAAGAAAATCAAAAATACCAGAAAAGGCACATTAGGTACTAGCCAGCATGGAAAAGAATGACAAAAGAAACAGTTATGCCTTAGCTAAGACTCAAAAAGACAACTGGGAAAAGACAGATTACTGGAGATACATAGGGATTGGTGTAAGAATTCTAGGAAGGAAAAGTATATTAAAAATATAGTGATTCTACCAAACTCTTTGGCCTCACTTAAGATTGTCCCAGATGTCTAGGGGCAAGTCTAGCCTGCCTGAGTGGTCCAGTCTAGGCCAAGTTAGTTATGTTTATTTTGGGTATCCCAGAATGTTATTTCGTCATCCTCTTCAGCAAAAAAGAAAAAAAAAGTTTTCTTAATGGACCTTAACTGTTGCTTTGTCATCCCCATGTTGAGGAGCTGACATGGCAAACAGGTAGAGGATAGGATACAATTTGGTAGTATCTACAGTACAATTATTCCACGAGAATTTAGACCTCCAATTTGAAAGTGTTCACTGGAAGGAGTTATAAGTCTGTACTAGAGATTTGGGGCTTTCTGTCACGTGTCGCCTCCAGGAATGGGTGCTAGTAGAGGAAATAAAATAACTAGAATTATTTCTTAGCATTTTTGCCTGGGAAAACAAACATACCTAGGAAAGTGCTACTTGAGTCCTTTTCTGGACTTCATAGTTTATATCTTGTTTTCATCATGCTACTACCTGAATATAAGGAACTCTCATGTACATTCATTGAGAAAAGAAATCTGTAAATAGAAAAGTATCATATGTGATTTAAAGTTTTATCTATCCATCCATCCATCCATCCATCCATCCATCCATGTAGGGGTATTGTGTTGTTTCATGGTAAATAATTGTCCCACCTACTGGTTTAATAAAAAGTGCTGATGGGCCAAAGGCAGGCAGGAAGTGTGGGCGGGGCTACAAGACTAAGAAAACTCTTGAGAACAGGAAGCAGAGAGCAGAATGCCAGAGAGAAGCCAGAAGAAGCAGAGGACAACCATGCTGCTGTGAGAAAAGGTACTGAGCCCCATGGCTGAACAGGATGAGTCATGGGTTAAATGAAGGGTAAAGAGCTAGCAAGTGATATGCTAGGGCCTTAGGCCAATTTGTATGCCTGGGCCTTACGCTGATCAGCCTAAAACTATTGAAAGCATCTCTGTGTCTCTGCCGGTCTGCGGGTCTGTGGGCCTAAACCTTGAGGCTAGGCCCGAAAGTCTGGGCCAGAAGTCTCATACTACAAATGGCAGCCCAATGTGGGGCATATATAAAATATATACCCACATAAGGCCACAGAAAGCTTAAAAAACAGTCTAGAGCACAGGAACTGAAGCCCAAAGCAGCTTCTGAGTTGTGTCTTTGAAGTGGCCCACGGTAAAGAGACTGAGTGGTATATGGGATTAAATTATAAAAGGGTGTGTTTGCTACATGCAACTTAAGGTGAACAAGGCCAGTTCCTGAGTCTAGATGTAAGCAAAGAGCTCTGTATGGTGAATTTAAGGTTTCTATTAATAAGGACAAAAAGAGAATAGAGTCAAAGATGGCTTCTTAGTATTGATGTTTTCTTGGATCAGCTCTGTTTGCCTGAGGCAAACTGAGGGTTGGCTTTTTTAAGAGAAGCTTCCTGATTCAGCCTTAGAGTCAAAACACTTGTGTGTCTTTTAAGAGGACCTGCTGCTTAATACTTATATAGAGTTAATGAATAGCAGATGGCAAAGCTTTACTTGGTAATTATATGGACCCTAAAATTCCCAGAGTACCTGGGCTACAAAGATAAATTCTATAAAATTAGACTAGGAGCTGGGTGGAGCATTCACCCATCCTACCAACCTTGAATCCTGGCAGATTAAGGGTGTGTTCAGAAACAAAAAGAAATAGTAGAATTTGGGTGGAGTCAATCACCCTATACAAATAAAGGTGTGGTCAGAGACAGAAAAAGTTAAGAAATAAATATACAGTAAAGACAGTTTTTTTTTTTTAAAAGTCTAAGTGGTTTAGAGTGTATTGAAAATATAGATACATAGGCTTAGAGAAAGAAAAGAAAAGGAAAGAAAGCCCTTAAAAAAAGAAATAGAGTAAAATACATAGATTAAAAACAAGCCATATAAAGATGGAAAATACAAAGAGTGTCTGGATACTGTATATTATTGTCTTATCTTTAAGCCTCTTAACTGAGAATGACTTATTAAAAGCTGCTAAAAGACAGTTGACTATAAATGCTGTTGGATTAAATCAACCTATATATTTTCTAAATGAGTTTATTTTAAAATCGAAATCCAAAGATATGCTACTTTGGAGAAGAGGTTTTCTTTTTACTTTCACAGAAAATGAAAGGCTGTGGATTTATTCCTGGATAAAGAACATAAAGTTTGATAGAGGAAGACCACCTGAAAAATCTCCAATGGAAATGGATGACCCAAATGATTCAGCATTTCAGAACACCTCTGTTGAAATGTCCCAAGCTCTATATCCAGAACAACTTCAAGGAGACTGTCCGAGATGACCTAGCCTTAGAGACTACTCCACTAAAGACTTGTCCATAATCCGAAATTTTTCTTTGCATTTCCATGAGATTGTCGAGTCCCCATTCAGCAGGAAGTAGCCTAGAAAACAATGCCCACATTCCCAAAACATGGATTATGAATGTTTGTGTTTATTTACAGTATTATTTATAAGTTGTTATAGATAAGGGGGAAAAGAATATTAGATTTGGAGTTCTTTTTGTTTTAAAAGGAGAAAAGAGGATATGTAGGGGATTGTGTTGTTTCATGGTAAATAATTGTCCCACCCACTGGTTTAATACATCCATCCATCTATTTATTAATTTATTTTGTAGTATGACCCAAGTGTGTGTGAAAGGATGTGCGTGATTCTACAAGATAGTTTGCTTCTGTGTGCAATGTTGAAAGTCAGAGGTTGTTGGCATTTGGTATTCCAAGTATTGATCACTCTATATCCTGCTTTAGAGACGGGTAAGTCACTAATTATGGTACTTATCACTTGGCTAGACTGACCAGTGCACAAGGTCCTGAGATCCTCTTACCTCAGCCACACCGACATTAGAGGTACTCCGTATGCCTGAGCTTTTATATGGGTGATAAAATTTAAACTGGGATCTTCATGAAAGAGCTGCTAGCACTTTACCTTCTGGGCAATTACCTTGGCTATAAAGTTTTGAAAAATTATTTGTAAACAACTTCATTCATTATCTATGTGACTAGAATAATACAACATATTGAATATTGTAAGATTCATGAAACTTTTTCAACTAGTACTTAATTGTTTGGTAAACATTTTAACAATGGCACAATTTTTACTCCATCTACATAAAGAATCTAGCATAGGATGTCGTGAATCACACTCTGATGCTGTTAGGCTCCTGTTTAAACACATTCAAAAGAAAATGATGCGAGAGACATTTTGCTTACAAGGCTGACTCAAATACATTGTGGTTACATGCTCAATTCTTTTGATTCGTGGTGAATTGGACTTTCCTTTGGCAGAAGAAATTATTGTCAGACTCTTGAGAAGTGAATAGCAGTAAAATAGTGGCATGAATTTAATGCGATCAAAACATATTTGTTTTCTTTTCTTCTCCCCACCCCCCTTTAAAAATCAAGATAATTTTTTTAGCTGAAAAGTATGAGGATCTCTAAGTAGGGGCGAGTCTCAGAAGCCTCTCAATTCAGATCAGACTGAATGAAACCTTATCATGCCATAAGGGAGTGCTCTTCCTTTTTCTGTGGATGGCATTGTATGGCTCAGGCTCTGCATTATCCACTAATGAATTCCCTCATCGCTAAGTGAGATTATACATTATTTGAATACCAAGTTGTTCTCATGCATAAATCTCTAGTAAGAGGCGTAGGGAGAAGAGTTTTACTGTGAATGCTCTGAGCAAATGTAAGTGGCTGTCAGGTGTCCCTCAGTTCAACAGAATCTTTTCTCAGTGTCCCCTGGGAAGTCTTGAACATTCCTTTGGAAATGAAAATGTTTTTCTTCTGTCTCCTGCTGCTTTGCTTTGAAGCCCACATACAAGCCATTATTCAAAGAATGAATAATCCTGAAAACTCTCCTGGGAGATCATCCTGGTGCACACTGAATACAGCTGAAGACAGAAGACAGAATGAAGTGCCTTTTTGTAAATAGCTGGTGTAGTTTCTTTCTTTCTTTTTTTCTAATTTGAAAAGAATTGTTTCACGTTGTGCTCTATGTTTTTATTCACTATTAGACCGGCAATTTTTAAAGACATTTTTGACTACTAGATTATTCTCTAAGTATATTTACAAACATCATAACCTATATATCTTTCAACCTCACATTTTATCATTGTAAGTCATTAAGCTAGTCTTCTAGGCTTCATAAAAAATACATAAAATACTTAAAATTGAGATAAGCAGTGACAGATTCATTTAAAGAAAAGAAAATACTGTTATCAAAGCACATCTAAAATATGCTACATTAAAAAATATTTTCAACAGTGGAAACCTCCTGTAGAATAGGATAAGGTGTGGTGGAGGCATCAGTGCTTACCATATGTCTTATCTAGCTCTTGTTTTGAAGAAAAGTATACTTCTAAAATAATCATGATAAACATAATAAAACACTAAGGTACTTGATAATTCATAGTAATTGCTAATAATTAATCTGTTTATTTAAAACACTAATATTTCCAGAAAGCTTTTCACAAGCAGAATTTGCTATCAGTTATTAGAATTACCTTGTACTATATTCACAGGAAAAGCCCAACCCCCTTTCCCACTCCATTCTTTGTAAATTTACAACAATCATCTAAATGTGGCACGTTTTACAGTGCTTGCTTTTCACTGTATGGCAGATATGTCATCAGACAAGCATAGAATAAGAAGAAATTTGCAGAAGTTTTACAAACTCTGGAGGCTTCCACAGGAAGAAAGCTATGGTAGAAAAAATACTGAGATAATTTATACTGAGTTTTTTATTATTTTTCTTGTGACAATTACATGATTAGTCTTTAATATCTGTAGCAGCATCACAATGTGCAAGGCTTTGAAAGAGGCTGTGGCTGCTGAAAGCAGTCATATCTTTTGTGCCCAGTACTTGGGAAGCACACAGGTCTTTAATCTCACCTCTAGGAAAGTTGAGAGATGAGGTGATATAGCCAGGCAGAGAAAGGAATATGGGACAGGAGGAGACAGATGTTGGTCCTTCCATTTTAGCTGAGGACTCAAGTAATTCAGTTTGAGGATTTGTGGAGAAAGGATCTTCTGCTTTTGGCTGAGGAGTTGGTGAGGGAACACGTGACTGTGGCTTGTCCCTCTGTCTGTTCTTTTGAGATTTAGCCCAATGTTTTTATTACAAGACCAATTGTAATTCAAGCAACATAAATGTTTGGGAAGAATATTCTTGACATTTTCACTGGTCCTCGATAGTATTTCTTCTTTAAAATAAATATCATTGTAGTTCAAGCCTAGATACCCCTCTGAATAGATAAAAAGTTCTGAATCCCTTAATGGATAAATCCATTGATGAATTCTCTACTTCCCTGATCCAACTAACTCTACAAAGCTACACTTCTGAATATCACTGCAGTTAGAAACATAGTAGCAACATGCGATACTTTTGTGGAACTCTTCATATCCAAATTACAACACCATCACATTTCTACACCATAAGCACAAACATTTCAGGGCAATGCCATTCCTCTACAAGCAGGTAATGGCTCCCACTACTTGCCAGACTTGTCTCAAGGCTTAGCTGAGTGCAATTGATTATGAACAGCTTGCAAGACAATGTCCTCTAAACCCTGGTTTTCCTTCATGGAGAGGACTTTTTTTCTTCTTGTTGTTGTGCTAAACTATTTCTACCATATTGTCACATCTAAAGAGCATTTGTGCCATCTAGATATTTTTCTCTAACCTTCATTGTTATGCTTCTGAGAAAAATATCATTAATGACAATCATCTTGGTATGAAAAAAAAGTCCATTTGAGCCTTCTCTGAATTACTCACATTTTTAAATAAAAGTTATAAATGGGTAGTTAAATATTGTTGCATCCTTATCCACAAAAGATATGTTATTCTGCACTGTTCAAGTTGCTAGAAAATTGGGTTATCAAGTAATCAGATGGCCTTCATGTCTGAGATAATTTCCTTGAGGTTTTTATGGAGTTACTGATTTATCTTCTCAATTAGACAGTGACTTCGCAGAGTGCTTTGTGGCTGTTGTGAAGTGGTAACTTTTTAATGTGTTGATTATTAAATTTGGAGGAGAGTGAGAGTGCTTATTTATGAATGTTTTTCAAAGACCAGATAGAGGATGCTGTGTTGAGGATGAATCAGTAACACATACACACACACACACACACACACACACACACACACACACACACACACACACAAACACACATGAGAGAGAGAGAGAGAGAGAGAGAGAGAGAGAGAGAGAGAGAGAGAGAGAGAGACAGATAGACAGACAAATGAGGCATGTCTGTAAAACGTATTTATTTTGACATTATTAGGGCTTTTGTTAATCATTTGTAGATTTTGTAAAACATATGACTTACAATTTGATACCTGGCATTTGCAAGTTTTTATGCTCTTGGTTAGTTGGTTGACAGAGTCTGTGTTGTGAGCTACAAAGACACAGGCAAGCATCACAGAGAGCTAATTTTTTTTTTGATCTTTTCTTCTCTGTTTTTATTAGTAATCTTGCAGCTCAGTACAAGATATCCTCTGTGTGAATTGACAGTGTGCCAACACTGTGGTGTGAAATTGCAGTATGTAACTTTGCCCCAAGGAATTTTGCAGTCTGAAGTTGAACTTTGATAAAAAAGAAAATAATACTAATAAATGAATGTATTCTTTCCTCCCGATGGGAAAAAGCCAAATGGCCTGGTGTGCAAGGCATTAGACCATGAGTCAGAAGCCATAGCCTTGTCACTTACTTGCTGTGTGACCTTGGGCAAACCAATTAACTTCTCTGTGCCTCAGGTTCTCCATCTGTATTATGAAGACCATGATTTCTACCTTAAAAGGAACATGGGAGGATTAATGAGGTAACATCAGCCGAGCACATAAGTCCATCAAAGAGAGGAGCTCTGTAATTAAAGGCCATTGCTGCCGATGTAAAAGACAGGAAAATGGAACCATTATTTTATCTTTTCCAGTAACAGTTATTTCAATTGAAGCTGCTGTGTTTGATGCCATCTTAATGCTGAATGGCTTATTTTAAATGCCTTTATTTTTGAAAGATTTTTCTGAATTACACAAAATACCATATTTTCAATAGATGGGATCTCTGAATTAAGTGAATTAAGCCTATTTTGTGGACTGGAAGAATGAAAATCATTAAATATTGAGCTTTGGAAGGCTTCAAATTTATTTTACTCCTGAGATAGCTCGAAGTCTAATTTATCTCAGTGAGATAGTTATCTAGTTGATCCTTCAACCTTAAAGACGAGGTTTTTAAGACCTTCACTGTTAACTTGCTGTTTTTTATTTGTTTGCTTATTTTGCCTTTTACATCACTTAATGAGTTTTTATCTAAGCACTTTTTTTCATTCTACGTAGAATAAGTCACTTTACAAGTTACATAAATTGTGTTTTCGTTGTTTAGCGAGAGTTGCTCACATTTGTATAATTTTTCAGTACCGGAAAAATCGATTATTTGTCATTATTTTTCACAGGATCATATTTCACAACTCTTCCTTTTTAAAATTGATTCAGTTCTTGTTTTTCAGTACATTTATTTGTGAAAACTCTGAACTGGTAAGAGAGTCTGAAAATACTTGTTTTTTTCCAACAAGGTATCTGGACTCTTCATAAATCACTGAGTCTTCCAGTCACTTAGTATATGGAAACCCTAAGAAGATCTAAATCAATGTCAGTTCTGGCATAGCCACATTGCATTGCTATGACATTCTAATTTAAATATAAAATGTCCACCATACGCTTATATGTTTGAACACTTGGTTCACAGCTCGTATCATTCTAGGAAGGGTGGGGAACCTTAAGAAAGTAGAGACTCATTAGAGGAAGTTGTCTCCAATAGAAGATATTCAACTTTTGGAGTCTTACCCAATCTTCTACTCTCTCTAATTCCTATTTTTAGACAACGTCTGTCACAATTCAGCCTTCTTTTACTCACTGATTATTCTCATTCTCACAACAAAACTTTAATGAAATTATCTAAAGCTGGTATGATACAAATGTTAGAAAGTTATGACTTTGTTTTCCCCAGATGAGATATTTTATAGACTTTTTTTTCTTTAACATTTGTCTTATTCCTTATTCAGTTAGCAAGAATGCTTATGTGTAGGCGAAGTTTCTCTTAAAATGCACCAATCCAAGATTAATTTTTATTAAAATATAAACCACTCTCACGATAAAGATAACAGCTTATATTGGCGCCTGATAGACTGGATTATCCGAGTGGTGGACAACGGATGCCAAACCGGTCTCTCCATCAGTCAGGAACTGGAAAATGGGAGTTTCCAGGGTGCTAGCAGCCCCTTATGAATGGGGCTGGCCACTCCCCCTTCAGGAGCCTGGGACCCTGGGTAAGCATCTTCAGACCTTATCAGCTGACACCTGAATCCCACCACATCTACCCCTTTTGTCTAACCTAGAAGGTTTTAAACTAAGACTATATACAATAGGAATTATTATGAGGTAGTATCTTGGAGAGGACAAGGCACAAACTACAACCAAAACCTAACACATATAAAGTACATCGTATATTTCTAGAATATTGGTAGATGGTAGGGTGTATAAATTACTTTAAAATGTTCATCTGGGAAAGTGAAAATCTAACACCTGAATGTTCCTTGCTAAAGGATAACAGGGTACTAACCTTAAATGCCTATTTTTTTTTTAACCCTTTTGAGACCTGAGAAGGAAAATGTATCAACTGAAAGTCAGAAGCACATAGAAGTAGTGGCCTCCAAAATTTGGGAGAGGCCAGTAGTAACACAGCTACCTGGACAATCACCTATGGTTTTGTACGCCATTGGAGCATCTATCATATTGGCTACAGACCTATGGTATCTGACAGATCTTTTCACAAGCAGGGCAATTTTGGAGGGACTGTCTTATCTTGTCTAGGCAGGTTTCATCAGTCTCTATCCGTCATCTTGTTCTTCTAGCTTGGACATCATGTGTGTACTGTGTGTACTGTCAGCAATCAAGGTAAGGGCAGTTCTTTACCCAACTGGCCATACTCTGCCCAAAGGACAAACTCCAAAGGAGTGTCCTTGATGCTCAACACCATCTTGGGAAAGGAGCAATGACACCAGGAGTCGTCGTGTCTCTCGCGGCCGAATTCTGAATAACAAATGTTAAATGCCATATTCTCTGGGTCTATGAAATGGTTGAAGACTTCTGTCTATCTATGATATTCTAACCTGTATCTGAGATGACTGTGACATGGCAACTTAAGTAATGTTGACTGCAGTTTTTATCGTCCTAAGGATTAAAACCTGTACTATAAAATTAAATTACCTATATAAGGGGTGTATAATTTCTGAGCAATGACTTTCAGTATGACTAACAAACATTAGCCAGGGGTATATATACCATGTAAAGTGGCCACAGTATTTTAGACATGTATATACATAAATATCATCCAATGAGAGGTATGTAAAACATCTTGTGCATATATCATAACTAGTGCAATCATACATTATCTAGTATAGTTAAATGGAAGTAGTAACTGTATAGTGGACATGACAATAATGTACAAATATTTTAAACAGGGGTAGAAGCGTCTATAAAATATAGCAATTACAGATTCAATTTTACATAACAGTTACAGATTCAGTTTTATATTGATGTACAAGTTGCTTTGGTTACATAAAACAATTTCATATTAAACTTTGTATCAATGTACAAATTATCTTAATTAAAAATATAAAATGATTTTACATTTGTATCGATATACAAATATCGACGTCAGTGCAAATTGTTTTTAGCTTAGACCATATATTTGGCTAAAAAATGTTTATAGGTAGATAGAACAATCTACCTTTATCTATCTTATCTATTCCCCTTTCTCTTCTTTAAAAGAGATCCTTGAGGCTATATTGTTGTTCTGTCCTCAACCAAATTTTAACTTATAACTATTCTATCAGAATAATAATTACCCACAACCCTCAGAGCACAAAACTTATTGGGAAAGGGAGCATAGTCTTTCATAAGGTTGCTTCTTGCTGACATAAGGGCGAAGGCATCTCTTTGGGATCTTGTAAAAGCTAAAACAATGGTTAGATTCTAATGGACTGACTATACACATCTATAATCATTCTCAGAATACTGGTTAACTCCATCTGGAATTCTTATTAGAAATGTGATCTGAAAGATAATCATAGAGAGCTATCTTGCAACCGTTTTTGAGTAATCTATTTTCTAAACGCAATCATTGATTGGTGTGCACCTGGTTCTTGATTTCTCTATTTCTGCCTCTGTCTGTCTGTCTGTCTGTCTGCCTGTCTCTTCTCTCTCTCTCTCTCTCTCTCTCTCTCTCTCTCTCTCTCTCTCTCTCTCTCTCTCTCTCCATCCCTCCCCTCCCCCCTCCCCCCTCTCCCCCTCCCTCCCTCCCTCCCTCCCTCCCTCCCTCCCTCCTCCTCCCTCCCTCCCTCCCTCCTCTCTCTCTCTCTCTCTCTCTCTCTCTCTCTCTCTCTCTCTCTCTCTCTCTCTCTCTCATACTCTCCCCTTTTATTCCTGTTTCACCAGTAGGAATTGTTGTGGATTTTCTTTGAAGAGAGTAAAAGTACCATTCTGGTGTTAATACAAAGTAAAATATTATAGATAACCACTCAGTATATAGAGAAGAGGTTTTCAGAATTTCAACAAAAGTGTCCACAGTACATAGTGATAATCTTATGAGCCATATTTTAAGTTGGTTAGTGTGATTGAGAAATGCAAAAATGGAACTGATGCAAGTGAGGACAAAGGATCGAGGTAGGAAGACAAAACTTGAGTAGTTTTCTTCTGATGAGAACTGCCTGTATCTTTCAAACATTTCCATACACTTCCACATCTAAAACAATTTCATCATTTTAAGGAGAAACATGATATTTCAGTGATGGTAAGATAGTAACGTGAAACTGGATGTGTCAGGAGTCAGTTTGACTTTGCAACCCTGAGCAAGTGGTAATTGTTTGTATCTTAGTTGCTCTTCCATTGCTATGATAAAATGTCATGACTAAGTCACTTTGTAAAAGAAAGCATTTAACTGGTCTATGTTGCCAGTGTTGAATCCAGTGATTCTAATATTGATGACAAAGCACAGGTATAAACAAATGCAGGAGAGCTCACAACTTGTATGAGCAGGAGACAGAGAGACGGGCCACACTGAGAATGTTCTGGCTGTTTCTAGTGACATACCTCCTCCAACATACCCACACCTCCTAATTTTTGCCACACAGTTCTAACAATTAGGGATCAAGTATTCAAACACATGAGATTGTAAAAGACATTTTCATACAAACTGTCAAAACTTGAAACATAGTAAGATTGAGAAAATAATTGAGTGTTCCCAGAAAAGATGTTCTTTTGGTTTTTAGTCTTCCTATAAAGGGCCAGAAAGGAGTAAGACTATTCTCTCAGATAACATAGAGCTTCACCCTTGCTTAGTACCCTTTACGCCACAGCATTTCCTTATATCTATCCCTTAAGCCCTTTGTTTTTGTCAAAAAATGTGATAATCTCTTTAATTAAAAATCAGAAAGATCATAATTTAGTTACTAATGGAAATTAGAGAAATTTGACCTGGCACATTTGTAAAAACTTCCTGAATTTCATTTTTTTGTATCTGAGGTTTAATAGTTATTTATTTTTAATATTTAATGAAGATTAGAGATTGGATGTAGCAAAATTTAATGAACAATATGGCTGGCAGAGATAATTTTTTTTTATAAAATAAATTGTAAGATTACAAGGTAGGTAAAGGCTGACAATACAAATAGTGTAATAGTAGAATCATCACACACAATTTTATATAATACATATTCCTAAAGTACATGTGGAATTAATATACACAAGTTCTCAAGTCACATATCTGTCCCAATAAATGTCTATATATAAAAATCCTTTGCATACTAACTGCTAAATCACAGCTGCTTGATAAAATCAAATACCACACAGCTGAATATTAATGTTTGAGTATGAGGCTATTTGGCCATCTTATTTTAATATGACAATCATATAAAATTCATTTATAATTTCTACAAAGAGTTGAAAAATAAAAAAATGAACCTCATAATTCTACCACACAGATGACTTATAATTTACGTGCTTTAATGTAAAATTATCATAGCAAATATGCTGATTTAATTCAATTTTTTACTTAACATTTGATAGTATTTCATTCTCTTGACACAAGACTGTTAGATACAATATATTGCTATCATTTAATTAAGAAACGGCCTATTTTTCACTATTTAATTTTAAATTACAAATGGATTTTGACTCTTATTCCAAATTATGTCCTTTTAAGAAAAATTATTCCCATTTCTTATTTTTTCCCAAAAGGCACAGTATTTACTGCAAGTCTTTACAAATTATCGTACATCGATCCTGAAATTGTGTCCTTTTTAATTTAAATGTTTTTATTTTGCATACCAAGAGCAGTTTTCCATCTTTCTCTCTCCTTTCTCTTACACCCACTGCCACATCCATTCTCGAGGGCAGGTGAAGCCTCCTGTGAGAAGTCAACATAGTTTGGCAAACCTCTCACCCCTATATCAAGGCTGAACAAAGCATATCTCTACAGGGAATAGGTTTCAAATGCCTAGTTGATGCACTAGACATAAATTCTGGTCCCACTGCCACAGGCAAACTGCCCATGCCACACAAGTGTCATCCACATCCAGAGGGCCTCATTTAGATAAATGTAGATTTCCATCTGTCTGTCAATCCAAGAAACTCTGTGTAGCCGTCTCTGTAGGTTTCCCCATCATGATCTTGACCCTTGGCCTACACAATCTCTCCTATGTCTCTAAAGTAGACTGGGAGCATATCCCAGTGCTTAGTTGTGGACCTGCTTTTATTAGTTGCTGAATGATGGTTCTATGATCATAATTAGGGTGGTCATCAATTTGATTACAAGGAAAGGTCGGTCAGACACCCTTGCTTAAAAATCTTACCTTGTGGTTTCTGAGAACACCTTTCCTACATATGACAGATGACCTACATATGACCTCTAAATATATAAAGAACTCAAGAAACTAGACATCAAAATACCAACTTATCCAAATTAAAAAATGGAGTACAGATCTGAACAGAGAATTCTCACAGAAGAATCTCAAATAATTGAAAGACCAATAAAGAGTTTCTCAACATCCTTAGCATCAGGGAAACGCAAAACAAAACATTTCCATTTTAAAAAGTAAAATAGCTATGTTAATGGTTACATACATAAAAAAAACTTTGGTGTCAGAAATCAAACTAGTTTTCAGAAATGAAGTTCTGCCTACAGCTTACATTTTCTCCCTTATCCAACTATTTGGAAAAATCTATATTTTTGTCCCTATGGTCTTTTCCTTGCAATTCTTTACTCAGGGTATTTTTTATGTAAATAACCCATTGAATGTTACACTCAAAAATCACGTATGTAATTTTCTGTGTCTTATAGAACTTTTATATTTTCATAGCATAAATGTAGGTCTATGTTAATTTAATTTTTGCTAGTCTTAATTTTCAATATAGTAAGTATTTCAAAGTAAAAGCCATATTTTTCTAGAATCCAAAGTCATACATTTGTCATTTCTGCTTGTATCTTAAAGATACTGATTTAATGTACCAAATTTTACAAACTACATATATATATATATATATATATATGCATAATTACTTTCTTTGAGAATAGATTAAAAATCAATTCTTATATTATTATCAAAAGTCTAAATTTATTAGATGAAGAGTGTTTGGGGAGTAGGGATGAATGAAAACCTAATATCCACCCCTGGTGAAACATGAAAAAAAGGTCATGCATCATGGTCTATACCTGTAATAACAGTAATGGAAAGGCAGTAACATGGATGCTCTATTTCTGTATAGGCATCTAGCTTGGCCAATGAACAATCTTATTTCAAAATCCAGTAAGACAGGTGTTGCAAGACTGACCTCTGACCTTCACACATATATATGCAGTATTTATAAACTAGGCGCATATGTACTCATACACCTAAGCTTCAGAGATGTTCTCATCTCCTCTGTGTAACCTGGGAAATAAAATTATTTGGACTTTATTTTAGTAACAATTTTGTATACTCAAACCATTTAAATATGACTATATAAAAGCAAGGAAACTAACAAGGTTACAATTCAATTTAAAAATCAATCGTGCTTTCTGGTTGGACCATATATAATAGATAAACAACAGTGCTCGCAGTAACAATTCGTCTCTCATGCTCTCTCTCTCTGCTGTCTTCTGTGTGATGGCCTGCTGTGTGCCACCTCATGCTCTAGAGCCTGGCCAGCCTAACTTCAGACCTCCAGCCTTCCAGAGAGAAGATCTGGATTGCAGCTTCTAAAGCCTTAACCAGAATAAACCTTTCCTCTTTACTTATTATTCAGGTTTCTCATATTGTGTTCTAGAAAAGGTCAAAGTTAGAGCCAGATTTTTGCAAACATTTTACTTTTCATCATCAGTTTCAACTTTGCAAGGCCTGGGGTTATAGACAGGAACTACTAAACAGCTAAGTCTTTCCTCTTTATATTTTCCTTTTCTTTCTTTTGTTTTTCTATTATTTTAGCCCCTTTTCTGCCTTGTAGCCTCAGGCTTAGGATTCAGCATGCAGCTCTATCTCATCCAGAATTTCTAGAGCTCTTCCGAAGTACTAGAGTGCTAGTACTTCCAAAGGGATAGAACTAAAGGTGTGTGCTACCATGCAGTCTAGTATTTTAAACAATTTCTCTTTTAAAAATATTATTTTAAAGTTTTTTTTCATATCTACCACTACTCCAAGTCCTCCCTAATATCCTTAAGGTTCTTGTCACACTAATAAAAACTTTAACTTACATATCGTGTCAAAATGTAAATTGTTTCTTCTTGATGTAAATTTTGAGCATTTCCATTTTATTGTTTAAACAAGATAAAGAAAGATAAGGAAAGCTTTTTGCATATTTTATTTCTAAGAGTATTTTGTCTACATATATGAATGTATGTCATTTGTATGTCAATGTCCTTAGAGGCCAAATGATGGTATCAGAAACTCTTAAACTAGAGTTTAGGGTAGCTGTCAGCTCTGACACTGATGTTAGGACAAAACTGGGTCTTCTCCAATGGAAAAAATTATCAGAAGATAATTTGTTATTATTCTTCAAAGGAAGTCCATTACCTCTACATTAATTTATTTACTACTCAATCAGATGCATTCATTTTGACTTCTTCTCTGGATGCTACTTTAACCAAACATGAAGCTTTCAGCTGACAAGTTTCTGTTGTTGTTTTTATTGTTTTAATAATTTCAAAGTATATCTTCTAACCTCTAATGTTTCAGATAAGAAACTTGCTGCTGGTAATTACATTCGGCTCATGCAATATTGAAAGACCCCCGGGGGTTAGGGACCCCCGAAATGGACCTTTCCTCGGAAGGAGACCCCATGACCCAAGGAGGACCGAGCCACAAATCAGCTGCAAACAGCACGAGGTTTTATTGAATAACGCAGGACCTGCGGGCTACCAAGCCACTTGGGATGGCTGGCGCACCCAGCCCTCTGTTTAGGGCCTTTTTATAGGGTTAGGGAAGCAAAATCGTGCGTACAGAGGCAAAGGTGAAGTTACAAAGTTTCCATTGGCTGGTTTGAATGAAATCGCCCGTTGAGGGGTGAGGGGTGAGGGCCCCCAGGTTGCCATCCGGCCTGACCAAGCAACCTGGTTATCACCCGCCCCCAGGCCTGCTGTTTCTTTTGTTCTTTATCTTCTTTTTGGAATTCTTTCCCTGATCAGGCTGGGCCTGATCCCATAGCTAAGTAACTGCTTCTCCTCCCTTCCCCCCCTCTGCCCTGTTGACATATATTGTGAAAGTTACCTGACTACATTCCTTTGTCTTTATCTCAAGCATCTTACGGAGTTAATCTTTACTGTCTTGTTAATATGTCTTAGGGAGGTTTACTTGCAATGCGCTGCTGTTAACTCTACTTCTTGGGGAGGGGGCCTTACAATATACTGTGTCATAATGTTATCTCTGGCATTTAGCTTTAGAGGTTGACTATACTGTTTCTTATGGAAATTATGCACAAATTTATAACCTTGAGTTTCTTTCAAGTTCTTAAATTTTTAGTTCTATGTTATATTGGTTTAAATAACTTTAAACAAGTTTGAGTTGTTTTGCAATCTCTCCAGATACCAATTTGTCCAGTTACTTTTCTATTACTATGAGAAATCCTAACTGAGGCAGCTTAAGAAAGGAAATGTTTACTTTAATGGCTCCCAGTCCCAGAGGTTAGACCCTGTTATTATGGTGGGAAACAGAAGAGCAGACAGGGCACTAAAACCATAGCTAAGAGACTGTATCTCGATCCATAAGCAGAACAAGAAGAGCTCACTAGAAAATGCATGGACAAGGGCTGTTGAAACCTCAAAGCCTACCTTCAGTGACACACCTCATCCTACATATCCGTAACTCCTAATGCTTCGCCCAAAATCCCATCTGCCAGAGATGAAGTGTTGACACACACGAGGACAAGGGAACTCAAATCACAGCACCATTTGTAAAATTTTATATTAATTTTTTATTTTTCTGCAGTATATTTTTTGCTCTTTAGATGAAGAAATTCTTTTAATTAAATTCATTAATGTCTTCTCCATAGACCCAGAAAAAAAATTAAAATTTCAATCAATATATTATTTTCTATTTTTTGTTCTATATTCAATTTCTATGCTGCCATTTTTTTCTTTTAAATTGATTAACTACTGAGACATTTTTTATGGCATATATAATTCCAAGTAGCAGAATCAAAACATGCATGTTAATTATACTCCTTTTTACCCAACATATAAAATTTTAGGTTCCTGTTGTAATAAGGTATATAGTTGTTATAATAGCCTTTGTGATCATGTCAGAAGATGCTAAATACAATTTGAACTTTGTGGAAGTCAGCCACCATGTTGTGAACAACCATTTGGAACATAGGTCTTTTCGAACATAGATACAAAAACAACTGGTATTTTTTCTCATTTTGTCAGCTTTGTCAGTACCATGTTATCAAAACATGTCATTCCTGCACACATAGTGTGTGTATATGTGTGTGTGTGTGTGTGTGTGTGTGTGTGTGTGTGTGTGTGTGTGTGTGTGTTGGGGGAGTTTAGTTTTCACTGGCTCTTGCTCTTACACTCTTCCTGTCTCTTTAGAATAGATTCCTGATTTTTGAGGAGATAGGTATGAAAAAGGCTGAGTGCCCTCTCTACTCATTGTCCACTTGTGAACCACAAGAAAGAGAAGAGGTGGGTACATATTCTGCCTCTAACCAATAAGCTACTTGCAACTGATAGCTGGTAGGAAGGAGAAAATCAGTTTTTCTCAGTGTAGCAACAATAAGTAGACATTCTTAGGAGAATTTAAGCTACACCACGTGTGTGTGTGTTTGTTGTGTTTATGTATATGTTTTGGTATATTGTTGACATTTAAGAGAGAGAAAGAACTTAAATTTGGGTGGTTGGAGAAGTATCTTCGAGGAGTTTGTAGAATGAGATGAATATAATCAAATATATGAAATATTTTTAAATAAATATATTAAATTAGAAACTGAATAAGATCTTCCCAGGCTTAATTTGTAAACATTTCTTGGTTTGTTAAAAACGTCTCAACCCTGGTAAATGATAGTTGTTCTTTCAATAAAGTCTTCTTACATTAAGACTCCCTACAATGCCCAATGGTTGACTGACCAGGTTTTTTAGTTTTAAAACTAAATATAATTCTTAGGGACAGGCTATCTGGGCTAAGTCACTGCTGACATATTTCCTTGCTCTTATGAGTGTTATTCTTAGGGAAAGGGACACATGGGTATGTTGGAACTTCCTTTTCCTCTGTAATTCCTGTATAAAGGAGTTTTTAATTTGAGCTACTGGACTCGACTGGTTATTATCAGAAGTCATCCTGCTTACATCGAAGCTACTCAAAAAAGGATAAAGAAGTAATCTGTGATCCACACTGAGAGCAGAATGTCGTGGTCCAATTGCTAGTGGACATATCTTGCTTGGTATTATTTACCAGGGAATCTTAGTTTCTCAAAGCATAAGAATAATGATATTACATACTTACCTGTTTGATGGGCATGTTTCTGTTCTGGAATATAATTGTAAAGTGTGTTGCTATTGTGTTTGTTACACTTGCTTAACTCTGTGAAGTCCTATTTTTTTTCCTGTTTAAAACAGTCTATATTCTAATGGAGAACTGGATGGCCAATGGAAAGGCAGGAGAAAGGATAGGCAGAGCAGACAGGAAAAGAGAGAGAATAAATAAAGGATTAAATCTGGAATAAAAGAGAAGCCTCGAGAGAAGACGGACTCTAAGGGCCAGTCATCCTGCTACACAGTCAGCAACAGAGTAAGAGGGAAGGTAAGATATAAAACAGTAAGAAAGTATAAAAGCCCAGAGGCATAGAGATAGATGAGACTATTTAAGATAGGCTGGCAAGAAACAAGCCAAGTTTAGGCCTGGCATTTATAAGTAAGAATAAGCCCCCATGTGTGACTTATTTGGCAGCTGGGTGGTAAGTCTCCCAAAGAGAGAGAGTAAAAAAACAAAACAAAACAAGCAAAAAGAGATTTTTCTCCTTTGTTCTGGAAATAATTCAGATACCTTGTCAATGTCAATGCCTACATTCTCTTGGAGAGACATAAACAAGGTGAAATTTAGCTTTGGGCTGAAGCTTTATGAGATCCTGAGTTGCTAGTTAGAATTTCTTCTTGGAATTACAAAACTGCTAAATTTTATCTTACTAATCTTAAATATCTCTTTGGAATGCCTCTGTCATGATTTAAGGGATTGATGATTATAATTAGTGTAGAATTAGAGAAATGTATCTGTATTCAACTTTTTAAATTACAGTCTCAATGGCAATATGGCAGATTTCTTTCTTGTAATAAGAGTCATTTTGATACAAATTTTGCATTCACAGTATATATATCACTAATCCAATTTCTCTGTGACTTCTCAATCTGTAGAAATCAAGTAAAAAATTAATTATATGTATCTTTCTTTCCTCTTCCTTCAACTCCTCCTCCTCCTTTTGAGATAAGCTTTCTTTGTGTAGATTTGGAGCTGGAGCCTGTCCTGAAACTCACTCTGTGGTGTGTGCCACTACACTCTGTGGATATTTATCTTTCTAATATAGATAAGAAAATACCTGGTTCTATCAAAAGGGTACATTTAGATTTTAATTGAAAGCCTGATTTAAAACATGTGTTCAGGAGTTATTCAAATGCATACATGACTTAAAGGCTAAAAGTATCTCTCTCTCTCTTTTTTTTTTTTTTTTTTTTTTTTTTGGTGCTATCACAATAGGCATGTTCATTAACCATAGAGAGCTTCAAAGTAAAATATTACTGCCTTTATTTTTGCATTTGGAACAGAAAGACGGATAAATGTCTCACCTATTGATCACGTATCTTTGGAAGAGGAGCAATGTTTAACCACTGATTAAAATAATATTACTATAGTTACAGTTATTTTAAAACAAGGGGATAAACTAATAAAAGATTCATTGAAAATTATATCCCAAATCTTTCCTTTAGTTCCCTTTTTACTCATCTACATTTTAACTTTAATCCGTTTTCACAAGTAACAATTTTATGTAAATAAACTTTAATTATTTTAATTTTCCTGTTTCAATTTGTCTAATAAATGATTTCAAGTATACATTCATACTAAATTTAAAAGTAATTAAGTGTATTGCTTACCACACTTATGGCTAAATAAGTACTTGAAGAGACACCCTCAAAGGATTATTTTCTTATAAGTACTCCAAATTCTTTTGCATCTCCTCCAAAATAAAACAATTCTGTTCCTCATTGGCAATGTAGCATGTGCAAGTCAGCTTCACAGTCATATAATTTATAGTGGACTGAAAAGCAATTAATAGTAATCAGGACAAAGTTAATTTTGTGGTAGGGCAGTAAAGCGGATTAGCAAAGATGCAGCTCAGATACTTTTAAATAAAAATAATAATAAAAGTTTCAGGAAATGTGATTCTGTATTGGCATGTCTACCTCCTGCCTCCTGCTTATTCTAGCCTTTTGCTACTGACTTCAACACAATAATTTAATATTGGGAAGTGACTCTTTCCTAATGACACCATCCTTTGAGCAATACACTAATAGATCTTGGGCTGATGATGTTCATTAGTGATGAATCACACTAATATATCATTTTCTCTGTCACACAGGTGTTTTATCAGATTAATTTCATTGGAGCAGTGACCTGTGATGATGATGCATGGCTAAAGGATAATGCAATTCAAAAAGAAATGGAATTTAGAATTAAGCCTGTTTTCAGTAGCTTTTAATCTCTGTGGAAAACTTTATGGAAATAAGTGTGTACTGGACATGTATTAAAATTCAGTTTCATATTTTTATTAAGGAACAACAGAGTAGGACAGCTCATATTTATACTTAAATTTTGTTTTAAATGTCCACACATAAAAATACTAAAACAGTAACTTTGGATTCTTATTAATGTGTGTTTAACTAGGGTAAAATGTATCAAGCTTTAATTATACACATGTAGTCAGCCTTTGTCCTTTTACAAACTTACGCATAATTGCTAGATTTAATAATTAATATTTGGGGAGAGCCCCATTACAAGGGAACCTTCCTTATGCAAAGCAGTACACAGATCCTCAGCTAAGCACTGTATCAAATTCTCAATTTAGGCAAAGAAGGAGAGAGAAGAGATTATATGAGCAATGGGGTCAAGATAATGATGAAAAAACCCATGGAGGCAGCTGACTCCAGTTTTGGAAGCTCAGTGTCACTGGTCTGAGAGCTGGGGAATGTCCTTGACACTGAACTAGGTCCTCTGAGTGGATGACAGCTGAATGCAGTGGTCAGTTTATGGGACCTCTTGCAGTGGGACCAGCCCAGCGTTTATTCTTAGCGCATGAACTAGTTTCTTGGTCCCATTCCTTATAGAAGAGCACTATACTAAGCCACGGGGTGGGGGAGGGGACAGCGCACGACAATGGACAATTCGGCCCTGCTACAACTAAATATGTCGGATTGTATTACCTCACGCTGCTAGTCCTTAACCTCTGTGAGGAATGGCTGGGGATGGGGTGGGAGAAGCTGAGGGAAGAATGAAGAGGGATGCAGGGGAGACAACAGTGGGTATGTATAGTATAAGGTTTCTGGCCCAGACTTTCCGGCCTAACCTCAAGGTCTAGGCCCACAGACCCACAGTCCCGCAGTCCCACAGAGACACACAGATGCTTCCAATAGTTTTAGGCTGATCAGCCTTAGGCCCAGGCATATAGCTTGCTAACTCTCTACCTTTAAGCTATCCCATGTTTCTTGTTCAGCCATGCTGCTCGGTACCTTTGCTCACAGCAGCATAGTTGTCCTCTGCATCCTGCATCTTCTCTCTGGTGGTCTCTCTGTCATTCCGCTCTCAGACTTTTCTTAGTCTGGTAGCCCCGCCCATACTTCCTGCCTGCCTTTGGCCAATCAGTGCTTTTTATTAAACCAGTGGGTGGCACAATTATTTACCATGAAACAGCACAATTCCCTACAGGTATGCTAAAAATAAATAAATAAAAATAAAAATTATAACAATTAGCATTCGGTTATTATTTTTTAAATTAAAGATTGATCAAATTATATATCTTCATATATTATAAAAGAAAAGTGACTTGCATAATTAAGTTGTTTCAATGTAAAAAATACTTCAAATTTTATTTAGAGAGAGATAAAAGAATTTGTGAAAAAACTTTTACTTCAATATATGTGAATAAAGTTTACAAATATCATTAAAATATAATTTTAATCACACGATTGCATGGCGATCTGTTAACTATAACTTATTACTTCAATTACCATTTCATTACGTTACCTTTATGTGATGTTTGGAGCATCTTTAATTGGAATTTTATTTTATAAAATTTGTCTTTCTTTTCTTCACAGTGTTATCAACTCCTTTGAAGGTCGGCTCTCTCCATTTGGCATAGTTTATCAACCTCTGCTCCCTGTGTTCAACACAATATTTAGCAGTCTCTGTGAAGCAAGAAACTGAAGGACCTGTGGAAGGTTGTGTTGTTTCATTTTAAATAATTGTCCCAACCACTGGTTTAATAAAAAGAGCTGATTGGCCAAAGACAGGCAGGAAGTGTAGGCGGGACTACCAGACTAAGAAAATCTCTGAGAGCAGAATGCCAGAGAGAGCACCAGAGAGAAGCCACAGGAAGCAGAGGACAACCATGCAGCTCTAAAGAAAGGTACCAAGCCACATGGCTGAACAAGAGACATGGGTTAAATGAAGGATAGAGAACTAGCAAGTGATATGTCTGGGCCTAAGGCTGATCAGCCTAAAACTATTGAAAGCTTCTGTGTGTCTCTGTGGGACTGCAAGTCTATGGGCCTAGACCTTGAGGTTAAGCCCAAAAGTCCGGGCCAGAAACCTCGTACTACAAGGACCATCTCTTTTTGTTCTAACAGAGACCCAGAGATCACTTTTCTATGGATCCTGCATATTCAGTTTATACAGAATACTTTCAGGCAGTTGAAGCAAGAACAATTTCTTGCCCAGTGGCTAACTTTTGCTACAAAGAAAGTAAACTCCACTTGAAGTATATTCAATGCTCAACATACTCTTGCAATATATTAATGCTGCAAGAAGCAGATTTGTCTCACTATCCAGAAAACTATAATTTCTTAAAATATTTTAAAGGCCATATTCTGTAGGGCTTAGAAGTGTTTTAAGATTACCTATATAATTAAAATACATATTTGTATATAAAAAACCTAACTTATATAACTTTAAGTTTATTATCATAGATGACTTAATATGCATTTCCTAATTATACATTACAATTGTAATAAGTTACATAAACATAATACTTTAAACAAGAGTAAAAATAAAATATACATACAGTATAACAAACTTAACCTTAAATTTGAATCAACAAATCCAACTCCATGGAAAAGTAAGGTAAAGTGCTTTGAGATTAACAGCTGTTTATTGAATAAAAGTAGAATCAATAATCTGTTTTATTTCTAAATCATATCCTCTTTTTCTTAAAAATAGATTGACTATGACAATTAACTGTTTAAAATGAAAACAAACATAATCAATATTTTGGGTATTTGAACATAGCTTTTTAGTACTACTTTCTGCTGATTAGGGGCACTGGCAATCTTATGGGGTCCTGAGGCTGAATCATCTTAGTAGACAGCCTTGAACCTGATTTGGCCATCTCTTCACATCAAAGACTTTTAGGGGATCTTTCTTGATCAAACTTGGTTTTTATTAGCCCAGAATAAATCCACAGCCTCTCATTTTCTGTGATAATAAAAAGTAAACCTCTTTTTCAAAGTAGCATTCCTTTTAATTTCAATTTTAAAGTTAATTTATTTGCAAAATATATTGGTTAAATTAATCCAGCAGCATTTATAATCAAATGTCTCTTAGCTGATCTTGCTCCTATATATAACTTTATTTCTTTTTTCAAAGGGCTTTTTTCCTCCTCCAACTCATCCTTCTTCTTCTTTAATTATCTCCCTCAAGCCTACATATGTCTTTAAACACACTATAAACCCTAGAGCTTTTTAATAATTCTGTCATTACTATATATCTTGTTGTTGTTTTTTTTTTTTCTGTTTATGACTACACCTTTAATCTGTTGAAGTGTGGCTAGGATTAAAGGCTTGGCAATGGTGGTTTGGAGAGGTACTGGCAGGAACCACCTTTACTACCCAAATTCTGAGGAATTTTAGTGTTCACACTGTCACCAAGTAAAGCACTGCTGCCTTTTGTAAGTAAGCTTCATTTAAATGTTTGGGAGGAGGGCCTCTTACATGAGCTTTGTGTGGGTTTTTTCCACTAAGGTCAAGTCAGGAAGCCTCTGCTAACCTCTAGGAAACAGAGATGAATCTAGAAAATGCTGCTACTAAAAAAGTCATCTTTGATTTTGTTTCTTTTTTGTCTGTAAAAACAGCAACCTTAAATATGTCATAAAAGTCTCATGTTTATACTAAGATCTATGTAAGGCTATAGGTACACATGTTGCATCTCAGAATATAGGCGACAAACCCTCCATGTTGTATCTCAAGCCAGAACCTCACTCTGTACCATGGCCCACTTGAGTGAAAGAACCAGAAAGCTGTTTTTGGCTTTGTGTTCCAGAACCCTTTATAATCTTTCTCAGGCATCATGTGTATCTAAGTGCCCAGCATTAGGCACTATTTGTATTCACAAGTTTCTGACCCATTGGGGCCTGCACTCCAAAGGAATCTTCCATACCCAGGTACTACTGCTGCTTACAAAATAATCACACAAAGGCTTATATTAATTACAAAGTATTTGGCTTATGGTTTAGTCTCATTATCAGGTAGTACTTTTAATCATTTCTATTAATCAACATCTTGCCACATGGCTAGTGGCTTTACTTGTGTTTCATTACATCTTGCTCTCTTGGGTAGAACTTCTTAGTTGCTAGATAACGTTTCTGTAATGATAATTAGGATAGTCATCCATTTGATTATAGGGGAAGGCAAATTTAGGCACCCTCAACACTATAGCTTGGAATCATAGCCAGGGTGATTTTTGTGAGTTTTTGGGTATTTTGCTAGCACCAGGATTGGCCCCTCAAGTGAAGAATGGGTTAAAAAATTATGGTACATTTACAAAATGGAGTATCACTCAGTAGTTAAACAGATGATATTCAAAATTTGCAAGCAAATGGATGCATCTAGAAAGTGTCACCCTAAGTGAAATATCACAGAATCAGAAAGATAAACATGGTATGTATTCACTCATAAATGCATTTAAGAGCTAAAGCAAAGAATAACCATGTTAAAAATCTATAACCCCGAGCAGTTAAGAAGCAAGGAGGAACTTAATAGAGACATCAATGAATCCTTTGGGGAAGGGAAAATAGAAAAGATCTTCTGAGTAAATTGAGACCACAGGAGAAAGAGGGTATGAGATGGTGAAAAGAAACTACGAAGGACTGGGGTCATCAATTTGGGGGACCAACAGAGAGGAAAAACAACAAAATAGATATACAGAGAGAGAACTTATTTTTTAATAACTTATTTGCTGGAGAACACCTTGTAGGAACTAACAATTAAGGGCCTGTAGACCTAGAGCAAGCTCAGACAAAATTAGTAAAAACAACAAAAAGGGTAGATTTATTCTAGATGAACTTAAAGTTACAGATTTTGTCACAAGAAATATGTAACTGGCAAAGTAGATAAAAGGACGCTCTGCCCACCTACTCTGTCATATCACATGATAACAAGGAAGAAACTGAGAGGTATAAATAGAAGAGTAACAACATGCACTCAAGAGACATATAAAGAAAGAAGGATATCAGTCATCTGTCTGTTATATCATTTTGGTTCTAAATATTAAATTAATTAGCCCTGCTCTGTTCCAATATTTTATACAAAAACCATTAGAAATAATCTATGCACAGTTTCCCAAATCTATAATTTACCATTATATGCAAGACATCTTGTTAGTTAATTCAAAGTCATGTAATTTAGAAATGTTTTAAGAAGCAAAAAAGTTTTTTTTCTTTCTAGAACTTATAAATTGCCCTGAGAATATGCAAATAGGAGATTATATTATTATTTAGGATATAAAATAGGTCTACAAAAAATTAGACTTCTAAAGGCACAACTCAGGAGAGATCTATTGAAGACTATTAATGACTTTCAAAAATTGTTTGAAAACATCACAAATTTATTGTATATTATTAGGGTAAAAAAGATGAATTATTACATTTGGTCAGTGCTCTCCAAATTCTGTACAAAATTTGTAAAAAGTGAGAATTGTATGTCATTCTTATGATACTAATGAACATTACAAAACTCCTTAACATAGGCACTGTCACTATGCAGAAAGTATTGTTTTGCATATTGAAACTGATGACTTTATTCCTGATAACACAGAATTAACTTCAAGAATTGACAATATATATATACACATACACATCAAATCCCATAGGTGTATACCAGATCCTCTAGCAAAATATAATTAATGATGAGATCAATTGAAATAATTTGGGGGCATGAGAACTTCATAAAAATAAATGTTAATAGCAAAGGATTATAAATTAACTTTTAAATCACTTGGACTACACTAAGAAATTTGTTAAGAAATGTCCTACTTTCTCCTTCTATAATCAAACTCCTTTATCTGTAAAAAATATTTCTAAAGAAATAAAATTTGCAAAATTGTTTCATTTTACAGAAACTGGAAAATTAAAATAGGTACACTAAACCTTTGATACCTAAGGATATCAATGGGCATCACTCTGAAATCTGAAAGAGGTAATTCTGTAATTACATACCTTTTAAAGGTCACGGCCATAATGGTATACATGTACAAATTAAGATTGTCAATGTTCCAGCATATGTCTTCCATAACATGAAATATGTTTTTTCATATCATAATATAAACATATTACAAGTATACCACATAACTCTACAGAACAAAAGGTTGTTGAAAGATCTAATTGCACCTTAGAAGAAATTCTTTGTAAGTATAGAAAATTAAAACACTCAATGATAGATTACATAATACCTAATTAACCTTGAATTTTCTTACTGCTGACAAGAAAGTAACAACAGCTTAGAGAGAGACATTTGTTAATTAAAAAAAATAATAACTTTCAAAGCTAAATGAGCATTTCTACTTCAAATATATGCTAACCTTAGAATGGAAACCAGGATATGTGCTACATTAGGTAAGGTTCTTCACATTTGCTTCTGAAGAAGTACTATTGATATGAAGAAAATTAAAAAAGATTTAATTTTACAAATAGAAAAATCTTGATGAGGAGGAATGATGGCTCTTCTACCATGTGACAATTTTACAAGTGGTAAGAAAATCTTAACAAATTTCAGGGCAAGATTTGTTTGTTTTGTTTTTCTTTTTTTTGTTGTTGTTTTTCTTGCTTGATGGTTTTGTCTATACAGAAAAATAATAACATCCATTTTTATGAAAGAAATAAAATTTGCATAATATAAAACTTAAGAATAATATCAATAGAAGAATGTGAATACTAGCTCAAAGACACAGAAAAATATTCAGCCAAAATCATAGAAAATCACATTCAAAACTGAAAAATAAATGCTTACAATGATACAAGAAGCTTACAGAACACCAAATAGAATATACTCCCTAAAAAATATGTTCATCACATAATAGTCCAATTAGCATACATACATAATAATAATATAATATTAAGAGCTGCAAAGGAGAAAGAACAATTAATTTCTAAATGTAGACCCATCAGTATACACTCAACTTCTCAATAAAGACATTGAAGACCAGAACATCCTAGACAGAAGTTATGCAGGAACAAAGGAACCATGAATGCCAGTCCAGACTACTATAGTCAACAAAACTCTCAATTACCATAGACAGCGTAAACAAGATATTCCAGGACAAAACTAGATTTAAACAATACTTATCCACAAATCCAGACCTATAGAAAAACTTCAACCTCAGAAAATTAGATGCAATTATAATAATACCAACAATAGATAAACCTACAGGAAGAAACCCCCCCCCCCCACACACTCATACACACAATTACCAAAACCCCCATAAATGAACAATCACAGCTCATTAATATTCCTTAGTATCAATGAGCACAACTACCCTATAGAAAGAAACAGGTTGACAGAATGTATACAAAAACAGGATCCATCCTTTTGCTGCACACCTCAAATACAAAGACAGATACTATCAGTGAGTAAAGGGTTAGAAAAAGATTTTCCAATAAACTGAACTTAAGAAGCAAGCTTGTGTAGCTCCCCTAGTATTTATAATAATAGATTTCAAACTAAAATCAATTTAAAGAAATCTGGAATGTCATTACATATTCCTCTCATGATGTTAAGCCTTACAAAGTCAGCTGACCCAACCTCTGGGGAGCTTCCTGACTCTGAATTAACAACTTGGGTACTTGCAAGGGACTATATTAGGCCCTCTGACTGTGTGTTGCATTTCAATGGCATAACCAATTTGTGGCCTTTGACAGTGGGATGAGAATACATTTCTAGAGCATGAACTACCATCTTATAGCACGTTCTCTGCCTTGATATTGGGGGGTAGGTAGGAACTTCATCCTATCTCAACTGGATATATCAGACTGATTGATTTACCTTGGGAATTTTTATCTTCTCTGAGAAATGATTGGGGAAGTTATGTGGGTGGAAGCTGTGTGGTCACTGGGAAGAGTGGTGAGAGGAGAAAACAGAAGTGAGTATATCAAAAAAAACTTTTTAATTAGAAAGGAAGGAAGGAAGGAAGGAAGAAAGAAAGAAAGAAAGAAAGAAAGAAAGAAAGAAAGAAAGAAAGAAAGAAAAAAAAAAGAAAGGGTTAAAATGACACTGGAAAACTAGATAGCTAAAGCAGAAAGAAAGACAATCCAGAAAAAAATTCTAAACAAAGGAAAAACCAGAGCTATTGATACTTATATTCTCTATATGGTAAAATAGTACTGCCTTGATAGCCATACCTTTAAACTCTAAGAAAAATTGTGGCTTCAACTCAATTACAAATCAAGCTGGCTTTGGGGTTGGAGTGTGTAGCTTTTTGCTTCATGTATATAAGCATGTATGTAAAAGGAAAAATTAAAAGATTTTATCTCTATCTGAAAGCCAGCTTGTGTGGAGGGAAAAAAAAGCCATTTTCTAGGGACTACTGTTCTCACAATTCTATTTTTCTCTGCACATATTCTATACTATTTGAACCTTTTTTTGAATACAATTACTTTTTTTAAAAATTTGCACTTTTAATTCTGATATCAATAATGTTTAAGTTTCCACAGTAAACAACAAATTCTTCAATCTCTGAAGCATTTAGAAAAAAGATCGTTGTAGTAGTGGGGTTTCTTGGTCTCCGGCAGTCAGAGATCCGAGACCCACAGACCTGCCACTTAGCCGCCCAGCCACCGCCGCTCAGCTCAGGCCCTTAGAAATGACTCAGACACTTATATTAACTTTATGCTGTTTGGTCTATGGCTCAGGCACATTGCTAGCTAGCTCTCACGTCTTAAATCAACCCATTTCTATTAATCTGTCTGCCACGTGGCCTGTGGCTCTCCTGTGCTCCTTACATGTTGCTCCTTTGGGCTTCAGTTCCATCTGCCTCTGACTCTGCCCTTCCTTTCCTACCTATTCTGATTCCTCCTCCTACCTCTTCTATGGTGCCTGTCATGGCCCCAAACAGCTCCTTTATTTAAAGATTGAGATTCACAGCATACAGAAAGGCATTCCCACATCACTTCCCCCTTTCCGTCTAATCAAAAAGGAAGGTTTCAATTTTAACATAACAAAATTACAAAAACCAAAATAGCTATCAAGCAAGAATTACAGTTACAATATCTAGTCTATTTGTATTTAGCAAAATTAAAGAAAATACTCTATCATATACCTTATCTTTATGAATCTAAGGTTTTATATCCAATATACCTTTAAAATGACTAAGAAAAACTGTACCTATAACTACCTAATCTTCAACTACAACAAAGACCACAGAAGGATATATTTACCCAAGTAAACCAGAAGTGCAAGTGACTTCTAAAATCTAGAAAGGACAGAGATGACACCTATCTGCCTGGACAGTCACCCAAAGTTCCTTTATAAAGTTGGGGCATCCATCTTCAGCCTACAGGCCCAGAGTCTCTTTTCGTTTCAGTGAAGCAGGAAATCTGTTCTGCCCATTCTGGCACAGTTCATCAGTTTCTTCTACTTGAATCCTGAAGAATGTCTGACAGTTTTCTCTGCAAAGCAGGAACCTGAAGGACCATCTAGGCTTGTTCTGCCAAAGTTCAGGGGTCACCTTCCTATGAAACCTGTATGTCCACTTCTAACAGCATACTGTCAAGTAGTTAATATAAGAACAGGTTTATGTCCATTGGCTAACCAATGCCACAAATTAACTTCTATATGGAGTTTCTTCAATGCCCATTTTTCTCTTGAAGTAAATTGGTGCTGCCAGGAGCAGACCTGTCTCACTGTCCAGAAAAGTCTAAGTTCTTAAAATATTTTAAATGCCATGTTCTGTAGGTCTTAGAAGTATTTGAAGATTACCTACCAAATTGAAATATATCTTTGTATACCTAAAAATCTAACTAACATGCATTTCTTAATTATACATTATAATTTTAAATCAGCTACATAAACATCATATCTTAAGCAAGAGTAGAAAAAATACAAACAGCATAAGAATTGACCTTAAATTTGTATCAATAAACCAAAATCTATAGCAATGTAAATTCAATAATCTAATTTTTTTAAAAAATCATTCATATACCATATCCCCCTTTTCTTCTTAGGAACAGATTGACTATGACCATTAACCATTTATAATGAAAACAAACATTTATAAAAAATATTTTGGGAATTTGGGCATAGTTTTCCATTACTACTTCCTGCTGATTATGGGGCGTTGAAAATCTCATGAGTTAGACATGATCATACTCTGCAGTCTTGAAGTTGATGTGGCCATCTCTTCTTATCAGAGATTTTTTTCAGGGGGTCTTGGTTGATGAAACCATATTTGCCTGGAAGCAATCCACAGGTTCTCAACTTCTGTGGAAACAAAAGCAGAACTCTTCCAAAGCAATATATCCTTAGATACAAATGTTGCGCACACCAGTAGGATTTGCTGAAGGAGGCAGAGGCAGGAGGATCACGAGTTGGAGGCCAGCCTGTGGAGGAATCAGAATAGGTAGGAAAGAAAGGGCAGATTCAGAGGCAGACCAAGCTGAAGTCCAAAGGAGCAACATGTAAGGAGCACAGGTGAGCCACAGGCCACATGGCAGACAGATGAATGGAAATGGGTTGATTTAAGATGTAAGAGCTAGCTAGCAAAGTGCCTGAGCCATAGGCCAAACAGCATGAAGTTAATATAAGCGTCTAAGTCATTTCTGGGGACCTGAGCAGCAGGTGGCGGGTGGCTAAGAGGTCTGGCAAGGCAGGATCTGGGCCTCTGGCTGCCTGGGAAACCTCACTGTGACAGATACTGTCCCATGTAAAGATTCTACCTGGTTCATTATAATGCCTTTGAGTAAATATATTCTACTCAATGATCAGCTTTGGACTACTAAGACTATTCATTATATTAAATCTCTGACCAGAAGTTCTGACAGCCCTAACCAGTATGCTGAGATTAGATACAGATGTTAAAGCCATTCCTGTAATACTTAACCACTGTTTTGGTTTTTAACAGGCTCTCATGGACGTACTATTACCCACCCACCCCCAGCAGGAAGCAATTCTAAGAAAAATGATACCCCCTCTCTTAATAGAATTTAATTTCTCTGAATTATGGATAATTGTCATTTTGTTAGGGGTTGGTTAAACAATGTATTAGGGTTGGGGTGGAACAATAAAGTTAGATTTAGGGTTCTCTGTTGGAAAAGAAAAACAGGAGTAGATAGGTTAGATAATAAGGTACATTATTGTTTGTAAACTATATTAGCTAACTATAAACTGTAAACAAATATAGCTAACTAGCAGCTTCAGATAATTTACACTGGTTGGATTTTTATACATTGGTACAAATGTAAAATTATTTTCTATTTCTTTTTAAGAAATTTATATATTAATATGAATTTAAATTTACATCTGTCATATTGTGTATATGCTCCACTTATATTTAAATTATTTTGTATATTGATGCATATTAAGGATTTTTCTGTCATTTTGCACTATACATTACATAGGAACCCACAAGGAGGTCCAAGCTTAGAAACTTAGCAGTGCTGGAGAGGGTGCCTGAATCAGCCTTCCCCTATAATCTGACTGGTGACTACTTTTATTGTTACCATAGAACTTACATCCCATGACTGATGGAAGCAGATGCAGACAGACACCCACAGTCAAGCCCTTGGTTAAACTCCGAGAGTTCAGTTGGAGAGAGAGAGGAACAGCTAGAAGAACAGGAGGGGTGTCAAGAGCACAATGAAGAAAACCACAAGGACGTGATCAGAAGTAATGAGAGCTTACTGACTCTGTACTGACAGCTAGAAAGCCTGTATGGGACTGAAGTAGGCTATGAGGGTGACAGTTCCATTGACCAGTGGTCAGGGAGATCCTAGTCGATGGAATCAGACAATATCCCAGTTACTTAAACTTAAATTTTAGAGCTCACTCCTTATTGTGGAATACCTTGCTCAGTTTTGATACAGGGAGGAAAAAAATAGGTCCTGCCTCAACTTGGTATGTTACCCTGTGATAACTACTACTCACAGAAGACCTTACCCCATTTAAAGAGTAAATTGGTGTTGTAGGAGGTTTCTTGCCCTGACTTTCGGGCCTAGCCCACAGACCGGCAGTCCCGCAGTCCCACAGTCCAACAGAGACAGGCAGAGGCTTATTATAATTTTAGGCTGATTGGCCTAAGGCTCAGGCATATCACTTGCTAGCTCTCTACCCTTCATCTAACCCATGATTCTTCCTGTTCAGCCATGTGGCTCGGTACCTTTCTTTAGAGCAGCATAGTTGTCTTCTTCTTCTTCTTCTTCTTCTTCTTCTTCTTCTTCTTCTTCTTCTTCTTCTTCTTCTTCTTCTTCTTCTTCTTCCCGCTTCTCTCTGTTCTGTGCTTCCTGTTCTCAGAGTTTTTCTTAGTCTGGTAGCCCCTCCCACACTACCTGCCTTCCTTTGGCCAATCAGTGCTTTTTATTAAACCAGTGGGTGGGACAATTATTTACAATGAAGCAACACAATTCCCTACATATACCCCTTTCTCTTTTTAAAACAAAAAGAACTCCAAATCTAATATTCTCCCCCACCTTATCTATAACAACTTATAAACAACACTGTAAATAAATACAAACATCAATAATCCATGATTTGGGAATGTGGGCGTTGTTTTCTAGGCTACTTCCAGCTGAATGGGGACTCCTGCAATCCCATAGAAATCCAAAGAAAAATGTAGGATTATGGCTTTCAATAGATCGCAGCAAGGGAGCTTCTCTGCTACGTACAAAACCCTGACCCAGAAGCAGGTCATCTACAAATGGTTTAGCGCCAGGTTCCACATGAATGTGCGTTCAGACATAATGGGTGAGAGGGCGGTCCCCTTTCCAACTGCACCCCATTTGCCAGGATGAATGGCTCTCACACCAGACCCCGGTGGGGTGGGGGAGAGGAGTCAGGGAGGAGAGAGCAGGAGAAGAGGATGGAGGGGGAACAGTGGAGAGTATATAAGAGAAATATTATTAATAATTTTTTAAATGTTTAAAAAAATAAATATTTTACTTTGCACTATACATTTTTATATCTGCCTAATTATATTTGTTATACTGCACATATGTTGTTCCTCTGCTTAGAATATTGTGTATATTATAATACATATTAGGAGTATTGTTCTTTTTGAACTATATGCTTTTCCTCTACTTAAGATATATTTTATATTGCCTCAAAGTCAACAGCTTTTTATTGTAGATATGTTTACAAATTATCTATTTTTATATTATGAAACCTTACCAACAAAAAGAAGCTGAAGGCCAGATGGTTTCAGTGCAGAATTTTACCAGAATTTCTAAGAAGAACTAATACCAATACTCCTCAAATTGTTCCACACAATAGAAGCAGAATAAGACTTTCCAAACTCTTTTTGGTGAAGCTTCAGTCACCCTGACACCCGTACCACACAAAGATGTAATAAAACAAGCTAAAGATCATTCTCCTCCATGAACATTGATGCAAAAATAGTCAATAAAATACTGGCAAACTAAATCTAAGAACATACCAAAAAAAATTATCCACCATGATTAAGTAGTCTTCATCCCAGAGATGCATGGTGGCTCAACATATTATCTGTCAACATTATCTACCATATAAACAATGTGAAAGAAAAAACAGCACATGGTCTTGTCACTCAATGCTGAAGAAGCTTTTAACAAAATCCAAAACACCTTCATAATAAATACCTCAGAAAGATTAGGGATATGAGGAACATACCTAAAAATAATTAAGGCAATATACAGCAAGTGGACAGCCAACATCAAACTAAATGGAGAGAAACACAAAGACTCATTACTAAAATCAGGAACAGGACAAGGCTGTTCCATATCCCCATATTTATTCAGTAGAGTATTTGAAGTTCTAGCTATAACAGTAAGAAAACAAAAGGAGATCAAAGGATGCAGTTTGGAAATGAAGAAATTAACTTTGGCTATTTTCGGATGATATAACAGTATATATATATGTGGTCCCAAAAATTCTACCAGGGAACTCCTACACTGATAAACACCTTCCGAAATATGACAGGATATAAGCTTAACTCAAAAAATTAATATCCCTCCTATGGACAAATAACCAAAGGTCTGAAAATGAAATCAGGGAAGCAATCCTCTCAAAAGGCACACGCACAACATTGAATATCTTGGGGGTAACTCTAACCAAGAAGTGAAAGACTTAAATTACAAGAACTTTAATTCATTGAGGAAAGAAATTAAATAAGATATCAGACAATGGAAATATTCCCCATGCTCTTGGATAAGTAGGATCTACATAGTAAAAATTGCAATCTTACCAAAAGCAATCTACAGATTCATTACAATCCCTGTTAATATCCTAACATAAGTCTTCAAAAACCTTGAGAAAAATACTCAACCTTATATGTAAAAATAAAAAATCCAGGATCACCCCAAAATATCCTGTTCAATAAAATACTTGTAGAGGCATCACCATTCTTGTCTTCAAGCTCTACTCTAGAGCTACAGTAATAAAAAGAAAAAAAAAAAAAACAAACAAAAAAACAGGTTGACGGAATAAAAATAGACATGTGGATCAATGGAATCAAATTAAAGACTCAGACATTAATCTATACCATTATCGACATCTGATTTTTGACAGAAAAGCAAAACATATACAATGGAAAAAGAATCTTCAACAAATGGTGATGGCGTTGCTGGATGTTGTCATGTAGAAGAATGCAAATAGATCCATATCAATCATCCTGCCCTAAACTCAAGTCCAAGTAGATCAAAGACCTCAACATAAATAGAATCACACTAAAGCTAATATAAAAGAAAGTAGGAAATAGCCTTAAATGCATCAGCACAGGAGACCACTTCCTAAATATATCATTAGCACAGATACTGAGAGCATCAATTAATCAATTAATACGTGGGACCTCCTGAAACTGAGAAGTTTCTATAAGAAAAAAAAAACATAGTTAATAAGACAAAACGAAAGCCTAGAGAATGGTAAAATATCTTCACTACCCAATATCTGACAGAGAGCTTATCTTTACAAAATATAAATAACTCAAGAAACTGAAACTGAAGATCAAAAAACCAAATAATCAAATTAAAATGTGGGGTACTGTTCTACACAGAGAATTCTCAACAAAAATTTGAAATGCCTGGGAGACATTTGAATTGCTCCACATCATTAGCAACCTGAGAAATGCAAATCAAAACAACTCTGAGAAGCTGTTAAAAGGGCTAAGATCAAAATCACTGATGACAGCCTATGCTGAAGGGGGTGTGGAGTAAGGAGAATATTCCTCTCTTGCCCTTGGAAATGTAAACTCGTACAGGCTCTTTGGAAATCAGTTCAGAAGTTTCTTAGAAAACTGGAAATAAACCTACCTCATGTTCCAGCAATACCACTCTTGGGCAGATAGCCAAGGGATGCATGACAAAGACATTTGCTCCATTATATTCATAGGAGCATTATTCGTAATATCTATTACTTACAAAAGACCTAGATGTCCTTTGATCAAAGAATAGATTTAAAAAATAATGTCGAGTACTACTCAGCAGAAAAAATAAAAAGACATCCTAAAATTTTCAGCCAAATATATGAGTGTCATAACATAGACCCAGAAGAACAAACATGGTTTGTACTCACTTATCTGTGGGTTTTGAGGTAAAGCAAAGAATAACCAGTCTACAATCCACAGCTCCTGAGCAACTAGATAATAAATAGGACCCTAAGAGGGATATTCACAGATTTGCCTGGGAAACTGGAATCATTGTGGGTGACAGGGTAAAGGGAGGTATGAGGAGAACATGAGGGAACGGGATGGTTGAGTTGAGGAAGGGGCAAAGAAGGAGGAGACTATAAGTAGATACTTGAAAGGGGGATTTATTTGGGGTTAGGGATAAACCTGGTGCTTAGGAAACACCCAAGAATCCACAAACCTTACCCCAGCTAAGACTTCAGTCAGTAGTCTAGAGGGCATCTGAACTAACTCACCTTCCCCTGTAATAAAATTGATGAACAGCCTAATTGTCATGATAAAATCTTCATCCAGCAACTGATGGAAGCAAATGCATAAATCCACAGCTAAGCACTGGGTTGAACTCCTAGTCTAGTCAAAGAGAGGGAGAAGAGATTATATAAACAAAAGGTTAAGATAAAGATGAGGAAACACACCCAGGCAGCTGTCCCAAGCTATTGAGAGCTCTTTGACTCCGGGTTAAGAGCTGGAGAACCTGCAGAAGGCTAAATTAGGTCCTCTGTATGTGGATGTCAGTGGTGTGGTATTTTTGGATCTTCTGAAGTAGCACCATAACTTATCCCCAATGCCTGAACTGGTTTTTTGGAGCCCATTCCCTACAGAGGGATACCTTGTTCAGCCTTGAAGATTGGGGGTGTTGTAACTGAAATTTCCTCTACTTCATTTATGCATTGAAGTAAGAGCACATGAACAATTGTAACAGCTTTATATGGATGAAAAGTAGGGAAAATGGGGTTTATAATACTTGGGGGAAAAGACTTGGATTACTCTATCACTTAAACACCCTGGATTATCAATACATAGGCCAAGATTCAGAGAAATTTGATATAACTGGAAGAAAAAATAAAATAAAATATATGGACATCAATCATGCTTTAGTAATATTGCTTCAAAAATATTTCTGGTTTGTTTTCTATTTATTTTCTTCCACTAATGAGAGTGTAAGATGAGGCTCTTTGACTGACTTGCTTTATTGACATCATTGAAAGTTACAAATAATTATTTTGTGTCATTATAAAATCAGAAGATATTCAGCAAAATAATATTCTGGGAGATTTCTAGAAATAAAATGTAAATGTGTGTTGGGATTACTTATTCTAACTTATAAATTTTACATTTCTCTAATAAGTATATTTTATGGAAATCAACTTAACCATAATGCATTTTCAATCTTGAATGTTACTGCCATAAAATTTATATCCAGGACATTAAATTCTAGGAAACTTTAGGTATAAGATAAGTAATTTTGCATATATTATTTATCCTTAATTAGGCTAATTATGATATGTTTTAAAGAACCTGTGAAATCACGTCTTCTCCATCCATTAGTATGGTTGGTAATACAATATTCTTTAACTATTTTCCCCTCCCATGAATCCTTCAAAATAGTCAATATGTCATACTGAAATTTTTTATCTAGTATGTATGTTGTTTTTATTTTTCTTAACCAGAGAATATTGGCAAACCCCATCATTAAAAAATATTTTTTTTTAATTTTATTGTATGTGCGTGATTGTTTGGTTGCACATATCTATGTGCCCCTTGTGTGGGTTTGGTACACAGAGAAGCTAGGAGAGGCTTCAGTTCCCCTCGAAATAGAGTCTTTGACAGTTATGAGCTGTGTTGTAGTTCCTGGAAACTGATCACAAGTCTTCAGAAGTTTCTACCAACAAACCATCTCTGCATCCAAACAATAGTGGCCTTTCTCTGAGCTTCTTTTATTTATTTATTAAATGGTAGAAAATAAAGTTAAGAATTACCTGAATAAATAACTATTTTTTGAATACTATCTCATAAGAAAGTATGAATAACCTAAAGATTTGAAGTAGAATGATACAGCATAATGATTTTTATTGCACACCATATTCAGCATCACCATTATAACTCAGTATCACACAATTCAAAATAAAACAGATTCCTGCCATGAATAATATACTGACTTAATAGAACTATATGTTGTAAATACCACAGCTAGTAGATCAAATAAAACTAAATATGACAATTTAGCATTTGAAAATAGTCTTGTAATATTCAACAAAAAGTTTAAGTAATGTATTTTAGATGTATAAAATTTAATATGAATATAATAAAATGTGAAAATGTTGGCATGCATTTAAGTGTTTTATAAGTCATCAAAATAAAGATACAAAATACAAAAAAAACTGAAAATTTCTGTTACATTTAAAAGTCACTCTAAAATTTCTTATTCAAATATTAGCGTCTAATGGCACATGAAATGGTAGTTGCATCTTATGTTACTATAAAAGATTCCCCCCATCTCTCTCTCTCTCTCTCTCTCTCTCTCTCTCTCTCTCTCTCTCTCTCTCTCTCTCTCTCTCTCTTGTGTGTGTGTGTGTGTGTGTGTGTGTGTGTGTGTGTGTGTGTGTGTGTGTTTTGATATATTCAAGTAACTTCAAAACTTTTCTGCCTTGCCCTTCACCAAGTGTTTGTCTTTTCTATGGTTTAATGTCTGTAGAAATAATTCTCTAAAAATTTAACATAAAGGAGGATATCATTTACCACCATTTAAAACACCGTGTAAACATTGTCTCAGGTCATTGTCTGTTATTTATATTACTAATTTTCCTGAAAGTGAATTTTCTTTCTTTTACAGGTACCAAAACAAATGTACACATAGTCCCCCCAAAATTTTCTAATATTCAACAATCTTGCCCTTGATTTTCATATTTATATGACAATTTTGCTTTTATATGTAACAAAATGAATACCTTGGTTCTTAATACTGCTTTTCATATTTTATGTCACTTTACTGTGGCAGTCTAAGTTACTGAAGTTTTGGTGGAATTGGAACTCTCTTTTATATACCACTGTGCAAAATCAGTATAACATTATTTATGGTAAATAAATAGTAAAAGAATAAAAATTATTGGGAAAAATGGAAAATGAAGAATTACTTTAAGAAAATGAAATAGAAATTTTAAAATGGCATTAAAATAAACACATATGCATCTTTAAAAGCAACAAGAAAACATTAATATACAATATTTGATTGTCCGTTGTATTTGATTACTGTATATGTGGCCTTTAAAAACCTTTTTTTTTTTTATTGTTGTTCACATTTTCTTAGAAGTCTGTCATTTAGTCACTGAAAAAAACATATTAAATAGGCTAATGAGGTGGACTTGTGTGGGTCTCTAAGTGCCTTTAGGTGAGAACTGGACTTCAGAACAGGTTTTAGATCTCTAGTTGCCTGACTTTAAGATGGGACTTTAAGTGTTTCAATGTGAAATTAATGACAACACAAGAGATTTAATAGGCCATAAATGATTCTCACAATATATAAGGAAAGTCCAGTAAATAAACTCAAGGTAATACCTAGTCTGGATTCCAGGGTAACTAGAATCACAATTATATTGCAACATCTCAAATGTATTTTGAAATTACAGTGTACGTTAGATCTATCACTGACTAATACACATACTCCTACTTTAATGCTGGACACACAAATGTGTGAGCCTCTCTCCAGCAGAAAAGGACACCAGGTAACAAGTAAATATCAATACGAGTCGATCTTCTACTGCTATCAGTTTACACTGTAGCCCCTGCTATACCCTTATATTCACAAGAATATAAGGCACCACACTTCAATATGAGGTTTAAAGTATAATTAGTAGTGAGAAATAAATAACTTTTCTTGAATACTTAAATAGAATTCTATGAAACAGGCAGTTTTATCTCTAAAGCACATCAACAATCATAAAGCAATACTACAAAGCACAAAATTGAATAATCAATATAATTAAAATTGATAATTTTTTTACTTATATTTATAGACTATCCACAAACATATATGAGATGTTAATAGCAAAGAATTTCTCCAAAAAAGTGGTTCAGCTAGCAGAACAGAACTAAATAAAGAATGCACAATCTAAGTTATACTGAGTTGACAATTAGTCTCTCACTTGTCAGACAGACTATTGGGAAGTATGTCTAGCAAATAATAGGTTACTCATAAGCATGCTACCTTGATTAAATGACAAAAGTAATATGGGCTATTATGCAATCACTTCTATAGAGTATGAGTGTCTTTTTGCACAATAGAGAATGATGCATAACCACAAAAATGTTCCATGTAAACATGGAAATGAATTGTCTTCTCTGTAAATCTAGTCACATTAGCCACCCATTCTGGACTAGAAATTGCATTGACAATCTAGAACATTAAGCTTTGTTGAAGTATCCATCAAATTGATGTTCACAAGTCATAGCTTCTTTCTGCATAGTAATTTTATTGTTTTAAACACCTATAATTTGAATTGAAATTAATCACTGATAAATTGTGTAATACGATATTTAAGTCTCTCTGGTTAGTAGCAATTTTGGGTCTGTGTTCTATGCTTTAAAGTACAATATTTTTATATTTAATTTTTATTTCAAACTTACATTCATACTTCTATTTACATATAGTGGCTTTACTATTACAGCTTAGACATGGTTTTAAACTGTAGCCAATACTGGCCCTGGTCTCACTATGTAATTAAGGTTGCCTTTAACTTTTAGTAATCCCTCTGCTTCAACTTTCCAATTCAGCTAGAATTATAGATGCAAACCAGCTAGCTTGGCATGAGTTCATGAACATTGCTTATTTTTCCTTATTAAGGCAGTTAAATGACGCAGAGGTACAAGCAAGAAAAATCAAGAAAATCACACAGTGAGTGAATGCCATCTATAAAAAGTTCTCTTTGTTATTCAGATATTGTGCTTAAGAAAATAGAAAACAGTAATAATAAATGTTTTATTACCACATCAGTTTTATTGCTTTAAATGGCTAAAATATAATGCTCCTATATTTTGGCCTAATTCTATGTCACAAAACAAAGAAATTATAATGATTTCTCCATTTTCAGTGTCTGTAACTTATACTTTGAACCACTGCACATATTTTATATCATGTATATAGCCTGAAAGAATTATATAGCAGGGAATAATTGTTAACTGTCAGATCACACTGTATTTCTAATCATATTCCGTCAGCGACATGTGTTTTACATTGTTAAGACATCCTGTCTGATAAACAAAACTCTAAACTGGAATGGAAAAAGCCCATTCTTTCAGATGTGTGAATTATTCATGATCACAGCACCTTGTCTGCACTTAGAATGTAATCAAAGTATAAATGATGCATGCTCGTGTTGCATCTAAACACAGCACAGGGTATTTCTAAGTTATGCTTAAAACTCAACATTGCATAAAATGCAAAGAACATTCACGTTGTGTCAAATAGTTTCTCTATCTTATTAATTAATACATTTTAGTTTTAAATTAATCTGTCAAAATATTTAATAGAAACTCTTCTGTATATCTAAAATAAAATTGTCATGCTATTTAGTGTAATGAGCTGTTAATATTTTTTCTGTTCACAACCTATAAAAATAAGTTAAAAATACTCAAAAATTTAATTTATTTGATTTAAAGAAATCGCTAAAATCAAACTTTGTATCCTCAAGTTTCAGTGTTGAGAAAACATTATTTTTGGTATATTGTTTTTAATTTGAGTTCTTATGAGTTGTCTTAGAATATCTCATTAAATCAATGGTCACCCAAAATAATATACTTTTACAAAGTTTAAATATAGTACAGTTTTGGAAGAACATTTTCTGGTAACAATTATCTCAGTCCCATGTACACAATAAATCTTAAGGCATGCCTCCATTGTAACATTTTGTGAAGTACATGTATCACCTAACATGAAGATGAGTTCTGTATTTTAAGAAACTAGAACCTGGAGTCTTCTCTGACCCAGATAGCATAGGGGTTACAAAGCTATAAAGTACAAGTAAAATCTCCCTAAGAATGGGTTCTATTGAATAAGAAACAAAGGTAAAGATAAATGTCCAAGAAGAGAGACTCTGGTTGAGGTCTGGCGGTACATATAGCAAAGTTCCAGCTTATTAACAGCAACTACTCCCCATCTCTTTTGCTAAAAAAAGGTACACTTGTTCCTTCCTTTGAAAAGAGAAGTTCACTTACTTATCATTCCTGGTTTCTCTAGTGCACAACCCAAAGATACTGTGCCCTCTACAAATATATATATAAGATAAAATAGAAACTAATATATCAGATCAGGGCAAAATAAACAAACAAACAAACAAAAAAGGAGCCCAAGAGAAGTCCCAGAGTCGCATATAGATGCAGACAACCTACCATTCACACTCTCAATAATCTCATAGAAACACAGAACATGAAGCCATAATACATATGCAAAGAGCCTGTGGTGTTAAAAACAAAAGAGAGGAAAAAATAATTAGTTTATAGAAAATGGTGACATGACGTTGTGAGAAAAGGAAATGTTGAAGATTCTATTGAGAATGTTTTCTGTTGGTCATCTACTGCTGAGGATGCAGACTATTACCCCAGTGACCTGCTTGGAGAAAACTACATTTTTATGTCTAACTTATCAGTTGTAGATCATTTCTGGGTAAGAGATAGGGACTTGTGTCCACTTGCCCTTTCAATACCTATTTGTTACAGACATTTTCATGGACCTGTGAATGTTGCCTCTGTTTCTATTAGTTCGTGTAAGCTTTCATTCTGTTGATTTAGATGGCCTCATTTCTTTGATGTCCTCCATGTCTTCTGGCTCTTTCACTCTTTGTATCTCCCTCTCTACAGAAACTCTGAGCCCCTAATGGGGGTGATTTGATAACAACATCTATTTGGGGATAAGTGTTCCAAGGTCTCATTACCTGCATAATGCCTGGCTGTGTTACTCTATGTTTGTTGTAGTAGGAAGCTTTCTGTGATGATGGCTGAGCAAGGCACTAATTATACTACGTATAGTAGAATATTATTGTTTTGCTGTTGATGATGATGATGATGATGATGCTGATGATGATGATGCTGATGCTGTTATCTTTCAGTAGAAGAATAGTATTTTATTTCACTCTTGGTTCCTGATCTAACTGGTTTCTAGTTTTTGATCATTCAAACAGCATCAGGTGTTGACTCCTTTTCACAGAATTGGGCTTTAAATGAAATGAACAATTGGTTGGTTACTCCCACATTTTGTTGCCGTCACTACATTAGTATATATTGCAGAGTAGCACTGTAGATCAAAGACTTGTGACTGGATTCAGGTTTATGGTTCTTTTTGGTAATATATGGACTACATTCTTGTCTAAAATGCATCATCCTATAACAGTGATAAAGGCTTTACATAGGCACCAGCTCAACCTCACAGCTCTATAAACTTTGTAGGCATGTCTTCAGGAACAGGGCTTTGACATCAGTTGGTAAAGAGCAACTTCATTGTTGACAATAACTTGGGTTGTTTTAAAGGAGGTAAAAAATATTTAGTTGATTATTGACTAGTTTCTAGTAAACATCAACAATTCTTAGTACCACACTAAAGGCACTGAAAAGATACATTTAATCAGTGTTCTTTAGTTGTGTAAAATATATATTTCTTTTTCCTTGTTTATGTTCCTTCTCAATTAATTTGCTATCACATGGATGTGGAAACTGGTCTTTTACATAAACACTGAAATGTTACAAGTGAAAGTAATAAACAGGAAGCTTTTGAAAAGAATATGACTTTCCTGATTTATCATCACTTTTTTGTAAATTCAAAATTAGATTTTAGCTTCCTATCATTTCGAGTGATTTGCCTTCAGATGAACTACTATGAATAGCTTTAATTCCTCATACAGTTTTGAGTATTATCTCCAGAAGTTTCAATTAAAGTGCAAACACAATCCTTGTTCTTCACATTCTTGTATTGTACAAGACAATAATGCATCATCCTGGAAAGTAAGTTAAGAGGAACAGAAAGGTGTGAGGCAATGAATGCATTTGAGGTAGATGAAGTCTGTGTCTGTAGAACAATGAGACATGACAACTGTTATGTGTTGCCTTAGTGAATGAGGAGGAGAAATGATGTTTCATAATGATTTCATTTTACTCTATCGGAATACTTCAGAGCAGTTTCATTAAGTTAGCTGAGTTATTATAGTACAAAATTATCTGGGATAATGATAGAAAAAAGTCACAATTAAGAGAAACAATGTGTAGATTTGAATATAGATGATAAGAAACCTTTTAAACTGTCCTTATCAAGTGAAATGAAACAGCGACTACCAAATTCAATGCATACATGAATAATATGAGCATTCTTAGAGGGTTCCTAATAAGGAGTGTGCTGGGAAGACTTTTATTTAGGGCTAAACCCTAAACTGTGAAATCAAGTGATATTTGAACAGTATTCCTTAAAAAGACAGTATAATTCAGACAGCTCTAAGCTTCTTTAAAAACAATAACTGATACAGAGAACATGTAAAAGTATGGTGTGTGGTGCAAACTTTTGAACATTTTTTTTGGTGGTGTTTATTACTATTTTTGTTTTATGTCTTAACACAGGGCTTCCCATGTATTTCAAGTTGACTTGGACTCAGTAGCCTTCAGACGTTTATGCCAAACTACTATGATTCTTGATATTGCTACTACACTCAACAGTTCTGAACTGTTCAAATAAACAGAAAATTTAGATATAGTTTAGAAAACACATGTTATAAGTGAGCAAAGGCTGCTATCAGCATACCAAAAGAGTGAAAATTTAGAACATGAATCATTGATGTAAAACAAAGTAAAATCCCATCTAAAAATGGAAGATAAAGGTACAACATTTTTAAATAGATTAAAATTTTTCAACATCAATAAATGGAAAGGTTTATATAATGACTTCCCTTTAATCTTAATGAAGTTTAATCACTTCTTTTGAAATGTATTAATACAGTACTAGTAAGAATTTCCTTAGAAAGCAATGAAAAATTTAAAGAAAATTATAAATAATAAGAGATTCAGCAAAAAATTTCTACATTTTGAAAAAAGGATGGAAATCAAGTAATTAGAAAATGCATTAAAAGACAAAAAGTGATAAAAGTAAATATAGCATTCAATATTTTTAATAAAACAAATTGGAGACAAATAATTTAATCACAAAATATCCGTATTTAAAGCATCAAGATAGCATCATATATGAGAAAGACATACTACATTTGTCATTATTCATCTGGATTTTGTCACAGGATTATTTTTCCCAATTTCATTTTTTTTTACTTATGGATTTCAACACATTATTTGTCTTGACTACTGAATAACATTTCATTATTTAAATGTACACATTCTTTTTTATCTATTAATTGATTTATGGACATCCACATTGCTTCTAATTCCTGGCTGTTATAGATAGATCAGCAATGAGCAATTAGTAAGGGAGCAGGATATAGAGCTTTTAAGGGATTACAGAGATTCATTCAGTGATAAAAGGGAAGAAAGGAGAATAATAGAACAGCAAATGGTTAAATGTGGTACAGGCTAGGATGGCAGGGTAGAGGAAATATGTAACAGTAAAGATTTTTTATAAAAAACAATATGCAAGTCTATTACCATATAAGTTACATACTTCATATATATATGAATTTATATTTATTTAATTGATAGTTGATATAAAATGCCCCTCCTATACCATATAAGCTACAAAATTAAAAACCAGTATCAAAGATTGGTTACTTATCTTGGAGTTTTTGGCAAGTAAAGTACCATAGTGTTCCAAACATGACAAGCTGTAGTTTTCTCTTTTGGAAACTCTTTAGGACTTGACTGTAAGACTCTATTGCAACTTTATAAAGGAACTTTGGGTGACTGTCCAGGCAGATAGGTGTCATCTCTGTCAAATCTAGATTTTGGAAATTGCTTGCACTTTCGGTTTACTTTGGTAAATATATCCTTCTGTGGTCTTTGATGTAGTTGAAGATTAGATAGCTAAAGGCATAGTTTTTCTTAGTCATTTAAAAGGTATATTAGATATGAAACTTTAGATTCATAAGGAGAAGGTAGATGATAGAGTATTTTCTTTAATTTGCTAAAAACAAATAAACTAGATATTGTAACTGTAATTGTTGCTTGATAGCTATTTTGTTATATGTAATTTTGCTATGTTAAAATTAAAACCTCCCTTTTTGATTAGACAGAAAGGAGGAGGTGAAGTGGAAATACCTTTCTGTATGCTGTGAATCTCAATCTTTAAATAAAAGAACTGTTTTGGCCCTTGACAGGCACCATAGAAAAAGTAGGCAGAGGAATCAGAATAGGTAGGAAAGGAAGGGCAGAGTCAGGAGCAGATCAAGCAAGCCGCCCAAGGAGCAACATGTAAGGAACACAGGTGAGCCACGGGCCACGTGGCAGACAGATTAATAGAAATGGGTTGATTTAAGATGTAAGAGCTAGCTAGCAATGTGCCTGAGCCATAGGCCAAATAGCATGAAGTTAATATAAGTGTCTGAGTCATTTCTGGGGCCTGAGCAACAACAGCAGGCGGGAGTCTGGGGCTGACTACAGGTCCTGGGCCCGGGACCAAGAAAGCCCATTACTACACCTGTGTTCCTTACATGCTCAGTCTGTCTGACTGCACCCTTCTTCTCCTACCTATGTTGTGATTTCCCCTCCTACTTTTACTATGATGCTTGTAATAGGCCAAAACAGCTCTTTTATTTAAAGATTGATGTTCACAGCATACAGAAAGACATTCCCACATCAATATGCATACAACTTTCCTGAATATTGTGAACCTCTATTCCATTGTGAAATGTAAAATTATCAAAGTTTCTCATTCTTTTATGCAATTTTGTAAGTTATCAGATTTATTGAGATATTGAAAACAAAATATTAATTATACTCTTTCCCTTTCTATAATTAATTAAGCTTTATTTTTGAATATTGTTACAGTTTCTTAGAAATTTGTAATATATCTATTGTCTTCAGTTTAAAAATTAAGGATAGAAAAAGTCAATATTACAAAACAAATTTTGTGTATTTAATCATATAACAAATGTCCATCTGTCATCATTCTCTGTATATGTAGTCATAAGTAAAGACAAACACTTAGACACACACAAAAACCTTCACAATCCATCATTTTAACACAGATCATCCTTGGCATTATTTTTTATATAGTTTATTTAGTTAAACTTTTTTCTCATATCTTCCACTGTTCCCCTTCCCTGCCAACGTCCTCATCCCCCTCGGTCCCCCCATCCATTCCACAGGGAAGGTAAGGAGTCTCAGGGTGGGTCACTTCAGTATGGCATTTCCAGTTGCAGTAGATTAGAGGCCTTCTCCCCAGTATAAGGCTGAGTTAGATGTTTTTCTGTAGGTAGTGTGCTCCAAAATGTCAGTTCATGCACCAAGAATACACTCTTGTCCTATTGCAAGTGGTTTCAGAAACTGGCCAAGCTATTCCATTTGCCTGTCATCTAAATTCGGAGAGTTTAGTTTTTTTTTTTTCCATGAAGGTTCCTCAACAGTCAGTTCAGAGTCAGTGAGTTCCCAATAGCTTGGGCCAGTCATCTCTGTGGGTCTCATCCTCCTGACCATTTCTTGGCATTCTTACTGAACTGTAAGAGGTTGCGTGGTGGTTTGAATAGGAAGTCCCTCATGGGCTCAGAGATTTGAATACTTGGCTAACAAAAAGTGGTGCTATTAGGAGGTGTGGCCTTATTGGAGGAAGTGTGCCACTGAGGCTGGGCTCTGAGGCTAAAACAGGCTTGTGGCTTTCTCTCTTTTCCTACTGCTTTTGGATCCAAATTCAGGACTTTCAGTTCCTTTCATCACAATGTCAGCATGCATGAAACCATGATTCCCATCATGCTGATAATGGACTAAACCTCTGAAACTGTAAGCAAACCACAATCAAATATTTTTTCTTTATAAGAGTTACTGTTGTTATGGTGTCTCTTCATAGTAATGGAACATTGACTAAGACAGGTTGATAGGTCTTCTTGTTAATCATTATTCTATTTAATCATCAAGTCCTTCTGAGAGTAATTCAAATGCTCTAACCTAGGTTATTCAGAGGACTTGACAGTTTTAATGAATGTCTTCATCACAGGGATCATAAATGTGTTCTGTACTGACAGAATACAGGGGATCTTACTTCTCATGACATTTTCTCTGCAGAAAAACTTCACCAGGAAAGGAGCTAGAACTGACTACCAACTAAAAATCTGAAGGAAGGAGGGCACTGTGCCACCCAGCAACTGAACAGCATCTGTGTTGTCACCAACAGACATGAAATTTACATGAGGTCATTCTTATTTGAGTAAAAGAAAAGCAATTTTCAATTATACATGGAACTTGTAGGAAACATTTTTTTTCTTGTTTGTTTCTGTTTTAAAAATGTGTAGAAGTAAATGGAAAGAAGCAATTTTTACATACAAATGTGATGCAAAATCTAGCCCAATATCTGTGGCATCTATGTGAATCCTTATTAAAATTTATACTTACCACAGAAACTATATATATGACAAATCAAAACTAAATTGAATTCAAATGTGAACTATGTCTTGAACGTAAGACTGAATGCAGTTTTATAAAGTTTCTTTCTCCCTGACCCTGTATCAACGATCAGCCCAAAACGTTTGTGAAGTATCTCAGAAGTGTAAATGGAGCCTGATTTGCAGTGCTTCCCTTAGAACAGAGACCAACATCCATAATTGAATTATGGATTTTGATAACTTTGTTACCCATCTAGTTGGCATTAAGCAGTGGGAGTCCCAGCAGGGGGACTCTGTCAGCTTGCACTCCTGGGATGAGTATTCAGATGAGACCATTAGAGCTGAAAATGAATGCTGGCTTCCAGATCTCTGCCAAGGAGATAATGTCCTTCTGCTTTGTTTAAAGGAGAAGAGAAAACCCAGATCAGAAAATTGTTTTCTCAGGAGGGCATGTTCTAGAATACATTTTCTAACTTTCTTAAAGATTACTAAGAAAATAGAAAATAGTTAAAATTGAATTGTGAAATGTCTTCGAGTACTAGATAAAGCTAAGGAAAAGTTTCCCTTGAGGAAGAGGGCAATACTTGATGAGGAAGAGAATAGATGTTCTCAGGTCTTGACACTGAAACATTTTTAAACTTCTTAAAAAACTTTAAACACATATCAGAAACCTCTCAGAGAGCCAACTACTAATTTGTTTTCTCTAATTAAACATATGCCTCTCTTAGGTTATGCTATAATTTAGATCTTAAATGTCCTCCACCCCTAAATTCCTTATATAAAAGGCTTGCTATCTTCACTGTTACTGATAGAAAATAGAACCACCTTCAGAACTTAAGGCATCATAGGAAGACTTCAACTGATCTGGAGAAAACCCTCAGTACTTGAAAATATAATGGAACCCCAGTAATTTTGTCTCTTTCTTTTTGTTTCCTGGTCAGAGCTGAGAGGTCTCTCTCTGTAACCCACTTTTAGCCCGATGCCTTGCATCGCTCAGCCTCAACTGCATTGAGCTTAACTAATTACAAGTTGAACTTTATAAGACTGAGGTACAAAACAACCATTTAATTACAGAAAGGATCTTAATGGAAATTCTTATTCTTACATTGATAAAAAGTTGACCAAGATCAGTTTGCTAGTAAATCGTGGGATTTCCATAATTTCAATGAGATTATCAAACAGGACATCTGCTGGAACATATATTTAATAGAAGTTTTCAAACTTTACTTACAAATTCCTTATCCTAAATAGGATATTCTAAGGAGATTCTGCTTCTATCTATACACATTATAGATTTACATATGTAATAATTTATATGTGATATTGATGTGGGAATGCTTTCTGTATGCTGGGGATATCAATCTTTAAAGAAAGGAGCTGTTTTGGGCCATGACAGGCACCATAGAAGAAGTAGGAGGAGAAATCAGAGCATAGGTAGGAGAAGCAGGGCGGAGTCAGGGGCAGATGGAGCAAGCCGCCCAAGGAGGAACATATAAGGAACACAGGTGAGCCACGGGCCACATGGCAGACAGATTAATAGAAATGGGTTCATTTAAGATGTAAGAGCTATCTAGCAATGTGCTTGAGCCATAGACCAAACAGCATAAAGTTAATATAAGCGCCTGAGTCATTTCTGGGGGCCTGAGCTGCGGCGGCTGGTGGCTAAGGGGTCTGGTTCAGCAGGGTCTGTGTGGCTGGGCCTCTGGTCACCTGGAACAAAAAAACCCATTGCTATATAATATTATATATATGATTATATATGTAGTTTATATACATAGCCTATATGTGCACAGTTATATGGATATGGATATGTGTAGTTTTATACATATATTTTTGAACAAATATATGATTTCTAATTTACTTGGTGTTTTTATTGAATTTGGTAATTCCTGTAGTTTCAAGGCAAAATGTAGAGAAGGGGAAATTTAGACTCTAAACAGACACTATTAAGAAACAGCTAAACTTTGCACACTGAAAGGCTACTCACAGTATCTATGTGGTATTGACTTTTTACTTCTTTGTTGATTTTTAAAGCTTTGACCAATTTGGAACACTCAGAGGTTAAAAGATACACTGAAAATTATACAGTTTCATTCTATTTTTGTTGTCAGTCTTTTGTTGTTTTTGTTACCAAGTAGTTTGATGTACATTTTGTTTTTTAAGTCTACAAAAATGAGGGGGAAAATTTTGTAGAAGATAAAATTCAATCACAATGTTTAATTTTTTTATAGGAAAGTAACACAAACTTTAATTACTCTCAGATGAGAGCAAGAGAAAATTATAGGGACAGGGCACGACACAGCACGATATGTTCATACATGACAGAAAGGCACAAGTAAATGCCTTAACATGAATAATCTACGTGAAGTAATGAATATAATAAAATGCTTTATGATTTATAAGTACAAAGCTAAAACAATAGTCATATATCTTTTATGTGAAACACTGGACAAGCTATCTACAGTTAAAGAGAGTAAGCAACAGTCCCAGCTTTCCACACCTTTGTCCTATTTCATTCATCTTTTCGGGTTTCAGATCCTGCCTACCTATTCATGATGATGAAGACATCTCAATATCATCAGTGTGACTGAACCCAAAAAAGGAAGTTGTAGAAAGTCAAGTGAGAATGAAAACTTTCTTAGATTTATTATAACCAAGAGCCATATGAATGCAAATTGCCCACTATCCAGCACTCCCACTGATATGCTTTGCCACACAGCAAGAAACCAAAGAGCTCTAATAGCCCAATTGATATTAATAATTAATTCAAACATTGCTCTATGCCTGGCCTTTATCCTATGATTGGCAGGTGAGCCTGCAGTTTATTGAAATGTACCACAGACAATTAGGAAATGTCACTCTGGTGCACATTCCACTGCCCTCACACCCCTCTAATAAAACTCTTTTAATACCTCTAGCACCTGAAGTCTATGTAAATTATGCAAAACCCCAAGTCTTATTTTTGAAGACAAGAGGGGAAATAATGTATCAAGAGTTATTCATCTCCTTTTAACTGCAAACACCCAAACCATTAATGCGAGTTAGAAAATGGAAGTGGGAAAGTGAAGCCCAAGTCCATTTCTAGAGCAAAATCATTAAGATTTAAAGAGCTTGGAACAGGAGTTGTATACTGCACTTGCCTTTTATTCTTAGAGACTCGAGCTTTAAAATTACCTCAACAACATTGATTTTGCTCACCTCAAACTTTTTTGAGAAGTGATGAGATCCTTTATACCTAGAGAAGAATATATCTCTAGAAAGTAAAATGGTAATGACAGAAATAAATAAATTATAGTTATATAAATTGCTATGTGTGTAAGACTATAATGCTCAATATATATGTTTTTAAGTTCCATTTGTATTTATTTATTTAATTTATTGCGTGTGTGTGTGTGTGTGTGTGTGTGTGTGTGTGTGTGTGTGTGTGTATACTCATATGTGTACCACAGCAAGCCTGTAGATGTCGGGGAACAAGCCTGTGGATTGTAGGAATCAGTACTCTCCTTTCAATATGTTGCTCCCCTAGATTTACCTCAGATCCTCAGACACATTTTTCAGCTGAGCCAGCTTGTTCTTCTCTAATGTTTAATATTTAACTTAAAAATAATAAATTACTTTATACTGGTAAGGCAATGAATTATTGCATTTACTAGAAGAGAGTACATAGCAAAGTTTTATCTATCTTCTTAGGAGAAAACAGTTTCCATGAAATAACCTAGGCAAGTGTTAAAATAGCTATTCATGTAAGAATTCTCTGCCTTGTCATTTCTTATCATGTGTATTAATTTATTCTGTAAAGAATATCATGATAACTCACATAATACCACATCAAAATAAAATGTTTAAAAAGTTCAAATATGAAAAATATGTCATCTGATCAAAACTAGCATGAGGTCATACATATTCCATGATTTTACAGGATGTAAATTGCAGCTGTGTTCAGATATATTTCTTTGTTCTCTAATCTTATACAGTTGTGCTAATGCTTTTGTTATAAAATGGAAGCTTGAAAATTACTTGTATTGTTATACAAAACAATTATAAAAGTAATAAAATATTTACTTCTGTCAAATCATACAAATTTGGGCAAAAATGTATTTTAAGATTGACTCAATTTGTCTGTATTTTACTTAACACAGACTATTTCAGTTGTCCTTCAGGTGTCAAGCATCCTAAAACGGTTTCATTTTGATGAAGGTGAGTTACTCTACATCATCCGGACAGAAGCCTGTGCTATTCTTAGTTGCTATAACCAGCTGCATTACTGGGAGCAGACTCTGTCCTTACACATTACAGATGGATAGCCTCCGATAAGAAAAAGCTATCTTGGTGAATGGTGGGCAGAATTTTGATGTTTCTGTCTCACGGGTGATAGGGTTATCATTCACATCTCCAGATGATTTGAGAAGATGGCTGTCTGGAGCAATAGATAAAGACTCATTGGACTGTTACAGAGGAAAAGAAATTCAAGGGAGGCACAGGAATTTGTTATTAGGAAGCAAGAATCATGCCTCTCCTGGGAAGAGGATAAAAGGAAAGAAAATGTGTGAAAATCCCACTGCCTTTTCTTTTTGACAGTGCATTCTGTTCTGTTGGCTTATTTGAAATAGCTTAGAAGATTAGTGCTATATCAACCTACTTGGTGTTTTTCTTTAATCAAGTAATACGGTGATATTTTTGGAATAAGCCAGCACAATTTAAATGACAACATTAGCCGTAATTACATAATGTATCTAAAATGCTTTACAGTGGACTTGTGGATGTCACAAAGGTGGGAGCTGCTTTTAAGTTGAGATGATTCCTTCCTTGTCCAATTTATTTTTTATTTGTCTAATTATGTAAAATGAGCCAATGGCTTCTTTGGACTAACAAATTTTATAGCTAACAGATGTAATTACATTTTTTTATTAAATACATTTCAAAATACCAAGAGAGGAGTTCAGCCAAAGAGAATGTAAAATTCAGACTACATTGAATTGGTTAATATGAACTCAAATGAACTGTATTGGCAGATGTTAATCCCTGAGACTCAGGTTTGAATTATCATATAGCTATTTCAAAACTTTGTGTGATTACAAAATATTCTTTTTATTATTTTTGTTTACTTTTTAATAATTTGAAGGTTTGTTTTACTGTAACTGAAATGGAAAAATCTGCATCAAAGAATTGAGATCATTGCTGGACTCTCTCAAGAAGTAGATATAAATGATCCTGATTTGCATCTCATTATTAATTTTTTTGAGACATTAAAGATCACTGCTAAAACTGCTCATGGTTAACTGCTTAATACTTAAACTAAAATGTCATATGCAGCAGATATCAGAGAGGTCAAAGGATCATGATCCATTATGTATATCTGGGGTATCTGGGCAACAGAGACTTAATTGCCTGTTACCTGCTTCAGTATTATGTAGCCAAAATCACTTACAGAAAGCTAGATGATGACTATTTGTAGAATTAGTTAGAACTCTATTTGACCGTAAGAAAAGTTTTAGAGTCAAAATAAAACCAAAGGATTGTGAGATCAGTGATAGGATAATTTAATTTTTTTCTGTTCAGGTGGCTTTTTTGACATGAAATAGAGATTTGGGGTTTCTAGAAATATCAGAAGATGCAGAGAGAGCAAGATGAGAATGCTGGATTCAGTCAAAAGATATCAAGCCACTTGGCTAAACAAAATAAAATAATGGGTTAATTTAAGTTTAAGATAAGATAGTAAGATGCTTGAACTAGTAGTCCAGCATTTGCTATAATATAAACCTCTGAGTCTATTATTTGGGAAGTGTCTGCTGGGTATTTGAAAGTTTCTGGGAGACAGAAACAAGGACTACAGTTCCTCTCCCCTCCCTTCCTTCCACTCACCCCAGCTTCCTCTCAGATTTGCATTCACTCCTCCCATGAGGGTAAAGCTTCCCATGGGGGGGTCTTCAAATTCTGGCATATAAATTGAGGCAGGAACAACTCCCTCCCCCAACACACACACACACACACACACACACACACACACACACACACACACACACGGCTAGTCTCAAGGCTGAACAAGGTATCATTTTACGTGTACGTGTTCCCAAAAGCCAGTTCATGCCCTAGAAATAAATCCTGGTCCCACTGCCAGTAACCCTACAAACTGCACAAGTCACACAACTGTCACCCACATAGAGAGGGCCTCATTTGGTGCCTTGCAGGTTCCTCAGCTGTCAGCTCAGTCAGTGAGCACCCAGTAGCCTGGCTCATCTGTTTCTGTAAGTTTCCTCAATGTGATATTGACCAAATTGGGGACATGAGAGGGTGAGTAAGGGAGGTGGGAAGAGGAAACAAAAAGGTAGAGTTGGAGGAGCGGGGAGGGGACAAGAGACAGATTGACAGAGGGGCCATTAGTGGATTAGGAAGAAACGTGTGCTAGGAAAATTCCCAGGAATCTGAAAGGATGACCCAGCTAAGACTCCAAGCAAAGTGGAGAGGGTGACTGAACTGGCCTTTCCTGTCGTTAAGTTGATGACCACCTTAATTATTAGAATATAACCTTTATCCAGCAACTGATGGAAGCAGATGCAGAGATCCACAGCTAAGCACTGGGCTGAGTTCCACTCCTCTGGAAGAGGGACATGATTTCTCCTTCTTGAGATGTCTCATTTGTCCAGTAGTCTTCATATTCCTTTGTTGGATGATTTTATTCTACTGTAGAGTCAAAAACAAAACCTTGCCCCCAACCTGACATTGGGCATGAGTTTTTGTTGTTATTGTTGTTATTTTGGTTTCCTGTTTGTTTATTTGTTTGTTTCAGATTATTTATTTGTTAAGATAAAATATTCTTGGCAACAAAGAAAATATTATTTTTAAATAATAAAAAATATTTTCTCATACCTAATCAAAGTAAAGACATTTGTTAAGCTTATAAATTAGTTCAGATGTAATGACATAGATGTTTGATAAACTATTGGATTTCCTAATCAAGAGGTCTTTCTTTCATGTTCAAGTGTAATCTTGATTAATCATGAAAGTATTCATAGCATTTCCCCCATGGAAACAAAATCAAAACATAACATATATCCTGATTTCCATTCTGAAGTCAACACATTCTTAAATACAAAGCCCAATAAAATTTGGTATTTTTCTCTTATCCAATCTCCTCTCAGCTATTTTTCTTTTTCATTAGCATTTTAAAAATCAGTGTTAATAAAACACTGTGTAATCTGTTCCATGGATCTTTATTGCCTATTTCTGTTTATTAAGCATATCTTTTGAAGACCTAAAGACCTAAGAGCAATTGAATCTTTCTATAAATGCTTTTCCTATAGGATTGGGTAGTATATATGTAATATGCCTTATGTTTTCATATGCAAAAAACCTGTTTTATTTTTCTAGATACATATGCTGGAACATTGTCATTCTTAACTTGTGTTACTTCTAATAAATATGTAATTACAGAGTCAGCCTTTCAGAATTTAAAACAGTTGCCCATTAAAATCCTGAATAAATATTTATAATATGGTGCACATGCTTTAATTTTCTAAACTCTAAAATAAGAAACAAATCCATCTGATGAATGATATTTCCTAATTATGGACAAGATTCTTCTTTTTAATATTGTCTAACTCTCTCCTTAAAAACTTTCTGTGTCTTAATAAATCTGCCGAGTTCTCAGTTTATCTGCATCAACAGTGCTGTCAGCTGAGGGTTCCAGCTCCTTTCTTAATTTCCACTTCTTAGAATCCCAGGAATGACTCTCAGAGAGGCCCAGGCAGTGACTGCAAAAGTGTCATTTGGTGTGGCTTCTCTGTCTGAGTGATTGTGCCTTGTACTGAGGCAACTAATGTTCTTTTGTTTGTTTCTTTCTTTCTTATTGCTTTAGCACATATATGTACTAATTTTTCAATCATTCTCTGATGCCCTATGTCACCTCAGTAAGTATTCCACTAGCCACACAGGCGATGATCTGGCTAGTTTATAGGTCCTGGCTCTGCCACAGCCACCACATGTAGGTTTAAATTAATTCTGCATTTTTCTATTTGTAAATGAGACTCAAAAGTCAAAGGCCAAGGTGAAAACCTGCTAACTCAGAGAGGCTGAGTAGCAACTAGCTGACCATTCTTTTTGGCCTGAGATGCTACAAGAGCCATGTTTCTTCCTTCATTCCAGAACAAAGAATGATCAAACTCTATTTGCCACCCTTTACATCCTGTGGAAAATCTGTATCCAAATTGATGGCTTCTGTACAGCCAATCCAGGTAGCTAGTCATTTTGTTAGTTTGTTTGTTTGTTTCTCCTGATTTAAGATAAATGTCATTGGGAAATCCTGGGAGTGTCACAGTGCTATCCAAATATTTCCAAATATTTCACAACAGTAGTTCACAAAAGTTGAGTCAAAGGTACAGACTTTAAGGGTTATACACCAGCTCTACTTTATCCCATCTCTCTGCTTCCTTGATAATTATGATGTAACTGCATCACAATCATTTTCCACCACACACAAAAGCTACTTCTACTACCGTCCCTTTAATGCCACAAAAAATGGCAATTCCTTAACCAAGGAATGATAACAAATCTTACCTCTCCTAAGTGGTTTCGACACTTTTTCCCCACAATGATAAGAACAGAAAATTGATGTAGCTTGTATATAACTTATACTTTCTATATGACACCTTTGAACAAATCACATGGCTCTAATTTAAGAACAGTGTTCTTTAAATAAATTTGTAATCTCTTTAGTGAATGTTTCTGAAAATATGAAAAATGCATATCCTTTGTACTACAACATAAAGCACAGATAGAACATACATCTTTCTCATCATTTGAAGTTTGATTTTGAATTTAACATGAGACCAATACATCCCCAGGATAAAAAAAATCATTTTTAAAATTATTTTTAAGAGTTGGATGATTAAAAAAAATGAAAAATTTTTGCTTGACTTTAGAATTTTTATTTTTAGATATTTAGATATTTTTTCCATTGGTTTAATGGGATTATTTTCAAATTATCATCATTTGAATTCGCCAACCAAAAAAAAAATTGTCCCTTGAAAAATGTTTCTGAAAAGAAAAGCCTAATATCTTCCATGTTATTCAGTTACCAGCCATAGAACTTGTTTTTCAAGTGGCTATAAAAAATAACATTCATATGACATTAATATTGTTTTGAGAATTCTTATCACTGAGACAAAAATGTTAAAAAAAATTCCAAGGGGAAAGATAATTCTTGTGAATTTTTGTTTTGAGATTTTATTGTATGTTCGATTGGACCTTGTTGCAAAGAATTCCAGATATTTCAAAAACATAATCCTAGACTGCCACTTCCTTCCAGTAAGCCCCCAGTTTTTATGTCCCCGCCCCTACACCACTTTGTCTTACATTGAATTTTTGAAAATACCTAAAAAGTGCAGATGAGCAATGTTTATTTTAGCTCATGATGTCAAAAGAACTGCTGTTGTCATAGTGGATAATGTATGTCAGCTAGTAGAACATGATACTGTTGAAACTGATGCCCTTGAAACATGATAAAAGTGACTGCTTACATTGTGGCATACCAGGAAGCAGAGAAAGAGAGACCCAAATCAAAGTGTCTTGCCTTCCCCCAAATGGCCTATTTCCAACAGCCAATCCTCACTTGGTAAAAGATCCATAGCCTTCCAAATAGCATCATTTGTTTGAGACTCAGGATTCAAAGTATGAGCCAGTAGATTACACTTCAGATTTAATTTGCATAAAAGACCACCTTCATTGATTCATGCTGAGATAAAAGATTTAACATTAAATTACAAAATGTTAAATAATAATTATTTAATCATATTTTTTCTCAGTTGAAATCTAAAGGGAAATCACAGGATGAAAAATTTTGTGTTAGAGATAGAGAGATAGTTCATTGATTGTAAACACAGTCTGTTCTTTGCACAGCATTCAAATTCGGTTTGTAGCATTTATTTAATATTGCTCAAAACCAATGTAATTCCAGCATCAGGGTTATCTGAGGTCTCAGGCATTTACAAGCTTCTGTACACGTCATGAATACATAGACACAAATTCATTTAATTAAAAATAAAATATCCTCTTAACAATGTATAGACAAAATTTCTGATTGTTAAAATTAAAATAAAAATCTGATTTTTCAAAATATTAATGTTTGAGTTCAAATTAAATAATTTCAACCTTTTATAAGTGACATATTGTTGGCTGAAAGTTTTTTGATAGGCCAGAAAAGTATGTGGCTTGATTATTTTGAATTCTCCTACTATTCTATATTATTATACTATGCATTTTATTTGGCTGAAGTTATGGTCCTACTCTGATTTTGTTTATTTATTTTATACTTGTAATTTGGTTCCTTAAGTAAGGAAAGAATATGTAGAATTCTGTCTAGATTTATAAAATCAGTATTCATAACTCTTGAACACTAATTATCAACTTCACAGATAATTAGTGACTGAAAAACACACAAGAAAGAGTAGAAAACTCGATTTTGTAAAAGTTTAGGAAGAATCGTTATGTTGAAACTCATAATTCAGGAGGCATACTATTGGATTTCCCATTTTCTTCCATGTAATAACATGTACGTTATTGAAAAAAATTAAATGTCTTTTAGATTTGTGTTCTTTTTATTTAACATCCAGGGGGGATATGAAAATATTTCTAAACTAATTGCCTTTACTAATATTATTTTGGAGTACATTTTATCACAAATATCCTAAAGCATTTACAGTTTGAAACAAAATAACCTTAATGTGTTTATATTAAATATATGTTTATTCACTTTATTTAAAGATATTTACTATGGTGACATTATATGCAATACCCTCTGCTGAAAATCATAACTTCATGGATATTTTAAAGGCAATTTATTTAAATTTTTTAATATAGTGACATTATAAATAGTACCCTTTGCTAAATATATATTTATATATATGTGTGTGTGTGTGTGTGTGTGTGTGTGTGTGTGTGTGTGTGTGTGTGTGTGTGTGTCTTTGTGGATAATTTAAAGGCAGTAAGAAATTGTTAAGCATGCTTTGACCAAACTATGTACAGTTTGAACACATTTAGAAAATCTGGTAAGTAGCAAGAGTCACTGCATTAGAAGTTCTATCCCCATTCATACACACTGCCCAACATAAACACCAATGAGAATTTAGTTTCCTTTTTGAAAAGCTTGAAAGTTTGGGAGTGTCACAGAACAAAACTGATGGCTCTCTAAACAATAATCTACAAAAGTGAGCTATCATGACCGAATGTTAGAAACCTTACCTTATTCTGTAAAAAGCTGAGATGGAGTAAGGGGAAGGATAGCCAGTTCCTAATTCGTGATGTGGCAGTGATGCGCTGACTAAAGCTGAAGCTGTGCCTTAGCTCTTAGATATTTATTTATTTCTGCAAGAAATTCCAGTAACAAACAAACAAAAAAATCCTATTAGAAAGGAAAACAGTGTACTCTCTATAGTGATGTCCACACAATGTCTCTTAAGGTGGTTGCCCATTTTTGTGGGAGGAGACCACATTCAGCAACTACAAAATAATATCCCAAAATCCCAGTCTTTTGGGGATCCATCATAGGCATTCTCGAACCATTGTGATTGGGTTTTGGAGATGTAAACTTCCAGTGTTTTGCAGATAGTTAAAAAAGTACCCAGGGCAATGCTGTTCCTCTCTATATAGGGAAGTGACAACACCACAGAGATAATTTTAAGGTGAAGCAGAGAACAACCTATAATTAACTGATACCTTATTCATTTTATTTCTTTCCGAACTTTTACTTCAGTTTGATATAGAAATATTTCCTTAAAATAAATATTTAAACATTTCCAAGTAGTTCACTGTTGTTTTTATTATTATTTTTTTCCTAGTTCTTTCTTCCTTCTACTTATGGTTGATAGTTTGCCAAATTCCTCATAGGCATGAAACACTGGAACCCTGGCACCTCCTCTAGGCTACCACATTTGTACAGAGCATAGCTCTGAATTTAAGAGGAGGAATTGCATGCCAGTGGAATAATACTAAAGTTTTGGGGATGTCAGTTACTTTTTCTTAAAAATGAGAAAAGTATTCATATCAAGAAAACATTTTGGGGGGAAATTGTACTTGCCTGAAGTGGATGTCACTAAGCTGTCTCACCTTGGGATTTCTTGTCCTTTAAGGGGGAGGGGATGGGAAGTTGGGGAGAAGGGAGCTGAAGACTGATTTGGAAGAGGGAAGGGAGGGGGAACAGGGACTATATAGATAAAAAAGAAATTTTTATATAAAAAGTAAAATGAAGAAAAAATAAAAAATTGCATAATATCTCTAACATAAACTCATATTACTCTAAAAAAATTGTAAATCTTTATCTTACTAACACTTTCCCCTGGGAACTAATACATGGTGAGTGCTCATTACAATACAAATAGGTATAAGTAGAATGGTGCACATTTCAATTTTAATAACATTTTGAATAATTTTGTATGGAGGTGTTAGATAAGACTTTATAATCAAGATGTCTACTAACCACCATGTGCATGCCCACACTTACACAATCACACAGATACATGAACATATATCATATACGTATGTAGTAGATTATGTTGTTCCATTGTAAATAATTGTCCCACCCACTGGTTTAATAAAAAGCACTGATCGACCAAAGGCAGATAGGAAGTGTGGGCAGGGCTACCAAACTAAGAAAGCTATGGGAACAGGAAGAACAAAGCAGAAATACCACAGAGACTTCAGAGTTGCCAGACAAGCCAGAAGAAACAGAGGATAACTATGCTGCTGTGAGAAAAGGTAACGAGCTGCATGGCTGAACAGCAAAAGAGTCATGGGTTAATTTAAGGGTAAAGAGTTAGCAAGTTATATGCCTGGGCCTTAGGCCAATCAGCCTAAAATTAATGTAATAATCTGTGTATAACCGCAGGTCTGTAGGTTTGCTGGTCTAAAACTTAAGTCTAGGCCTGAATGTCCGGGCCAGAAACTTCTTGCTATATACATAGTCACAAAAAAACAAACAACAATAAACGGGATGAGGAAGAGGAGTCTTCTTTGTCTATTCTCTGAGTATCAGTTGCTTCTCAGTGTAGACAGCCCACAGGGCATATATTACTCATGCCTGTAATCACCAATAGTTGGGGGAAAAAAAAAAAAAAAACAGTTGGGAACAGCAAAAGGATTTCAAAATGTTATCCTTAGCATCTCTGGAGATGTAGATATCAAACAAATCACCTGTAATTACAGATGATCAATACCAGTCCAGAAACTCTAGGGAATCTCCTAACTTCTAGGATCAGAATTTTATCGTCAACTCTCCCAATACTGAACATAAGTAACATTATCACCTGTCACTTATACTATACTTTTTAAATAGAATCACTTGGGTGCCTTGTTCAATACGTGCAATTAAAACTTTCAAAATTTTTATGTGTACATGTCATGAAATGTGTGAGTTCTTTAAAAATTATAAAAGTGCTATTGTCTATCAACAATATAAGCAAATTTGTGCATATTTAAAGTATTCAAGTAAAGAAATAAAAATTCAAATAATTATACACACATTCAATGTGCTTACTGTTTTCTGTAAACTTGGCCTCATGGAACTTTGCCATTTGCCTTAGTTATCTGTAATTTTTAATTTCTTTGATTTTATTTATGATATTTATTTGTTATGTCATCAATTATTCAATATCATTTTTTTCATATTTGTAGTATCCAATACTTGCTTTCTACTTGCTGTTCATTTGCTAGTTCACATATCATATTTCATCCCAATTCAAGAACATTTAGGTAACTGTTCCTGTGGATATGCCTTTCTTCATGCTTACCCAATCCTCTCTCACTATGGACTGAATCTCTCTAGATGTGTAGACCAAAATAAAGCTCTTCTCTAAGATGATGTTATCAAGATACTTTAGTGCAGAAATAGAAAATGAACTAGGAAAAACAGTAAAAGAAAAATATTACATAAAAAAGTGATTAGTCTAGTCTTTATTATTGTGAAAACGGCAGGTATGAATGACATTCAGTATAACTTTACATTTCCAATTTAAATTATAAATCACATGCACTCACTGAAATTTACAGATACACAAGATATCAGGACTAATTAAAGTACCCATGTCAGAAGTCTGTCAAGATAAGTTAATCATTCTGCACCAAAAATACACCCTGAGCAAGATGTCTATATGTCCATATCTCTGGCCACCAATACATCCTTTCTCAAAGATCTTATTTTCAGTTTAAAAAAAAAAAGGCAGAACTGTGTAATTTATTATTTTCTCTTAAGAAGAAAACTCAGCTAAATAATGAAAAAATATAGTGTATTCAGTGCACTGCGCAGTAATTAGTATTTTCTTTGTATATATTTCAATTATATTTAAAAAGTCTTTTTACTTTTGTTAAGCCTTCTTGAAACATGTTTAACAACAGCAAACACAAATGAAAATTCCATTATGATGTTCATTACTTATATATATTGATTTGTGAATATCCAAGAATGTAGGAAATCTTTGCTCAATTGGCTAATTCTATAAATAAAAACATCATTCTTCATTATTTACTACGATTTGTTTTTCTATGTATTGATTAGAACTATGTAGTAAAGTGTGATAATTCTTGTTAGATTTTCCTATGAAAACATATTTTTGCATTGTTACAGAAATCTGAGATAAAATACTGTTTTCATTATTCAGTGTGGAACCTCTGTGTCTTAAGTATATTTTTGTGACTTTTGTTGCCTTGCAACAGTTGTAGCAGATAATCCATTCATCATACAGTGTAACTGACATTCTGTCACAATTATCAAACATGGCAAAAATTTCTAGCTCCTGGAAACTGGCAAGATGAAGTGAAGCTTTTCAAACCCCATGTAATTAACATAAATATTTACAGGAGGGGAAAGTGGTACATCAAACTTTCCTATTTAAGCCCAACTGGTTAGATTTTCAAATCATTGGGAATTTTAATATTTTAAAAGTGTCACACAACGTCTGCTATAAATGTGTCCTCTTGTCCTGCAGAATTGTCAGCACTGTTCATTAAAAAATCACGTAAACTCCCAAAACACATAGTGTTTAACAGAAAGTCAATGGCTTATTTAAAACGTGTATGGACAAGTAAGTGAATGATTAAGATGGTTGAAGTACTATTAGATTAATTTAGCAATTGAATCATCTCTAGAAGAATTTTGGTAACAAGACTGATGTTTTGAAGTGAAGTCTTGCTTTACTACCTAAGAAATGAAGATCAAAAGTATTCAATTATTGAGAGAATTAAAAAAAAAATTAGCTGCTTAGATTTTTACTTCATGCACAATTCATTTATTTCCTGGAAAGACACATTTCTTGATAGTTCTGGTTGTTCTCTAAGGTTGTTCAAGTATAAATAGACTCCACTAAAGAAACATTGCACAAAATTGATGCATATTGATAAGAACAAAAAAGTTTTATTTATAAATATCTTAACTTGTAAAAATTAAAAATTTTTACTAAATGCTTGAACATATTCACTAAAAATACTAGATATTTAAAACAGTGCTGTAACTAAATTGAGTTTTATCTTAAAATTTTGTTGTCTCCAAGTATTTGGAAAAAATATTTTATACAATTAATCCAGACATGATAATTTATTGTACCTATAATTGATAAAAATTTAGATATTTTCTTAAAATGTACATATAATAATATGGTACATATACTAATTTATTTGACCAGATGATCAAAAGGTAGAAGCATATATACTGTTAAGTCAGTGGAGGGATATGTATAAAACAAAATGGAATTTATTTAAGTATAAAGAGCTCTACATTTCTTTAATATTTCTATTTGGTCTATAATTCATTGCTTCATCTTATTCCACTAGTTATATGCTATTTTGTGTTTAACATTTTTAAGGAACAGCTTTAGACTATAGAGAAAATTAAAAATAAATATCTGCCACAAAGATTAAGCAAATACTACCCAATGTGTTCTTCATGAAAAAAAAAAAAAAAAAAAAAAAACAACCCACTGACATAAAGAGGACATAACTTTTGTATAAATTAAAGTGCAAAGTGGACTCAATATGTATTGAAAATCATACATTGAAGATACTTATCTTTTATTTATTTGTATCTATCTATCTATTTATTTATCCCTTTTCATGTCTTCTTCTATTCCTTCATCTTACCTTTCCTCTTCTCTAATATTGGATGTCTTTCTGTTGACTGTGAATATATGTTGCTCTTATTGGTTAAGAAATAAAGCTGCTTTGGCTATGGCAAGGCAAGATAGAGGAAGGATACAGGAGAAGGCTAGAGTCTAGGAGATTTGATTCAGCTGCTCAAGAAGTAAGATGTGAAAGCACCCATAAGCCACCAGTTATGTGATAGTATGTAGTTTAAAAGAAATGGATTAATTTAAGATATGAGTGTGATGATATAATATATATAGTATATATAAATTCTCTCTATATATATATTTAATAAAATTAATTGGGAATATCAGAGATACAGAGAACAAACCATAGCCAATTTTTATCCAGCTAACTTTTGAGGCCTGTCTTTCTGAATCCTCGGACACAAACCTCTCTATCCTCAGCATAAAAGGGAAATTGAAGAGGAAGCTCAACTCCTCCATTCTCTCGCTCTGTACAGCTGTCTTCTTTCCTGGATCAGCTTTCCTTGATCTAGTATTAAAGGTATGTGCCACTACTGCCTGGCTCTGTTAAGCCTTGAACCCGCAAAGATCCAGATGGATCTTTGCCTCCTGAATGATGAGAATAAAGGCATGGGTCTCCACTTCCCGACCTCCATTGCTTGAATCTGTGGGTGGCTCTGTCCTCTGATAATCCAGAATATTTTTTATTAAATATACAACGCATCACTACATATAAGATCTAGATAGCAAGAAACCTAAGCCACGGACCAAACTGTTTGCAATTAATAATAACCCTCTGTGTGTATATATGCAATCAAATAGGAGGAGAACACAGGAAAGCTTCTGGCTACACACCCCATTCCTGTTTGACTGTTCCTGTTCAGATAGGGGCAGGCCACCCATGGGTATTAGCAAAATATTACATAAAAAGTTACAGTAATACTAACCACATCCCCCTTTATTAAGGCTGAGCAAGGTAATACTTATTTTGGATAATCTTTTTGTATACTATGAAAATATGACTTTGCCCAGAAGTCTTGTGATTGTTGTAATAAATAGCTGAATAGTTGATAGCTAGGCAGGAAATGATAAGCGGGATTTCTATAGAGAAATAGGCAAATAAAGGGGAATCTAGGTGTTGTAGCGTGGTTCCTCGGGTCGCGGGCGCCAGAGGTCTCGGACCCACAGACCTGCCCAGGACCGCTTATCCGCGCACCGCCGCCTAGGTCCCCAGAAATGACTCAGACGCTTATAATAACTTCATGCTGTTTGGCCTATGGCTCAGGCACCTTGCTAGCTAGCTCTTATATCTTAAATCAACCCATTTCTATTAATCTGTGTGCCACGTGGCCCCGGCCCGTAGCTCACCCGTGTTCTTTACATGTTGCTCCTTGGGCGGCTGGCTGGATCTGCCTCTAACTCCGCCCTGCTTCTCCCATCTAAACTGACCTCTCCTCCCACTTCCTCTATGGTGCCCGCCATGACCCATAACAGTTCCTTTATTTAAAGATACAGCACACACAAATGCATTCCCACATCACTTCCCCCTTTCTCTCTAATCAAAAAGGAAGGTTTCAATTTTAACATAGCAAAATTATATATAACAAAATAGCTATCAAGCAAGAATTACAGTTACAATATCTAGTCTATTTGTATTTAGCAAAATTAAAGAAAATATTCTATCATCTACCTTATCTTTATGAATCTAAAGTTTCATATCTAATATATCTTTTAAATGACTAAGAAAAACTGTACATATAACTATTTAATCTTCAACTACATCAAAGACCACAGAAGGATATAATATTTACCCAAGTAAACCAGAAGTGCAAACGACTTCTAAAATCTAGAAAGGACAGAGATGACACCTATCTGCCTGGACAGTCACCCAAAGTTCCTTTATAAAGTTGGGGCATCCATCTTCAGCCTATAGGCCTGGAGTCTCTTTTCATTTTAGTGAAGCAGGAAATCTGCTCTGCCCATTCTGGCACAGTTCATCCTTTGCTTCTCCTTGAGTCCTGAAGAATGTCTGACAGTTTTCTCTGTAAAGCAGGAACCTGAATGATGATCTTGGCTTGTTCTGCCAAAGTTCAGAGGTCATCTTCTTATGGAACCTGCATGTCCAGTTTAAACAGCATACTGTCAAGCAGTCAATATAAAAACAGGTTCTTCTCTAGTGGCTTACCATTACCACAAATAGAGTAGACTCCATATGGAGTTTCTTCGATGCCCATTTTCCTGTTGAAGTAAATTAGTGCTGCCAGGAGCAGACCTGTCTCACTGTCCAGAAAAGTCTAAGCTCTCAAAACATTTTAAATGCCATATTCTGTAGGTCCTAGAAGTATTTGAAGATCATCTATCTAATTGAAATATATCCTTGTATACCTAAAAATCCTAACTAACCTAACTATAAGTTTGATTATCAAAAGTGACTATTAACCTTCATTTCTTAATTATACACTACAATTTTAAAACAGTTAAATGAACATCATACCTTAAACAAGAATAGAAAAACACATACAGCATAATAAAATTGACTTTAAATTTGTATCAATAAACCAAAATCTATACCAATGTAAAGCAGTTTGAGATTAACAGCTGATTATTTGTAAATTTAATAATCTAATTTTTTTAAAAAAGCATTCACATACCATATCCCCCGTTTCTTCTTAGAAAGAGATTGACTATGAACATTAACCATTTATAATGAAAACAAATATTTAGAAACAATATTTGGGGAATTTGGGCATTGTTTTCCATTACTACTTCCTGCTGATTAAGGGGCGTTGAAAATCTCACGGATTGTTGAGACTGGGTCATAATCTGCAGCTGTGAAGCTGATCTGGCCATCTCTTCTCATCAGAGGTTTTTTCAGGGGGTCTTGGTTGATGAAACCATATTTGCCTGGAAGCAATCCACAGGTTCTCATCTGTGGAAACAAAAACAGAACTCTTCCAAAGCAATAAATCCTTAGACACAAATTTCAAAATCAAAATACCTTTAAAATATATATTCTTGTTTAACTTAGTAGCCTTTGCAATCCATTGTCTTTCTGCAGTTAGCTCATTAACAGTTAAAAAATTAAAAGAAAACACAATAACAACCAAAATCCAGATTTTGTATCTATTTTCCATCTTTATGTGGCTTATTATATTTTTATTACTCTATTTCTCACTTTAAAAACTTTTTTTAACCTCTTTCTTTTTTCTCTGAAGCCCATGTACCTTTTACAAACATTGTAACCCGTTTACAGGTTTTTCTTTTTATCTGAATCTGTTTTATTGTGAATCCTTAATCATCTTCTAACCTTAAGAGCTTTTAAAATACATTCTCCAAAAAGAAGCACAGTTTTTGCAAATTAGGCTGAATCACTAAGTTTTCTTAAACGGACCGTAAACAGAGCACACCCAAGAAAATGCTGCCACGAAGAAAATTTGTTTCTCTTTTTTCAAAATAAGCAGAAATCTAAAATCAATCACATGTTACTGAGTCTTTTGTTAGTTTTCAGGAACCCGCCTGATTGCAGTTTACACTGCCTGCCGCCAGCCCGCCGCTGGCGCCATTTTGAATGTGACCCGGACCATGCTTTCTTTGTACCCACTTTGTATATACAATTTGGAAGCTGCCTTTGCTCAGTTTCTGCTAAAACCCTTTTTAAACTTTCTCAGGCATTAAGTGGATAATCGACCCACGTTGGATGCGCCATCTGTTGTAGCGTGGTTCCTCGGGTCGCGGGCGCCAGAGGTCTGGGACCCACAGACCTGCCCGGGACCGCTTATCCACGCACCGCCGCCCAGGTCCCCAGAAACGACTCAGACGCTTATATTAACTTCATGCTGTTTGGCCTATGGCTCAGGCACATTGCTAGCTAGCTAGCTCTTATATCTTAAATCAACCCATTTCTATTAATCTGTGTGCCACGTGGCCCCGGCCCGTAGCTCACCCGTGTTCTTTACATGTTGCTCCTTGGGCGGCTGGCTGGATCTGCCTTTAACTCTGCCCTGCTTCTCCCATCTAAACTGACCTCTCCTCCCACTTCCTCTATGGTGCCTGCCATGACCCATAACAGCTCCTTTATTTAAAGATACAGCACACACAAATGCATTCCCACATCATCTAGGCCTGCAGATTATGCCAGCAAGATGTCAGGGAGACACTAAAGAGACTAAATATACAGGAGAGAATAAATGTAACTGAATTATATGGGAGATTTTATATTAAAACAAAAGATTAATTAAAGTTTTAAAAGCTAGTAGGATAAGCCTAAGCTAATGGCCAAACTTTCATAATTAATAAAATGACTCCATGTCATTTTTTTTTTTTTTTTTTTTTTTTTTTAGGAATTGACAATAAGAATAAAGAGTTGCTACACAATCCAGTACAAAGAATCAGTTCTTAAGAGACAGCCAAAGCATTGGAGACAGTCAGCACTCCCATTGATAGAATTCCACAAGTATACCAAGATACACAATTGCCATGAGTGCCTAGGTCTGTCTCAATAAGATTCCCTGGCTGTTGATTAAGACTCCTTGAGTTCCTAGTTAGTTGTTTGTATGCTTTTTTTTTGTGATACTCTTGACCCTCCCAGTCGGGTGTAGGTCACCACTCTCAGATATTCCCAGTTCTGGGATTAAAGGTGTAAAACACCATTTTCTGATCCTCGTGGATTTAGTGTGGGTAGATCTTTATGACACATCAGACGATTTTTTGTTAAATATGAAACATTCCCACATATCTCCCATTGTGTCAAAATTAAAAGAGAAAGTTATAGCTAATATAAGAAAAACCATATACAATAGGTACAACAGTTATATGCAATATATACATACAATAATTACATGAGTAATGTCCAGTCTATTAACAACTGGCAATTCAAAGAAAATATTCTATTAATTATCTTATTTTGATGAGTCCAAAGATTATACCTAATTTACTTTCTATCTAACTTGTATTACTAACTATAGTGGGAATTTTTTACGTATTTGTTCTACTGGCTTTTGTACAAAATAATGGCACAGAGTGGGGCTATTCAGCATTCCTTGAAGGAATACTCTTCACAGATATCTCTTTATAGGCCAAGAATTATTATAAGTGAGCACTGTAAAGAAAAAAAAATTGTCTTATTCTTGTAAAAGTATTGTAAAGAAATAGTCTTTTAAACCAATAACTATAACAGGCCATTTTAGGTAACAGAGAAGTCAAAGGAATCCCAGACAGTAGAGAACCCATTGGCTAGATCACCTTGTTTATTGTCCTTAGGTCTGTAGTCATTCTCTGCTTTCCAAATTTCTTTTTGATAACAAGTACAGAAGAATTCCAAAGTCTGGCTCTCATAATACCTTCTAATTTTTTTCATAAAAAATGTGCTAGTTTATGGTTTATTTCTGTATTTGGAGGAATATTAATCTGTATGTTCCATTGTTGTAATAAATCTCATCCCCATAAATTTATAGTAATGTTAGATACACATGGCTTTAATATTCCTCTCTATCTTTCTGATAGTATATATGCAAGCCATCTTGCACTCTGTTTTATCTGGGATAATGCCACAATTTTCCAAAACTGAACATTTACCTCCTGAAGGGGCCAACTTGGATGATATGACTCTGGTGAAATCATTGAAACATCTCTTCAATAATAACATCATTTATTTGTACTTTTTAATTTTGGCCTTGTTCATTGATAGAAGATCAATTTACTCACCAATCTAGTTGTAAGTGATGATTCAAATGACTGTGAAGTGGGGCAGCTACCTAGTGTGATAGTAGCCCCAGGAGGGGTCCAAAAAGAAAAAAAATACCCACAACCCACCAGGAGAAAGATGCTACTGTCTGAAACTTACCCAGATGAATGTGAATTCAAAACATGTGTGGCCAGTCTGCCTAAACTGGAGGCAGAAAGAGCCGAAAGCCTAGCCAGCCATTAATTACTCCTCTGGACACATGTTGTTCTGACCAGCAAGTGCCTTTTTTTGGGGGGGGGGGCTCAAAGTTGGATGCCAGTATTGCATGAATAAAGGAAACTCAGAGCCAGATCTCAGGGAAAGGCTGAGATATCAAAGAGAGGAAACACCACGTTCAGATCTCATGCATCTAACTTCTAGATTCCTCAGCCTTGCTCCTAGCAGCTTCTACTGTCTCAATCTGTCTTTCCATGCCTGCTTTAAATACTCTCTTCACCCAGTTGTTTCACATATAGGTTAAGATTAAAAGTGTGGACTATTACTGATTGGTAGTTAGCTTTGAACTCACAGAAACACATGAAAGATCTCCTTTGTCTCTGGAGTTATGGGATTAAAGGTGTGGCACCACCACTGCATGCTTGGGAGCCTAGAACTTCCTCTATAAACTAAGATGGCCTCAAACTCAGATCTACTGGGATTAAGGGCTGTTACAATATGGTTTTCTGGTCCCAGGTGGCCAGAGGTCAAGACCCAGAGATCTACCCCTTAGCCGCCTGCAATTGATCAGGCCCTCTGAAATGACTCAAACACAATATATTAAGTTCATGCTGTTTGGCTTATGGCTCAGGCACATTGCTGGCCAGTTCCTTCTCTTACCTCAATCCATTTCCATTAACCTGTATGCCACGTGGCCATGGCTCACATGTGTTCCTTACATGTTTCTTCTTTGGGAGGCTGGCTTAGTCTGTCTCTGACTCTGCCATTCTCATTTCCCTGCCTACTTATTCTATGGTGCCTGTCATGGGCCAAAACAGCCCCTTTATTTAAAGATTGCTATTCACAGCATACAGAAAGACATCCCTACATCACCCCCCCTTTCTGTCTAATCAAAAGGAAGGTTTCAATTTTAACATAACAAAATTACATGTAACAAAATAGCTATCAAGCAAGAATTACAGTTAAATATATAGTCTATTTGTCTTTAGCAAAATTAAAGAAAATACTCTATCATCTACCTTATCCTTGTGATTCTAAAGTTTAATATCCAATATACCCTTTAAAATAGCTATGAAAAACTATACCTATAACTATCTAATCTTCAACAGCATCAAAGAACTCAGAAGGATATATTTATCATGTAAACCAGAAGTGCAAGCACCTTTCAAAATCTAGAAATGAAAGAGATGACACCTATCTGCCTGGACAGTCACCCAAAGTTTCTTTATAAAGTTGGGGCATCCATCAGGCCCACAGTCTCTTTTCATTTCAGTGAAGTAGGAAATCTGCTCTGTCCATTCTGGTATAATTCATCAATGGCTTCTCCTCGAGTCTTGAAGAATGTCTGATAGTTTTCTCTGCAAAACAGAAAACTGAAGGACCATCTTGGCTTGTTCTGCCAAAGTTCAGAGGTCACCTTCCTATGGAACCTGCATGTCCAGTTTAAACAAAACACTGTCAAACATTCAATATAAGAACAAGTTCTTGTCCAATGGCTAACCAATGCCACAAAGAAATTAATCTCCATATGGAGTTTCTTCAATGCCCATTTTACTCTTGAAGTAAATTGGTGTTGCCCGGAGCAGACCTGTCTCACTGTCCAGAAAAGTCTAAGTTATTAAAATATTTTAAATGCCATATTGTGTAGATCTTAGAAGTGTTTTAAGATTACCTATCTAATTGAAATATATCTTTGTTTAGCTAAAAAATCCTAACACGCATTTCTTAATTATACATTATAGCTCCCTTTCCTGATAGATCTCCAGTGGCAATACCTGATTCAGTGAGCTTCCCAGAGCTCCAGGTTTCTCTCCAGTGCCCAAATTTTTCTCTTCATTAAGCTATCTCTTTTCTTTGTCTTCCTTTCTGTCCACCCCCAACTCATCAATCTCATTTCCTCCTATTTTATTCCTGCCTCTCCTTATGAACTCTTCCCCATATTTCCAATTAACTCAGGAGAACTTATCTATTTCCTCTTTACAAGAGGATACCTAGATGTCTCTTGTTGTGTTTTCTTTTATACCTAGCTTCTCTGGGATTATGGTTATTATTTGTTTTATTTCTAAAATTCACTTATGAGAACATACTATGTTTGTCTCTCTGGGTCTGGGTAATCTTACCAAGAATTTTTATTTGTTTTTTTTATATCTTCTATTTGCCTGACAATTCAAGATGTCTTTTTTTTTTCCGGTGAGTAGTACTCCATTGTGTAAATGTGCCACATTTTTTTTTTTTTTAAATCCATTCTTCATTTGAGGAACATCTAGGTTGTTTCCAAGTTCTGGCTATTATAAATAATGCTGCTATGAACATATTCAGTTGAACAAAAGTCCTTGTGGTATGAATGTACATACTTTAGCTATATTCCTAGAAATGGTATTGCTGGATCATGAGGAAACTTGATTTCAGTTTTCTAAGAAATTACCATACTGATTTCAAAGTACAAGCTTATACTTCCACCAGCAATAGAGGACTGTTTCCCTTCCCCCACATCCCTTCCAGCATAAGCAGTCATTAGTAATTTTTATTTTAGCCATTCTGACAAGTATGAGATAGTTTATCAGAGTTGTTTTGGTTTGCATTACCCGAGGGCTAAGAATGCTGAGCAATTATTTAATGTGACTTTCAATGATTTTAGATTCTTTCTTGAGAATTATTTGTTTAAATACGTACTTCATTTTTAATTTGATTATTTGGTATGTCGATGTCTAGTCTCTTGAGTTCTTTATATATTCTAGACATCAACTCTTTGTCAGATGTTGGTAATCTTTTCCTATTTTGTACACTGCATTTTTTGTCTTATTTTCCATGTCATAATCCTTAAAGAAACTTCTCAGTATCAGGAGGTTCCATTTATTAATTGTTGTTCTCAGTATCTGTGCTAAATTGGTATTATATTTAGGAAGCAGTCTCATGTCAGTTCATTTAAGGCTATTTCCAACTTTATCAGATTCGCTGTAACTTTATTTCTGTTGAGGTCTTTGATCCTCTTGAATTTTGGGCAGGTTAATTAGATATGAATCTATTTTCATTCTGCTACATGATACCATGTAGTTATGCCAACATCATTTGCTAATGTGGTTTTCATTGTATATTTTTGACTTCTCTTTAAAAAATTAGATATTCATAGGTGTGTGGATTAATGTCAGACGTCTTCAATTCACTTCCACTGATGAGTGCTAATATTAAGATGTATTACCATAGTAAAACTTGAACTAAAGGATGGTAATTCCCATAAACTTCTTTATTGTACAGGATTGTTTTGACAATTCTTTTTTTTCCATATGAAGTTGTATATTTTTCTTTAGAAGTCTATATAGAATTGGGTTGAGATTTTGATGGTGATTGCATTGAATCCATAGATTGCTTTTTTAAATATTGCCATTTTTAATATGTTGATTCTATCTAAGAACATAGATCTTTTCATATTATAATATCTCCCTTAATTTCTTTCTTCAGTGACTTTAATTTCTTTTTATACAGGCCAGTCACTTCTTTGGTTAGTGTTACCCTTGTACATGTCTGTGAGTATGAGAAAAATCTTTATATACCTTTCTGTATGCTGTGAATCTAAATCTTTAAATAAAAGAGCTGTTTTGGCCCTTGACAGGCACCAAAGAAAAGGTAGGCAGAGAAATCAGAATAGGTAGGAAAGGAAGGGCTGAGTCAGGAGCAAAGCTGAAGAAGCTCAAAGGAGCAACATGTAAGAAACACAGGTGAGCCATGGGCCATGTGGTAGACAGAATAATGGAAATGGGTTGATTTAAGATGTAAGAGCTAGCTAGCAATGTGCCTGATCCATAGGCCAAATAGCATAAAGTTAATATAAGCTTTTGAGTCATTTCTGGGGGCCTGAGCAGCAGCGGCGGCTAAGGGGTCTGGTGCCTAAGGGTCTGAGCCTCTGGCCGCCCAGGACCAAGAAACCTCATTGCAACCGATTATGATGATTTAGTAAAATTGTAGCTATAATTTATTCTCAAAGTTTCACAATTTCATGAGCATTGGATAGTTGGGCAGTATCAGTCATGATTTCTCATTTTTTATGTAGAGCTTAGTCTAAGAAGAGATCTGTCAGTTACAACATAGCATGTATAATACTCTGTACACTGAAGATTGTCAAACCACGTTGGTTGTTGTAGGTTTTAGGCATTATAGCAATGCAGGACCGTCTACATTAGTTGTTTCCCACTTTCATATTCTTAAATTATGCCTTCTGGTACCATGGAAACTAGTGCTTAAGGAAAGGCATTCATATCTGTTTTAGCTCCAGGGTCAGTTAGTAATGTGGCCGACTTTCACTGTACTCTCAATAATTAGGGCTTACCTATGTCTCTGAGAGGTAAGCACAATCATAATAAATTGCACGTATGAGGACTTTTTGGATCACCCTTGGCAAACTCAAAAAGAGGTTTCCCGTGCCTGAAGTTGAAGTTTTTGTGAGTGTCTCTTTGGCTCTTGGAGGGAACATTGTAAGCGTATATGATGACATCACAAATAAAATCTGCTTTGTATATCTTTCTATATATACATACATATTACACATTTTCCTATTATGTTAGTAGTATGATTTCTTATACTCACTTCAGTTATCTTTTCTTTATTTGATTTTCTATTTGTGTTTGTCTTTGCCTTCCTCTTCACTTCTGTATTTTTCCCAGACTTCTAAGCAACAATTCTGGGGTTTAAAATGAAGCCATTATGGTTACATAGAAAATACATTACTAAGTGAACTTCTATTTAAGTTCAAATATTTTCATCTTTCTTTTATAAATATTAACATAGACTAATTTCACTAAATATATTCTCTTCTACTATTATGCAGGACACCATGGAATAGTATAAAATACTTGGACATACAGTTTAAAATGTAATATACAAGGTTAAACTTCAATGTATACCCTGGATATTTAAAATTAGAGTTAGGATTTTAATGTAAAATCATTTCCATATAAATTTTGGAATAAAATATTAAATATGAATGGAAAAAACAAAAATTTTGAATCAGTAGATTCTTTTAATATTAATACAAATATAAATAATAAGCAAATTTAAAAATATTAAATGGCACTTAAATATTTAAAATGTTCTATTTATGATTTAAATATATTTTCAAATATCAATTATAAAATAAGTCTTAGCTTTTTTATCAAAATTACCATTATTAAATTGCATATTTATTATTTATTATACTATTATCTTTCAGTCTGATTTTGACCCCTTATAGTTAAACATTATTTTGAAATTTTCTTACCTCTATCCCTTGAGTATTGGTATTATAAATTTGGGTTAACATCAGGGTTTATGTGTGCAGCTAGGTTTGAACTCAGGACGTTTTCTTTGAAGGTAAACACTTTACCAATTATGCTGCCCCCAAGACACAGGACTAGATCTTTTACTACTTTATTTTAGTCAAAATAGATATTTTTCAAATCATATATTCTGAATATGGTTTGTCCTACCCAACTATCTGCCTCCAGCTCCCCTTTAATCCAGATACAGAACATTTTTATTTCCTTTTAGAAAACAAACAGGCATCTAAAGAATACAAATGAAATAACATGTAATAAAACAAAAGAATATCAAGTAGGACTAAACAGCCCGAAGTAAAATAGCCAAAGGAAAACAAAAGAAACACATAGATGCAGAGACACACAGCTGCACAAACAGGAATCCCATAAAGGGACATAACCCTAGTTCATAATAAATATGTAAAGAAAGTGCAAGGAGAAAAAATCCAGATAAATATTATGAGACAAAGAATCACCATATATGCTATTGTTGAGCATGAGGAGGCATTAAGAGAGCAATGTATTCCTACTGTGTTTCCATTGCAAGCAGTTATCAGTTGGGGATACCTTCTGGGTTAGAAATTACACATGTGCCCACTTATTCATTTGGTACTTAGCTCCTTTGTAGTGCATACTTGTTCAGGCCCTGTGTGTGTTTCCTCAGTCCCTGATACTTCCTATAGTTCATATGAACTTTGCTCCTACTGATTTACAGGGCCCTGGTTTGCTGCTGTTGACGTTTGCTGTTCTCCATCCCCTTAGCTCTTACATTCTTTCTATCTCCTCTTCCACAGAGTTCCTTAAGTCTGAATGAAGAGTACTCATGGAAGACATTCTACTTAGGACTGAGTATTCCAAGATGCTGTACATTTGCTGTTGTGGATCTGTGTATTTTTCCCTCCTACTGCAATAAAAGCATTTTCATAGAAATAAAACTTTGAAAATGCTAACATATGCTTTCGTTTCTATACTTTAGTTTTATTCAACAATAATATTGATTATTATTAAATTTGTAATATTATAAATGCATTTAAAATTGAACAAATTTGTTTCTTTTTCTTAAAAAAAAGGCATTTTTTAAAAAAGAAATATAAATGCACTACTATATCCCCATTATTCTGGGAGAATGATTGCATCATCTTAAGTAGAAGGAAAGTTTAGAGCAAAACTTTAAAAAACATCAGATTTTAGGTACAATCATACAGATAGGGGAATCCCTTATTTCTATGTTAGGCTGTTCTGAAATAGCTAAAACCACAAAATACTGCAAAATAACAATAAATGTATAGATGTAGCTAAGTGCTACCAAAGTACAGCTGAATCATAAAAGCTATGGTTCTTATAATAGTTATGTATATAATGACATGTCAGGGAATTTATTGCTTTCTTGCTCAACATTTTTTTTTAAAAAAATACTTGTTTTCTATATGTTCCTATATGTTTTCTATATGTTCCCTCCCTTCATGACTCTCACTCTTCATTCTCTCTCCTTTTTTTGAATTAGATCTATTCTATTTGATTTCAGATGAGAACAGGCTTCCTGAGGATATCAACCAAGCATGGCATAACAAGATCCAGTAAGATAAGACACAAAGTCTCATAAAAGTCTGGTCAGTCAGTAAAGGCATCATTGTAGGAGGAAAAAGGTCACAGAGTATGTAAAAGAGTCAGACATGTCTCTTCCCAATGTTTTCCCATATAACTCCCAGCTAACAGTCATAACATATATGCAGAATGCCTAGATCAGAGATCAAACCCATGTAGGCTCCACAATTCCCACTTCTGTCTTTGTGAACTCCTGCTAGCCCACTTATTTGATTCTGTAGGCCTTGCTCTCACTGTTTCCAACACCTCCAAGGCCCCTAAAATTCTTTATTCTCCCCCTTTTTTTGTTTTCTGATATCCAATTGGAGGAACCCAATGGAGATCTTTAACTTGGGCTCTACCTCTCACTGATTTATGTCTGACTGTGAGTCTCTTCATCTATTCCCATCAGCTGCTGGAGGAAGCCTCTGTGATGACTGGACAAGGCAACAGTGTGTGCATATAGCACATCATTTGGAATTATTGATTTTTTCTCTCTCCTGTGTCTCTGGAATATGCTTACAATGGAGTATTATTCGATAATTTTTTGAATTAGATGATTGAGATTTTATTGATTTATATTAGCCAATGATGTAGGAGCAGTCAACAGCCTAGTGTGAATAGATGTAGTAAAAGAATAAGTGCATTACAGAAGCGTGCTCATTACCAAGAGACTGAGTTCAACTTCATTTATCTGCATTTCAATATTGTATTGTTTGTGTGATAAACAATATGACCAGATGTTAATTAACAATTAATCTTCTGTATTCTGAATAAATTTGACCTTTATCCATAGGAAAATTAATAGCTTGATTAATTCATTAAAAATATTGACTGTACAGCACATATAAAATTCAAGCAGTCTTATATTTTAAATACCTAGTTTGAAGCCTATCTCCTAGCACAGATTAAATTGAGTTAATATACTGGACTGTTGGCTAGTTACTTATACATCCTTGTATTAATCATTTTTAAGAAATAGTAATATAATAAGATATGACTATTAGATAATTAAATAAAAAATTAAAATATCAGCCATCCTACAGTTTATATCTGTATATTAATAAGCATATAGATCAAATCAAATGTAAACAGTTTCTGTTTCTATTTACCATTAGTTTTTTAATGATCTTTTTGTTCAAAATTATGTATTTTGAAGAGAACTCTTTTTACATTATTTAAACTCAAATGTTCTTCACGATGTCATTTATTTCATCTGGTTATTACAAATATTTAAATCTCTTCATCCAACAGCATCTTCTACAAAAGAAGTCTTTTGAGAATTTTTGTTTTTTTATGATAGTTTGTTTCCACATGTTTATGTGTTTGGTTTTATGCCATAGGTAAAAATTTGCATGAACGTATGATTAAAGAGTTAAGAATATAGTTGCCTATTGAGTATTATACTAGCATAAATTGTGCCCAGATGACCAGATATCAGATTCATCAAAAGAAATTGTTCTTTAAGATATAAACATCATAATAATTTTAATTGTGATAGGATTGTTGAATTAGAGATTCCTACTGTGCCAAAGGTGGAAACAGAAACAATGTCATTTTATATTTTATTGTTATTGAAGAGACCACAGTGCTTTCTATCAACTCCTGGGATTGACCTGTCTCCCCATCTGACCTCAGAGATTAGGAAACTTTTTAATTTTTCATGGTTGCTATTTAACCTTGTAATTTTGGATTAGAAAAAAATTAATGACTATAAAATACAAATAGTGTTAGCTATGCACATGTGTATTTGATCACATAATTCATTTTTAAATTGTGTTCAGAAATGCTTACATAATATGTATTATAAGTTTGCCATTTAGGTGTCTACAAACTATAAACTACTTTGTTCTTAACAAGAACAAATGAAAGACGAGGAATTTTATTCTAATTTTGGTGGGTAAAATGAACGGGAAAACAAATGCATGATCATTTTCAAACAACCAATATATATGAAAATATTTATGAGACTCTTGTTTCATCATGCTCTAATTGTCTCATCCTTTATCTCATCTGAAACCTTACTCATCTTACCTATTGGTATCACTATCTACATACACATTTTACTACAAGAGATTTTAAATCTCAGAAAAATTTCAAATTTATTTTTACAGGCATGTAGGGCTTTTTTGAGGCCAAATTAAACAAGATATTGTTGTTCATACTGTTCTTACTGTGTGTTCTAAAAAAAGCTCTACTCTCCAGTACATGACAACTTATTATGTTAGGACATTTGAAAAGACTTAAATACTAATAGGATATATCAGATGGGTAATGTTATTATAAACACACTGTATAGGTTAAGATTTATTTCTGACTAGTGAGATGTAGATGGGCCTAACATACAAACACCTGTAAAGATTTGATGGGGATATTCTAGCCTATGACATTTGGAGTGGAAAGATGTACACTCTATATGAACATCACAGTCCATAAACTGGGATTCTGGACTGAATAAAAGCACAACACAAACTGAGCACCAGATTATATCACTTTATCCTTTCTAACTCAGGGTATAAGGTTGTCTCATTCTCTCATTACCATGAATTCCCTGCTAATTACAGAACTCAAATACAAAATGGGAGTCAAAATATGGGAGTCAAAATATACCATTTAATCTTTCAGTTGCTTCTTTTAAGGTTTTTTTTTTTTTTTTTTTTTTTTTGCATCCAAAGGTGACTAGAAACCCTTATTTTGGTGTTTGCTCTTGTTTTTTCAATATGGTCATGGTGAGTTTGAGGTAAGCCTGGGCTATGGGAGGTGAGCTGCCTCAGAGAGAGAGAGAGAGAGAGAGAGAGAGAGAGAGAGAGAGAGAGAACAAAATGCAAAAAAAGCTAAGTAGAAAGTTACACATCACTTCCCCCAAATATGTTTCTTTCAAATAACTTTATATTATTTAAGAAAATATATTCAGAGAAAGGACAGACAGAAAGAAAACATACACTTTCATATTTATAAAGTAGCAATGGTTAATTTGAAAACCATATTTTAGGAAAACACTTCACTTTTGTTATATAAGGAATCCGTCTCAGAAATAGCACTGACATTGTTATGAAAAGAATGTTTCTTCTCCTTAGCTGAAAAACTTGCACATTATTTCTTTTGTGGATACAGCTGTAGGGAATATGTTAATATAGTCTATGAGTTCTATCATAGACTCTTAAAAGTTATACTGTATTGAAAGAAAGTTATGTCCTGAATATCATAAATATGTTAAGAACAATGCAATAGTCTTGGTTTACATTTGCATAGACTATCGCAGATGCCTTTAAATGTGGTGTTTTTCACAGGATTTAGTGTAGGTTTGGGAATGAGAAGGAGGGAAGATACTGAACCATATATATTGAACTACAAAACTGAATTGGATTTTTCAGCGACTATAAACTGTCCTAGATAGAGAACTTAAGTGTGTCCTTAGGGGTATCCAGAGAAATATTTTTATTTACATTAGACTGGAATAATTTAGCAGAAATATGAGATCATAGGTACAGTGAAGTGTCTTTTTTAGGTTATTCAGTGTCAACACAACAATATTAGATATAATAATTTATATATGTAATAAATTTATATTTGAATACTTAAAATGTATAAATACATATATGTATTTGGATAATTTGAATATAATGCCCACATTAGATTTGGCTCTACAATTCATAGTGTTATAAAATAAATAGACTCTCATTTTTACACACATAAATACATATTAAGTTATGAAGTCTGATTTGTGTTGACTAAATATTCCTAGGCATGGCACTTCCCCTAGAAAGTAGTTGATATTCAATTTCAATCCACTGAATAAAACTGTCCTTTTCCTTACATATATCAATTGAAAATAACTTTTTAATTAGAAGGAAGAGGAGAAAGACTGTAAAAGTGACAAAAGGTAGATAAATCCAGGTGCACAGTGTCTTGTAAATACAACAGGAACTCACAAAGACCAAGACAGCATGTACAGGACTTGCACAATTTCAAAATACATGAAATCTCAGCACTGGGAGGAGAGAGAGGACACAGAGACCCCTCCCTAACCCAGAGTTATTTGCAATTTATTTTTGTTGCAAAGGAAAAATCAGTTTTATACATTGTAACTTTTTAACTAGATCCTTTTTGTTGTTTACCTGCTTGTTTTTTTCTACCCTGACCTCAGAAGCTTATGTGTAGGGATTTAATAAAGTTTTAGAAGTTTTGGAGATATGAGAGGGAATCTACCCACAGTCTATGTGGGGGGTTAGTAAAAGCTCCAGAAGTCCCACAGCTCTAACCACAGTCAGTCTAGGGGTTAGTAAAAGCTCCAGAAGTCCCAGAGCTCTAACCACAGTCAGTCTAGGAAAATCAGAGTGGTGATTCAAACCTTTAATCCCAGCACAGGGAGTATCCTGGGAGTGGTGACCTACACCCTTAATCCCAACTGAGTTAAGGTCATTTCAGATTATAGAAGAAATTCTAGGCTCCTAAGTAGGTGTGGTGGGGCCAGGCCTTAATTACCGAAAGAATACTTAAGTTAGGATTCAAACTCAGAGAAATCCATTCCAAGGCTGAAGAAGCTAGAAGACAGATGGGTAAGATTTGACTGTGGTGTTTATTCCCTCTAGTATCTCCAACTTCTTCAGAGATCTATCCCTGAGTCTCATTCTTTCGTACGACACTTATGGAATAATTTTTTATTTGTATTGTTAAAGTTAGTAGAATATATTATTGCCTTTTCTCCTATATTTAATTAAATACTTATTCCATCAAAGCCAAGCCATTTTGCACTTAGTTGGCAATCCTAAGTTATTCCATAAGCATGGAATTTTATGTTTCTCTGAAACCAGTCAATGAGTATAGCATGTATGAAATAGAACACAAACAAGAAATTCAGGTAAGGAAAAAATAAAGTGTTAATTTTTATCTATTCCAAATACATACTATAAATGTTAACAATATTTTAGACCCAGTCTGACACCTTTAAAGGTTGTCATAAAATTCCTAGTCTCACAGTTGTGTTATAAAAAAGAATTATAGGTCACTGGAACTATTGATTCCTTCTGCTGTGGGTACAGCAAATCACCAAAGACCCTAGGGAATAGCTACCAAATATTATTATTAGCCCTAATCTTTTCATGAGTAGTAAGTAATACTGAACTTACTTTTGAGAGGACATATATTTATAATGTAGCTCCTAACTTTCAGATAACCTTAGTATATAACATAAATGATATAATATAGGGAATTAAAAAAGGTTTGGCTTGGACTTCAGATAAGTTTCAGCTTCATAATATTAAGTAAATACTTCATCTTGCAGTAATAATTTAAAAAAGAAAAAATATGAAAATATAATTAAAAAATAAAAACAAAGTAATTTTGCTTATCATTTCCAAACTCTAATATTCATTTTGAGCTAAAGATTAACTATAAACTGCAGAAATTCTTGTAATCAATGCTTTCTATTTATATGAATTTCATTTGTCTTTATGTATCAGGCTCTTGATTAAATGCTTCATTCAGATCAGAGAACCAATCCAGTATTTTTTAATATGCATCCTTGCTCATTCCCTCCCAACACTGATGGCACAAATGTGGAGTTACTGAAGCATGTAATAAAGGCATATGCTAGTAAAGAACCTCTAAAACATATGTCCAAGTTTTCAGTCATTGTTATGCAACTGAGTTCCCCTTTGGTTGTAGAACATGGAAGACTCAGGGAGACACCTTTATAATGAAAACACCTTTCTCCCTTACAGAGCAGAAACAATTGTTACGTGAGAATGAGGCTGTTCTATCAGACAGAAAGAATTTTAGTGTGTTCATTATGCAGAACTGGAATACATGGAATACAGATCAGAGGAACCCATATCTGAGTTATATCAACAATCTTTAATTATGCTTATCTTGCACTTCCTGTCTGTCATTTCTCTATTTAAATGTGAACCTCATACTAGTTCATGAAAAGTAGGTGTAAATATCTGTTTTCCTTATTCTAAAAATGGTCTCTTGTTAACATTCTTTTTATTTTTTTTTTTGTTGTTGTTGCTGTTATCTTCATTTGCTTTCTTTTTGTGCAAAAGCTCAACCACACCTACTGAAATTCCAGGAGTTGAATATCTTATTCATGACACTAGATACAAAAGTATTGTTTGAATAATAAATGCTGAATGCATTGAAATTATTTTATTCCATATAATTTAAACAATATGTGAACAAATAGGAATATTTAGATTTTGTTACAAGCTTTATTTTTATTTTTCTCATTGCAATTGATTCAAAATATTCAACTGCAAATCTCACTAAAATTATTCACATCCAATATGACACTTTAAAGTAAGTCTCTTAAACCCAATAAATTCAGAAGAAAATATAATGTTTAATTGATTTTATTGTACCATGCTTTGAGTGCAGGGTGTTGTTTTGACCTTCAACTCTAAGAAACCGGCTGTTTTCTATTATCAGTTTGAGGCACTAGATTAAAACATGACCTTTAACAATTACCAAAAGAGATCATCTATGTTTTCTCTATTTGAAGAATTATGGGTTCTTTTAACCTTTTGTAGAAAACTTTTCATCTTTGAGAATTATTTAAAAACCCAAATGACTTCTTGAGATTCTTTTAATTCTAGAGACAGGTGATATTTAAGAAGCATGAAGCAAGTATTGAAATCGAAACATTTGTAATCAATGCACAGTCTTTGTCTGTGGTGTATTCAAAAGCCAGAGAAGAGTCTTGGTTATTTTAGTAGCTCTCAGGCCTCCTGAGATATTCCAAATCCTTGCCAATCTGATGATCTTCTAAATATTACTGAAGACACCACTGATGAGATGCTCTAATTATATTTCAGTCAGAAAACACACACCTTTACATTTCACAATTTTTATAATATATCTATGTGTGTATGTTCTTTTAATTAAAATCTATTTGTTAATTCTATAATTCTAACAGACTAATTAATGACAATTGATTTTTAAGAGTAAAATTAATGATAGTGAGTACTTTTATTATACTCTATTAGTTAGTAAATGCAGAAAATTCCTTCTGTGAGTAAAGACTCATCTATGCAATTGACCCAGTTTCATTCTGAGCATAATTATTTAAATTATAAAAATGTGGACATATTTCACGATGTATAGAAACTATATAAAAATATTTTAAGTATTTTGAAAAAATATTATATAAAATATTGGTAACATTTGGTCTCAGTATAGTAAATGTTTAAAAGTTAATTATATATGAGGTTAGGCCCAAAAGTCTGGGGCCACAAACCTCGTACTACGTGTGTGTGTGTGTGTGTGTGTGTGTGTGTGTGTGTGTGTGTTTTATACATATGTGTGTGTGTAAAACAGTAAAATTAGAGTAAAAGTATCTGTAGGACCATGTTTTAAAGCATCTGGATGCTATCTTCCTACAATAAAATTATTCACACTAAATACCACACTTTTATATAAGGTGGTTAAATTTTAAAAAAATTAGATGAAAACTATCATGTTTCAGTTATAAGAGCATTCTTTGAGATTGATGTAGTGCTATTACAGGACTGAGAAAATAACATGGTTTTGTAAATGCAAAAATAAATGACATTAACTGATGAAAAACTTGAAGTAAAAGCTTTGCAATTCTAAGGAAATAGCTTCATATTGGGATAAGAGATGTCAATTTTGTGGAAGTTAGATTATAAAAGATGCAGTGTGAACAAACATAGACATAAAACATGAGACAATAGAAATATTGAGGTTTTCCCTTCTATAATAATTTTAAATATTAAACTTTCAAAAATTAAGTGTAAGGTGCACTTGTTCTTAAGGATAACAATTTACTGATCTTTAAAATGTGATACAGTAGCTACATGACTGGGGATATATATATTTTTTTTAATTTCAAAGAGTCATTACATTGCATCATCAGAATAAATAATCATGACCTAGTAACTAAGTTATTTAAAAAGCCATAGAAGATCTATAATTATTCTGTTGGATTCTAAGTTTTATAAAACCTTTAGTTAAGAAAGACAAAATAGACAGCAAAAAGGATTGTGTTTACTCAAGAACGACTTTTCTGTGACTACTGGGAGCACACTTAAAAAAACTAAGAAATACTGGCACCCAGGATGCCAACACAATTCAACAAAGATGTAACAACTCTCTAAAAGGAAAAATCAGATCTTCATATCTCCAAAGGGTAATAAAATCCATATCAACCAAGATTTAGTAACTTGTAACCTAGTAATTAAGATGTATACTATAGTCCTAATATTAAAGGAAAATATTTAAGGCTTCCTGGTGAAGCTATACTCTCTATATTGGATCTAAAGAGGTTATTTAATAGCTAAGAGGATTTGATGCTAATGTAGATTATCCATGTTTAGATACTATGATCCATATAACAGCTTATAATCATTTATAAGTCTGGTATCAAGGGAAGCTTTCTTTTGGAGTAGACTCTAGGTATATAAGGGTTACATAGCCATAGAAACAAAACAGACCTACACACACGATAAAAATAAATACAAACTTTAGTAAAAATATTTCCCATGTGAGATGAATGCATTGTCTACATAAAATATATGGTTGCCATGAATTATGATAAGTAAAACCTTCAAAATTCAAATTATTTTTTGTTAAAGTGAATTATTGTAGCTTAAACTCTCAATATATATAGAAACTAGATAACTTATATCAAGAATCCAGATGAAAGAATAGATCTTCTATGGTCTATCTCTTACATCCTTAACCATTGTTTTACCTGCCAGGAAATTAGATTAGGGATGTTGAGGCTTCTTTCTATTCTCCGCCTCCGAATCCGGATATCTATAGCAAATCACCTGTTACAGCTGCAGCATTGCCATTCTCTTTTCCACGTGTGTGGAGCACACCCCAGATGTTCTGTAGCATTACTTTCCTATATCATTCTTTTGTCTTTTCACCTAACACAGAAGGTACTCATTCTCTGGAAACCCATTGACCATTAAGGCAGAGTTTAGGGGATTGTGTTGTTTCATGGTAAATAATTGTCCCACCCTCTGGTTTAATAAAAAGCGCTGACTGGCCAAAGGCAGGCAGGAAGTGTGGGCGGGGCTACCAGACTAAGAAAAACTCTGAGAACAGGAAACACAGAGCAGAATGCCAGAGAGAAGTCAGAAGAAGCAGAGGACAACTGTGCTGCTCTAAGAAAAGGTACCCAGCCCCATGGCTGAACAGGATAAGAGACATGGGTTAGTTTAAGGGTAAAGAGCTAGCAAGCTATATGCCTGGGCCTTAGGCCAAACAGCCTAAAACTATAGTAAGCCTCTGTGTGTCTCTGTGGGGCTGTGGGACTGCGGGACTGTGGGACTCAATAGATACAAGAAAATAGAAATAATTTAAGCATCCCAGGTGATTACTGAAGATGAAAGCTGTATACCAACAGCAACATCAAAAAATGACACAAAGCTTGTGGACTCATGGATATTAACAAATACTATAAACAAGAGCATGGATCAAAACAAAATTAAAAAAAAATAAATGTTCTAGAATTCAATACAAATTAAAAAATGAAACACAAGATCACCAAAGTTATGGGACATAAGGATGGTAGTTCTAAGAGACAAGTTCATAGTAGAACTAAAAGATGAAATAACCCCTTATAGAATTACATGAAAAGATATAATCAAATTCAATAACATAGAAACAAATAAGAAAAACAATAAAACGTATCAATGAATTTGCTCTATTGAACAATTTAATAAGATTGACAAATTCATCAATACATTAACTAAAAGACAGAGGAAATTATCTAAATAAAGATAATTAGATAAAGAAGGAAACAAAACAACAGACACTGTGAATGTATTTTAAACACCTGTAATGTGCCAAATTGGAAGATCTAAAAAAGAATGGTAAATTTTCTTGATATATTCCACCTACCAAGGTTAAATCAAGTGCAGGTGGGCAAATTAAACAAATATACAACTTTAATTAAGATAGAAGCAATAAGTGAAATCTACCAGCAGCAAACAAACCTAGATTCAGATGGTTTTATCACAGAATCCTACCAGTTTCAAAGAAAGATTAAAGACAATATTTTTCAGATTACTCTACATAGCAGAACAGAAGGACCTCCACTCATTTCTTTTTTATAAGGTACCAGTTACCCTGATATCTAAGCCATATAAAAATGCAGCTAAGAAATGGAAATACAGACCAATTTTTGTTATGAATATTGATGCAAAAATATTCATCCGGATCCAAGATACATCAAACAGATTATCCACCATGATCAAGCAGGCTTCATCTCATTGATATCAGAATGGGTTGATGTATACATCATACACACACACACACACACACACACACACACACACACACACACACACAGAGTGTATGTGTGTGTGTATAGGTGTGCATATATATTATATATAAATGTATATATAGGTGTGTGTGTATGTGTGTGTTCATGTATGTATGTAATCCTTTGTATAAACAGACAAAAAGTCAAAAATAATATGATCATCTCATTAGAAGCAGAAAAGTCATTAGAAAAACACCCAATGCCCATTCACGATAAAAGTTCTTGAGAGATTAGGGATACAAGGGATATATTTTCAAACAATAAAGTCAATTTACTGCACATGTTCACAGCCAGTAGCAACCTATGCCAACAAAACAAGTGACAGCTCATTCTGGTTAGAATTTGGAGTAAGAAAATCATGATTGGTGGGAATATAAACTTGTATAAATGCTATAGAAATTAGTATAATGGTTCCAAAGAAATATGGATATCAGTCAAAATCCAGCTCTACCACTCTTGATATATAACCAAAGGAGCTAGCATCGTACTACTTCAGAGACTTTTTTGATAAATCATGTTTATTATTGCTCTATTTATGATACCCAGGCAATTTCCTTTATGAAGAATCATCACGTAACTGTGAAGGTCACTGTAACATGGGCAGCTTTTTTAGACCCTGGAGTGTGTTTGAACAGTGGGAAAATATGAGTGATGCTCAGGCTGCTCCAGAAAAGAGTCCTGAATCTTTCTGATGTGATGATTCACCCATCTTTTGAATATTATTTCAATATTTTAGTTATATATTATTGTAACTTCAAGTTATCAGCCCAAGATATATTTTGTGACACTAAATTTTAAAAATTTGAGAATTGAGCTCCTGTAGAACATAACATTTTGTTTTTCTATTGTTTCAAAGAAATACAGATACAAAATAGGGCGATCTGGTTGTGACATGTGCCACCCCATTGATCGCCAGGGTTAATAGAGCAGCTGATCTGGCTGGCTAGGCTGGTATCCCCTTCCTCCTTCACTGCTCCTCCCAAAGCTGTGCACTCGGTTTAAGAGGATGAAGAGGAAGGCCTTGCCCGAACAGAGGAAGACCAGTCTTCAGTCAAAGGTATATGAGTAGCTGTGCTCCTTGCTAGAACCTCCAAACAAGCTTTCAACTTGCTTTTAAGAGTACTGTATCAACATTAGTGTATGATTTGGATTTTTTTAAATTATAATTCAGCTTTTAAAGGAAATTGCAGAGGCCCATGGCTGAGCACTGGGTCGAGCTACTGGTTCAACTGAAAACAGGGGCTGAGAGTCTGTATGAGAAAGGTGATAAGGGATTATGAGGAGTCGCACAGAGATGGCTGGCTGGAGCTCTGGAGAGCTTACTGAATCAAGAGCAGCTACTTGGGAACCACTGGGAAAAGGAGCTAAGCCCTCCCAGAGTAGGTGACTATTGATTGGCATGGGCAGTATTTGGAGCCTCAAGGGGTGGGATCCGACTGTGCTCCTGTGAATGGGCTGGCACCTTGGAGTCCATTCCTTGCAGAAGAACACCTAACCCAGACATGATTTGGGGATGAGAAAATCAGACTTGCCTGGAGTGGATGTGCCACTCTGAGCTGACCCACCTTGGGATTTCTTGCCCTTTCAGGGGAGGAGAGGCTGAAGGTTGGCTGGGAGGAATTGGGAGGAGGGAAGGGAAGAGGAGCAGGGGGATACACAGATAAAATAGACATTTTTTATTTAAAAATAAAAAGGAGAGTGAAAAAGAAACTACAAACTCATAGTTTTAACTTTACATATATGGTCTCTTTGATACCTCTGACCCAGACTTGTGTGTGTGTGTGTGTGTTCTATGAAAATCATGTATTAAAACAGATAACAGTTTGAAGTTAACTTAGAAGAAGAAACAAATAGCCACAATACATGTCGGCAGCAACATGAGAATACAGGCAATACATTTCCTTTGTGGTTTGATTGCTATGTGGGTCAGTGAAATAACTTCTTTTTTGGTAAATGCATATAAATAATGATTAAAGCAAAAGATTCCTCATTCCTTATCCATACTACATTTTATGCACTATTCAATAAATATCAAGCAAAACTCTTTGTCAGAGACAGATGAAACACTGACAGATGGATGACATGGAGTGAAGCAGATAAACATCATATTGAGCTCACCCTTTGTTAAACAACACAGAGGATTCTATTCTTCTCCTGAATGGAGAATACCAAATAGAAGTAGAGATAATGGGGAGCCCAGCAAGTTATTCTCCATTTAATACGGTGTTAGTTATAATTTTGTTTTACTTGGCCTTTATTATGTGGAGTACTTTGTCTTCTGTCATTATGTTTGTAGTAATTTTATCAGCAAGGGATGTTAGACTTTGTCAAATGTCCTTTTTTGCATTAATTGAGAAAAGATTTTCTGCATTAAGACCATTTATATATTGCATTAAATTTATTGGCTTGTTTATTGTAAGTCATCTTTATAACTCAGAGATGAGTTCAACTGGATATTTGCTAGTCATCCTTTTAAAGTGTTATTTTATTTTGCTTGCAAACATGTTGCTTAGAAACTTTGCATTTATGTTCATTAGAGATTGTTTTGGACAACAATTACAAATGTGTATTTGTGATCTTGAAAAGCAGCAATTTTATAAATGTTTTCTGATTCATACTGCCAACTATCTGTTGTCTGTGTTTGGAGAAGGGTATGTACTTCTGCAGCATTCATTTTGAATAATGTGCCATAAAATTAAGAAACAACAAAACTCTCAGTGTTCTTCTGTCAGGTCATTCTTTGGGTTTATCTAAAATCTTTAGCTTCCAGAACATTCTTAGATCATTTTATATGGAATGACTAGTTTTTTTTTTTTAAATTGTGTTTAACATGACAAGTAAGGAGAAAAAAACCCTTCATCTAATTCAGTTTCAGGCAGCATATTTCATAAATATAATCTTTTCAAAGTGAAAATGTAATGATAATGATAGTAAAGTTCTTGTGTGCATACACTCAGTTACTTTACTTATATGAAAATATATGAAGCAATGTCAATGCTCATTACTAAAAGAATGTGAAGAAGCTTGAGCAAAGGCATGCATGTAATATGCTGCAAAGTGTAGATGTCACAGCAACCGAGGATTAAATTAAAAATATAATTGACTAGATTTATAACATGCTACTATAAAAAGTAATATTTAGAATTATTAGTGCACAAATGCTCATTTAAAATGTAATACAATTAAACTCTATATATGTAATTGAGTCTATATATGAATGTATATTTTTTAAAATATCAAGTATTGATAATATGTAGTGGATTTTAATAGAGTTTATGTTTACTGGGTCATAGTGGAGCAATAGGGGATGTGAAGACCAAATCAAAGGTACCAGTAAAAGTGATTGAGTTATTCCTATGATTTCATAAAAATGGATTATTTGTATAAAATATTACATAGGAACAAAGCACTTGTTATTAGTCATGAATCCCAGAAAAAATACTAAACTAAAACAATAAAGTATATGCAGAGGATCTGGTGGAAACTCATGTAGACCCCAGGCTTGCCACTTCAGTCCCATGAACTCAAATGCAACTTGCTTAATTAATTCAGAGTTCTTTGTCCCCCTGATATCTCTATTCCCTGTGTTTTAATTACTTCAGAGTGCTTTGTCTCCTGATATCTTTGATTCCCTTTGTTTCTTAGAAGTTTTCTGTCTCCTCTTTCATAAGATTTCTTGAATTCTTAGGGGAGGTATTTGATGGAGACCTCTTCTTTAAACTCTTTCTCTACCTAATGTCTGTCTCCGGGTCTCTGCATCTGTTCCCATCTGATGTAGGAGGAATCCTCCATGAGTGATAAGGCACTGATCTATATGTATACATGTTGTTTTGTGGACATTTTTTTTAGATTAATAATGTTTGATATATGTCTTATGTCTCTGGACTATCTAGTTTCTGGTTGTTGGTTATATAAGTGGTATCAGGTAGGTTTTGGGTCTTTCTTGTGTGTTGTATGAAATTTCAGACTGGCCTACTCCCACAAACCAAATGAATCCCTCCTGCCCAAGGCCTGGCCTAACCTGAGATTCAGCCCTGCAGCCCTGTTTGTCCTGAATAATAATCACACAAAGGCTTATATTAATTACATGCTGTTTATTCTGTGGCTCAGGCTTATTGCTAGATAACTCTTACATCTTAACTCTATCAATTAATATTAATGACTCATGACATACCTGTACTCCATTACATCTTGGTTCTTGGGTGGTTGGATTGTGTCTCTCTTGATTCTACTCTGCTTCCCCTGTATCTATGCTTGGATTTCCTGCTTGCTTCTAAGCTAGCTGCTATGCCATAGGTCAAAACAATTCCTTTATTATTCAATGGTATTCAAAGTATACACAAAGACATCTCACTTTACCTTTTTCAGTCTAAACAAAAAGGGAGATTTTAATTTTAACATAGTAAATTACACATAAATAGCAGCTATTAAGAAAGAATTATGGTTACAATTTCTAGTCTATTTGTATTTAGCAGAATTAAAGAAAATATTCTATCATCTATCTTATCCTTCAGGGTCCAAAGTTTCAAATCTAATTTATCATTATTATAACTAAGAAAAATTATAATTACAACTATCCAATCTTCAACTATATCAAAGACCACAGAAGGATATAGTGTTACCCCAGTATACAGGAAGTACAAGCAATTTCCCAAATCTAGAAATGACAGAAATGATACCTAGCTGCCTGGGCAGTCACCCAAAGGTCCTTTGTAATTCTGAGTATCTTCACATCTTTAGGCTACAGGTCTAGATTCTCTGGAAGGCAGATTTTATTAAAGATAAAAATTTGAAAGACTATTTCATCCATTTTGGCATAATTCATAAGTCATTTCTTCCTTTGTCCTCTAGGATGTCTGACAGTTTTCTCTTTGAAGCACAAAACTGAAGGACCATCTTAGCTTGTTCTTCCAAAGTTCAGAGGTCCTTTTCCTATGGATCCTGCATGTCCAGTTTATACAGAATACCATCAGGCAGTTGAGGCAAGAATATTTTCTTGTCCAGTGGCTAACTTTTACCACAAAGAAAGTAAAACTCCGCATTGGGTTTCTTTAATGCCCATTATCCTCTTGAAGTAGATTCATGCTGCCAGGAACAAACCTGTCTTACTGTATAGAAAAGTAAAAGTTCTTAAGATATTTTAAAGGTCATATTTTTTAGGTCTTTGAAGTGTTTGAAGATTACTTATAGAATTAAAATATATCTTTGTATGAATAACCTAACATAATTTAGTTTATCATAAATGATTATTAATATTCATTTCTTAATTATGCATTACAATTTAAAATGAATTATATAAACATAATACCATAAACAAGAATAGAAATATACATACAGTATAACAAAATAGACCTTAAGTTTGTGTCAATAAACCAAAATCCATACTACTGTAAAGTATTTTAGCAATTGATTTTGGATTAAAGTAGATTCAATAGTCTATCTTTTAAAATTATTCCTATATTGTATCCCCCCTTTTTCCTAACAGATACTGGCTATGACCATTATCCACTTATAATGAAAACAAGTATTTATAATAATTTTTTTGAAATTTGGGTGTAGCCTTCCATAAACTATGTCCTGCTGTTTGGGGAACTGACAATCTTATGGAAAGCATCTTAGTCAGCAGCCTCGAAACAGATATGGTCATCTCTTCCCATCAGAGATATTTTCCTTCTTGGATCAAAACATATTGTCCTGGAAGCTGTCCACAGGTTCTCATCTTCTGTGGAAACAAAATCAGAACTTCTTTTTCAAAGCAACCTATTCTTAGACCCAAATTTCAAAGTCAAAGTCATTTATCTTAATAACCTTTATAATCAAATGTTTTTCTGTAGTTAGCTCGTCAACAGTTAAAACAATTAAAATAAAACACAATAATAATAATCTGGACTCTTTATGTATTTTCTTTCTATACATAGCTTATATATTTTTATTACTCTACTTCTCGTTTTTAGGATTGTTTCTACCCTTTTCCTTTTTCTCCCAGCCTACATATTCTTTTTCACACACATTATAATCCATTTAGAGGTTTCTCTATTTTAACCTATTTTATTGCATATCCTTAGTATTTTCTAATCAGAATTGTTTTTTAAAATGCCAAGCTGTTAAGTACTGCTTTGACTACAGGATCCACCCCACTCGGCTTTTCAACATGGTTGAATGATGTGGGAATGCCTTTCTGTATGCTGTGAATCTCAATCTTTAAATAAAGGAGCTGTCTATGGTAGCTCTACTACAGCTGAAGTACCAGAGTCATACTTACCTTCACAATTCTGGAAACAGCATTAAATATAGTGGAGCTACGTTTTTAAGCCCACACTTGTGCACCCAAACTCAAAAGCCACATCTGGGAGAAGAAGCATCTCTGAACTACAGCCCTTGAGAGAGACTGGGTAAATAAGCCATGCTGGTCAGTTTATGGCTGCTGGCCCTAGCTGCATCTCCCAGGTTGCTGGTGAAACACATGTTTCTGAGACTGAGACTACGAAGTCCAGTGTGGGTCCTTCTCTGTGCATTTAGAATATTTTGAAAGTTTTCTCATATCTATCTAGATTAATGCCCCATATTGGAATATCATTTGTAGAAAGAAACTTCTGGCCTTTCTGTTCCTGAAGTCCAAATGATACTCTCTTGCCTGTAGCCTAGCCTAGCCTGCAGGTCTACTGCAGCTTAGCCCCAACTAATGTCTCAGATGCTTATATTAATTACATACTGTTTGGCCTATGGCTCAAGCTTATTACTAGCTAGCTCTTGCATCTTAACTCAACCCTTTATATAAATCTATCTTGCCACATGGCTTGTAGCTTACCTGTACTCCATTACATATTGCTTTTTGGGTTGGTGAATTGTTTCTCTCCTGATTCTGCCCTACTTCCCAGTATCTCTACTCAAATTTCCCACCTGCTTCTAAGCTGCTCTGCCATGGACCAAAACAATTACTTTATTATCCAATAATACTCATAGCATACACAAAGATATCCACATCATTTGTCAGCCTTAGGTAACATCAGGAATTGGTTGACTAGTCAGTCCTCTATTTTTGTGCCATCTTTGCCATAGCATGTTTTGCTGTCAGAACAGATTGTAGGTCAAAGGTTTGATCACTGTTTTGGTGTCCATATTTCTCTTTTGGTTGCGCACAGAGTACCTACTAGGGCTAGAATGTAGTTGTGAAGTCTCCATATATGTAACAGATCAACTTCTTCTCTATCAATGGTTCTATGAGGATATCAATGAAGGTATCCTCAGCAATGGGCCCTATTGTCAGTGTGTGGAGAACAACCTTTTGTCTTAGCAAAAACCTGGTTGTTTGGGGATTTCCATAGAATGCCATTGGTCACAGTTCAACTGAATGCAACTCTGTCCCAACACTAAATATGCTAAAATAGATGATCTTTCTTTTAATTAAATTTAATATTTTATGTAAAACCATCCTAATAAAACCTATATGAGTAACATTGTGGGAGGTTGTGTTGTTTCATTTTAAATAAACAGAATGCCAGACAGACCACCAGAGAGAAGCCACAGGAAGCTGAGGACAACTATGCTGCTCTAAAGAAAGGTACCGAGCCACATGGCTGAACAAGAGACATGGGTTAGGTGAAGGGTACAGAGCTAGCAAGTGATATGCCTGGGCCTGAGGCTGATCAGCCAAAAACTAATGAAAGCGTCTGTGTGTCTCTGTAGGACTGCAGGTCTGGGGGTCTGGGGGTCTGCGGGACCGTGGGCCTAGACCTTGAGGTTAGACCCGAAAATCCTGGCCAGAAACCTCGTACTACATAACATCTTTGTCATTTTACATGTATTTTGTTATATATCTCTCCACATATATATTATATATAATTATTTAGATAATTGTGTTTAAAACTGCTTTTCATAAAAAATATAAGGATATCAGAAAATTTTGAAATCTTGTCTTCTATTAAGACCAAAAAATCTGTCTCTAACAAAGTCTTATCTTTATTCAACTTGATAGAAAAGAATATTCAGTGATTTCAGTATCTGTGAAAAGCATATTGATCAAATCTATTAAGATCATGAGTTTTATGTGTCTAAAATCTGCAGTTATATACCCAGAGGGGGAAAAAAATCTTTACTTTTGGGTTAAAAGTGTAAATTTGTTCTTATTACACTATTTTTATAAGTTACTTACACATATATTTATCCCTGATCTCAGTAATATAAGCATGATAACTTAAACAGATATATAAATATAGAGGTAAAGTTATCAAACAGTAAATGAAGTGACTTGGCAGACAAACAACTGTATTGCATAGCAACAGAAAGCTGGGATATAGGCAGAACAGAACCAAAAACTTGTAATCATAAAGATTAAACATAATTGATATCAGTTTTCTTTGATCAAGTACTATTTTTTGTCATCATCATATGAAATAATTATTAGAAAATTTCTACTTTTTATTTACAGACTGAATAAATATAATGATAAATATACACCCACACAGTTGCTATATTCAATGGTACTTTTTCTCATTGACAATGTGTCCATACTCTCTGAATTTGTTTACCAGACTTCATTTATAACTTGTTAAAATTTAAAAGGATTTATTATCTGATCAGTACATATATACATATTCAATTCAGTTATAGGAAGGAAGACCTTTCACATTTTTTACCTTCTATCTCTTTACTAGTCCTGGCCCACATTGCTTTTTATTCTTCTTTGCTTCTTAAGCTCATCACATGGCCTATTACTTGTGACACTGAACTTTTACCTAACATTTCTATTTTTATTTATTTATTTATTTACTTACTTACTTACTTACTTACTTACTTACTTACTTACTTACTTACTTACTTACTTACTTACTAGACATTACTCCTGGATGCTGTTTACCTTCTGAATATTTTTTTTAATTTAAAGTATTGTCTGTCATCTGTGTTTTTGAACTTAGCCATTCTGACAGGTGTAAGATGGTATTTAAAAGTTGTTTTGATTTGTATTTCTCTGATGGCTAAGAATGCTGAGCAATTCTTTATGTGCCTCTTAGACATTAGTAAATCTTCTGTTGAGAATTTACTTTTTAGTTTTGAACCCCAGTTTTAAAATTGGATTATTTGGGTTTTTGGACACTAGTTTCTTGAGTTCTCTATCCTTTTTAGAGATCAGTCCTCTGTCAGATGAAGGGTTGGTGAAGATTTTTTTTTCCCATTCTGTAGGCTGTCATTTTTTCTTATAGACTGTGTCCTTTGCCTTACAGAAGCTTCTCAGTTTAAGGAGTTCCTATTTATAACAATACTTATTAAAAGGATTTTCATGTTCTTGTCCAAAAAGATGACAGTTATGATGCTCATATTATCTGTGGTAATTTTTTTCTATCAGTATGCTTCTCATTATTAGTCTACAAACTTCAATTATGCACAATACAATAAAGTTTACTTTTAAAAAAGAAGTTATTTAAAATAACCCTTATATTATTATTTTTTGTTCTTTTAAATATACCATGTGGATGCCCTAGATAAATTAGAACTGTATAACCTTGGAAAAATAAAAGTATTTAAGGACAGATTTGATAATAAACCATGGAATGTATATTAAACACGTTCACAAAAAAGCCCAGGATGTGTCATCATTCTTTTGGGCCAATATTTTCTAAAACCATAATTTTAGTAACTGATAATTGATAATTATTGTAAACGGGTAATTTCATCCCATGTCTGTATTTTTGTTTTACATACTGTCAAATTACTTAGGGTTATACATATTTTTCTGTATAAAACAAGTTTTTAAGAATCATTTTTCAAATGAATTAATATTTAAAATTAATGTTACTACGTTTTAAATCTTTTATCATATAGCTTATAAATATTACAGCAAGAAGCTGTACTTCAATCCTTTTTACTATTTATAATTATTACTTAAAGTAGCTATTTTGTTATTTTGTCACCTGATAATTATTTTAGTTTTAAATTCAAAGTGGGTTTGAAATTAGCTTATTGCATGTGTTATTGTGTGTGTGTGTGTTTGTGTGTGTGTGTGTGTGTGTGTGTGTGTGTGTGTGTGCATACATGTTGGAATGTTGGCACATGTGCAGTAGTCAGAATAAAACTTCAGAGGGTTAATAATGTCCTTGTATCATACAAGTAGCAGGAATTAAACTAATGTTTTCAAGATTGGCAAATGCATGTATAGTAAATTGTATCAAAATCCTAAAATAATCAAACATGGTTTTAAAGTTAAAAATTACAAAAGATGAACTCAGTTATTTCTTTTGGAAGACTGATGTAATTTGTTGTTTGTTTGGCTAGTTTTATGAATTTTAAATCCCTTATTACGAAAAAAGTAAATGCTTAACTTCCTCATTAAAGTAGTACATAGGGACATATCCAGATGGTAATTTTATCAAGGCCATACATAAAATTACCTAAGAATTATATTACCCGGTTGCAAGCACTCTTCTAAATAATTAGAAATGACATTTAGCACTAAGGAAGAAGATTGGAAAGAAAGGCCGTAGGACAGACAATTTTTTTTTTTTTTGCTGATATTTAACACTATCATTTTTCTTAATTATTCTTGACATTTCACAGGTATCACCCATTCTTTGCTCTGCTTCCCTCCCTAAGCATAGTTTAAAACAATAGAAAGCAAGTTACTTTTCAAAAAACATTATTTATCACTGTCCCTCAATAAATTCAACGGTTTTCTGATTGTACACCTTATAAACAAGCAGATAGCACCACCTGCCTTGGGATCAGGAACATCTGTAGCAGAGATCTAAGATACCACTGAAGCCTGCTCTGCTTTTATAGGTTACAAAGGCCAGAGAGGGTTGCCCAATTATCATTGATATAAGTGGAATTATTGAGTGAAGATTATTGTGTTTAAATTTTGACATGTTGAATTTCATGATCATTAAAAGCTTTTTCAATTACCATTAAATGAAGTAAATCATTCTCCCACCTCACCTTCATTTGTCTACCTTATTCTGTCGCAACTCTCTGAGCAAATTGGCTACGTCTGCCATGAGTTGTATTGTACCTTTGTCCTTTACCCCCTTTTGCCCACAATAGCATCTGAGTATTCTTTTTAAATTTTATTATAAATTATAGTTATGTAAGTTATAGTAAGGTATAACTATATGAGTTTACTGTAAACAAGATTCTTACTCAAGTCTTCTATACAAGACTGATACTTAAAATAGTTCCCATATTTACATACTGTAGTAAGAGGTTTCTGGCCTGGACTTTCGGGCCTAACCTCAAAGTTTAGGCCCACAGACCCGAAGACCTGCAGTCCCACAGTCCTACAAACCCACAGTCCCACAGAGACACACAGATGCTTTCAATAGTTTTTGGCTGATCAGTCTAAGGCCAAGGCATATAACTTGCTAGCTCTCTACCCTTCATCTAACCTATGACTCATCTGTTCAGCCATGTGGCTCGGTATCTTTTCTTAGAGCAGCATAGTTGTCCTCTGCTTCTTCCAGCTTCTCTCTGGCATTCTGCTCTGTTCTTCCTGTTCTCAGAGTTTTTCTTAGTCTGGTTACCCTACCCACACTTCCTGTCTGCCTTTGGCCAATCAGCGTTTTTAATTAAACCAGTGGGTGGGACAATTATTTACAATGTAACAACACAATCTCCCACAACATATAGTTTATCTCATTGAATATTTAGATTCATGTCATATACTGAACATAAAATATGTCTACATGTTTTTTGCTCAGCCTGCAGCACAGAACTGATGATGACTTTCCATGCCCAGTGTATGGTGTGGAGCAGTTTCATCAGATGTAAAATAGTGACAAATAACTCAGACAGCACTTTTGTGATATGGAATATAACATGCTGAAAATTTTTTCTTTGGAAAGGCAACTAAACTCATGTCTGTAATAGGTTCATTTTTTTCTACCCTTCTCTTCCTCATAAGACTTCTAGTTTTATATCACAGCACAGCTAACTTTCCATAGGAGTGTTTGACCACAGTGTCCCACTAGTGATGTTTTTATTATTATTATTATTATTATTATTATTATTATTATTATTATTATTATTATTATTACAATCTTCCACTCATCTTTTACTTTTATTTTTTACACTTGGTTATGTCTCCTTATGACCTCGGCTTCCCTGGGAATAATTGTGTAGCCCAGGCTAGCCTCAAATGTGTGATCTTATATTATGTCCCTCAAATTCTGAAATAATAGCGCATGATATATTCCTATCATTTTTTATGATTCTCAGAATGTAAATAGCGAAGTGACTGTATTTGATTGTCTGACAGACAACCAGGTAATGTCAAATTCTTCAAATTCTTAATATAAGTGTCAAGAAAGCAGCCTCACTCATTGTGTTGAGGTATAATGTACAGTATTTCAATTACATAGGAACAAGAATATCTCTATAGCCTCTCATCTAAAAATAAAAGTCAACAAAACATATTTTAAAAGAGAGTGATGATATAGTAGCTACTTATTAATATGCTCTAACAAAGTCTTTCTGCCTGGCTATTGGAAGTACCTGAGGATACTACTTGGATTTCGATTTGTACTAAGCTATCATTTTCTATACACTCTCTGGAGAGTTAAATGTGGATGTGAGCAAAACATTTTGCATAAGCATAGCATGTGTTGATAATTTAAAATTAATTTTTCTTTTTCATTTAATGCTAGGTCAGGCTAATATCAGGAACTAGAGCTTTTGTATGTTTCTACCACATGAGTTAGAGGTCTAATGTCAATTAATATTTATGATTGTTCAAACATAGGCACTAAGTATATTACAGAATCCGCAGAAATAGTTCAATTTTGACAAGATTCCATTTCTTATTTGCATTTTACTTCAACCTAATAGGGGCAGTTATTAATCTCCATAGTCCCAGGTGTTAGTAGACAGTTACTGCTATTAACATACATAAAGATTCCTATCCTTTGCTACACAGATAAATGAATTATATGTACAACCACACTGGCAAGATAGGATCCTTTCCAGTCTTAAATAAAAAATTCTAGGTGTAAATGTAGTTTAAGACTGAAGAACTGATAACCACACACTGGTATTTTTAGGTCCTCCTAGAGTCAATGATCTTTTAATTAGTCTGGTCCCATGCAGGCTTCACAGCTGTCAGTCTGTCTTCAAGAGTTTCCATGAACTTAGTTCAGTTGTCTCTGTAGACTTCCAGATGGTGATCTTGATTCCCGTTTGTTGATTTTGTTCTAGCCTCTGAAGCCACACCCTACCCCGAGTTCTGATGTCAAATCCCAATTAAGAATTCCCACTCCTGTCAGCTCTCTTGCTTCTTTCCTCCCAGGACATTCTCCCTCTCCCTATCCCTCTCCTTCTCTCCCCCTTCCCTGCCCCCTCTCTCTGTTATTATAACAATAAAGTCCTTCTATGTAGAAACTGTCTGCCTGTCTCCTATCTGCCGCCACCTCTCGTCCATCGTCCTGCGACCATGAGACATGAGGCCTCTCCATTGACAGACATGTGCTTCCAGCTAAGTGGGTAAACATGTTATCATATTATACCAGATCAAACATGATCCCAACACCCTTACTCATATAATCCCTCCTCCCTTTCTTATACTGAACAACAGAAGCTCAGGAGGCCTGGTGTTTGGCTGCTGATCTCTGCGTCTGCTTCCATCAGTTACTGGATGAAAGCTATAGTTTCTCTAGAGTTGGCTGTAGTCTGGTTACCTTTTGCTCAAAAATATTATCTTTGTTGTTGGCCAGTGACTGCACAGAGAACTTTCCCAAATCTTGCAGCCTGGAATCTTACAACTTTTTGTCTTTTATGCACAAAATCCTGGGAGACAGTTGTTAGTCTGTTTGAGGGGGCCAGTAAGTGGGAACAAAATCTATTCACCTTTTTGGAGCCCATTACCTATGGTGGGACATCTTGCTTAGCCTTACTGGGGAAAGGAAAAATTGGTCCTGCCTTAACTGAATGTAGCAGGATTTGATGACTCCCCATAGGATGTCTTAGCCTTATGGAGGAGAGGATGGGGAAGCAAGAAGAGGTTTAAAAGGGGAAACTGAGGTTGGTATGCAAAATGAATAAAACATATTTTTAATAAAAGGAAATAATCTTTTGATTAAATTGGATACAAAAATATGTTAATCTTATGTGATGATCCTATTTTTTCTTTCAATTTTTTTCTCATTTAGTTTTCTTTTTTTTGAAATATGATGTATTGTAAAATTTTCAGCATATATTTATTTCTAAACTGATATTCAGAGTGCTAAGAACTGTTTTTTTTTAGTTTTATAAGAGCTAATTTTTATTTGTACAATTGATTAGGACCTATATATGTGTACCTGAAAATATGTCTTCCCTCAGTTTTCTCACTACTGTGCATGTGTAATATGGTCCTTAGTTTGGCTTAAAAACTGAAGATGAGAGGCAGAAATGACTCACAAATAAAAACATAAATGCACTATTTTCCTATTTTCTTAATTACAAGAGACCTTTAAATATCTTGAGTGAGTGAAGATATGGACTACTGGATAAAGCCACATACTGTTCTTGCAGAGGGCCTGAGTTAGGTTTTGAGTCTGGTGGCATACATTTCACTGTACCCCAAGTTCCAAGAGATCCAATGCCCTCCTCTATTCTCGACGAGCATCTAACCTCATATTCATGCAGATAAAGACGTATAATTTAAAGCAACACCTTTTAATAAAACATTTTTATACTGTTATTATTTTCACCATTGTACATAAAGTACAATGTAGACTTATTTTATATAGGCAAAAGGAAACATGAATTTACTGTTATGTTGTTTTTAACTATGAAATGGTTTGATATATATGCTATATTTTATTCTAAGTTTTTTATCACTATGGATCAACTTATTAACTATATTTATATTAGAAAAATACAACCACTTAACATATCTTTATTACACTTGTGCATAAATAAACATTAAAATACATATAAAAATGAATACCCACACAAATAAACTTTTATGTTATAAAACATTCATTGTAATATTTTATATCAAACTATACTAATATCTTGAAAATGTGTATAAACTTAAATGCAAGCAAAGTAAGCACAATTGCTTCTATAAGTACATGCATTTTTTAAAAAAAATCTCTACCTTAGATTTCATGACAAATAATATCTTTCAGAAAACAAAGGAATTATAGTAATCTTATAAATATTTTAGCAAATAATATGTGTAAATGTACAACAAAAGAAAAATAAAAACCTTTTTTTTTCTGGTGAATCAAGTTCAAAATTACAAGTCTGAATCCAGAAATAAATGGCCAGTGTGTTAAAATGTGAAGGACATTCTGCCACATCACCTAGTGTCCAATTTTCTTAGTGCCCAGCATTGACCCGGCAGTACTGAGGTGAGTTAGATAGAATTGCCTGTGTCAGTCACAAGAAACAGCCTGATTGCTCAGCCATCCTTTACAATCACCCACTGAACCAGGTAGAGGTGAAATAGTGTATACAGCAAAGTCATGAAGATTGATGGCGCACAGCTGCTTCCAAAGTTACCCTGTTCTGCATGCAAACCACTTGACACATGTACTGATGGAAAACAAAGCGTGTTTGCACAGGAAAAGTGCCTCAGCAAGCTTAATTTCCATAGCCATTTGCACAGCAAAAGCAAGATCTAATAGGTCCCTGAGAAATCAGCAAAGCCATGATAAGAATTCAAAGCCACAATCTAAATAAAAAGAGATTATTAGCTACATTGCAGAAGGCAAACAGTAAAGACTCTAGTAATCAATACTTGACAAGAACCATGCCACAAGCTTCATGTATAGGTCAGACTCACACGCTGTCTTTTAAATAAATCGACTGACTCTTGGACAAGGCACATAAAATGTCACTTTTTATCTCTCAGTTGATATTTTCTTCTAGGAGGGGATATCTATTCACCTCTCTGAGAGATTTGATCGAAAAGAAAGTCACTCCTCATACAAGGTTTAAAGGAGAAAACTGCAATCAAGTGGAAATTTTTGTCAGTACCTTAATCTCTGATTTGTAGAAGGTTTTGCTTTGGGATATTTGGTATGTCTGAGGATTGCCACCAAAGAGCCCTTCTGTTCTTTAATGGCGGCACTAAATCTTAACAAACGTGAGCATGAAAACTATTGTGCGGCACTTGTGAGGCATATATCAAAGTTATATTTTTTAAAGCTTGGAAAGGCAGTTGAATCATGCATGCTCTTTATGGAGCTGTGATCAGGCTGATAAAGGCAGTTCAGCTTCAATAAATGCTTTTTAAGTGAATGTTTTGGAAAGTGAATAGGAAACTCAAAGCTCAGACTGTTGCCAAACTGCTCCCACAGCACTTTGATCGCTTTGTTTCTGACATTTTGTTGAAAATGTCTTGTTTTCATTAAAATGTTGGCATCTAGAGACCACAAAAGTTAACTGTAGTCACTGGAAGTATAATATACAGTAAATCATGGAATGACATGACTTATTAAGTACTTTGTACACATTCCTTAAAAAAGAAAACCATTTTCCTATGGGTCAAACACAGCATTGCACTTGTCTGAGAAAAAGTTCATATTGTTAAAAGAAAGACAAGTACAAAAGATAAATCAAACAGTGGTATGTTGCCTGAGGCAAAAGGAAACTAAGTTATATCATTTTCCTTTTCAAAAGGATAAGAATTGTATAATATAAAATGTTTTATATCTATGCTTATAAAAATAATGCACTAGATGCCGTTTGGGAATTAAGATCCCAGAACCTATATCTCACTTGAAGGGCAGAAAGTATCAGTGTTACGACCCTCTTACATTTTGCATCAGAATGATTCTTCAGATAGTGAAGCCCAGTTTCCTGGTCACAAGTGTCACAGTTTTATATGTGTAGTTTTTGTAACTGTATTTGCTTATCAGAAAGGGGGATGACTGTAGAAATTAAAAGGACGTGACATAAAAGCTTCTCAGAGACACATTACTATGAAATTGAATCAAGATCCTTTACACATTGAGAAATTATTTAAAAGAAAAAAAAGTCTTGACTGAAAGACATGTGCTATACTGTATTTTTAAACATTACAATATTAACCTAATGGAATATTACATGTAATATTTACTATAATTTTCAAAGGTTTGGCTTTACTTTAGTTGGTTATGCATGATATATCTCTAAGTTACACGTGATTTTACATTAGCTTCAAAGTATTAAATACCATAAAACAAAATCAGGTTTCTGAAAATATTAGGACCAACATAGATATGACTTCAAATTGAACAACTGATTTATAAGCAGGTACTGAGAATAAGACAGACAGACACACTCCCAAACACATGTATACACAAATATACACATATAGCTTCTCATTGAAACAAATGGGTAATTTCCTTAACATTGATTTTACTGTTATAAAAAAAAAAAAACATGACTCTGTGTCACTATTTCCAAATACTTAGATTCATGTCCTAGTTAAACAGTGGAAAAATAAAAGCTGTAATAGAAGACAAACTGGGTCTTCTTACCTAGACCAGTATCAACTGGGTTAACGGAACAAAACCTCTATAAGGGACAAGCTAGAATAACCAAAGCAATGATTTTCGTGGAAAAAATGAAAGTCAAAAGTAAAAAAAATATAAAAATTATTAATAAGTGTTTTAGAAAGACACAGAATCAAGGAAGAAGAGCCATAATTAGAAACAATTTTGCTAACACAAATAATAAATCTGAAGATTGCAGCTGTAAATCAGGAAGTGTAGTGGACCTTTCACAAGCATCCCAGGAAAGGAGATGAAATGGTTTCAATATGCCGTATAAAGAGCATAGGATAGTGAACTCCATCACAGTAGACTGAGACCCTGAAGGTCTAAATTTGAAAAAGAAAGTAATTTCATAGTGGTAGAGAAACTGGTTGTATGATAAATAGCTGTGTCTTTTCCCTATTATTTCTCTAAATAAATTGTTCAAATAAAACATTATCACAGAAACATGTATAAAAGCATATAGGAAATAAAACAATTTATGGTAAAATCAGTAGAATAAAAGAAACTATAGAAGGAAACTTTAAAAATGAATTTTATTATTTCTAGGAACTAAACCAATAAAAAACTTGGAATGAAGACTAGATAAATAAAAGCAGAGCATAGCATAGTGGACTTGGTGACAGTAGAGTGAGACCCTGAAGGTCTGAATTTGAGAAGTAATTTCATAGTGGTAGAAAATAGTTTGTGATGATAGCAGATTAATTTTAATTTATTTCTTTAAATTTAAAATGGATCATCAATACAAATAAAAAGAAGTAGAAAGACATACAAAAATTAAAACCACTAATAAAAAAATCAATAGAGAACAAAACAAAACTAGGAACATGGGGTTGAGTGGGAGGTGAGGAGGGAAGGCAAACCGTGATTGGTGTAAAATATGAAAAAAAATATTTAAATAAAATCAGTAAAGAAAAAAACAAACTGATAGAAATCGGATGAAAAATTAGACAAATGGCAAAAAGCTTAAAATTAATATATATAACAAAATTATTGGAATCAATATTACATTATAAAACCCAGTGGGATTGTTAAATAATTGGAATTTGAAGCATAGCAAACTATTGATTAGTTTAAAACATCTGAAAAGTAATTAATTAATTATTAGATTCATTTAAATCTACTCTCTTAGATGAATTTATTATCAGATCAAGAACTTACAGCTAGGCAGGATATAGGCCCTCAGAGGAAGCCTGTTGCTGTTATCCCACTAAACAAACACACTATTAACACAAAAATTAATGATGCCATTTTAGCAAATAATCAATGCATTTCTCAGTCCTTATCTGCAAAGCTTCCATTTACAATGGTGATTATCATAAAGACTCCCAACCTTTCGATGTTCAGACAATAAGAAACTATAAAATGTTATAGGTATTAAGTATCTATGTTCTATATTCCAATTGCAAAGGCTCAGAGATCATTGCAGAAGGGGGAAACAACAGATTATGAGCAAGAGACAGTGAATCACAATAAGAAAGTATCTCCTGGACACCAGAGGGATGCTGGATATATGAATTAATAGTTACCAAAGCAACAGAAACAAAACTTGTGGAAGCCCAACCCAGACCAAATTTCAGCATGGAAAGGGGAAGTTGTATACATAATTGCACCTACAACCATTAGCAAATGGCAAACGTTACCTGCCAGGATATGGAGATAAAATTTTCTGTAAGTCTATATGCCTTGATAAATGGACCACACTGCAGTGAAAGAGCAGAGTCACAGATTCACAAATTGATCAAATGTTTGTTAGAGAATATACATGTATCCTAGTTGAACCAGGGCAATAATCCACTGAATGAGGTTGTCATCATTTTCTTAGGCTGATGGAATAAGAGCAGAATAAAAAGCATGAACACTGTACTCTACACATGCTTCTTGCCCATTGTTACATGAGTTGTTCTACTTAACCATTCCCTTTTCCCCAACAATGGACTGAGATCTCTGAACAATTAGTCCTCTCTATGGTCCTCTCTTTCTCTCTCTGTTCTTGTTGATGGTCTTACAATTGCAAAATAAGAACAAATAAAGCTAGTACTAGGACTGGCTTTCCCGTGTGGTTCGTCTTGACGATGTGCTTTCAGATATTACTGGACTTAGTTTGTAGAAAGAATTTTGAAACGTTTACAATACAGGAGCCTGGAATGAAGCAATCGGCATGTCATCAACTGGTCTGGTTGTAGCTCAGAAGGCCATCATGTTATTAGAACTCACTAGAGTCAACCCTCACTCAGGAGTCTATTAGGAAATGAGTCAGAGGCCACTCATGTTATATTGTAAAAATGAATTCATCTCTACTATGTCCGCTTTGCCAAACATTGTTAAAATCTACCTTAAAGATGATGGGTTTATTAATTCAATGAAATACATTTCAAGATTGCCAGCCTTTAATTGTGTTGTGCTTACTTATTTTTTATTTTTGCATGTTTAGTGGGTTTTACAGCAAGAATTGGAAGCAAAAAGCATGCTTGAAGATTTTAAAAACTGTGATTTGTTCAAATAAAGGATGGGACCGAGTGAATTGTGCCAGGTGAAATGATTAGGGTCATTAAAATGAAGTCAGGTGATCTGAATAATGAAATTATGAGTGATGGTTAGGTAGAATTGTAAGACATTCAAGATCTCACCCAGGACAGGCTCAGTGGTGTGGTGACATTAACTGGACTGCAATAGTATGCACCAAGAACAGAGGAGATCCATGGTGCATTGATGAATGGATTCTCAATGAATATGTGTTTCAGCAATTGGCTAACTAGTCTTCAGTGTATACTCTAGGTGTGTGATGCAAAAAAAGATATAGCTACTATATGAGTGGGCAGTGACTTTTAGTGTTGTTTAAGTGATGATTGTTTTGAGGTCATAAAATGCAAGTATTATGACAGCATGAAGGCTTTTATAAATCCTTTAGTATCAGCTTTGGCAGGACTGGATCTATCAGACAGCTTCAAAAAGAATGATATATACAAATTTCAAATTAAGATAGAAATATAGTGTCAACCACTGAAATTTGGAGGTGCTTGTGAAATTGAAATTCTGCAATGGAAGGCTTCAAATGTTAAGTGAAACCACATCAAAATAATAATAATAATAATAATAATAATAATAATAATAATAATAATAATAATAATAATAATAATAATAAAGACCCTGTTAGCTAGAAAGGGTGACCAGATAAAGAATGTATGATGTTACAGATATTGGGCTAGTTGCTACACAAGTCCATTAGAACTTACATCACATTCCATTTCCAGGAAGAGGGACAATAAGTCATTCAACAGATGCAAGAAAAATGGTTATAAAATAGAAAAAAATTATAAAAATGGTCCTTTTTTCTGAATTTTATGTAAAATACAATCTACCTGCCATAAAATTTTAAAAGCAATAAGAACAATGGGAGATATGTAGCCCTAGCATCTAAATGATGTAAATGTTAGGAAAGGCTGGACTCGAACTCATGTTCCTCCTGCACCTGCCTCCTTCAGGAAATCCTCCCAGTTTGTCCCTCTATAACAGGACTGACACAGACTTAAGCTTGATGGGGCTGAAGGCTTGAGAAAGGAGTTAACACAAGTCCCCATCCCTAACCCAGAGGCTGTTGTGTTCATTACCGCTGGCAAAGAAAAAAAAATAGTTTTCTTCAGTGGCGTCTCAATGAGGATATAAACAGAATTAGGGCAGGTTTCACGCTCAACAGTAAATGAATGACATAAAACAAAATGAATGGTAGGTTAAAAGGCTCCTGTCTCAAAATGCTTTGCACAGGTATTGTTCTATTTTAACTGACAGGTCTTTGGCTTAAATATTTATTCATTTGTATTTAATTTGTGCGTGTGTAAATGTGCATATCTCTCAATTATAAGTGTTTGATGTACTTTTTCTTTTTTGAATTATTATAATATTTTAATTATTTAAAACAATTTTCAAATTAAAATATAGCTGTATTTATACTTCCCTAAGTCTTACCAGATTCTCTCCTATACAAAAATTTTGATTTTTTTCCCAAAAGAAAAAAAAAAATCCAAACAACACCTCAAATAAAAAACAAAAAAACAAATTAATGCCACACCCAGAAAGAAAAACAAAATCATTTTATAACCAAATAAAATCGCACAATAACAACAACAACAACAAAAAAAAAAAACTGTGGAGTCCAATTATATATTGGTCAATTACTCCTAAATATGATAACTATCCTTGAGTGGTTGATATACCCATCATTACTCAAATGGAGAAAATTGTTTTTCCTTTTATCAACATGTATAAATAACAGTTCAGTTGTTAACTACTTCCCTACAGGCTAGTATTTTTATTAGTTAATTAGTTCATTCATTTATTTTAAATAGTATAAAAAACCTAACACATTGAAATGGGAAAAGAAACCCTATAAGTAAAATAGAGGTCAAGAGAAGGCACAAGAGTTATATACATACTCATATACTCAAGAGTCTCATAGCATTGAAGTGAAATTCAGAATATATATATATATATATATATATATATATATATATATATATATGTATATGTATACACTTTTCATAGAAGCTTTATTTGTAATAGCCAGAATTTGGAAACAAACTAGATGCCCCTCAACCAAAGAATCTTTTTAAAGATACATTTATACAACGGAGTATTACTCAGCTGTTAAAAATTAGCTTCAGAAAATCTTAAGGCATATGGCTTAAAGTTGAAAAATATCCTGAGTGAGGTAACACAGACTCAGAAAGACAAACATGATATGTACTCACTCATAAGTGAGTAAAAGCTAACCATGTTACAATCCACAACCCAGAAAGGATAGGTAACAAGGATGCATGAAGGGAGGTGTTGTAATGGGGTTTCTTGGTCCCAGGGTGGCCAGAGGTCCAGACACACAGACCTGCAGCCCCAGACCCCTTAGCTGCCTGCAGCTGATCAGGCACCCAAAAATGATTCGGACACTTATTAACTTCATACTATTTGGCCTATGGCTCAGGCACATTGCTAGCTAGCTCTGACATCTTAACCCATTCTCATTTATCTGTCTGCCACATGGCCCGTGGCTCACCTGTGCTCCTTACATGCTTCTTCGTGGGTGGCTGGCTTTGTCTCTCTGACTCTACTCTTCTTCTCCTACCTATGTTGTGATTTCCCCTCCTACTTTTTCTATGGTGCCTGTCATGGGCCAAAACAGCTCCTTTATTTAAAGATTGATATTCACAGCATACAGAAAGACATTCCCACATCAGGGAGGAATGTGTGGATCTCCTTGAGAAAAGAAAATAGAAAAGGTCTCCTGGGTGGAGTAGAGGTGGGTAGGGATGGGAACTTGATCTTTGTATCTTAACCATAACTTGTTCCTCTTCTACATCAGCTTTATGTTGAGGCAACATTGTAGTAGCAGATTTGAACAGGCTATTAATGGCTTCTGAGAGGGAGATTCAGTCAACAAAAGGGATGTGGCTGTAATAGACTACCCAATCCCAAGAGGTCAGCCCTAAACAAATTCACATATGAGCAACATTACATGAATTAAGCAGAATGCATTTCTATACATATATGTGCATGTATAAGCATGAAAATAAAAACAAGACTTAACCATGGGTTATATTTTTGTGATTGTTGAGTTTACTTTTAGTAAAGAAAGATTTTTTCATACTTATTAGACATTAATATTAGATATTTTCCAATTAAATGAACATAAAACACTTTATATACACTTTATACACTCATTTTATTCAACTTAATGTTATTATAAACAGATAGCAGGCATTTAATTCTTCACTGCTTTCTTGCTATAATGTATTAGTGTCTCAATGCCTAGGTTGGAAAATCAAATAATGGTTTAGATATTTTTATGAATAAGATATATCCACTTATATACTGATATTTTGAAATAATTTTAGACAATATTGTACTGAGGCAAATCTTAAGAAAAAAAAACTTATTTACTGAATCAAAATTAGCCTCTGCGGGTGTTGAATTGAAATCAAATTTCTGTTAAATAGGGCCCCAAGAAATCAATTGTAACCAGCAGTTAACGACCAGTTTGCTAACAGCTTGAGGCGATGCCAAGGGCAGTTAACACTTGAACAAATTAGTTGTTAACTGTGCTAATGACTGATTTTGCAGGGATTATTGCTATTATAAACAGTCATCAATCTATCTTTATTATTGAACCCAAGAATAGTTTGCAGCCAGAAAAATAATGCTTATTCTCTGTTTGATATTTTTTGTACTCTAGTCAATATAATAATCAAAAGCTGCATAATACTGTATTTCTAGCTTCACTGAAGGTAAAATTAATAGAAAGTACTTTTTTCTCTATGTACCATATCATGACTGAATGTATGTTTAGATTATACTAAAAAATAATAAAATATATTCACCATGCAAATCATTATATTGTATCTGTAGACAGGAAACAAAAAAATAAGACTTCTGAGTATATAGATCTTATTACTATTAATGTGCTTTAATATCCATTGTAAAAATTATTGGACATAATAGAACATTGTTATGATTGCAGCCATTATATCTTTTCACTTAAAGTACAGAATTGAAAGAATGTAAACTTTTAATTTTTATAATAAACTTTATATTTTTTTCCAAAATAATATTTTGGAAACTAAACCACATAGTTTTGAAATACAAAACTTCATTCTTCTCTTTCTTACTTCTATCTATGAGTGTGTTACCTGTACCTTAGTGCATGTATGTTTTTCCCTGTTCTTTTATAATGGTAAAAATATGATTTATATTATGTGACTTATAGAATAACAATTTTCCTTTTTACTAACATATTTATGTATTCTTAATATGGATATACATTGTTTCAAGTATAAACTGTATTTTAAAACATTAAAAGTAAATGGTCACATTCATTAGCCACTTAATTAAAGACAGTTACAATTTATATTCGCAAGCTTTCATAAATCCTAATTTAACATACATATCAGATAATATTAATACTTAACATATTTATTATAATTTCTTATCTTTCATCATGCTTTGGTTATTCATTTTTTAAAAAAATACTTGAAATCTCATTTATAATTTTTTATATTCTTTTTTTACTTCAGCATTGGTAAATCATGATTTAATTCTAGAATTATATTACTTAATTTTTTGGCAACAGTTTTGGTCATTTTATGTTTGAACATGGACACGTTGAGATACATTGTCTTAATAGTTACTACTGATTTATTATTATATGTTATATTTTAACACAGAAACAAAAGTACACCAATTTTATATTCCTGATAAAATGTGTCTTAATTTTAGAATTTATTCCATCATACACACATATATGTGTGTGTGTGTGTGTGTGTGTGTGTGTGTGTGAGTGAGTGTGTATGTTGTCCTGCATGTAACTTTAGACCACAAAAAAGAAAATTTGCCATTATTTTCCTTGGGATTATGAAATCAGATTATTCTCTGTAAGCCTGACCAGTTGTAAATTTCTCCCATGGTGTTTCTGAACAAAAATTGTTTCTGCTACTAACTTTTGGTTAATTGCTCTTTGTCACCCACATATTTACAGGAGCCAACATTAAAAAGATAGTTGGCTGAACTTTCAGTCTTGTATTACAAAACTGAGATTAGGAGTTTGTGCAGAGAATTACTCACTGTCCTATATTTTCAACTTACATTGTATCGCTGTATCTATGCTATGTTACCCTCTGTTGTCTACAATGACTAAAAACTTGTAAATAGTTTAATAGTTGTTGCATCAATGTTTGATCTACAGATTTATATTACTGTGCATTGATGACATAACAATTTTTGTGGGACTCCATGGTTTAGCACATGTTCCACTTCTGCTAAAACTGAAATGTGAATCTTAGCCCTAGTATGATTGTACACAATCTTTTTAAACATTTATTCTAGGTATTGATACCTATTCATGGGTATAAAATCTAATCAAACTTTTTTAATTCTTTACAAAATTTATGCTGACTTCTTTTTCAGAATTATTATGCTCATTTTTGTGTGCACTTCCATGAATACACAGACATTGTTCACTTTGGGGAAGTAAATTCCCATATTTAATGAAGTTATATACATTTTTATTATAAATTTCTAATTTGTATTATTAGATTAATAATGTTAAAATTATATCATATTTGTGTACCAATTATTTGCTCTTTTATAATCAAAACCATTAAATTGTTCAAATATATTTCAAAATTATTTAGGATAATATCATTACATAATTTCAAGTTATGAATAATTTAATTGGTGTTAACTTCTTTTTAGTCAATATAATTTGGCCCAGTCACTTAAATTCTGCATATGAATGCATTCAGTCAAGCTAGCTATTAATTATTTTTTTTACAAGAGATACTTTCATGTAGATTGTCTACCATACTTTGTTTTCATATGCTACATTTTAGAAATGTTTATTTAATATTGCATTATAGATTAAACTTATAAAAATGAAAAAAACAAAGTACTAAATATTCACATAAATATGGAACATAAAGTCTGTGCTTCTGGTATATTTGAATAAAATTGTTATATTTGAAATTAAAATTAAATCAGATAATATAAATTTTTGTATTGTTTATCCTTATATGTTCATTATATTTTAGTTAGAATAATGTCAAATCTCATTGGCAAAATACTATGGAAGTTCAAAAAGACACTATAGAAATAGTTAAGTAACTTTTTATAATACATTTTCTGACACTTTTCTAGTAAACAATATTTTCTGATTATCCAAAGCAAAGTGTCTGTAAATATTCAGCAACCTGTGAATGAAAGCACTATATCATAAAGAGAAATTCATTTTAGCAAATCAGTTTTAGGCCTGTTGTTACATATTTGGACACGTGTACCAATAACATTTGGAATGTTTCTATTTCATTTTAGAACTATTTTTCATACATAGAAGAAATACTTTTGTGTTGCAATGTGGTTTCTTGGTCCCAGGCATCCAGGGGCCCAGACCCTGCTGTGCCAGATCCCTTAGCTGCTCACTGCTGCTGCTCAGGCCCCCAGAAATGACTCAGACGCTTATATTAACTTTATGCTCTTTGGCCCATGGCTCAGGCACATTGCTAGCTAGCTCTTACATCTTAAATCGATCCATTTTTATTAATCTGTCTGCCACGTAGCCCGTGGCTCACCTGTGTTCCTTATATGTTGCTCCTTGGGTGGCTTGCTCAATCTGTCCCTGACTCTGCTCTTCCTTCCCTACCTATTCTGATTCTTCTGCCTACTTTTTCTATGGTGCCTGTCAAGGGCCAAAACAGCTCCTTTATTTAAAGATTGAGATTCACAGTATACAGAAAGACGTTTCCACATCACTTTTCCTTAAAATAAATCTTTTTAAATGCAGAGCAAGGGAAACACTTCTCCATTTATGATGGGAATGCAACCTTGTATGGGCATTTTGGAAGTAAATATGATAGTTTCTCAGAAAATTGGGAATCACGCTACTTGAAGACCCTGTTATACAACTCTTGGACATAGACCCAAAGGATGTTCAATTATACCACAAGGGCATTTTCTTACTTATGTTTATAGCAGCTTTATTCATTACAGCCAAAGCAAGAAAACAACCAATCCACCAGTCAACCAAACAATGGATAAAAAATCGTGATATATTTATACAATGGAATATTATTTGCATGTTGACAACAGTGATGTTAGGAAAGTAGAAAGCAAATATATAAAAAATAAGAAATTCTAAATGAGGTAACACAGACTCAAAAGACAAACATGGTATGTGTTCATGTATATGTATAAATTAACATTAGCTATGCTGTAAAAATTACACATGCTAATCTGAGGACCCAGAGAGACTTGGTAACAAGGAGTACCCTAAGAGAGATACATAGATCTTCAAAAGAAGAGGAAATAAAAGAGATCTGGATAGACTAGGACAGTTGGAAGTGGGAGCATCGGTGATCAAGTAGAATGGAGGTGGAGAGGGCCAAAAGATGACTCCTACAATACTACAAAAGCGATAACGAATGTATAGGTAGCAATGATGGATATATAGCATGAATTGCTCATTTCAGATGATCATATTGCTCATTACCCCAATGGCCACTAGAGAGCTTTCATCCAATAATTGTTGAAAACAGATGACAAGACCTACAGTCAAATTCTGCTGAAGATAAAGACAAAATATTATAAGAGGTAGAAGGGTCTAGAACATCCCAAAGAAACCCACAGTAAAAACTAATGTAGCTCTTAAGAACAGAAAGACTCTGAACTAACTACCCGAGAGCATGCCTGGGAACAACACATGTCTTCTACAATTCTTCTTCTGCTTTTGAGAGTCCTAATAATAGAGGCAGGGGCTATCATTAATGCTTTGGCTGCCTCTTGAGAACCTATCTGTCATACTGAATTACCTTATCCAATCCTAGTTTAAAGGGAGGTACTTAGTCTTACTGAAACTTGATAAACCATATTTTGTTGATAACCATGGAACACCTGCCTCTTTCTGAAGAAAAAAAAAAAGAGTAGGAGTGGTTATAGAGTGGAGGGGATGTGAAAGAGGAAATGGAAGGAGAGGAGGAAGGGGAAACTATGGTCAGGATATTAAATAAACAAACAAACAAACAAATAAATAAATACATAAATGTCCAGGAACTAATAGGATGACCCTGGCCAAGTCTCCAAACAATGGTGGAGGGGGTGCCTAAACAGGATTTCCCCTATAATCAAATAGTAAACACCCTCGGTGTTGTCACAGAACCTATACCTAAAAGGGAATGGAGGTAGGGGTGGAGATCCATGGCTGAGCACTGGGCAGAGCTCCTGGACCAGCTGAGAGCAGGGGAGGAGAGTCTGTATGCGCAGGGGGATAGTGATTATGAGAAAGGTTCCCATAGTGGTGGCTGGCTGGACCTCTGGGCACTCACTGGATCGGGAACTGCCACAGGAGATACATTGGGGGGGTGCTGAGCCCTCCCGGGGTGGGAGATTTTCTCCTGGCATGAGCAGTGTGTGGAGCCACAAGGTGTGAGAACAGACTGTGTTCCTGAATACCCAGCCCAGCACTGACTTTGGGAAGAATGAATCAGATCTGCCTAGAGTGGATGTGCTGTGCTTTGCTGGCTACCTTGTCTTCTTACCTTTTCGGGGGAGGGGGTGGGTGGATGGGGAGGGGTGAGGTTGAGGGTTGCCTGGGAGGAGTTGGGAGGGGGAAAGGAAGGGAAGCAGGGGGATACATTGATGGAGATGAGATTTTTGAATGAAAAACTTAATTAAAAAATAAAGGGTCAAAACTCTTTAAAATGATATGTGGTCGTGTCTTAATAAAAGGCAGACATAGTGCTCCTATCCTTCTATGATTGCTTTTGCACTTTTCTTTTATTTCCAACTTTGTATACTCTGGATACTCTAGATATAATTCACCTAGAACTTGACAATGACATCAAGTTTACTTGATTAAGAAAAACATAAAAACACAACAAGCTAGCACAAGGTAAAATATTCAATATGGGACAAGCCCATGGTCAGTTTTCCAAAGCAAGGCAGCAATACACCTCCTGTTATAAGTAAGAATAAAACAGCCAGAGTTGAACTCCATAGAAATTTGTCCACTATACCTACAGCTTTGAATTCAGTTCCCAACAATTCATAAGACCAATCCTGTTGGTAAATACCTATAATCCTAGTAACTCTTAAAATGAAGAGATGGAAATCAGGAGTTTAGGATTGTCACTGGCAATATAGTAAATTTAGGTGGGCCTAGAAATCATGACAGTCAGTTTTAAAAACAAGCAAATGAATAAATAGAATCCAGGGTTTTATGCATTGAGAACTTCAGATGTATTTGTGCATATTTCCACAAGTTCTTTATAATCTGATGACTCATGAAATTATGATTTAAGAAGAAAAGATACATTTTACTATTTTTCTGAATTCATTGGGAAGTTGTTTTCTTGATTTTAGTTATTGCAAGGGTGAGGCATGTTTGAGAGCATTACACTAATTTTGGTGTTCTCTTTCTTTTTGTATTTTTCGGATTACTCATAACTTACCACTCTCTACAAAGTATCCTAAAAAACAGCACCAGAAAACTTAGAACCCATGGAAAATAAGAATGGTCACTTCTCATAAACATAAGTTAAGTAAACTTCCATGCATGTTTCTTTATTATTCTGTTATATGTCAAATGTACCTCACCTATGAATAATTATCAAGACTTCTAGCAAAATAGAAATGATTACTATTTTATTACATTTGCTTATATGATGTTTTGACCAATTTCTTATCAGATATTAATTTCCGTAAGCATATTTTAATTTGAAGACAAACTTTTATTCTGGTTAGAAACATTAGCCTACTTCATCTGCATTACCAAATACAATACTTTTGAATAAATATTCAAACTTAATTTTTCTACTTTGCGTGCTTCTCTGTATAAAATATTAAATTTCTCAATCTATCATCAATCTTCCTATTACATTTAATCAATCTATATGTGTCTTACAAATGTAGCTTTTCATATTTTATATCACTTGCTCATTTGTGTATTCAACATCCTTTTTCTTATGAAAATTTAACACAGTGAATTAAATTTTCAGGTAATAAGTAGAGATAAAAATGCAAACATGGTTTTGTAAAAGTAGACTTTTCAAGAAACACACAATTTATTCCATGATCTTTAATTAAATTGGAACTGAAAATGTTCAAGATGTTAATGAGCCCAAGTTCTCTTATCTTTTATTTTGACCTTCAAGTGAGACATTTATTTCTTAGAAAAACCATTAAGAATGCAGATATATGAAGACACTTAATTTTGAATAAAATGTGTCAGAATGTAGTCTATTAATTGTCTTTTTTTTCATTTAAAACTGATCTATTATGCTTAGTCTGAAGAAATAATACATAATTATCCTTCAGCATACCATTCTTTGTGGTTTTCTATTAGGATAATTTTGGAATAAAAGTGTAGAACATCGACCTAAAATTTGAGTGATAATAAAAGTGTAAATGATAGCCTACACTATCTGACAGCATTTCATCTGGTATAAAGTTCTTAAGAGATATGTGCTTAAAAAAAATACCCATGAGCTTGCCAATTAGAATTAGTCTCCATTTTCATAAGAATTTCATATTGATTATATTAAAGTCCCTTGCCATTGCAGTGAAATATCAGCTTACAGATTTAAATTTTAACAAATACTATGAAGAATATTCAATAGACAAATTTATCTTAATATCTCTCCTGTCATCCTGTCTTATGTTTGAGGAGTTATTCAATTTTTATGATAAATATTGAGATTGTTCTGAATGATCTAACTGTCCTTTTTAACAAATTGATTTAACTAAGGTACTATATAAGATGCTTTCTCTAATAAATTATGGACCTAGTATTGATCAGAAGGCAAATTATTTGAGAAGCTAAAATTCTTTAGTAATTGCAGTAATCTGAAAGCATCTAGATTATTCTACATTTACGTTATTAGAAGCTGAGGCAATAGGACAGTTAGAATTATTAAATCAACATAATCATCTCTTGATAAAAGGTTGTTACATAATTTTTAATCAATTTCAGATATTAAGCATGGTGCTGAAATAAGTACAGTAAGAATTCAGGAAACTACACACTCCTAAGGAGGACACAACATTGACATCTTTTACTGAGCAGTTCTGTTACTTAAGGACTGTGGTAGTGAACACAATTCTCCTCTATATCGTTTTCTGGAGTTTTAGTCAATAGACAGCAAAGTGGTTTTTTTTTTTTAATCATAATTTACAACCCCATAAAATAAAAAATTGTGAGTGCTCTGAAATTAATAGATAACACTGTCAGATAGTATATATGAGAAATTCTAAATCATGCTAATGTTTAAGGAAAAAATTAAAATTTATTGAGATCTAAAGCAAAATTGAAAAATAAGTAACTGTGATTTAAAAACAAGGTTTAATGTTATATTCTTCAAATAAAGCCAGTGGAGATCTCAGCATGGCCAGATCTCAAAACACAGAGAAAATGTCTTTTGAGATTGGGAATAAGAGTGTTAAGTATTTCAGCTAGAGCATGTTAACATCTTGTGTTTAAGTTCATTTAAAAGCACAAAGAAGGCCAGGCATCTTTAATCTGATTCTTGATTTTTATTTCTCTCATATTTAAGAACATTAGTCAGTAATAAGTACTAGTGCTTTGGGGTGCTTTTGCTCATTCTCCGTGCACTAGAACTCAGTCATTATACAATATCTGTTATCTTATGTGGCCTGAAGAACTGTCTTTTTTTTTTTTTAATCATACACCAATTAGAATAACTGTCCTTTTATTATAAACATTCCTATGCTTTAACTTTCCTAATATGGCTAGGTTATCCTTAACTATTATTACTTTAAACTTGTTTCAATTTTGATTTATCAATTCATAATATTAAGCAAAATGACCATCAATAGTTTTGTCCAGTATCCATGTTTATCAATTTCTTGACTGTTACTGTGGTGTTATTTTATATATTGAGGTTAGGGACACTAGAGATATGTATCTAAATGATTGAATGACCTCTAGTTAATCTATTTTAATATTTCTTAAAATGTCTCCAAAAGCTTACGTGTTAAGATTTTTGTACTTCATGTGCCAGTACATTGCTTCATTGCTCAGAGGTAGGAAGTCTTGCAAATCATTTTATCTTGAAGACATCAACCTTATGGATGGATTAGCTCATTTGTTAATTTGATTGTCCTGTACTTGGAGGCAGTAAGTCATTAGATCATACCTTCAAAGGATGCTATTTTTGTCAATAGCTTCTTCTGTCTCAATCTGTCTTCTTCCAGGAGCCAAGAAATGAGAAGATTTGTTTCTTCCAAAGTGCTAGCTAACATGATGTTCTGTTTCATATAATATCAGTTACATGTGTCCCTGAGTAGAACTACTAGAATGCAACTTAAATCATCTTTAGCTGTAACTTTTTGTCTTAAAATAAATTTATTAAATACTTTGTGACAACAAAAATTCACAAAAATAAAATCTTAGAAAAATTGAAACACATGCAATATCTCTTTTAAAATTGTTGATTCATTATTTTTGGAACCTGAAAGGGAAGTCTTTACTATGAACTCTTGATAAACTTTAATAAAATGTATATTTGGACTATATATATATATATATATATATATATATATATATATATATATATATATATACACACCACTCATGTACATAATTTCATACTCATACAACATTTAATATTGCATGCAACTGAATCTTGAAGATAAGCAGATTGTCATGAGTGTCTGTCCCCTGAGCCAAACAACCTCCATGCTGAATAGTTTAGCTATGTCATACCATACCCTTTCTCCAAAAAATAATCCCAAATGGCATGTTTACAGTATACTCTCTACCATTTGGAGGATCAGAATAAGGTACAATAATGTCAGTTTCCCCCTTTTCATGTGGCAACACTATGTGTAGCCTAGTCTATAATATACAAAGGGCAATGAAGACTAAAGAATGTGATCCATTTATTTTGCTATGAAGGGTCCCTCTTTAGTGTTGGTTAAGGCTTTTTAAGAGCAGCTGGTTCAGGAGAGAAGTGCCCAAATCCCTGTAAGTAACTCTTCATTGAAGCTCTGTAAAGAAGCCCAATAAATGTATTGGTCTCTTAGAGTAAAATAGTAGAATTACATGCTGACTTTTCATTTGAGACTTTGAGACTAATAATAGACCTTGCTTGGCCTCCTTCAGAGATGATATTTAACAATACAGACATATATTTTTAAAAAAAGCAATCAAGAAAAATTTAACAGTCACACTAATGCTCAGTAATGCTGAAGAAAAGGACATAGAATGAATAGAACAGTGGGTACATCATTTGACTGCATCCTAAAACAAACATCAGTACCAAGGAAATATATTACAAGAGGGACAATAAAAAAGACATATTCCAAAAAAAGAAACAAAAATGAACAACAACCAAAAAAATCTCATGTACTTGTATGCATTGTAATATATAAAAAGCATCATTCAAAAAAAAAAAACTAATCAGTAGAGATAAATAAGAACACTATCTACTCACTACAAAAACAATCTGCTAAGATGATCTTAAAAACCTAAACACTGTAATATCAAATGTAAGGGCACTCAAGTATATGGAAGAATCACTACTACATTGGAAATTGCATACTGACCTGTAGACAGTGATAGTAAATGATTTAAGTAACCCCAAATCATTCATAAACAAGTCTATCATACAAAACATAAGCAAAAATGCTAAAGTTAATAGTGTTATATATCAAATGAGTAAAGTAGATATCTACAGAACATGTTACCCAAATGCTGAAGGGGGACAAAAAAGTGAACTGCTCAGAAGTACAAAGAAGTTTCTCCAAAACTGATCATCTACATGGACACAAAGCAAGTCTTAACAATCAAAATAAAATTAAAATAGCACACTGCATCCCACTGGACTACTACTGATTAAAGATTGGTATCTACAAAAACAGAAATGACAGGAATTATAATTCTAATAATACCTGAACAGTTCTTTATTAGATGAGACACGTTGAGCTGATCCACCTTGGGACTTTGGGTTCAGGGGATGTGGAGGGGGAGGCTGAAGGATGACTGGGAGGGATTGGAAGGAAGGAAGGTAGGGGGAGCACAAAGACACTTGGCTAAAAGGGAGTTTTTATAAATAAATAAATACAAAATAAAGTGGATCGAGACAGAGATCAGAAAGAATAGTTAAAAACTTTTAGAAATTTGGGGAATCGGAACAAACCACACTCCTGAACATATGTGACACACTCTAGGCATCTCTAAGAGCTAATTTGATATCATTATTTGCATATATTTAAAAAAGAAAAACACTGGAGAATTCTCATGCTGTTACATTAATAACATGCTTGAAAGCTCTAAAAAATTAAGAATAAATTATACTGAAATCAGAGTACATGATAGTAAATAATAAAATTTGGTACTTAAATTTATTAAATATAAACAATATGAAAAAATAATAAAATGAAAAATTGTATCTTTGATAAACAAAATTGATAAATAATTATTTAGCTCATGAAACCAAAATACAGAGATAAGATCAAATTCAATAAAATTTGAAATGAAACAGAGACATTAGTGGGAAATGAAATTCAGTGACTCCTATGTGGGTGCTTTGCAATTCTGTATTCCACTGAACAGAAAATCAAAAAAGTAAAAATAAAAGAGGTGGATGACTGTATTTATACTTATAATGAAATCAAAATAGTATGAGGTAAAAAATAAATGTATCAACAACCCCTGATGAAATAGAAGCAGTTATTAAAATTTCACAATTAAAAAGTAAAATAAGAAGCCCAGTGTCAAGTGGATTAAGTAACAAATTCACCCATAAGTAAAGCAAGAAATGATATCGGTAATCTTCAAATTGCTCTATAAATAAGAAATAGAAGGGACATAATGTATAGGCCTGTTACCAAAACTATATAAAATTATAAAATGTATTTGTAAATTTATGGTGCTAGAAAGAACCATTGATATTGAGTTAACCCAACCACCAAATATAAATATAAATATTACACATTTTAAAATTTATTTTATACATGGATGTTATCTTTAAGACTTTATATATGCATGTTTCATTCTGAATGAGGAACCCAGTGAGGGACCAAGTTGAGAAAGAGGAATGTTTTAAGGAATAAATAATAAAGTGTAATATTAAGAAGAATTAAAGTAAAAATTGAAATAGGAAGAATAAATGCATTTGTAAAACATTTATAAAAGCCATATGTGAACCTACAATGGTAGAAGATCAGAGATGGGATCTATGACTACCTTTGATAATGTGGCCAAGGATGTCTAGACTGATGCTAAGGCTAAGTCAATAAAGGAACCTAGGAATAAAATGACTCTTAATGAAAAACTGATATATTCATAGAACATAGTATCACTCATTGCTTACCAGAAATTATTTGAATTTCAGGAGAGAGAAATTTGTACATAGATCCACAGATGATTACAGTTCAGAGATTGAGAGAATGTGCAAGACTAAGTCCTAAATGGGGAGTTTTTATCAACCCCCTTTCCTCAACAAATAGAAATCTCTAAGATAGAGAAGATAGAAAGTTTATTAAAGTCCTAGAACATGTCATGAAACAGGCATCATTCAGACAGTATTGATTTGTATATGAATCCATAGATATCACAATTACATGCAGAAGAGTTGCAAAGGTTCCAAAGGTTAAAAACTCCCACACTGAGAAATGTACAAAAATCCCATTGTTAATCAAGCATTTTATTTGTGAATGATAAATTCTGGAAACAAGAATATTAATATTCTATAATGGAGCATTTCTGGATATATTAACCATTCTCCAGGCCATACTACACGTTCCAGGAATAGTTGAGCAGCCAAAATATTTCTATGCTTTGTTATTTTTTGGCTTATTGGTTTTCATTTCTTTCATTTTTATTTGTCTTCTTTATGTGTGTTTTTGTTATTGGTTTTCTTTTTTGATTTTTATTTTTGAGACAAAGTTTCTTTATAACCTTGTGTAACTTTGCTTGTCCTAGAACTAGCTCTGTAGACTATTCTGCTTCCTACTCAAAAAGTTCATTCTGCTTCTGACTTCCAACACCTGAGATAGTAGGTGTATGACAACACTATCCAGCTGTGTGTGTGTGTGTGTGTGTGTGTGTGTGTGTGTGTGTATGTGTGTGTGTGTGTGTGTGTGGTGTTTGTATGTATATGTTTCTTTTGCTTTTTTTAGACACATATACACAGAGAGAGAGAGAGAGAGAGAGAGAGAGAGAGAGAGAGAGAGAGAGAGAGAGAGAGAGAGAAAGAGAGAGAGAATAGGGTGGGGCGGAAACATATGAATTAGCAGAAGCTAAAGAACATGAGAAAAATAGATTGCACTGTAAACACTTTCTAAATAATCATTCAAACCTTAAGTCGTATTACTAAAATTACAGAGTGAATCCCATTTCTAGCCATTAAAATCTGTCTCTATACATCAAGTGGTCAGTTTGTTTAAAAATCATTTCATTCAATAAATAAGCTATTCCATCAATAGGATGCATATATACTTGTATAAGAAATAGAATAAGGTGATCATTGCTTCATCTAAATAAAAATATTTGTAAATTAAAAAGCTTCTAGAATTTCTTAAATGTATTCTATTTCTGTTCCTGTTATACTACTTATCAGCATAACATAAATGTGAAATTTAGGCTGACAAGGACATTTTTTTTATAGTTCTTAAGATTATGGTAGAATAGCTTTTTTAACTTGTTGTATAGTAATATGAAACATATTATTATTTTTGTACCTTCAAGTTTGATTATATACAAAATATAAATTGAAACTCTAATGTACAGCAAGGTAAAAAATTGGGTATTTTTCATGCTTTCAGGGCACTGACAATAGTAGCAACATACAAAACAAAACAGAAACAAAGGCCCACAAACAAATGAAAAACCACACTAGTATTATGGCTTTAAAAATCAAACTCAAAAAACTTAAACTTTTAATCCAATTTTATGCTTTCCTTATTTTCTTATATTATACTTTCAATAATGTATAATAATAAAAAATAATAAGGCATTTTTAAATTTAAAAATTATTGGGGCCAAAGTTTACATTGTTATTTTTCTTCTTTCTAAGGTTGAGCAGCAACAAGACGCTGGTTATATCTTATTGATAACAGGCTGTTCTAAGGAGTGATTCTTGGACACCTGGGTCTCAAGCATCACAATTGCCCCTCCCAGACGGTCACAATCCTTGCTGTTTCAATGAGAGAGATGGTTGGCAGCATTGAAAACAAAAATCAAAAAAAAAAAAAAAAAAAACATAGGTGTTTTAATTCAGTGTTTTTCCACTGAAGAAAGAGTAATTCTTTTGGGATTTGCTTTCTAATATATATTAGCTCACTAAAAATAGCACATACATTTTTTTTATGCCTGCCATGTCTAAACAGTCTTTCAAAGGTAGGTGCTATTTGATTATCTATATGCAAATACTCAATTTTCCAAACATAGTAAAGAATTTGCCTATACTATTTGCATAGATACATTGTTCTTATAATCAACCAGATAGGTATGTTGAAACCCCTGTGCACACAAGCATGTGTATATAAAAAGAAAGGGAGATTAAAATGTGTACAACAGAATATTTTCTCACACTATGCTACAATGTTAATTAAAATGTTGAATACTTACATCATTTGCTCTCAAAGCAAGCAAAGTCTTGAGGACATGTAAAAGAGCTGAATAGTTTTTCTGTGGCTACATAAAAATATTCTTCACTGTAATCTCTAATCTTTCTGGTCCCCAATTCAGAGATATATTCCAAACTCCAAGCATCTCAAATAATTCTTTTATATTTAATATCTCTATGTGATTCCAATCAAAACTAAGTCAAATAAGCAGATCTCCTGTTTTTCACATTTTGAATAATTACTACAATTGTGTAGGAAAGACAATAGACAGGATGCATACTGCTTCATTGACAGTTATTTTTTTCAGATTCTATTTCTATGCTAGAATGTATGTATGCATTCATATGTCACACATCTATATTAACAATAAAATAAGATATAAACTATAATTACATGTTATGCCTGGAGTGTTTATATATTGCCAGCTTTCCAAGTGCTTGTGCCTTTAAGCAAGCCCATTTCAATGCATTTTAAAAAAGAATTAATGTCATTAACATTTTATAGGTGAGAAAACTTAGGCTAACAGATGTGTAGTCACATCTTTACTTTAATCTCAGTACACATCAGAATTTGTAAGGAAATCTAGAGGACAGGCTGAAAATGTCAATATTCAGTATTAGACAAATGTACAGTATCCTTGGGAAAAGGGTATGATTAGAAATAAGATGTTACTTACTTGAAAATGTTGGTATTTTCAGCATGGATATGATGATTGAATTATGCTTTTAAAAATATTTTAGATATTTATTTTGAATCTTGAAATTACTACACAATTAAAACTTATTCTCAAAACAAAAAACAGCAACAAAGCTTCTCAGTTCACCTACTTGCCTCCATACCTGACTGTGTTGTTCTTTCATTTATTGAGAACATAGGATTAGGAACAGAAGAAATATATTCAAATTCCAAGCCCATCTTTCAGCAGAATAATGAGCATAAGAAATCCATGAAACTATGAGGGCCTCAATTACATCACCTAGAAATAAAGAACTGCCCATAATACAAAATGTTATGAATTTTATATATTATATGATCTGTTTTATGATTATAATTCAAATATAATTATCTCAGTCATCTTGGTAAATTAAAAGAAAAATGAACAAAGCTGAAATCTAAAAAACATTATTCCTCAACTTTAAATTTCACTTTCAAATGCATAGAAGTGTTGTATATGCCAGTAAAGCAGCATTCATCATTCAAATACCTCTGTTTTATGTATCTTGAAAAAAATAATGCTTTTTTAATTGCTGAATAAAATAGAACACTTAAGTAATTTTCTTAGAAATTAAAATATTCTTCTATATATTTTGTTCTATCTAATTGTTACTGAATCACCAAAAATACTGATCTATTTTCAATACCTGATGTTGTTCATTGTTTCATCTTATTATAAAAAAATGGTAAGCTTCAACTGAAACAAATATACATCCAAAAATGATACCACAAGGACATTATCCTTTCTGTAATTAAAAACTCTGTAAAGTGGAGTTCAAAGCTCAAGCCTAAATCAAATTGTTTCTTTGCCAAGTTGACAGAAACGTATCATTACATAAACTATTTTTATTGTGAGAAACTGGGTTTATGGACATTGATGTCTCTGTGTAATCCTTAAATCATACTACTTGATAATTTGAATAAAAACTCTTATATTTTAATGAATGGCCATGTCAAAATTAAATATGATTCTGATTAAATGATTTTAAGGTATAATGTATAAAATTTGCTCATTATCAATTATCAGTTTTAATTTTAGAATCAGAGTGCTAACAGGGTAGGCACCTTCAAAAGCCTTTAGAAGATTTACCTGAAATTATTTTTTAAAAATTAGATGTTAAATTGATAATTTTTATAGATATATAAAACAAATGTGGTGGTTTGAATGGATCATGGCCACCATAGACTTATGTGTTTGAATACTTGACTCATAGAGAATAACATTATTAGGAGCTTTGGCCTTGTTGGAGTAGGTATTGCCTTGCTGAAAGAGGTATGCCACTGTGGAGGCATCTTGGAGGTCTTGTATTTGCTCCAGCCATGCCCAGTTTGGACACCTAATTTCTTCCATGGTGGACCTTCCTCTTCATCAGCTTCTGGGTTCCTGTTGTCTTGCTTCCCACCACAATAATAATAAACTAAGCCAGATTCCATTAAATATTTTATTTTATAAGAGTTTCTGGGGTCATACTGCCTCTTTGAAACAATAACTATGATAATAATGTTATAAATGTGAAACAATCCTCAGCTCTAGTACTAATATACTTAGCATAATATACATGTCTACCCCCATACATTTATATAAATTTGACATATGAACTAATACAGTTTTACCATGCTATTCAAAATGAGAAAGTCGAAAGCTAAAAAAATTTCTAAAGATATAAGTATTAAGAATGGTTTTCTAAAGATGAATTCAGATAACCCATAAAGTTTTGTCTGGGGTTAAAATTCTGTAGAATGTAATTATTTACATATCATTTTTTTCTGGCAAAGTGATAAAACTAAGCTCAGTTCAATTTTAGAATATATGCATCACAGCATAACTTTTAATGAGGACTGCAATTTCAGTATTTAATATGCTGTAAATCTGACCCAGAGTGAAACAATCAAGAAGTTGCTATAAAATTTAAAGACAAATCAACAACCCAAACTAAAATGATTTTCAAGATAATATCTATAAGTATTTACTACTATTTATACAGAAAGTAACAATTAACAGTGGAATTCTGTGTAATTGAAAAATAATCAACCACTTGCCATTTCCTATGTGTACATTTAAGGAAGTCAGTTCCAGGTGGATTTAACCACTAAGATAAGGAAGCTTTTACTTGACTGTTTAAGTCAAGGGAACTGTTACCTTTGCGTGAAATTTATGCATCAAAACTTTCTTACCTATCTTAGCTCTCTGCTGCAATGTCAAATACTAGAATAATGTAAAAGAAATTATAGAAATATTCTTCTTCATAAAAAAACCCTCAGTAGGGCAGGATTTTTGTACAGGACATGGCTCAACAGTAATGCAGCACCAATTTCCTTCATAAGAATGGTATGGGGCAGTATTGACTGATAAGATAGATTATGTATTCCCCACTGAACACTGAAATATTAAAACAGCAATGCCATTTTGAGAAAGTGGACATCTTCCCTCTCCATTTAGAAGCTTTGTCTAACATATTTTGAATTTTAAAAAAATAAAAAAATAAATGTGTAATAAAATATACTAATTTTACTTGAAGCAGGACATTGAGAAGTTGAAGGACTATGGTAAAGTCAAAATAATGGGATATTTGTGTAAGAATTTATAGGAGTAAGTGCATACACAGCTCCATGAAAAAAGTCCTAAGCTAAGCTTTCACCCAAAATGTCCTAAGCTAAGCTTTCACCCATTTAATTCACAAAGAGAAAAAGCAGAAGGGTTTTCTCTAGTGGTTAGGAAATATTCAAAGGTCAATTTCAAAATTATCTTTGCAGAGAAGCACAATTATAATTGGGTCAGATTGTAAAGTAAATTATATCCCTATGCATTGTGCTAAACTAAACAAATGGGTTGGCAGTTAATGGATTATATTATCTATAAGTGACATAAACTAATACTGTTTTATCAGAGAAATTAGAGAGAACCATGGTTAATGTGTATTGCATAAAATACATTAACTGATGGACAACTGAACACCATCAAGGCTAATCTCTGATGAGAACTAAGTGATTAAAAGTTCAGGGAACATTTTATTCTCTGAAGTACTCAAGCCCACTTACTGACTAAATAGTTAGACCAAGCTCCTAAATAAGTGTAATCAGTATGTGTCAGAAATGCCAAATATATACATATTCATAAAATACAGTAAATCCCATCAAGAAATGAAAGTACAGAATATAAAGGAAGGAAATTAGAAAGAGTATTCACCAACAAAAATGACAGAGATTACTTTGGAATTATCATGTGGCTGAATTCAGGACAAAGCAATATATCATTGTGGTACTATATACATGTTCAAAAAGAACAAATATATAGTAAATAATGTTTTAATAAGAAAATAAAGTAGCAATGACAGAATTTTTATCACAATAGAATGCTTTTGAAAGCTGACTATATTACTGAGAAAGCAAGAGAAAGGCTTGTGTAGTTCAGGGTTTCTGGCCCGGATTTTCGGGTCTAACCTCAAGGTCTAGGCCCACAGACCCGCAGACCCGCAGTCCCACAGAGACACACAGATGCTTCCAATAGTTTTAAGCTGATCAGCCTTAGGCCTAGGCATATAGCTTGCTAACTCTTTACCCTTAAGCTATCCCATGTCTCTTGTTCAGCCATGCGGCTCTTTACCTTTCTTTAGAGCTGCATAGTTGTCCTCTGCATCCTGCAGCTTCTCTGTGGTGCTCTGTCTGGCATTCAGTTCTCAGAGATTTTTCTTAGTCTGGTAGTCCCGCCCATACTTCTTGCCTGCCTTTGGCCAATCAGCGCTTTTTATTAAACCAGTGGGTGGGACAATTATTTACAATGAATCAACACAATACCCCTACAGGCTTGTATCAGAAACATCAGTATTAAGAGTATAAAAGAGTAAAAGCATACCTTTCTTTTTGGTAAAGTGTAAAGTACTTTCTTGTAACATAGAAGTTGGAATTTAGGAGTGAAGGATCTATATAGGTGTGGTGATCTGAAAGAAAATGACCCCCAAAGGGAGTGACACTATTTGTAGGTATAGGTGTGGCCTTATGGAGTAGGAGAGGTCTTAGTGGAGAAAATGTGTCACTATAGAGGCTGGATTTGAGGGTCTTATATATACTGAAGATTTTACCTAGTATCCAGTTCACTTCCTGTTGCCTTGTGATCAAGATGTAGCCAGCTCCACTTCTACCTGCATGCTGCCTTGCTTCCCACTATCATGATAATAGACTGAAACTTTGAACTGTAAGCAAGCCACTACTATTAAGTATTTCCCTTTATAAAAAGGAAAAAAAAAATCTCTTCACAGCAATAGAAACCATAAGTAAGACAGAGAACACTAGCTCAATTTCTCCATGTTTAAGCTGTGTGTCTAGAGTATGTGTCTCAAATGTCCAAGTTTTGTTGTGTGAGTGTTATCTTTAGCAATAGGACATTTCTGTCAGTTTGCGAAGAGCAGCCTATAGTCTTTGTAACAGCCTGCATTGTTTAGGGGTCCCTGTAAATCCCTCTTGGCCAAAATTAATTTCAGTGTTTCTCAATCCTGATACTCGAAACATCAGTTTTGGATGAGAGATGGCAATTTGGTACTTCGTTTTCAGCATTATTTGAAGATTTTATTTCGTTCACCTTCAAATATTGATATAAATTTAGGAGTTTGTTTTTCAATTGTAGTAAGTTTCCATATAACCCTGTTTCTTCCTCCTATACTCTTCATCCTCCCATTCCAGCTTTCTCAATCCATCTATATTACTCTATTTTATTTCCCTTTCCTAATGAGAACTATGAGAACTATCTGTTTCTTCTATTTGGAAATCATACCCACAATTGTTTGGGTGGTCAAAAGCCTGAGATTAGAAATCCCTGGAAAATAAGGCAAAACCGAATTATACTGAGCTAAAAAGCATAGTGATAAATCAACTCATGTTGTGGGAGTATTGTTTCACTGACATTCTATTGTGTTAATAAAGTTATACCTTGAATCAAAGGGAGGAGTGAGAAACTGACTGACCAGAATTAACTGTAGGTATGTTAGAGGTCTGAGGAAATTGGATAGAGAGAGACAGAAAAAGAGGAGGGGATTAGAGAGATTTTTTTTTCAGGTTTTTGGATCTGAAAACATAGAAAGTAGTGTCAGCCAATCATTCTTCCATTGTTCCTTAGATTTGTCAGAAGTTTAATCTCAATTTCTAATTCTGTAGTTTTAATAACACTAGGACATTTATACTTTTATACCCATGGACTCACACCTTATTTTGTAATAATCAGAGAAACTTTCTCCTGCAGGATGGGAACAAATATAGACACACAGCCCGACCTTATGACAAGACTGGGAGAGCTTGGTAAATTGGCCCTTAATGTGATGTCTCCATCAAATCCCTCCCCTTGGATATGAGTGATCTCAGATGATGATTAGGTGGAGTGTAAGAAGCAGAGGGAATGAAGGATACCAAGAAAAACATGCACTCTAAGTCAACATGATCAAATCTCATATAGACTCATAGAGATTAAAACAGCATGAATATATCTGCTCTGGGACCTCTTCATTTCTATTATGACTTTAACTTTAGTGTATTTGAAATCCCGAGTGTGGGAGGGACTCTGTCTATTGTGCCTTCTCCTGGTCTCCTGTGTATTCTATTTTGTGATATGCAAAATTAAAACAAATACATGAAAAACTAGCTACTAAGGTAAATGTCAACAACGCTCATTTACACCTGCTGGAAGACGGAAAATCAGTTTTCTCCAGTGAAGTATCACTGGGTATATTAATTCTAGGAATTGTCTTATATTCAGGAGTAGCTGATCAACAATAATGGACTCCACAAGGTTTTGGTATGTTTTATTTGTTACAGTTAGGTGGATTGATGTGGGATTTTTTTTTCTTGTTTGTTGTTTGTTTGTTTCTCTTTATTTTCTCTTCGTGTGTTGTCTTATTTTGTTTTCTAGGTTTTGAGTTGTTTATTGTTTTAGGTTCATGAGAAAGAATTAAGTTGCATGAGGAGGGAGGAGGAAAGGAGCTGGAAAAATAAAGTATGTGATCAAAATATATTTAATTTTAAATATTGATGTAAATTATATGGGTGTGATTATTAAATAAAAGAAACGGCATCAGAATAACTAATGTAAACAACTTCATTTTTGCTTTTCTTTTACTGTTATATAGTGCTCTGACCAAAAGCAACTTGAGGTAAGAATGGGTTTATTTTTATCTTCCAAATTATAGCCCAGCACCAATAGAAGTCAGAATTCAAACTCGGCTCAGGACATGGATATATGTATATATGTTTATACTGGTGATTGCTTTAACATTCTTTATACCTTTTAATATAACTAATAAAGTTATCGAATCTTTCTTTGTAGCTGTGAGGTGAACTTGTCAGAATATGCAAATCTATATAAGTACCTTGGGTATGAATATATGTGGGTTCTTGTGATAATCGGTTTTTCATATGTAATATGTAAAATGTTTAATCATGTAAAGAATATGTACTTGCATTTATTGTAAACATTCACTTCAAGAACAGAATGTAACCACGCTGTAATTTTTATATGGTCTAACATATTTTGCTGGAATATATAAGATGTATGGAAAAGAATAAAGTAGAGTAAAAATGAATTAGAAAAACATCGAGAATTCAATAGTTAGAAGGTAAACAGCAAGAAACAAAGATTTAGTAAGAGATATAAGAAAAATATGAGAGAATAAGGAAGAATAAAGATAGGAGAAGGAAAACAAGAAAGAAAGGACTTTTCTAGAAAGAGACAAGAGAAGAGAATATAAAATACAGAAATAGAGGAGATGTTGGAAGAAAACCAAGAGTGTGTGTGTGTGTGTCTTTTTTCTAACTACTTTCTATAAAAACATCAGAGTACATACCAATTCAATGTAGTACCTTTCATATCTGAGCTGCTGGAAGCTGGTCCTCCAAGCCCAATAGAGACCCCTGTGTCATGCTGATAGATATATCTATCTAGGACGTTCATTTTGGTTTAAATTTTCATTATTGTATCTAACACCCTATGTGATAATTTAACAAAATTAAAAGTAAAATTTGAAGGAAAACAATTTATAATTAAAACCTGGAGATTATGTAATTAAAATGACATAATAGCTATATTTAAAATTTTTGCTCTAGCTTAGAAGAGTTGGACCTGAGCCATACCTCTCTCTTACGAACTTTTAACAACTGATAGATTCTAAAGACAGAATATATATCTACCAAGTTTCAGGAGATACTTCAAAACTCAGGAGCATACTGATAGCTCAAGAAAACTGAATGAATCACAAAACAACAAACTAACCAACAGAAAAATAGACACAAAAATGAGAAAGGTAAATTAAGGAAGGAAAAAGGTTTATGTGGTAAAGCATGTAAGAAAGGGTGATAGGTGAGAATGACTACAGTGCATTATAAACAAGCATAAAATTGTCAAAGAGTAAATATAATGAAGTTATAATGAAGTTATAATGAAAGATAAAAGATTAAGCATACTAGTTATTTTTCCTGAGCTATCTAAGTCAGAAGAATTGAGTTAAGTTCCAGAAATCATGTCAGGTCATTCATATCCTCCTGTAACTTCAGCTCTAGGGCATCTGATATATTTTTCCAGCCTTTTTAGCACTGTACACACATGGCCATATACTATATGTCACAGACACATATAAATATAAAAATTAAAATTATACTAAAATTTATCCCTAGATACAATTATTAATGTGCTTTGGAAGAAATAAAAATTTTTTATTTGAAAAATAGATAAAAACCAGTATCTAATCTCAATAACAGTAAAAATAAAATTTAAAACAAATTCAGTGAGCAAAATGTGAAGGAAAGGAAAACATTGATGACACCACATATGACAAAGGGATAAACAAAATTGAGTTGGTACATTGTAACTGTAAAGCACAAATTCAAGCAAAAAGATGGAGGAAAAAAATAAAACAGATAAAAGTGATAGACAAGTTACCCTTTCAGTCAGTCTACTAGAATTCATATCATATGATTCATATTTGATCTATTAAAGAGAGTATTCCCTACACCAATTGGAACTTTGAATGTATAATGAGATGAAAATATTATGTTGTTTTTAGCTTATTCTTCAAGAATGTTAAAAATAACATTTGAACAAGATAATTTCCTATTGGAGTGTATATAGTCTTTGTAATGGAAATGTGATTGGGTGATCAGATTAGTTTTCTTCTAGTTCCATATTAGTATCAACAACTACACCCACCCTTTTTTTATTTAATTATTATTTTAACTTGAACTAAGTCTCAATCTTTGTCTTTCTTTGTCTGTCTGTGTGTGTGTGTGTGTGTGTGTGTGTGTGTGTGTGTGTGTGTGTGTGTGTGAGGGAGAGAGAGAGAGAGAGAGAGAAAGAGAGAGAGAGAGAGAGAGAGAGAGAGAGAGAGAGAGAGAGAGAGAGAGAGAGAGAGAGAGAGATTTTGTTTGTGTGTGATTCTTATGGGCTAGAGAATGAGTTGAAAATGTTTGTTCCCCCTTCAACTATTAGATAGACTGAGAGTTAATTCACTCTTCTTTCCTGTGTATTGCAGGAATCAAACTCACATCACCGTACTTTTTGACAAGAATTATAACTACTTAGATTCTATACCAATAATTTTAAAATATAAATATATATATTCTTGTCAAATACCCATTACTCAGAAACTTTATTCCTTATTACATATCTCCATACTAGGTAATCATCAAATGAAATACAAATCATTAAATATAGTGAAAATGAGTTTTCTTAATCAGATAGCATTTGCTAATCATAAGTTTGACCCTTTAACACTATAATCTTAATTGTTACAGTTTATTTTTCAGATTAATGTCCCTGAAGTCATCATTAGTTTTCTTTCTTGCTCCTTACAGTGTGAATTCAATCTGCTGTTGGTAGGTAGCAGAAAAAAATATGATGATTACACCAATAAGGACGATATTACCACAATTTCCTGCACTTTTAAAGAATTTCTTCTAATCACAGCCAAAATATTTATCACAGATAAATCATATGTCTTAGAGTTTGCAGTGTTATAAAGAGACACAATCACCATGACAACTCTTATAATCAAAAAATACATAGCTCCCTTATAGTTCAGAGGTTCAGCCAATTACATCATGTGGGGATTTGGTGGCATGTATGCAGATGCTGCTGGAAATTAGCTGAAAGACCAACATCTTGCAGGCAACACAAGTGTTCTAGGAAGGTGGATGATTCTTTGAGCATAATTCAGACCTAAAATCCCATGTCCACAGTGACACACCTCTTCCATAACTTGACACCTACTGTACATGGCCAAACCTCCTGAAAATGACACTCCGTATGGTGCCATTTTCTTTCAAACCACCACATATTACTCCCTGGTCCAAAAATTTCTGTAGCTACATTATAATGCGAAAATTTATTCAGTCCACTTTAAAAAATTCCTATAGTTTATAAGGTTACCAAACCTATTTAACATTCTAAAGTTCAAAGTCTCATGTGAGATTTATGCAATCTCTTAAATGTAATCACCTGCAAAATCAAAATCAAAATCAGAAAGTAGATCAAATACTTCAAAAACATAGGGAAGCTAGCATTTTGAGGAAACTCTGGATCAAGTACAAACCAATAACCAGCTTGTCAAACTCCAAACTGACATCACCATTTCTGTTATCAAAGACAAAGCACTCGAGATCTCCAACTCTTTTCAGCTTTGTTGACTGCGAAACATGTCTTTCTCTTGGCTTGTTCCATTTCCTCTTAGCAGTTTTCCTTAGCATGTATTCCATGTCTCTGGCATTTCCAACACCATAGAGTCTCCAAGGAAATCTGGATTTAAACTTTATAGCTTCATGCAATGACCTCTCTAGGCATCCATTCTGGGACACTGCTGAGACATGATTAATCATAGAGGATTTCCTTAGTGCTGGGGCAAGTTCCATAGCCCATTTCTTATATCCTTAACTCTAAAGCCAGGACCATTGTGGCAAAACAGCCAAGTCCTACTGTTTTCTGGGACTAGAACAAAGCCTGCTTGTCCAATTACATCTTTACCAGATTTCTGTTTTCAATGATTTCCTTCACTGCCCAATCTTGACTGTTCTGTAATTTTCTCTGTTCACGAGGGCTAGCCTCAAACTCAGAGATCTACCAACCTCTGTCTTCCTTGTACTTGTAATAAAGGCAGGTACCACACCCAGCTCTTAGCTTTCATTTAATTGCCATACAGTATTTAGAAATGTCCTGAAGTCACCTCTCATTCCCTTTATTCTGATCACTTAATATGTATATTCCCTTGAACACAGGACTTAGTTTCATCCATAAATTTTATCAATACATTTTATCAATAAATTTTACATTTTATAATTTTCCATATTCAACTTGTTCTTCTTTATTTTAAATCTTCATTAGTGTCATAACTAATAACCATACAAAACAGTCTACTAGGCTGTTTTGAGATTTCCTCTTTCAATGGATTAATCTAATACTCTTAACTTTAGCTTCAAGCAGATTCTTTGCTAAGATAAAAGTCATCAAATTTCTGACCAAAATTTCAAAAGAATAATCTCTAGGCCACAAATTAATATTCTTCTCCATTGAAAGCTCTTGAGCCAATTCCACTCTCTTCAATGTACCTATTAGTATAGCCCATTAAGCAGAACTTATAGCCTTATAGAGTTCAACTGCTTTTCTAACCCATAGTCTCAAGGCCCATATTCCTTCAAATAATATCATGGTCTGCAATACCCCACTCTTGTTTAGTTAGGATGTCTATTGCTGTGAAGAATTACCATGACCATGATAACTCTCATTAAAGAAATCATTTAATTGTGGTGGTTTGCTTACAGTTCAGAAGTTCAGACCATTATCATCATTATGGGATATTTTGGCACATAGGCATGCATGATATTAGAGAAGTTGCTGAGAGATTTACATCTTTCAGACAACAGACAATGATTGTGGTACTTTAAGCACATATAAGTCCTCAAAAACTCACCTACACAGTGATTTAATTTTTTCAACAAGAACACACTTACTCCAAAATGCCACGCCTCCAAATGGTGCCTGTCACTTTAGTGACTGTTTTTTTTTTTCCAAACTACCACATCATCGAGATTATTATAAGCAACACAATAAAGAAAGTTTATATATTTTTCTAGTAATGAATATTATTACATACATTGAATATTATTACATACATTGTAGAAAAAAATACTGACGTTCCCTAAAAAAACATGCACAGAGTAAAACAGGGCAAAATTCAAGTACTGAGAAGGTGAAGTTTGTAGCAAGTCCTACCCCTTACGAATAACCTAACTGTATTTGATATAATACTTACTGGGAAAGGGAAAATATCAATGTTCTCTGATCAAGTAGCACTAAACAGACAAACTACATTCCATATTACACCCACTGCCCAGCTATAGTTGGCTAGGACAAAAGGACTCAATTTTTGTTTGTGTGTGTGTGTGTGTTTTTTGTTTGTTTGTTTGTTTGTTTTTGTGGGATTTGTATAATTAGATTTCTTTTTTGTTTGATTTGATTTTATGGTTTTGTTTTCTGTTTATTTTGAGAGAGAGCAAGAATATGAAGCTGGATGTGCAAAAAGTAGGAAGTATCTGGGAGAATTTGAATTAGGGCAAGAAAAATGGTCAAAATAAATTACATATAAAGAATTCTAAACAGTAAGTAAAAGAAAATTAACAGAAAATAAATTGTAACTATCATCTGATTCAATGATTCTACAGGTAACAAAATCTAGAAAAGAAATGATATTATTATATCAAAGCATTGGCATATCTACGTTTATTTTACAGTTATAAATAACATTAATAAAATGGAATCAAGCTAGATATTAACCACTGGGTAAATAAATGTTTATGTTATGACTTATGTATGATAGGATAACCAGTCATTAAACAATAGTTTCTTATTATATGCAGTAAAAGTTACTGAACTGGACAACATAAAGCTGACATCAAATACACAAAAATACAGCAATTCCTTAACATTTTTGGAAATTACTTCTCCCAAAGAAGAAAAGACAAAAAAAAAAAAAAAAACCAGCAACAGAAAATGACAAACAAAAACATTATCCAATAGTCAGAATGCATGATTGTTGACGGTGTAATCTGAGATGTCCTCCAGAAGTTCAGATTAGGCACATGGCTCTGAGCGTTTGAAGTGGTTAGTACTTGAAGACATGTGGCTTCACCACTGGTCGTCTACCATTGAGGGTGGGACTTTGGAGGATATGGTAGCTTTCAGATCCCATTTAGCTGTCTGCTTCCTAGACAGATATGAACATATCATGGCAGTGTTCTTTCTAAATCATAGTCTGACCTCTTCCTACAGCTATTTCTCCCCTAATAAGATATATTGAACTTTCCCTCATTATGTGAAAGAAAATATTGTTTTCATCCCCTAAATTGAGTTTATAGGTACTTTTCACATGAGTTTATAGGTATTTTTCACAGCAATAAGAAATGTTCATAATCATTAAAAGACAGGAAGAATGTGGAAAAAGGTAAAAGTGAGAAGATACATAGCATAATTAGATTGAAATAATATCTTCACTTTCTAGAGTCTTAATTGGGCTAATAATTTTCCACATTCCAAATATTTTATAAATAACTAGAAAGTAGTAACAGCTTTCAGATTTTAAACAAAAACAATTGACAGATTCAGCATATATTTTACATATTTATTAAAGTGTTCTACTCGGTTTTATAATATGTGAAAAAATATTTGAATCAAAATTTTGAAGACTTTTTAGTGAAAATGTTAGCTACGCTGATTTAATTATTTCATACCTCCCAATAGTACTAAATTATCACAAGGTACCAATGAACTTTTAGTTATAAATATGAACATTTCAAAAGAGAAATTAAGAATTATATAAAATCCATTTTAATGTAGGTAAGTCATATTTTATTCATTATGGAGGATTAAAAATCTTCAACTAATGATACTTAAAATATTTAAAGTTTATTTAAATATTAATATTTAATATTTAAAAAATAATTTTACCATTGATGTATTATTAAAAAGACTACTTTGTAGAATAAGTAAAAATATTACACAGAATATAACTTTTAATTATTAAATTACAAAATTATAATTTCTATTGAATAATATATTTTGTTTTTATTAGTTGTTTGATAATGACATATACATTAATGTTTCATTAAAATATTAATATGATCTGAGCAGTTGGCGAGATATGCTTTTAATTCCAGCACTTGGGAAACAGAAGCAGGTAGATCTCTGAGTTCAAGGCCAGCCTGAACTATGCAGAGATTTTTCAGGAAATCTATGGCTACTCCCTGTCTCAAAATACCACCTAATAAAAAAAAAAGAAAATGTCAATAGATATAATCTTGTAACAGGAGGCTTTTATTTATAAAGAAAATGTAAAAATCATAGCTACATGAATGTTCAATATTGAAAGGCAACAAAGTCATTTCTGAGGCTGATTTATAGATATAAGGTAAGAGGTGTTAAAATGCAAAAGCACTTGGAGGCATATGGTGCCATGGCAACTACTGTTTTTAAAGTCACAATAGACCTAAGAAAATGCTAACTCCACAAGGAATTAAGAAATAAAAAATTGCAAACATTTAATTTTAATGCTTATGTAATTTTCTATAGGACCCTGCTAACTTTTTTTTAATTCTCTAAGAATAAATTTTTAAACACACACAAAAGAAATCGTAGCAATTAGAAAAACATATTATAGATATTTTCACAAAAATGTAATTTTATGTTATTAACAGCATGAGCCTTTATACCAAATATATTTTGGTTTTACATAGCACTGAGTAGAGACTATAATATTTTTAAATGAAAAGTATGTACATTAATGAGTATGTTTTATGAACTGAGTATCTATTCAGTGTTGTGCTTCATTGATAATATCTAACATTGTTGAATAATGTTATATAGCACCTGTTGAGTACTTTATACTCATTGTACTTCATTGATAATATCTAACATTGTTGAATAATGTTATATAGCACCTGTTGAGTACTTTATACAATTATTATACCCTGCAGAATAACACATGGAGTGCATTTAATTGACTTCATTCTTGTCTGGTTAAGAAGAAACTTCTTAACCAACCCACCCCTGCTATTAGATATATTTTTAGAAAGTAAATGTGAACTTCCTGTTTTTTTCTATATGCCTACTATACCCCAGAACTTTTCTAATAAAGTGCACCTTTCTGGATCATAAATAAAACTTAGCAGAGTATTAAATATCAGCCTTGTCAAGCTATAAATTTCTAAGTACCTTTTTGTTGAAGTAATTAAATTTTGCATCATATTTTGGTTGGTATGGTATGGTAAGAAATATTCAATGCCTTTCTTCATCTAATTGTCTCTATTTAAATGCTCACAATCTGAGACAATTTCTCAGTTGGCCCTTCAGAAAACTTGCCTTTAGTGTAAACCAATGCTCGATTTTTGGCTGCTGTTATTGTTAAAGAAGCCCTTCTGACAAATTCTTTTTGGCTACATAAACCATTAAACTGACTTTTCACAACATCTTAACAGTAAGGCAAAGGGATATTAACAACCTTTTATTTAATATTTGATCATTTGCTATTTCATAAACATATAATAAGTATGTTTGTTTTCTCTGCATTTCCTTTTCTCATCTACCATTCTTTTTGAAACCTGTCTTCTTTCCAACATGCCTCCTTCCATCTTTGGTTTGTATGCGTGTGTGTGTGTGTGTGTGTGTGTGTGTGTGTGTGTAACATTAAGCTTTATTGTGAATGATCATATGCACATAGGTGAATAGTGACTGACAGGCTTATTGAACCAGCCTCAAGACACTTTCTTCATCTAACTGTGGCATAGTATCTTTAAGACCTATATGTGTATTTTTTGCTCACTTGTAATTTGTTCCTTTGATATGTTGCCCACCTTATATATTTGTGAATCATTAATCCACATCTAATTATGATAGGTATGCTCACAAAATTTTACAGTAGTGATTGTTTTTGAGTGCACATACTATAATTCAAAATCAAACATGTTATAGATACTAGTTATTTTAACAGTGCTCATCATGTTGCACTATGTAACTTAACTACACTTTTGGTTCCAGACACTTTATGATCTATATGTGACCACACATGTAAGGCTAATGAATGCAGCCTGAAATATCTTGGTTCCGATTCTAGTGTACTATAACTTAAAAACTGTTGATGTTTAAGTGTTTTATTCCTCTATGGAAAATTCTAATTTAGTAAACATTTTAGAAGTTTCAAATTACCAATCATCAGTATATAAATACTCATTTTTTATATTAACACAACAAACTAATATATTTTGGCAATTTATTGTTTTTACATATATGACTTTTAAAAATAAGGTTTGAGTTTTCTAAAATTATTAATAAATAATAAGAGATAAAGTAGGTTGTTTCTCAGTTTCAAAAACACTTTTATCACTTGCAAAATGACATTCTTATGACATTTTCTTATGAGCTTATAAGTTAATGTTTGATTTGTATGCTGATTTTATACAGTTATAGCACTAATTTTTGTTAAAATTTTTGGTGTGAAAGGAGGTCACAGTGAAGAAATTTTAAATTACCTTGTTCAGTAGGTATGCTGTTACTAAAACATGCACACTGGAAGACACAGCAGACTGAGAATCAAATAAGACATGGCCACAGGTTAGGAGACAAAAACAAGGGATGGTAATTATTTGAAAGTCCCAAAGAATCAAGGTGGTGGTGGTGTACACCTTTAATTACAGCACCAGGGAGGCAGAGTCAAGCAGATCTTTGTGAGTTCAAAGCCAGTCTGGTTTACATAGTAAGTTCCAGGACCACCAGAACTAGACAGAAAGATCCTTTGAAAAACAGTCAAACAAGCAAGCAAGGAAGCAAACAAATAAATAAATAAAACAAATGAGTGCCAGAGAGTCAACAGACACTAATGACAACGTGGGATGTCAGAAGCCTAGAAAGGTGACATTGATGTGAAGAAGAGGTTTTGAAGAGTTTATCACAGGGACTCAATCATAGAACACAATGTAATGGGTTCCTGAAGGGCATAAGGTCTAAGTCACAGTGGGCTCAAGAGTTGTAAAGCTCATTGCGGAAAGCCTTGCTTCAGACAATTCTATTACCAGGAATGATGTGTGGAGTAGAAGCCAAGAAAAGACTGTGACCACCTATTATTGTTCAAACAAGTGCCCCCAAATAGTGTGAGCCTTCTTTTATCCAATTTTAGTGATTTGTATGAGCAGTTTTACAACCAACCTTTTCTTCCCAAGTTTCTAAAGAAATAGCTACAATATTTTCTAGCTTGTTCCCTTGCTCATTTCTCTTCTGTTTCCCAATTCTCCCAACAGTAACCATTACCTTTTTGATCTATATCTCTAACATCAGAAACGTAAGCAATTTTGTAACCTACAAAGGAACTTTTTTAAGTAGGCATACCTACAGGTAGAACAGTTGGCAAAATGTGCAACAACAATGTCAAGATAGGTGAGAGACAAGTTTGTTTCTTCTGGTTAATATTTACATTTGGTAGAGTCTAAGTTCTCATCCTCAACTCAATAGTCAAAGCTCTATCAATCCATTCTCTGTTGTGTATTGTCTCACCCCTTCTGGTGGCATATTAAGGTTTTACATTTATCCTATATGCAATATAACCTGGCAACTGACTGTTAATATTTTGCTCTGTCTTTCCCTTGACAGCCTGTATCCCTTAAATTCTTGCGGTATTGCCACAGTTATTAGAAATAAGGGAACAATTGGTTTCTATGATTTTGCTACTTTCAGGGTTCCTTCTCTGCTTAAAATTCATTCTTTTCAGGGCAGTTCTGTAAATATGTATCATTAAAGTTCATGATGTAGGGTGACTAGTTCAGGCCAGCAGTGTGGCTGCCCTAGTGAAAGCAAAGAGAGCACATAGCACTCAGCTATCCTGGTCATGCACAGAACTGTTAGAAATTGTGCAGATTCTTGCCAAGTGAGTGAGGTTCTCCAGGCGCTTTTCCCTAAGGACAACACCTTCTGTTGCTCTCAGGCATTGTTCCCTGAAGAAGTTGAATGGCTCCTGCAAGCTGACCATTGTATGCTCCAGCCATGGATACCTGACTGAGGACTATGGTCCAAGAGCTGCTGCCCATTGATGCTTATAGCTACCTTCCTAACAGCACTTTCCTGAGTTAAAACTAGACAGAAACATATTTTATTTATTTATTCATTTATTTCAAAAATAATCTCAACCTCTGAGGACCATCAACCACTTTTAGAGTCTACTCAAGACATCGAAATGTCCATATTTCTGTGAAGTGATCTAGCATCAGTCACCATAGATAAAACCCTTTATAATGTATCATAAATTTATAAAGGCTGATATTACCTCTGTTCTTTTGCTTCCCACCATTTTTCTACTGCCTTCCCTACCTCTACTTCCTGTCTAGCTACTTTACCAATCAGCATTTTATTAAATCAATAGGGGTGACAAATATTTACACTGTAAAAAGTTTAGGCCTGCGGCACTTTCTATATCAGCTTGGCTTCTTCATATTCTATGATTCAAGTATGTATTTTCTGTAGCAACAGTGTCTTGTCTAGTTCTGCAAGAAAAAAATCAAGGTATTGTCAATAGTCTATTATGCCTGAGAGTCTGTGACTAACTTAGCTCCAATTAAATGCTTTCCTTTATAAAAGCTGCCACAGTCATGGCCTCTATTCTCAGTAATAAAAATCTAAGTAATACATTGTGCCTCTAGTCAATTTGAAACATAAGAAAGACATCAGTAATCACAACTTACCTAATGAAACATAGGTAAGGCCATACTTAAGTAGATGTAATCAATGCACTTATGTCAGACACTGTTCATTTCATTAACAAATATGCATTATATCAATTCTTGAAAACACATCATATTGGTGATAAATGACACTATGCTGAAAAATGGCTACTTGAGACACTTTCAAATTCTATCTCTTTTTTTCTTTTATAAAATGGATTTCTGAAAAGGACACTGTCTTAATTACAATTTATATTGCTATGAAGAGACACTATGACCATGGCAACACTTATAAGAAAAACATTTAATTAAGTGGTGGCTTGCAATTTCAGAGGTTCAGTCTACTTTTATCAAGTCAGGAAACATGGTTAACTGCAGTAGACAGGGTGCTGGAGAAGGAACTGAAAGTCTTACATCTTGCTGGCAGCAGGAAATAGTCTGTGACAGAAATACACAGATGCTTTTATTAATTTTATACTAATCAGACTATGGCTCTGGCATATGGCTGGCTAGCTCTTGCTCTTAAACTAACCCATGATTATGTCTCACTACATTTTCTCAGAGCAAGATAGTTGTCTCCTACATCTTCTGGCTTCTCTGGCATTTCTGTGGTTTCTCTGCTCTGTTCTTCCTGTTCCCAAAGTTTTCCCAGTCTTGTAGCTCAGGCCAAATGTCCTGTCTGCCTTCAGCCAATCAGTGTTTTTTTTTTTTTTTTAAACTAGTAGGTGGGACAATTATATACAATTTAACACAATCCCACTACACCCTTATTCAAACTAACATGTAGTGAGCAATGGGGAGGGATACATATTATATTTAAAATATAATTTCAAAAATTAACAAAAGTAAATTTAAAACTATACATATAAAACAAAAGTAAAGAAAACAGAGTAAGTAAGCCATGTGGAGCAGATTGCGGGCAGTGTTCCACCTAGCCTCCTAATTAATCCCACACCTTAGGTTTCTACCTGGAGTTCTGTCTCTGGCTTCTCTTCACGAGGGATTACAGCTTTAAGCTAATATAAACCTTTCTTTCCTATGTTAGTTTTTATTCAGATATTTATCAGTAAAATAACAACACTTTAAGATATATATCTTATATATATTAAATATATGTCAATATAATATATATATATATATGTAGTGAGCAATGGGAGGGGATGCATATAAATACATATAATATAAATATATAAAATGATATATATATATTATTGTAATTTCTTTCATGCCATTGTCTTGTGGAAAACAAACATCAAACGCTGCGGTCTTCTTAAATTCTTTCAGTTACATCTAACTGATCATGCTGGTGTTTTCTCTTCTTTTCTTCATTTTTTGTCCCATGGAGCACAGTCAAATTTGAAACATTGACTTGAAGAGGAATAAAATTGGCTTAGAAAATTTGGGAGGTTTTGCTGTTTAATGATTGTTTTTCACAAGGCATGTCCAATTTGTTTTAAATTACAGTTGGATTCATGGGCTCCACGGAATCTATTAACTGTGTTAGTGAACTCTTTAGAGCAATTTTGTCTTTTACACTTTGCTCAGTAAGTTTCTGCACTGTTCCTACCTCAATCTTGATGTCTCTCAAAGTCTTTTTAACAGTCACAAGGATATAAAATTATTTTTTAAAAAAACCCTGTCATTGCCTCTTCCTTTCCCCTGTGAATTATTTACTGGCATTTTTCATGTTATTAGAGTTGAATATAATTTTTCAATGTATAGTACCTCTAAATAAATCACACTCAGTATAGTTTTAACTTTGTGTTTCTATAGTGATAAATAGTTTTTCTCCTAAATATTTTTGTTGAAACTCTTGACTTGAGGTTTATGATAGAGGTGACTATTATAGTGTTGGGAAAATTATTCTAAACGAATCAAAAGGCAAGAGTTGAGACTGCGTGTTCTGACAGGACAGTTTGAAATTATTGTCTTTTATAACTCTGTAGTGACAGAGGTGAACCTGTAATTACCAGTCATTGGAGATGGAAGTATTTTTCATATTGAGACTAATAACAGCAAGGACTGTGGTTCATGTCCTTGTTAGACATTGAGGAGTTTCCGTGGGATTCAAGTTTTAGACCTTAACTATATTTCTTTGTCAAATTACTTAATTTGTAAAAATGTTCTTTGTATCATTGTTAACTTTCCTTGGTTCTCTTAACAATTTAAATAATGTCACTGACATAATGCTTTTTATTTTTTCAAAAACATGCATAAATGTCACAAAATTTTTTGAGAACTATTTTGAAACTACACTTGATATTGGTGCTTTATTAAAGTTTATACTCAATTTAAAAGCAAGATTTTCTTTTTTTCTAGTAAAAATTAAAGACTGTCCCATATCCAACAACTGTACCAAACTGATATTATCTTCATACAAATTATAGTATTTATTGATTTTATATAAACTTTAATATGATCAGTTGTGGTGGGAATGCCTTTCTGTATGATGTGAATCTCACTCTTTAAATAAAGGAGCTATTTGGGCCATGACAGGCACCATAGAAGAAGTAGGAGTAGAAATCAGAGCATAGGTAGGAGAAGCAGGGTAGAGTCAGGCAGATCAAGCAAGCCGCCCAAGGAAAAACATGTAAGGAGCACGGGTGAGCCATGGGCCACTTGACAGACAGATTAATAGAAATGGGTTAATTTAAGATGTAAGAGCAAACTAGCAATGTGCCTGAGCCATAGGCCAAACAGCATGAAGTTAATATAAGCATTTGAGTCATTTCTGGGGGCCTGAGCTGCGGCGGCTGGTGGCTAAGGAGTCTGGTACGCAGGTCTGTGGGTCTGGGCCTCTGGCTGACTGGGACCAAGAAACCCCATTGCTACAATCAGTCAAGTCAGTAGTTCGTGTATGTTCATTTTATTATTTTTCATTAAAAATGTCTTTTTATCCATGTATTCCTTGCTACCATTCCCTTCTCTTCCAAATCCCTTCCAATTAGTCTTCAGCCTCCTTCCTCGCCATTCTTCCATCCCCTCCTCCCAAAGGGCAAAAAGTCTCAAGGTGGGTCAGCTCAGCATGGCACATCCATTCCAGGCAAGTCTGAATATCTCATCTCCAAATCAAGACTGGATTAGATGCTCCTCTGCAGGGAATGAACTCTAAGGTGCTAGCCCATGCATAGGATCACAAATGATCCCACCCCTCGAGGCTCCACAAACTGCCCATGCCAGTTGACAGTTGCTTACCTACCCTTCGAGGGCCAAGCTCCTTTTCTCAATGGTTTCCTAGTGACTGTTCTTGATTCAGTGAGCTCCTAAGAGCTCTCCAGGGGAAATTAATCTCTGTTATTCAAAGAACTGCCAAAAGCACTAGAACAGTGTTCTAACAAGTGCAATTCTTTCAGTGGAAGAATTTCAGTGAGCTCACTGGGTTCACATGCCCTTTCATTTGGCTTCATGTTCTTCAGCTTTTTTATGTTTCTTGTATTTGTATATAATCAATTCATGTTAAGGTGATTATGTTGGTGAGAGTTCCAGAGAGTATCTCTGTCATTACTAGAAGACACAATCTCACATAAATTTCCCTATTCTCTTACTCTTATACTCATTTTGCCCCTGTTCTGCAATGATCTCTGACCCTTTGTTGTAGGAAAGGGTTTATAGCTGTAACCTTGAGATTAGGCTTTTCTAAAAAGATATGTAAACTTGACCTATTTAAATATGGGCTATTAGACAAAGATATATAAATATGCAAGGGATCATTCAAATTTTCATTGTTTAAAATCGCCTAAATTCACCTTGGTATTGATTGTAAAATACAGACTTGAAGAAAAATTATTGACTTGATCAAAGTAAATTTGAGTCAGCTTTGAAAACAGTACCTATGTGATGGTTATTTTTATTTCTATACTAACACCTACATTTTTTCTTCTCTTTGATTTGAGGCTGGAGAGATTGTGTACAACATAGGATGTGTACCTATATACACTACAATTAGAGTAATTCTGTGTTCATCCCTTTTGCATTCTCATTGGTTCCAATAAACAGTAGACTAGAAGGAACATCTGTAAAGAAAAAGAATGTGCTCTGATTCCACAGACATCCTCTTCTCACATATCTGTGAAAGAATGCTACTTGGATTAGATATAATCAAATTATGATGTGTGCTGTGGAAGGTGGTTTCCATTTCTCTTTAGACCCAAGGAAATTAAAATCATACATAATAATTCATTCTCAATTAATTCCAGTAAAGATTCTTAAATATTGTGGATCAATTCCTGACATTCTTAGGAAATCAAGAGAAGCTGAGGAAGTAGTCCTGCAAGTTAGGGTTCAGTCTGAGACACAGAATGCAATGAAAAGTGTCTATAGGCACAGCACAATGATGGAATGCTTGTGTAGTTTATGTGAGGACCTAGACATAATCAGAAGGACTTATATATACATATATATATATTTAAATTATATATACAAAAATGATGAGACAACATGAGTTCAGGTGATCTCAACTCAGTTTCTCATGTACAAATTAACATATCAAAAATTGTCATGGACTGATCGTAATTTATATACATACATATATATATATATATATATAAATGCACAAACATAAACTCTCTCTCTCTCTCATACACACACACACACACACACACACACACACACACACACACACACACACAAATAAACTAAAACAATGTGATTTTTGAATTGCCCTTGAATGTACCTATGTATTCTTTGGTCATTTGGAAATACTTTAACATTTCATTTAGCCTGATTAGCTGAGTAATTTCAATTATGACAACTCTAGACAAACATTTGTTTAGAGATCAGAGTTCCTGGGTTTTTCTAGACTGATTATTTTCTATATGAAAATCATAATCATAATTTTACACTATGTGTACATGCACATGCACAAACGTAAGGCACATCATCTAGTTTTGCACAAAATATTAAAATAGTTATTCCCATTATATATAATATTTGCTGAGCAAATAAACATCCAATTGGGGGAAGAAATTCTACTATAATAATGTGCTTTAGACCTGTATGTGTGAATTTAATCATATCATATTTATGTCTTATCTAAAGGTATAAAAATAAGGGGGAAATATGTTTGCTTCTTTACTGAACAAAATTAACATACAGTAAAACTTTAAGTGCTTTATAGCAGAAAATAATGAAAATGATATTCATTCTTGTTCAAGTCTATGCTTCTGCCCTCCTGAACACATCCATTAGTATATTATTTGACCCTCATCTTACTGTGCCCACTATTTCAATCCTCTATCATTTTACACACACAAATATTGATAATTAAAATAAAAATGTTTCAGTGTTAAAAACTGAACATAAATACGTGTTCACCACTTGGACAGTATTAGTGAAATATGCAGTGAGACTGATAATACCTTGCCTATTGAGAACACCTTCAAAAATGTAAAGATGAGATTGCGAATCTAGGTAGAAAATTAGATTGATGTGTTGTCCTTGACATAATGGCATTTTCATTTCTGAGCCCTATGAAATACAAAACAAAACCATTTTTTATAGTTGTTCAAAATCCCAAGAGAAATGAGTTCAGGTGTTCTCAACTCAGTTTCTCATGTACAAAGGGACATATCAAAAAACTGTCATGGATTGAGAGTAATTTATCACTTTCACTTTTAAAAGCCACAGGATTATAAGCATGAAGCAAACAATGGAAAAATGAAGCATTTCTTACAAAATTTCTGCCTTCTCACATCAGCTAGTATGTTCTAAATCATTTTACAGGAAGAGTTTTGTGAACCAGTAATGAGAGTGTGTGGTTATGACATATCAATTTAAATTTTATTTAAATATTCAGTTATTAAATCTTAAAAATAAAATTTATGCTATTTGAAGTCATTGTTTATAATTGTATGAACAAAATTCTATTATACATCTTTAAAATCACAATTCATCCAACAAGCAAATTTAACTTAAGCCTAGGTTTCTTTATACGTTTTTATCATCTATAAATTTATATTCATTTACAGAATATACATTTATCCATTTATATTACTAAAATCTGTAATTGTTCTTAAATTTGGCTTTCATAAAAACAGATACTGTTTGAAAATAATTTCATAAGTAGACATAATTATTTAATAGTCTATAGCAGATAATGTTTTCAAAAGAATAATAATATGGCATTATATAGTTGAAATTTTGTTTTAAGGTGCTTGCTGTAGATAGTCACTTTTCATTCACCATCGAATCTCTTGTGATGCATTGATCTCTTGGAAATCAGAAATGTCATCTGTGTAGCAGTGAAGAGAATATATCTGTACACGAGACATTGCAGAGATTTAGGTCAAAGGAAAAGGACAAAGAGTAATTTATTCAAGTACTCTTTGGAGTTGATTCATATCTTAGCTAACTAAAAATTATTAAGTCAAATAAGAAGCCAGAAGTATTTTGATAATATAAAAATCAGAAAGTAGGTATATAACCATGCATTTTCATATTGAAAACAAGAAATATAGGAATGTATGTCAGTGTCCTTTAAAAGAAATTAGAGGCTAGACAGAGAATGCCAGGGCTTATTACGAAGAAATATTCACTAGATTGCCTTGAAAATGTCAATAAATATGTGATACAGAATTAATGCTATGTGGGCTGATATTGAAATTTAGGGTGATGTGGGATGTTTTTCTGTATGCTGTGAATATCATTCATCAATAAAAAGACTGTATGACTTATGGCAGGCATCTTAGAAATAGGTGGGAAATCTGAGCATATATAAAGGGCAAGGAAGCTGGAGTCAAAGGAGATAACATCCAGTCACCCAAGAATCAGCATGTAACAAAATAAGTAAGCCACAGGCCTTGTGGCAGGGCAAATAATAGTAATGGGTTCAATTAAAATTTGGAAGCTAGCTAGCAATATGCCTGAGCCACAGGCCAAACAGTATGAAATTAATATAAGCATCTGAGTCATTTTGGGGGGCCTAAGTGGCAACAGGCAGGTCCAGACATTGGGATTAGGCTGGATCAAAAACTTCATATTACGTTAGCAGTAAAACTGATTTTATCAGTCAGGCAATAGAAAAAAATTGTGGGTCATTTTATAGATACTTATTCATTATAAAGGTTTTACTCATTAGTCAAAATAAACAAATTGATAACTTGTGATGTATAGAGCATCAAATAAAGTGATTTATCACTAGTTACAGAGGAAATAAAATTTATTACTAACAATTTAATAAATACACATGAAAAATAACATATTATTGCTGTATCTATTAGACTTTTTTTAAATGAATATTAAATAGTTATTTTATATTTTTATTTGCACATAAAGAAATTAAGCTTTTACAATTTCTACCATAGAAAAGAACAACACTGTTGCTTTCATTAAGGAAAGTATCTTAGGAAAAGAATGAATAAATGATAAATATAATCTTCTTTAAAAGTTTATACACACATACACATATAGTTTTAACATTTCACTTCTAATGACACATAAAATTTAGAGGAAAAGGAATCAAATAAGAAAAAGAGGAAACAAATATTTGTCTTTTTGTGTCTGGGTTACTTTAGTGAGAATGACTGTTTCCAGCTCTACTGTTTTACTTCCAATATTCACTAACAGACATTTAGGTTGTTTCAGTTTCCTAGATGCTGTGAGTTGATCAGCAGTGAACGTCAGTGAGAAGGTATCTATAGGGGAGAATGTGTAGTTTTTAGATATATCTCTGATTAGTGTGGATTCATCATAAGGTAGCTCTATTTTTAGCTTATGGAGTGAGGGATACTAGGGTGAGTGGGCAAAGGGAATTAGGTTAGAGAACAGATTCCTAGACATTTAACAAATATCTCCTAATGCAATGTAATAATTAAATGTACATATCCCAATTTTATGTTTACAAAATGTATATTTTCAAATACTAGATATGACCATTTAAGGTAGTAGTCCTAATTTAAAAAACAAAACAAAACTTTAATTACTACAATTGTTTCTGCTCAAAAAATGATGTTTTACTTGAAATACTCTATTTTGGCTCATTAAATAATAAAGGTTATTGTAAATATTTAAACTAACATTCAAAGTTCATTATACTTTGAAACAAGAAATATCACTTGTTTACTTTCTATTCAGATTCATTTTTTAAATCCTCACTTAGCTACTTCTGCAGCAAGGTTCTAGGCATTTGTCTTTTATTCATGAGTCTAATGTAAACAAACAGTTCATCAGTCACCTTATCCAATTGTACAATACATTTAATTCATGTTAAGCTTGATGTAAATAATTTTGTCGTCTAACTGTCTTTTAATGATTCTCCCACAAAATTTTTCAGCTATTATCTCTTGGCTTATATTCTGGTTCTTTTCCAACGATTAAGTTTTATCGTCATTGTTGGGATGAAACCTCTTGTGAGATATTTTAACTGCCTCCACCCAATACCATCATCTGTCAGCATGGAGCCTTCATAGAGATTGTCTCCTTCAAATCCCTAAAAGCAATTTAGGTAACCTCTAATAGGGGATTAATAGACCATGGCCTTTCCAAATTATCCTTCTTCTTACATGTTAGATATTGCTATTGGTATTCAGAGCTACAAAGGTTGGATTGAAGCCTTCTTTCCATTAATTAATATTTCTCCTTCATCACCTCAGATCACCTTACCATCCTTCAGAATCAGCTTTACTCCTTGACTACTGCATTATTCCTAAGCTCCAAAGATAAAAATGACTTGCTTTGATTACGACTAATAATGAGAGTCATGCTCAACTTGAGCAATGCTGCTTCTATGATGACAAATTGTAACTGATTTGAAATGGGCTTAAAGACATAGTGACCACGCCAACATTTCCTTTAGATCTTTTCCACTCTGGCTCCTCCCCTTGATCATCCATGTCTCTTTATTCTCCTCCTACCCATGAAAGGGGGAAGTGATGTGGAAATGCCTTTCTGTATGCTGTGAATCTCAATCTTTAAATAAAGGAGCTGTTTTGGCCCTTGACAGGCACTGTAGAACAGGTAGGCAGAAGAATCAGAATAGGTAGAAAAGGAAGGGCAGGGTCAAGGGTAGATCGAGCAAGCCACCCAAAGAGCAACATGTAAGGAACACAGGTGAACCACAGGCCACGTGGCAGACAGATTAATAGAAATGGGTTGATTTAAGATGTAAGAGCTAGCTAGAAATGTGCCTGAGCCATAGGCCAAACAACATAAAGTTAATATAAGCGTCTGAGTCATTTCTGGGTTCCTGAGTGGCTGGTCACTAAGGAGTCTGGCACGCAGGTCTGTGGGTCTGGGCCTCTGGCCGCCCAGGACCAAGAAACCCCCACTGCTATACTCATGTTTTTACCCCATCTTTCAAAGTTTTAATTACGAAAATTACCCCGAAACCCAAATACAATGCTCCAAGCAGGCTTTCCCAATAGCTTTGACCCTTCAACAGCTACATATGTTTCTGATAAATCTGAAAACTATAAATGAACAAACAAAAACAATAAAGACCTTTTGGATTCTATGGATAAACTCTGGCTAAAATGGACCTTGATACCTTTCACCTCAGACCCGACACAATTTTGTTCAATAGCCCTCCATTTTCTTCTGTTCATTCTCTTTACTGTTCTATAGCTCTCTTTTACCTCTCCTCTTTGTTAAATCCCCAGCAATGAGACCAGCTACTTTTACACCACAGCACCCCTTCCAACAAAGAACAATCTAAGCAAAACAAAGAAAAAAAAACCAAACAACACTCAGCTATAATGCCTCTGCCTAAAATGTTATATTCACTTATTAGAGTTAGAAATGCCAGTTTCCTTCAGCAATTCCTGAAAGGAGAGATTATGGTAGGGTATCTCTTTCTTTTCCACAAGAGGCCATAATCTATGCTTGTTTGTAGGCATTTTGGTCAACTGAAAGTTTTGCAACAAAAGTCTCTTTGTTGTGAATAAACATACCGTGGCTTTAAAAAGACAAAACCAAACCAGAAAACACTGAAATCATTTCTAAAAAGACTTGCCAATCAACTACTTTAGAAGCTTCTAAATAATGTGTTACCCAGAAAAGGACTAAAATGGACCCACTAGAGATCAGAGGCTAACAAACACATGTTAGCAATGGTTACTTCTGTTGGAGCTGCTAAGCAGTATACTCGTGCAGATTTCTAAACATTGCATTGCTTTGTGGTATCTTAGAGAACATTATAGTAAGACTACTGCTACAAATACCTGAACTTGAGTCACAGAAGACCCTATTACTATTGTACTGCTTAGCTGACACAGTATTTAACTAACTTCTAATGACTTATTCTAATATTTTATTTATCAATGTATCTCTCAGTTGTTATTCAAGAATCCAAGGAGCTTTGTTTGTTGTAGATTGTGATTAACATTGTGATTCACAACTGGTAAAGATTCAGAAGGGATTGTAGAATACTAACCACTAAAACAATAAAAATTATCAGGCTTAGGAAACACTGTTAAAGATGAAATTATACAGATACAGTAGATAACTACAAGAGAAGATAATATTATGGACCTTGCAGATCAGCTATACTTAAAGAGTCACATATATTATTGTAGCATGCACATGGAGTGTGTAAGCTCAAGCCAGACAAATTTCAGCCTGCAATGAGAGCCCGACACACCGTCCCATTTATAGCTATGAAGCAATTGACAGTTGTTAGATTGTAAGCTAATGGGACAGAAAGAGTTTATTTTCTTTAAGAATATACTTGCTGGTAAGTTAACAACACAACCGAGAATACAATAAAGGATATCTTGAACAGTATGTATTGCTTTTACAGAGATTCTAAAATTAAAAGACACAAAATTAGTAGAAAGAAAAACAGCTTGCCATGAAAATGTTTCTGAATTTGTGACTATGATTCCAACATATTACAAAACATGGAACTGTCTAAGATCTAATAAAAGATAAAATCTAGTAATTATTTTTGCCCTAAGATTTTAGTATTTCTTAAAGGTGAATCATGACCGCTTCGTTACTAAAAATTATAAGGAACTGACATGAAAATGTTTCTTGTAAATTCAGTAATTATTAAAGGAATCTCTTTATTTACAGGAGATGCCTGTGTGTGTTTGGTCAGCAGAAAAGTTAACAATTACATTCTGCCATTGTTATATTTATATTTTGAGATTTTTAGTGAAAAGTCTGATCAAACACATCCATAACTTCAAAGTTTAAGTTGTTTATAGTGATAAAACTGATGATGTAATTAACCCTTTTGTTATTTATTCTAAGTCTATTTTTGAAACTTAGTACCTTACTATCTCATGTTAATACCTCTTTATTTTTTAATATTGAGTTAAAATTGTTTGACCTGTAATTCTCAAACAAACACATTCCTGCTCTAGTGTTTTCTCTAACTCTCTTTATATAATTCAGTCTCTCTGTTTTTGCCTTAGTCTATCTGTCTGTCTATAGGTATGTCTTCTGTGGAATAATTCTCTTTTTCATTGTAAGATTTGTCATTCAAATTTTTTAATAAATTATTGTTTAGTCAATATCCAGGCAGAAAGTATAGGTGTGGCAATGAAACTAAGGATGATGAGAAGAAGGAGGGCAGAGTCAGGAGAGATGCCAGCCAGCTGCCAAGCATGTGGAATGTGTAAAAATGAATTAACAAGACATGAATCACTTGACAAAGCATAAGTAAAAATATGGGTTAATTTAACTGTAAACATTATCTAGTAACAAGGCTGAGCTATAAGCTGAGCATTAATAAATAATATTTAGCCCCTGAGTTGGTTATTTTGGAGTAGATAATCAGAACAAGAAACAACTATTTACATATGGTGCCCAAATATTCAGCATGAAAAAGCTTTTAAAAAGATCCTGAACACCCAAAAATGTCCCTTTCTTGGGTAGACTCTGTTTGCTAACAGAAAATGAAGGTGTTGTTCTTTTAATAGATGGATTTTTTTTTTTAACTCAGTGCTAGCAGCAAAATCTGAGGGGCTCTTGTAAGGGATCCTGATACTTAAATGGGGCATATGAGCAACAAGTGGCATGCTACTCTGTGGCAGCATGGACACAGAAACTTCTCAGAGCTGTGAAGGTAAACATGGCACCAGCTGGTCCCTCTGCTATGAAACTAGGCACTCAGGAAACAAAGGAGTAGCACACAGACAACCAACAAATGTAGTCAGAGTTTCCTGGAATCATGTAATCCTGAGGTTCTAGACCCGAAGAAGCTTATAAAATAATTGACTGGAGAACTAATATTATAGTAACTGCTGAGGCAGTAGTTCAGGCGTATTATTAATTTTCTCATATTAAATTAACCCATGATTCTATTTATGTTTGGCCTCTTGGCTTGTTATATTTTTTTAGAGCAGCATTTTCACCTTGCTTCCTCTACATCAGGCTGGTATCTCCTTCTCTGCCTTTCTTCCTAGAATTCTCTTAGTGTTGGTAGCTCTGCCTATACTTTATTAAAGAAAAATTTAGACATTTAAAAAAGCTACTACTGTTAGCAACTAATTTAAAAAGAAAACACAAAAGTTATTTTGTGTATAGAAGTATTTATTATGTGTTCTAGAAGCATCTTTAATCCTTGAGTAAACATCTTTTCAAAAACTGGCCATAGGTAATTTCTATCTCGACATAATTCTATTATTTATTCTATCTATAATACACAAAATTCAGTGCCAGGAGGGTGGAAAATAAAATCCAGCACTGAAGGTCTCATCTAACAAAATATTGTATAAAAACCTTGCAATACATGTCCTATTCTCACAGCACTGTTTTTCTTCATAAAATACAAAAGAAAAGGGATTTCTTTAAAACTCTGGGATAAAAAATTTTAAAAACATTTATTGTTTTATTTTGCCAATCAAGTCTACATATGTTGTAAACGCATATAATATTTTTGCTCCTTTTACGTCTTCCAAGATACTCCCCTCTACAAATTTTATGTTCTTTATAAAATAATTACACACAAACACACACACACACACACACACACACACACACACACACACACAAACCCACAAAGATAAAAAAGAAGAAAATTAAAACAAAAAGCAAATGACCAGTAAGTGTTGGAGAGGCAGCAAAATTAATTTGCAATAAAAAGTCTCCAAAACAAATTAAAGAATTTTGTATTGCATTGCCAAATTATTTCTAGGCATTGGGCCTGCTCTGAAGTACAGATAATATAGTCAGTGATATTTTATTGGAGAAAGCTAATTTTAAAAAAACATAGTATTTATGTATACCAGGTGTGTGTGTGTGTGTGTGTGTGTGTGTGTGTGTGTGTGTGTGTGTGTGTGTGTGTGTGTTTGAAATTTGGATACAGTATAATCTGTCAAAAATGACAAAAGAAGAAGACTAAATATATGTGTTAGTGAAATGACGAAATCTAGCATGACATTCTAAAACTTTAGAATGACTACTTTAAATAAATAGAAGCTCATTATTAATATGTATAATTATAATATTATATAATTATGAATATATTTTTATTTTAAAATATTTTTATTTAATAGATTTTGACCATAATTGTACACTTCCTCAAGTGTTCCCTGAACCATCACATCTCCCTACCAAATTTAATTTTAACAAAACCACAATATTAACAAATGGATATCGGAACAAGCAAGGAAGAGACAAATAAGATAAAAATATCCAAATACAACAAACACATCACAGATATGATGTGGGAATGCGTTTATGTATGCTGTGAATCTCAATCTTTAAATAAAGGAGCTGTTTTGGGCCATGACAGGCACCATAAAAGAAGTAGGAGGAGAAATCAAAGCATAGGTAGGAGAAGCAGGGCGGAGTCAGGCAGATCGAGTGAGCCGCCCAAGAAGAAACATGTAAGGAGCATGGGTGAGCCACAGGCCACGTGACAGATTAATAGAAATGGGTTGATTTAAGATATAAGAGCGAGTTAGCAATGTGCCTGAGCCATAGACCAAACATCATGAAGTTAATATAAGCATCTGAGTTATTTCTGGGAGTCTGAGCGGTGGGCGACTAAGGGGTCTAGGACTGCAGGTCTGTGGGTCTGGACCTATGGCCACCCGGGACAGAGAAACCCTACTACAACACAGATACATATAAAAAAAATCAAAAAGCACAAAACAAACAAATAAACACAACAAAGCAGAGACTTCTTTTGTGTTGGTCCGATTCTTTTGAGGATTGGACATGCCCTAAAGTGTGGTTGTTAAGACATTGGATGTGGTCAATTATGGTGCAGGATATATTTCTTAAGTCCCTTACATTAAATTTTTAACTAATACAACTAACAAGATAATAACTAGAAATTGTCAAAATATTTTAAAAGATTTTATTAAATCATAATTGAAGTGTATGATCTCTCAGTGGAGATGCAATCAGTTCTGAAGGCACAATATAGTACACTCCCTGGACTTGTTAAACTGCTGAAGGTGCTGTAACCTTTGCTAACTGTGATGCAAGGCACTCTGCATTGAATATATATGATGCTTCAAGGCTTTGGGAATAGCAATCCCTTTGATATTTTCAGAAGTTCTCATTTAGAATTTGACTAGGTTTAAAACTCTCCATTCTCTGATACTTTCAGAGTGTGTAGTCATTCTAAAATTAGGACTCTGCACTAAAGAAGGACTACTTACAGAAAATGGAAAGGTTTTAAGTAATTATAAAAGATGGGAACTTCAATTAAGATTTAGGTCCATTAAATATCTAAAAAGCACTTTTTTAAAAAATGTGAAAGTGGCTTTATGTAATGTCAGTGACTGATAGCACACTGAAAAAAAGTCTAAAATCATTCTGTAAATTACATAAAAATTATCTCTGGTCTTTTTTCTGATTGTCCACTTATTGTCTTACCTATACCTTCCTCCTGAATACCATTCAATTCTAATGTGTTACTATTTTTTTTTAACTACAAAAAATACATTAGGGACACTGCACTCAATTCATATTGGAGTTGGAGGATTTACTAAAATTGCCAGTGGTTCTCTATTTTCTGTAAAATTTGTCAACACTATGGTCCAAAATAAAGTTTTAAAACTGGAATATGCACAAGAGGCCCTAACTTGGCCCTTTTGAATTCATTGAAATGAGTTTCATGAAAAATTCCCTGCAATGAATTTTAAGTATGTCTTGATCATTGCTTTCCTATTTCCATGATGGATTGTGTTTCTGCTTGATGAAGGACTTGCAATTGAATGTAAGCTAAAATATTCCTGCTTTCCCAGTTTGAATTTTTTCACTCTTTATCTCTGATGAAAAAAAAAAAAAAAGGTATATAATTTTGGCCTGCCTGACTTTTTAGTAGCTAAAGCAAACCCTTGCTTTTTATTCAGAAAATATCTCCATTATAACAATGCTCAATAGTAAGAAATGTTTACTATTAAAATCATAAACCTGAAAAGTAAAATTTGTAAGGACTTATTTTGATGACCTAGATATACTATCATTTGTTTTGATGTTTAAATTATTAAATAAAATTCTTCTAGTTTTTAAAATTACACTGGCACCCACCTTATGGTATTGTGATAGGCTTATATAAAAAGAAATTTGATGCTAAATATAAACTATCCGATTTCAAACAGGTATGATACATGTTTCTAATGACTTGTATAAATTACAGTATGAATCTGGTGAGAGAGCAAGTACTTCTGCTGGGGATCAGAGTCCAGATCCCAGTACCTTCATCAGGTAAGTCACAATCACCTTGTAACTACAGCTTCAAGTAATCTGATATCACTCTCTGGTCTGAAGAGATAATTAACTCCCATGAAAAATCCCACACTCAAAAGTATGCTTATACACATAAATAATTTGAGTGGCCTGTGCTGTTTCCAAGGGCCATGTCTGCATCTGAGGTCAGGCTGTAGATAGGGATTATGGTTATTTCTGTAGCTCCTCTTACTACTAAAGACTGTGGGGATGCTCATGTCCTGGGGCCATGTTGATGTCCATGGATCAGGCTGCTTCTGGGGATCATATTGATGTTGGTTGTCCACGTTTTCTGAAGAGGCAATATTGATGCCCTTGGCCTGTCCTGTTGTACAGGGTTATGATATCATTCATGACTTTTGCTGTGGCATAAGGCCTTTTTTGTGTTTGTGGCCTGTCCTGCCACCAGAGACCATGCAGATGATGGCACTGGAGACCATGTGTGGTCTGTGCTGTCACCAGAAACCACATGAAAGTCCATGGTTCATTCTCCAACTGATCACAAAGTGCAAGGAATCCACTGTTGCATTGCATCAATGACAATAGATAAAATAGAGAAAAAGGAACTAAAAGACTTCTTTGAGTATCCATATCCCCATCATTCCAAAAAAGTAGCAGTCTATACAGAATGTCACTGAAGAAACTCTAAAAAAAACTATGATAAGGATGCTGATTTGAAATTGAAGGCTTCTGGCTGGGATGTGGGTGGGAAAGAATCCAGTTTTCTATAATGGGAATAGCCATTGGATGTTTGACCATGACCCAATAAGTATATGGGAAACAAAATTTTGATAATTCTTTCTTTTTTGTTTCTTTTTTTTTTTGTAGTAAGAAAAGGTTGAGAGTAGACTTGGGAGTATTGGGAAGTGAGTATGGTGATAAAAAATTATCAAAAAAGTCAATAAAAATATAATGTTGGGCTAAAAAGAATTATTTTAAAACCATAAATTTCTATGGACTTTCTATATTTCTATATAATTTGTTCTTCCTAAAAACTCTTGAATCATTCTTTAGGTACCTGATATGAAGACTCTATTGAAGATGAATAGAAAAATGGAAACAACATTTATAGAAGCCTATAAAAAAGCTATGTAAGCACACGGTTAAAATTTCTGAAGATATTAAAAGAATTATAATAGTTAATATAGAAAACAGTCATAGCATTATCAGTAAAAGCACATTTATCTTGAAATTTTCAATGAAAAATTCTTAATGTCCTGAGAAACGTTCAACCTCAAGTAGATGATTCAGTATCCTGTTTCTTTTTCCTATTGCTGTGATAAAAAAAAAAAAAAAAATGTGCCAAAGGCAACTTAAGGGAGAAAAAGGTTATTTTAGCTTTCAGCTTCTGAGGGCACTGTAAATCATGGCGGCAAATGGATGGCTGGAGGGGTATAGAAATGGCTGGCAAAATGGCATTGCCAGCCAGGAAGTGTTAATAAGAAGAGGGGCAGGTCATAAAATCTCATGGCCCAACCCTGGAGACTTACTCCCTCCAGAAATGCACCACATCATAAAGGTTTCACAATATTCTAAAATAACATCACAAGCCAGAGGTCAAGTGTTCAAATATGTAAACCTTTGAAGGACATTCCACATTCAAAGCACAACACTAATCATCATGCTTTTTCAAGAAGTCTCAGAAAGAAATATGTAAATAATAAAATATCATATGCTGCAAATTTCAATGTATGGTAATATGTATTATATATAATGTACAATACATGTAAAGATTCTTCTTTTATATTTTAGGCTGTTTGTGTTTTACAATAGACATAAATCATTTCTCTTCTATGATGGTGCCAATGTTCTTTTTTTTTTTACTTAATAATGCTTGCAATATTCTAGTCCTTGCTATGATGCTTTTAGTCAGTACTCCAATAAATTTTACTGGTTATTTGGTTAAAGTTAAAAATTAGAAAAATTAGTTCTCTAGTGTATATCATCTTGACATACTATTAAAACAAACAATTTTTTTTTTTTAGTTTTTCACCAACAGAATCATTTCAAAAGCAAACATTCATCACAAGCAATAAACTGAAATATAAACTAATTTGTTCCAATAGGTCACATAAATGAAATTCTCAAAAGCTTTTATGAAATATTTTTATAACAAATTTCATAAGTATAAATATGGTGGAAAATATTCTCTATAGGTCTTGCTTATGCTTATATTTTCTCTATCAATTACAAAATTAAAATTTAGAAAGACCTTCAGATACAGTAGACAGAAAGAATTAAAAACGTTATCAAAAGTGAACATGCACCCACACATAACAAGGCACACAAAGAGAAACATTACCTCAGAGGAAAGATACGACAAGCACATTTAATGTTAGTCAGTGGAATTTCTTGACCTCAGGCTTAATATTTCTTGTTTAATAAGCTAAATTTAATCATGCAGCTAGACCTGATCATGAGCTTGAGACCTGTAGCTCTCAAAAATGTTACAAATGGTCTTTGCTGAACCTGTATTGATAAAAGTTGGTGTTTTGTTTTGTTTTATAAAGAAATCTGTGTTTGTGCCATCAGCTTGTCATCGCATCAGACTCTTGCAAGGAAAGAATGACTAGAAGAATATTTGAATGAAAAATTAGTTAAAGTAATTGTTTCATTGGTAGTATCTTCATATAATACATATTCCTGAAAATGTGCAAGACTTAGTTCCTGGTTGGTATTAATACTGTGGGAAAAACATGAATTAAATATGGATCTGCACAGATTTATATGTTTTATGAAGGCACACAATCAGATATATCACCAAATTCGGAATCTTAGAGAGAAATAATAACTCAACAGGTCTTATTTGTCTTTCATTTTTTGTCTCATGAAAACCACATGGGTTATCCTAAATAATTTCTCCAAACCAATGAGTTTTATTTCCTTCTGCTCCCCTCCATTTTCTCCTCCCAATCCCTCCCAGTCAGTGTTCAGTGTCCTACTTCCCCATCTCTTGATCCCCTCCCCCAGAAAGGCAAGTAATCCCAAGGTGAATCAGATCAGCATGGCACATTTACTCCAGGCAATTCTGATTTCCTCATCCAAATATCAAGACTGGGTTAACTGTTTCTCTGCAGGGTATGGGTTCCAAAGTGGCGGCCCATTCACAGGAACATAGTCTGATCCCACCCCACGAGGCTCCACATACTGCCCATACGAATCTACAGTTGCCTACCCTTAGACAGCCTAGCTCCTTTTCCTGATGGTTCTGCAGTGACTGTTCTTGATTCAGTGATTCAGCTCTCCAGAGCTCCAACCTTATATTTTCCTTATAATCCATATTCATTTGCAAAACACATACTCTCCTTCCCTGCTCTCAGCTGTACCAGGAGCTTAGCCTAATTCTCAGCCATGGATCTTTGCCTCTACCTCTATTTATTGTTGGATATAGGTTCTGTGATGTCACTTATGGTACTTATTTATTTGATTATATGAATACCCTCCACTATTGGTTGAAGACCTATCCAGGGACATCCTGTGAGTTCTTGGAGGTTTCTCTAGCACCTGATCTCTTTCCAACTCCACATTGGTTTCCTCTATCAAGATATCCATCTCTCTTTTTTTTTTTTTTCTCCTTCTATGTTGCTCTTCTCACTTAAGTATCTACTTCTCTCATGATTTGTTCCAAACTCTTCTTGGTTGCAACCTGTTTTGATCCCCATTTGCTAAGGAGATTTTCTCTATTTCCTCTTCATAAGGGAATCTCTGGATGTGTCTATTAAGTTCTTTCTGATCCCAAGCTGTTTAGAGGTTGTAGTTTGCAGCTTGGGTATTCTTTGCTTTTTGTGTAAAGTGCACTTTTGAGTGAGTACATCTGGTGCCTATATTTCCGGGCTTGTGATACCTTACTCAAGAAGATATTCTCTAAATCCATCCATTTGCCAGCAAATTTTAGGTTGTCATTTGTTTTTCTTACTACTGAATAGTAATTCATTGTGTAGAGGTACCACAGTTAATTAATCCATTTCAGTTAATGGGCATCTAGTTTGTTTTCAGATTCTTGATACTACAAATAATGCTGCTATGAACATAGATAGTTGAGCTAATGCCTTTGGGGGTATGAATGTGCATCCTTTGAGTATATGAAAAATAGTGGTATTGCTGGATCCTTGGGGAAACCCAGTAGTCTGAGGAATCGTCATTCTGGAATGATTGTATAAGTTTACACTCCCACCAACAATGGAAGAGTGTTCACCTTGCTCTGCATCCTCTTCAGCACAGGCTGTCATCTATGTTTTTGATCTTAGCCATTCTGACAGGTGTAAGTTGGCATCTCAAAGTTGTTTTGATTTGCATTTCTCTGATGGCTAAAGACATTGAGAAATTTTTAAGTGCCTTTCAGCTATTTGTACTTCTTCTGTTGAGAATTCCCTTTTTAGCTCTGAACCCCATGTTTTAGTTGGGTTATTAAGTTTTTGGGATTCTAGTTTCTTAGGCTCTCTATATATTTTAGAGGCCTGTCCTCTCTCTGATGTAGGGTTTGTGAAGATCTTTTCCCATTCTGTAGGCCTCTTTTAAAAAGAAAACATGAAGTTTAGAGTATAGAAGAGGTTTTGGTGGTAATAAGTAATGTTGCAGAGAGAAAGAGTGATATATAACATGTAAAACATTTTTTTTAAGACTTGGCCTAACTACTTTAGAATATGGACCTTTATATCTAAGCTATATTTGGCATTTCAGTGTTTACTTGAACCAAGGTCATGATGTCTTATATCTGGACAGCATTTTCCTTATCAAGAATAAAAGAAAAGCATTAGTGATAAAGGTTTTAGATGACTACTGTTATCTAAATAACATCTCATGTTTAAGTCAGATGTTGGAAGACTACAAGCCCTTAGGTTGTTAAACAAACTGAAGAAAATGTACCCCTAATTTTAATTCTTATTTACATATTACTGATGTTGTTTAAGATCAAGCAGGTTGAAAAAAATAAATTATTTTTTTGTTTTAATATGAAAGCTAGTTGAGAATTTGGTCCTGAAAGGACATTTGCACTTGGGTGAAGTCTCTGGTTTCTCATTTATTTTTCTACTGCAGGGATAAAATGCCATATCTAAGGCAATTTGTAGTAGCGAGGTCTCGGATCCACAGACCTGCCTGGCGCCGCTTATCTGCGCCCGCCGCCGCCCGGGTCCCCAGAAATAACTCAGAGGCTTATATTAAGTTCATGCTGTTTGGCCTATGGCTCAGGCACATTGCTAGCTAGCTCTTACATTTTAAATCAACTCATTTCTATTAATCTGCGGGCCACGTGGGCCCAGCCCGTAGCTCACCAGTGTTCTTTACATGTTGTCTCTTGGGCGGCTTCCGCGCGGTCCGCTTCTAACTCCGCCCTGCTTCCTCTCCTAGATACTACCTCATAATGATTCCTACTGTACATAGTCTTAGTTTAGAACCTTCTTAGTTAGAAAAAGGGGGGAGATGTTGTGGGATTCAGGTGTCAGCTGATAAGGTCCAAAGAAGCTTATCCAGGGTCCCGGGCTCCTGGAAGGGGTGTGGCCGACCCCTTTGATAAGGGGCTGCTGGGACGCTGGGGGGCTCTCTTCCTGGTTCCTGGCTGCTGGAGGAAGGACCCCTTCGTCCGTCCGTCTGCAGACTTCGGTCCCTACTGTGCTTGGTTACCTGTACCGTGAGTTCTGGATTATATTCTAATAAATATTTTTCTAGTATTGGTGTTCTTGTGGGTAAACTCATAGACCCAGAGAATATGGCATTTAACATTTAAAATTTGGCCACGAGAGACACGACGACTCCTAGTGTCACTGCTCCCTTCACGAGATGGTGTTGAGCATCAAGGATACTCCATTGGAGTTGGTCCTTTTGACAAAAAATGGCCGGTTGATTAAGAAACTGTCCTTACCTTGATTGCTGACAGTACACACATGATATCAAGCTGGATGAACAAATTGAGATGGAGACTGACGAAACCTGCCTAGACAGGATAAGACAGTCCCTTCAAAACTGTTCTGCTTATAAAAAGATCTGTCAGATGCCATAGGCCTATAGCCAATCCGATAGATGCTCTAACGGTGCACAAATCCAGAGGTGATTGTCCAGGTAGCTGTGTTGCTGTCCTCTCCCAAATTTTGGAAGTAGCTGCTTCCATGTACTTCTGTCTTTCAGACAAATTTACCTTCCTTCTCAGGTCTTGAAGAGGTTGAACAATAGATGTTTAAGGTTTCCACCCTATTATCCCTTAGATAAGAACACTCAGGTGTTAGATTCTCACTTTCCCAGATTAACCCTTTAAAATAATCTATACACCCTACTATCTACCAATATTCTAAAACTATTAGATATACCTTATATAAGTTAGGCTTTGATTAACAATTGTACTTTAACCTCTCCTAGATACTACCTCATAATGATTCCTACTGTACATAGTCTTAGTTTAGAACCTTCTTAGTTAGAAAAAGGGGGGAGATGTTGTGGGATTCAGGTGTCAGCTGATAAGGTCCAAAGAAGCTTATCCAGGGTCCCGGGCTCCTGGAAGGGGTGTGGCCGACCCCTTTGATAAGGGGCTGCTGGGACACTGGGGGGCTCTCTTCCTGGTTCCTGGCTGCTGGAGGAAGGACCCCTTCGTCCGTCCGTCTGCAGACTTCGGTCCCTACTGTGCTTGGTTACCTGTACCGTGAGTTCTAGATTATATTCTAATAAATATTTTTCTAATATTGGTGTTCTTGTGGGTAAACTCCGTCTACAGCAATTTAGAAAAGAAAAATTTAATTTGGCATATGGTTCATGATAGCCAAGCACAAGCATAGTGGCAATAACCTCGGGGAGTTTACAACTTGATATATCAGCAGAAGGCAGAGACAGACGCACACATTTGTGATAACAAATGTCTTTTTGAAACCTTAATGCTGTTCCTTTGTGACACACTTCTAGAAAGAACATACACCCAATTTTTTTCAGTTTTACTAACAAGGATAAACTAAATAAAATATGAGCATAGTCGGCATTTTCATTCAAACCATCTTATTCCATTAATCTTTTATTTTATTTTCAAATAATTCACCAAGAGTGAGCTTCCTTACAACTATATATTACTACAATCTCCATGTATAGCAGTTTCACTTCTTCCCCAATTATTTCTGTTACCAACGTTCCCCAAAATATATTAATCCCCTTCTCATTATTATTGGACATGAAGATATTAAGTTGAGACATTTCCAGTCTAGCAAACCGATTTCTTCTTTTTCCCAAAAACAACATAATGACTTAAGGTACTAATTTTTAAGTGACGTAAATGAACCTTTTTTCTCATGCAGTGGGAGTGATATACAAACATATCTCAAATAAGTAGATTACATTCATGATTGCTTTTGACTAATGGCCTGACATTAGGTTACTGGCTGTCCAATGGTGTTTATAGGATAAATATTGTAACAGGTGATATAGAAGAGGGACATTCCTCTGCCTTTGATGTGTCCATTCTGTTACTCTTACTCCATATTGCATTTTAAGCCTAAACAACCACGGATCCGTGGCTGAGCACTGAGCTGAGCTCCTGGTCCAGCTGAAAGTGGGGGAGGAGAGTCTGTGTGAGCAAGAAGTTAAGTAGTATGAAGAAAATTCACATGAGATGGCTGGTTGGAGCTCTGGGAGCTCACTGAATCAAGAACAGTCATCAGGGAACCATCGTGAAAAGGAGTTAGGCACTCCTAGAGTAGGCAACTGTAGATTGGCATGAGCAGTATGTGGAGTTTCATGGGGTGGGATCAGACTGTGTTCCTGTGAATGGGCTGCCACCTTGGAGCTCATTCCCTGGAAAGGTACACCTAACCCAGTCTTGATTTTGGGATGAGGAAATCGGACTTGCCTGAAATGGATGTGCCATGCTGAGCTGACCCACCTTGGGACTACAATCCGTTTTGTGGGAGGGGACTAGGATATAGGGAAGGGGGAAGTTGAAGGCTGCCTGAGAGGAATTGGGAGGGGAAAGTGAGGAGGAGCAAGAGGATACATTGAAAAATCACCTTTTTTATTAAAAAAAAAATAATAAGAAGAAAAATATTTAAAGTAAATAAAGAAAGAAAAAAATAAAAGTTTAAACAGTAAGTATGCCTTGTGTGTTTCTGTGGGACTGCGGGTCTGCAGGTCTGGATCAGAGGCTGGACAGACCAGAATCTTAGTACAACAACTCCCATTGCTTTTCTTTCCATTTATAGAAAGCTATCTATACTGAGAAAGCCTCATTAGAATTCACCTATGTAAATTGAACTCTAGTTATGAAAATTTAGAGAATACTCAACAGAAAACAATGACAACTCAAAAACAGATATTTCCAGGAACTCAGAAAAAAGGTATAGAAACAAGTGTCCATTGTTTACATTATTCTGTCTGTACTACGGTAACTATATGGTAAAAACAAACAGAGAAACACGAGACTCACCTATACACATTGTGCTGTTGGTAACTTAATTCAAGAAGGTCAAATCTTAGGTTTGTAGCGGGGTAATCTGAGTCAGCACATTGGAATTTCACAGCTATGTTAAAGTCTCAGCTAACAAGAGTCTCAGAAAATGAGAGAACTCTATTCCCGAGGAAGTATAGCCTGAATGAATCCAGACAAGAGCAAGTTCAGAGAAATGCCATTCTTGAAGTTTCTATTGTAGAATACATAACTAAACAAAACTGGATAGAATACTGCCTAAATTGGTTTTGTAACGCAGAATGATTACATTTACAGGAAGAAAAAAAAAAAAACTATCTCTGTTTCTAGAACTTCCTCTGACTTTTGATGAATTGAAATTGATCCAGGAAAACAGACAAATAAATAACTAAATTAGGGGACTTGGAAATTTTGTGTATAATTTTTGCTTCTTCACATTATTATAAATTTTGCTTTGTTTTTATACATTGTATATATTTTTTAATTGAAATAAAAGAAAACTTTCTTTTAATTCAGTTTATACTATAGAACAATAAGATGAGAATGATAAATAGGAGTGTCAGTTATCAATATGTCTCAAACATCAAATTTGAGAATGTTTGTACGTAGCTTGTTTGCTCCAGGAACTTCTCAATTTTGAAGTAAGTGTGTGCGTCATCAGTTACTTTTGTTTTTCTTTGAATAATGCTAGATTCCAACTTATTATTTTTTCTCAGAGTTTGTTCATGTGCATTTAGTGTCTTATCGAATGATAATTTGAAATTTTGTGGAAAGTGACTCTTTAAGATTTGTAAAAACATCAATGCTCTTGCTAAGAAAGCATATATTAAGAAAAGGAATTAATTCTTCATAATTTTAATATATTCGCAGTTCAAATGTACATATCATTTAACATATGTACAGTTTAGAAGATCATAGAAAATTTTCAATATTAGTATAAAACATCGAAGTATTTTGGAATGCGGAAGCAATGACTTAAAAACAATTATCCTTAACATAGCTGAAGTATACCTCAGTTTTGTAATTGGAATAAAGATCCACAACTCTAGTATATTTGTCACTTTTCTGAAATGAGAATACAGGGAAGCTTTCTTCTTATCCAATTATCTATTACTGAAATATGTTCTTTTAAAGGACAAACAGAGAATGGGTCAGTGAAGGAAGAAGGTTACAGAACAGTCAGGAATGGCATGAAATTCTGCTTTTATCCCAGGAGAAGTTAGTAATGCAGCTAAAGTCATTTCCTCTGAGCAAGGCTCTGATCAATGCCCAATACTAGTCCAAAATTAATTCTTAATATTTTATTTAACACATCATAAAATATTTGAACACAACTTGAACAGCTTTTTAAAAAAATCATATTCATATTTCCATTTTATTTTATACTGTCACTGTGAGTAGTGTGACGTCCGAGAGAAGAAAATGATGAAAAGTTATTTTTGGCAACAGAAATTTATCTTATTTTAAGTTTTTTTTTTTTTCCAAAACGAAGTTATAATAAGAGAACCAGAAAAGAGTGAATGAGGAGGGAGGAGGAGAGAAGATGGGAGGAAGAAGGAAAAACATAGACTGTAAATCAGTTGTATTTGTAGGTTCAAACATAATTAAATAAAAGTGCAAAGAGACTTTTGTGCATATATGAGAGCTACATTATTCCAAATTTTAAAAAATTACCTATGTAGTTTTTGACTTTTTCTGTATAAGAGAGGGATTTTAAATAGTCTCTAAATATTTGAAGCTACTTTCTGACCAAGAGTGTACCAATTTGCTTATAATAAAGTTTTGTTCAGAAAGATAGGAGAAACGTCCTAGATGATGCATATTTCCTAAGTGTCACTTATGGTAACTAAAATTTCATTCATATTTGGTCAAAAAAATTTCATAGTTTCCTGAGCAAAACCGTGTTCTTTTGTATGAGACAAACACTGGAATGTTGCCAGCATACTAAAGCTATCACTCTCTGTTTGCAAGCTTATCATAAAATGCCAATTGACAGAAATCCCACAGATAGACTCTAGTGCACCTATTGGATATTTTTGGCAAGGAAGTGATTGTGTTTAGTGGAAACATAGAAAGGAAATGCTAATGAAAGTAATCTGAAAACAGTGATATGACTGACATAAATCTCATCAGTTCCACTGTGGCTTTTGCTGCTTTTTTATTATTTTTTTTTCAGGAACCAAGAAGCATGAAATTCAGTCTCCCATGTCAGAAAGAGTTTCTAACTTTGGTCAAATCACAGCATTCAATCTTGAAAATGTTAACTATGGAATTAAAAAATAAGATCACTTGTAGAAATCTTTTGCTTTAATATGACGCATCTATATATTTTCATTTTGTAACTTAATTATGCAAATCTTGCTCCACTTTCCAAAGAATGTTCAAGTGGTAGTAAAATAGTTTTTCAAATAAATCTTAAGATATCAATATGAAACCTCAGAACTGGGACATAGTATTCTGATGCTTTTTATCATACTCTGCTTTGAAGGATCTGCTTTGTGTCGAATAAAGTTGCTTTTAGAAGCATTGAGTTACTGCTGACTTTATGCATTTTGTGAATACAAGTATGATTTTGAGTATAGGTATATATGTGTTCCCCACTTGTTCAATAAAATATTCAAGGCAATTTAGCAAAATAGAAATCACCTAAAAAGAGAGTTGCTAGCTGTGAATAAAATATTTCACATTTTAACTCAACTCAAATATATTTACTGTTTCACATTTTATACTAGATAAAATTTAACGCCATTATCTGCTACTGGGATAAGATATTGATTACTTACTCTGTTTTAGTCACTAGATATAGAGGTTTTTAAGTAATCAAGAGATTGCTGAAACTAATTTATTGCTGATAAGCAAGTAAAAGTAAAAGTTCAGTGTGTGTGTGTGTGTGTGTGTGTGTGTGTGTGTGTGTGTGTGTGTGTGTGTGTGTGTGTATGTTTTGACTTTCAAATGTGTAGGTAGTACTTGTGCATGTGTGTAGCATTGCAGATATCATTCCTCAAGATCCTTCACCTTATTTTTTAAGACAAGATCTCTTACTTGCCTGGATAGCTACGTTGGTTGTTCAGTGATCCATAGAAACTTACAACTCCCTACCTATTCATAAATGAGATTATTAATGTGAACCACAATGCCTATCATGTTTTAAAAAACATGAGAACTGTGGACCAATTTCAGGCATTTTCCTAAAAGACAAACACTTAACCCCTGAACATTTCCCTTAAATTATATACAATTAAAGGAACATTTAAAATGTGCCAAATGATATGGTATATGAAATAGTAAAATAACAGAATCTAACTCTACCTCCAACAAATGTTTTAAAGTATTTCAAAGCCATATATTCTCTTTTTCTCCTTTTGTGCATAGATATTTTGTAGCTGTTTATCTTTTTATTTCATCATAATAATTACATGGCTTGGACTTATACGTATCTTTATATTCATTTAGGCAAATATAGCTCACATTTATTTTCACAATAGAGTTGTAATGTATAGCTATGACAAACTTTTCAGATAAATACTTGTCAAGATAGATTCAGTCTATAATATGTAGAAATAACCTAAATGACGGTAAATGTAGAAGAATGACTAAACAGAAGAAATAAATAAAGAAAATACTACTTTTCTTGAATACTATTTTCTTTTCTTAATAGGCATTTCTCAAGTGTATAATTAGATAATGTGAAATTTGATGTCTGATCCTGATGGAAAGAGAGACATTTGTTGAAGTTCATGACATATTATCTTGTCTATGTAGTATAAAGAAAAGGAAATTACTTCTATAGCTTAAGGCTTAGAGGTCCCAAGAAAGTTTTCACAGTGAATATCTTGGTTTAGGCTGAGGTAGTAATGATCTGTAGCCTGAGTGACTTGTAAATAAGGGACGTATAACTTTCATAGTATCACGGGCTTGATATTTGACATTGGAACAAAATAATCTCTCATTTCTGGACAGAGATTCATCTATTCCGGGTCCAGAGGACCATTTGACTGTTGTCACAACGGGAGTAAAAGAGAGCTTCAGGTAACTGAAATTTGATTTTAGGGCCTGGATCTCATCGTAAGGGCTCCAGCCTAATGGACTAATTGTGGAAATATGACTTGCTTCTCAATTTTCCTATCAGAAGGAATAGGTTTCAATGCAGGAATTAGCCAAGGAGAGTACATCCAGTTCATAACATGACTGGACTCTTATTCTAACAAGTTGGATGATCTAATTCTGCTATGATGTCATAATCAAGATATTTAATATTTATAGCAAACTTTGATTATTAAATTGTGTACATAAGAGAATACATGAAGAAGCAACATAGAAATATTTATAAATGGCTATTTAAAATATTTCTTATGTGGAGAGAATGACAGTATTATTTTCAAGATATAGAAGAATATGATATTAATATTGGATCCAGATTCTATAATGTATGGTTAGGATTTATATTGTGTTGCTGGGTTCTTTGACATATTCTCAAAATTGAAATGACCTGGAAATACCAGTTTATTTCTTAGACAGTGACACAAAATATTAAAAAAATATAAATTGGGAAGCTTTACTCTTTTTTTTTTTTTTTACAAATTTGCTAAATAAGATAGTAGATAGTATCAGCATGAAAATAATTCTACTTAATTTTTAAATTATATTTAACGAACCAAAGTGAAAGACAATAGCTATAACTTTGTAAATACTTTTTAAATCTATGGTACAATGTCAATCTTGCCATTTCTATTAAAGTAAAAAAAAAGTCTCAGTATGAGATTCCAGAACCATTTGCCTATGTCAAAGAAAACATCCAGTATCTTATTACAAATGTGCGTACGCCAGTACTAAATATGATATAACTTTGAAGAGGAATATACAATATTCTAGTTCCTCTTAAGGAAACAGTCAGTGGGTCTCTGAATGTGCTCAGAGCTCACTGCTCTGAATTGTGTTTGCAAATCCAAGTATCTAAAGCAAGGTTCAGCAAGAATTCTCTGCAAACTACTATTTAGAAAGTAGCGTTTGTAGGTGGCATTTCAGACGCAGTTGTTCACTTGTGTCTTTACGGTATGCAAGCTGCCATAGACAATGTGTAAGCCACCAGGGGGTGAGCTTCATTGTTGGGAAGCGATGCTTTTTGCTCAGCTCTGCTACAGAAGAAGAGAAAGAAGCTTTGCATTGGCCTAAGAAGAGAGCAACTACCAAAGGATTGCTGTACATACGCTCCATATTTTTATTGCAATTAATGAAAAAAATTAGAGTTTTGTCTAAAAATATGGAGACAATGTTATAGAAAACTTAACTAAAAGTGTTTTAAATATTGCCAAAGGAATCACACCATTATAGAATCTCCACAGAAAAAGACTTGGCTTGGGGTGAATTATAAAGAAAACCAGTAATTGAAAAGTAGTCAGCTGAAAAAAAAATGTTTTCAATATTCCCCAAAATGAAAAATTTATTAAATGATTAGGTCAGCATCTTTTCTGAGACAGTACCACCAAAACCACCACCTCAGGCTTTATCTGTTCTCTTCTTTCAGTCTGACTAGCAAAGTCAGGCAAATCTCAAGGAAAAAGAGAAAAGTCTAAAAATTCATATGTCAATATGGAATATTCTAAGATACTATATTTCACTTATGCTTTGCTTTAGCTACTTTGAAATACTTTAAAAATTAATAATGAAAAATCTACAAATTTCCAATGGTTACTTTTAATTCTGTGAAATTGTTAAACATGTCTTTTAGCATTTATTTAGAAATATTAACATCAAAGATTTTATATATATATATATATATATATATATATATATATATATATATATATATATATATATATATGCTGTCTCTGAAAGAAGGAAGATACACTACCTGATGGTGTAGTGGGAATTGGATATAGTAGATGTGAATCACAAAAAGTAATAAAGATGATTTTGATATGTACCTTGGCATTGAACAACTGTGGGAAAACCACAAAGGTGTAACATATACTCATTTATTCTGTTTCATTAGTTATATTATATATATATTAAAACTCATAATTATATTTTTAAATGTAATTGACTTTTATAAATAAAATATCTATAAAGGCAATTTACAAATATTTGAAATGATGGAAAAGTGTAACTTTCTCTTCATTAATATAATAGTATACAACCTAATTTTTCTCTAATTTGCATAATATTTTACCTTTAAAAATAACCCATCATAAAGTAAAATATCAGGAATATTCCTTAGAAGGTATTTTTCAAATAGGATCGTAATTTTAAATATTCATAACTTTCATAGTGATCAGCTGAGTACTTTCACAGAGTATGCTTTTTATGAGACCTTATTTAGTTAGTCATTTTTATGCCTTTGTATCATGAAGCTACTTTAGTATTTTTTCATGAAAGGTACACATTGCCATCATCCTTTTGATGTCAACTCTCCACACAAGATACAAATTCATCTCTGAACGGTTGTAGCTCAAGTGCCTGGTTAAAAAATGGCTTTTCCCAAAAATTACACAATCTTCAACAAGATTCTTTGCTTTTAGTTTCCAGGATGGTTACATTGTAAAATGCCAAATGAGCCAAAAAGTCACCTTGATAATTATCTTTGAAATTACAAATCTTTCTCTTTCTCATGGTAGGTCATCTGTAATACTCTGGGAATTGTTGAAATGTCCACCTGGCTTATCTGTCAGCTATTAAAATATTGAGCTTTTTTAGGAACTTTGAAGTTTGTCAAGCACAATTACATCTAGATTGCCTGCAAAAATTAGATGAATTCTATATCACCATCTTAAAAAAATTAGTATGCCTCATCTACAAAAATAAATAATATAATTCTCTTACATGATAAGTTCATATAAAAAACGTATTTTTGTTTTTTGTTATCACCTAAGATTAGGCTGCTGGCCCTTTAATACAAAGATAGTAAGGCTGTATTGAATATGTTATTTTAATGACAAGAATCCTAAAATGCCATAGAATTACTGTTATTCAAACAAATGAAGACTTCACAGTTACTAAATCTTCAAGTTCCTTTGTACTATTCAATCTGTAAATTCTCAACCCCACCAGAGTAATCAATTTTTTACTCAGAAGTTTATATTATCTTTTAAAGCACAAGTCACATGAGAGCAATATAATTTTAATTTATACTGTGGTTTTGTCACATAAAGTAAAAAATCTTAAAAAAAAAAGCTGATTGCTTAAATAATTGTATTCATGAAAAATCCTGCTTTGTCTTTGCTAACTGCCAGATAATCACTGATGCCTCTTGAATGTACTCAGCAGCCAGTTGACATCTCCAGGTTTATTTACAGTTTAATTGAGTGCATAAGGTCAATAATTTAATAAAAAAGTTCAATGGTTAATTTTATAGGTGACAAAATACTTTATAGAATTTGTTAAATTATGAAAGTAAAGATTAGGACAGGACTCCATCCTTATTAATCAGAAATACATCACAAGACCTTCAAAAATAGTTAGAGACGTCCCAGGCAAACCCAGAGCAATGAATAGAAACAAATTAACCTTCTCATTTCAAGTAACACATCAGTTGTCTCCAGTGAGTTCCAATCTAACAGCATCCTGAACGTTTTCCCTACTACACTATGTATCCTACAGTTCTAAAAAAGATATTGAAAACCTTTAACTTTCAGGCAGAACAATTGTACGTTAAAAGCGTTATAACTGGTTTGGTATTTCAGCCCCACTACCGACATACATGCCTGATTACAGAAGATGCCTGATTCATGATTCTTATGTCCCATCACAAGGAGTGCTCACTAGCGTCACCCTTGTAGATTTCATGGAGTTCCCACTGCACAAGGTTTCCATTTCATCTCCCAAAAGGCCCCCAATTCCAGCCATCTATCACCATTCTCTCTCCCTCCATTCCACCCAAACACATCTGATCCCTCTGTTTTCATAACCACCGGCCCTCAGTCCTCCTATAATATCTACTCTATTCCCACTTTCCAGAGAGATCCATGAATCTGCCCAAGAAGTCTCCCTGTCACATAGCAGTTCTGGGTTTGTGGATTGTAACAAAGTGGCAATGGTGGTGCAGAATTTGTATGAGTAGCCAACAATGACTCGTCTAACTAGAGGTTCAAATCATGGGAGGGATTGGCAACCAGGAACTGAGACTAGACAGTGAACTAGGATAGAACCAAACGCTACTGGAAAATGAAATCATGAAATGATCCCAAATTTTATTCTGCTATATTCATACTTTGTGGTGCCATGTCTAATTATCATCAGAGATGTTTTCCTGTCAACAACAGGAGCAGATGCTAAGAAGAATTCTGGAAATCCTGCTGAAAAAGAGAGGAACAGTTTCAGGATTGAGAGTGATGGAGGAGCGGAGGAGGGAGGGCCCATAGAATCTATAAAGCAGGGCTCATAGTGGCACACTGAGACTGTAGTAACACTCAGGGATCCTGTAAGCTAGGTCCTCTGTATATTTGTTATGATAGTTTATCTTGGTGTTCTTTTGCGACTCTAAATAGTGGTAGTGTGGGGTGTCTCTGAGTCTTTTGCCAACTGCTGAGACATTTTCCTCCTATTTTGTTACATAATTCAACCTTGATAGGAGTTTTGCCTGTTCTTTTTGTATCTTTTTTTTTTTTTTTGGACAGTTCTAAAAATATAATTTAATTGTTCTCATAGGTACACCTCAGGGAAATGTGCATTAAAATTCTTTTTAAATTTTTTTTTCCATTTTATTTTTTTAAGTCTTTTTTTAATCAATGTATCCCTTGCTCTCTCTCCCTTCCCTGCTCCCAATCCCTCTCAGTCATCTTTCAGCTCCTCATTCACCTATCACCTTCTTGTAGATAATAAAATAGTCGAAGATAACAGAGGGCAAATCCATCTCTTCCTGTCTTTGTTTGTTTGATTTTTCCAGACAAGATTTTTCTGTGCAACAGTCCTGGCTGTCCTGGAGCTTGCTTTGAAGACCAGGATGGATTTGAACTCACAGAGATTCTCTTGCCTCTGCTTCCCAAGTGCTGTGACTAACAGTGTGAGCCATGGCTTCTTCTGTCTCCTGTCTTTCTATGCCTGCCTTAAATACTTTCTCTGCTCAGTTAAGGCGTGGCACCACCACTGTCTGCCTGGGAGCCTGGAACTCCTTCTGTAAACTAAAATGACCTCTACCTCAGATTGGATTAAGGGCATACTTCACCACTCCCAGGATATTCCCTGTACTGGGAATAAAGGTGTGGGTTACCACTGTTTAATCCTCCTAGACTGACTGTGGGTAGAGCCCTCTGATATCTCCAAATGTTTTATTATATCCCCACATATAGGGAGGCTATAGAGAGAGGTAAGGGAAGGATGAAGTTTATGTAAGTCTATTATAATCTCAAAGAATAAAAGGATAACTTGTAAAAAGAAGAAGGTGGGTCTGATATCTCTGACTGTTTTATTATATCTTCACACCTTCCCAGAAACAGCAAGAAGTCCCAAGATAGTTCAGCTAAGCATGACACATCCATTCCAGGCAAGTCCAATTTCCTCATCACAAAGTCAAAACTGGGGTAGGCGTTCCTCTGCATGGAATGGGCTTCAAGGTATCAGCCCATGCACAGGAACACAGTCAGATCCCACCCCTCGAGGCTCCACATAATGTCCATGCCAGTCAACATGTAACCTACCCTTGGAGGGCCTAGCTCCTTTTCCCAATGGTTCCCCAGTGGCTCTTCTTCTTAATCTTTTTATGCCATGTTCAGTAGATATCTCTGGGAGGTCTGCCTTTTAAAATGGAAAACAGAAGAGACTCTGAAGTGAAGTGTTGTATATGAGAGAAGAACAAATTAATTAAAATATAAGAACCTTGTATTGTTTCATATATGGAGGGTTAGTAAAAAATGAAGTATAGTACTCTCCCTCCTTCAATTGATTCTGAGTTACTCTCCTAAAAAACAACAAATTAACAAGCAAACAAACCAAAAACAAAAAGAATAGAGTAGATGCCTGGGACTGAAGAGTTAAATGTTATCTTAGAGTTAAAAGCTTATCTTATGTGAATATTCATAAGGCAATGCTCCAACAATTTCAGTCCTTATATATTTAAGTACCGTGTGAATGTATTGGGAAGACAGTGAAATTAGAACATGTGTTAAGGGTTCATTTGATAACTCTGTTCTTTCAGAAGATTTTCTAGGTATTTCTAATTCAGACATCTTTCTTTCATCTGAACAAGAGTTCATCTGAACTTTGTATTTACGGCAGTTTTCTGATTACAGGTAGATGAAGGTAGATGAATAAATTAACATATCTAAGCAGATATAAATGTGGAGTAAACTAATATACTCAAATATTTAATGTTAGTTAACAATTTAAGGAAACAATGCATCCTGTGTTTTTTACACTAAGAGTGTTGCTTCCTGTTATTTTATTGTTCAAGAGATTGTCTCCTGCTAAGTGTTTGTTCATATCTATAGGTTGAACTTCTACTTAGATAGTGACTTAACCTCCATAATATTTCTTACAAAAATCAAATGCTTTTTTTCTGGCTTAATCTAAATAAATATTTTTTAATATAGTCAAATACCCAAAACTACTGAGATGAAATTATTGGAAATGTATTCAATTTTATTTTACAAAATACAAATTTGTTTATCCTCTATTATCATCGATAGTTTCACAGTATGTTTTGTTAGGGTTTGTATTTGTACAGTTATAATTTTTATAAGTTCTTCATTCAAAGATTGCACATGCACTAATGTTGATTTTTGTGAAACTCCTACTGAGAGCAAGATATCAGTTTTTAGAAATATACAGCCAAAGACATCAAATAATAGTGTTACTTGTAATTTTGAAGAAGGTAAGCAAATTGTTTTCAAATTTTGTATTAAAGGAAAGTTGTAGAAATTCTTATAAATCTAAGAAAAATGATTGTTATATTATAAAATATTTACTCACTAAGATAAAATGCAACGTAGCTATAAAAATAATGTATTTTATAAAAATTTATAAAATTTATTATAGAGATGCATCATAGTCATATATTTAATAAAATATAAAGAGTTTATGTGTAGTACAAGGTTTTTATCTCTGACTTTCTGGCCTAGCCTCAAGGTTTAGGCCCGCAGACCCGTAGACCCACGTACCTACAGACCCACAGACCCACAGACCCACAGACCCACAGACCCAGCAGAGACACATAGATGCATACGATAGCTTTAGGCTGATCAGCCTAAGGCCCAGGCATATCATTTGCTAACTCTCTACCCTTAAACTAACCCATGTCTCTTATCTTGTTTAACCATAGGGCTTAGAACCTTTCCTTAGCATAGTTGTCCTCTGCTTCTTCTGGCTTCTCTCTGGCATTCTTCTCTGTTCTTCTTGTTCTCAAGAGTTTTCTTAGTCTGGTAGCCCCACCCACACTTCCTGCCTGCCTTTGGCCAATCAGCGCTTTTTACTAAACCAGTGGGTAGGACAATTATTTACAATGGAACAACATAATCTCCCACGTTTATAAATGACATTTTTTTCACTATATAACTATTAGAAATAAATCAATGAACATTTGAAAATCTTTATTAAAAATTGGTCCAGGATTGTTAAAATATCTATGAACTTCAGAATAATGAGAAAAGATAGTCTAAAGAAAATATAAGGTTACTTTCATTATTAGTATTCAATTGAAATAACTTTTAACCAAATAATGTTTTTGAATTAGTATTTCTTCTAACATTTATGTTTAATTAAAGCAACTATTGTGTGTGTGTGTGTGTGTATGTATGTGTGTGTGTGTGTATACTTATAAATTTTTGTAAGTATTAGAACAATAAACAAAGTAACAATGATTACCTAGGTTGATTTTACATTATATCAGAAATTATAAGTAATTTAGGGAATATGCATTGTTAATGTTCAAAAACTATGTTGTTTTAAGTAAGATATTGGATTACCTGTAGATGTTATATCACAAAGTTTCTTGATACAGCCTCTGCATATGCCAAATATATTCTAAAGGAAATGTGTAAAACTCATAACTGTTGGAGGCCGCTGGCTCCAGCTCCTCAAGGTGGCGCTATTATCTGGTGCTGGCCAACCCGCCTGAGTCTATAGTCGCGAGACTGGTTTCTCAGCCTCTTCCGTGGCGTCATGTGGGGTACTGAACTGCAACCTATAGGAAGATGTTACATCTAAAGCGAGGGCCGTTTGGTCAACTTAAAACCGGGTGCTTCCTACCTCGTGGTCTCTCTTTCTCTCTTGCTCTGCCCCGCCGTGCGCACAGACGCCGGCCCGGCTTAAGGGTGCCGGCTCTAGGCCACGTGGCAGATGGTCCGGCTCGGGCCACGCCGGGGCCTAGCCTAGCTCCCTCTCCCTCACCCTCTCTCTTTCCCTGCCGGCCCTTTGCCAGCTCTCTCTCTTCCCTCTCCATTTTCCATAAGCTAAATGCTCTCCCCCAAGATACATTAAAACTGTACTGCAAAAGGATCCTGTGTATGTGCCGTGTCTTTCCTTGCGGGCGAGAAATAGGCGCGGGACAATTGGTGCCGGAACCCGGGATTTAAACACCATTTGCACCGTCAGGATTCAGAACTGCGGACAGGTTACTCGGAGAGGTATGTCTGAACTGAACTTTGGTTTGGGACTTTTGAAAGGATTTCTTGAGGCCTTGGTGCTTGTCTTAATAGCGTTATTGTTTGGGGTTGCGTATTGCTTTTACCGGTCTGTGAGATCCTCCCAGTCTTTGGCACAGCCTACCCTAAAGAACTTTGTAGAAGACAAGGCTTGTAAAGATCTGATAGCTAAAGGGCGAGGCGTGATAAGGAGAGTTCAGGACAGCATGTCAGAAACCGAGCGCAGTGTGAGGTTAGGCGCGCGCCGTAATACAAGGAAAAAGGACCCGGTAAATATGGGACAATTAAAAAACCAAAAACTACTTCATAAGAGAAAAAGACCCTCCGGTAAAGTAATTATGGAGGAGTTAGAAATACTCGATAAGCAAAAAGGACCCCCCGGTACGATAAAAAATTTGGGGGAGCGAGAGAACCAGAAAATAAAGCCTGGTCCCCTCACTTTATACCCTGTATGGGAACTCGAAAATTTAAATTTAAAGTTTGGCTCCTCATGGTATGAGGAAAGACAGGGCCTAGGGCGGTTGAGACAAAGACAAACCACGCCCAAGATTCATAGGCAAAGACAGGGCCTGAGTTTTTCTTAGGTGCCACTGAGGCAGCACGACCCATACCTTAGAAAACAGAGGTGCCGGTATGGGTTCCTCAGTGGCCATTGACCTCTGACAAGCTTAAGACAGTGATTGAGCCTGTTACAAAACAGCTTGCTAAAAGACATATTTTTAAGCCCTCCACTTCTCCATAGAATATATTAATTGGCTTAGACCTTTTTTTAAAAAAATTCCCACTGCAGATTTAAAGCCTTTGTTTGATGTTTCCTAGAAAAATTGATAATCATTATCCTAAACATCCTTTGTTACAGTTTGTGGCTTATCACCCTGTGATATATCCACGTGTTACTTCCTCAGTGCCTTTAAAAGATGGCTTAATTATATATACAAATGGCTCAAGAAATGAAAGGGGTGCTTATATTATAAATTCACAGACATTTTTTAAAGATTTTAGTCAAAAATCACCCCAGATTGTTAAATGTCTAATTGTGTTAAAAGTTTTACAGAAGTTTGATTGTCCGCTTAATATTAAATTTGTACATGTTTCTATTGATACATGTTCAGGTATTATTCATGCCACACCGCTTACAAAAGAAAAGACCATACATGTTATTCAACATTGCTTAGAGGCATAAAACGCCTGGGGCAAACCAGCTTATCTCAAGACTGATAATGGGCCAGCTTACAGCTCCCAAAAATTCGCCCAATTTTGTGCACAAATGCAAGTGACACACCTTACCAGGTTACCATACAACCCTCAAGGACAAGGCATTATTAAACGTGCACATCGGACCTTAAAATCCTATTTATTAAAACAGAGAGGGGGAGTAGAACTGCCCCCAACACCAAGAGTGTCAATTGCCTTTGCGTTGTTTACCATAAATTTTTTAAATATTGATGATAAATATCAAAATGCTGCTGAGCGACATTGCTCAGAACCACAACGGCCAAAAGAGCTAGTAAAATGGAAAGATATTTTAGAAAATAAATGGAAAGGCCCGGATCCTATTTTAATAAGATCCCAGGGAGCTGTCTGTGTTTTTCCACAGGATGAAAAAAATCCAGTTTGGATCCCAGAGCGCCTCACCAGAAAAATATTACAAGAAAAAGAGCCTTCGCCTTCTCCAGTTGATGTGTTTGGTGACAGCAGTAGAAGATAATGCCCACCTTCTCTCTGCCAATGCCGGTGATGTATAAAGATTTAGGCATAGCTTTAAAGAAAATAGAAGTTTGGGGTTAAAGAGAAGTTTATGTTTTAGTTAAAAATAGTTCAGATATATTACTAAAAAATTTCTCGGCAGCCTGACAAAGGAAACAGAGTTTGATAAAACCAAAATTGGCTTCCTTTTGCTCAGGCAGGCCAGATAAAAATTCAATTTTACCATATAACAATTGCCAATCCAGAAATATAGGTTGGGCCACACCTAAAATATTTTCATTTTCTCCCAATTTAACCACCAGTTATTTAGATTGTTAGCAATACTTCAGAAATTATAGATAAATTGAGATACAAATTTGATAATTGCCTTTATGCCTTATGCTGAGATGCCCAGCTTTAATTCTTTGCAGCAGCGGCCCACATGCCACGATTTGTGCCCACACCACCGTGGTTCCCCAGTAGCTCGCAGCTATTTAGACAAAAAAGAGATTTTAGAATCTCTGCTGTTATTATAAAAATCATTGTCACAGCTGCCATGGGGGCCTCAGTGACTGCCTCAGCTAGTGCACTTTCAAAAATAGTGCAGACTGCACAGGCGGTTAACAAATTGTCCACCCCAGTAAATGGCACAGTTGAGGTGTGAGCAATAACTTGCTGGCTTATACATAACCTCTATTTAATATAAAACTTTACAAAGACAACTAATCTTTCGAAAAGCCTTTCTCAATTTTCTTACAGAATTGGTCGTCTAAGTTTGAACAGACCCTTCGTGACCTGCAGGTGGCGATCGTCCAGGCCAATTCCACTCGGCTAGACCTGTCGCTGACCAGAGAGCTTACTCCATAAATTCCCTCTTCTTCCCCTACTCCAAAAAGTGGGTGGGGGTGGATATGTCTGACCTGGCCTTTTGCAGAGGACTAGTCATTCTTCTCTAGACGGTTTGCAGGTTCAGAATCCAAAGTCAGAGAAACAAAACAGTTTCGGCTCAAGCCTTAATGGCTCTAGACTCAGAAACCTCGATAGAGGTATGACTAATTATGCTAAAGCAATAGAGATATTGTGGCTTAGACAGCTCCTACACACCTAAGACAGCCTTGTCTATTGCACTAGGTGGAGCGTTCAGCCCGTGTCCTAAGAGGTATGCTGAGCCAAGGGCATCGCACAGGACATACCTATGTCCTGAGAGACATATTATCCTGCATAAGGGTGTCTGTCTTAATTCCCTTCCCAGCAAAAGGCAGAGGACAGGCTGGGGGCATCTCGATCTGTCGAGAGATTGGAGATGACCCCCACGCAAGTCCACAATGTGTTCTGGGGGATAATCACTGTCTCCACCCTCTTATAGGATTTTCTCGTTGCTTAATATTTAAGAAGGGTGAGATGTTGGAGGCCGCTGGCTCCAGCTCCTCAAGGTGGTGCTATTATCTGGTGCTGGCCAACCCGCCTGAGTCTATAGTCGCGAGACTGGTTTCTCAGCCTCTTTCGTGGCGTCATGTGGGGTACTGAACTGCAACCTATAGGAAGATGTTACGTCTAAAGCGAGGGCCGTTTGGTCGACTTAAAACCGGGTGCTTCCTACCTCATGGTCTCTCTTTCTCTCTTGCTCCGCCCCGCCGTGCGCACAGACGCCGGCCTGGCTCAAGGGCGCCGGCTATAGGCCACGTGGCGGATGGCCCGGCTCGGGCCACGCCGGGGCCTAGCCTAGCTCCCTCTCCCTCACCCTCTCTCTTTCCCTGCCGGCCCTTTGCCAGCTCTCTCTCTTCCCTCTCCATTTTCCATAAGCTAAATGCTCTCCCCCAAGATACATTAAAACTGTACTGCAGAAGGATCCTGTGTATGTGCCGTGTCTTTCCTTGTGGGCGAGAAATAGGCGCGGGACACATAACTATTTTATGCTAAAAATAGAAACACTTTAAAGCGTAAAATTAGAAGAGGAGGAGAAATGCAAGCATTTTGTTCAATTTATCTGTTTCTACATCTGGATACTAAGATGATATCATTTACTCTCCTTCAATGTATTGTTAGATAAATAAGAAGTGTTTTAAGAAAACACCTAAATATTTATGATTAATGACAGATAGAAAAAAATAAAAAATGTTTTACACTATTCTTTTCTATACTAGAAATTTTCTGCTGATGTTGTGCTGTATGAGCCAGTAAGAATGTTAAATATCAGCTAGTTCCAACAAAATAAAAAGTGCAGCTCTTTTTGGTGAAACAAAGAATTTCTATTTAATATTAACGATAAGTTTGTCCAAAACAGAGTCTCTAATATTCTTTCACATTATTTAAATAAATATGAACCTTAAAAGTACTTCCATATACTGAATGATTTAGAGGCAATTGGTGTCAGGGCGGCATCTGTGAAGTAATGTAGATGTAATTTGTATTCAAGTTTCTTAATGTTCAGTGATATTTTTCAAGTGATGGCATTAGAATTGAGAACTTCTGATAATTTAAAGCTAAGGTGCACCATGCTGGAGTCTGTGCTACACAGAAAGCCTTCTGTGTATACCCTTCAGTGTACTAGAAGTTTATTAATGGTGACTTTTCACTTGCAACTTCACTTTGCTCTTTATTCTTCAGGAGCCTGATGTCTTATCATGGGATTTTGTCTTGGTATATGTTTAGTACAAATTTTTAATATTTACTAAACATTTTTAATCTACTATGACCTTAGTATTTTAATTATGTTCATAGTCTTAAGGGAATTATTATATAGCTTATTCAGGATATGAATATGTTCTCATATAATTTTGGAATGTATTTTTTACTTATTAATCTTAATATAGATATTCTTTAATAATTATTTATTAATAAATGTTATTTACAATAATATTCTATTATGCATACTATGTTCAGCATATTGTGTGTATTTGACTTCACAGTATATGTAAGGGTGCATGATTATGACTCTACCTGGAACACTGAGAGTTGTCCTCAGAGTCATTATGGAGTATAAATACATGCATGCTCGATGGTCATGCTTATGGTAAATCTTATCATTGTCTTACCCTGTTACATTTATGGAATAATCAATTTTGATTCAGATTATCCTATAGTATTAGTTCAAAACAAATTCTATTATTTGGAGTTCTTAATGTTTTATTTAGTCATTTCTTCAATCAATATGCTTTGGTCTTATTTTGTCTGAAAATATACACACTATATTCTCTAAATAAAAATATAAATAATCAATGAATTTGACTTACATGGTCTTGTAATTACTCTACTTGCAGTATAAAAGAGAGAGTCACCAAATAGCCAATTTGTAGTTCTCTGTTAGAATATGTTAATTATAAATAATAATCTATTATAATATAATATTTTAATATATGTTCAAAGTATAATTTGTTCTATTTGCTTCTTCCTCTCTTTGTCCCTATATATTTTCTAACTAATATTACTATCAATTTTAGACTTATTTTTGAAACTATTAAGTTTTATTAATTTTGTTTATAGGAATGGCAGTCTACACTGATTTTCTTCGGGTACTTTAGATGAGAAAGCATGATGTGTCATTTTTATTTTGTTTTAAAACATAGCAAACACCACAGTATTAGTGTGTGGGATAGTCACTGAAAAAATAATGGACAGAAATAAATACAGTATTAAAAAATACTCTGTGAACCTCTTTTAAGTTGCTAGGAGAAGCTGATGTTTAAAAGTTCTCTAGTGTAAAACATAAAATATAAATAGGAGCAAAAACTAATAAAAACTTTAAGTATAAATAAAATCTCAAAAAATAATTTTTACTGGAGTGTATGTTTTATAAAAACAAAATTATTAAGTTATAAGAAAGAACTTTTAAATATTTTAAGTACATTGAGCAGTGTATTTCATTTAAATATTATCATATAGTTTAATATTTAGCCTACGTAAAATGTATACATCAAGTTTCATAGTTATTTCTGTCTTGTTAGATTGAATTGATGGCTACTCGTCAATTTTTCTGTTTTAAAACTGAAGAATGTGAAAAGAAAACATGAAGAGATTATGTGTTTTTTATAAGTAGATAAAATTCTTATGTGAATTCTCCAGAATGTCATCTTAATTGTTAGAATATGGATTTTTAATTAAGCCTTAAAAACCATACAATATATTTTAGTTCATTGAATTTTAGATGCTCAAAGTAAAGAAAGTGAAAGACTATCCAGCAGCTAAAGCTTCCAAGTTCATTTGAGACTCAGTCAATGAAGTCAATTGCATTTGAAAGTTTCAGATGCAATTTTTTTCTGTAAATTTTATATCCCAGGTGGGATCAAATGCAGTATTATGGATCAAAACTTTTTGTTATAGAAGACTCATGGTATTAATATGCTGACACTGTTTGAATAACCTCAATCATTCCTAAGCCCTTAAAATCCCATTTATCATTTCAATATCCAATAAATTAACACAATTCAATCTTCATGTTACTTGATTCTTTGAGTTTCTTACCAGAATTGTAATAACCATTAACAATGGTCTGAATTAGGTAACCTTTGTGGTAAAGGATAACAAATAATTTTCCTGAAAATATAATATTGAAAAGTCTGAGTTTTTTCCTCTCATTTCTGTTCTAATGGAAATGACCCAGTATTTAAAATTTCTTATTATCTAAAAAAATTCAGTTAGTTCACACCCAGTTTGCATTACCAAACTCTTTAGGATGCAAAGTCATAAAAGAATCCAGATAATCTGGATTTTAATGTTTTATTTATTTATTAATTCACCTATTTATGTTTTGTTATATGGAATATCTATGCACAATTGCTTACTCATCACTTTTTTTTGATAAACACAATACCAAAATATTTTATATTTAAAATAAAGTCTTTATGAAATATTTTGGGGTTTTTCTATTTTTTTTACAATTTTTTGAGTATGGTTATTTTGCATAGAGGAGTGTGTCTGTATGTTCTCATTATAAAAGTTCAACGTGCCTTGAGGCCAAAAGACAATATAATATCCTCTAGGACTCCAGTTAAAGATGTTGAGATGAAAGCTAGCATATGGGTTCTGGATATCTAATTCCAGCCTCCTAGATGGATATTCACCTAGTACTTTAAGCTGAGCCATCATTTCAGCTATTATAAATAAGTTTTATTAAATCCCATTGATATGTCATCATAAAACAAGCTTCACTGATTTTTTTTAGTGTTGTGAGAATTAGCCTGTATATATGTATGTGTACCATATTCATGCATGGTATTCAAAGAAGCTACAAGAGTCTCATACCCTGGAGCTTGAGTTACTGACTATTTTGCAACACTCAACATGCATGATAGGAAACAAACTTGGGTTCTCTGCAAAGAAAGCAGGTGCTCTTAACTGATGAGTTATTTATTTATTTATTGAAGGTATTTTCTAATAACTATGAAAATATTATGAAATCACAGTAAAGGTAAAGTGAGAAATATTTGAATACTGGAGTTTGCCAGAAAAATAACGTACTTATTATTTTTTTAATAAATTTGTTTCTTGAATAAACTAGAATTAAAATTGTCTAGACAACTTAAATGAATGAGTTTGGCCCTATCACAATGCATGCCATTCTTTAGCATTCAGAATGACATCAACACTGAACAATGAATTAAGTATTTCTTAATGTATCATTTGAATTTAGCTGCTTTCCAGACATAAACCATTTAAACATGATCCATTGTCTACTGTTTGTAGAGATAGAGTCCTGTATTAAACACAAGCAAAGAGCTTGCTCCTTCATTTTCTCTTAAATTTCTTTCCTCTTTGTCTCAGTGATGCTATGACACAATGAGCCTTGTCTGTAGGGAGCCTCTTGCAGTCTTAACTAAGAAACTTTAGATATAATCAACTCACAGAAGACTTAGTCTGTCATTCCAGCCTTTTCTCTGTAATTGATCCCTCTATATACAATTCAGCCTCAGGAAGAAACACGACAGAAGCAAGGGCAAAAGCAATCCGTAAGGATTATCATCTATGGGAATTGAGAATGCTATTTTTCCATTTGCACTGATTATTAGAGAAAAGAAAACTGTAACAGCACAAATTTCATTAGAAATTAAAAATGACTAGGGAAGAAATAAAGGCAAAGTGTAGTTGGATGTTGATTGTCTGGTACACTTTTAAAAATTGAAGTAATGATTCAGAGATTTTGAGAAAATAATGATACCTTTGAAATAATTATTTCCTTCTGTTATAAGGTCATTAGACTTATGGGATATTTGAATTCCAAATCTCTTCTTAGGAGGAAAATAAGAAAGATGTATGGTTATATGACACTGTGTGGATATTAGGTATGGAGAGATTTCAGCGAGGAGGAACAGGAATGGAGGGGTAGGGGATATGAGAAGCACAGAGGAGAGAGTTAACCAAAATAAAAGATTCATTTAAAAGTCATATGTACCTACTACATTGTAATGTTTAAAATAGTTAATGGGGGAGTGTCTTTCTGTATACTGTGAATATCAATCTTTAAATAAAGGAGCTGTTTTGGCCCATGACAGGCACCATAGAAAAGTAGGTGGGGAATCAGAATAGGTATGAAAGGAAGGGCAGAGTCAGAGACAGACTGAGCCAGCCACCTAAGAAGAAGCATGTAAGAACACAGGTGAGCCATGGGCCACCTGTGCAGACAGATTATTGAGAATGGGTTGAGTTAAGATGGAAGAGCTATCTAGCAATGTGCATGAGCCATAATCCAAACAGCATGAAGTTAATATAAGCGTCAGAATCATTTCTGATCAGCAACCTGTGGCTAAAGGGTCTAGGGTTGTAGGTCTGTGAATCTGGATCTCTGGCCGCCCAGGGTCAGAAAACCTCATTGTACCAGCATTTTGCTATTCATCTTTATTAACTCTCAACTATGTGATAGAATCTTATTACTGAAGACAACATTCAGCCTTCTTGTGAGATATACATAAATCAAGTATTAATTAAGCTACAAAGTTATCTCTTGATGGCTTTCTTTCACTGTTGCACAAGATGATAGACTTCTGGAGAAGGTAGAGCACCAACAGTTATAAACAGCTGTGAGTCCTATGAGCTCCAGGACCAACCTGTCATGCACAATCTGTCTATGCCTACTGGTATAGAATGTTCTGACGGTTATGGAGGGGCTCAATTGCTTTTGGATTAGGTGTGAGGCAAATTTTTCAGAATATAATCAATGTCTGATAATATAATTTTCATCTAAATTCTATGCCTGAATAGGCCATAGGCCCTATAAGGAACTTGGTATTGTTGCGTACCTAAACTTACAGAGTCAAAATGTTTGTAATACTGGCATTTTTGCCAATATAGAAATGCTACCCTCACTCTTGATTAGAAAAGCCTTGATTCACAGTGAACTTATCCAGAAGTTTATGCTTGCCCAAGGTGCTGAGAATAAGTGATGTCTAAGAGCATAGCCATAAATAAGACATTTGTAGTGCCCTCTTGAATGCTCAGAAAATATTGTGCAGGAGGGGGGGCAGAAAGAATTACAAGCTGGAAGATGTGAGGGAAGTCTACAAAACATCAAGATGTGATAGAGTAATTTTATTCATTAGCCCAGAGCTGTTACTGTACATAACTTTACTGAGTCTCTAAATGAGAGAATTACCCTGTGAGCATAAGACAATTCTTCCTTCTAAAATATTGACAACAGAAATTTTCTGAGATATAAGGGGATTTTGTTTGCAGTTGTATATATATACATGAACTCATGAGACGTCAATGGAGAATTTCAGACCCAAAATCCAACAAATGGTTATGTTTATCTTACTGGGTCACACATGCCCACATGCACACACAAAAGTCATCGATATAGGGAGAAGATTGTAGAAAAGGTGATGTGGGATGGTGATAAGTGAAGAGAAATTGTGAAGGTAATCAGAATACATTGTACACATTTATGTATAAGATTGTTAGAATATTTAACAAAAAGGAAGATGTATGAGATGAATGAGGTTCAAGTTCAAGGTAAAAGATTAAGTTAGAATTGCATTGACCTCATGGAATGCTGAGAGAATTATATGTATTATTTCAATTTTCAGGAGATTAAATATTATAAAGAGATTCACAATTTGTACACTGTTCTTAGATTTATTAAAATTTCAGTGTAAGTTTTTACAGTATTACTCTATTTTCATAACTAATAAAGCCTTGGCATCTGCTGATGTGAGGCAGAAGTTCCTGAGTGTCACAGTGGTGGCATTTTTTCCAAATACTTATTTGTCAATAGTGTCCATCTTAGAAGCTTTTTCTAGATAATAAGCAACACTTCTGACCTCTACATCGAAATGTCCACAAGTTGTTCTTTCTCTGTTGTGGAAAGAAAAATATTCTCAGAAATTTCCACAAATTTGCTGAAGCATAAAACTGTCCTCAAATGACAATCACAGTTTCTGAAAAAACATTGCTAGAAACTTGGATGAGACTGTTTGCAAAAATTTATGGAGCTTGGAGACAGAGAAACATGTCAGCAATTAATAGCACAAAATACTCTTGAAGAAGACCAGAATTTGTCTCATAGTACCTATATCAGGTGGTCCATTACAACTTGTAACTCTGGCTCCAGAGGCTCCAGCACCCTTTTCGCCTCTTTAGAAACCTGTACATACAGAAACACATCATTTTGTAAATGTAAGTCATTTTCTTTTTTATGAATTTAAGAAGTTTTATTTCCATACCCACCACTGCACTCTCCCTCTCTTCCTCCCAGTTCTGCCACAGCTCATTCCCACCTCAACTGGATGTGACAGAAGAAACTCACATATAAGTAAATAATTAATATTTTCCAGTTTTTGGCCTTAGTGGGGGAGTTTTAGGTAAAATCTTCAAAGATCTTTAATTTGACTTTCTTTCATGTTTCCTTCCTTGTATTTTATACTTATATAAATATATAATAGATGTATTTGTAGCATAAATTTTAATAGACTAGGAATAACTTCATAATGTAGAAAATTTCGTGTTAGGAGATGGAATAGATATAATGTGCTTCCTGTGCAAGCATGAACATTGGAGTTAGAATTTCTAGCATTGACATAACAAAGTAGATGCAGCAGCATGCATCAGAATCCCTGTGCTGTGAGGAGAAACACACACACACACACACACACACACACACACACACACACACACACACACACACACACACACACCAGCTCCCTGCAGCTTTCTTGCTTGTCAAGTTAAATCACTGAACTCCAAAGTCTATAGAATTTAATAAAACCTAAGGTGGAAAGCTTGTAATGGACTTTTACTCTCCACAAAGCGTGTGCATAGTCAGTAATGAGTAGTAACTTGCCACAAACAACAACATGTACACATTTGTACACAATACATATATACAGTGTAAAACTATAATAAACAAACATCAATTTTAAAATGAGATAATAAATTTTCTTTGGTTTTTTCTAAACCTAAAATGTGATAGTGTAGCTATCAGCTTTAATAAGTAAAATGAGATACCTTTCTTACATCAAAGATGTTGGAAAATTTTTTGGGTCAATATCATAAAAATGGAATTAATTTTTATTGCTGGCCTGTATATGCTGCCCTCTTCCCTGGATCAGACCCTTGGTCTGAACACACAGAGCACTTACATACCTTGCCTACTTTTGCTTTTGTCAAGCAATTGCGAATTGACAAGCATGTCTCCTATTGAGAGTATTCCTCACTGACTTCTCAAGAAATATACATGATTTCTGTTCAACTTATGTATTTTCCAAAATCTCTCACACATCATCATGAAATTATCTTGTATTAAAATTATTTACAATATATTCAGTTCTTCTTGGTTCCATTTCTCATAACAGAACTCATTGGAAATCTAGTTTGATTTTTTTTAAAATTTTCATTTAGACTTCTTTCTCAAATGTTTATTTGGCAAAATTCCTCAATGTCTCAGAAGACAGTACATTACAAATTTAGACCATAAGATGTCTGAGCCTTTTCCAATGATGGTTTAAAGAGAGCTTCTCGTGTTTCTGAGCAGAGGAAGCTGATACTACTTCACATCACTTACTTTACTTCCCTCTCTGGGACTGGCAAATAGCCAATGAGACACTCAGTGTAGTTTCCTATTGATTGTCCTGTGGTTTGCAGAGCATTAGATGGCTCTGTCTCTGAAACAGTATAATTAGTATTATAAGGAAGTATAATTCTCACTGAAAATAAACACATGGGGATATGATTTGTTTTAAATTGTAAATTGAAGTAGTGGTGTGGTTTTGGTTATTTTTAGCAAAAGGAAACTTGTGAAATTAAGATTGATCTGGATAGTGTATTACCTTTCCCATATAATCTCTCTTGACAAAATGCATTCAATTATAACTATTTGATTGTTAAAATACATTCAAAGTATCAGCCATTCAGACTAGGTAGGTATTTTAGGCATGATGATCCAGAGCTCTTTCATATCACATTTGGACATGCTTCTCCATGCATGGATTTTACCTGTGGTTCTCTCACTACAAAATTATATTCTTAAAAAATGACACCACAAACTTGAGGATTGTGAAATAATAAAAAATATGCTAGCATTCTTGAGAAATACATAGTATTCAGCAATTAAAGAAGGCTACAACTGAGAAAAGACTTTTATAAAAAGTTTAAGAAAAAAACAAACTAAAACTGTTATGTGGAAGGGAAATTATCAAATCAACAAAAAAGTAAAATTTCCATTAGTTTAAATATTATACAGTCATAATTGGCTTGATATATCATCTAGAAAGCAAACCCATGAACAATAGTGTTGTAGCCATAAAAGCAAAATATAAGGGTTAAATTAAAACTTCATGTTGGTCTTAACAGAGTAGCACGCCAATAAAGAAGTGAATACCCAGGATTTAAAATAAAAATCGAAAAAGTGCACAGGGTTTCTGTAGGGAAGGTCCTAGTGTGGGATTTTAACTTCCATTTACATTCTAAAAAGAAAAGAAAATGTAGATTCCTGATTAGAATAACCCAAACAGAAGATTCTATTTTACCTGCCTTCTTTCTCTCATATTTATATTTAAATACATTCTAAATATCTATCTTTATATCCACAAATAAGTCTATTTCTTCTTACACTCTCAAATAAATTTCTCTTCGAAACAAATAGGGACCATTAAAAATGTCACAATAGATCAACATACGTAGTTTTGGAGTTTAGTCCTAACTGATACATCTCTAAGACTATTCTATCATTAATAGATCAAGGACTATTGTAAAGGAGGACATGAAAAGACTGTAAGGGCCAGAGAACCAGTAATTAGAGGTCAGATTTTCTTTTCTCCTAGAAATATCAGAGAGATTCCCCCATTAAATATCATCAAGAAGTTTTCACATAAAAATGTGCTCTGTCTCAGAATCAGTTAAGTAGAAACAATAAATCTAACTTTGAGATTTTTATTTACATAAATCATAACAGAAAAAGAAGACTTGTTTGGGAAATGAATACAACATATTATGTCTGTAGCTAATTATAATTTAGAGATTTATTTCTCCCGTTCCATTATGGAAATCAGCACAATCGTTCTACACTATAACTCTATAGAATCAGTGATCATCATTGAATTATTTTTTGGAAACACATTAGAGTTCTGTATTTACTTAATTGTGAATAATTGAACTTTCAGAAATCACAATTTAATCTAAAGGGAAAAATAGTGCTTCAGTCCATGACCTGTTCTTCCTTCACTCTTCCTAAGGCAAGAAATATATCCAGTACTATCATGTACCTGATTCTCAAAACAAAGGCCTTCTGAAAAAAAAAAAAAAAAAAAAAAAAGCTGGAATTAATATATTATTTCCCCGAAACACACTACCATAAAAACTCTTTGGGGCTTTTAGTTGTTTTGATGATTGAATCGCTGAATAAGAAAAAGTATTATCACCCAAATAAAGATGTTAATACTAGTATTTGTAATCATTTTTGACCCATGGCTCTATTGAGATTTTGTCACATATACTTGAATGATAACGTGAAGGTCTGACTATAGTAGTTAAAATTGATCTTAAAATGCAATCAGCAATATCTGGAATAGTTTGTAAATAAAAGGCTCTGTTAGGTTACTTGTGTGCAATGAAGGTGGGCAGTGGTTTAGCTCACATTCCAAACTGTTCTATTGTTACCTTCTCTCAGTATTTGAGAGTTAATTTTCTTTGTCTAGACACAGTGAGTAGATTCAATTGCTTCAAGTCCACTTTCTGACTTCTGATATCATCAGTTGAATTTATTTTGTGTTTAACTCTATACATTTTGAACTCTTTATTTAATGTTTTGTTTTGTGACCTTTAAAGTTTATTAAATAACTGGAAAGCCTAATTCAAACCTCTTCTTCTATATATGAGTTTCTTGTTTCTTATCCAATATATTTTTTCTAACAACAGATTAGTTACATTGTAATTGTTCAATTTGTGTATTTTGTAGCCTTGGTAAGTTGATAAAAGAAGAATGATTAATATAATGGAACGCCTTTTACTAATACAAATATTGCAAACTACAAGTCTGAGGCTATATAGAAGAATCATATATAAAACCAACCTGGTGACAATCATTATCTCTGCTTCTATGCATGTTGAGGCAGGAAAAAAAGCTGGTCCTAGCAAGGCCTGATGCAAAGCAGATAGGATCAGTAGTTAATCAACATTCTTTGTCAAAATAATAATTTCAGAGAATACTGGGGATACAACTGAATAGAGTAATGCTTGTCCAGCATGAGTGAAATCACCATGTATGAGGTCCCAGGTAGGAAGCTTGTTCTAAAAACAAAAAATAAAAAAGATAAAAACATATGAAATATATAGAGAGAAATTAATTCACTTTATGAGGAAGTATTATGATATTTTAACATGCATTCATCAGAAATAAAATGGAATTTAGAAACACTTCTTAATTATCAACATACAACCATTTCATGAGTATTGCTCTCTACTTTAGTTCCGACAATGATTCTTTAAGGAATCTCAATTTCTGAAGGAAGATTTTATGCCAAGAGTTACTCAAGCTCTCTGGAGGTAGAGATAATCTGTGGTTCAAAGGCATAAGTGTTCCAGCTGTTGAGAAAGCATGCCCAAAGTGCACCAAAGGATTCCTGTCTTTCATGAAATGGCTGGACTTCTCTGTAATAATATACAGTGTTAACTCAGAATAGACAGGCTAAGGTTTCTTTTAAACATTTCCAAGCATGCTCCTCAACAGGCTGAATTTTAAAGCAAGTGATGTATTTCTTCTCTACTCTCAGCATGACCTCAGAGCAAGTCAGACTGCTTTAAAGTTTTAACTTTGTTAAAGAGACTTAGAAGTTTAAAATAGTCCAACAGGAGGCCTGCGAGTGGGAGGGCCAGTAGAGTATTTTCAAGGTTGGACTCACTTTGAACCAAGACATGAATTATATTGATAGTGTAATAAAATGAAATATCAAAGACTTTGTGATCATTAACATTTGAATAAACTTGAAAGGTTTTGACTACTAGTGCAAACAGTACTTTTCATTTTACAAGTCATCACCCAATCAAATATTTAGGCATGAACATCTTTATAGAATTCAAGGTCTAAATGCAATATAGGTGCCACAATAGCATACATAATTCTCACCTCCTAAGTCCCAGCTGAATTATTCAGCTTAAATGGCATTAGAATATAAACATATTTTTAAAATGTTAACTTTAACTTCTATAACATGTATTGTTTATAAATTAAAATACATAGTGATATAAAAATATCAAAGTAAAAATACAGAATGTATATTAGTTGTGTGTGCATATATCAGGGTTCCTAATACTTGACATTAATGCATATGATAAACTTGCCAATTTTAATGAGTTAAAATGTTTGATACATGTATTGTTTATAAATTAAAATACATAGTGATATAAAAATATCAAAGTAAAAATACAGAATGTATATTAGTTGTGTGTGCATATATCAGGGTTCCTAATACTTGACATTAATGCATATGATAAACTTGCCAATTTTAATGAGTTAAAATGTTTGATGTAAAGTTTAGTACTATGTAAACAGATATAAGAAAAATCCAAAATATAGATAGCAGGCTAGTGAACTACTAACATTAAAAATACATAATCCTATTAGAAAAGATTTAATTAAATACTGTAAATTTTGTATGAACTTAAAAATATTATTGACTCAAAACACTATCCATTCCTCTGGGCCTACAATTAGTCCTATAAAGGTATATTCCTTTGTTATTGTAATTTTAATTTTAATAAAAGCTGTACCATATCATTAAGATATCTGTTCCTTATCATGTCCTATCAGTGGCTAAGTTTTCAAGTCACTCTTCATATAGAAAGAACTTAGATAGTTTTTTATCTATAGTACTTAATACTCATGTAAATGTTAAGTGATAAAACCACCAAATTTAAGTTATTGGTGCCTAATAATTTTGCTAACTTTTATAATTATTCTGAGTTCTGAATAATTATATCTTCACATATTTCTCATGCACCAAACACATAAACATGTTCTTTTTTAATTTTTCCTATCTGTTAAAAAAAAAACTATAAGCTGTTTATACATTGTCACCTTATTTCATAGAGACATTTTTAGTAATTTCATTGCTCATTTTCTTCATTCATTGTTGATTATAAACATTTATAGAAAATTAAATAGTCAATTTTTTTAAATTAACAAATGCCAAATAACATCCTTAGAGAAAATGGAGGATTACATTTCTGTGAGTCTCTGATTACAACATTGCCCTAAGTCAATTAATACATAATCTTCATTTATCTGTTTTCTGTTTAAAACTCATTTAATGAATATATATGTATATATATATTAAAACACTACCAACAGCACTATATCTCATGCCTAAAGGAAGATTATCTAAGGATGAAACTTTCTCTGTGAAGGATATCATAGATTCCCTGCAAGTTTAGAATACTAAATAAACATTTAGATTACTTGTGAAGTCATGATTAAAAGTGTTAGGCATGGAGAAAAACACACAGGTGCAAACAGAACAAAGAAAAACAAGAGAACAAAACAGAACAAAGACAATGACCAACAAAACACCAAAATTCAAAGCAACATGGCTTGAAGTAGATCATGTAAATAGTACTTGTTTACAGTGTAAGAACATTTAATAGAAGGTTAGTTGACCTCAGAAAGAAAATCTGCATGCATCTGATTATGAGAAATTAATTGTTTTTAGTAGGCATGTTGTCCAAAACTGACTGAAAAAAGTGTCAAACAATATCTATATTAAACAATTTTTAGTAAGTATATGAAACAAACAAAGTCCTCTAACGAGGATTGACCATGCATGTTGGAAATCCTAAGAAAGAAAATAATCAAACAAAAGCCTGTCCATTTCTTCACACCCACTCTGATACCTGTGAACCCATGAATAACATTCACATTCCATAACTAGCTTCTTACTTTCTCTATATCCTACATTAATAATACATATTGATTACATTAATTACTTTTGATAGTTACTTTGAGAGTATTATACATGTTTTGACTATAACCTCCACCCCTCATCCCTACTTAGGCAACTGTGTCTCCTGTTTTGTTTTGATTTTTCTTTTTGTGTTTTGCCTCCCACGACCAAACTTTTCTGTTAAGATATTCTTGAATGTATGGTCTTCACTGTAGTGGAGTTGGCTTACCAGAGACTATACACTTAGAGAAACTCCCTCAGTTTGCTTTTAACTATTGCCAGTACCTTCACAGTTTGGAGTAAGACTGGGTATCCACCTCCTCTCTTCATGCTAGCATTTCATCTAACTAGTTTGTACAGATTGTTTGCATGTTATTGCCCTGCATTATCCATACGACACTGTTTTATTGTATTTATTAACCATATCCTTCTGCTCTGACACTATTTCAGAGCCATATTCTGTAATTATACCTGAACACTGGGTGAAGCATTTGTGTTTCAGATAGTCTTCTCAGAACTGAACATTCTGAAGTCTTTTATTCTCTAAAACTTGGCCAGTTGATTTTGTTGTGGAGTTTTAAAGAAACACTTGGTCTTTAGTCATTAAAAACATATTATTCTTTCAATGGTTTGTTCTTTTAAGATATATTTATGAATTCAAATTTTTGATTTTGAACATACTATTTATTGTTGACAAATAAATAATTATTTTCAACATTTTGCTACTGTGTTATAAAAAACAACAAACAAACATAATCTTAGCTGATGTCAAAGCAGATGCCACTTTGCCTTCTTGTTTTAAATGTCCCACTGAGAATAAAGATATCCTTTTTTAATGCTCTACTAATTACCACATTTTACACTTTTATTTACTTACTGATGATTTTGTTGCTTAAATGGATCATCAAATATAATACCTTCCCTGATCCTCTGTTCCTACGGGACAGAAATTGGCTATGTACATTGTTGGGAAAAAAAAAAAAAAACTTTTACATAAAATCATTAACTCCTGAGTTATTGCACTCTAAGGCAATGAGTCTGTTAGTAAATCAACAGTAAGCAAAGGATAATATATATTTAAGATAAACGCACATATCAATCTTATATCTTAAGCTTTAAAAAAATTGTTGTGAGCAAAGGCACATAGGAAGCTAACTGTTTCAAAAGAAGTGAAGTCTTAAGATCTGGTGATTTAGAATTAAGAACAACTTCTTAGATTCTGATTTTAGTTAGCAGTGACTGTAAGTATTCAAGTGACTATATTTAAATATAAATATGTATTGAATATACCTCCCAATAGCATATAAGTGAGAAAAGTAATAAATATGTAAATATGTAGTGAAGCATAAATGATTATAAATAAATTGAGTAACAATCAATAAACTATACAAGATCTATGACTACATTAGATAGTGGAGAACGGTGACAGAGTCTTTCCTTACTCTTACCTAATTATAATCAGTCCCTCATTAAATGTAAAAAAAAAAAAAAAAAAAAAAAAAAACCCACAAGAAACATTCAACATTTCTAATTGTGAAAAATGAATAAGCAAAACAAAGTAGAAATAAAAATGTTGAAGACACTATCTTTTCTCTATTGAATATTTTTGGACTCTTTGTCAAAAATCAGATGTTCATAGGTGTGTGGGTTAATGTTGGGGTCTTCAATTAGATTTTATTGACCCACAAGTCTGTTTATTTGCCAGTACCAGGCTGCTTTTATTACAATGGCTCTATGGTATAGCTTGAAGGCAGAGGCACTGATACCTCCTGAAGTTCCTTTATTGAGCAGGATTGTTTAAGCAATCCTGGGATGCCTGTTATTCCATATGAAGCTGAGGCTTGTTCTTCAAGGTCTGTAAAAAATAGTGTTGGGATTTTATTGGGGATTACATTGAATCTGTAGATTGCTTTTGGTAAAATTGGCATTTTTCTATCTTGGTCTTACCTATACAGGAGCATGGGAGATCTTTCCATTTTCTGATATCCTCTTCAATTACTTTCCTCAGTGACTTAATTTTTTTTGTCATGCAGGTCTGCTACTTCTTTGGTTGAATTACACAAAGATATTTAATGCTTTTACAGCTCTTATAAAGGGGGATGTTTCCCTTATTTCTTTTTCAATCATTTTTTCCTTAGCATATATGAGAGTTGTTGTTTCTTTAAAAAAATTAGTTAATCTTGTACCCTGCTACCTCGCTGAAGGTGTTTATCAGCTGTAGGAGTTCCCTGGTATAATTTTGGGAGTCACTTATGTATATGATCATATCATCTGCAAATAGAGATAGTTTGACTTCTTCCTTTTCAATTTGTATTCCCTTAATCTCCTTTTGTTCTCTTATTGCTTTAGCTAAAACTTTGAGAACTATATAGGATAGATAAGGAGAGAGAGAACAGCCTTATCTTGTTTCTGATTTGAGTGGAATTGCTTTGATTGTTTCTCCATTTAGTTTGATGTTGGCCATCAGCTTGTTCTATATTGCCTTTATTATATTTAGGTATTTTCCCTGTATTTCTGATCTCTCCAGGACTTTTATTATGTTGGATTTTGTCAAAGGCTTTTTCAGCATCTAATGAGACGATCGGGTTTTTGTTTTTGTTTTTTTTTTCTTTAGTTTGTTTATATGATGGATGACATTCACAGTTTTTCATATGTGGAACCATCCCTGCATCTCTGAGATGAAGCCTACTTGAACATGGTGGATGATTTTGTCTTTTTTTTTTTTTTTTGATACATTGTTAGATTCAATTTGCTAGAATTTTATTGAGTATTTTTGCAACAATATTCTTGAGGGAGATTGGTCTGTAATTCTCATTCTTTGTTGCATCTTTGAGTGGCTTGAGAATCAGGGTGTTTCTGATCTCATAAAAAGAGTTCAACAATGTTTCTTAAGTTTCTACTTTATGGAAAAGTTTGAGGAGTATTGGTATTAGTTCTTCTTTGAATGTTTGAAAGAATTCAGCACTGAATCTGATGGTCCTGGGCTTTTATTATTGGGAGACTTTTAGTAATAGCTTCGATTTCCTTTGGGGTTAAGAGGTCTGTTTAGGTCTTTAATCTAATCTTGATTTAATTTTGGTAAATAGTGCCTGTCTAGAAAGCTGTCCATTTCTTTTAGGTTTTCCATTTAGTGGACTATAGGTTTTCAAAGTGTGATCTGATAATTCTCTAGATTTCCTGGGTGTCTGTTTTTATGTCCCCCATTTCTTTTCTGATTCTGTTAATTTAGATACTCTCTTTCTGATTCTTGGTTAATTGGATAAGGGTTCATCTATCTTTTTGAACCAACACTTTGATTCATTGATTCTTTGTATTATTCTCTTTACTTCTATTTTATTGATTTCTACCTGAAATTTGATTATTTCCTGCCTTCTACTCCTTCTAGGTGAGTTTGCTCCTAATTGTTCTAAACCCTTCAGCTGTGCTGCTAGGCAAGTCTCTTGTATGAGATTTCTCTAGGCTTTTCATAGGCATCTAGTGCTATGAATTTTCCTCTTAGAACTGCTTTCATTGTGTCCCATAAGTTTGGGTATGTTTTGTATTCATTTTCATTAAATTCTAGAAAGGTTTTGATTTCTTTCTTAATTTCTTCTTTGACCTAGAGGTGGTTCAATTGATAAATGTTCAGTTTCCGTGAGTTTGTAGGCTTTCTGTGTTTTTTGTTCTTGTTGAACTCTAGCTTTAGACCATGGTGGTCTGATATGATACAAAGACACTATCGTCAACAAATGGGGTTGGCTGTAACTGGATGGTAGTATGTAGAAGAATGCAAATAGATCCAAACCTATCACCCTACACAAAACTCAAATCAAAGTGGATCAAAGACCTCAACATAAACCCAGATACACTGAACTTGATAAAAAAGAAAGTGGGAAATACATTTCAATGTATTGGCACAAGTGACCACTTACTAAATATAACACCAGTAGCACAGACACTAAGAACAACAATCATTAAGTGAGACCTCCTGAAACTGAGAAGCACCTGTAAAGCAAAGGGCACTGTCAATAAGACAAAACAATAGCCTCCAAAATGGGAAAAGATCTTCACTAATCCTGTATCAGACAGAGGTCTGATCTTAAAAATATGTAGAGAACTCGAGAAACTAGAACCCAAATCCTAAATAACCCAATTAAAAAATAGGGTTCAGAGCTAAAAAGGGAATTCTCTACAGTTGAATTACAAATGGCTGAAAGGAACTTAAAAAAATTGCTCAACATCTTTAACCATAGGAGAAATGCAAATCAAAATAACTTTGAGATACCATCTTACACCTGTTGTAATGGCTAAGTTCAAAAACTCAGATGACAGCCTATGCTGGAGATGATGCAGAGCAAGGGGAACACTCCTCCATCGTTGGTGGGAGTGCAAACTTGTACAGCCTCTCTGGAAGACAGTATGGTTATTCCTTAGTAAACTTGGAATCAATCTCCCTAAGGATCTGATAATACCACTCAGGTATATATCCAAAGGATGCACATTCATACCCCAAAGACATTAGCTCAATTATGTTCATAGTAGCATTATTTGTAATAGCAAAAACCTAGAAACAACCTAGATGCCCCTCAACTGAAGAAAGGATTAACAAAAATGTGGCATATCTACACAATGATGTAGGCAGAGTTTGACATACAACGCACTAGTCCAAGAATAATATGTATTAAAATATAAACCAACACTCACGATACAGGTAACAGCTTATAGGGGTATCTGATCAGGGACTGGAGTATTCAAGCAATGGATGATGGATGCCAAACTGGTCTCTCCAGCAGTCAGGAACCAGAAAATGGGCCTCCCAGGGTCCCAGCAGCCCCTTATCAATGGGGTTGGCCACTCCTCCTTCAGGGGCCCTGGACCCTGGGTAAGCATCCTTATCAGCTGACATCTGAATCTCACCACATCTCTCCCTTTTGTCTAACTAAGAAGGTTCTAAACTAAGACTATATACAATAGGAATTATTATGAGGTAGTATCTAGGAGAGGATAAAACACAAACTACAACCAAAACCTAACACATATAAAGTACATCATATATTTCTAGAACATTGGTAGATGGTAGGGTGTATAAATTACTTCAAAAGGTTCATCTGGGAAAGTGAAAATTCAACACCTGAATGTTCCTTTCTAAGGGATAATAGGGTAGTAACCTTAAATACCTATTCTTCAACCCCTTCAAGACCTGAGAAGGACGATGTATCACCTGAAAGTCAGAAGTACATGGAAGTAGTGGCTTCAAAAATTTTGGAGAGAACAGCAACACAGCTACCTGGACAATCACCTCTGGTTTTATGCACCCTTGGAGCATCCATCATATTGCCTAAAGGCCTATGGTATCTGACAGATCGTTTCATAAGCAGGGCAATTTTGGAGGGACTGTCTTATCCTGTCCAGGCAGGTTTTGTCAGCCTCCATCTGTCATCCTGTTCATCCAGCTTGGACATCATGTGTGTACCATCAGCAATCAAGGTAGTGGTTCAGCATCCATTGTCCACCACTCAGATAATCCAGTCTATCAGGTGCCAATATAACCTGTTACCTGTATCATGAGTGTGAGTGTTGGCTTATATTTTAATAATATTAATCTTAGATAGTATATTTTAAGAGAACCTCCACCTTCAATTCCCCTATGAAGAGAAAATAGAGAAAATCACCTTATCAAACTGGGGCAATAACAAGTTACAATCTAGAATAGTTGGGAAAAATCTTGAAAAAAAGGAGATGGTTGAGTGAGAGGAGCAAAGAGAGAGATGGATATCTCAATAGAGGAAGCCAATGTGGGGTTGGAATGGGACTGGGTGCTAGGGAAAGTTCCAAGAACTAACCGGTTGTCCCTGGCCAAGTCTCCAGACAATAGTGGAGGGGCTGCCAGTGCAAGACTTCCCCTATGGTCATTGGGTGACCACCCTGGGAATCATCTCAGAACCTACATCCAACAGGGAATAGAGGTAGAGGCAGAGACCCATGGCTGAGTGCTGGGCAGAGCTCTTGGTCCAGCTGGGAGCAGAGGAGGGGTGTCTGTGTGAGCAAGGGGATAGGGATTGTGAGGAGAGTTCCTGCATTGATGGCTAGCTGGAGCTCTGGGGAGCTCAATGATCAGGAGTGGCCACTGGAGTTCCATTGGGAAAGGGAGCTGGGCCCTCCAAGGGTATGTGACTGTCGACTGGCATGAGCAGTGTATACAGCCCTGAGGGGTGGGATCAGACTGTGTTCCTGTGCATGGGCTGGTACCTTGGAGCCCATTCCTTGCAGAGGAACACCTAGCCCAGACTTGACTTTGGGCTGAGTGGATCAGACTTGCCTGGAGTGGCTGCGCCATGCTGAGCTGACCCATCTTGGGACTTTTTGCCCTTTAGGGGAGGAGATATGTGCAGGGGGAGGGGTGAGGCTGAAGGATTTCTGGGAGGTATTGTGAGAAAGTAAGGGAGGGGGAGCAGGGAGATATATAAATAAAAATTGTTACAATGTGGTTTCTCAGTCTGGAGTGGCCAGAGGCCCAGACTCACAGACCTTCAGCCCCAGACCTCTTAGCTGCCCGCCACTGTTCAGGCCCCCAGAAATGACTCAGACACTTACATTAACTTTATGTTGTTTGGCCTATGGCTCAGGCACATTGACAGCTATCTCTTACATCTTAAATCAATCCATTTTCATTAATCTGTCAGCCACATGGCCTATGGCTTACCTGTGTTCCTTACATGTTGCTCCTTTGGGCTTCTGGCTTGGTCTGTCTCTGACTCCGCCCTGCTCTTCCTACCTATTCTGATTACTCCTCCTACTTTTTCTATGGTGCCTGTCATGGGCCAAAACAGCTCCTTTATTTAAAGATTGATATTCACAGCATACAGAAAGGCATTACCACATAAAAATTGACATTTTGAATTAAAGAAAGAAATTTGGTAAACCTAAAAAAAAAAGAAATATATATGTTCTAAGTTAAGTATGTGAACATTGCAAGCAATGTAGATTACAGTCTAGTATAGTTCTTACAGAAAAGTCTTAAGTGTAAAACTAGAAAAATAAAGTCTTGTGAATTTAAAGTCTTCAGGCTAAAATTGAGTGAGTGTTATTAATAAGTTAAAATTACAGATGCAATGTGGAAATTGAATTTATTTTAATTGAGCAGTTTGTAATAGACAATAAGAGAGGCTCTGCTTCTGAACTCTGTTAGTATGGTTAAAATTCTTGAATCATCCTTTTTAAATAAGATTCAAGAGAAAAATAAATATAATAGAATTAGTATTGAGATTAATATAACAGCTCAAGAAGGCAATTATTTTCATGTTTATTTTCTAAGATACTATTGAAGGGGTCTATTTGTGTGTCCCTTGTTTTTACACATCCAAAAATCTTAGGAATATATTTTAAGGTGAAGCATAAGAAAAAGTTTGCTAAGTAACTTCTTCAAATACCAATGACTTAGACATGTGATAGCAATAATCAGAAGAATAACTAATTGAAAAATTATTTAGAAGTTGGAAAAAACTAGGAACAATTGATTGACTGTTTATGAATGGAAGATTTGGGATTTTAGTCCTCCAGAATGGAACAGATATTAGATAAAGATAGGATTGGTTTTCATTGTTCAAAACATTAAGACATCCATGTGGTTCACAGGATTCACATGTGCATATGACTAATGACTATTTTTATGTTCCACTGAACTATGTAGAACCTCAGGTATTGTGAAAAATAAGCAGGGATGAAGCTTCAAGAACATAGATTAACAGTAGACATGGAGCCATAGATAATATTATCTTCTGGGAGCGAGAGAGACAATTTGCTTCAAGTGTGTAATTTTTGTTAAACTAAATATGTTTCAGTGAAGAACACATAACCAAGAATATTTAGGCAACACAAACTTTTCTTGACTGGCTTAAAAAATGAAAAATACAAATAGTTAGGTGACTAAGAAAGTAAGAAGGACATTTAAATATTTGGGTGAAGGTAGTGAATGCGATCAAAACATGTATGAAACTTACAAATAGCTGATTTTAGGGAAAAAGCAGTACATTTCAAAATTGAGCTTTGTCATTTCAACAGACCTCATTGAGTGTGTATGTGCTCATTACAATAAGCTTTGATACCTTGAAAAACTTAGAGGTACTAGAAACCTAATGTAAGTCATAACTAGCTACTTGTTTATAGAAAGGTATAGATAGCTGCTTATCCGTGTTCTTTTCACATGATTAATGACTAGAATGCAGATAAAATTATCAATAAGAAACTTTGCATAAGTACTAAAATTTATATATTTAAAATAAGTTTTTTTCTCAACTATTAATGAAACTCTACCATGGTGATTGTCTTAAAATTTTAAATAATCAATTCTCAGGCTCTGTTAACCCAGTAAAACTCTGTTAGTAGTATATAGAGATTTTAAACAGTTATCTTTATAGAACAGGTAATGTAAACACTGAGTATATGTCAAGGTTAATATTCATGTTAATACTGGTAGAAAATTTGCAAAGTTTACAAATTCTGTCTTTGGAAACAATGGTGAATATATTAAAAAGAGATTTATAATAAAATAATTTTTATTATCAAATTAAATGAAAAATCATGTAACTAAAATATTCATGCATATAATTTAAAGGTACATTGACTTTAATCTTAAGTATAAATATTATTTATACCTCCAATTTCCTAGATGAGTTATTTACCTTGACCTAATTCACTTTCCTTGATTCTATATTACTTGCCACTAAAGCTGTCAGAAATTTTGAATTTCTTGTCCTATATTTATTCTATTTCATTTGAGCTACCTATGTGAAGAGTTAATGGGCAATGAAATGACCAAACAATAGATGGCTAATGTAATGCAAGTTCATTTCAGAAACTGAATTGATTCATCTTACAGTGCAGGTCTGTGCCATTAATCAAGGGCTGAGCATTTCCAAGTAAGACAGCATGTATTTTTAACATGCTTTACATAGATTCATTTCAATTATCCAATAAAAAGGAAATTAAAATTTGTTGAAGAAATTCAATTTGAACAGCCTTAGTAGAAAAAGTGATATCAATACTACACTTGACAAGCTAGAGAGTTTCAGGTCAGTGACTTTCTTTATTCACACATCTTAAATAAACTATTTTACATGTAATATAAGAAATGTTAATCATTTCAAATAAAAATTTTCTTTTTAAAAAGTATACCACAGTGAATTCCATATAAAAAGCACATAATAAATATTACCTTTCTTTCATCCAAGCTAGGTAAATGAACTCTAAAATGTTTTTTGTTTTATTATCTATATGTCCAAAACATGACATAAATGAATGGAAGAAGATTTTATATTCTTTGGTCATTTCAGAGGTAAATGACCAAAATATCATGGTGAAAGTGTGTAACAGGGATTTATGGTTATCTGTTCCATAAAGGATTCCTCACTCATCTTCTAGTAGAAAAATAAACAGGAAAAATTAAAAATAACAACAATAAAACCATGAGAGAGCCGAAAATTAGTATAACTTTCAGAAGTGTGCATCTCGGCAGCTAAAAATATTTTCTGACTCCTTTTACCTGTCTAGCATTTTTTTTTAAATATGGCAAGTAAGGTATTAAAAACTGTCAAGAAAAGAAACCAGAACATCCTATCCATGGTTCCTGAAGAAATATAGTGCACAGTATAGTTACAACAATTTCAAAAGTCTGTAGTGTATAGTCCAAGTGTGAACACTAACCAAAAGTACTAATCCAAAACCTGTACTGTTTCAAAGCAAACTTTCAGCTTTGTAATAAATTATGTGAGTGTGTGTGTGTGTATGTGTGTGTGTGTGTGTGTTTGTGTGTGTGTGTGATTTATCTTAACTGTACAGTGGTACAGAATTCTCATTTAAATCTGGCCATAATAAGAGAATTCTGCTTGAAATAAACCCAAGGATTAAGCCTCATAGGACTCTGTCTAGAATGGCTGCAATTATTCTGGCATTTGACTTCCAAATTCCCACCACAGTGGCCCATTTGGCTGTCCTCATAGTACTCTGGGGTTTAGAAAGCTGTACTCCAAACTCTCATGTGTCTTCTTCAATTGCTATTCTCACTTCCAGTTTTCTTGATTCTTCTTTTGTGAAAGACCGTATTTTTATCACAATCAATGAAAATATGAAGTCTATACTTTAATAATTTCAATTGATTATTAATTGTATATTATTTACTAATTTGTCTACTTTTAAACATATATGTGAATACATATTTAGAAAATTTGATTGAATATTTCAATCCATTTAATTAATAAATTTTAAAGATTTTCAAGTAATTACTATGCCTTTTTTCATTTTAAATGGGATTTAATGTTTTTCCATACCAAATTTTACTTGAAAAGTATACAATGTATATAGTCTTTCAATATTTACTTTTGATTTTTTATAGTACTCAATAGATTTGCAAAAAATAGATGTAACTTATTTATCTCATTTCTAAAGGTTTCTAACTTGATCCCAAAGTCTTTAAGCTATTCATTACATTAGTAAGACCAAACTTTGTAAATGAGGCTTGTGAACTTTTGTCTCTTACTCAAAAGTGTTATACCAAAAGATAAAAATAAGAATATGAAGAAATGTTGCAAGGTTACTATGGATACATTTAGCACAATCTTCATATTTTTACTTTTGCAAATGGCTACCTAAGATACTTTTCTTTAGTTATGCTTGTATGTTGAGATATTTTGTACCTTGGGTTAAAATAGGTTTTTAAACTTCATCAGATACAGGTGTATATGTTTACTTAAAATCACTTTTGCAAGGTTCATGGACAAAGAGAGTCCTGAATATTAAAAATTTGCACAATTCTCTCATGGCAGAATAACAAAAATATCATATAATTTTCTTCCTTTAATATTATGTTCTCAATTACTTTGTTTACAAAGATTAATTTGCTCTTTGAATTTGTTTTTGTAATTAAAGCTCCATTAAAGCTGAGAAAACAGATTATGACAGTACACACATATATGTATTATATATTTGTGTATATTTATATGTTATATATATAAATGAAAATTTATATTAATGAAAATATATCTGATTAAAATAACAGCTGATTAAAGAGAAACATTTTCTCTTCTTCTGAGATTCTTTTATGATTCATTAAGATTTAATTTCCTGACATTTAAGTTTCTATTTTCAAATCTATAATTGAGTATGAAATTGTTGTGATGTAAAAATATATTATCTAGATAAAATGATGCAAATTGTGTTATATGCCACTAAATTCAGAATTCTATATTTAATTTCCTATGAACAAAAATAAGTTTCAAGCAAATTGTTGCTAGATTTAGTATGATGAGAATGCCAGTTAGGTTTGCTTACTATTTTAAATCATCAAGAAGTATGTGTGGAATTGATATATCTTACAATTCTGTGCATAACCTTTGGAACTTTGTAAGATATTCATAAATTATATTTCAAATCATGTAATTAATTAAAAATATTTCTTGTTGAGCATTCTTTCTCAGATTGATTTTATGTTTCCAGAATTACCTTTAAAACCTTTTCTACTCTTTATTACATATAGTATATAAGATAAAATTATTTTATTTATTTAATTTATTTTGACTTATTAATCCCAGAAAGAAAAAAAAAATGAGACCCAGGATAGCACTCAAGTAATTTAGATTTTTTTTAAACTGACCATGTAAAAAAAAAAAAAGTGTAATAGATGGAATTGTACTTAAATTGGCAGAAAAAAAAATCGGTTAATTGACGTGAATGTAAAATAAGCTCCGTAGGTTCATCCCCTTACATGCTCCAGAAGTTCACAGAAGGCATGGATGTGGGGTGAGATACCTCATAGTTCTGGTTCTGGGCCTGAGTGTAACAGGGTTGGTTGGTCAAATGGCCAGATTCACACTCTCCCCCTCCCCCCATGGCAGTTCTCCAGCCTATCCTAGCTCAACCAAAGTAGCCTACAAAAAGGGGCAGTGAGCTCTGGGGAGCTCATTGAATCAAGAAAGCACTGGAGGTCCATCGGGAAAGGGAGCTAGGTCTTCCAAGTGTAGGCAACTATAGACTGGCTTGGGCAGTATGTGGAACTTGAGGGGTAGGATCAGACTCTGTTCTTGAGCGTGGGCTGGCACCTTGGAGCCCATTCCTTGCAGAGGAACACCTAACCCAGTCTTGACTTTGGGTTGAGTAAATCAGACTTGCCTGGAGTGGATGTGCCTCACTGTGCTGACTTACCTTGGGACTCCTTCCTTTTGGAGGAGGAAATGGGCGGATGGGAAGGGGGGAGGCTGAAGGCTGACTGGGAAGAGGGAAGGGAGGGAGAGCAGGGGGATACTTGGATAAAAGATAATTTTTTTTATAAAAAAAAATTTCAGAAAATAACACATTAAAAACAAATTGTAGGAAAGACAAAGGTCCCATCCTAATTGTTGTAGGGAGCATAGAAATGGGTCAGAGTATCAGCATTCCAGCTCTCAAGTCCGCTGAATTGGCATCTATGCAACTCCCTAAGTGAGTTTCAGAACCTGCTCCCCTGATGGTGCAGATGCTGAAGAGGAGGATTAGTTCTTTCATCCTTGTAATCCCCTGGGGCCAGCTCACTATCCTGCTGCTGGTAGCAATGGGTGGAGCTTAGTGGGCAACTCTCCCTCTCCCATGCCCCTGGGATTTCACAACTTCTGCCCTTGCAACTGCCCCCACTCCAAACAAAACCAAATTAAAAATAAAAAACCAAAAACACTAAAACAAAGCTGGTAGAAAAACAAACAAAAGTTAATTTAAAAGAGAGAAGATTCTTATGGTGGAAGCTGTTATGTGGCCCCTTGAGTGACACAGTGTACCCTTTAGTCCATTCATCTTAAGCACAAGTGTTCATTGCCACAAGTCATTAGTCAAGTTCAAGACCTTTTGTATCTGCTACACTACCCATAATATCTCTCACTGGGACTCTTGGGTATTTTGCTTTTGTTCTGTGTCATGTAGACTGTGCTGTTTAGAAAAAGATCAAAGTTTTTTAAAATGTGAGTTTTAAGGGAAAATTCAACAAAGGATCATAATCACATAAGAGATCCTTCTATGGTCATTTGGTAGCATGCTGGTCAGAGCTCTTTAGCCTGCCTGCCCTTAGCATACAGCTGCTTGGTACTATTCAAGAAGCCATGGGATGATTGGAAATCATTCCAATAGTGATGTGATTTCAAATAAATTGTTTTTGATTGATCAAGTTTAGGTTTTGATTGGATAAACTTAGGTTTTGATCATGCTATTCTTTAATGGGTAGGGGGTTTCATCTATTCTTTAATGGGTAGGGGGTTTCTATTCTTTAATGGGTAGGGGTTTTCATCTATTCTTTAATGGGTAGGGGGTTTCTGAATGTTACACATTCAATAATGACAAGTGGGTCCTCCTTATATTCTATTTCTGGCTTGCAAAATTTATTTGACCACAAATATCCACACTTGCAAGCATAGTTTTGTCTTTCATGTTTCTGACTTTACTTTACAACTTACAGAAGATAAAAAAAAATCAGAAATACAAGTAAATGTAATTATAAATATCATATATATAGCATATTTTATTTTCCAAATCAGAATTATGTAAATGGATTTTATTTTCTTCCAAATAAACTCTTCATCATTAACACCTTGGTTAGTTTAGATATAAACATTTTTGTTGTCTGAATTTATATAATTATCTATTGAAACTTTGATGTGGTTTTGGATTTTCTGAGATATATCTCCTCATGTGAGCAAAAGAAATAGACCATTGAAATATATTAATTCAACTGGTTAATAGCATTTTAAACTTTCATGAAAATATTGATAACATCATTTTTAGAAAACTTATGTCAAGTTTGTATTTACTTAGTGAGTTGTTAGTTATGAGTTTAATTTGTTTCATTACTAAAGTAGATTAAGAGAATGAATATTGTGGTAAAGAATGGAAATACATTTGCTAAATGGAACAAAGGATCTCCTTCTTGAATTTTCATTAGAGGAGAAGTACTCAGTGAACTATGCAAAGCTTCCAAATAAAGCAATGCAATGTAGATGGTATACTGATCAGTATCACATGAGCAACCACACATTCAAATTATCTGTGACTTTAGGAACAGAAACGGCTCTCATACAAGTTAAGCAATGTTAAAAAAAAATGTAAATTATTCTAGAAATGAGAAACATGGGTATAACAAGTAAACAACATGGAAGTAACATACAGGGAAATCAAAGTTACTTGGAAAGTTAGCACCAGTGAATGTGAAAGGGCTTACGTCAGTGTGAGTGACTAAACAGGAGAAAATTCAATAGAAATGAATTATAAAAGTGACTTTGTTTGTGACTGAAACTATTCTGGAAACTAAGTCCATTAAAGGGAACTTTATATATCATATTTACGTGATATTCTATACATAACATTTACATGTAAATGTAAATGGGAAATGGAAATGAACATTAGATGCTGTTCAGGTAACAGTGTAATAAATAACAAATAAAAATGGACTTGCTGTAGAATAATAGAATTACTTTAATTTTTTGATACGTTTTGTATTGAGTGATTACTAGGCCAGAGAAAAGTAACAATAATAGATTACAGAGAACTCTTCAAAAGTGTTATCTTCACTTCATAAGAGAATAGGCAGAGTATGGAGCTCTGCTCTATTTAGAAGAAGGGGCTGTACATACTCAGAAAAGGGGCTACTATAACAACCAGGTAGTAATGATGGGTATCTAATAATTAAAATGGTTACTAGTCTCTCTTTCATTTTGTTTTTCTACAAATGCAGATTATGATTTACCTATAGGGAAATTGAAATATTCTTATAAAATAGTATGCATGGAATTTGTATAATTAAAATATATTACAATAGGGCCATTTCTCAATATTATAATCTTATTAACCAAATGTCAATAAAAGAGAACCTGTTTACCATACAATGTTGCCAGTCTCTAGACTATAGCAGACATTTATATATCATGTAATATTTCAATTAGATTCTTAAGATTATTCTCTGTGTAAATCTGTTTATGTATGTGAAGGCTGCATGAGAAGTTAATGGTGGGCTGTATTCCTGTTGCATTGAAAAACATGTTTCAGCACTAATAGAAGAGATATGCTGCTTAGCAACATACTTCCATTTATAGATTGTGCTGCTGAGCAGAAACATTCAATGAAGTGCTGTTGTGGATGAGTACTAGACCACTTGCCTCTAACTTGGCATGATGCTCCTACCACAGATCCCACTATTGTAATGACTAGACTACAGTTGGATTACACAGAAGTCCAAATTTCTAGTATCTCTGGCTTTTATTCTAGCAGTTACCTACATGCAGTTTTAACTAAAAAAAATCACATCTCTGAAGAAGTCATAATTTATTGATTACCATTACTAGAAGTGTAATACTATTGTAAAACCTATGTACAAAGTGAAAAATAGTCATGGTTTTGTTCTCCAAAGTCTACTGTTTTATTTTCTAGTTTCTAAAATTTAGTTACAATAGATATTTTATTACTTATGGACTATTTGACAAGATATGAGGAATCAATAAGCAATTGATTTTAACTTAGTAGTTTACCATTATTAATTTCATCTCTCAATTACATATATTTTATTTGTTGGCCCTCAGGAACTTTGTAAATATCCCCAATAGATAAGTCTGTGTATATTGGAGAGTATATTATTTCCCAAAACCCTGGCCATTACACTTAGTTATAACTCTGCATAACTAAATAAGAACTGAATGTAATATAATTACATTTAGGATATTTAGGTGAATAATTATTCACTAAATAAAATTAGAGTTACAAAAACAAGTGGCTTGTGGAAGAAATGCTCAGTTGCATTTATAACATTAAATCTAACCTCATATAATTCTTTTAAATAAACTAGACAAAAATAACAAAGTCTGGTTAATTAGAAAAGCTTTTTAAAAAGACTAATTCCCAATTAGTGGCTCAAGCAATGATTCATGGTAAAATGAATAAAAATACTATTTCCTAGAGTGTCAGAATTGAAGAACTGGTAGTTACTGTTTAATGTATTTCAAATTTTGGTTTGGTAAGATAAAAGATGTCTAGAGTTTGGTGGTCCTCACAGTTACCCAAAGTCCTGAATATAATTAATGCCATAGAACAAAAACACTACATTTATTTGAATAAAAAATATAGAACATATTATGCCATGAAACATCATTTAAAGAGGATAAACACATAAATGTATTTCACAGAATTGAATTAAACTAATATATATTGTTAGTAGGAGGTTTCTGGCCCGGACTTTCTGGCCTAGCCTCAAGGTTTAGGCCCACAGACCCACAGATCCACAGAGACATACAGATACTTACAAAAGTTTTAGGCTGATTGGCCTAAGGCCTAGGCATTTAACTTGCTAACTCTTTACCTTTAATCTAACCCATAACTTTTATCCTATTCAGCCATATGGCTCAGTAACTTTTCTCAGTGCAGAATAGTTGGCCTTTGCTTCTTCTGGCTTCTCTCTGGCGTTCTGCTCTGTTCTGCTTGTTCCTAGAGGCTTCTAAGTCTGGTATTCCTGCCCACACTTCTTGTCTGCCTTTGGCAAATCAGTGCTTTTTATTAAACCAGTGGGAGGGACAATTATTTACAATGGAACAGCATAATCCCCCTACATATACCTTTTTCTCTTTTTAAAACAAACAAAAAAAGCCTCCAAATCTAATATTCTTTTCCCCTCATCATTTATAAAAACTAATAAAAAAACACAGTAAATAAACACAAACATCCATAATTCATGTTTTGGGTATGTAGGTGTCATTCTCTAGGCTACGTCCTGCCGAATGGGGGCATTGGCAATCTCATGGGAATCCAAAGAAAAAATGTAGGATTATGCACAAGTCTTTAGTGAAGTACTCTGTAAGGCTGGGTCCTCTCAGCCAGTCAGTCTCCTTGAGGTTGTTCTGGATACAGAGCTTGGGAAACTTCAACAGAAGTGAGCTCAGGAAACTTCAACAGAGGTGTTCTGAAATGCTGAATCATCTGGTTCATCCATTTCCATTGGAGATTTTTCAGGGTGTCTTCCTCTATCAAACTTTATGTTCTTTATCCATGAATAAACCCACAGCCTCTCATTTTTTGTGAAAATAAAAAGAAAACCTTTTCTCCAAAGTAGCATATCTTTGCATTTCGATTTTAAAGTAAACTCATTTACAAAATATATGTTGAAAAAATACAATGGCATTTATAAACAACTGTCTTTTAGTAGCTTTTACAATTTAATATTTAGTCAAGAAACTTAAAGACAAGACAATAATATACAGTATACAGGCATTCTTTGTATTTTTCATCTTTACATGGCTTATTTTTTATTTATTTATTTTATTATATTTCTTTTTAAGGTCTTTCTCTACCTTTTCTTTTCTTTCTCTAAGCCTGTGTGTGTGTGTGTGTGTGTGTGTGTGTGCGTGTGTGTGTGTGTGTATTATCAACATAATCTAAACCATTTAGAATTTTTAAAAATACTATCCTTACTGTATATTTATTTAACTTTTTCTGTCTCTGACCACACCTTTGCTTGGCTAGGGTGATTGACTCCACCTAGATTCTTATATTTCTTTCTGTTTTTGAACACACCTTTAATGTACCAAGGTCCTTGGATAAAGATTAAAGGTTGGTTGGATGGATGCATGGCTCTACCCAGCATCTAGAATTTAGCTTTTTAGCCTAGGTACTCCGGGGAATTAGGGTCCATATAATCACCAAATAAAGCTTTGCCATTTACTTTTGCCAAGTAAAGCTCATTAACTCCATTTAAGCATTAGGCAGCAGGGCCTCTTAAAAGACTTACAAATGTTTTGCCTCTAATGCTGAATCAGGAAGCCTCCCTTAAAAAAAGCCAAGCCTCCACTAGCCTCCAGCAAACAGAGCTGATCCAAGAAAACACCACCACTAGAAAGCAATCTTTGATTCTGTTCCTTTTTTGTCCTCATGAGCAGAAACCTTATATACGTCATTTACAACTTTTTGCTTATATTGAGAGTCCTGTGAGACTTCAGGAACAAGCCATTTTACACCTTAAGCTGTACCCAAAAGCCTGCCATATTACACCTTAAGTTGCACTCCAAAAGCCTGCCATTGTAGCCCAAGCCTACATGCCTCACCAGTGTGTCTCAGTATCATGGCTCACATGAGAGACACAACCCAGAAGCTGCTTTGGGCTCTAGACCACTTTTTAAGCTTTCTATGGCTTTATGTGGGTATATTTTACCCACATTGGGCTGCCATTTGTAGTAAGTGGTTTCTGGCCCAGACTTTGTAGCCTAGCCTCAAGGTTTAGGCCCACAGACCCTCAGTCCCACAGACCTGCAGAGACACACAGAAGCTTACAATAGTTTTAGGCTGATTGGCCTAAGGCCCAGGCATATAACTTGCTAACTCCTTACCCTTAATCCAACCCATCAGTCTTATCCTATTCAGCCATATGGCTCGGTACCTTTTCTCAGAGCAGAATAGTTGTCCTTTGCTTCTTCTGTCTTTTCTCTGGCGTTCTGCTCTGTTCTGCCTGTTCCTAGAGTCTTCTAAGTCTGATAGCCCTGCCCACATTTCCTGTTTGCCTTTGGCCAATCAGCACTTTTTATTATACCAGTGGGTGGGACAATTAATTACAATGGAACAACATAATCCCCCTACAATATATGCTTACAGAATTTTTCAAGCTCAACAGTAGAAAATATTTTGAAGTATTATGATTTCCATTTGCCTTATTGATATCTTTAAGATCTTACTATATATAGGCAGCAAGTGCACTATTGGATTTTATTTTCCATATATATACAATAATATTAGAATATATAATCATTTTTATACCTACTTTCTCAAAAGGAGCATCAGTACTGATGAAAACTCTTAGCAAAGACTATATGATATAGCGGGGGCAGCACCCAATCTAACCAAAGTATTTGCTTTGCAGTATTGATAACTAGCAAATCTTTTCCCTCCATAAAGAAAGTATTCCATTATATAATTTTCAAATTCTTAGACATTTAGCATATATTTAACAAACTAATAGTTTCATATCAAAATCATGTATAAATATATAATAAAGTCTGTGCAAATTTAGTAACATAATATTAGTGCAAATCTACTGTAAGCAAATACTAAGTATATTCTGTTAAAATTAATTAGATTATTAAAAAAATATGCCTGAAATGTCACAATTTATGAAAACAGAATCATTCTCTGTATTTTATTTCTTATGCACTAATAGACTTGGCAAAAGTCATAAAAACATTTAACCTTACACCAATTACTTGTTTTGATAAACTATTTTTTATTATTCTTTTAACTTTGTTTAAATCAAGAATTTTTTCCAGTGTTATATAATATAGATATATTCAAATAATTTCATAGCCTTCATTAGTAAAGTAACTAATTGTTGAATTCCATTAATACTGCTTGTTAATTAATTGGTAGTATTGATTTTATGGTATAATATAAAATTGTATTCATAGATAATGGGTGGGCAGTGACTGCTAAATTTACAAAAAATATTTGTAAACTAAAGACAATGGTATCTATGTTTCTAAGCTTTAATGTAATAAATGCAAGCGTGATCTGTAGGACACCAGTCATTCAAGTCAAAGATAACAAAAGAAATTCATGATCACTAGGATACAAACAAGGTGAATTGTGATTAATGTTTCTGTTTAGGATTGGAGTGGGAGGAGCAGGAGATAAAATATATTATAATGAACTAATTTTCTGGTTTGATGGCAAAAATTATAAGGCACATGTTTTGGTAAATTATCGAGAAAAACAAACTAGAGTCACAATCCTTTTAAATCTAGGCATTAAAGAAATTTCCTCAAACTTTTGTTTTTAAAAATACATATTTCTAAATTTTGTATTCAAAATATAGTAAAAACTTATCTAATGAAAACTTATATAAATTTAGTCATCAAAGGCTGAGTAACTGAAAGTGTATTAGAAATCCCAGAAGTACCAATAAAAGCTATTCCCTGTTAAATCTCTTCCATTCTTCACACTTAAAAATCTCATTCAGCTCACTCTGAAGGATTAGAAATGCAAGATTCCTTGATGGTTTTGTATTGAACCTTTTAAATTTCTTGTTTTTTTTTTTTTATTTTTTCTAGACAACTGTGCATTGTTCAGGTGCAACATATTAGTAAGGCCTGAGGTTACAAACCAAACAGAGTATTTTGTTGTTGTTGTTTAATTTTGATTTTTAATTTCCCCAAATCTTAAGAAAACACTCTGCAAATAGAAATATTTTTTTTCAGAAAAGACATTCTATTCATTTCAGTCAGTGTTGTGATGCAGTATCTCCTTGATAAAACTACACTCATTGTGGAAGGAAGCGCCTTAAAGCACAGATGTTAAAGAAGAGCTAAGAAAATGCATATGTAAGGGGAGTTGAATCTTGGAATTCTACAGGGATTCAACATCTCAAGAACTTCTGAAATTACCTGAAACTAACACAATTTACTAAGCCGCTCCATCCCCCAAACATTAGTTGTATGATTTGGTGAAGAACACATGTAGAGAAATGTATTGTTCTGGAAAGAACATATTAGTTGAGCAGCCTAGAAGGAAGAAAGCGACATTCTCTCAATTGTTAAGCTACCCTCAATCTGTGACATGTACTCCTGTTTCCAGTTCTTCTGAAGTGTTACCCATGCTTGGATGGGCTTTGGTTACACACCTAGCTCTCTGAATAATTTCTGCTCCTGCGAGCAGCCAATCAGTCATCTTCTGATAAGTTAACCCTGTAAACATCACCAGCCTATCAAATAGGAATTTGATGCTATCTGATTTTTGGTCTCTAGTCTATACCTTGTCTAATAATGAGTAGATGTTAGTTTATATCTATACAGAATAGTGTTAAACATCAGGTAGAAGCAAACAAAGCCTGTATTCTTATCTCAATACAAATGTAAATAAAACTAATAATACTTGTGTTTTTAACAAAGTATTTAAACAATTAGCCACTTAGGTTTCTTTAAAATTATTTAAATGAGGATAGAAGTACCTTTGTATTGTTGCATATAATGTATTATTTTGTCTTCTACCTGGTCTGAAGAGTTTTTAATTTTATAATGTGTAAGGGAAATAATAGGAACTTTATCCAGTAGAAATTAAATGCAGATAGATAGCTCCTTGGATATGAGTCATATTTATTTACTTTTTTATTTTTGTTTACCTGAGACTGGGTCTCACTATATATCAATGAGCCATAGTGGTTGATGTGTTATTAAGAAAAAAAGTATTAATTTATTTAATATGTATTCTGTCTGCTTGTTTGCCTGCAGGTCAGAAGACAGTACCAGATCTTATTACAGATGGTTGTGAGCCACCATGTGGTTGCTAAGAATTGAACTTCTCTTAACCACTAAGCTATTTCTTCAGTCCAAGCTAGAATGTTATATAAGAATACAATTTAGGATTAATAATTTTAAAAGCAGGTTGAGTTAATAATTTCAAATGTAAGATTAATCATTGTAAGAATGTTTTGAAAGATTAGTTATTTAATTTCTTATGGGTATCTCATTTCTAAAATAGGACAAGTAAATATTGTCTAATTTTCTGTTTTATCATGCAAATAAATAATTAAACATGGCACGTTTGACCTCAAAGTTAAAACTCATTTATGAAGGTCTTATGAGGAATAGTAGATTGCTTATGCTCATGAAGCCAGTAATTAAAGAAGTTGTAATTTGTTCAGAAAAAATAATACTGGTATTTTCTGAATGCTATATTTTATTTGTTTCTAGATAAAGCTAAGTTCTCTCAATTCAGGAGAAGAAAATAAAATATATTTTATGTACCATTTTTTCTTAATCTGCTTGTGTTCATGATGTGTGTGTCTTGTCATTTTGTTGGTGGTAGTCAGGTTAAAAAAATTATTAGTTTGAAAGTTTTCCCATCAGAATGAAGCTGCATATGGAATTTGGTAATCTACAATTATAAATAAATAATAAAATCTAATTCAATGGTGATATATTTTGCTCTACATCCTCATTTTAATTCATGGGTATCAAATATGAACTATTTGAATTTTAATGCCTCTCATCCTCCTGTTCTCTTTAAACTTATATTTAATGTTATTACTCAGTAAAATACTGTATGTATTAAATATTATACTCTTTGTTCATTCCACAAAAATAAGGTTCATGAAGTTCCAAGTTTTTAATTTTTTAATTCTCAGTGTCTCTAAGATTTAATATATAATGTTTAAAGAGTGTGAGACATTAAAAGAGATATGAACAAGCACACCATCCATACTTGTTACAATGAGGTTTCTGCCCCCATTTGGCCAGAGGTCCAGACCCACAAACCAGCACACCGCTCAGCTGCCTCCTTGTGCTTAGGCCTCCCAAAATAATTCAGACACTGATATTAAGTTCATGCTATTTGACCTATGGTTTAGGCACATTCTAGCTCCTTTATCTTAACTCAACCCACTTTTATTAATCTGTCTGCCATGTGGCCCGTGGCTCATCTGTGTTCCTTACACTTCTCTTCTATTGGCATCTGTCTCAATCTGTCTAGGCCTCTGCCCTCCTACTACCTATTCCAATTTTCCTGCCTACTTGTTCTACGGTGACTGTCATGGGCTAAAACAGTCCTTTCTTTACAGATTGATAGTCACAGCATACAGAAAGACATTCTTACATCACATACTATTACATATCATTTCTCATGCCAAATGCAATAAATATACAAGACAGTTTGGACATGATAAACAAGCAGTGATGAATCAAGAGAATCTACAGGACACAGCCATGTGAGAAATACAAATGGAGGGTTGTGTTACAGCCCAGATGTCCTCCCTATATGCAATTTTAAAGCTTCTAATGCTGCACCACAGATGACCGCAAGGTTTATAGGATTTATTTCTGCATTTCTACCTCCTGATCTTTGTAGAATTCCCTAATGAATAAAGATAAAAATATAAAGAAATTGACTTCAGTCAATCTTCATGTATTATTCAGTCCTCCTTTGTGTGTATGTGGTGTCTAGATACTCTTTAATTAGCTTCTTTGGGCAGAATAGGTCTGGTTTTAGGATGTTAAAAAATAATAAGTTTCAGATAGCAATTCAGGGCAAATGTAAAGCTAGACTGCTAGTATTAAAATCGTCAGTAGAAATTTTAGACATTATTTTAATAATAATAGGATATGTTATTTAATTATAATAATTTATCAGCAAACTAAGTATACAAATAATTAAAATATTCTTCATACATTTGAAAATGTGAGAATATCAAATAATTATATATTTATGTCATATTTAATTTATAAACTTATTAATTTTAAACCCATGTATGGTAAGAAAGCTCAATTTTATTTCTCAGATATACTATTGGTTCTGAGCAAGGCTGAATGTTTATAGTGTTAATTAGCCTTTGGGAAACAGAAGCTTGTTTAATTCAATGCCACTGTGGATGATTTTTGAGGTAGTGTGTTTTCAATGTAATTTATCAAACATAAATTAATGAGATGTTATAGATTTAGAATTAAATTTGAGAAAAACTGTCTTATTTGAACTTGATATTTACTATGAAATGCCTAATAAAATAGGGCTGATCTGATATAGAGTTAATATTATTGTTAATAAACACAATAGCAATATTGATAACAATATGCTAAAGAGAGATGCTCCAACTTTATAAAGGAACTTTGGATGACTGTCCAGGCAGATAGGTGTCATCTGTCATTTCTAGATTTTGGAAGTTACTTGAACTTCTGGTTTACTTGGGTAAATATATCCTTCTGTAGTCTTCGATGTAGTTGAACATTAGATAGTTATAGGTATAGTTTTTCTTAGTCATTTAAAAGGTATATTAGATATGAGCATTTAGATTCATAAGAATAAGATAGATGATAAGAATATTTTCTTTAAGTTTGCTAAATACAAATAGTAATTCTTGCTTGATAGCTGTTTTGTTATATGTAATTTTGCTTTGTTAAAATTGAAGCCTTCCTTTTTTATTAGACAGAAATGGGGAAGTGACGTGAAAATGTCTTTCTATGCTGTAAATATGCTGTTAATAGAAATCTTTAAATAAAGAAGCTGTTTTGGCTCCATGACAGGCACATTAGAAAAAGTAGGAGGGGAAATCAAAGCATAGGTAGGAGGAGCAGGGCAGAGTCAGGACAGAGAGAGACAGAAGCCCAAAGGAGCAACATGGAAGGAACACAGGTGAGCCATGGGCCATGTGGCAGACAGATTAATGGAAATGGGTTGAGTTAAGAAGTAAGAGCTAGCTAGCAATGTGCCTAAGCCATAGACCAAATAGCCTAAACTTAATATAAGTGCCTGAGTCATTTCTGGGTGCTTGATCAGCAGCGGCAGACAGCTGAGCGGTCTGGCATAGCAGGTCTGTGGTTCTGGGCCTCTGGCTGCCTGGGACCAAGAAACCATACTACTACATACCTATATGAAATAGACAATTCTACTTGATTCTCAAAAAGAAAGAAAACCTAAAGAAACAGTTCAAATAGTCATTTAAGAAATGTTAGAATATTATCTAGAGCCAGGTATCCATTATAAAGAACGACATAGCTATATAAGCTTATATTGCTAAACGTGGTTTTACGACATTTTTGACATTATTAAAATTTTTACTTTTCACTTAACCTGCCACATTCTAATAAAATTTTTTCTACTAAAGTTTTTGTAGAGCTTTATCTTCTCTTTCTTTGATAAATAGTGATGAGATTGTTTATTTCTCTTCTTGATAATTTTTCTTTTACTGTCTTGCTGAACCTACAAATCCTTTACTCACATCAAATACAATTGCATGCAAACCAGATTTCAAACCTATCTTTAATATTGATATCATAAATATGAGTGAAGTAAAATTTCTGACCTCAACAATTATAGCAAGAATGTAGAAAATCACAAACAAAATATTACAATTCTTTCCTGTTTAAATAAAGAAGACAACTATAGAATATTGGTTATGAGATATTACCAGAATAGATGGTGTTAGTATTTAGATTTGTTGTATTGTTGTTGTTGTATGATTACTACAATATTTTGTACATTGCAATTACTATAAATAATTGTATGTGTACATCTTATGTGAGTGATAACATTTCTATGCAAATACTTTCTTATTAGTGATAGTCGTTCTTTACAGCTGCAAGTACTTATATTTGAAGAGGAAATGTATCCAAGTATTCTTCTCTCTTCTTTTGGGGATCTGGAGATCTCCTGATAAATAGATGGTACATACTTTTAGGGCAAAATCACAACTCTCAAATATATAGTGAACAAAATGAAGGATAAGTGTTTAAGTTTACTAGAATGGCTCTCTGACCCTACCTAAATTCTATAGTCTATATGACTTTTATGTAAACAATTTGGAGGGATGTCACAACATAGTTAGGAAGATAGGCATTTTCTATGACCAAGTAAAATGGTACATTCTCAAGGATGAGGTGCAAAATATGGCCAAATAGTCCTTCATGCACAGAGCATATACTCAGTGAGAGAGAAAGAGACTATTATCACAATCTACATCTGCCAAAGTTTTTATGAATTTTCTACAATCTCCATGATAGCATTCTCTAAGGTTTTTTTTTTTTTTTTCTGACATATGTTTAGTAGACTTTGTGCATCAATCTTTAACTATAGGTCTTTGTTCTTTATTAGTAATTCTGCTCTAGGTACTGACATTAAGAAGTTCTGGGCAGTTTTGAATGCCATATCCTTACCCACAGATATGACTCAGTATCCACTCTTTTTATCATTATGTTCCACATTTTTAATTCCAGGGTTTTGAATCTAGTGATAACGAGGGACAGACCCATTTCTACTCTTCTCCAAGTATGTTGAAATATATCTGGTTCCCTAACATTAAATGCATTTTAATGAGGATAAATGTGTCAAACACTTAAGTGTAGTAAATAAATGATTAATTGTAAGCTCATAAGCATTATTTTTCTGAAAGAAAATTTTGTTTCTAAGCCAGACATACTAAAACCATCAATCTGTGCTCTCATTTCTAGACAACAGGCTAAAATCCAACAAGGTTTGTATCACATAATTCATTCTTGCATTTTTAGAATAGAATAAAATACATAATACAATTGTGTATCCAATAATTATATTCTTTAGAATGAACTATTTCAAATTTTAAATGTGCTAGAACTTCATAAACATGTAAGTATCACTTTTTTTGCAACTTGGTTTCAAGCTTGCATAAAACAGCATTACTACAAACCCTAGAATTCATTTGGTCTTTTAGAAAACTCATTAAATAATGCCTCATAATTGTTCTACACAGCATCTGCAACCTTGCCACATTTGTTAATTATGAAGTGATTTTTATTATTTGACTTGTTATCTTCTGTAACCTATAAGGTCTACCAGGACTCTGCACATCTGTTTAGTTCATCACATTCTCTTACTAAATAAAACATTTTTTAATTCTGTGTTAATAGCCCAGTAATAATTATTTATTTCAGAAATTACTATGCTTCTGTTCACCATTAACTATTATGATCCTTAGTGAATTGTGCTACAAAGACACACACAAACAAGAGAGGGGGGGTTACATTAGATTCTAATGGATGATGGATATATTTCTTTCAGTTTTTTTTTCCCATACCCAGCACTGCTCCCCCTTTCTCCTTCCTCCCTGTCTTTTCTCAGCCTTCCCCTCGCTGTTCACCCATCCTTTCTCCAGAGAGGGCAAGATCCCCCAAGGTGAGTCAGTTCAGTCTGGCATATCATGTTGAGGTAGGAGCAAGTCCCTCTCTCGAGTATCAAGGCTGAATAATATGTTCCTCTGTAGGGAATGGGCTCCATGAAGCCAGTTCATGCACCAGGAATAAACTCTGGTGTAACAGCAAGTGGTTCCACAAACTGCCAAAGGGTTTCGTTCCTTTCCATGAAAGTTCCTCAGCTGTCATTTCAGAGTCCATGAGTTCCCAATAGCTCGCTCGGGTCAGTCGTCTCTGAGGATCTCCTCCTCGTGATCCTGATCCCTTTGGGGAGTAAGATCCAGTCCTTAGCTATGGATCTTCTCTCCATCAGTTGCTGGATGAAGGTTATGTGATGGCAATTAGGATGGTCATTCATTTGATTATTGGGAAGATCAGTTTAGGCATCCTCTCCACTATTGCTTGGAGTTTTAACAAGGGTCATCTTTTGAGTTCTTTGTGCTTTCCTAGCACCAATATTTCTCTCTAACACCACAGGCTCCCATTATCAATATCTTTTCCTTTGTTCTCACTCTCTATCCCTCCCCTTATTCAGCAATGTCATTTCCTCATGTTCTCTTCCTACAATCCCTTGCTCCCTCTCCAATAGGATCCCAAATTTCTCAGGAGATATTCTCAATTTCCCTTCCTGGGGGAATTAATGGGTGTCTCTCAGTTCTTCCTCCTGTTACCTAGCTGCTCCAGATTTGTGGATTTCAGCCTGATTATTCTTTCATTACATAAAGTAAAATATTTTTCTTTCTTATAATCTCTAATATATGAAAATCAACAGTAGCAATTAAATTAGCTCTATTGTTTTTATTCTGGACTATATAACTATCAATGTTTCAAAATTATACTCAGATAACAATTTTTATGCTTAAAATATCATTTGTTATTAAAATACTTTATACCAATTTTCTTCATTTAGACAAAGAAATTATATACTAAAGAATAATGTAACGATTTTAATTAGTTTCCAACAAAGCACTAAACACATTCTCCTTTTGGACTGCAGTGATATTGCTTTTCAGTAGCTAAAAATATAAAGACAAAGATAACCTTTGAACAAAGAATAGAGAAATGTCATCTTTATTGCCAATATGACACAAAATACGACCAAGTTTTTATTAGTTATGTTCAAGAAACTAATGTTAAAGATGTCCATCTGGTGAGTGAAACTTGTTCCATTTCAAAGATTGCATTAATTGCGCACTTTCTAACTAGTACTGTTAAGTGCAAAGAATGTAACTTTTATTTTTATTATCATTTATTAAAAATAATTTTTCCTTTGATTATAAGATCCCCACAAACATCCAGTCCACACTGGTCACCTTGTACATGACTTCTCATATCAACACTCTCATAACCCTTGTCTTTACTTCATTTAAGATACCACTGGCATTTTCTAGATTACCATATGTTGCCGTTTTGCAAAATAATGTGGTCTGATACATGAAGCCTTGTAAAACTGGTAGTGCTTTTTGTTATCCTTGTCATATGTGGTCTCATTTTGAAACTCAAAGGAAGAATGGATATTTACTATTTGTTCTTTTTGTGATGATTTTTAGCAAATCATTATATCTGTAAACCAAGTAATTATTTATTCCTTTGAATTGAAATTATATGAGTTTTGACCATCCTCTAACCCACTTCTACTTTTTTCTACTCTAGGTTCCAGTAGCCAATATCCTAAGCTCTGTTTACCTTTTAATACTTCATAACAGCTGCAATCAAGCACTTTTCTTTTTACTTTTTCTATGTGTGTATTTTGTTTAAATTAGCATGAAGTGCTTCATGTTCATCTTTATTCTAGAAAATAAATCATGTATATTATTAGCTTTATATAATGGACATATATTTTAATACATATTGTGTGTGCTAAATACTTATGTAGTTTATCAAGTAACAAAGCAAATACAAGAGTTATTTGTGGTCAGATTGCTAAAGCAATGCTCAGGAAAATATATGACTTTTTTTTCGGTAGAATGAAGACATGTGAATACAGGTAAATTTATGTAGCCATCAAAAAAAGTTCCAGTAATTTATGTTTTTGTTTTGTTTTGTTTTGCTTTAGAAGTTGTTGTTGTTGTTGTTGTTGCTGTTTTGAGAGAGTGTTTCTCTGTATGGCCCTGGCTTTTCTAGAACTCAATTAATAGACAAGGCTGGCCTTTAACTTACAGGAAAATCTCCAGGCACCTCATTCTGAGTTCTGGGATTAAAGTTGAGTGACATCACTGATCAATATTTTTTTATTTATCTGAAAAATAGCTATCATTACTAGTATCTTATAATCTTATTGACAAATTATATATAAACATAAACAAACAAACAAACAAAAAACAACCCAATAATACTTCTCCTGCTGGAAAAAGTAACAATAAAAATTACTTCCTATATGAATATTGTCTGCAGACACTCTTTGGTTGGGTACAGGAGAAGATATGCTGAGAATCAATCAGTATTTCCACAGAATGATTATAATTAAAAAACAATCATCACGTTACCTGCTTTGGAGAGGTGAATGGCTTTCTAATGACTGATATACAATGATAGATCCTCAGATAGTCTTATAGGTAAATAACCTTCATCTTACTAAAGGCAATGCACGTTAGCTATTATGCTGATTAAAGTCTATAGCTAGAGGATCAGAGAGCACGTAACTTGTAAATAGATTTTTGGATAATGGTTAACTCCAAATGACTTCATTCTTAACGCAGATTACAAATAACAATTTTAAAAGAAGGTGTTATAGAAAAACTAGATAACTCCCTAGTAATTTTCTATCATTGTCTAATTTTTTTTCCTCTAAGACAAAAGTGGAAACATGGCCAGTAGATTCCTCTCTCTTACAGTAGAGTTTTGCTGGTTCTTTTAACATGACAATAAGTTTTCAAAATCTTATTGTTTTCTGACATAGTAAGTCAATAGATCTTTGACATAATAATCTAGTGATTTTTTCCAATATTAATCTTCAAATTTAGTTTTAACATTAAGTGTGTCTAAGTACCAAGACATAAGCTAGTCCATTCCTATCAAATTTTTAACTAAAGGTATCTTTAAAAAAGGAAAATTCTCAGAGAAATGAAGCCTGAAGGTTGATTGGAGATATTGGGAGGAGGGAAGGGAGGGGAAGCAGGGGTTATCTAAATAAAATTATTTTTTATAAATAAAAAATAAATTAAAAATTAACAGCAACATAACTTTCAGATACTTGTGTATTTGTGAGGACATAAAATTTGTGAAGGCATGTTTTCATTATGCATCAGTTTATAAAAGATAAAAGCTAGTATTTTTTATTTTTTGTTTTTTTACTCTAAAAATATTGTATAAATATATATATAATATATCTTAAGGTCTTAAGAGGCATATATAATTGTGGGAATGCATTTGTGTGTGCTGTATCTTTAAATAAAAGTGCTGTGATGGGTCATGGCGGGCACCATAGAAAAAGTGGGAGGAGAATCAGAGCTTAGGTGGAGAAGCAGGGTGGAGTCAGGCAGACCGAGCTGAAGCAGGCGAAGGAACGACATGTAAGGAGACACGGGTGAGCCACGCGGGCCACGTGGCCAGCAGATTAATAGAAACGGGTTGATTTAAGTTGTAAGAGCTAGCTAGCAATGTGCCTGAGCCATAGGCCAAACAGCATGAAGTAAATAGAAGCGTCTGAGTCGTTTCTGGGGACCCGGGCGGCGGCGGACGGATAAGCGGCGCCGGGCAGGTCTGTGGGTCCGGGATCTCTGGTTGCCTGGGACCCGCGAACTTTCTACAACATATAATGCTGAAAAATAAATGTCAATATCAGTTTTTGTATATATTGGTACATAGATAATATAACATAGATATAGATATATTAGGTATATAGATGATAGGTAAATAGGTGATATATAAAGACAGAATAGACAGAGAGATAGTGAGAGAGAAATATATAATAAAGGATCAGAGTCTATTCAAAAATGTTGAGCCGTAGGCATAGCAGTCAGTTGTATGATATGTAACTTAACATAGTAAAATATAGCAATGGGGATAGGGAACCCATTGAGCATATTGTCTTTGCTTTCCTGGTGATAGCATTCCATGTATATAACACCATTCTATTCTATTTTACAAGACTGACATCCAGTTTTGAGATAACATTCTCATATTTTTATATTTGTAATTATTTTAGGCATTCACCATGGCAGTTTCTAAATTTTAATTGTAACAAAAATATTTTGCTTCACATGGAATTCATAGGGAGACCTGATGGTATTGTCAGTGGACAGTCTTGTCTTCTGTTGAAATACTACAAAGATGTAAGTCACAGAAGAGCAGAAAAGAGATATATAGCCTGACAGTTTATTAAAAAGAGTCATAGGTGATGAAGGACCTTGTATTTCAAGTAAGCCATCAGATCAAAACTATGTCATGATGGAAGAATGTGTAGTAGAAAAGCAGTTTCAGGATAGAAGCTGAGGCTAATAAATAATGTGCTTTACATGCAAATCTAAAGGCTTTGGCCTTGACCCAGAGCTATCTAAATTTCTTCTTCATCTTGGTAGAGAGGATGGAATTATAAAGTAGGGAAGGATAACTGAAGTGAAAAAAATGTTTATACCCTACAGATTTCTTCTGCAAATTAAAGGTCTGTGTTGAATTTTATAAATAATATATATTCTTATAACTTGGTAGACTTAGTTTATTGAATACAAGAATGTAACTCTGAAATTGGCACTGATCTTTAATAATAAATATATTAATATCTAGAAATATTCTAGTGTGAATAACATATGGGTAGCACTAGCTTTCATCATTTCTTTGTGACTTGCCTCAAAATTACAGAGGCAGGCTCATATAATTATGACATTGTATTTTCACTTTACTGAAGAAAGATCTGAAGTTCGGGGCCAGTAAGTCATTTTCTCCATCTCATAGTGTAAAAGGAAAATGATTCACAGTTTATTTCTAATGCAGCACTGGCTGAGATACTCCATTTATTAGATTCTGTGCTTATGTTGTTAATTATAAAATATTTTTACACCAATACATATAACTAAATTTTTCAAACTAAAAATTTTCTCAGCTATTAATATTTTCATTATTTAAGTGATCGTTTAAACTGTTGCTCTTTATAACTTACTTAAACCTGGATGCCTAATTTTTGTAGACATTGTTCATTAAACTTGTGCTGTCCCATTTCAAGTACTGTTATGAACACTGACATTTTGATAAGTCCCGTTGCTCAGGTAACATCAATATCACTATATTTCTTCTAATACCCTACTTCCAGCAGAAGCACTCATATAAGATATCTTTCTCTACATTATGAATATGCTTTATTACCATTTGTAAATCAAAAAAGCTGTTTTGGCCTATGGCAAGGCAGCTTAATGGCAAGTGGGAAATCAAGGAGAGATGAAAGATAAAGTAGAAAGAGTCAGAGATACTGCAGAAAGTAAGATGCAATAGGACAAAGATAAAGCCACAGAGCCACATGGAAATACATACATTAACAAAAATGGCTTGAGTTTATTGTAAAAGCTAGTTGGTAATGAGCCCAAGCCATTAGCCAGTTTATAATATAAGCCTTTTTGTGGTTATTTGGGACTAAATACCTGCAGGACAGTAGGTGGGAAGGTCTGAATACTTCAAGCTTCAAAACACAAAGTGTTTATATAGGTTGAGAAATCTACAAGTTGATCATAGTCTTTGTGTTGGTGATTCACTACTCAGCCTCCTCCACTGCTTGTTTGCTTACAAAACTTGAAACCTCACTCTGGAATTCGATTATTTCATAAATTGAATTAGGGTGTATTAAAATATGACAGCTTATACAAACTGAGTATTTAAGCTAAAAAGAATGGAGAAAACAGAAAGAACAACATGGAGAAAATGTTCTTACTTTTTCCTTTGCTCATGAAAACCCTAACGTTAGAGGTCTACATTATAAAAGTAAGGTGAAAGAGGTGGGGAGATTTTAACAAGGTTTTGAAAGTTCTTACAGTTAATGGTATTAGATTATATCTTCTTTCTGTTCAGTCATACTCCTAAGTATTGTAAACCAATTAAAAATATAGTAGTTTAAACATATTATATGTGGTTATATGATATTTTTTCAAGAATCTGTTATTCTACAAACAAAATCAGGGAGTTCAAAGAACTTCACCACCAATAAAAAAAGTCTATTACCATTCATATTGGTTACCTACTGTAAGTATGTGATAAAATATTATTTCTGAAAATACCATATATCTTAGTTGTAAGATACAAAAAACTCAAATTTTACTTGACTAGAAGCTTTCTTTCTGTTGACCAAACTTCATAAGTGACCTGATGAAGGTACCATGTAGAAAGTTGTAGGGGTATTGTGTTGTTTCATGGAAAATAGTTGTCCCACCCACTGGTTTAATAAAAAGAGCTGATTGGCCAAAGGCAGACAGGAAGTATGGGTGGGGCTACCAGACTAAGAAAATCTCTGAGAGCAGAGTGCCAGAAGAGCACCAGAGAGAGCATCAGAGAGAAGCTACAGGATGCAGAGCACAACCATGAAGCTCTAAAGAAAGGTACCAAGCTGCATGGCTGAACAAGAGACATGGGATAGCTTAAGGGTAGAGAGCTAGCAAGCTATATGCCTAAGCCTAAGGCTGATCAGCCTAAAACTATTGGAAGCATCTGTGTGTCTCTGTAGGACTGCGGGACAGTGGGTCTGTGGGTCTGTGGGCCTAAACCTTGAGGTTAGGCCAGAAAGTCTGGGCCAGAAACCTCATACTACAGAAAGTCGAGAAAAATAATTACTAATTTTTTTTTTCCCAAATTGTGAGTTGTGGGAACCACACTGCCAATTTGTCAGGAAAGAGGTGCTCACTGAAAAATAGTGGCACAATGGTCACCGGGGTAACCTATTGATTTTCAGTTGAATTGGGAACATACTCCATGGGAAAGAATCACACCAAGGAGTGAAATCTTTGTCAAAAGCCAATGGATGGAAGGTAATAGATCAAGGGAGTTATTCACTACTGCTGTTTAGCTAAATTTGTATTTTCCAAGTTTTATTCATGCTCTTGGAAAATATACTTTTTTCTATTTTTAATATTTACTAATTTAGGTAAGTTTATATATGAGTGCTGCATTTACATTTCTTTCCAGTGTTCTTTTTCTTTCAATTACTCCCATATTTTTCTAATACCTTATAAAATTTATGGCTTTGTAAAATTTTATTTCGTAAATACATATGCACACATGTATATATAAACATAAACTGCTGAGTGCCATTATCGTGTGTGTGCGTGTGTGTGTGTGTGTGTGTGTGTGTGTGTGTATGTGTGTGTGTGTGTGTGTGTGTGTGCATATTTCAGGCTGGCAATAGATATTGGATAACTTTTAAAGGAACTGTATTTTAGAAAAGATTGATTCTCCATCTCTTAGCAGATATTGATTGTCTGTAGCTCTTGATTTTGTGGTAGAGCCTTGTGAAATTTCCTCAATTCATATTAGGATGTAAACTGGTATTATACAGTACTAGTCCTATTTAATTGACCATATGCTTAAGATTTCATGGTCAGAGATCCCTGGTACATATTGAAAACAGTACTTTGAAGTAGATGTCCTAGATTTTTGACACTCAGGATCTCCCATTCTTCTGAATCATTCCTGGAGTCTTATCTATTCATATGGGAATCAAAGCTTTTTTTTTCAAGTAAAAGGTGGTAAATTTAGAATCATGACTGCTGAATATACTTAGAGTATATGACAAAGAGTCCCAAATCCTTAACAAGCTGTTATACCAACTTTTCTAAGTTTCGTAAGCATTACAGAAGTGGGAGTCAAAGTAATATAAGAACAGAAACATAAGAAGAATGTAAGCAATGCAGTCTGCACAGGGCCTACGCAAGACTGGTCTGTGTCAATAGCATATCATAGATCTGGAATGGCCTCTCAGGGCCCTAACCCTGCCTGATGAACTTCTAGCAACTGATTGATTCTAGAAAAGTAATAGTCACTGCCTTTATTTGTTTGCCAAATGTTTAGTCCATTCAAATCCAATAACTATTTTCAAATTCATGACAGAGTTTTTTGTTTATATTACTGAGTGAGTCACAGGACTAGAAAGATTTATAGGCAATATGGAGCATCAATTGTTGCTCCATAGGACCCAGGGTTAGTTTGCAGCACTTAAAAGTGAATTAAAGCCAACCTCAAGTCAAGTCAAGTTAGATCTGAAATTATTCAGATTTATTGGTCACCAGGAATGAATACTATACACAAACATTCATGTAGCAAAACTCTAGCATGCCTAAAATAGCATAAATCTTAATTCATGCATATGCATAGATACAGCCCACACATATACTATGGAACGCTAATAATCAAAGACAAGTAGAAGAGCAATTTGAGATTTGAGAAATATTTGAAGGAGGAACTCAAGAGAATAAAGGGATGGCAAAAGTGATACAATTCGGTTTCAGCTTAAAACATACAAAAATAAGTAAAAACTATTTTTAAAATGATAGTGACTGTTTTTTTATATGTTGTCTAAACTGTGAAAATGCAGCTGTTCCACTATAATCACAAAACCCTTTTCTTTTGCACTTAGCTATTTCCTCTGGTCATAGTAAGAAGAGGATGTGCTGCTGGTCTCTCATTTACTGTTTGACTCTCCTCAGAGGCACCAATTATCTGCACCTTAAGTAGCTTTGGTTGTCTTCATTAAAGTCTGTCTTCTACAAAAAAGAAGTTTCTCAAAAGAAGATTGAGTGATCAAGACAGATAAAATCTTAGCATGGAGATGGGTGAAAAACCCCATCCCAAGCTGATGAACTTCTTAAATACTTGATAGCTGCTGGGAGTTGGAGAGCAATTTATAGGAAAGTGTTTGGACCTTGGTAGGTCAAACACACTCCAGTGTATAAACACACATCTAGGAGAACACAGGCAACACTAACGGGGTTCAATGGGTTTTAAGAAAAAAGGGCATGAAGTTAGGTGAATATATAAAACTGGCAGAAGGGGATGAAAATCTTCAAAATAAATTGAATGAAATGTTCCAGAAATTAATCATTAATGAAAATATTTAAAGATGCCAGTGAATCACAACACCAAAGAAATGACATGAAGACAAGAGGGGAATTATGATAATAATTATAATATGAGGATAAGAGAAGTATATATATATGGTGAATTCATATTCCCAATAGCTTTTTAGCAAATTTTAGAAATTTAGAGGAGATATGTCATTGTGGGTAGACATTGCAATTTGAAAAGTCTATTGTAACATTCCACATTCTCTTCTCTCTCTCTCTCTCTCTCTCTCTCTCTCTCTCTCTCTCTCTCTCTCTCTCTCTCTCTCTCTCTTCTTCTCTCTCCTTTCTCTTTTGGCCTATTGATTGTTATTAACATGTGAGTACTCAGCTATTTTTCAGTGATATGCCTTCCTGGTCTGTGTAGTAGTCTCTGCCATGATGTTCCTGTGCTCTATTGCCTTCTGGAGTAATATCTTTTACAAGTTGCCTGAGCACAGCAATAAAAAAAAAACCTGAAACAATGTATTTATGAAATGGTCATAATCTTCTCAATTATAAATTCCTCCATTACTCAAATTCACAATTCTCTATCATCATATAATATTTATATTAAATAGTAAAGAAATGTCAAGTGAATGTCCCTACATTTTTCTTTTATTGAGTTAAGCTTTTATATCAGTGTATGGTTAATTTTAGATTACTTATTATGTGGTGTTTTTCTCATATAATCTCTCTCTTGTTTCTTTCTTAACACAGATCCCTGTATCATGCATTAACTTTTATTTTACCATGTAGTTAAAGATCTCTTTGTATTTCTCCATCTCCTGATATTGGGACTATAAGCAAAATTTACCATGACCAAGTTAATATTGTTCTGAGTATTAAAATGAAGACTTCATACATACTAGACAAGTATTGTTACTAAATGAAATGTGTATTTAGCCCCATTTCCTTATTAATGTTGAATTTTGTTCAATACGATACTGATGGAAAAAAGTAATCTCTCTTCCTACAACCACAGAATAGAGTTACATAGCTAGAACATGAAGAGTAAAATACATTTTTTAGGAATTAGTTATTGTACCAATTGGTTTTCTAAAGCTCAGTGTTTTATAAGCAGAATGGAAAATTTTCAAGTGGAAAAACTGTGTACTGAGCTTTCACTAAATTATTTTATAATTATGGTTTATTTTTAAAAGATGTTATATAAAAATAAGGGAAAAAACATGTTTGTATCTAAATTATTTAACTACCTGCAATGACTCATAGAAGTAAAAAAATAAATCACTCCAAATATAGAAATTTGCACATGCTATTAACTAAGAATAAATGGATATTAGATGACCTTAGAAGCAGGCTCAGAACCAGTTTCTACTTCGCATGCTCGTAGTGTCCTATCTCATTCCCATGCTCTTTGAAATAGTCTAGATAAACCAGACTTCCTATTAATCAAAGCAGGTCACAGAATCTAGAAACTTTCTTTCTCCAAAGAAATATGTAAAGCCAAAACATAGGGACTAAAATATATAGGTCATTCATTTGACTGAAAAAAATATTTAATATAATGTATGAAATGTACCAACTAGATAAAAATGTGTGTCATATTTGTTTCCAGAAGCAGGTGTGCATAAATTTTATCTTGGGAACTCACATTCAAAAGTGGGCATGATGTTAAATGCTTATAAACCTAGCACTATTCAGGCAGGTTGAAACCAAGACTTAACTGAGCAAACAGTAAAATCTAACTCAATAAACCCAGGCCAGTTAGTAACCATGATTTGAAAGTGAGGTGAGCAGTTGGCAGTTTGTAAGGACATTTGGGGTAGCTTTCCAGACTCCACAGAGACACTCCAAGTTGTACGTGTTTATCTACATACAACTGAATAAGTATTAGCCTACAGGTATACACACACACACACACACACACACACACACACACACACACACACACACACACACACACTCATAAATTAAAATGGTTCTAATTTAACCTCATAAAACTTCTTTTCATCTCTCGAGGAAACAACTACTTGTAGTCTGATTCTCTCCAATTGATTAAGGTTTTGTGATTTAAGAACTTTTAAAAGTAAAAAAGGAATTAAGGAAGGAAGAAAGGAGAAAAAAATTAAGACTTGTCACTGTTTACTATTTTTATTACATCAACCTAATTGGAATATTCTAAAATGCATATCTATTGTCATTATGAAAAGAGGAAACCTCAATTGAAAAGTTGATTCATAAGATCCAGCAACAGGTCATTTTCTTAGTGAATGATGAGAGAAGCCTAGCCCATTCTGGATATGCCATCCTTAGGGTGGTGGTCCTGGATTCTATAAGAAAGCAGGGTGGGTGAGCAAGCCATGGGAACAAGCATATAAACAGAACCCTCCATGACCTCTGCATCAAGATTTCCTTGAGTTTCAGTCCTGTTTTTTTCCCCCCTGTCCTTTCTTTCTTCAGTGATGAACTACAATGTGGAAATATAAGCCAAATAAACACATTTCTCTCCAACTTGATTTTTGTTATGATGTTTCATCACAGCATTAGTAACTCTAATTTACACACCCATGTAGAGTAAATAAGAAGTACATGATATTTTTTGATCCTTATACATTTCTGATATTAAAGATAAAAATTTATTTTATTCAAAGATTTCCAGACATAAGTCTTTGGAATTATTAAATATTAAAAATGCCAAATTTTATGGTTATGTTTGATGAAGCATCAATAGACATGTCATAATATGACAGGATAAAATATATGATATAATAGTACAGACTAAAAATAAGAAATTCAGCAAAGCTTGTGTATTCAGATTGTTCATGTCTTTTGTGGTTTTCCTTTCTCTGCAACTGTTGCCAGTGGCAAGTGGGGACACACTCACAGGATATCACCCAATTTGTTGATAAAATATCACAAAGCTCCACTCAGAGAATTTGCTTATTACTTTTTTAATTGTGGTCATAAGATACCTGAAAGTGAGCAGTTTAGGGAAGGGTTTATTCAGGCTCATTTCTCAATAGAAAACTTTCGGTGCAGTACGGGCATGGGGTGGTTGGTCATATGGCATGAGTAGTCAGCAAACAGAAAGAACAAGAGTGTTATCCAGGCTATAAATATGCAAGGCCACATTGGTTCATTATCTCCAGTAAGACTCCTCCACCTTCTAAAGATTCTACAAATCATTCCAAACAATGCCATCAGCAGAGGATTAGTTGATTAAACATGTAAACTTATAAAGGGCATTTCACTCTCAAACCACAGCACATTCTCTTCTAGTTTAAGTTAGCATCATGATTTAAGCTATAGAAAATAAATCTTCAGATGATACATTGTTTAAATAAAATGTCTTAATGAGTAAAAAAGTGAAAAAAGACAATTATGAAGACATGTACTGACACACACAAGCATACAAGTAATTTTACAGGTTTTAACAGGAAACACATGTCATTCTGTGGCTTTTGAGATCATGTTATTAAAAAAATGAAATCAGGTACAATCATGTTTGAAGTTTAAAACTATAACTTAAAAATGTAACTTCATTTACTAATTTCTCCTTTTGTTTTTGTACATCAAAATGTTAAGTATTTGGAAGAGCATCGTTTAGCCTTATGGGTTAACAAATGACTGTAAGTGAAGAAAACCCAAATGTTTTATTTGTTTTGTGCTGTAACCAATGGGCTTATTTGAGTTTTAAATATTTGTTTTAAGCAGGATGCTATTACCTGTATAGGCTGTTTTCCACATCTTCATCAGTTGTGTTGAAGTTATTGACTCTCACTTATAAGTTGTATCCCATGTAGAGTGATTTTTTTTAATTCTTGTTTACTATTTCTGTTTTTTCCTTTTTTTTAAGGTAAATAGAAAAATATAATATTTCTTCGTTACCTTCTCATTCTCCATAAACCCCTATGTAAGTGTACCTGCTCTCTTTGTTCCACTCTTTCTTTCACTAATTGTCATTCGATTAATGCAGACATATATACATAAATATGTATATGTGTTCCATATATGTGTGCATGTGAATGTGTCTATTCCTACACACACATACAAACAACATGCATGCATCTATATACACACATATACATAAAAACACACCTAAATATGCACATATTCTTAAATATTACCTGTTCAGTCTGTACAATATTGCTTTTATATATTTTTAGGGCTGATTATTTGGTGTTGCACAACCTGTTTGTGTGCCATTCCCTGAAGAAGACTTCCTCTTCGAATTCCAGCTTTTCTCAGCTGCCTGTATTTTTTTGTGTAGAGAATATTTCTCTATCCCCTTTGACATGTTCATTGATGTGAAAATGTTTCTAGCTTGCATTTAGCAGTCATGTTAGCAAGAACTGGAGATAGTACTTTCTGATATTATCTGCCCTTTAGTTCTGTCTCAACATGAGAGTTTTATGTTCTTTAAATCAAGCTAGTTGTGTCAAAGAATGTATTGATGGCCAGATAATGCAAAGACAGTTGAAGGGAGATAGTGAAATACATTCATTTATTCTTTAATAGTGGAGACTGAGCTTAAGCTTTCAAGGATGTTGTAAAAAATTTTACTACTGAACTACTTCCCTAATTTCTCACAATGTTTAATTTTTTAGTATAAACTTTTAAAGGAGTTAAAAGATTATGAAAATTTACAATATAATATAGGAAATAATTCAACCTATCTCAGACATAGATATATTTCGCCTTAAAGTACTAATACTTCAGCAAGTACACAAAAATAATTATATTGAAATGTTCATTGTTTAACAATAAATATAATTTAATTTATGTGTATATGTATATACATTTGAATTGTTTGTCTCCAAGAAGAATTAGAATTTCACTAAAAATTACAGATATGAAATAATGAACATTGGGTAACAAATTATTAAGCAACTCAGAATTGTTTTTGCATTATAGTAATTTGTTACTTTTAATTGACAATTTAAGCAAGTGAATGTACAATCTATTAGGAACAACCATTTTTCTTTAAAATATAATTAATTATCAAATTATGCAGTAATAATATTCTTTTCCATGTAAGTTTGTGGTTGATATGGTCCCTAAATTCATATTTTTCTTTGTAAAAGGATTTGCATTGCCCTATCTTGTCAAGGAGAAAAATGCCCAATTGCTTGCATTATCACCTGTGCAGGGTACAAAATGAAGACACCATGTAGAATAGAGGAAGCGGTCAATATCTCATTAGTCCTGCTAAATAAGATTTATATTGCAATTCATTCTTGAGCTTCTGTGTATAAATTATGCAGAACCCTTGCCCCCAACTCAGAAGCATATTAGCAAATGTTACTCAGAAGGTAGGCAACTATCACAGGCTCTGATTGAAACCAGAGATCAAAGGGCAAAATATTAGTACAAATACTTCAAAATTACAGAAATGATGAGTGCTCAATTTTTATAACTATACTTTTGAAACTGAATATATGTTTGTAGTTCTTTTTAATGTACATTAAGTATATGGACAAAGAATGTAATGACAATAAAATTTATTACCTAAAACAGAAAAAAATATTTGTATCATTTTGTTAATACCTTGGAAAAAACTGTTTGTTGTCGTGGTCAAAATCTTTTGGGTATGAACTATAGCTTATACTGTAGGTTTTATAATGTTTCTGAGTACAATAGAAAGTAACAGACACACACGTATAAAACATATCATATTTTATATGTTAAACTTAAATATAATACCATGAAACAAAGAAGCATATGAAAACAATTATATTATCTAGGGAAAGAACATAGTTGAACATAGTATATATCTTTTAATATAAATGAATAGATCACCTTCTAAATATTTAAATAGGAAGTTAAAGCAACAGGTGAACTGAGGTAACTTTTATAATGGAAGAACATACTTGTGCTTCTGTGAAATATTCTTATGCCTGTTTTCTTATGTAGTAAAGGTTTAATAAGGATTCTAATATAATTACCAAGTTATTACTATGTTTGTGTCTGTGTGAGTACATGCAGCCCTGTGCAGCTATCTGTACAGGCAGAGGATAGAAGAGGGTAGCAGTGTCCTCTATCAACATCTGTCTCTTCCTTTAAGGCATTTGCAATTCCCTGTCAAGCCCTGGAAGCCAGTGTTGTTTTGTGGGATACAGGAAGAAAAATGCTGGACTTTATGGTTACACAGCCGGCAGTCTTTACCCTGATTCATCTTTGTCTACATAGGGAACTTTGTAATATTTTCCTTATAACTCCACTTGTTTCTCTTACACAATATGCACTTGTAAATTCAGAAGATAGTACTATCTTTATTCATGTTCTTTGCACTAATTTAACACATGTATGCAATCACTCATTTGTAAATACAGAATGATATCCTATTCAGCATCATTTATTTTTCATTTGGGGATCACATAAATATATTATTTTTAAATGGAAGTCAGCTACATAATGTTTATTTTGGTAACAAATCTAACACTTAATAATTAAACATATGTCATACTGTTCAAGAGACTATTATAGTACCATACAATCTAACAACTTTTAATTCAGTGTTAATTATTAGTAATTATATTAAAATATCATCTTTGAATCATTCTTCATATTTACAAGAGGAAAACATTTTACATATATAGAACACATTCATTGAGGGAATTCTATGTTTCAATATCAGTTTAACCTTGTGAGAAGTATGTTATTCTTGAACTTGACAGAAGATAGTACACATTGTTAAAAATTTAACTAAAGGTAATGGCATCAATTTTCAGCAAGCCAATGCTTGTGTTAAAATGTTTTAAAGAGTTTTCTTTTCTAAATTGATAAACTATTTAACCTGCAGTTTTAGTAAAGATAATAAATGGATCGTGAAATTATATTTAGACTGATGCCCTTTTGGGGGAAATTTGAGAGACATACTCCATCAGGAAATTATGAAGTGTCCTCTTGAATACATAGCAGGTGGGAGATTGTAGTAAACTAATATTTAAATAAAATAAGCATGAATGAACATTTGAAGGTCTAATTCAAATAGACATAATAACCACCTAATGGGGGTTCTTTATGAAAATGGATGATGTATATGCATACATATTCCTAAAACTGTTATGACTTTTATTTTGTTTCACCACTTATAACTTACATCATAGCCAACACATAATTATTGTCAATAAAATATTATACTCACTTGATTGATTGAGTAATCAACACTTATATACATAATTTACATGATAAAATTTCAAATACCTAGTTATAGTAATTTAAAATATGTATAGTATGATCTAATTTATATCCATATCTTTAATAGCAGACATTTAATTTCAAAAACTCAAGAAAGTATAACAGATCACAGACTCACATACAAAATTTTCAGCAATGTTGAAAACATAGATTTCCATTGATCTTAGTCAGTAGGCAAAACTTGACACAAGCTTATAATAATTTTTAAAAGAAAAAATAAAATTTAAGATAAATGATACCTTAGATAAAATTCAATATTGTAATTTCAATAGTAACCATTTATATCTTTTTCAATTTAATCATGAATAAGATACTATAATTTTCTTACAAGTAATCTATCTGGCCATATTTTAAAAACCATACTTTTTCTAGCTGTCCTTATAATTTTATGGGGAGCCCTACTCCAGAAGAAGTATTTTACAAGTCCCAGCATTAATTTCTCTTGAATTGCTTGTGTTGTCTTAATAATAAAATAGCATTTCTGATAAAATTTTACGTAAATATTTTATAAGACATATTAGAGTAATGAACAGAACAGAATGCCCATTTTATGAATAAAAGAGTAAAATTATGACTACAGGCCTGTGTGTAAGGTGGTGCTATAATCATATGAGATGCTTATGACCTAAATTAACCTAGGAGAAAGTCAAAGTCAATATTAAAAAGGAATTTTGTTTATTTTTATGTTGGCAATAGTGGTACTTATATAAAAACAAGGATGTTTAAATATCATAGTATTTTGATCATGTTCATTCTTCATTCCTCCCCTAACATGTTTCAGATCCACCCACACCACCTCTTAGTGCTAGCTTTTGGTTCTCACTCAAATAATTTATGAAATTCAATATGTTTTACCCCTAGAGTACTAGGTATATGACTCCTACTTGAGTGTGGTTGATGTGTTAGCAACCACACCCTTAAAAGAAAAAACTGATGTTTCCTTACTTCTGATAAGACATTAGCTGTCTCTGGGTTCTCAGTAAGGTATGGGGGAACAACTATTATTCTGCTCTATGCTAAAATAATAGCTGACTTGACCTTGTATTGGTCTTGTGCATGTAAGCACAGTTTTTGTGAGTTTGTAATTTCAATAGGCCTGTAACATCCAAAACATTCCACCATGTTCCTCTCTGAACGATTATTCTTATAATCTTTGCATCTCTTTTTCCTTGATGAACCTTGGACCTGAGAGTATGATACATATGCCTCATTTGTAGAATGTTATTAGGAGTCATTTAATTGCTATGTTCCTTTAGTAGAATTGCAGTATTTTATTTTCTCATATGTCTCTGGTCTATTTAATCCCAGGTTCTTGCTCACTAGAGCAGTGTAAGAGATAGGATCTATCTCATGGAGCGAACCTTAAATCCAATCAGATATTGGTTGGTTAGTCCCATAAGCTCTGTGCCACTATTATGCTAGCTTGTCTTTTTTGTTAATACTCACAGGAACAGACCACACTACCAGTGACTACACTAGAATTTATTTGGGCGAGACTACACTAGAATTTATTCAGGCAGGTTGCCAGGCAGTTACAAATGAAGAGAAGCAAGGAGAGAGAGAATGCTCTCATGGCATTTCTTTATGAGCGAGCAGGTGGACACAGGTTTACATAGCCACGCCTAAAGTATGAATATGGATAAAGGTGGGATGCTGGAGGTGCCATGCATGCTACCTGGGTTTACATGGTTCTGCCTGGTCATGCATATGAATAAGAGGGGTGTGTGCTATGCATGCAGTGTGTTCTGTAGGCACTATGTCAGGTTATTGGGACTAGCACTTTTATCATGTAGCTACCACATTCCAGGAATCCTTACAGTCTTGCAAGCAAACAGAAAGTTTTAACTATGTTTTTCAAACTTCAGTTTCCTTACCATCATTTGTATCAAATAATTTTTAATAGTCTATATGAAGAGTTTATGTGATAAATTCATGCTGCCTCTTCATCAATACACACATGTACATCACTATCTATACATGTATAATTATATAATTGGCTGTGATAGTTAAAATTTTCATGTTAAGTTTGTACTTCTAGCTCTGTTTCCTTTAAATTTTTTGAATTAATTCTAAATAAAGACTCAATAAATCTTTTAATGACTCTAAAGCAGTTCAGTATTTTGTCAACCTATAGGCACCTTTACAGAAGACTTGGAAAAGGAACAGAATTATTTGGGTTTATATATTTTATTAGTGTAATTTTGGATCTATTACAGCCACTATAAGCTTAATAGAGATATAAGAATCATTCCTGTGGGACATATTGAGCCTACTAAACTCAACTAAATGTTTCTCATTTCTAGTACTAAGTGCTACATTTGGTGACACAAGATGATCAGTCAGTGCACTATCTCCATTATTATCTGGCAATTTAATCTAAATCACTCATAAAAATATGATACTTAAAATCCCAACATGGATTCAGTCAGAATAGTCAAAATGCTGATGATATGATAGTGTACATTAAGTTATCCCAAAAATTATACCAGGGAACTTCTACAACTGATAAACATCTTCAGCAATGTGGCAAGATACCAAATTAACTGTAATACACCAATAGCCCTCCTATACATAAATGATAAATAGGCTGAAAAAAATCAGGAAAACATTACCTTACAATAGCAGCAGATAATATTAAATATCTTGGGGTCACTCTAACTAAAGAAAAGAACTTTATGTAATAGAAAAAAATGAAAAAGCTATCAGAAAATGGAAAGATCTCCCATGCTCTTATATAGGTAGAATCAAAATAGTAAACATAGCAATCTGACCAAAACCAATCCCCATCAAAATCCCAACACAATTTTTCACAGACCCCAATAAAGCAATGCTCAACAACGTATGGAAAACAAAAAATCCTAGGATCACCAAAACTATTCTCTTCAAATAAAAGAACTTTTGGAGGCATCAGCATTCCTGACTTGAAGATCAACTATGGAGCTATAGTAATAAAAATAGCTTGGTACTGGCATTAAAACAGACACATGGATCAATGGAATATAATCAAAGACCCTGACATTAATCCACACACTTATGAGCACCTGAGATTTTGAAGAAGCAAAAAATATACAATAGAGAAAAATGAAATCTTCAACAAATATGATTGCCATTACTGAATGGCATGTAGAGGAATGTTAATAGATCAATTTGTATAAAACTCAAGTCCAAGTGGATCAAAGACCTCAATATAAATTCAATTAAATTGAACCTGATAGAAGAAACTGTGGGAAATAGCTTTAAATGCTTTGGCACAGGAGCCAACTTCTTAAATATAACAATATTAGCACAGACACTAAGAACAACAGTTAATAAATAGGACCTCCTGAACTGAGTAGCTTCTATAAGGCAAAGGATACAGTCAATAAGACAAAACTGTAGCCGATAGGATGGGCAAAGATCTTCACCAACCCTACGTCTAACAGTGGGATGATCTCTAAAATATACAAAGAACTTGAGAACTAGAGATCAAAAGATCAAATAATCCAATTAAAAATGGGTTACGGAGCTAAGTAGAGAATTTTCAACAGAAGAATCTTATATAGCCTGAAAGCAGTTAAAGAATTAATCAAAATACTTTGCCATCAGAGAAATGCAAAGCAAAACAACTCTGAGATATCATCTAACACCTGCCAGAATGGCTAAGATCAAAACCACTGATGACAGACTATTGTGGAGGATATGGGGAGTAAAGGGCAAAATTGTAGGAGTGTAAATTTTACAGGCACTTTGAAAATCAGTTTGGCATTTTGTATGTTCGTTCCTTTCTTTAAAAGCACCGGGGATCAATGTACCAATGATCTGGCAATACCACTCTTGGACATATACAAAATAACATACCTTCACACACAAGACTTTTTCTCAACTGTGTTCATAGCACCATTATTTGTAATAGCCATAACATGGAAACAACCTAGATGCCTCTCAACTGAAGAATGGATTTAAAATGTAGTGTGTTTACACAGAGGTTTACAACTCAGGAAAAAACAAATAACAAACACAGAGGATAACATCCTAAAAAGCGCAAGCAAATGGATAGAAGTAGAACAAAAACAACCCCAGTGATATAACACAGACAGAGAAAGACAGATATGGTGTGTACTCACTCATAAGTGAATTTTAGATGTAAAGCAAATGATAATCTACAATTTACAAGCCTAAGTATCTAGGTAACAATAAGAAACCCAAGGGAGTCATTTATGGACCCCTGGGAAGGGGAAATAGATAAAATTTCCTGGATAAATTAAGAAAGCATGGAGGGAGGGTTTAAAGGGATGTGAGAAGAGAACACGAGAGTATGTGATGGGTGAGTTTGGGGAAAAACAGAGAGGAAGAACAATAGAATAGATAACCTGATAGAGGGATCCATTGTAGGGTTACAGAGAAAACTGGTAATAGGGAAATATCCAAGAATCCACAAAGATTAATGCTAAGACTCCAAGCAATAGTGAGGAGTGTGCTTTCTCCTGTAATCAAACTGAGGACCACCAAATTGTCATTATAGATCCTTCACCCCAAACTGGTGTAAGTAGATGCAGAGATCCACAATTAAGTACTGTGTTGGTCAAGCTACCAACTCATTCAAAGACAGAAAGAACAGATTATATCAGCAAAGGGAGCAACATGATGAGGAGACCCACAGAGACAGATGACCTGAGCTATTGGGAGCTCACTGAGTCTGAATAGACAGCTGGAGAACCTGTCTGGTACCAAACTAGGCCCTTTGCATGTGAATGAGAGTTGTGTGGCTTTGACAATTTGTGGAACCTCCAGCAGTTGAAAGGGCTATATCATTATGCATGAACTGACTTCTTTTGGAGAAGAATACCTTGCTCAGCATTGGGCAGGAGGGGCTTGGTTCTGCCTCAAGTGGATAAGCCCTACTGTATTGTTTTACCATGGGAGTACATGAAGCTATTGGTGGTGGTGGGGAACCTGTGGGATGAGTGGTCAACAGTGGTTGGTATGTTTAAGAGAGAGAGAGAGAGAGAGAGAGAGAGAGAGAGAGAGAGAGAGAGAGAGAGAGAGAGAGAGAGAGAGAGAGAGAAAGAAACCTAAAAAAAATATGATGGTAAATATTTTGTGTTGTTAAGGGGTGAATGTTCTAACTATGTATCCATATTATCAAAGAGTTAAGATTCTCTGATTTGGGGAATCATACCTCTTTCCAATAAATTAGGGGATTTATACTGAGGCTTTTACTGTTGATTTTCAGCTTTGATTTATTCTTGTAACCTTGGCACATATTTTAGTTTGAGAATTATCATATTTTATTGGCTGTATTTTTTATTGAAGTATGAATTGTGCCCTGTAATAACTTTCCCTTCTACTAAATTGGATGAATAAGACAAAACTAGCCTTATTAATTTCTAGTATGTTTCTGGCATATACTATGTGGCAGTAAACAAAACCAAATTGGGAAGAAATATCTTAGAATATCTTACTTATTAGAGTCCATTATCAAAGGAAGCAGGGAAAGATCTCATGAATGGATGTGAAGGCAAGGCTTGGGAAGGAATAAAGAACACTCTTTACTAGCTCACTCCCTCTTTATTGCTTAGCTATCTTTTTTTTTTTTTTTTTCATACCTGCCAGGGATGACACTGATTGCCTAGATTCCCCTATATCAGTAATAAATTATTAATATCCTCCTTACACATGGCCTCATAAAAATCACATATAGGGAATTCTTCAATTGTGGTTTCCTCTCCCCAGGTATTTCAAGTTGAAGAAAAAAGATAAGACATAATACTTGCTCTATCCCTTGATTCCAATTAGTGGTAATATACATAGGAATGAAAGAGCTACAAGCACCCTTTAGGTGTACAGTTTTCAAGAGAGCATGAGTTATATTTTTTACATGAATGTTTCCATTTTTAAGAATAGATAGTCTTTTCCTTAATTCTACTAAACAATTATCATAAATCTCAAAATCTCTGTTATGCTTTTAGTTGGTACTTAATGTTCTTATGAATAATTTTAATAACAAAACTGTTATTAGAGGGTTGTTTCTCAGAAAACATTGTGAGCATTACACAGTTGAACAATATATAAGTGAAATAAGTAAGTAGTACTGGCTTATGGTCTACAGTAAGATTTCAAGTAGTCACATACAAAGTATAACATCAGAAGTGGACTTTTGAGCTAGAGTTTTAGTCAAAATGTCCCACGACCTTTAACCTAGGTGGTTTTCCCTTTGATTAAAGCAAAAGAAAGAATTTAGAAAATACTGTATGTTATTTTGAACAAACTTATTTTAATCTTTCAGACATCTATATTATTATTGTCTAAGATGCAAACTAATATATTTGGAGAAGATAAAATATATGGTTAGATTTTTCTAGTATCATTCATTTTCTGGTTTGTCTATTTTCTCAATTTTTATTGAGACATTTGTACAATTAATTAGGTAATTTATTATGTTTATGAATTATATATTCATCAAAGCAGTGTAACAAATATCTACATCTCTACCCACATTAATCATGTTCTTAATGATTATTGCATAATTTTTAGTCATTCTGAAATATATCACACCTAGTTTCAACCAATATTTACTTATATTATTTTATTCTTGAATTACATCTTGGTAGGGTTTAATGTCACTATGGAGACAAATCTGTTAGAATGTACGTGTGGGAATATAAAGAATAGTGTAATTGAGGTTGTGAGTCTGCTCAAAAAGTCAGAGGCGCCATCTTGGGCTGATATTTAAGACTGGATAAAAGAAAGAGAGCTGAGCCATTTGTTCATTATTTCCTGATTGCAGCTGCCTCATGTTCCCACCACGATGCCTTCACAGTGTTATGGATTACAACCTCAAATTACAAACCATAGAAAAACTGACCTTCTTCCTCAAGATGACCTTTTAAGGGATTCTTTTTTTCTGCAGTAACAAAAATAACTAGTACATGTCCAGTTGTGTTAAAAGTGGAACATAAGTGTTATGATTCTATCTTGTAAAGTTATTGTTTCTATCTGTCACTATATACAAATATATAGGAATAAGTTCACTATATTAGCTAAAACGTGACCTACACAGAATGGTTATAACATGTCCATATTCACCTTCGTCATTTCTGTTAATGAATCAACCGTGCCAAGACCTAGAAGGGAATTTTGGCCACAATTTTCTTTTTATGATTGAGTAGTATCAAATATATACACAGCTCCTAGACAATCTTCAAATATAACTGGATCTCTTTTGGTCATTTGACAAAATAGAATCCACTGAGTCCCTTGCTCTTTGTCATATACAATTCTGGATCAGCTACTGGAAACAGTCACCAGAAATGGAGAAAGGAAGAGTGAAAAATAGGCAGATGGGATGGAGGACATTAAAAAAACTAAATGCTCTGAACTAACATGAGTAACGCTCAGATAAACTCACAGAGACTGAAGCAGCATGCATGCCTCTTCATAGATCTGCAGCAGGTACTCTGCATGTACAATACAGCTGCCAGTTTAATGATTTTATGGGTCTCCTTGGATGTGTCAAGGAGTAGAGCTCAGATTTGGGTTTCCTTTCCTTTGATTGGTTTGTCCTATCAAAATTTGATGTGATAGATTTTGTTTTATCTTACTGTATTTTATTATTTTGTATTTCATTATTATCTCTTAGATTCTAATGAGAGACAGAAAGGGAATGGGAAGAATGGGAAGGAACAGAGGAGCAGAGGAAGGGAAAACTATAATCCTATGTGAAAAAGGAGGCTATTTCTATTTTGAATAAAATGATTAAAAAATAGAAGAAAACATTTATTTAGACAGTGAGTGCAATTTAGCGGCTTCTGTAGACATGAAGTATCTTATAAGTTAATGTGGCACTTTTGCCTATACATATACGTATCAGTTTCTCAGATAACCATCTACATTACAAGAAAACATGTATACTCACTGTGTTACTGTGGATTGATTTAAAAAAAAAAAAGCCGGGGCAATTATAGAAATATAAGACTGATTATCTGAACTAAAATATGCAATTATTGAGAGAAGTAAAGAACCATATAGATAAATGTGTAATACACACACACACACACAAACACACACACAGATATATATAAAACTGTTTTTGCCAGGTATTGTGTATTTTCTTTATATTTTCAAGTATTATTCAGAGACAGCATAGCGGTTGATATGTTAAATGACAAAAGTTAAGGGACACTGAAATACATAATACAGAAAATTCAAGATTATAAATTCTCATTGTTTACATGATGCACAGTAGGAAAGTGGGCATTAAGAAAAAGTGGTAGAGGATGTGGACGAAGAAAAAGAAGGAGGGGAAGACCAAAAATACTTTTGTCATGAGTGTCTGATACCATTTCCTCAAAATCAGTTGGTCAGTTTTCAGAATTTAACCACTAACATTCCAATGATACATTGATGAGAAACTCTTCATGATGGAATGTAAAATTTTCTAATTAGACAATTTTTATCTGCAATGTTTATTTGTAAATATCCAATTGTTTTCAAATCCCGTTTAACATTTTTGTAGCATGAATTCTACTGTCAAAGTATCTTGACCATGGATTCTAGAAAATGAGATTGTAAGATTGCTAAGATGAGGAAACCTTAAAAAATTACATAATAAGATAAAATTTCTAAATATATAGTAAAGCTAATTTATCTTGACAGGTCAACTTTCTGGTTTTGAGTTATTTCTAGGAAGTCATCAATAATTATCATGTTGATAACATTATTATAGTAATGATATGAATATAATAGTAATGTAAAACCCAACCTTTGACAACTTAGATTTATAACTATAGATCTTTTCAGGTCTCTTGGATGGACTGGGTCTCACTAAAATCATTGTGTTTATCTGGAATTTATGTTCATAATTCTCTCCCTGTCAAAAGTCCAAGACACACATACTTGGCTGAAGAGTCCCTATTATTTTCAAAGACCATGAAATTCATCTAAGATATACAACTTTTTTGTCATCAAAATAAAAGCCTCAGCATGAAATCTCTGTGAATTCTTAGATACCAGTGCACTTTATGCTTGTACTATTACACTGTTCAGGAAGCAATCCCTGTCTCTTAAGCCTGAAGCCATGATCACCTGAACAAGCATGAGGCCAGCTGAGTTCATAAAAATTTGAGCAAAGCTGCAGCTCTGTGACTCGAAGCAAGACCACACCGGCTGATCTAGTAGTCTCTGCAGAACAGAAGAAAATAAGATGAAAGTTGATTATAGGAGAAAGTGAGTTTGGAGATGGAATCTTTTTTAAAAATAAATTGTTCTATTGTTTCTTACAGATACATCATGAGGGGTTATTCAGTGCAATGTTTGAAAATTATTTAAAATTATATCTTAAACATAGTTAATATGATTTGTTTATACTCATTTAAATTGAGAAAGAACAATATTTTAAATGATTCAGGAGATTAATTTTCACTTACATCTTATTTAAAAAATTAATGTCTACTGGATATTTTTTCTTTCTTCTTATCTTTTGGTTTCCCATTCACAATTCTCGGGTTTGAAGGTTTGATTGTGAAATATAACATTTATAGTCATGTCTTGAGTGATTGGACTTCAGATGTTGGCAAAGTTTAGGAAAGTTGTGAAGGCACTTGATAGTGTGGTAAGTTATCAAAGTTTGGTCCATAAATACTGTGAACCTGTGTTCATTCTGTTTCATGTCCTATGCACAGTGAAACCAACTCTTACCATTACAGGATGGTTATGTTGTCAAAGGTTCACTGGCATGAGGCATGATTTCCTCCAAAAGTGGGAGGAGGTAAAGTAGTCCTTTCCTGACTTAAACTGTTTCTGTCAGGTATTTTTTCACAGTGGAAAAATTAATAATACATAGGTTTGCTATTTATACACTCCATAGGTATAGGAACCCATGCCACCTCATTTCCAGAGTTGAGGAAAAAATATGCATACAAAGGATGAGACATTATGCCTGAAAAAAAGGCAATCTATAAGAATTTTAAGATATGACTCCACTTCTCAAAAGTATAAGCATCACTGGTCTATTCATTTCTCTACAATCAAGTACTTAGTCTTCTTTAAAACCAATAATTTATTTTTATTACTTTGTGATATCAGTTTTATTCTTTATTGAAAATAATGAAAATACAATATTATACTTTCTCAACTTTTATAATGTTCTTTATAACTTTATTTTATTGTATGTGTATGTCACTGAATGTATATGTAAACATTCTGTGTATTCATGTGCCTGTAGAGGCAAAAATGAGAAACTGGATCCCTTAGAACTGTACTTACAGTTGCTTATGTACTGATAGTTGTATATGCTTCAAAATAGACATTGTTTTTCTGCTAGAGAAGTTAAATCCAACTTACCACCACAGAAATATAGTCTTATAAATTCTAAACCCTAGATCCTTAACATCGTGCTCTGTCTGTAAAACCCAAGGCAATAATTATCACTTTGATGTTTTTAACTTTTATTGATCACAGAAAATCTTTGGGGTTCTTTAGTTGGTGGCTTTCATCTAATATCTTAGTCTGTCTTTGTCTTCTTATGTTATTGTGCACTTATTTCTGTGTTCTTAACTCTTCTTACAAGGACACCAATAATTGGATTTCAAGACTACTCTAATCCATTATGACCTCATCTTAACAAATTGCATTTTTCAAACTCTATTTCAAGGTAAGGTCAAACTCTATGGTTCCAGGAAAGTATTCTTTTTGTTAATAGGTAGAGGATTATTCATCCAGATATACTCTAATATATGTCCTCTAAAATTCATATTCACTCTACACAAAATATATTAACCTTATCACCATTTCCTTCATTTTAATTATTCTATCATTTACTCTATATTCAAAATATACTTTTATATGTCAACTCCAGATGTTCTATATATAACTATCCCAATTCAATATGGTAAGCCTAGTTATAATCAGAAGCCAATATTTCTTTCCTCATTTTTGATCAGTAAAATAAAATATTCCATTTCTAAACATGATTGTGGGGCTACCATTTTAAAGGCAATCCTTGATGTCTGGCTGTGTTTCTCTATTGGCTTCCATCTGATGCTTGAGTAAATCTCTGATAACAACTCTACAAGGCACAAATTTGTGAATCTAGCAGAACTTCATTAAGAATCATTTTACTGATTTTTAAATCAGTTGTGCTTGGTTCTACTTTAGGCTATCCAGGCTCTCATTTCTGGCCATCTAAGCAGTGTCGGGCACAGGTGCCCAATTTTGAAGAGGGTCTCAAGTTAAATCAGATACTGGTTGGACATTCCCACAAATTCTTAGCCACTATTGCCCAGCACATCTTTCAAGATAGACAGATTGTTGGGGGAAATGTTCTGTGACTAGGTTGGTGTCCATGAGGACCTACTATAGTCAAAGAGACTGGAAAGTAGAGATGCAGGGAGAGAGAGAGAGAGAGAGAGAGAGAGAGAGAGAGAGAGAGAGAGAGAGAGAGAGAGAGTCTAAATTTTGAGGTGTCAATCAGGTCCATCCTTCAAAGAAAATCAGGGACACATGTGGAAATGGAGGAGGAAAGATTATAAAAATCAGAGAGTATGGAGGACACTGGATAACATGTCCCACCAAATAACATAGCAGCCCAGACTCTTATGAGCTCACAGAGACTGAAAGGACAAATATGGAGTCTGCATGCGTCTGTAACAGGTTCTCTGCTTTTTTTAATGGCTGCTAGCTCAGTATTTATGTGGAGCTCCTAATAGGGGGAGCATGTATGTCTGTGACTTTTACCTGTTTTTAAGACTCTTTTTTCTCACAAATGGTGACATAAGCCTTTAATCCCAGCACTTGGAAGGCAGATGCAGGCCGCCATGGTGTATATACAGTTATTTCCAAGACTGATAGGGTTCTTATAAAGAGAAACCCCATATCAAAAAATAAAATCTTTTCATCCTATTGTATGGGTTGCTTGTCCAGCTTCATTGTGAGGGCTTTTACTTATCTTATTGTATGCTGTGTTTGACCTATTCACCTGTCCTCTCTTGGAGGAATGCACTTTTCTGAAGAGGAAAGAGAAGGTGAGTGTATCTGGGGAAAATGTATTAGAAAAGAATATATTTTTTAAAAAAAGAAAAAGAAAGAAAGAAAAGAAAGAAAGAAAGAAAGAAAGAAAGAAAGAAAGAAAGAGAAAAAGGAAGACATTCCACCATAGGAAGTAGAAACAGAAAGAGTAAATATCTACATAAAGAAAATCACAACGAATTACACTAGGTTCTGTCAGTTTTCATGTACTGTCCTATTCCAATAATATTCTCTATCTTCCTTGTGTACCTTGTGAGACCTTGGAACAGCAATGTAATAGGTTACATTGTATTACAATTGGGTACCTCTAGTAGGATTATGTTACATTGTTAATAATTGTCCTGCCTATTAGTCTAGTAAAAATCACTAACTGGATGAAGGCAGACAGGAAGTGTGGGCAGAGCTATCAGACTGAGAAAACTATTGGAACAGGAAGAACAGAACAGAAATGCCACAGATAAGCCACAGAGACACCACGATTCGATGCCAGCAGATGCTGCTCTGAGAAAAAGTACCAAACCTCATGGCTAAACAAGATAAGAATCATGAGTTAGTTTATGAGCAAAAGATAGCAAGTTATGTGCCTGGGCCCCAGGTCAATCAGCGTACAATTAATACAAGCATCTGTGTGTTTCAGTGGGACTATGGGATTGTGGGTCTGTGGGTTTGGGCCACAAGACTAGGCTGGGAAGTCTCGGCCAGAAACATAATACTACAGGTGTTTTTTTTTAGAAAATTTCATTTGAGTTTCTGTGTTTGTGTGCCTCCCCCTCCCCCGAGTGTGCATGTGTGAGTGAGTGTGTGTGTGTGTGTGTGTGTGTGTGTGTGTGTGTTGTATGTTTTGTGTTTGTGTGTATATGTTTGAGTAGGCAGGCATAAAGTTACATGTATAAATATGAATGTCTCCATTGTTTTTTACTTAATTTAGAGGTAATCTACTAGGATAGATTAGATAGCAATTGATATCACCTTGTCTCTTAACAACTCACTGCTGGTGTGCACTGATGTATAGGGCTTTGGGTACCAGAGATACAAGCACAGTTTTTCATGTGTGGAAGTCATGCATTAAACTTGAATGAGCTATTTTTCTTACTCCATATGTTATTATTAGGTTTGTTTTTTTTTGGGGGGGGGTGAGTTAGCACAGTGGTGTTAATTCTTAGGTAAATTATGTGGCTTACACAGAGATTGGGGCAACAGCTTTGAATATTCTCAGGTCAATTGGCAATTTTCATTGACCACTAAATAAGGCTGCTTTCTAACATTCCTGTTAAAAAAAAAAAAAAAAAAAAAAAGACTAAGTACTGAAAGAAATATGTCATGAACTTTTTGAGCTTATCATGATTTCTAATAAGAACTAAACAATCTATTTGACCATATTTAGTTGGTCAAAGAAGCTAATTTTTTTTTCAAAATACAAAAGGTTGAGAAATACAACTATATATTTATATAAGAGTGACAGGGGCAAATTGCAAAAGTGTGATAAAATCTGTGTGATTAATTTTAATCACATTCACATTTTTAATCCAATTTTATATTTTTAATGTATTGTGTTTCAAATAATTTCATTTTAAAGATTTGCTACATTATGTGACTTATATTTCTTTCTGACCTCTAATAAAATTTTGTTTTTAAACATTCTTTCAATTCTCTGATACATTCAAATCTCTACGTATTGTCCAATTTTTTATTATCCTCTCATACAATAGTCCAGACCACAGTTTCTCATCTCTCCTCCTCTCAACCAGAGCATCCCCTGCTCTGTTTCTCTTCAGAAAAGAGGAAACCTCGCAGGGCTGTGGTGTGGGAATATCTCTCTGTGTGTTGTGAGGAGAAGGGCAGAGTCAGACAGACTGAGACAGAAGCCCAAGAAGAAACATGTGAGGAACACAGGTGAGCCACGGGCCATGTGGCAGATTAAGGGAAATGGGTTGAGTTAAGATTTAAGAGCAAGCTAGCAATGTGCCTGAGCCGTAAGCCAAACAGTATGAAGTTAATATAAGCGTCTGAGTCATTTCTGGAGGCCTGAGCAGGGGAGGGCAGCAAAGGGGTCTGGGGCTGCAGGTCTATGGGTCTGGATCTCTGGCCACTCGGGACCTAAGAACCTCATTACAACAGGGTTGTCAACTGAACATGGCATAAAATGTTGTAATAAAACTAGGCACAAACCTGAATGTTAGGGCTAGATGAGCCAACACAGTAGGAGAAACTATGTCCCCAGAGAAATTGAAAGAGTTATAGAAACTTGCTATGTTAGAGGATCACATAAAACACCAAGTTAAACAAACACAACAGAGAGAGAGAGAGAGAGAGAGAGAGAGAGAGAGAGAGAGAGAGAGAGAGAGAGAGAGAGAGAGAGATGAGGGAGAGAAGGGGGGGGGGGGGACCTAGTATAGCCCATGCATGCTCTGTGCTTGCTATTTCAGTCTGTAGGAACTGGGTTGAGACCTATTTACTTGACTCTGTTGACTCTTTTATTCTGCTATTATCCAACTAATGTCACAGGGTATGAGCTGGTTTTATAAAAGTTCTAGGAATCAATGTCGGTTGCTTTTATCTAATTTGCATTTCAAGCTATCCAAAACTTTTCAGATATGACAAAATATATTGATATGACCTTTTGCATTTACCCATGCTTCCTGAATTTTGAAAAGTGACTCTTATTTAGGTCCTTATTTTTCATTAAGATCAGAAGACTGCAAATACTGAACAAGAGAGAAAAATAACTTATGAATTAACTTTGAAGCTCAGATAGAGATTTCTATCACGAACCTACACATGTTCTTACAAATGTAACAGAGCTTCCATAGAGCAGCTCATACGTCTTAAAGGAGAAACCTCAATTTAGCATTCTAAAATTTGTGAAGAGGCAAGGTTGATTAATGATCAATGTTCCTTAAAACTGGCAAGGTAAGACTTGTTTTAAAAAATTTTTACTTATTGAATCAACTCACTCATCTTCTTTTGTTCAGGTTTATAAAGAAATATGTACTGTAGTCTCATGAAAGGAAAGGAGTGTGCTAGAGCACAAAATCAAAAACAACAACACACACATACACACACACACACACACACACACACACACACACACACACACAGAATGAGAACTTGGGAAATGAACAATGTATAAAAATGAAACTCCAGAAAGGGTTTGTCTTGCTTAAGAAACCAAAAGAAAAGCATTTAAAATATCGTCCTTTTAAAATTCTGGGCTAGATGAAATTTGTAATTTCCTCAATCCTTGGAATGGACAGATCACTGGCTTCTAGCTAGTAAGAAACAATTTAAATGTGTGCTCCACTTTGACGTATTTACCTTTCATATTCTGCCTCTGCTTAATGGACTAGACTATACACTGAAGGCAGCAGTAACTCTGGGACCGGAATCTCTAAATAACTGTGAAGAGTACACAGAGATAATTTTACCACAAAACTCTGACCGTGATACTTAACTGTTTCAAGTATAATGCTACAGAAGTCAAGAGAGAACATGTATCACCTAACGTTTGTATAGCATCTTCCAACTGAATGGTACTGGAGGACTCTTTTGTCCTTATCAACCATGTCTAACCAGTGTTTTTCTAGATTCATGATGTACAGTTTTTTGTTGTTGTTTTCTTTCCCATTTATTTAAATCAGGGACATCTATAAGATTATAGAATGGGAATGAATTGTTGGAGAATCATGGGGTCAGCAGAGGGTAGACACCTTAAATTGGATCCCCTTTGCCTTAGTCTACCAGCAGTAATTCGGAAGTGAGAGACAGAGCTCCTTCCTCCCCTACTCAGCATTTACAAGAGTGTAGATAAATCCCTTTTGGAAACTCCAGCACCAAATATGCATAATCGTAGTGAGTTTGACACAGCAATGAATGTATCTGGCCTAGTAGATGATATTTCACAGCCTTTCTTATTATCTCCTAGTTTTGAGTTATTTGAGTGTCCATTTCAACAATGCTTCCCAAGTCTAATAAGGAATAATATAAAGTCTTGCTTAGGAACTAGCCCTGGTGCTCCTGCCATCTCAGATTCTAAACTCCCAATAGCTCTTGTTTAGATGTTTTCATTTATCTGTTATTTACCCTCACCTTATTGGAAAGCCATGATTCCTTAAAGTCAATATCAAAATTTTGATTTTTTTTACTTACATTCCTGCAAAGTTTTTATGTCTTACATATCATATTTGACAAATCATTTGTGTGCTGTTTCTTAGAAATAGGATAATTACGATTGAATCTCAAGGAAGCATTTACATATATTTACCATAGACTAAACCTTTGTAGTTTTAATCCATAAATGTTTAGCTTTCAGATTATTCAACCCCAATGATGTAAGACTGGACTACAAAGCTATATAAATATAAAAGATATATTCTATTACTTTGTACTTTTGTTAGTTAATTTTGTTATTACTTTGATGAAAACCTTGGCAACAGAAATTTAATGAAGAAGTCTATTTTAGCTCCACATTGTAAGTATAATCCACTGTAGTAGGGAATTCATAGAAGCAGGAGCATGAAACAAACTTTAAGCCAATCTGAAACATAAAACAGGTAAAATAATTATATATACTACACACACACACACAGTTGGACTGCTTAAATTCCAACTCAAATTATATATAGTTTGCTTTCTCATTTTTATTCAATTCAAGTGAACCAATTAGTAGGGACACTCACCTTTGTCCAGGATTTTCCTGCTTCAGTTAAAACTTTTTGATAATACCCTTATATGTATATTCAGAGAAGTGTTTTCATTGTGATTCTAAAACCAATAAAATTGACAGTTAAGATTAACCACTTCAATCTCTAAAGGTTAATTAACATCACCTTCTCTCCCAAATGCATTGTTTCAAATAACATTTAACACGGCCCCCTCTATACTCACATTTTCATCCAAGAACACAGTACATTTAGTTCATTTCTAAAATTCTCAATAGCCAGTTCTGATACTGTTCAAAAGCCAAAAGAACAAAATGCCTTCTGCAATACAGCATCAACACTTAACTATAAACCCCCATAAAAAATTTAAAATGTAGCAAATGATTCTAGTATATAGTGATATAGAGCAATAATTTTAGCCTCAGGGGGAAGAATTAGGGCAAATTAAGGAAAGACTGTAATAAGGCGAGATTTAGCACTCCTATGTTCCAAGCATCTCTAACATCCACAGGTATGCATTGCATTATTTCTTCACCTTCTCAGAATCATATAGTAGTGTCTATACATTTTCTTACAGGTAATCCGAACCTGATACACATTTCATGGCTTCTGGAGCCTTTACTGAGCTTTGTACAAGTCATTATGATACCTCTTTTTGTGTATTTAGTGCCTGAACATCTAATAGTAGAGAAGACAAGCTTAAGTTCTTTTTTTTTTATTATTATTATTTAAAATGTCTTTCCCCATAATCACCACTGCTCTCCTTCCATCCCTTCCTCCCAGTCCTCCTTCAGGCCTCCTACCACCTCATCCCTTCATCCATTCCCCCAGGGAGGGCAAGGACTCCCATGGTGTGACAGTCGGGTCTGACATATCCAGTTGAGATAAGACCTAGTCCCTCCCCCTGTCTCAAGGCTGAGTAAGGTGTCCCTCTGTAGGGAACACGTTCTGAGAATCCAGTCCATGCATCAGGAATAAACTCTGGTCTGACTGCAAGAGGCTCCACAAACTGACCATGCCATTTGACTGCCATCTATGTTTGGAGGGTTTAGTTCCTTTCCCCGAAGATGCCATTCCCCTGTCATCTCAGATTCTGAACTCCCAAGAGCTCGGGTCAGCCATTTCTGTCATGATCCCATTGCTCATATAATCTTTCCTCCCTGTGTTTAGCTGGACGGGCATCTCTACCTGATGCTTAGCTATGGATTTCTGCTTCTTCTTCTTCTTCCGTCGGTTGCTATAAGAAGGTTCTATAATGGCAATTAGTGTGGTCATCCGTTTGATTATAGGAGAAGGCCTGTTTAGGCACCATCTCCACTACTGCTTAAAGTTCAACTCAAGAAACTAGAAGCCAAAAAAACTCAAATAATCCAATTTTAAATAGAATTATGATTTTGATTAACTACATAATGAATGATTCTACCTGGTTTTCAGTAGTATCTGCGGTGCTCAGAGATCTTGAGCTAGCACTACTGCCTTCATTTTTATAAGCATGCCGACTTTCCTAACCCTCACTAGAATAGTCCCTTATGCTCTTAGGAATTCTTCTATCCTATAGTGCAAAATTCTCCCACCTCTCTCGAATAAACAAGATATGACTTACTTGGCACCACATAGTCATGTTTATCATGCTACAGCATAATAAACTACCATGAACCCTGGTGGTCTGCTCACTGTTTATTCATTCCAGTACCAAACCGATCATCTGTGACACTGACAACAGGATGGAAGAGCTTCTAAAGAGAGGTTATTTAGACCTCTTCTTTTAACTATTGTCATATTGAAAACTAGATCTCCATATTACTGAAAATTTCCTAGGACTCTCGCATTTGGGGAAGAAATCTTGACACTTCGTTGATAGCCAGATAAGCAGTGATATGTCTCCACGGGGGTTTCAGATAATTCTGATGGTGTTTTGGTCACTTTAGAATATAATCTAATGAATCAATGATGGACTTGACAATAATTTTACCAGGAACTTCTTAGCTATTCTCAGTGTTTTTTCTTCTTTTCAAACCGAAAACATCTTATTAGGAGCCTGAATACAGATTTCCAGCGTAGCCGAGTTGAATAAAACTTCTCCATCTGCTTTTCACTATTGCTGGTACCTAATCTTGTCCTTTGTGGTGTCTGTAACAAACGTACATATGCAACAAATTTGATGAAAGAATAGGCCAAACAATTGAAGGAGAGTGGAAACAATTATATGGGATTATTTGGAAAAAGAAAGTGAATGGGAAAAATATAATTAAATTAAAATATCAAATATAAAAAATTGAGAGAAAAAATAATAATTTAAAAGTAACCATTCAGAAAGTGGTCAGTTAGTTAGCTCATTAATGAAAAAAAGGAGCTTATTTCAAATTTGAGAAATATAGCTTAATTGCATATACCAAATGATAGAAGGTATAAATTTATTCTACACATTGTCCTTTCATCCCTATGGCACTCAAACACCCCCCCCCCCACATACACACATACTAACTAAACTGAATCTAATGAATAAAAAGCAAATCAGACCAATTTCATATGTCCTATATATAATCAAGAATTTAACATTATAGATTATATTCTTTAAAACTGTTCAGAAAACCTAGCTATTAAAATATTAAGCATTTCATGAATAAAATGAAATTTGACCAAAAAAATTCTGGGTATGAGCACTACTCCTAAAAGTACAAGTCTTTCTTGTGATATTTTAGATCTCCTTGAGTTTACTTACGGAAGTATTCCAGACTTTTTTGAGAACAGTCTTTAACCCTGGAGTCCTAACATGCTTTAGCAGTTAGTGATTTACTGTTCCTGAAAGAAACACATATTTTACATACTTTTTGACTTTTCCACTATTATCATGTGAAAAAATTATTAATTTAATATTTAACGTGGAATTAATATTATATCATATATTAGATAAGAGCATATATGCCATAAATTTTATCTTCTCTAATACTTACCTTCTTGTGCCATCAGCAAACTCTTACCATTGAATCCATGGTTGGATTAGTTGAAAATCATCAGGCATCAGGCATCATGAGTAATGTGTCAATAAACTTTTAATCCATATGCAAAATGATTATTAGTCTTGTTTTGTTACCAGAAATCATATTCTACATGAAACACCTTGCACTTCTCTTGTCTCTGTCAAAATAAATGCTTATAAAATTAAGATGGAGACATTGGGGGAATTTCATTGTATAGTTATTCATAAGCACGATCCCTCAATTTTGCTTTACTAACACAAAGCTCTTAAAGAAGTTTTCATGAACGTGTTAATGTTACAGTGAGGAAATTTCATCACATATTGCTTTTAAGACAGATTTATTGGCATTTGTTATACTTCTGAGCCAAGCTAAACAAAAACAAAATGAGAAACTATTGAAATAATTGACTCAAACTTTCCTATCAAAATACAGAAGAATCTTTACGGTACATGCAGAAAATAAAGGTGATTAAAAAGAAAAAATAGAAAAGCAAAGCTGCAGCCCATGTGCCTTCCTATTACATCTGTTAGTGAGGGCAAGGGGGGGGGGGCACTGAAGATCTCTTGGATGACTTCAGAGTGGCAGTGTTAATGCTGAGGGATTTAATTCTAATAAAACTTTTCCATTGCTGTGTATTGGTACTTCATTGTCGTGAACTGTATGAAAAGCTTGATTCAGCTGAATCTGATGTTCACAGAGATAAACAGCCTGTCCAGCGTAACTGCCTCTGCAAAGTTGGGAGGTAGCACAGCTGGTCTTTATAGCAAATAAAAGGAAAACTACAGGCATTTTATGATCGAGCCTTGAAACTCACACAGTCTCAGAACTGCACTATTCAATTTGTCACAGGAGCATAAACTGGCCCCAATTCAAGAAAGAGCACTGCACTACTTACCTAGAAGTGAAAAAATAGTCAGGAACAGGTACATTCTCTCTTAAAGCTTTTTCAATCCAATCCACATATTATCCACATCTTGTTTAGGAAAATCAACTTTGTTCTTCCCTTTGATACTCCAAAATCTCAGTAACAAGCCTCAGGATAATGCTTACATCCAGAATTACATCAGCTTGATCACAATCCATAGGTTGAGACTGTTTCAGAAAATCTCCACCCATGTAAACAAAATGATCTAAACACAAAAATGAACTGTCATTCTCTTCATCACCATAGAATAGAAGCAAACTATTACGCAAGAACCACCTACATTCCAAAAACAATGAAGATAATCCCTGAAAAATCACTGGTCCATGCAATTGTGAAATTAATATCTCAGTGTGATTGGTTTCTTGATTCTGCTCTAGTTCTGCTTGTCAGTGATGTTAAAACTGTCTGCTTCACTCACTCACAAGAATTAAAATTATGTCATTCAATAAATAATGTTTTCAGCCTTTTTATTTGTCAATAATGTTACAAAATCCAATGATTTCCTGTTTCTGAAACCTGAAAATCATAAAAAGGTTTATAGTAAACTTGTTTTTATTAAATCCATTAAATACAATAATATATAAACATCTCCTTTATATGAATCTTTTTTGATTTTAGGTTTCTCTACAAATTCTTTGAGAAAATAACTAAAACAAAAAAAAAGATACCCTACTACTTAAATAAGACACACAGTAAAGCATACCTTTGAATTATTATTTTTTCTATATGAATGCTTTTATGTGGCTTAAGATTAAATCATTTTGTGATTGACCAAAGCACTTTGGAGAATATAACCTTCAGATCCCTTTTCCATAGTAATGCTATGCATTTTATCTTCAGATTCTCTTTTGTTTGGAATTTTAATATAGGAGAAATTTTGCATACAGATGCATAAAAGCTATCGTGTATAATTCTCTCTAATTTTTTTTAGAATTATTCTTTTAAGTCTACAAGCTCTCTATATTTTTACTACCCTGTGTGAAAAAAATAAAAGCAGCTCTTCCATTGGTGACCTCTTTATTTTACTTACATTAATCAACAGACACAAAAGTGATGTTCTACATCACTGCAGGTCAGCTTTTGATAACTTTAATAAAGCATATTTCCGGAAAGCCTAGCTGACTACTGACAAAAGGTTGACAGTTGGCTATATGGTCCAGGGAATGAGGCAGGGAACAAAACCCCCATATACTTGGATTCTAGCCAGTCCACATTCTTGTAGCTGCTTCTGGATATCCAGAGCCTCCTTCTGGACTCTCCATATCCCTTTGAGACCTGGCAGAAATTCACTAGATGATAGTCAAGGACCATTCTACTTTGTAAGAAATGACCTGAGATCCAGGAACAATCTATCAGGCAAGAAGAAATTTGCACAAAGAAGGTTGCCTAGGAGGCCTCAGCTGCCAAGCAACAACTGACACAGAAAAATAAGTACAAGCCTGTAACCCTGAAACCAGATGAGCAGAGGACATTTTACCTCTATTATTCATTATACTTCTTTAAAACATTATAAACATCTGCTTTGAAGGAATAAAGCTTACTTGCCTATAAAATAAGCATGGCAATGCTCCACCAACAAACTTACTATAGTTATTTAACTCTCAGTTAAGGAACTACAGCAAAAACTAAAGATAACATGTCTGTGCCAAAAAATTACAAATCCTATCATAATGATCATGAATGAAAATGAACGGGAAAAACTTCCAGTCAAATAAGTAAATTTTTCTTTATCTATTTGTAAATAACTCTAACAAGACATAAATATTTTTTCAAGAGAAGTAACACTGCGTTGAATTTAATAAGACATATGATATGAAAGTAGAATTCAACAACACACTGATTATTGAAGGATATCAAAATTGAAATGTTACTCTAAATACAAAACATTACAAGTCAAGTAAAATTCGAAATGAGAAGCCTCAATAGTAAAATAGACTGCGTTTAATTAAAGAGTAACAAATTTTGAAGACAAGGTTGATCAACTATATGAGATTATAAAGGATAAGAAAGATGTGGGAAAAATATAAGTATTATAGTGTTCTGTGGTACCATAAAAAACAGTAAAATTAGTATAAACAGATATATTGTGTATAAGAGACCAATGATACTCCCTAGATAAATACTTAAATATAAAACTCAATCACAGGCATGAAATGATTCTCTATTAGTGATAGTTCATAAAAACACAGGAATCAAGGTAGCCTATTCCCACCAAGACTAAAGATTAAAAACTTATTGTTGAAAATACATATGGATTGCTATACACAGAAAAATAAGTCTCAAAATAAGTGACCCACACACATATACACCTTCTGTGTGAACCCCCCTCCTTCTCTCTCTCTTTCTCTGTGTATGTGTGTGTGTGTGTGTGTGTGTGTGTGTGTGTGTGTGTGTGTGTGTGCGCGCGCGCGCATGTTTCTCTCTCTTTGCTACTTAGCTTTCATAGTATGGTAAGTAGCTATGAATGAGATATTATTGCATTCTTTGTGCTAAAAAATAGCCATCCAGCCAGGATATGTCCACTGATGGCTTTTCTCTGATGTAATAACTAACCAGATTTTATTTAAGGAAATCTCCACAGGAATTATACTATCATTACATATATAATATCACACACACACACACACACAATTGATAGGGAAAGTAGGTGTGTGTGTGTGTCTCAGGGAAGAGTTTGTACTTGCTATATCATATCCCTTCCTTAAATCACATTTCCCTGTACCATTGTAAATACGATGGGAGAGAGCACATAGCCTGACTATAAATAGCATTTATGCAGACACCAGCTTCCTTTTCATTGATTTGGCTAAATAATAATTTTCAGTTATTAACTAATTGGATAAACACTATAACCACTTCCTCTTTAAAGTTTGAGAAGACATGCTTTGAGATAAGTAAACTGACTTCACGTTAGATTTGTGAAGCGGAGTATTTCGATTTTATAATACCCTTTTGATTCTAAGGAATGTGGTGAGCATAACATTAGCTGATTTCCTCGGGATAACTGCAAATAAGCACCAGAGGCAGGACATGACACTGCATATTCTTCATTTTATCTTTCTCATACTTTCAGAGTACAGGGAAGACTGAGTAGGTTATAGTTCAATTCCGTTTGTTTCTCAATATGGCTGAGTTCACGATGAAAAGAAAATAAATCGGTGAGACAAGACCAAAAGGAAACTTTGGATATTATGTTACTCTGGAACATCTTTTAGGAAATGGCTTAAGACATTGGATAATTTCTCTGGGCATACAGGGATATACTTAATTCTTTAAATCATTTTCTGCTCATCTATTCTGTTCTACAAGTAAACTAAAAATTATAAAAACAAAATGATTACTTCTTTACATCATTATGCAATATTGTATAAAATGAATTAAAATGGTCTATTTAAGCAATTATATTAAATGTAAAATAATTTTACATTTAAACCAGTCTCATGCTTTTGTATTCTATCATGTGTGTGTATGTGAGTATAGTCAAACATGGAATATTTATAATAAATGAGTAATCTTTTATTTACATCAAATGCTTCAAATTGCATGCTCATCACATTTGCTGCATACACGTAATGAATATAGTTTCTCGTCTATTGTCATTATTGCCAAAACATGCTGTAAAAGTCAATACAAAGAAAATTATTTTCAAAATATTATATAATGGTTTATTTTTACAAATAACACATATCTAACATATTTTTGGTATAGAATTCTGGAATTTCTAGAACCAGTCAAGTCTGACATATAACTTTTTTCTTTTTATTTAAAGTCATGCTTTTGTAAAAGGAAATGCTATAGAGATGTATTCCGTGTATAGACCCTACCAGGTTATATTTTGGATAAACTTAGTGAGTGACTAAGGAGAAGACCCATTAAAAATTGTGGAAAATATTCATATCGACCATGTACCGTTTGCCTCAGTCAACACAAAGTTTGATATGGAACAGATGGTGATATAAAAGTAAAATAGTCTTTCCCTATTACCCTTCGCATTTATGTGCCTATTAAATGGATGGAAACAGCTAACCTGGTAAAATTTTTAAAAGGTAAATGGAATTTTAGGAGACATTTTTGAAAAATTGTTATTTTGCATGATACCTTAAAGTTACCTCAATATTAAAGAAATAAAAATTCTTTAGTTCACACCTACTATGGAGTATAAAAATAAAAATTGATAATAGTGTTTGAAAAACTTTATGCATACAAATTCTGGATTGAAAACTTTACTCAATGGATACTTTTACACTGATGTTTGCTATATGATAATTTTACTAAGCTTAATTCATTTTCAGCATTGTATACTATCATAGAAAATTATCCACACCCATGGGATGTGTATGTGTAAGAATCTCTGTGATGCTGAAATGAATTATTACTCACAAATAATCTCTGACTTTTCTGTGGGAGATTGTGTTGTTCCATTGAAATAATTATACCACCCACTAGTTTAATAAAAAGCGCTGGTTGGCCAAAGGCAGACAGGAAGTATGGGCGTGGCTACCAGTCTTGGAAAACTCTAGGAACAGGAAGAACAGAGCAGAACACCAGAGTTTTCATACATTAAACAATGAAATTATGTACGCTTCTATTTTTCTTAAATGATTCTTATAATAATATTTCATATTTTATTATTAGAAAATTGTAGGTCAAAAGTACTTATTTACATTTGTAGAGTGTGTATATTGGAGCTATTGTAGGGCTTTTGTGTTGTTTCATGGTAAATAATTGTCCCACCCACTGGTTTAATAAAAAGCGCTGATTGGCCAAAGGCAGGCAGGAAGTGTGAGTGGGGCTACCAGACTAAGAAAAGCTCTGAGAACAGGAAGCACAGAGCAAATTGCCAGAGAGAAGCCAGGGAAAGCCAAGGACAACCATGCTGCTCTAAGAAAAGGTACTGAGCCCCATGGATGAACAGGAAGAATCATGGGTTAGATAAAGGGTACAGAGTTAGCAAGTGACATGCCTGGGCCTGAGACTGATCAGCCAAAAATTATTGAAAGCATCTGTGTGTCTCTGTGGGACTGTGAGACTGCGGGATTGCGGAACTGCGGGTCTGTGGACCTAGACCTTGAGTTTAAGCCTGAAAGTCAGGGCCAGAAACCTCGTACTACAAGCTATGATTAAAATTACTATGAATACTTCAATCTGTGCCACCAAATAAAAACTTAAAAAAAATTGATGAATCGACAGAAATGATTTTGTGTAACTTTATATGTATCTCCATATGAGTATGCCGATTTTCATATACAGGTTTAAGTATGTAATATGCTAGCAAATGTATTCCTTCATTTTTTTGGTTTATTTATGCAGAAGCTCTCAAAAATGTACAATAGAATCCAAGTATAGACACTAAATGTCATTAATCTCTTCATTAGTCCCTTCATCTGTGAGAGACTTTTTTTTTAATTATTTTTTGGAAATTCAAAATTTATATCATTATGTTATGTGAAATATCATTAAAATTGATTGTAAGTTAAATGAAAACCCTACAAGTTTGAAAGAAAAACACACTTTACAATTTGAAGATATTCTAGCTTTATTATACATTATAATTCTACTTCTATGGGGAAAATCTAACTGAAGAGAAAAAGGGTCCGTCTTGTTTACCATTTTATGGAGTACATTCTGTTGTCACATAATGATCAGCTGCTTGTGGTAAAATCTTGAACACAGGACACTTTACAATTCAACAAATCATGAAATACCATGATAGAACCATCAAAGACCATCTGAAATTGACACAATTCATTCATATTGTTCACAAACAGATACATCATTTGAGATGCTGAATGCTCAAACTTAATGAATATTAAATACTTAATATTTGACAATAAAATCTTTTTCATTTAATTAAAGATATTAATAATTCTCCATACTCTTTCTTCAAATGCATTTAATATCCTCAAATCTATCAGTATCAAAAATATCAATAAATAATTAGGACAACAATGATTTGAGAGTGAAAATTAAAAAAATTCTTAGTTTAAGAACTAACTTACATATATAAACATAATGACTGTCATATATTAAGGATATGAAAAATGCTATATTTTATTGACGATGTTGAAATAAAAATAACATTACAGCATAAATTATACTGAAATATTAACCAGAATCTTTAAAAAGGACTAGCATTTCTTTTGTGGTGCTGTTCTCAATTATCCTACCATATATTTTGGGAGGTACCGTCTTATGGTTTTCCTCTTTGGCAGAAATTAGGCACATTTAAAAAAGAAACACATTTATACTAAAAGAATGCTGTCTTCTGTCACCTGACCATCACCACTCAGCACCCTTAGGATTTGAGCAACCCAAACTATACATATTATATACATTTACTCGTATATCTGAGTTGATACAAGAAGTGTACTCAGCAGCATTTTTGTTTTAAATAGCTATAGATTCTCTACTGTATTTTCATTTTTCCCTGTATGATCATCAGTATTATCATATTTTTCCATCATGTATATGGAACAAAATTATAAAATACTTCTGCTTTTGACCTACTCATCTAAAACATATCTATTTTCATTATCCTGGTGTCAGATCCACCTTGTCTATGATGACATTCATTTCCATGGGGAATTATTTTTATTCATGTAAATTTATTGCAAATGATTAGTCAATTTTTATCTAAAGTATTTTTTATTTACTTATTAACATTAAGAGAAAAAACAGCCAAAGGATAAAAAAGATACTATTTATAACAAAAAAATAACTCGAAGGATGGAACATGCTTTATTATAACTTTTTTGTAGTTTTAGATTTAAAAATGAATGACTTTGATTCACATAAGTCCAATTTTGACCAGGGTTATAGATATGGGTGTAATTTCAGTGCTTTATAGGTTGACATCTCATGTTCCATCACCATTTATTGAAGATGCTGTCTTTTTTCTTATGGATGTCATTGGTATTTGTCAAATATTAGGTAGCTGTTCCCATGAGCACTCATGTTTGGTACTTCTATTTCATTCCATTTTTTTTTTTACAAATATGCTTATAAGCCAATATAAATTTTATTACTATTGTTTTAATATATCTTGTAGCCTACAACAATAATGCTGATATTATACATGTTTACTTAAGATTTCATTGACTGACGTTTCTGTTACATACGCATTTTAAGATATTTCTTTTTTTCTATTTCTGTGAATAACGGTGTGATTATTGTGAGTAAAGTTGTATTGAATCTATAAATTTCTGTTGGTAGAATTGAAGTTCTCATAATATTAATTCTATAAATTCCTGAACACAGGATATTTTTCTGTTTCTAATTTTTTGTGTCTTTTTCTATCTTTTTCTTAGTGGTTTGAAGTTTTCAGTTTTGAGTGACCCAAACCACCAGGAATAAGGGTCCTAAATGATGAGGTGTTGTTGAGTGAAAGTGGTGGGGATGAATAGTAAAGAATACAAGAATAAATAGGTTAAGTAGGTAAGTAAATAAATAAGAGAAAAATAATAGTTGGCATCAGGAGATCTTGCATAAGCTGAAGACCTCCATCAAAAAGTTAAGAAGTGCAGTATAATATATATTCTTCACAGGCAGAAAAATGTCAAAAGTCAGCAGAGTGCAAAATGAGACAATCTTGGCAAAGTGAACACAGGACACCTCAGAACTGATTTCCCTAGGTAAGAGAATCACAGACTGAGGGAGGGGATTGAAACCCCAGATGGCACAACCTTGACTCCCCTGAGACATTGGCTCTAGTGTAAGACTGGTCCTGTCACATCTATTCCTGTACAAGGACAGAATACTTAAGTTAGCTTAGTCCTTCATCAGGGCCTCAAACACAGACCCAGATAGGTCTGGCTCTGTTCAGCACAGGTTTTCAACTCCTAATTTAGGTTAGATCCAATATATCATATTGTGTTTGGTGATATTTTAAATGGAAATGTACCCATGATATCTCTTAATATGATTTTTGCTGGTGGATGGAAAGACTATAAGTTTTTCCAAGTTTATTTTGTACTAGCAGTTTTCTAAAATCATCAGTAATATTTAACATTTATCTTGTGGAATATTTTGGAAGCTTAGATAGCATAACATATGATCTGCAAATAGTGATGTTTTTGAGTTCTTCTTTCTTGTCTGTCTCTTTAATTTCCTTTTATTGTCTTATTGCTCCAGCTAGGCCTTGTATGTTTGTTATTAAAATGAGTAGGGATAGTAGGCAGTTCTGTATTGTACCTGATCTTATTTAGACTGCTTGTAGATATTTTCCTTTTTAGGGTAATGTTGATTATAAATTTGTAATATGCAGCCTTTATATTGGCAAATGATTTGAGAGAGAAAAGTGACAGAAAAATTTTGGTCTTGAGAACTAACTTACATATATAAACATAATGATTGTCATATACTAAGGATATGAAAAATGCTATATTTTATTGACGATGTTGAAATAAAAATAACATTACAGCATAAATTATACTGAAATATCAACCAGGATCTTTCAAAAGGACTAGCATTTCTTTTGTGGCGCTGTTCTCAATTATCCTACCATATATTTGGGGAGGTACAGTCTTACGATTTTCCTCTTTGGCAAAACGTAGGCACATTTAAAAAGAAACACATTTATGTTAAAAGAATGCAGTCATCTGTCACCTGACCCTCACCTCTCAGCACACTTAGGATTTGAGCAACCCAAACCATACATGTTGTAAACATTTATTCAAAGTGTGTTTGATAAAAACATCCCAAACAATCATACATTTTTATGCTTACCTAAACTAATGTGTGTGTGTGTGTGTGTGTGTGTGTGTGTGTGTGTGTGTATAAAGGAAATTGAGTGACATAGAGCCATAGTCTATGAAAACCCTAAAGACCCATGGACTATCAAAACCTCAATATATAATATATTTACTAACAATAATTAATGATGGAAGACCTTTGGAGAAGAAATAGCATAAAATTAAGCAAGGCACCAGGCAGCATTGGCACAGGTCTTTAATCCCAGAACTCAAGTGGGAGAGGCAGGTGATTCTCTGAGTTTGATGTCAGACTGGTGGACAAAATGAGTTCCAGGACAGTCATGGATAAAAAGAGAAACTCTGTCTCAAACAAACAGACAAACAAGCAAAACACCATAAAAAAAAAAAAAAAACAAAGGAAAAAGTTAGGCAAGGTTATGCTGAACTTTCCCTTTGATCTTTTAACTACTTTGGATAATGATCATATTAACGTTTCAATTTAATTAAATGTGAAAATAACCCCTTTTATTTGTTTTTTATATGAATTAATACAATAAGAAAAATAAATAGTAATAGCAGAAAGATAACAGTCAATAAATATTATTTATTATTAATTTTAATAAAGAAACAGTTAATATAATATATAGGCAATAACATTAAAAACCAATGAACTCTAATATACCAGTCCATGCATTTAAGAATTCTAGAAAATTTACAGGACCCTAGTTTGTAAAATATGTAAAAACTATGTGAGAATTGGAGAGTAAGATATCAGGGTTTCACAAATGACCTTGGCAGCAATAATAATAATAATAATAATAATAATAATAATAATAATAATAATAATAATAATAAAATAATCAGAAGAACCACTATTTAAGACCTGATGCAAGGTAACCTAAAGGAAATTTTTGGGCAGAGATAATCAGCACAAAATAAGGAGGCATAGAATTTCAGAAGCAATTAGAGGTAAACCATTGTAAGAGTTTTGAATTGGTTTTTAGTTTCCTTTAAAAAACATCATTAAGAATGTTCTAAATATACTATGCAATTAATACTTTACAATCAAAAGAAAAATTAAATTGGATAGGACAGATTAATCAGAAATCTCAACTTATTAAGTAACACCTATTGTTTTATATAAACAAATTCATGTCAATTAGTAAGATAACTAACAATATACTTCATGTTGAATTGTGCAATTACTTGGTATAAATTGAAAATGGATTCATTAGGGAAGATTAATGTTCTTTTATTTTTAAAAATTTTACTTACCTTTAGATGATATAAGTAGTCAAGTAAATTAATTGAAAAAAAATTAATTTTATGAGTAATAGAAAAGTAATTGGCCAATAAAATAAGAGTTCTATATTTCACAATATAAAATAACATGGTGTGGTTTCTATAGGCAATCACCAGTTATTTTATATAAGCTATAATGTCAGTGATGTTTGCAAGAGTGTTGATATTATTACCTGAAAAGAGGTTCATTTTTAATGGTAAAAGTAAAATCTCACCCACAGGGCTTTACATCATTTCTTAATTATATAACTGGATTTGTCAGTACAAAATAAAATGAAATGTTCTGAGGTATTATGGATTTTGTGAATCTTGAAATATTCTTTTCTAGAAAGAAGCCATTTTATGATACAGTATAGCAGAGAAATAATCTCATTCTTAGATTATTTTTTCCATCATGTCTCATATTAGGCACTCATTATTAGTCTTCATTCAAAGAAAAATTAAAAGTTATTTTATTAAAAATATTTTATTGTAATGAACTCAAAAGTAAAAACAGCTCATAAACAGATACAGTTAATCAGGTAACTACTTAAACACTTGCCAGGTACCAAACTCTACACATCTAAGTGAACTGTATAATTAGAAAGGCTTTTCTGAAGACAAGGAGCTTTACTTTAGGGTTGCACTTTCTCTATCAATAACATTTTTTTTTTGACAAATGTCATGTATTTTCCTATCATAGGTTTTCTTCAATATTTCCTCCCAGATCGGATGCTATTCACCAAATTTAGGCTTTCGTTCTCTCATGTTTAAAAATAATCAAATAAGAAAAACAAGCAAATCAAAAATTAAAAATAAATAAATTATAGTAAAACAGCTAAAAGTACAAAACACGTACCATTAAAACACAAAATTAAGAACCATAATGTATAAGCAAAAAATATACAAATAAGATTTTTAAAAGTCGAAAAAGAGCAATATGAATCAAAATTTTCTACAGTCACTCTTGAGTTTATTCTGTGTTGGCTATCTTCTGGGGAACATGGGTCCTATACCACGAAGTGCAGCTTATATATACATTGAAAATTCATTGAAGAAAATTGAGTTTTCTTTGGCAAGCAGTTGTCATTTGGTTATAGCACTTTGATTACGGACTGGAGACCACGTCTACTTCCTTGTCTCAATGGGCTTGCACAGGACCTGTGAATGCCTCCGTACCTGTTGTGAATTCATGCTGGTCAGTCCTGTCTCGAATGTCTTTTTTCCTTTATATCTTCCATCCCCCATTGACTCTTAAGCTCTTTCTGCGTCTTTGTCCACAGAGTTTGGTGATTCCTGAGCGAAGCGTTGGATGAAGACATCGCATATAAGACTGTGTGTTCCAGAGTCTCTCATTCTCTTTGCATCAGCTAGCTCTAGATAACTGAATTAGTTTCCATCTTCTGCAACAGAAAGCTTCTATTCTGCTAGTTGAGACAGACACAAAATATAGGAATAGTAGAATGTTATTCGATGTGATTTTATTGTTATGTTCCTTTAGCAGAGCAAAAGTATTTAGTTTTCCCATATGTGCATGCCATATTATCCTCTGGTTCTTGGCCACCCAAACTGTATCGGATTGGGTTCCATCTAGTGGCTGCAAATCAAGGAAGAAAGTGGTTAGTCTCTCCTACAACATTTTACACTAGTATATTGTGTAGGCAGAACACCAGAGAACTTTCTTTTCAGCTAGCATGCAAATTACCTTTCAGCACCATAAACATTAGTCAATAAGAGACATTTCTCCAGTTAGGCATCATCTCAATTTTTCTGTGTATATGGGATATATAAGTCTTGTCTTCAACAATAGGGTCTTAACAAAGTCTGTGGAGGGCAACCAATACATTTTCTTTGTATATCCTCTACAAAAAAAGTAATAAATCTACAACAAATAAGAAACAAAATAAAACAAAACCCAATTACCTTTTGATCTTCTTACAACAGGCAAATGTTGTTTTACCTAAATCTTTCTCTTCCCCTATCTTAAACCTTATTGGTGCCGTTTCTAATATCACACTATATCTATACTTAACTAATGTTTACAAATATATACATGTACACTATAAAATATGACATTTCTTTGTAAGAGAGTATGCTGTTTAGTTTCTGACTTCCAGTCACATTGATTAACAATTCACATTGGAAGTCTATAAATTCTTCTGAAACTCTCATGTTTCATTTTTTATTACTTAATTATATTCCATTTTGCATATATATCTTTTAGTATTTATTCTTCTATTCATGAACATCTAGCTTGGTTCCATTGTCTTGCTATTGTTCATAAAAAATATTTATTAGTAATATCATAGTCCAGTAAAGCTTAGGGAAAATGTAAATTCTTGACAATATTGAACACAAAATTATGTTAGCAGAGAAATAATATATAAAAGCCTGTATATTTCAGTGTGTGTGTCTATGCGTCATACCCATGCTAGTTTTAATTGAAACAGTATAAAGGGAATAAATAATTTTAAAATAATATCTTGTTTTGGCCTATTTCCTAAACTTTCAGAAAAATTGTAAATGACAAAAGCAATGAAAGCTGGGGTCTTTTTTGTACTCTTATTCTTATTTTTTATCCAAACATGCAACAATTTTGAGGAATTCCAGGTTAGTATTCTTTAACTAACATTTGCAACTTACCAACTAAAATGGGGTTGCTTTCTAGAGGAGAAATTTGAAAGCAACTAAAGCAAAGGATCATGGTAAATTTCCTTTAAGAATAACCTTTAGTGTCTGTTAAAAATCTGTCACCACGTGTCTTTGGTGCGCCCATTGGTCATTATGTAATGAGATTTTACATCTGGGCTTAGTGATAAATTAGACAACAGAAATTATTAAAAATGTTACTGGTTATATTTAGCTGTTTATACATGTGTAAATTTCTTCATAGATTTTAAATTTGGCACGTTTTAGTAATATTAAGTTCTCTATACTTTTACTGACTCTTCTTTTATACAGTTGGACATCTGGCAACTTGGTTTTCCATCACCTCGTTCTGACTGGTTCCTTAACACAGTGTTTTAAAATGATACCTGACTGACACCATTTCTGTTGATTTATCTATGCATAATTTGGTTTGCCTAGTTTTATAGAATATTGAATCTATACAAACACATGTAGCATTATGGAACTTCGAAGTTCCCCCCACCATTGTCTGTATATATGGGTGTATTAGTACTTCCAGCTCATTGTTGCTCTCACAGAAAGACAGAAGAGTAGAAGAATGTTCGTTTGAGGAAAATGATATGATAAGAAATTACTTAAATTTGTATTTTCTTTATGTGTATTATTTCACTTGTTAACTCAGTCGGTATATATACTTGTTCATAGAAATACTCTCATTACCAAGTTAATACTTCTAGAAATAAAAAAACCAAAAAAAAAAAAAATGTTGTAGAGATTTGCCTTCCAAGTCTAAAGAATTTCTGATGAGAAAGGGAGTATTGATCTGGTGCACATGCTTATTTCCATGTACAAGGTCCTGGCTTGTATCCACAGCACTGACAACAAAGGCTTTGGGGCTCAAACAAATTTGGAAACATTTGGCTTGGCTTAATAAAACCAAAATAACAAAGGAGAGAATTCACATAAGTACAAGAAATGTAAAAGTTTGAAGTAGGTTGGTTTTCACAAGGCGTTATGCAACCAAACTTGTCTGAAGTAAAACAAGCAGGACTTTCATCTGGAAAAAGGTTAACTGAAAGGATTTTAAAGTGGCTGTCAGCTGGGCTCCGTCTAGCCTTGATTTTGTTACTCTGAGAGCAGCTTCCCTTTCAACTCAAGGTCAGCATTGATGCAGTCTTAAAACATCAACAGGAGTAAATTTGATTCTGCAGGAGCCTCAGGCTGTTGCTTGTTTTTTCTCTCATTCTGTGCCTGTTTCTGTCCTCAAATGTCTATTCATATAATCATTTCTCTCATATATTAATAATAGAACTTAAAAGGTTAGACAACACATTCTAACAAAAGCACTGTGAGAAAAGGAAATCTTAAGTTTATTTTGTAAGCTGAAAAGATAAAAGCTTTTGAATCAATGACTTATATATATATATATTATTAAGTCTAATACTACTGAAAGATAGGTTAGTTGAATTTTAGTGTCTAATTATATAAAGCAAGTGCAAAATGAACTAAATATTGATGAATAGAAAAAAAAGTAGCCAGGTTGTAAGGCAGATGCAAGATGTAGGTAGTTTTCAGTTTGAGGCTAGCCTAGTTTACAAAGTGAGTTTCAAGATAGCCAGAGCTACACACAAAGCAAACCTGTGTTGACAAATCAAAACAAAACCTGAAACAAATAACTTAATTAATAGATATGCTAATAAATATATGAAAAGTAAGTGTAATGATTTTCATTAATTGTGCTGCAGAGACAACTCAGAGGTCCAAAGTGCTTACTGCTTTTACTGAAAAGTGATTAAAGTCGCAGGCAAAGAGTAAGAGGCTAGTATTTGTCAATATTTCCAATTTTCGGGGTTATTACACCCTTTTCTGACTCCAACAGAATCTGAATACACATAGTACGTATATATATATATATATACACATATATATATATGTGCATATGTGAATATGTGTGTATGTAAGATGAAAATTAAATACAAATTTGGAATACACTATTTGTAAAAATAGAGTATTTTTTTTAAAAAGGCAATTAAAGAGAATGAGTCTAATTTGGGAAATTATTGTTACGTACTAGTTATTTCTGTTTGCTCTCAGCATATTAAAGAATTTAAGGCAAAAAATGAGGAAGTTAGAATAGTTTATAGAACTGAATTTTCCAAAATTGAGTATTATTCAAAGAAGCAGTTGTGTATTAACTCTTGAACTTGGAAAACATAAAAGTAGCCCAGCATATTTTGCTTCAAATTCATGTTCCTTTTAATAATTAAACTAATCTTCTCATAACCATTAGAACAGAGAGATTGTGCTTAATGCCAATCTCCTTAAATAAATGTTTTCTTTGGCATTTTTTAAATCTGAGATGCAGACTAAGAAGGATTTTCCATGATAGGCCACTGTCTACCTCACTTGTTCTATAAAGGAAAATGGCAATCATGATGTGGAAATCTGAAGCCACGTCTGTGGGCAAAGTTTATGAATAAGATCACTCTTTGTAGTGTTGCATTATTTTTATTCTATAGCCAACCCCATTCAGTTTCCAGACTTGAGAAACAAAGAAAACTTAGAATACGTCCTCAGGGCGCTAGGGATATGTCACAGCAGGTAAGATACTAGTACCCTAGTTTGTTTTACAAATGTCCCAGGTTCTGTTCCCAACACCTAAATATAGTCTCATAACTACCAATAACCAAAGCACCAGAGGATCCACTGCTCTTTTATTTTTATCTCTATGTGCTTCAAACATGATGATGGCAAATATTCACATATGCAGGCAAAACACTCATACCCACAAAATACACCTTAAAAAAAAAAAAAAAGATGAAATTCCTTCAGCCTGCACTCTTTCCTCTGCCTTTTTAGATTCTCCATCTGTGTTGCCATTTTGATATTCTAGCACACACAACCTGTAAGCTTAATAATAAAGGCTTCTGGAAGCCAGGCTGTGGTGGTGAATATATATAATCTAAACACTTTGTATGTAGACATAGTAGAATCTGCAATTCATGATAAGTCTGGATTCCATGACATCATTGAAGTCAGTCTGAAATACATATCAGCCTGTCTCAAAAAAGAAATAAAATTAAAGGAAGGGAGGGAGGAAAGGAAGGGGGAGAGTATTAAAGAAGGAAAAGGGAGAAAGGAAGGGAGGTATGAAAGAAGGAATAAAGGAAGGAAGAGGAAGCCATCACTTGCTAGCAATGTCAGGAACATTTTCTTAGTCATTCTCAGTCACGTAAAAGTTCTGAACCTGGCTCCTGGACATTGTAGAATAAACACCAAAATCACTTCATCATTGACAGAGTCCCTGATATGTGATGATGACTATATTCTAGAGCGTCTTACAGATGGAGGAGTATTACAAATGTCTTCCTTTCTGATGCACTGTACCTTAGAATACTGCTTCCAAAATGAGAGACACAGACACTTCTCCTATTATTATAAACACACACACACACACACACACACACACACACACACACACACACACACACACACACACAGTAAGCACAGGGCTGGTGTTCATTAGAAAAGACTTTGAAGAACAATATAGTTTAGAAATTCAATACTTTCATATTAATCTATAACCTGATTTTATTATGCTTTAGTAATGCATCCTGTTTCTTGTTTTAAATTCTATGGAGTAAATACTATAATTCTTATGCCAACTTACATATAAAATTTTAACATAAAATGCTAGGAAACTTCTCTCATTTTATATGATCTCCACATTTCTAATGCCTCTATTATTTATGCCTATAGAAAATCAGAAAGTTAATGACCTCAGCCATGTTTAAACACTTGATTACATATTCGTTTATATTAATTTCAAGTTTCTTAACTTTTCCATGTTTCTTTCTTCAGTTGCCTTAATAAATGACTCTAATTAATAATTCTTCCTTTTTTCTATGTGAATTGGACAGTAATTAAGTCAATTAACATGTATTTTTCTAAAAATAAGTAGCTTAAAACTTACAAGAAGAAGGCACATTGGGCATAGCAGGATACTAATCAGGGGTCATTAAAAGTAAGTTAATTAAAGGCATTAAATTGTTGTTTCTAGGCATGGACCTAAAAATACGTTTTTTACTTCTGCTCTATTAAATTTTAATTGTATTCTTCTCTTCCTTTTAGGGAAGCTCAACAACCGCTGAAATTAAGAAAATAGGAAAATTAGGGGATAACAACAACCCGACAGAAACAACACATTGAAATTTCCTAAACATTTCCATTACAGACGTTCACAGGCTGTAATCGCTTACTGTGAAGGAAGACTTCTTCCTGACAAGTTGCTATTCCTTTAGCTGATGGGTGCACATGAGAGAGGAGAGAAATACCCATAGCAGTTACCTTGTCCACCCTGACTTAAGGAGAGGAGTAGCATCAGTCTTAAACATGTCCTAGGCCATTTCTTAGACAACATTCAAGAAACGGGAATATTTTCACATTTTCAGTCCCATAATTTCTTGCCATGTACTATTTCTCCAAGCATCACCTCTAGTCTGACATACAATTCATTCAACAATCATATGATTCATTGCTTTATCAAGTGTCTTTAATATTATCCTTTGTTTTATTGGTATCTGATTCATATTAGTAAAAATTCTGTAAACAACATTGAAAAATGATTCACTTGGCCATTTTTACATCCTTTAACTTTTCCCCTTAGTTTTACCTCTTAGTTTAATCGATTTTTTAATCCTATAGTTGCATACTGTAATTATTCCATCAATTCTATATTAATTGATGTACTCTTGATGAGTGTGTTTCTCATTAATTAAATTTGGTATTTTAAATTATTTTTAATCTTTTTTTCTAAGAGCTAAGAAAATATTTTCTGATGTGTCCCTCAGTTGTTTATTAGGTTTATAGGAAACCAAATATGGCCATGTACCCTAACAGTCATCATGGACAGCTTTTCTTAATATAGATCATAATTATATTCTTCTCATTAATTTTTCACAAGAATAAGTAGCAGAATGATATATAGCTGAAGGATTTAACATCTGGCTTGTATCATCTTATATATAAATATAAATGCATGCATAGTATATATATACATATATACTATATACACTGTACTATATATGTATATATACATAGTCTGTGTGTGTATATATATGTCTATATTCCAGCTAAATTTATGCCATTTATTCACTAATTTGTATTTTATTTACTTCTATAATCTTAGAACATTTCATCTTTGAATCATTATTTACTAAGTCCTATTTTTCTATATCATACAAGGTCACTAAAACAGAGTTTTATAAAAGCGATTATTTGAATGTACCTGTGCATATTTTTAAAAAATCTAAGCAGGTGATAATTTTTATGGTGACAAATTTTAGAAGTGAAAAATAGGAGCTTTGCAACATTTGTCAATAAAGCAAGCATTGGCAATTCCACTTAACAGTTTTAATGAAGGAGCTGTAGCACGGAGTCTGTTGTAAAGTTCTTAATAAAAATGCCACACTTTGTGAGGGGAATAATTATCACTGTATCACTGTGGAGTAGGCATAAAATAACCCACCATCTTTGAGCTCCTAGATATAAGGCACACGTTAGGAAAAAAAAAAATGGAACATGATGGAGGAAAACAAAATGACTCAGTTTTAAATCATTACCTCCTCATATTCTAAAATTGATTAACAATAAAACTATTAACTATAAAATAGCAGGTAGAACATCCTGAAACTGAGAAGATTAGCTAAGGCAAAAGACACAGTAAATAAGATGAAACAACAGTCTACAGAATGAGAAAAGATCTTTACCAGCCCTACATCTGATAGAGGACTGATGTCTAAAATATATAGACAACTCAAAGAAACTAGAGCTCAAAAAACTAATTAACCCAATTTAAAATTGGGGTTCAGTGCTAAAATGGGAATTCTTAAGAGAAGAATTACAAATGGCTGAAAGCCACTTAAAAAGTTGCTCAATATCTCTAGCCATTACAGAGATGCAAATCAAAACAACTTTGAGATACCACCTAATATCTCTCAGAATGGTTAAAAGCAAAACACACATGACAGACTATGCTGGAGAGGATGCAGAGCGATAGGAACACTTCTCCATTGTTGGTAAAAGTGCAAATTTGTACAGCCACTCTGGAAGACAGTATGACTATTCCTCAGAAAACTGGGAATCAATCTCCTCAAAGATCCAGCAATACCACTATTGGGGATATACCCAAAGAATGCACATTCGTAACCCAAAGGCATTAATTAGCTCAACTATATTCATAGAAGCATTATTTGTAATAGCAAGAACCTAGAAACAATCTAGATGCCCCTCAACAGAAGAATAGATTAACAAAGTGTGGTACATCTACACAATGAAGTTGTACTCAGTAGTTTAAAAAAATGACACACTAAAATTTGCAGGCAAATGGATGGATTTGAGAAAATTCTCCTGAGCAAGGTATGACAAGCTCAGAAAGAGAGGCATGGGATGTACTCACTCATAGGAAGATTTTAGAAAAAAAGCATAGAATACCCAAGCTGCAAATTACAACCCCTGAACAGCTTGGGATCAGAAGGAACTTAAGAGATGCATCCAGAGTTTCCCTAAGAATAGACAATAGAGAAGATCACCTTAGCAAATTGGGGTCATAATGAGTTTCAACCAAGAAGAGGTGGGAACGAACTAATCATGAGATGGTTGACTTGAGAGGAGCAACAAAAAGGGAGAAAAAAAAGAGAGAGAGATGGATATATCTTGACAGAGGAAGCCAATGTGGGGTTGGAAAGAGACCAGGTGCTAGGGAAACTTCCAAGAACTCACAGGATGTCCCTGTCTAGGTCTCCAAACAATAGTGGAGACAGTTTCAAAACAGGACTTCCCCCATAATCAAATGAATGACCACCCTAAATGTCATCTATATCCAACAATGAATAGAGTTTGAGACAGAGATTCATGGCTGAGCACTGGACTGATCTTCTGGTCAACTGAGAGCAGGAAGTAGAGTCTGTATAAGTAGGGGAATGGGAATTATGAGGAAAATCCCCATAGTGACGGCTAGCTGGAGCTCTGGGGAGTTCATTATATCAAGAACAGCCACAAGGGAACCATCGGGAATGGAGTGGAGTTAGGTCCTCCAAAGTTAGGCAACAGTCGACTGGCATGGGTTGTATGTGGAGCTTTGAGGGGTGGAATCAGACTGTGTTCCTGGGTGTGGCTGGCACCTGGAGCCCATTCCCTGCAGAGGAACACCTAACCCAGTCTTCACTTTGGGTTGAGGAAATTGAATTTGCCTGAAGTGGATGTACCACACTGAGCTCAGCTAACTTTGGACTTCTTGTCCTTTAGGGGGATGGGATGGGTAAATCAGGGGAGGGGAGGCTGAAGGCTGACTGGGAGGGATTGGGAGGAGGGAATGGATGAGGAGCATGGGGATACATGAAAAAATAATAAAGAAAAAATAAACATCAAATTATAAATGTTTAGATATATAGTATGGGTCCACTAAGATTCATTGGTGAATAGAGTTAATAGTTTATGCACACAAGTCCATGGGTTTTCAAATCTAGTCTTTAAAAACTGCTATCTTAAGTAACATGAATTAATTATATTTTCTTCATTGTGAAAGCTTCATTTTATAATCAAATTAGAAAAACAGAGTGAGTTTGTAATATTATGTTGCATGAGTTATGAAAAAATACACCATTATTAGCCAGGCAATATAGCCTGTCACTTTTCTATAATTTACTATTTCCTTTATATTAATAAATAAAGTTATATGTTTAATTAATATGTAATTTATTAATATTTTACATCTAGTTATAAGGTATTTTTATTTGAAAGAACAAACTTTGTTTTGTATTAAGCCTTATACATCAGTCACTTAGTATTACAATGTGGTTTCTTGGTCCCGGGCAGTCAGAGGCCCAGACTCACAGACCTGCATCCCCAGACTCCTTAGCTGCCAGCTGCTGCTCAGGCCCCCAGAAATGACTCAGACACTTATATTAACTTCATACTGTTTGGTTTATGGCTCAGGCACATTGCTAGCTTTTTCATCTTAACTCATCCCATTTTCATTAATCTGTCTGTCACATGGCTCGTGGCTCACCTGTGTTCCTTACACATTGCTTCTTTGTGCTTCTGGCTCAGTCTCCTGACTCTGCCCTGCTCCTCCTACCTATGCTCTGATTTCTCCTCCTACTTTTAATGTGGTGCCTGTCATGGGCCAAAACAGCTCCTTTATTTAAAGATTGCTGTTCACAGCATACAGAAAGACATTCCCACATCAACTTACATATATTTTATACTGCTTCTTCATTAATTACTGCAAATATATGTATAATTTGTACTTTAATTTTGTACTAATATTACAAATTTGTATCCTTATAATAAAAAGATTAGAACTATATCTTACAAATCTTTATTTCTATACATATGCAGAAAATATTTGCTCATAAAAAGATTGAATGAAGGTTTCACTTGAGATGAAAATTTTGAGATGAGTGAAGATTCCTCTTTACAATGACCTACTTTTCCATTCATTTGGTCTAAGGCAGTGCTTCTCAATCTTCCTAATGCTGCTATACTTTCCTGAAGTTCCTTATATTGTGCTGGGCCACAACCATAATATAATTTTCTTGCCATTTCATAACTCTAACTTTACTATAGTTATGAATTAAAGTGTAAATATCTGTGTCTTTTCGGTGGTCTTAGGTAACTCCTGTGAAAAGATCATTTGACTCCAAAAAAGGTCAAAAGCCACAAGATGACAACCTCTAGTCTATGGAGAGTATTACAAGCTCTTCTCCTCAAGCAGAGTCTCACCAGTATTCATTTTTCCCACAAGTCAACTTTGACTTATGTTTGGGTGGAAGAATAAATGTAAACACACCTACAAATAAAAAAAAACATCTATATAAGTTTGTATAACTTCTTCTAAAGCCATACCTATGCCTAGAGGGAGTAACAGATATTTCAAGGCACTTGAATGTCTCTGTTGCATTTTGGCAAATTTGATCTAATGTTAATAGTTCTTTCAATTTATCTTCAGTCTCTCATGTTCTAGTGAGTCCCTCTCCATTTGCAAAACAAACAAACAAAAAACTTGAAGGGAATTAACAAAAATGTTTTTCCTCAACCCATCTCTCATTTCTTTAAAATAAAATATCTTAGGAAGAAGAGATTCTTTCATTCTTTTCTTTTATAATACAGTAATATTTTTTCATTTCTTTAATTTAGTAAACATTTACTAATATATAGCAACACACCAAGTATAATGTGAAGAAGTAAAACAGGCAAGAAAATAAAAGACTAACTTGACTTTTCAATAAATCAATTTTCAAATATGGCAAAGGAAACACTATTACAGCAGAAGAGATTTTCATATACAACATAGCTATATAGCAGCAAATGACCAGAGAAATGTAATCTATTTACTTTATTGAAGTGGTAGAAGTGAGCAAATTTAGCCTATGGAAATGAGGAGGAAATTGATGGCAGGAGGTGAGATATACACAGACAGGACCAGAAATTTTTTTAGTTTTCATGAAGCTACTATTACCAATGCTGGCATTAGTTCTGCAAGATTACCATCCTAGCAACCAGGTGACAGATGAGAACCTTTACTAAATAATGAGTTCAAAGTGAATTTTGAGAAAAAACAGTAAAACATATTATAACATAAAATTGACACAAAGTTATGTTAGTGAGTAGTAGATCACTCACAATTATCTTTAATTTACTTGGCCTAATCTCTAGTATCAATAAAAAAAATATAAAAAAGCTTAATTTCAAGGAATTAAAAAAAGTAGTTGTTCAGTTTATGGATTACTTCCTCTGAGATCAAGAATATTTGCCTTCACATTTCCTAGTACTGCACTCTCAGACATTCAGACAAAAACATGAAAGTGGTGGAAATAACTGACAATATAAACCAAATAAGCCAAACAAATATCTATAGAACATTTCCTTTTATTCAGATAAAAAAATAAATCCATGGAGATTTCTTTAAAAGTGATCAAACACTTGAGCACAAAGCAAGTCTTAACAAGTGCAAGAAAATTAAAATAATAGTCTACGACGTTACTGACCACTATTAAAGAATTCTCAACAAGAACAATAGAGAGCATAAAAAATTATGGATTTGAATTACTCACTACTCAATAATAAATGAATTAAGACCAAAATTAAAAATAACTGGAAACTTCCCAGAATTGAATGAAAATGAGTACACCACGTACCTTAACTGCAAGATGCAGCGATGGCCAGTCCATTGAACTAAGTGTCTACATAAATAAATTGAAGTGGGATAATAGCAGTAACTTAATAACATTTCTGAAATCCATACAATAAAATAAATAAAATAAGATGTTAATACCCTAAAGAAGTAGATGGCAAGAAATAATCAAATTCAGGGTTGAAATCAGCAAAATGGAAACAATTGAAATAATATAGAGAAATTTAAACAAAAAATTAATTCTTTGAAAAAGTCAATAAGATGGAAGGAATATCACTAAAAGTAAATCTAATATTCCTACGTCATAAAAATCCTGGAGAGATAAGAAATACAAAAGAAATTTATCAATATGAAAAAGAGAATTTATAACAATTTTGCCAAAATCAACTTAAATTGGTAGAAACTCAAAGAATTTAAACTAAAATGAGAAATAAGATAGGATATGTACTCTGTTCATACCTATTCCGTTTAGTATTTGAAGTCTTTACTGGTGGAAACACATGGAAGAGGAACAATGGGCTACAACTTGAAAAGGAAAAAGTCATAGTATCATTATTTCCAGATGATACAATGGTATAAATAAGTGACCTCAGCGTTATACCAGGGTGTTCCTACAGTAGATAAACAATTCAGAAAAGTACTAATGTACAAAAATTAAAATAAAAATTATTAGCTGCTGTTTAATATAAAAATAAACTTGGGAAAAGAAACAACACCTTTTTAATAGTCTCAAAGACTACAAAATATATAGTGGTAATGGTTTTAAGCTAGCAGGCTTCTGTTACAAAAGCTTTAAGACATTAAAAAAATCAACTTAAGATATCAGAAAGTGGAGCAAACTACATGCTCATTCACTGTAGAATTAATTTAGTAAAAATGACCTTCAGACCAATTTTTGACACCCTACAAAATTCCAACAAAATGTTTAAAGATCTTAATTTCTAAGATTTTTTCCCTATTTTTCACTCATTAAAATTTATTTTTCATCGTCTACAATCATTGTATTTGCTGAAGCATCTAGAATATTTACATTTCTTTCTGTCTTTCCAGGTCAATTAATATGTCATCCATATATGAGATATCCTATAGAGTGATGAGATAAACTAAGCTCTTAGTGATTAAATGATAAAATATCAAGTTAACATAGTTCTTAGATGGAAAGCTAAGATTTTTGTTGTTGTTTTCAAATATTTATTTTTGTCATTCTTTGCTTCTTAGCTGATATATGGAAGCTCCTACCAGAGGTGAAGAGCCGGCGAATAGGGAAAGCTACAGTGTGCTAACTCTTGTTTATCGCTTGCTCTCCCTTCCTCTCTAGTACAAATACCTGCCCATTTGATTTGTTCGCTGCCTTCCTCTGGAAATGAATTTTAGAATTAAGACTTTGAGGAGTGAGATATTTCAGTGGGTAAAGGTAAATAAAGCCAAGGTGGAAAGAGTGTTTTGTTCACTCAGGACAATACTTGATACATAGGGATATCTTACAGCACCAGATAGAGCTCTGGAGAATATTCCTGGTTGTGCACTTCCATAATTCCTCAAACATTCCTTAGTCATAATGCCAAAGGTTTTCCTAAGTCTAGAATACCTGTCCTCCTCTTCACAGAATATGAAACGCCTGATATTGGCACAAAAATTGGCATGTTGTTCAATGAATTGAATTGAAGATGCAGACATAAGTCCACACACCTTTGGACACCTGAATTTTATAACAGAGCCAAAACAAATAAACAAACAAAAAAAAAAGCAAACAAAAAAAACCACTAAAAAAGAGCTCTTCAACAAATTAAGCTGGTCAAAGTGGATGTCTATGTGCTGAAGAATCCAAATACATTCCTACTTATCAAACTGTGCAAAACTCAACTCAATGGTTCAAAAAGTCCTCAATATAAAACGAGAAAATGGGAAATACTCTTGAACTCTTAGGCTCAATGAAAAACTTTCAGAACAGAATCGTGATAGCACAGAAACTAAGAGCAAGTGATAAATGGGACGACATGAAACTGAAAGTTCCTGTTAGACAAAAACACCATATCTCAAAAAGAGAAAATCAGCACCACACAGAATGGGAGCAGATTTTTCCTGAGCACAGATTTGATAGGGAGCTCATATCTAAAATATATAAACTTTAACTCAAGATGCAAAATACTGAAAAAATAAATAAGCAGCTTAAAATGGAGAATAGATCTAAAAGGAATTGTCAAAAGTCTGAGAAAGATTTAAATACATGTTCAACATTTTTTTGGAAAGTAAATGCAGATCAAAACTACTTTGTCGCTTCATTTTCATTTTAAATTAGTCATAATGGTCAAGGTAAATAAATAAACAAACAAACAAACAAAGATAAATAAAAGGAACTCTCCTCCATTAATGGTGGGAGTACAAATTTATATAGCCATGATGTATAACAGGGTGATTGTTCCTTAGGAAGAGTCAAATTCAATCAGCTCCAAGATTTAGTTATACCGCTTTTGGGCATATACACAAAGGCCTCTATATCCCAGTAAAGAGACACTTTTAAACCATGTTTATTGCTCCTGTATTCATAATATCTGAAAATTGGAAACAGCCTAAATATCCATCAGTGGTTGAAAATAGAATATCACTCTGTCATTTAAAAATCGAAATTATTAAACTTGGAGGTAAATAGATGGGCCTAGAAAAATGTCAAATTGAATGAGATAATCAAAAAAGAATAAAGTCATTTTTTGTTTAGAATAAGTAAAGAGAAGTGAGTGATGAATCTTCCTAAGAAGGGAAAATAGAAAAGATAATTAAGGATAGATATTAGGGAGACTGGAGCAGGAATACCAAACTGGGATAGGAAGGTAAGAGAGTTGCAAGGGATGAAATATGGAGAGTGACCCCTAAAACAAAAGGGCATTTCAGAGTTTATATAGAAACATAAAACAGTAGAAGTTTCCCAAATTATATACACATATGAAGGTGATTGGCCAAATGACAGAAGAGACTGAGCTGCATCTGTACCTCTTAATGCCGGCCAATCATTTTTGCAGTCTGAGCGTTACCTCTGAGTGATTGTCCGATGGTGTGCCACATAATTCCTCAAGCAGTACAAGCTACTGGCAAGAATATCAACTGCTCTTAACAATATGACAGTACATTCCTATTGCTGGAGACAGCATCTTCATATCTCATTGGTTATAGAAAAGTGTCCTCGCCCCTTTATAGAGCATTCTAAGCTGTAGACTAGTGTTTATGATATTAGAATTTATTCTGTGTGTTACCAAGGAAGAAAAATAAAGCAGCAATCTGACTGCAATGGTAACCTGCCTGCAATATACACCGGTGCAATATTTACCCAGCACCTGTGGTAGTAGCCAGCCCATTTCAGATTTGATTTATGACCTATCCCATGATATGGAAACCATTCCTCATGTTTCTTAGGTGGCTAAGAACCTTAGAATAGATTGGATAGTGATCCATGGAAAACAAATACCACTGTTTCTTACGCTGGGTTTCTGGCCCAGGTAGCCTATAGTTCAGACAAGCCAGCCATCACTTACCCTGACAGCAGTCCCAAAGTCCCAATGAAACACATAAACACATTAACTTCATGATGTTTGGCCTACATTGCTACCTAGCTCCTTCATCTTAACTCAACACATTTCTATTAATCTGTCCTACCACATGGACCATGGTTTACCTGTGTTCCTTGCATCTTTCTTCTTTGGTGTCTAGATCTGTCCCAGACTCCACCCTTTTTCTCCTATCTATACTCTTTTATTCCTCCACCTACCTCTATGGTGTTTGCCATGGCCAAAACAGACCTTTATTTAAAGACATATTCACAGCATACAGAAAGACATTCCCACATCAACTGTTCTTCCAAAGGAATACAGCAATAAAAGAACCCCCAAGGACATTCTGCTATCCTCATGAATCAGTGCATTGCTAAGTCATTGCTAAGAGAAGCTTCTTTCTACAGCATATTGGAACAATTACGGATTACCAGAGTCAGACAAATATAGAGACTGAGAATCTGGGAACACTCAGTCCTAAATCTTGTGTATGCATAAAATTTCTCAAGGCTTAGAAGACTCTCTTGAAGAGGAGAAACAGAGGGGGCACGATCCAAAAAACACAATACACAAGGCCTTCTAAACACAGCATGATAACAATCACACACACTTATAAAATCACAAAGACTGAGGCAGTACCCATACTGCCTGTAAGAATCTGTCTTTACAGAGTCCTAGAGCTGAGAGAAGTAGACATGTGGCCCCATTACTGACCAAAATCTGCAAATGGCAACCACTTGCAATTGGAAACAGAGTTGTTCTTACAGTCTTCCTGAAAAAACAAATTGATTTCTGTTTTAGGGCATGCCCGTGCCCAGCAGTACATGACCAACATAAAATAAAGTCAAAGGTGTCTTGGCAGGTGTCTCATAATGTTTAGTTGGAACATTCCTTTTAATTTGTTAGTGTCCAGGTCTGTTTCGGATATTATGACTTCTGACTTTACATTTCTTTATGAGGTTCCTCTAGGTGCAACATGAGTACCTCTGTGTCTACTGTGCTTCTTCTGCCTTTCCTTTGCCTTTAATTTTCTGTTAGTTTGTTTTCTTCTATTCTGATTTATTTGTTTTGTTTTATCCTATTATGATTTATTTTATTGCTATTTCTTGTTTCCTGATGAGACTGGGAGAATAGATTCCCATTAGAGGAGAGTTGTGAGACAGTAACAGTGAGGAGTATGAGAAGTATAAACCATAACCAGAATATATAGTATTTTTAAATCTATTTTAAAAAATAGAGAAAGAAATTACATGATCAAAGTTTTGTTCTAACAAGTGTGCAGTTTTGAAATATATCACATATAAGATATTAGCAAATCACTATTTCAATCACACTACAACTTTGGAGTCACAATAAGGTCAGAATACTCTGAAAACTCAGGCTTTAGAAATCTGAATGCTACATAGAAATGAGCACGGGGGCTGTTACAGGATTGAGATATAACCTAGATATGCAGGGCAACAGATACTAAGAATACACATTTTATAAAATAGCAAAAAGCTAAAAATGGACAATAGGTGGCAGGAGGCATTGTGGGTCTGTCTTCTTCTAAAATATATATATAAAGAAAAAGGAAATCCTCAACTAAAAGAAATGTGCCTGAAAGTATAAAACCGTAACAGCAAACTGAAGTCAATAAAGCATAGAAAAGACATATCAGTAATTAGTAAAGTGAGGGTTTTTTACTAGATGCACATGAAATCTTATTTTATAAAAAAAGATCCAGAGCTACCTGCAATCTCAGTTCTCCCTGAAAAATGAGCTGTAGCCTCACAAACTGGTTTTCTAAATTGTTAACAACCAATTAAAGAGCCTCCTATGTTAAAAAAAAATAAGAAAACTTATATGTGACATTTTATTATGTTTTTATATATGTAGAAAACTTTTGAGAATTGGATAAATAAAAAAAGATGGAAAATATTAAAATGTGGTCCATGTGTGCTACCTGTTAAGTAACATCATTAAATATATTTTACTTTATATTTTAATCTTTCCTAATTTGACAACGCTAAATTTAGGTGTAAAATTGTGTATTTGGCAAAAAGAAACAAAAAATAAATATGGAAAAATTTACCAAATTTTTTCTTTTTTCCTTTTATATTTTAAATATTTCCTTTACACTTTGAATTTTTTAAAATGCTACTTTCACCAAAGTTTTTCCTTGGGAAAAATAATGAAAATGAGGAAGAATTACTCAATATGATATGGAAGGAAAAGGACACATTATGGCTTGAATGTCTCTTGTGATCACTTAAACCATGTGTGATAAAATTTCATAAAATTTCCTGTTTTACTTGACTTTTTAAAACTAAATTAGGAGAGATATTAATGTCCTTGATGTAGAATTATTACTACTAGAAATAATAAGTTAGCCAGGACTGGTACCATAAGCCTGTTATTCTGTCTATTCAGTATATCAATTTGGGAATCACAGTACATTTCAGTTACAGAATAGGGTTCAACTTAAGCATTCTAATAGAATATGACTCAAAAATAAGTGGGTGATACATCTCAGTCATAGAACAGTGTCTTAAAATATGAAAGGGTGTGGTTAAATTATCTAAATTACTATAACCCGTTTTTTCCAGACACTATTTTATAGTATATTATGTCATATTTTATATATGTGTATATATATGTATTATATATATATATATAGTATTCAATATTCTATAGCTATGTATCTGTTAGTATGATTTCTGGGTTTTTTTTTTATATTTCTCTCCACCTGAGCACAAAGGGGCAATATAATTTGTACATGAGAGTATTGACTAAGTCAGTCATCAAATAAATTACTTTGGTATTATTTAAGCTTTGAATATTTTCACTGAAAACTTACCAAATGTAATTATTCAGGAATTAAAAGGCAGTGTTTATTTGCTAATTGTATAAGTTACTATTTTTCACAGTGACATTTATGCCAGTAATAATCACCCGGTATTAAAATGAAAATAAATTATGAGAGTGATGATGTCCTTAAAATAATAGTATTCCTGAGATCCCGGGGACTTCCAGATATCTGTCTAATAGTATTCCAACTTGATTACTAAAATTTAAAGCTCTCGGGGATTTCATGAAGATTGTCATGGAAAAGATCAGATCAATTTCTGTTTTGTCCTTGAAGATCTTCCAAATGACACTCTTAGTTTTCATTCTCAATAGAAATTTCAGTAAAAAGTAGAGTGTGATTTAATTTGAAATCCTTAAATTTTTGTTAAATTCTATTTTTTTAAAAAAAAATATGAGAATGTGATAGGGGAAGGATGACCAAACACATGGTTATAAAATATGGTCAAAATATTTTATAATAAATAAAAATTTCTATGTTAAAAACAATAATATCTATAATAGAGATAACCTGAATGACTGAATGATATTCTTCATAAAAGCCATAGGTTATTAAATAAGTATTAGCTTGCTAGACATGGAGGTGACAGGCTATCCTAAAACAACACAGAATCTTGGGATACTACTTAGTGATTGACAAAACTACATAAAAAACTACTGCTAAAGAAATCCCACACATTTGTTTAAATACTCATAAAAATAACAATGAAAGTACTTTTATCATCCTACTAAGGCTCATGGAGCATCACTGAATAAGGCATGGCTGGAGAAATATGTAAGAATACAAGATAAGGAGATGAGATATGAAATACTGTCTTTACCGATGACTAATCAATTTGACCATGAACATACAGCAGCTGTAGTTATCAGATCCAAGTTTGTCAACAGCTAGTCTTAAATGCAGTTGATTTTTATATATACCATCACTTCTTCCTGTTGAACTCATGAATTCTGAAGAAGTTGTTATTGTTTTGGGCAAGTATACAGTGGTAGGTAAACCCATCAGGTCCAAGAAATATCCCATACCCAGTGCTGTGTAGACAGCCCAGCCTATACTCAGTCATTCACAAAACCAAACAAAAGGACCTAAATATTAAAATGCTATAAAAGATTGTAAGAGATGTAGAAGAAGGATGCCATATAGTGAAAATAATCATAATATTTTATATAAAAGTATGACATGATAAAATATAAATTAATTTAAACCTCAAAGGGCATTCATAAAATGAAACTGTAATAAAGTCATTTAAGAAAAGCAATGTTATTGTAACAAATATTGAGATTTAAATTTTTATTGATTTAACTGTATCTTATGTGGTTATTGATTAGTTAGTTGGTTGGTTGATTGATTTGCAGTAAAATTACTTCATGATGTAGTACAGACTTGCCTAAAAATCTCAAAACAGTTCTTCTACATCAAACTCTAAATTTCTGCATATATAGGGCATTTCCTACTCTATCAAACCAAAGTTCATATTTCAGTTACTCTGTCACTATAAAATTAATTTTTATTTATAATAAGTGCCTTATTTAACTTTTAGTATACTTTTCTGGATTTTTTGTCTCTCTCTAGCTAATATATACAATATTCAGTAGATATACATAGTTTCATGTATTTTCTATCATCTGTCAACTTTCTATTTATCTTATATAGAGAAATTATATGTATATAGATATGTACATTCATACATATATTACCATAATATATAATTTAACTGTTAAACAAATCTTTAAGAATATATTACACTAGTATACAATACATTCTAAACTTAGTGGCCATAAAGATTATCTACCTCTACATAATTCTTAAACTTATAACTAAATTATAGTCCAGGGATATGGCTCTGAAGATAAATGCTTATTGTAAACAAACTTAAAACTTTTAATTTATCTAAAATCTAGATGCTGTGGTATGTGTCTATAATTGCAGAATTGTTTTTTTTAATTTGAAGACACGCAAAGGCAGGGCATCACTGAGAATCTCACAGGCTAGTAAGTCTGGAGTATACAATGTAAATGCATAGAAGAGAGAATGTACCACCACAAAGTGAACATGGAGGATCACATCAAAGGCTGTTCTTACATTTTAACGTTTGTTAAAGGATAAATGTGTGTATACCACAAAACATGTTCACCACCAAAATCATATGCAAATATCTGCTATTTATTATATATCACCTATTTTCTACTATTTATCTAAATCTATCTAAATAGAGATATATACAGAGAGAAATAGATAATATATATATTATCTATCAGTTACTAAGTACTTATTATCTACTTCTCTCAGAAATCATGGCAAGACCAATCTATTCTCTATTTCTATAATTTTGAAAAAATTCTTTATATAAGTATCCTTTAACTACTTTATTTCTTTTACTATAATTTCCAATATTACTTTTTTTAAAAAGCGTTAGAAACATCCTTATACCTGAGTAATAATTCATTTGTTGTGTGTATGTGAGAGAGAAAAAGGGAAGACAGAGTCAGAGAGAGAGAACAAGGGGGACAGAGAGAGAGAGGAGAAGAGAAGGGGGAAGGGAAGGGAAGGGAAGGGAAGGGAAGAGAAGAGAAGAGAAGAGAAGAGAAGAGAAGAGAAGAGAAGAGAAGAGAAGAGAAGAGAAGAGAAGAGAAGAGAGACGAGAGAGAGGAATTAGTTATTTCTATCATCAGTCTGTTCTGAATAATGCTGCTAAGAATATGGATACATGCATCATTAGGAAAGCAGTCTTCAACCTTTGGGTTGGAATGCCTAAAGCAAACCTCTCTCTCCAAATACATTTACATTATGATTCATAATAATAACAATGGAAATAATTTTATGATTGTATATCAACACAACATGACTATTTATTAGTCATAGCACTAGAAAGGTTAAGAATTGATGCCCTAGTGATTACATTTATTTAGAAGTTTACTTCCTTGCATTCCTTCAATAATCTGCTACTTTAATTATATTTCATATTGCATATAATTTTTAAAAATATGTTTAATTATTAATATAATTTATTTTACAAGCACTCCGCTCTTTCCTCTCCCTCCTGTACTTCTCCTCCTGCACCACCTCTCCCTACCCCACCCTCCATCTACTCCTCAAAAGGGATAAAACCTCTTTGAGCAACCAACACAAGGAAATATGTCAAGTTCAGGCAGGACCTTCGTTCTCCTTGTATCAAGGCTGAACAAGGCATCTCACAATAACAGTTGGCTCCAAAGAGCCAGTTCAGGTAATTAGGATATTTCCTGGTCCAAAAGCCAGAGGGCCCATAAACAGCTTTATAAGAGCAACTGTCACCCTCATTCAGAGGGCCTAGTCCTGATTCATGCCAGCTGTCAGTCCAGAGTCCATGAGCTCCCATTAGCTCAGGTCAGCTGTCCCAGTGGATCTCTTCACTGAGGTCTGGACAATACCTCCTCTCCCACTCTTGATCCTCTGCTTGTTTCTCGCTTATTCAATGAACACCAGGCATTCGGCCAAGGGCTGGGCTGTGGGTGTCTGCATCTGCTTTCATCAGTCATTGCATATAGGTTCTATGATACCAGTTTACAATAGTTAGTTTTGTCAAATAAAAAAGTGTTAATAAACCCCAAAGTAATGAATTTCTAATATCTGAAAATCTGTGTGTATTGTTCTTATCATTAACCTATTTCTTTGTTTATATTGCCATTATGAATTCCTTCAGTATTTTTTGTGTCATGTGTTTTATTTTATGGCTTACACATTTCTGAGCTTTTCTTTTTTTTGATGTTTCATTTATTTTATTCATGATTTCTTTAAAATTAAAAATTCATTTTGTCTTTCTGTCTACATTTTCTTTGTGTTCTTTGACTATCCCACATAATTTTAACACCATATATATATATATGTGTGTGTGTGTGTGTGTGTATTTATATATCACTGTGTCAAATTTATAAACATATCGTTTTATGTTCTAGTCATCAAACATTTGAAGTTCTGTAATTATAAAAATGTATATTATATTCTTAATGGTATTTTAACTAAAAATCAGATTTTCCATATTTCTACTGGTTTTTCTAATTTTTGTTACACTCTTTATTCTTAAATTAATCTTGAGGTCTGTCTCTGTAACAGAAATTTGACCTAACACACACAGAGTTTTATTTGTGAAAATAATAATCTTGTTATTTCTAAATAAAATGCTACATACTTTATAAAGAATGGCAATTAATAAAGTATTTTCCAAAACAAGATATACCATTAAATGTTTTCTTTGTATTAATTTCATCATTTTGAAATGTTAAGAATTGATGGTTTGTGGCTTTTCATACTTTAGTACAATTTGTAGGCATCCAAATAACATTTTTAAAAGTCAGCAGAATGCGACATTTGTTTTTGTATGAGAACTTGCATGTAGAAAGAATCTTAAGTTATCTATGCTATCAAATATTTATTGGGTAACAAAAGCCTCTTTGATATGACTGTTGTTGAATGTTCTTTTATCATATGTAAGACCTAAAAGTTCAAACCTTGAAATAAAAAAAATATATATCTACAAATATTTAAAACTAAGATACTATTTAAATCAGGCATAAAGTACTATATAAGTTATCGGGGATGGATACAATTTTGATTGACTTCCAGACTACACAAGAAAGCAAGTATAGAGTTCTTGACTCATTAAATCCTGTAGAATAACAAAGTCAGCTAAAGTGAGTGCAGGACATTTTACCTACATGTGAATATAAATTATTTTATTTATGTGTACTGAGCAAAAAAATATGTTTGTATTCATAAGTTATATCAGGTTATAAGGTAGAGTTTCAGAGTGAAAAAGTTAGAATAAAAATACTATAACAAGGTAGAAATGTATCATTAAAGATTATGACTCTTCTAATAAAGTATGAAGCAAAGTCACAATAGTGCACACAAATATAAACAAGTAAAATAAGTGTTCAGTATAGGTATGTAGCTCTGAGTTTGATTCCTGTCTAGTGTGAATGAAGTACTTGTCCTGATTTACCAGGACACTAACACTACCGTGTAAACAAACCTAACCTTTTTAACACACTCCGTAATTAGTAATTATTTTTGATAAAATAATTAAGAAGCTTGAAGATAAAATTTTAAGTATTAGGAATGAACATATAATCAAGATGTGCTTCGTCTCCTAAAAACAAGAATATGCAGATCATCATGTTACAAAGAGACTATGAAGTATTATGGTGGAAGCTGTGCCATAAGAGTTGACACAATGTGGTGGTGTTTTACCAGAGACATACATAGATTTGAGAGTGCATTAACTCTTATTTTTACAAGACAGTATTAAAATATAATTATAAACTTCCCAATTTCCTGTCAATTCTCCAACCCCTCCCATGGCTTTTTCTTCTAACCCCTCCTGTCTTATTCTTTATTAAATTGTGGACACTTTTGATTACTAATATTACATCTATTACATCATATATAGATGTACATAAATATCTAAATGTAGTCTGTTGATTCTACTGAGGATTGTTCTTGTGTTTATAACTTCAAATGTGGATGATTTTTTATTAGGTTATTGATTATAGGGATTATAGGGATCTCAAAACCAAACAAGCAGCAGACAAATTTATAACTGTAGAAAGTTAATTTGTATGGGATGTAGTTTTCATGAGGGTGGGGAAGAGAGTAACAGGGATGATGGACTTTATGCATATATGAATTTTTCAAAAAAAATCAGTAAATTTTAAAAAAAGATCATTTTTTCTATTTTCTTGTTCTTTTTTTTAACTTCTAGGAAAACTTCAAGTGTACTGATATGTTTATGAGTCATCTTGTTTGCCTCTCAGCAAGGTCTTTAGTTTCACCAATAACTGACTTACCATGAAAAATCAGGACACAGAATTTGACATAATTATTTGCTCTCCTGGAAATGCAGTCCGGAATCAGGAGGAGTGTTTTCTGGAAATGGCCTTTTAAGAAACTCATACTTTTTTGCAGAAAATTACTAAGGCTTGTGACTTAACTCTGTAAAACACAAACTCCTTACAATCATTCCTTCTACTTATCTCAAATTTACTCCATTTTTGCTGTCGTAGTGGTGAGGTAACAGATGTTACAGCATAACCAATTTATTTTTTTAAAAAGAAGAGGTTATTGGTTCGTGGTTTTAGAGGCTAGAAAATCTATTACTAAATATTCCCAAAGTTGTCCATCTATGTTTTCTCCTCCATGTAGTGATGTTCTAGATGAGACTTTCTGAGGACCTTTTGAAGCCATAGCCTCACTGTCCTCTTGAAATAATTAAAGTCATTATTGTACAAATGTGATAGGACACAGAAAGAAATATATGCTGCATATCCCTATAGTTAGAATGAGTAAATAGTGGGCGAATGAGACTAAGAGAAAATAAAATTTCCTTTTCTGTAGAAATACATTACGAGAATAATGACTTTTCTTCATTTAAGAGCATGGTGAGGCCATGGGCTCAAAAGACTTTAAGTAACCTCCATTTACAATATAACTACACTGAGGATAAAGATTTACATGGATGTTGGAGGGAAAATCAACTGAAAACATTGAGAATTTCTTATGGAATAGTGTGAATGTTAAAATTAAGAAGGCCAATATTTAAACGTATGTGATTAAATCATGTGAGAGTAAAATGCTGACTTATTTACTTATTCTGTGAATACATCAAGTCATAGATAATAACAAGTATTTTTTTCTTTTGAGTATAGTAATCAAGAATAGTAAGAAAAGTTGCTGCCGTTTACTTATGGAGATAAGTTATAAGGCTGTTCTCATTCCATTGCACAGTAAATATATATTCTATAAATTTCAGAAAATATGCACAATGTCTGAGAAGTAAAATAAGATAAACTAACAATAAAAATGCAAAAAAATTGTATTAAGGAAAGCTATGAGCTTAACATACTACCTGTCTGTCATTCAGCATTGTGGGAGAAGACGGAGAAATGCCCCCATTTCCTTATTCCTCATCACTTAATATGTGCAACAAATGAGATATGACCTTCCCCTTTAACTACCTGCAGCACTCAGGAAAGATGGCTCTGTTCCTCATCAAGGTAGCACAAGTGAGCTGTCTGGTGGTTAGGGATGAGAGCGGTCCAAACTCAATTTTGTGAGAAAGGCAGAGCTGTCCATTATACTCATCTAAAACGTGCAGTGTGGGCAGAGGAGTGATGCCTCACCCCTAAGCCTCCAATCACTGTCCAGGACAGGTGGAGGAGCTGTCCCTGAGATCATAAAAAAGAGAAGGTTGTTTCTGCTTCTCACCAGCTGCAATACTTAAGTGACTGGCCCCTATATGCTTTTCTAGGCAAGACCATAGAGCTGGCCTGATGGGTTAGGCATGGGAGAGTTGACCCTGAAAGCAGAAAAGCCGAAGTGGATCTACCCCTCCTCATTTCTGCAATGGTGAATCAGCAAGGGCAATGCTAGAGGACAGGAGAGAACTGGGAATTAAAACAACCCTGTAGTTGCCCAGGAACAGAACCAGAGTTATGAGTTGTCCCACTCCAAAATCCACACCGTCTATGGTCTAATAGAGCCCTTTAAGAGACCTAACCACAAACCCAAAGCTTCAGGATCTCCTCAACTCAGGGCAAAAAGCAGCATCAATGGTGTAATAGAAACCAGAGGCTTCAAGCAAGACCAATGACTCTTTGTAATGAAAACTTTCATGTAAAGATATTTGGATGAAGAGGTTACTGCATGACTCACTGTGTCATATTGCAACTTCAATGATGAGATTTACATTTTCTTTTGTTTTCCCTCTTTTTGCTCTTAATTTTGTGTTATTTGAAGAGGTTCAGAAGCTGAGGGTAGATGTGAAGAAACAAGGTAATGAATGAACTCAATACGCATACTGTAAAAGACACATAGAATAAATTTTAAAATTCTTGAAAAACACATCTCCACTGAAAGTTAACAGAAAATATCAAATGTCTAGTAAAACAGAAAGGAAATAATTAGGAGGTTAAGTGTGGTATTAAAGAGAATGTTTGATGTAGCTTTATATTAATGCCTACAAAAAGTAAGCAACAGATCTTTTCTATCTAAATCTAATACCAAGTATTAGATGGGAGAGAAAGTTCAATTCATGATGTCACAGACCTTTTAGGAGGATCAATTCCACTCAAAACATTAGAGAATTTAATTTGAAAACTCAAGAATGGCAATACATAAAAAAATAAGGCCAGTACATATATGTGATATTTTGCTGTCAATAATAATGTACCTTCTAGTAAATGTGGCTGTTTCTAAATATGAAGCCATAAATTAAAATCCCAAAAGACATTTTTATCTGCACATTTACATTCATCAATGAGATGACTCTGATCTGGGAGAAAGACTATCTTCAGGCTGAAGAACAAATTGCACTGAGTCTTATGGTCTCATCACTGATGACCACTTATTTTCCTTATTTTGAAAGTCGAGTACCATATATCAAATTACTCCACTCAGATGAACTTTTTATGTTTTCTATTTGTAAAACATAATTTTTACATTTAACTTTTAGTTCCTTTGATTGATGACTGCATGAGTGTTCACATCACCTGGCCTCATTCTCTTCTTCGATACAGCTTGAATAATCTAAATTCTAATGAGCCTTTATCACAGTGAGTATTCCTTATACCTCTATTCTCTGAAGCATATGTGTATAAAGACTATGCAAAGGTATATTTCACTTTAAATGTGCACATAAACCCACAATTACTTTTCTCACATTTATATTTAAAATAATGTGTCAAAATGTACCAGCAATCTGATCAGGTCTTTTTTAGATTATCTCTTCCAAGACTTTATCAAAGGAAATTATTCTCTATTTCTACACTTTTCTTCATAGTAGTAAATTGGTGCAATATCATCCTGACAGTGGAATTGCCACTTTGTCGCTTCTTCTGTTCCTATTTTAGGTAAGAAACAGATGTGCCTCTTAACACTGCATCATACATTGATCTTAATTAGGACAAAAAGGAATGTGCAAGAGAATCTCTTCCTTCCAGTCATCTTGTTTATAGGGCTCAGTAAAATTCCATAGCATTCTCTGATAAAGAATCATGGCAGAGATCATGTAATTATTCATTATTATAATAATGACCATTTGGTTGGTTAAAGGTACTAGCAATATTTCATATTCCAGAATCTGTAACTCCAGAAGATATTGTGATATATATGCTTTATTAAAAGTCTCTTCTGATCCTGGAAGATTTTAAGTGATGCGCATCTGTATAGAAAAAAAGAGGCTGTTTCTGATGATCTTTCTTTGAACTACATTAGTTTCCACATAAAACCAAAATAACAAGCTTGTTGAATTTCAAAACTAATAACTTTTATCTGTAATAAACTAAAGTACATCTCAGATTATGTCATATTTGTTTCTAATTTTTACTAGAGCATGAAGGATATATTTTGGATCATAATATTTTGTTGAGGAAGAAACTATGAATTATACTTAATTATTTCAGAGAAATATATATAAAATAAAGTTTTAGGAAATAATCTTAATTTTGACAATCCTATCTTTTTTTCTCAAAAGGAAGGTATTCCCATTTGGGAAAAATATTTTAAAAGTGGTTGATCTTGTGAGAAAACCTACTTGATATGTTAAAAGTCTGCTTTTGGCCATGCATGAATATCAGAGAATGAGTATACAATTTACATTTATAGCTTAGCTTATGCATAAAAACCAAGTATGCATGAAATAACAATTAGTGAAAAATTGATTATGGATTTGAAGGAGAATGAGAGGGTTATATAAGAGAGTTTAGAGGGACAAAAGAGAAGGAAAATGGTATACATATATTTTAATCTCAAAAATAAAAATAAAGTAAAATAAATCCTTTAATAGAGTCATCTTGTCCTTAGCACTGCAAGAGAATGACATATTCAGCCTTCCCTCACCCCTGTCGTGATAAGGTTTTCTGGCCCCATCTGGACAAAAGTCCAGACCCACAGTCATGCCCTCCCAGACCACTTAGCTGCCCACTACTGCTTAGGCACTCCAAAATGACTCAGATGCTTATATTAACTTCACGCTTTTTAGCCTATTGTTTAGGCACATTGCTAGATACCTCTTTCATATTAATTCAACCCATTCTCATTAATCTGTCTACCACATGGCCCATGGCTCACCTATGTTCCTTACATGTTTCTTCTTTCTGGCTCAATCTGTCTGTCTCTGCCCTCCTACTACCTATGCTGATTTCCCTGCCTACTTTTTTTATGGTGTCTGTCATGGGCCAAAACAGTCCTTTATTTAAAGGTTGGTATTCACAGCACATAGAAAGACATTCACACATCAACTCCCCATTTCTATCTAATCAAAAAAGAAGGTTTCATATGTAAATTGCAAAATTACATATACCAAAATATCTATCAAGCAAGAATTATTGTTACAATCTCTAGTCTATTTGTATTTAACAAAATTAAAGAAATAATCTATCATCTATCTTATCCTTGTGACTCTATCCAATATACCTTTTAAAATAACTAATAAAAACTATACCTATAACCATCTAATCTTCAACTACATCAAAAACCACAGAAGGATATATTACCTGAGTAAACAGGAAGTGTAAGCATCTTTCAAAATCTAGAAATGACAGAGATGACATCTATAGGCCTGGACAGTCACTCAATGTTCCTTTAAAAATTTGGACATCAATCTTCAGCCTACAGGCCCAGGGTCTCTATCATACCTTTCAATGAGGCAGGAAGTCTGAGAGAATGCTCTGCCAATTCTGGTACTGTTCATCAGTTGTTTCTCTTTGAGTCCTGAAGAATGTCTGACAGTTTTCTCTGAAAGCAGGCACCTAAAGGACCATCTTAGCTTATTATGCTAAAGTTCAAGGTCACTCTCCTAGGGAACCTGCATGTCCAGTTTAAACAGCATATTGTCAAGCAGTCAATACAAGAATAGATTCTTGTCCAGTGGCTAACCATTGTCACAAAGAAAGTAAATTCCACATAGAATTTCTTTGATGACCACTTTTCTTTGAAGAAGATTAGTACTGCCAGGAGTAGATCTGTCTCACTGTCCATAAAATCTAAGTTTTTAAAATATTTTAAATGCCATATTCTATGCATCTTAGAAATGTTTGAAGATTACCTAATTGAAATATATCTTTGTATACCTAAAAATTTAACTAACATGACTATAGTTCGGTTATCATAGATGAATATTAATCTGCATTTCTTAATTATACATTACAATTTTTAAATGAGTTACATAAACATCATACCTTAAACAAGAGTAGAAAAATAAAAGCAGCATAACAAAATTGACGTAATTTTATATCAATAAACCAAAATCTATACCAAGTTAAAATACTTCAAGGTTAACAGCTGATTTTTTGGATTAAAGTAAATTTGATAATCTAATTTTTTTTTTAAAAATCACTAATATACAATACTCCCCTTTTCTTCTTAGAGATTAACTATGACGATTAACCATTTATAATGAAAACAAACAATTATAAACAATTGGGCTTAGTTTTCCATTACCACTTCCTGCTGATTAAGGAGTGTTGGCAATCTTACATATCCTTGAGACTGGATCATCTTAGTCTGCAGCCCTGAAGCTGATGTGACCATCTCTTCCCATCAGAGAATTTTCAGGTGGTCATGGTTGATGAAACCATATTTGCCTGGAAGCAATCCATAGGTTCTCATCTTCTGTGGAAACAAAACCAAAACTTTTCTAAAGCAAAATATTCTTACACACAAATTTCAAAGTCAAGTTATCTTTAAAATATATATTCTTGTTTAACTTAGCAGCCTTTGCAAGCCATAGTCTTTCTGCAATTTGCTCATTAGAGTTAAAAAATTAAAAAAAAATAACCATAATCCAGATTCTGTGTCTATTTTCCATCTTTACATGGCATATTATATTTTTGTTACTCTATTTCTTTTTCTTTAAAGACTTTCTCTACTTTCTTTTCACTCTAAAGCCTATGTACATTTTATATTCATTGTAACCCATTTACAGGATTTTTTTTTCCCAATTGAATATGTTTTATTATGAGTCATTAATCATTTTCTAATCAGAAGGGCTTTTACAATACTCACACTCTCTTAAGGATCCACATAGTTTTGCAGATAAAGCTGAGTCAAGAAGTTCTCTTAAAGGGGCCCTGTCTTGGATCACCATCAGCAAACAGAGCAGACCTAAGAAATGCTGCTACCAAGAAACTGTCTTTGACTGTTTCTTTTTTGCTGAAAATAAACAGAAACCTTAAATCAATCACATGCTACCAAGTCTTTTTTGAGACTTTGGAAACTGTCCCAGTTGCAGCTTATACTGCCTACTACCATTTTGTCTGTGGCCTGGAAGCGATGCTATTCCTGTGCAATGATCGACTTCAGATCCACAATTTGAAAGCTGCTTTGGCTCACTTTCTGTGCTGTAGAACCCTTTCTAATCTTTCTCAGGCTTTATGTGGGTATTTGCTCCATGTTGGGCACCAACTATTCAAGTAATTCTCACTTCCAATATACCATACAAAGGATTAATATTTATTAAAGGGTATTTTAACACTCATAGATACAAATTGAACCTTAGTGCAATTCTTGAAGTTAGGATTGTCCCATGATGGGGTTGCTGATTCAGTCTTCAAGAAAGCAGGAACCAAACAAAGGCAGCTCAAAGATCCCAGAAGTCTTTTTCATCAGGGCTGGCCATACCTCGTTCAAGCTCCCAGGACTCCAGAGACATGCCTTCCAGCCTTGTCAGCTAACACCTGAATTCCACCACCCACCCCTGCCCACATCTTCTGTGCATTCTACAAACCATCTCCTCCTAACCTCCACTCTACCACTAGGTGATTTTTTCCAAGACCAAATACCAGTAGTAACCCCCTGTAGTTCAAAGGTCTTTTCCTTTTAGAGCAACAGGTAGGGTGAAGACAGACTCATATCCCCAGCCCTGCTCTTGAGATCCAATCTCCCTAGACTCATGACCAGCTCTGTACCTGGATCCTTCTGTGTTCTCCCTTTTTCTCTCTGAGAAAATTCCCAACAATTCAAAGCACCTTCTCTCTCAACATTTCTTTCCTAAATAATCTCAGTTACCCAGCTTTCAACATCAGGCATTGCCAGTAAACACACCAGCTTAACAGGCTTGGGAAACATGGAAATCACATACATTTATCACAGTCTCATAAAATCCAAACAGGAAGAAAAAAAGAAGAAAACACACACATGATAAGGACCTTAAGTCATCCCAACTCATATGCTGAGACACAGTGAATAACAGTAATGGCAATACATCTCTATAAGATCCCAGATGTCCTACCATGCCAGGCCTTGGACTTTTTAACATAGATAAAACACAAGAAAAATACCTTTAATAAAGGTGCTTTCATGAATATGAGAGATGTTCTTAAAGAGTAAGTGAACAAATCCTCAAAAGAAATCTAGAAAACTAAAAACGAACAGTACAGAAGAATAACTAAAATTGTTCAAAACTTGCAATTGCAAATAGAATCAATAGTGAAAATGCAAACTGCAGAAATTCTAAAATGAAAAATTTAGGAATTTGAATAATTTAGGACTAACAAGATACATGTGATGGAAAAGAGTATCTTGGGAAACAAAATAAATGGATAGATCAGTCAAAGTAAATTTTAGCCTTAGAAAAGACTAGAGCAACATATAGATTAGACAAACACGAAAATCCACTCACTGCATAATAATCTAAACATTAATTATATAGAACACAGAAAGTTTATTTTAAAAAGCAATGTAAAAACAATCTCAATCAAACAAAAAAAGTATTATTTAAAAGTATATATGTTAGAATTAAATCTGACTTCTCAGACAAAACAAAACAAAACAAAAACTACAAGAACAAGGAAGGACAGCACAGATGTGCTGGAGAATATAGGAGACTACATTTACCAGCCCAGACTACTACATTTATCAAAACTTTCACTTAGTATATATAATGAAAAAAGTAAGATATTCCATCATTTATAAGTCCAGCCCTACAGAAGGTATTAGAAGTAAATTTCCAACTTAAGAAAGTTAGCTACACAAGAAAACACAGCAAATGTTCTTACACAAGTAAAATCAAAAGAGAAAAGGCACACACACACATGCACACACACGCACATGCGCACATGCACATGCTCATATGCACACACACACACACACATACACACACACACATCTCACACACATGCATATTCATATATATGCCAACAGCAACAACATCAAGAATCCAGAATCAAGAGTAACTGGTCATTGATATCTTTTAAAATCAGTTCTCTCACTTAAACAATAAAGGGCCAGATTAATATGATGGGTACAGAAATAAGATACATCCTGCTGCAATACCCAAGAGACACACTTCCTCATCAAGGTAGAGTAAAGGATTGAAAAAATGGCACTCAAGTATATGGACTCAAGAACAAAGCTGGTGGACATCTTCTAATATCTCCAAAATAGAATTTATAACCAAATTAGTTCAAAAGAGATAGGGAAGGACTCTACATACTCATGAATGAAAATAGGCACCAAGATCACACTTCAATTCTTAATATCTATACCCTAAGTTTGTTAAAGAAGCTCTACTACAGCTTAAATTATGTACAGACTCCAACATACTGATAACAAGAGACCTTAATACCTACTCTCAACAATGGACTGTTAAATACACAAAGCCAAACAGAGATGTAATGGATCTAATAGGTACTACAAAACACAAATACCTAAAAAATGTTCGCAGGATATTTCACCAGAAAAAAAAGGCACATGACTTCTATTGCCCTCATGAAATATTCTCTACAACTGACCACATTCTCAGACACAAAGCAAGTCTCAACAGACACAAGACAGTTGGAATTTCTCCCTGAATCCTATCAGACAACCATGGATTAAAGTTAAATATCCATAATAAACATAAGCAACTGAAGTCTTACAAACTCATAGGAACTGATGAACTCTCTACAAAATGAAAAGTAGTCAAGATAGAGATAAAGAAATTAAAGAATTTGTAGAGTTGAATGAAAATGAAACATATTGAAAGTTATGAAATAGAATAAAAGCAATGTTAAGAGGAAAAGCTATAACACCAAGTGCTATAAAAAAAATCAGAAAAATCTTACACTAGTAACTTAACAGCATCTGAAAACTGATGAATAAAAAGAAGTGACCACACCCAAGAGGAATAGACGCAAGAAATAGTAATACTGAGTTCTAATATGATTAAATTTAGAAATGAAACAATATAAAGAATTAATGAAACAAAGAGTTGGTGCTTTGATAGAAGTCAAAAAGATAGACAAATTCCTATCTAAACTAATTAGAAGAAAGAGAGACTATCCATCATTAGTTTATTTATTTACTTATTTATTTATTTGTTTATTATTATTCTTCATTTTAAAATTTCCTTTTTATGTATGTATCCCTCTGCTCACCCTCCCTTCCCTCCACCCCAATCCCTCCCAGTCAGCCTTCAGCCTCACAATCTAGTTTGTTGAATATTTGTTAACATTGTTTATATAACCAAGACCAATGTTTAAAATGTATCAAAGGAATTAAACTTTGCTGTGAAACAAAGAGATTTCTGGGCCAATGTCATCCATCATTTCCCTTAAGTGTATTTTGACGTGGTGTTTAATTTGAAACATTGGTTGTTTTTCACCATTCTGTTTTTAATCAGTTTCTGGAAGAAAAACCAATCTAAAGTCTCTTACAACCTGTGGTCTACATGTGCCATTCAAACATGCACATGGAGCACCGTATAAAAGAATTCTTGTTATTAAGTTTAGAGAATTGCTAAGATTTCTCATCCAGTGAATATGGAATATAGCAACCCAGAGCTTTTTCAGGCAGCATGGAGAATTTTGCAGATAAAAGTTTCTAGGGTCTTCCTCTAAAATAAAATAAAATAAAATAAAATAAAATAAAATAAAATAAAATAAAATAAAATAAAATAAAATAAAATAAAATAAAATAAAAATAAAGATAAAACAAAACAAAACAAAGCAAAACAAAACAAAACAAAACAAAACAAAATAAAATAAAATAAAATAAAATAAAATAAAATAAAGGCAATAGCTCATCTCCAAAACCCAAGTGTTATTTGAAATTAATTCAGGAATGGGTACAGCATATGCCGTTGAAGCAGTATGATGAATTTAATTATAATAAAGTATTGTGTTATAGTAAAATGCAATTTGATTGAGGACATGAAAGCAGGAGAAATAGACCTACCTCTTTACTCATTATTGCTAGGGATGAACTAGCCAGGACAAGATAGGAGCACATCCCAGTGGTTTGTAAAAGGAAGAACCAGCAAAGGGAACAACCTTGCAACTGCCTAGGCCCAGAACCCATGCCCACATTCACCCCATCTGTGATCTGCTGCAGCATTTGAAGGGCCCAGTCCTGCAGACCCAAAGCTGCAGGATCTTCTCAATACAAGGCAACAAGAGGAAAACAAGGAGGATTCCCTTAGAGGGCCCAGCATTGATGGTATAGCAGAAACCAGGGGTCTCGAACTACACCAATAACTCTTTGCAATGAAAACTTGTAAGTAAAGATACGTGATGAAGAATGAGTTTACTTTGTGTTGTACTATAAAGCTGTTATACTACAGCTTCCAGTTTGAGACTGATTTTTCTTTCTTTTTTAACTTCTATTGCATGCACTAAGAAGCAGGAAATTATTGATTACTTAGACAGTACATAGTAGTTTCAAGAGGAAGGTAATATAAGTTCATTTTGGAAAGAGAACATCAGATCACATTTTATTGAGATGCTTAGATGTATCATATTTGTTTAAGGGAAGCTGATGTTTAGACACTGCAGGGTAATTCTTAATCAGAAAACACATAAAGTCAATGAAAACTATCTTAAATCATTTTATTCGATTTCTCAATGGTGGTAACTTTCTACCTTTGTAAAATGATGCTATCTAACACCCAATTGACATTTGACTAATTTGTGTTAATATAAATAATAAATAGACTCTGAGCCATGATAAATAATTTTATTCTCCAAGTTGTTGTAAAGCATTGCCCTATATCTTGAGCATATCACTAGAATCTATTCAAGTAGAAAAAAATCATCCTCCAGCAGTAGTAAAATTCAGAAAAATTGCAGCAGTGAAAATTAAATAACCTAGACCAAATTAGAATCTTAAGAGACAGCCAATTGATCATTTTACCACAAGCATTAGTACATACTTATTTATACATTAGATTACACGTTTACATTAATTTTTGATCTAACATAGCAATATGATTTGAGAAACAAAATTAATTGTATTAAAATGTAAAAATGAAAGTCTAGTAATTATTCTATGAGTCTATGATGTGGTTTCTGTTAAGCCGTTTACTATCATTAGATACATTATATTGATTGGCATGTCTTAATGAATACCTTTAACATGTTAGAAAACCCTTCAGCTCCTACAATTCTTTCTTCCTTCTCAAATTCTGCCCAGGTTCCCTGACTTCAGCCACAAAATCTGCGTCCTTTTAGCCATTCTGCCTGTAAGATGTGCTGGGGCAATGGGGGCAGCATAACAGGTTGGATTCATAAACAAATGACTGGTTAAATTTTGGTTATTATTGTTTGGTTTGTTTTCTTGAGGCAGGGACTTTCTATAGCTGCCCTGGCTGTACTAGAATTCTTTTTTGCTATTAAGAACCACAGGTCTCCCTCAATCATCTCCTTCCCCTTCCCTTCCAGGTTCTCCTCACCAGACCCCTCAGAGAGGGTAAGGCTTCCTATGGGAGTCAACAAAGTTTGACATATCAAGGTTAGTGTATCAAGGCTGAGCAAGATGTTCCTCTATAGGAAATAGGTTCCCAAAAGCCAGTTCACGCATTAGGGATAAGCCCTGGTCCCACTGACAGAGACTCCACAAACTGCTCATACCACACAACTGTCATCCACATCCAGAGTGCCTAGACTGGTCCCATCTATGTGGGACTCAGATATCATTCCAGAGTCTGTGAGCGTCTTCTGGTCAGCTGTTTTTGTGGGTTTCCCTATTATGATCTTGGCTTATATAATCCCTCCTCTCTTCAACTGGACTAGAGAACTCTTTTGTAGAACAGACTGATTTCTGACTCACTGAGGGCTACCTGCCTTTGCCTTTTAGTGCTAGAATGAAAGGCCTGAGTTACTACACCCAGCTGACTGTTGTAACTTGAGGCCCACATCATGAGAGAGAGACCAGTCCTGAAACTTCATTTAGTTGACCAGAAATCAGATCTATGATTCAAACAAAATTAATTAAATGATATTTTACTATACTGTATTAGAAGTTCTGTACATAGCCCAATCATCATCAGAGAGGCTTCCTTTGAGAGCTGATGGGAGCATATGCAAAGATATACAGCCAAATATCATGCCAAAAGAGTTTAAATTAAATATTTCTATTGGGCCCCTCTCTTCTGATTTCTGCAAACCTCACTAAAGAGGAATAGAAAAAAATTAGGAGCAAGGCTTATGGAGAACACAACCTACAGAATCAAATAAGTAGGGATCATAGGTATCCACAGAGACTTAGCAGTCATGGAGTCTGCGTGGGTATCTGCTAGGTCATCTACAAATATGTTAGGCTTTTTAGCTGGTGTTTTGTAGGACTCCTAAAGTTGGAAGTAGGATTGTCTCTGAATCCTTTGCCTGTTCTTGGAAACTTATTCCTCTTATTGGGTTGTCATTCCCAGCCCTGATGTGAGGATTTACGCCTAGTCTTATTGAAACTTGTTATGTTTTGTATCTTTGGAGGCCTACCCTTTTCTGAAGGGAAGCAGAGAAACTGATCTGGTAGAAAAGGTAGGAGGTGGGGGGGGGGGGGATGCTGAGGGGGAAAACTATAATACAGATAGACTGCATGAGTGATAAATAAATAAGAAAGAAAATGTCTCCAACAGATCTGTCTATAAACAAGCATTTAGAGCACTTTCTTAATTAGTAATTAAATGGGAAGGGATAATCCCATTGTGGATGCACGATCCTTTGGTTCTATATTCTTGGATCTGCATTCTATAAGAAAGCATGCTGAGCAAGCCAGGGGGAGCAAGCCAGTATGCAGCACTTGTCCATGGCCTCTGCATCAGCTCCTGTCTCCAGGTTTCTGCCCATTTTTAGTTGCCATCTTGACTTCCTTTGACGATCAACAGTGATATGGAAATATAAGCCAAATAAGCCCCTTCTTCCTGTGTTGCTTTGATTATAGTGTTTTATCACAGCAATGGCAACTAAATAAGACAGCATCTCTGATTATTTTACACCCCCCCCCCACAATCTTTGTTTCTCCTTTTAAAGCTTTTGTTTCATTCTGTTTCTGATTTGAGAACACTGATACTTTAAATTATCTGGTAGAGGGCGTGAAAGTCAAAAGTCATCTCATTATCAGAATTATGTTTTAAGACCAAGGTTGTTTACATTTACTTCTTAATAACTATTTTTTCATTAACATTTTAAGAAAGAACTATGGGTGAGCAAAAGTAGATGTTGATGAAGAAAAGGAGCGTGGGTACTAATGAACAGAGGAAAAGGATGTGAATGCACATGAAATAAAACAGAAAGTCTGAGGACAGGTTAGCGTGGTGGCTGTAGAGGGACCTGAAAAGAAGGATCAATAAAAACATATTTGAAAACAATTTAATAAACCTTTTATGCTAACTAAAAAGCTAAAAGTTCTACTAAGACTAGCTTAATTCTTAAAGAAACTGTTCAAAGTTGATCTCTCATGTATTTCATAGATGTAGAATGATGAGTATTCAATTTCTTATTTGTTCTTACAAAGCTTACAAAGACAAATTACATCATGGATATTAGAACATTCCTCTAATCATAGTTTTAAATTATTTTTTATTATTGTTGATATTTAGAAGATACTTCTTTACATGATCAGTAATTAATTATTACTTAAATTGCATTTAAATATTTTAGTTAAATTAAAGTATCTACATGATATGACTGAATATTAATCTAAGGCACACATTAACCAAAGAATAAATAGTAATTGGATTTTTAAAAACTTATTCAGATAATAGATACTAGGTTTTTTTATTTTTATTTTTAGTGTATGTGCAGGAATGTATGCATACTTTGTGTGTCAAGGTGCACATGCTTGCACTGTTGTATTAAAACAAAACCAAAACAAAATAAAAACTCAAAAACAAACAAACAAAAAAAACCCTACATTTGGTAGTCACAGCAGGTGAGAGACAGTGGAGCCCTACAAACAGCATTCATGTGTAAAGTTTAATTGAGGGGTAAGGAAGAGGAGAAGAGAGAAAGCAGACACACAGTAGCATATGAGAAGGGAAAGAAACAGAGAGAAGAATGCCAGAGGAGAGGCGGGGGTGGGGGGGTGGGGGGGTGGGGGGGAGTGGGGGGGGGAGAGAGGATCTTGACTCTAATAAGGAGATTTAGTGCCTGCCCATAGAGTGCAATGCACACAGACTATATAACTCTGGGCTGTACAGGTATTTGCTTGAGTATTGGCAATATCGGCTTGGCCATGGGACCCTGGGCTGACTAGTACAACGCCTGAGTATTCACAGTGCGGGTATGGATGTAGGACTCTGTAGGCAACCAGAGATGCTAGAAATGTATACATGAGTGTTAATATGCAGTTGGAATCCAGGAGTCAAATTTGGGTGTTTCTCTTAGTATATATATAGTATTTATATTTATGTTTATATTTATATATATATAAAGCATATATGTATGCTTTAGTTTTTGTATACAAACTCTTTCTGAGCCTGAATTCCAATGACTAGTGTAGACCCTGAGGATCTGATTTTTCTCTACTTCCTCAGTCCGTTACTAGTCTGTGCTAACGTGCCTCACTTTTACATGGATTCCAGGAAACAAACTCAAGTCCTCATGTTGAAGGGCAAACATCTTAGCAAGGAAGCTATTATCCCAGTCCCAGGAATTATATTTCCTATATCAATTTTGGAAATTAATTTTCCAACAACGTCTTTACCTTCTTGGAATTGAGATAAAAGAAATGTAGTAAGATCTCCTCACGTTGTTGCCCTTGTATTTAAAAAAAATATAATTTTGTATTTGCTCCTTCAATATGTTTTGTTAGAAACAGAAGAATTAAAAGTGATTTATTTGTGTCACAACTTATCAATTTTTTGGTCACGTCCGTATAGCACTCTGCTCAAGAGAGAAACTGGATTACATATAGGTTAAAGTGATGAGCCAAACATCCTTAACTGTGTATGTTCTTTTTAAGAATGTTAACTGAATTGAATGAAACATTGTCCCTGATTAACTATGCTTATTTTTTATATGCTCCAAACTAAAAGAAGTTTAATAACATTGCCAATTGTTAGCAAATATTGAATTGGTTAAGTTAAAAAACATGAACATATACAAGTAAAAAAAAACAAAACAAAAAAAACCAAAAAAACTATTTTATGCCCTATTAGAGAAGAATAAACTTCACGTATTGTTATTTTATACAGTGTGTTCTAACTTTGAAATAAAAGGCACAAGCCAAAAGCGATTTTACATGATGTATTTATTCAAAATCTGAATATATTTAGTTACATTTTAATTGCAACAGATGTGATCTACACTGAGATAAATGAGTTATAAGTAAGAATGGGCTCACTCTCTCTTATGAACTAACTAAATACTTTAATTTTAAGAGGAATCATTTTCTTGATCACTCATTTCCTGGGAGAGTTCTTCAAACCAGAAAATTTGAGATTATTTTAGGTTGACAGCACTCCAGTGGCAGCTTATTTAAACCAGTAATAAGCTCATTAAATCTAAAGATTTCATAGAAACTGTGATAAGAGACACAATCAACTTAAGGGCTTTTCAAGGAAAAAAAATCAAAAAGTGTACTTTAAAACAACTGAATAAGAGATATTTGATTGCTACCTTTCGTAGTATCACCAAGTCATTCTGATGCTAATGGAAGTGAATACCAGAAATTCACAAGACCCAGTGCTCACTTCAACAGCAGGCATCAACCATGTGGTGAGTGCTCTTCATTCCTTTCATCCATCAAATCCCTCTCTGTGCATCAATGCAAATTTACTTTGACATAAAATTCTATGTGACTCTGACAGCCTTAAATTTTAACCCTCATCTCTGAATTTCAATGGTAATACTCACCTTTTTTTTTTAACATTTCATCATGTCTTGTTCCCAAATGCTATTTTTATTGGTATACTCTTGTCTTTAAAAATTATTTAATAATTACTATTGAGAAATATGTGCAAAGATTTAGGGTTGCCTCAAGTGAATGAAAACTTTCAGGTTTACTAGGTTAAATTTCCTGGTAAATAAACTTGGACACAGGAAATATTTTTTTTTCTTGCTATGGAGGCATTTAACTTGGTACATCATTGTGAATGGCATGTAGGAAAAGAAGCAGAGAGATAAAGAAGCAAGCTGTGTTAAAAATCCTTTATTCAAAAGATCTCATGAAGAAAATTGTAGAGGGATTATGTTGTTTCATTGTAAATAACTGTCCCCACCTACGAGTTTAATAAAAGTGATGAGTGGCCAAAGGCAGAAAGGAAGCGTGGGTGGGGCTACCAGACTAAGAAGACTCTAGGAACAGCTGGAACAAAGCAGAATGCCAGAGAGGAGCCAGAAGAAGCAGAGGACAACTCTGCTGCTCTGAGAAAAAGTATCGAGCCCCATGGCTGAACAGGATAAGAGTCATGGGTTAGATTAAGGGTAAACAGTCAGCAAGTTATATGCCTGGGCCTTAGACTTATCAGCCTAAAACTATTGTAAGCATCTGTGTGTGTCTCTATGGGTTGTGGGCCTAAACCTTGAGGCTAGGCTGGAAAGTCCAGGCCAGAAACCTTCTACTACAGAAAATTGACACTGTGTTAAGTCTTCAGTTATTATATATATTACATATATTGGAGCAAAGACAGAGGGTTTTACGTTTTCTCCTCTGGACCGTAGAAAGAGGTAAACAGTAGAAGGAAGTTGATACTACATAGGGGAGAGTTTACATAACAGCAGGCAGATAGAACAGGAAATAAAGAGGCCCATCTTCCATCAACAGCATGAAACAGAGAGTGAATTTCAAGTTTAGCAAAATTATAACCTCTCAAGCCCCACCCCAAGAAATATATTTTTTACAGAACTGTTTTATTTTCCTAATGGTTCCATATTTCCACAAATAGTACCAATGACTTGAAACTAGTTTTCCAAATTCTTGATAAAACAGAAGACATTTCTCACTCAAATCACAATGAAACAAATAATATGTATTGATGAGGCTTACTATGATGATATAGAAAACTAAAGTCAGATTAGGAAATTGATATGAATAAAAGTTCTTTAAAATAATTAAACTTTGTTGATTCTAACAAAATATATACTTCCCTTACCAATATCTCAAATAAAGCAATATTTTTTATTTGCCAGGGTCTACTTAGAATATTTTGTATCATGATGCTTTCCCAACATTTCAGGAGCACATATCCTGGTACAAAATAACCTGATATACTGTGTATTAATTTTTTTTAAAAAAATGATATATATGTTGCTTTCCAAACTCATGAATTAGAAATGAGACATGGTTGCTCCTGTTGAACTTGATGTATCATCTCATATTAGAAAAATTACTCCAAAGAAGTAGCTATAATCTAATATTTTCTCCAGTGAAGAAAGAGCAAACTATGTCATTTGTTGGAAGCTGTATCAAGCTGAAGATCAGCTTGTTCTGCAGTCTTTCCTTAATTCACTGTCAGCTCCTGCTACTGGGACAGTTGGAAGCTACCATGGCATAGTAACTCTTGCTAGAACGTGAACTGGCCGATCAGTATCACTTTAATGAAATGCCAAGACTCAATGTCAGTCTGCAGGTATACACTTTGCAGAATTAAGATTACACTGAAGCATAAACTGGTAATGAGGCCTGAGTGAGTGTGGTAAAAATGATAGGTATATTTAATAAAGTAAATAAATAGCATGAGGTGATTGATATAAAAAATTCACAAAGTGATTTGAAGATTCTCAAATATTAATAAAAATTAAATAGTAATATAAATTATAGTATGATTTCTCTTTTAGCTCTTTTTTTGGTTTGGTTTTTGAAGACAGGTTCCTCTATGCTTCTCTGGTTATTTTAAACCAAGCTGGTTTTAATCATTGAGATCCATGTGTATCTACTCTCTGAATGTTGTGACTACAGCATGTACTATCATTGTCAATCCTTATTTAATTTTAATAACACATAAAAACAAGTGTGCATTGTTGTATATGAGCACACTGTCAGGAAGTGTGTTGCTGGGATTGTAATAACAAGCTGAATAGTCAATAGCTAGGAAGAAGGTATAGGTAGAAATCTCACAACAGAGAGGACTCTGGAAAAAGGAAAGATGGAGTCCCCAGGAGAAAGAGAGGAGAGGTGCAAGATAAAAAAGAAGGAACTCCAAGTAGCAGACAATAGATTTAAATGAGGACAGAGATGGTTCCATGTTAAGAGCACTGCTATTCCAGAAGATCCAGGTTCAATTCTCTGCACCCTCATGGTAGTTTACAATTATCTTTGACTCCAGCTTCAAAGCATGCGATACCCTTACACTATTGAATATAAAATAAATTACAGTAAACTTCCAGGGTGAAGCCAGCCACCAGTGCCACATGTCAACACTATGTGCTAAGCTGAGCCATATACTGGCTAACATGGCAGTTTAAGATTTGCTCACACGAATAGAAAAATCCTGCAAGAGCTTAGAAATGCCAGGTCCAGATACAAAAATCCTCTAAAAAGGTACAATATGTTTAAATCTTGGATACTATAGCAAGAAAAAAATTGGAAAAGTCATAAAAATAATTCAAAAATAAAAAACAAAGTCTTTAAAAAGAAAGTAAAGTAATACTTAAATACATATGCCATATAAAAATTGAAAACACACAAGGTCTGTGTACCTGTATGATGCTTAGTTGACTTAAAGATTTTTAAGATTGTAATATACAAAAACAATAGCTGATGAGAACATTGGATTATGAAAACTGCTAAACATAACCAACCTATGTATTTTAAGTTCAAAATAAAAAGTCAGAATATGATACATTGAATGAGAGGTTATACCTTTATTTCCATAAGAAATTAATTTATGATTCTCTTCAAAATTAATGAGATCAAATTTGATCAGTAAAGAATTGCTGAGGATCTGAGCTGCCAACATAAAGAAAAACTACAGGACAAGGTAATGTATATACTGATTGTTCAATATGGAAAGAATTCTGAAGACTGGATATGATGTGATAAATATGTTTGGCTACAGAATTCTCATGAATTATTATTATATGCCATCCTTTCATTCTGGAATAGATAGAGCTTTGGTTGTTATATAGTCCAAATAGTCTTATAAAGTTAACAGATGCTTTTGACCTGATCAAACATAGAATAGAAAATATATTTAACTTGCACATATCACACATAACATATTGGTATTAATACTGATATATATGTTATCTTTAAAAGTTTGTGTGTTCTGAGGGAAAAAAAAAGTCAAACACCAATAAAGTCAAGACAAATAGCCAAGGACACATCAAAATACCTCTGTTGCAGTTTTCTTAAAATTATGCATCTATAACAACTTCAGAGCTATTAAAGGCGGTGATCTGGCTCCAAAGACTATTCATCAGAGACTTCAGATAAGCTCTAAACTTTCTCATCACACAGAAACTAAAGAAAAGATTGATATATCTACTTCTCCCAGCACTTGACTATTATACCAATCTTCTAAGGGTCCTCTAAAGATGCTTTCATATGCAGACATCAGGAAGCAGCCCAGTAAACAAATTGTCCACATTCTCAAGAGGTAGGGTATGTGGTTTTGGTTTTTGGGTGGATTAGGAATGTTTTTCATCATTTAAGGGGGTTGACTGCAAATTGTTACTGATGGTCAGGGAGGAAACTATGTAAGAGAGGTTGGATTCAAGGTTCTCTTTCTCAAGGTATAAAGAATAATATAGTAATTCTAATATAAAAGGGTGGATTATTGAATCTACTTTAATGTATAAAGCCATTATTAATCTAAAATATTTTATAGATTTTTTTAATATTAACATCAATTTAAGGTTATTTTATCAGAATAAACTCTATGTATGTCTACCCTTATCTAAGTTATTTTTGTATATTGATACAAATGTAAGGTTATTTTTGGAAATGTGTGTTTGTGTGTGTGTGTGTGTGTATGTGTGTGTGTGTGTTTCTAAGGCACTATACCAATGCAGCTCATTTAACAATGTAATATATATTTTTAGCCTTGGAAGTTGTTATTAAAACTCCTTAGGATCATTAAGAAATACAGGTTAGTAGTTAGTCATCTAACAATCATATTTGTGGCCATGTTGGGTATGTTTTCAAAGCCAAACAGAGATATATTTTTAGATAGACAGATGACCTTCAAACACACTGGAAACCTACAGAATATGACATTTGAGATTCTTTAACAACTAACACTTTTGCTTTTCATCACAGTAAGCTACGTCTGTTCCTGGCAGTCAATTTACTTCCACAAGCATAATGGGCATCAAAAAAACCTGTCCTTGCCTCCATTTTTTATAGAATGTTGTCCAAACTGGATAAATTGGACATAAAAAAATGGCAGTTGCTAAACTTTTTCAAGACAAAGTAGGACGGTCATTAAATAATTTATGATTCACAAAAAGTCTGTCAGATATTCTATGTCTGAAAGCAAAGATAAATACTCCAACATTACATAGAAACCTTGAGTGATTGTGTAGGCAGCCAGGTGTTTCTGTCATTACTATAGTTTAAAGTTGTTTGCTTTGAATTTCCTGTTTATTGGGTAATATCCTTTTTGAGATTTTTATGAGGTTTAACACTATATAGTTATTGATACAATATTCATTGCTACTGAATTAAGAAAAAAAACTTATATAAGAGATGTAAAATTTATATGGTTGACAAATATATATAGTTAAGTTTTTTATCTAAGATGTTTTAAGTTCTCAAAAGATACTTTTTGGATGGCAATACAAGTTATGATAAAATAGTTTAGGTAAAAAACAAACAAAAAATTTGGACTCACTAAGATATGATAGATATTATATTACTCTCACCAAAATTGCCAATTTCAAATAAACTGAATATTGTAAATATAATCTTTACTTCATAATTGTTCTTTTTGTATAATATTTTACTCTGAGAGTTAAGACCCTTTTTATACTCACAAAAATATAGAGTGTCATGTATTGCATGAATTCTAATTGGTATTATTAATAAAAACCTGGAGCCAGATATTAGGGCAAATGCTAAAAGATCAGAGAGACAGAGAGACAAGCCACAGCCACTTTTCACCCAGCCAACTCCTCAGCTGAAAGGGGAAGATCCTGTCTCCTCCAGGTTTATATTTCTTTCTTTTCTAAAACACTTTACTTCTTCTTTCTAATTTCCTAGTACTGGGATTCAAGGAGTGTGCCTGGGTCTGTTTCTTTTGTGAACTGGATCAATCTCATAAAGTTCAGTGTGGCCTTGAACTCAGAGATCCAGAAGTATCTTTTTCTCTGCTTCTAGAATGCTAGGATTAAAGCTGGGTGTCATCATTGCTTGACCTTTATGGCTAACTCTATGGTTGGCTCTCCTTTTATCTTCAAGAAATTTTTATTAGGTACACAATGTATCACCACAATTCTGAAATATTTGCACACTGTCTGAAGGTGTATTGCTGTGATTGGTATAATAAAAGACTGAATGACCAATATCTAGCCAGACTGCTGGAGACAGAAAGAACTCTGGGAAAAAAAGAGAGGCAGAGTGCCAAGCTAGAGAGAGTGAAAACAGGAGGCGCAAGATGGAAGAATGCTAACACCGTGTGGAAGAAAAATAGATTTAAAACTATGGGTTAATTTAAGTTCTAAGATCTAGTTAGGATAAGCTTAAACTAAAGACCAAGTTTTCATAATTAACAATAAGTCTCCAGGTCATTATTATTGGGCTGACAGTTCTGAGAAAAAGTATACAAAAGTACGGAATGTATATAAACAAAAAAATTATAAAATTTACTTCTGTATAAAGAATATAGAGGCTCAAGTACTATCATCTCTACTGAGAGTTGAGGTTCCTTAGACAATAACATCTTGTTTTTTATATGAGAGTGGCTTCTGGAAGTTAACACATTCCAGTGGGTTGCCTCATCCTTGCATATACAGTTTACACAAAGTTGATTCAACAAGTTTTAAAAAATGGAAAAAAAGGAGAATAAAAAGGGAAATTAGCACAGAAGAAATGATTGTTGAAGTGGTAATAAAGGAGGGAGGTAGATCTTAGAAAAATTAGGGTAAAAATTAGTCATAATATGTAATATGAAATTACTTGTTAAGATTATCATATAAAATTAATTTTATTAAATAGTGAGAGTGCACAGGAAAAGAAAGTGCTAAGCATGATAATCTTTGTTGTTAATACAAACCAGTAAATCTGGGCAGTAAAAGGATTGGTTTACAAAAAAATCTTCTAGCTCCCTTGCCTTTCTTAGACTTGGATTCTAATGAATGATCCTTCGATGCTTCTGTAATGGTCTATTTAATCACATCAAGGGTTTCTTCATTTACTGAGAAGGACACTTAATTGCTACCTATATCCTATGCTTTCCAATTAGTGATAAAAATCAAACTTATTTGTTTCATAAGTTCATATTATACTTGGACTTCCAAGAAATGCATTTTATTTAAATGCACAAACTAATAAATGTATTAATAAGATTAATCTCAAAGTTAACACAGCTAAAATCCCAGGATGGTGATGAAGAGATGTACACTGACTTGATCCAATCTGAGGACCTGCTGGCATGTGGTTGTTGGTGGGAAAAGGAAAATCAGTATTGTTGTCTTGCTGATGGTGTTGTTTTTAGAGTATTACTTCAGTAGGTCAACCATACTCTGCTCAAGACAGCTTGTTGTTAGTCAACTATCACGGCTTCTTTCAACTAAACTTCAGTCGGCTGCATGATCATCATATGCTTTAACCACCAAGCTGTGTTCCCGGTGCTGTAAGTAATATTTTTAAACATAGAGTTCAAACTGATTGTTTCTAAAAATAAGGATAGCAACATTGTGTCTTTGATTAAAAAAACATATGAATAGAAGCACCACTTCTCAAAATAGCATCAATCGATCTGAATACCAAATAACTTGTTTTCAAGAAGATCTGATGAGATACATAAGTAAAATCATAAAACTCTCATTAAAATGATGTACTCTCACTGTTATAGTATCAAATACCAAACATTATGAGAACTAGTTCACATCTTTTAGAGTGTCAATTTTTAACATATTTGAATAATTTAAGAATTTGATCAATGTATGTAAATTCTAGTTAATTTCAGACTTTGTAAACTTGTTGGCTAGGAAATAGAAAGTTACTAATATCACAGAAATTGACCCATCCCGTATATACACACATGAAGAGAAAAGGAAGAGAAGAAATATTCTAACTTTCCTTTCAGAATCAAGGTTTACAGATATTACAATTGCAGTGTTGTTTAAAATAACAGTTGTTACTAATTTAATTAACAAGAAAACTTGTCATTAAAAATATACCTAACCATTCTCAAAATTTAAATATGAGTTTTTATAAGAATATATAATATAGAAACATAATATATAATTAGAAACATAAAAATAAAAGATAAATTGCATATTGAAGTTTAAATGTTTTTTCAAACTCATAGTGTTCTTACTATATTCAAATTTAGATGTTGCATAAAGGCAAGAAAAATGATGAACATCAAATTATTTTTACAATTATATGAAGCAAGACAAGGAAGTTAGTTGATATTCAGCTGTTTCTATTATCTTATCTAGTATTAAAACTACTAGAAAAATATTGGATATCCTAGCTGTTTTTCTACTTTTGAAGGTTATTTTAATGAAGATTATTTCTGCAGGATACAATAATTACAGTTATAAGAAAGCCAATTAGTGAGAATACATTTATTTTTATGTAAAGGCCTCTAAAAGCAATAAACACTTGCTTCCAGTTAATTTTAAAGGCCTTTGGTTCATTGTTAGTATTTAATTTCCAAAGTAATTTCAATGCTAATTAAAACCTTTAGTACCTACTCTGAAACAGCCCATCAAATGTGATTCAATTTTTTTGAGAATCTAGGAAGTATATCTAGCAATTAGAAACCTTGAATTAAATGTATGTGATAGACAGAAAATTTATATTCAGGCAATAAAATGTTTTGTCTTGTTACCTTTTCATTTAACTTTTCCCTCATGAGAAAAATGACTTATCAAAAATCCATTAAGTAGAATTAATGCAGGTGTATGTCCTTTGTTACTTGAATTTCTGGATAAAAGTGGAATCGAATGACTACAGGTATGTTTTGGTGCTGGTGCTGGTGTTGGCATTGTTTGTTTGTTTGGTTTGCCCATTTTCTTGTGATGTTGTATCCACAGTACATGTCTTAGATTTCACTGAGTTTAGATCACTGTGGTTGGTAAGATATCTTCTTTGTTTATTCCACATATCTTTGCCTGTCTAGTGTAACTTCCTAGATAGATGATGATTTAAAAAAATAAATACACGGTAGAGTCTTGAGATAAAGCAAGAGCTATTTTCTTACATAATACATTTCATATCAAATGTATTCAAGTTTATAATAGTGATAAGCGCATAATGAGCAATTGAAAGAATAATTCAAATTAGTTTTTTTATTTTTTAAATTTTTATCTCTAAGGTCACTGTCCTGGTTAGGACTTAGTATCACTTTGATATGGCATGAAATTATCTGTGAAAGGATTCTCTCTTAAAGGATATTCTAGATCAAGGTGGCCGGTGAGTATCCCTGTGAGGTATTGTCATGATAGCTCATTGGTGTTGGAGGAACCAGTCTACTGTGCACAGGTTCAATTTTATGGACCAGAAGTTGGAGGATATAATATAATGTTAGCTTATTATTAGCAACATTTTCTTTATTTGTCTACATTCTTACATAAGCTGTTGTCTTGACTTCACTCATCATAATATAACTGATAAGATGAAATAGATCCTTTTGTTGGTATATAGCTTTTAGTTGTAGATTTATTTAATGATAACAACTTAAGGGGTGCTAAAACAATTATGGTCAAGCACAACAAGCAAAATGTAAGCTAATAATTGCTAAGTTATTTAAAAAAACAATCAATACTTAATATATACGTTTTCCAATTTTCTATTCCATTTTTTTCTAGATATTTGAAGAGACAATAGTGTGTTGACCCTTGCTACATTTGTAACTACATTCTTGAATTCAAGAGATGCATCCCTTTATTGTGGGCTCTGCCTTCTATTGTTCACAAGAGTCTGAGTACCATCTTTTATAAGGTCATCCTGCTTTGATTGTGAGATTTAATTTCAATTTCAAATATCCTTATAACAAAAACAAGAAAATTAAAGTTTATGTGCAGTGAAAATATGTGAATTATGGTAAAATGTACCTCAGAAAGGCATAATGAGACTCTATACATAAAGTTTTTACAACCAATAAGTTTCATAATAGATTTGCGGCAGTAAAGGTTGCCAGAGGCTAACAGCCTGTGACCAATGGATCCATGAGTGACTGCAAAGTTGACTCTAATTTTAATAAAACAGTAAATACCAGCTTTATTCCCTTCTTGGGAATTACTACAAGTTGTTTTAACCATGAAAATGCTTTAATATCAAGTCAAGTTTCCTGGGAGATGGATTAAAGTCTATTATTATATCTTAGTTTTAAATAAATAACTAAAAGGTTTTCTATCATATTAGAGTGAAGTATGATTTTTTAATTTTAATGATGATGAATATAACTATGGTTTTGAATGTATTTTATAATCTTTGCTATTGATAGTCTTATATTATGAACATATATTTATAACATTCAGATATTATTTAATAAACATTTAAATAAGTTATGATTTTAAAGCCAAATATTTCATCTATAAAGACTGCACAGTGTTACTAATTTTGAAAGATCTGATATTTTTATATTTTTTATGCTAGTTGAAAATGAATGTTCTTGCTTCACACATTTGTCATTGATCTTGTTAAAGACAAAGGATTCATCTTAGAGACTAAGGTCTTTTTAATTTATGACACACAAATACCATAGATATTAATACATTGACTTCATCTATGATGGTTGGTAAGTACTAGGAGCACACAGAACAAATCAAGGTACACACTAGACACTATCACAAAATGAACTCTGATTCAAGAGAATCTTGCTCCTCATTTGAATATCAGGTCGACTATTTTCATTGAAGGTGGTTATTATCTTGCCATTTGTAAAAAAAGCATACCTTTCTTTTTCTAAAAGATAATAAAGAATATAGGAAAAAATATAACTAAAATATTATTTACAATTTAATTTTTATGCAATGAACATGAGTTCTTGTCTTCATGTATGAATATTATACACATGTGTGCCTTCAGCCCATTTAGATCAGAAGACTGTGGTCAAGACTTTTAAACAAGCATGGAATTATACATGTTTATGATTTGCCACGTTGGCAGTAAGAACCACACTTGGGTCCTCTGCAAATCAAAAAGTATTTTAGTTATTTGTACAAATCCAAATATCACTACCACTTTTTCTTTAAATAATAATTATTTTTATGTGTATGTTTTGCTTGCATGTATTTCAATATGCCATATGAAAACAGTACCCACAGAGGCCAGAAGAGGACACTGAATACACTAGAACTGGAGTTACAAATGGTGGTAAACTCTCATATGGTTGCTAGGAATCAAGTCTTCTCCAAGAGGTCATACAGTGCTGCTAAATTCTGAGCCATACTTCCAGCTTAAGTTTTATTTTCATTGAGATATAGCTTGTGAATATTAATTCTTCTCAACTTTATTCAGTTTCCACACTTAAGTTATTAACTGTGTATATTGACTAGTGAATTAATTTTCTGACAGCATGCCATTTTCCCCCTTCTTCCTGTAATCTGTCCTTGCTGTTTAGAATAATTCAATGATGCTATTGTTCGAAGATATCAAAATGCCAAAAAGACAAGCTGCTTATTAAGTATTTCTTTGGTGTCTACATATAAGTTATTTATTAGACACCATAAACTATTAATTTCTTAAATATACTTTTACTAATTCATACGACTGTTCTTTTTATTATTAAATTAAATCAATAAACCTATTATTACTTATAAACCAAGGTAACTTGCGTCTATGTTTTATTGTGGGGCCCTTGACCTGTACGGCTCCTACACTCCTTTCTTGCTCTCTTCTGCATGCTTCCCCAACTCCACCCAATGTTTTGCTCTTGGTCTGCATCTGTTTATATCAGCTGTTGAATAAAGCCTCTCATGAAAATTGGGTTAGGCACAAATTTTGTCACAGGAGATAGCCAGTTTAGGCTATCTATCTGCTTTTACTAGGCATCTTAGTTGGGGTCATCTTTGTAGATTCCTGTGAGACTTCCTTGTGCCTGATTTTTTTACCTGACCCTGAAATGACCTTCCTTTCCAGAAATCTCGAGTTCAGTATTCTTCCTTTCCCACCGACACCCCCAGCCTGAGTGCTCATATTGTTGCCCCCACCAGCAGTCAGTCTACCTATGAAATCTCAACTATTTCTCCTTGCTAAGGAGATCCAGATAGTAATCGATTAAATGTCCTATAATTTTATGAATTAATACTTCTAGCTTTCCCAGACAACAATTTACACTGAACACAATGTATAAATTTGTTTTCTGATACTATTGGGGTATGTGTAGGAACCTAGGTCAGTCTATCATTCTCAACAATCTTAAATATCAGGTTGAAATTAGCCTAAATGTATCCCAATCCAAAGCAATACCAATGAATTTCATTGCTTAAGTTTAGTGCAATTTTTATTATAAATTTTAATATGACTTCCATAAAAGAAATGACATCCTATAATGTAAATATAATTCCCATTGAAACTGGATATTTTTCCAAGGTAGTTATGAACAATTTCATTTTAAGATCTCTTTATTGTCACCATAAGGTAATATGGTCTAGAAATGGGATTGGTTGAACAGATAAATATCTATGTAAACATACATGCATATGTGTGTTTCAAACATTATGTTTCCAACCTGGAGACCATTAACACCTTGAATTCCATTCAAAAATATAACAATGGAAGTATATATGATGAACCTATACAGAAATACTTGCTTTCGATTATAGCCCCTGTACCAATGACAGTATAGAATGATAACTCCTACAATGTAAACTCTAACAAGAGCTGATCACAAAAACTTGAGGAATATGTTTGGTAATATTGTTTCATTTTCTTCAGTGCTGAATGTAAAGCTTGAACATGTCTGTCATTGCTCATTTTCCCTGTCTTTTCTTTGTTATATAAGGTCTCACGATCCCTAAAACTCCTGAAGCATCCTCTGCTACCAGGCCTAACTTGAAATATTCTTTCCAATTTTGAATACATTCACCTGATCAACACATTACTTTTCTAAGCAATACCATCCAGCTAGATTTAATAGACTAAAGCAGAAATTCCAAAAGAGGCATCTATGGGTATTTTTTTCTCTTCCTTTCCTTATACATTTTAAGATTTTTCTTTTTTATTATATGCCAGGTATTAAAAATTCATACATTTTTAATAATCTACTCAAATAAAAATGTTTCAAATCAAATGTTGTACTCAGCAACATTTTTTTAATTTAGAAAATGTCTGTTATGGCATTGTCTTCTGTAACATGATTGCAAACAATATATTTAAATACTCTCCATCTTTTATTTTAGAATAAGTATCACCAAACAAGGCAACATCAGAATTGACAGAAGTTCACTTAATTAATCACATAAAATGACCATGTTTTAATTTCAACAGGTCGGTAAACTTTATTCTACAGGGGGTAAATAAACCAACACATAGACACATGAACTAGATCAAAGAGAGAGATTTTGCTTTGGCGTGGTCCATGAAATTTACTCAAAAAAAATCAGTCTAAACACAGTGAATAGTTTTGATGTGGTCCATGAAATTTACTCAAAAAAACATCAGTCTAAACACAGTGAATAGTTACTTTTAATGATAGTAATTAATTTGCAGCACTATTTGATGTGGGAATGCGTTTATGTATGCTGTGAATCTCAATCTTTAAATAAAGGAGCTGTTTTGTGCCATGGCAGGCACCATAGAAGAAGTAGGAGGAGAAATCAGAGCATAGGTAGGAGAAGCAAGGCGGAGTCAGAGGCAGATCCAGCTGAAGCCCAAAGGAGCAACATGTAGGAGCACAGGTGAGCCACGGGCCATGTGGCAGACAAATGAATAAAAATGGGTTGATTTAAGATGTAAGAGCTAGCTAGCAACGTGCCTGAGCCATAGGCCAAACAGCATGAAGTTAATATAAGCCTCTGAGTCACTTCTGGGGGTCTGAGCGGCTGGGCGGCTAAGCGGTCTTGGGTGGCAGGTCTGTGGGTCTCAGATCTCTGGCCGCCCGGGATCAAGAAACCCCATTACTACAACTATTGACTGCCACGATGTTAAAATGAAATAGAATATCAAATACACGAAGTGAAAGTTTAAAAGATTCCCAGTAGGAACTAGGTTGGTTATTAAAACTGTAGGTGCTATAATTAAGAGACATGTGGATAGATGTTAGTTTTAAATTTATTTGGAGTAGGTTTAAACTAAATGAAATAAGCATTGGTTATATTGTAGGGATGTTGAAGGTGGAAGTTCTCTTAAGATACACCAATCCAAGATTAATATTTATTAAAATACAAGCCAACACTCAACAATACAGGTAACAGCTTGTATAGGCGCCCAATAGATCAAAAAGATCTGAAGGAGCCAAGTGGTTCTCATCATAATTCTGCTTAGCCTTGTTGCCTTACCCTCTTCTACCTTAATTGTTTTAATTTAAAATTTTTGAAATTTATCTATAAAATTAATACCACTAAAGTTGCTATTTCTTTAAAATCTAATTTAATATGTGCTAATCAGTATAATTACTAGGCATATGGATTTCAATGAATAGTGGCTGTCCCATATTCCAATGACATTTACATCATTCTGACTATTTTTGAGACATTTTTAAAAATCACTTTAATTAATAGTTGGTACTTTTTAAGTAGGCGTTCACTAGGAGAGGTAATGTTATAAAGGGAGAATGTCAAGTTTCTAAAATTTTTCTTTTTTTCTTAACTTTTATTGATTCTTTGTGTGTATTTTATATCAAGCATCCTGAGCTCATTCATCTCCCCATCTAATCACCTCTGTTTTCTACCCTGGACCTTCCTTCCAAAACAAAATAGAGTTCAAACTCTATCCCCCAATTCCATCACCCCAAATAAGGGCAAGAAGTCACAAGGTGGGTCAGGTCAGCATTGCACATCTATTCCAGGCAAGTCCAATATCCACTTCCCAATACCAAGACTGGGTTAGACACTCTTCTGCAGGGAATGGGCTCAAGCACAGGAATACAGTCTGATTGGGGTTGGGGAGGGAGGATGCTGAAGGCTGACTGGGAGGGTTTGGGAAGAGGGAAAGGTGGGGAGAAAGGGGACATAGGGGGAAAAGACATCTTATACATAAATACAAAAACTAAGCTAAAACAAAAAAGTATAGTTTAAAAACACAAACTAAACAATAAGACAGAAAAGAAGGAAGGAAGGAAAGAAATAAATAAAGGAAATAAAGCAAGCAAGAAAGAAAAAATGAGAGAAAATTTAGGCATGGAAGGTTTAGTGTGGCCTAGTGAGTCACACAGTATAATCCTTTATGTGCTATTCTTTAACATAATCTTAATTGTAGGTGGAGTTTTACTTACAAGGCACCAGTCCAAGATAAATATTTATTATAATATAAATCAACACTCACAATATTAGTAACAGCTTATAGTAGCACCTGAAAAGGGACTGGAGTATCCAAGCGATGGACGAGTGATGGACGAGCAATGGACGATGGATGATGGATTCTGATCCTGTCTCTCCTTGCAGCCAGGAACCAGGAAGAGGCCTCCTTGTGCCCCAGCAGCCACTTATCAATGGGGTTGGCCACACCCCCTCTAGGTTGGCCACACCCCCTCAAGGAGCCCAGTACCCTGGATAAGCATCTTTGGACCTTATCAGCTGACACCTGAATCCCACCACACTTAATCATTCAATTTTATCCATAAAAATTTTGGAGACAGATGTATTTAAAGACTGACAGCTCAGAGAGGCAAATAAATCTAAGTAGATACTATTTTATTTATCTCTGAAGTTAATCTTTACTCCCAAAAAATTAGTGAATTTTTTGGTGCCTTGAATAATTTTAGTAAATGAATCAGGCATATTTTCCAATTTTTTAACCTGTCCTTAGCATTTAAGGCTGTTAAATTTCATACTGCCAAGGTGTGATCATCAAATTCAGCTTGCCTTTATAACTCAGCATATTGACCTTCACTTAGCAATTGTCCTTGTGAATTAATTATAGCTTTACTTCTATTTCCTTTTCTATGGCCAAGCTCTCTATATCCACGTTTGCCATTGTAAATGAGAATCAGCTTCCAATACTGCTGCTGTCAAATTTTTCCAGTCTTGGAAAATAATTCTGTTCTGAGTTGTCCACATGTAGTAAGAGGCTTCTGGCCCAGACTTTCGGGCCTAATCTCAAGGTCTAGACCCCCAGACCCACAGTCCCATAGTCCCGCAGAGACACACAGAAGCATCCAATAGTTTTTGGCTGATCAGCCTCAGGCCCAGGCATATCACATGCTAGCTCTCTACCCTTATTCTAACCCATGTCTCTTGTTCAGCCATGGGGCTCGGTACCTTTTCTTAAGGCATCATAATGGTCCTTGGCTTCTTCCGGGCCTCTCTCTGGAATTCCCTCTGGTGTTCTGATCTGGCATTCTGTTCTCAGAGTTTTCAGTCTGGTAGCCCCGCCTACACTTCCTGCCTGCCTTTGGCCAATCAGCTCTTTTTATTAGACCAGTGGGTGGGACAATTATTTACCATGAGACAACACAATACCCCTACATCCACAAATTCAATATCTGTTGAATAATAATGATAATAATAATAATAATAATAATAATAATAATAATAATACATTTTTATCCTTAACTCAAGAGTTTTTCCTTTAATATACTTAACTGTTTCCATAAGGACTTTCCAGGTCTCTTACCAAATCTGATGGCTTCTCAGTTTGTCTACAGCTGGTGCATTTTCTCTTCCTGTGTGGTCTTGCCATTTGTTGGAGTGACAAATATTATTTTTGTAATAATGTTTCAAAGTTCAGTTTTACCAATAAAGACCCTGGAGCCAGACGCTGAGATGAAAGCCTGAAAGCTCAGAGAAGCAGAGAAAGCACCTGTTGACCTCTCTCCTTAATCAACAACCTATACCCCTCTTTCTTCCTATAGAGTCTCAAAAAGCCTTTAAACTCAGCTGTTTTTCCTCTCTTCTTCCTGTGCCTCTCAACATCCATCCACCTAAACCCCTTCTCATTGCTTTCTTTATAATAATTATAAATTTGCTTCTTATCAATTGACACTTGCTCTACATCTTGACCTGATGTTAATCTTATTTAATCCTGTAATTTTAGCAGAAAGTTTTGGGTTAAATGTGTATTCTAGGGCTGGACAACATCACAACTAGAAACAGGATTTCTCAGTAAATAACACAATCTCAGGGTTCACAGTGTGATTAAATATCCTACAGAATCTTACTCCATAGATCTTTCCTTATAAGTTCTCTTTTCAATGGATCATTGGTCTGCCTTGGAGCCTATCTCTATTGATACTGGTTCCTCACCAAGACTCCTCCTGGGTATTCAGTTGTTTACTTTTGTAATGGAGATCCCATAGCTTTCCACCTGTGGATCTGGCCCCTTCATGCACTCCAGCAGCTTATAGATAAAGTGAACCATAAGTTGCTTGCTATTACAATGTTTCTTGGTCCTGGGCAGCCAGAGGTCCAGACCCACAGGCCTGCCACCCCAGACCCTTTAGCTGCACGCTGTTGATCATGCACCCAGAAATGTTTCAGTATCTTGTATTAAGTTCATGCTGTTTGGCCTATGGCTTAGGCACTTTGCTAGCTAGCACTTTCGTCTTAACTCAACCCATTCTCATTAATCTGTCCTGCCATGGCTCACCTTTGTTCCTCACATGCTTCTTCTTGGGCAGCTGGCTTGATCTGTCTCTGACTCTGCCCTTCCTTTCCTAACTATTCTGATTACCCACCTACTTTTTCTATGGTGCCTGTCATGGCCCAAAAAAGCTCCTTTATTTAAAGATTGATATTCACAGCATACAGAAAGACATTCGCACATCAGCTTACACTTTCCAGATCAAAGTAGGTGGTGGACAAAGGTGACTTCTCCCAGGGCTCTTGGTGTGGATAGAGGAGATATATTCAAAGGAGAGCTGCTTTGTGCTTGGAAGTTCTTAAAGCTTGTGCTTTACAACATGGCAAATTTGATCACAATAATTTATGATTAACAAAAATCATTTTGTATTTAATAAATGATTTCTGACTTTGAAATGTCTTTTTACTGTTTTATAATATTTTTTCTTACATTTAATTTTTCCCTTTCTATCATTAGATAAGTTGTTATATTACTTATTTCTAGATCTCTAATGATTTTAATGATTCTGTACTTCTAATTACTATGCTCATATAATTTTTCCTTCCTTTATTTTTATACATCCTTGGTACAAACCTATCTATATGTGGAAATCTAATTATTGATTAAACATCTAGCAACTATCATATCTCTGTTCACATTCAATTAAAGTTGAGAAAGTCGCACCATCAATATCATACTTTTGTAAGGACTGAATCATGCCCAACATCTTCTTCTGATTAGATGACTTTGTTCCCAACAATTAAAAGCATTGAATCTCCTGTAAACTTTTGGATATTCAACTTGAAACAAAAGAAATAAAGTTTATCTATTTCATTCTTTTTCAAAATTTTATCAATTAGAATTTAATTACCTGAAATATTTTTACAATATTTTGAGAATTTAATACATTTTTTATCACTGCAATTACATTAGGTCCTGAGAAAATGGAGAATCAAAATTAAGTACATTGAAGTCTCCTGTAAAAGCCAACTTTTAATTGTAGGTCTCATCATTTAAATAGGAATATGCCTCTAGTGAAATTGTTTTCAATATAAATGATTATTTGCTCTTAGGTTTGTAATGTCCTGCAAAAAATGAAAAGAATTATTTTATGAAAATTGAATTTTAAAATGCAATGAATGTTTCAGAAAAGTTTAAATTTACATTAAACAATTTTGAAGAAATTTTAAATAAATTTTATTGATTCATACTTGAAGGATATCATTATAAACACATTTTTTAAGTAATACAAATACTCTTGAGTCATATTCAAATAAAAAATACGATGTAAATAAATACTTGGTTAAACTTTACAAGCATTCAAATCAGAAAAGTTTAAATATAGACATTCCAAGTAAGTTGTTTATGGGTAATTAATTTATACTTAAACCTTTAAAATTGTAATCCTATATATTTTGCTTATTATATTTATTTGGGAGCACTTTCTCACTTGGATAAGGTATAGCTTCTTCTGTGTAGCTTCTTAACAAAGAAAAGATAGATAAAATTAAAAGAGTAATTATGAGTCTATGATCACCACATCACTTGGATATTGCTCCTATATTAACTAATCATTTATTCACTGTAACATTGGTTCTTATACTTATTCATTCAATGAGCATAATATGATTGAAATGGGAATTTAACGTGCCTGGCCTTTTTGAATATTTTACATGAAGAAAAGTGAACTTAACACCACTGCTGAGGAACCAGTCTTCAAAGGGTCAGAGAAGCAGAAGAGTAGGCATTGGATCTGCTAGTAACTGAGCATATGCACAGACACATATGGGGACCTTTTTCTAAGGGGCAAATCTTAGATCTTCATTATAGTTCTGTTTTAACCAGTTGTTTTCCTTCTTCTTCCTAGTAGACCTTCTGTCTCCTTCTTGACAATTTCCTTCTACCTCCCTTTTTCTTCTTTGAACACTTTTATACTTCTTAAGACAAAATTTTCTATGAAAGAGATTATCTCACAACTGCAAGTTACATCTTTTGCAAAAGCAAATTAGAAGCTTGATGAAGGAAAAACAAATCACATTATGATCATAGTTTACTTCTTTTACATATAAGTAGTTATACATTTTATATGTATTAATTTTAAACTCAAAGCAATAATTATTTTTTAATTAATTAAATGTTTATTAAGAAAACCAAGTATATTTCAGCCAGCTCCATATGTAATGGCGAGCAACTGTTTGTTTTTAAAAAGAAAGAATAAATCATTGTATTATATATCTGAAAAGGTAATCTTGCAAAAACCTTAAGAGAATCGCAAATTGAAATATTATACATATAAATAATCAGTTATTGCTACTTTAAATACTCAGAGTGCACACCTACCCATCAGTACTTTTTTTAAATGAAATCATACCAGGAAGCTAAGAAAAAAATGAGTACAAGAAATTAATTATCACCTTCAGTCATCAGCCCATTTTTATCAACAAAAGCACATCAGCTAGTAATAACCAGAGAAACAGGTTGAATTTTTATGTTGTTCCTTGACCTCAAGGTGTCCTTTCCTAAACTATTAAAAAGTGTGCCTTTCTAATTTTTAAATTGTTTCCCAAGATATTATGTAACAAAGTTGTTAAGAAAAAAAATTTACCTGACTTTACTAAAAATCTAAATTCTTTCTAACATGGTAGTTGAATCCCTAGTCTGATGTTACTTAGAAAAGGTCAGTCACTATTATTGTAAGAACCAGTGACACTGCCCTTTGTGGAGCCAGAAACAGATTTAGAGTTTTTGTACAACTCATAGATTATGAGGAATATGGTCACCTCCAGGGAGAGCAATAAAAAGAGATATGCTCAGTAATAGCATGAGGTCTTCAGGAAACAGTCTTTGGGGTTCTGCTACTCCAAGGCTCAACCTCAACCTCAATGATAATGTTAAAGGTTAAGCCATTTTCTATGAGTTTCAAAGGTAGTTGGTTTTCCTCTTTAATGGTCCCTGACACACAACTGATGTACATATATTTTTCTATGTTATATATAACAAAACATATTTAATTAATAGAATAATTAAATAATAATAATAATAAATGATTAAATTAATCTTTGAAATATATTTTTCAAATTACCTATAATATTTTAATAATATGTTTGAAAAACAGCAATGATTAAATTTTCACCTTTGTAGAAAACACATGTAGTTATCCATTATCCAATATCTCAATAAAGTCATTAATGCCAAGCACTGATTTTTGATGCTGACAAATCTATTATTTGTCTATACCATTTACTTATTGATTAATTATTGTGTTTAATATTTGAAGTTATATAATTCAGTGATTTGATCAAGGTCATGACTTCCTAAAGAAAAAAAAATAGTAATTTCTCTAATTCTTTCCTACTTACATTAAAACACATACTCAAGACGTTTTCTTTATTGAACTTATCTTTACTATTTTTCTTTTGAAAACAAATATTTTGTTTGCCAATGAATTAAATCTATTAGAACTCTGTATTTTCATAAAAATTTTGAAAGGGACTCTTTCTAAAAATTTTAACAGCCTGAACATTTGCTTTTGAATGATATTTGCAGGAACATTTCAAAATAAAATTCCTCTGCCTTAACCTAATTGAAAATGTTGGAACTCATGCTACTTTTCTTCACATTAAGAGCAATTTTGCAATCATTCTGGGTAACCTTAGAGCTAATCTACTGGGAAAGTTTTAAAAGTATGTATGTGATTCATTAGACTATAAGATTTGGTTCTTTAGTGATACATGTTTATATTTCAAAAGAATGTGTGATCTAGGTGCATAAAAAATCTATTAATGGTAAAGTTACCAGGCATTGGATGTAAATCTTACATTTTTCACTAATAAATACTTGGAGAATGATAGCTGCTTCTTTTTTTCTAGTACATGTCAGTATTTAATGCCTATGATTTCCTTTTTAAAACATAAATTTGGATTTTAGATAACATCTAGTCTTCACTGTTTTAAGCTAGTGGTAATATAGGGACATGGGATAATCATAGATCTGAAAATTATTAAAGTACAAAGAAACTTAGTTATCTTTAAAGGTATGATATGTTTTATTTAGGGATATATAGTGCACCTGCTGCTGGATAATATATATATATATATATATATATATATTCATATAAATATGAAAAAAGATAATTTATGGTAGGGACAATATTATGTTATATGCCAACAGTAGTATTAACACACATTATCATTTACAACAAGCTGACTACAAGGAAACTCACACCTGGAATTTTAAATCTGGCAAACTACCCATAACTGAAATGTTCGTGGACAGGGAAATCGGTGACTACTTTTCCTTCTCTAAATGAATATAGATTCTGATTATATACTAATGGCATAGTTGCATTTCCATAGATAAGCATATCTCTCCCTTCTTATCAACGATCCTTTTCCAACAGGAAAGAAAAAAAAAAAAAAAAACAATGCTACTACTGAGAAATACAAGTGATAAAAATAAAAAGATCAAGTGACTATCTTACTGTAATTTAAATAAAATTACAAAGACAACTTATAAAAGAGTCTAATTTGGCCACTGGTTATAGAGGGTTAGAGTACATTATTATGCAGTGAAGGAACTGCAAAGAGTTCGGATCTTGAAAGAACACTGGGTATCACAGGAGTCTTTCTAAGCCACCTTGTCTGTTCTCTTAGAAAAAAAGCTAGCTACACCTCCTAATTCTATGGCAATAGTTTAACCAACTGGGAATTTGTTATTTGAAATAATGAGCCTATAATAGCCATTTTTATTTAAATCGTTAAAGTGACAATTGAGTATCCAGCCTCATCTAATATATCTATAACACAACTTTTCCTCTTAAGGCTTACAAAAAACCCATAAAAGATGAATGGAAACATTGTATGAGCCAGAGGATCAGTGCACCTGCTGCTGGATAATATCTTGTCCAAGCATGACAAGAATACTGAACACACTGAATCTTTTCAATATGTTTGCTTACACAATTCCTGAGTAGTAGCCACAATAGTTGCTACTCACATGTCAATGCTGATAAAGGAAGTACATAATGTCCTCATACCTAGGTAAGAACTACAGGAAATCAGTGTCTACAAAGAGAGCAAAAAAGTGACTACTGATGCTTCCCTATGTATATCCTGGCTTTATTCTAACTGCATAGTTTCATACTCTAGGATAAGTCTGACTTTCACTTATTATCAAATAATCTTATTTTTACAGTAGAATAGGATTATTTTATCCAGGGGTGTGAACACCATGACAAATTATCTAATCCCACATGATCTTCTCTAAACAATTGCACATGTGACTAAAACTAACTATATTATCTAAGATATATACACATTAATAAAATATTTTCTATAAACTATTATTATAGGTTGCATATAATTATTAAAAGCAAGAAAAGGGATATCACACATTATGTATCTATAATATAAAGCTATAAACTTTAATAAATATTTATATTATCAGATAGGATATATATAAACATATTTTGTAATAATTATAAAATGCATGTACTTGTAATACACAGTATATATATAGTATTGCATATAATATATATTATAGAAAAAAATGTCAGGAACTCCCAGAGGAAGCAGCGTAATGGAGAAATTAGATTTAAAAATATTAGGATGAATTGATATCACTAGACAACAGTATGAAGTCTCAAAATTACAAAATTTTAAGTAAAAAAATCAAAACAAAACATTATTATTTGGTTTATTATATTGAAGAAGTCTTATGTTTTATTTCTTTTTGTAAATAGCCTGTAAATGATGATACATTTACTTCATATCAATTTTTACTTTTTCTTTCAACTACTTCTCAGACCTCCAAATCCTCTTTTTCCAAATTTCAAAACACTTTTTTCTTAAAACTCACTGAAATCAGCTAGTACTCCCTATAATTTTTATTATATTAAATATTAACTTCAATTCTCTTACAAAGTTTTATTTTATCTATAAAAAGCAAAATTAAAGGACATAAACCTATTTTTAAAAGACACCTTATGCAGAAATTTAAATGATCAAGACAATGGCAGTGATGTGAGTGATTTTAATCCTAATGAAGATGGTGGTTAATTAATTAAAGTTATTTATTACAAAGTTTTCCTAATATTCTTAAATATTTAAATGATTTCAAAGAAATTTTTGAGCTTGGCTTCTCCCAACTTCATGGTACTTTGAAGATGTGATCTTGGATTTAGAGGTGTCTACAAAAGAAACTAGTGAGTTGTAACTATGATAAAAGCAGGGAATCATCAGCAATCAATAAATGGCTCAGCAAGTTTTTGTCATGATTTGATGAGCATATGATAAAAGAACAAGAAGATTATGCCTTGTGTCAACTGATCTTACCGTCAAAAAGGATGAGGGAAAGAGATTTACAGATGAATGGCTTCAGAGAGAGCATAATTATGGAAGTGTAAAACACAGTGTTTCTGTATTCATTTCTGAAAATTTTATTAGATATATTATTGCTTGACATTGTAAGGAATTAAAGAGTAAAAATATTTATATTGATAAAAAGCAGAAGGAGCATATTTGCAAGTATGAAAGTGGTTAGAAGTACAAAGTACAAAAAATGAATTAGTTACTGAAGTAATTTGGAATAAAAGATGTCCTTTATCATATAGACTTTTCATAGATAGGTACATGTATTCTTAAGCTTTGGTTGATTTTTAGTTTTCTTCATTTTTTATTTTACTTTTGTTGTAATTCTTTCACTATCAAGCTGGAAAAACATAACAAAATGGAAAGAGATTTTGTTCAACAGAGCTTCAATTAAATTGTAATGTTTTGTTTTGTTTTCTTCAATATATTATTTTTATACAAAAAAAAATGTCTTTTTTTATCCAAGAATCCCCCTGCTCCCCCTTTTTTCCCTCTTCTAAGTCCCTTCCAGTCAGCTTCAGCCTCCCTCCTCCCCATCCACTCATCCCCTCCACCCAAATGTCAAGAAGTCCCAAGATGAGTCAGCTCAGCATGACAATTTCTATCATGATAAAATTGTTCAAACACACTCCTGCTCATTAGTACAGACTTACTTTCATAAATTTATAATGAGTAAGCTTAAAAATCTTTATTAGGCGTTGAATTATTTGCTTTTATGGCAAGCTTGAGAGATGATTCAGTAATTCGAGAGCTTGCCATGAAAACTTACAGATTTGAGTTCAGATCCCCAGAGTCATGCAAATCCAGGCAACTTAGCAGACATCTATCATTTCAGCATTTCTCTGTCCAAATAGGAGATGGAAATGGGACAGTTCTAGAAATGTATGGTTCAGTTAGCCTGGTTCACAAAGCATAAAACAGCAAAAGACATCTTGTATCAAAGTAGATGCTATGGAATGAAACCCAAGGTGGCTTTTGACTGAAATTTTTTTTGCTGTAGCGTGTCATCACTTTAAGACACAGACACATTATCATTGATATCACCTACACACACACACACACACACACACACACACACAGAGAGAGAGAGAGAGAGAGAGACAGAGAGAGAGAGAGAGAGAGAGAGAGAGAGAGAGAGAGAGAGAGAGAAAACAATTACTTATGGAAAGCTTTTTCAATTTTTTCATGAAATAAACCAAATTGAAATCTGTAAAATAAATAAAAAAAAGAGTATACATATAACTCGGAGAAAATCTGTCTTGTATAAAAGAAAAAAGGGAAATTGAAAAAATTTAAGCTCAAGTCAGTGTACATGTCCTGTAGGTCTAGATCAAGATTAATATTTTATAAATACACAATACACAAGGCGATTATTTCAACACTGTTTTCAATAAACCCTCAAATTTAAACATTTTGGATTTCTCTTTAGAAAATATGCAATAGAAAATGGTTTGTGATCCCTAGCATTTTTTTTCTAACAGAAACTTAAAAAAAAAAATTCTTCTTGAACAGAAGCACTTCATACTAATTATCCTGTTTATTTTTAATGACTGTCTCCCCTAAAACAAGAAATCAAATCTTAAAATACTTGCAGTATATTATATGCAAATGGATAATAGAATATCTATGATTTTTTGAAGATTTTCTTGACTGAAAAGCTTCAGTGTTTTCTTATTTCTAAAGTTTTACTAATTTCTAGTAATAAGTGAAAAGTCTGTCACTGAAGTAGGGTACACTGAATGTGATCTAAGGAAGCAGACATATCCTAATATGGTAACTCATTTTATAAGTACAGGAGGTTAGAATTAACCTACTACTACTTATATATATATATATATATATATATATATATATATATATTTTAAAATTCTGTGTCTGTGTGAGCAGGGTGCCTTAAAAAAGAAATTAAAGAAGGATAGATTGGTTTTGGTTCAGTCTTGGTAGGTTTCTGTCCATCACAGCAGGGAAAGCAGGCTTGGGCAGCTCAGGTCATAGTAGCTGAGATGAGTGTTAGAGCACATTCACATGGTAGTGGGCTGGGAAGCAGAGAGAATAGAGATAGAGTCAGAGTCCAGGTAAGCTTCAAAAGCCCATCCCTAATGACCTACTTCCACTACCTGGGAGGCTCAACCTACTTAAAGTTTATAACTTCCCCAAATAGCAACAGCAAAGCATGAACATATGGATGATATTTCAGAATCAAACAATAAAACTCCTTTCAAAGTTTGGCTCATCAGAAATATAGAAGAAGGCGTTGTTTCATTGGCACAAATTTTGAAGTGATTAATTATGGATTATTACCAATATCCTAAGCAAACATTAATGAAAATAATAAACCTATTTTTCAAGTTACTACTGATGACGTAGCATAAGTTAAAAATTGTATATTCAAATGAGCAAAGACTCTAAACATAGACAATGTACATATGTACACACATTGTTCTCATCTCCTCTAGCAGTGGTGTAGTTGAAACAATTATTTGCCATCATCGGAGGCTTGCTGTTGTGCTGCTTTCATGTTCTTGTTCACCAGAAGCTAATTAGTTTATTCATAATGTGCCTCCTTTCTTATCAAACAAGAGTATACGTGTATGATCATAGTGCTTTATTTCTTCTTCTGTTTTCCAAAATCCCTTCAAATCTTTTCAGAGAATTAAATCACAACATTACTGTGTGATGTTACGTGATTAAGAAAAACTAAGCAAAATATACTTATTTGTATTTATGGTTAAAAGGCAATAGTGACACTAATGTAAGACACAAAATAGGTGTTAACTGTTATCATATATATAACAGATGACAAAACAAAGAAAAATAGATGCTGTGTTTTTGTTTTTGGTTTTTTTTTTAATTTTCCTTTTCTTAACAGTAACAACAGAGCCTATCATTCTTGTTAAATCCTGTGGTAGTTCTTATAAATTCCTGTACAAAACGTAACATGGAACTTCACAATACAGCTAAAACACTTTGCTTCCTTAGATGAAGTAAAGGCAGTTGTATTATTATGATCAGTATAAATGATTCTGATGCATAAGATGACTAATCATATTTTTAGGATTTCTTTTATTATAAAAGAAATATGTACCTTGTATATGGATTTTTCATTAACAAAATATGTATATTATATCCAAATTATCAGATATGCAACATCTTTTAGCCTCCTCTGACACAGCAAATACAATATTTAATCAGCTTGGGGTGTTTATGAATTGGCAAATATTTGTTTCTTCAAAATTGTCTCTGATAAATAGGTGTATTAAAATGTACCAAAGTATATCTTAAAAGGAAATTGTTGATTCTTAGATAAAACCTTCTTCCTTAGCTGGGCAAGGTCGGGGTCCTTCAAATTTCAGAAGAATAACAGCATGTTTATAGGGTCTGAATGGTTACTGCTTCTTGTAGCAACATTTCCTCTTAAGGTTTTAAGACCTTGAACCGAGCCAGTGGCCAAGTTGGCAGCTCTCCTCCAGGTTACCAGTGGCACATCTGATTATATTCCATAGCTCTCAGTGGGATCTTTTAGTAACAGAAAAAACCAATTCTGATATTTTTGATGTTTACTTTTCACTATCCCTTGTTCTCGCTGCATCCTATCACCTTCAAGACACAAAAAATATTACTTCTATTTTTCTTTCACTATAGGGGATAAGAAATACACAGAGAGAAACAACACAGACAAACACATATACAGAGAGAAGGAGGTTGGAAGCAAGGGGAAAAAATTCAGGCAAAGGACGAAAGAAAAGATTGGGGAACATGCAGAAAAATAAATGTTTAGGGGTAAGTATGCAAAGTTAAGAAAGTGCCTTTCACTTTAGAGCTGTATAGTGTGAAACTGCTTATCCACAATACTCAGCTGCCCTTCAGATTTGGTCAATATTTTTACTGGAAACAATCAACGTAGTAATTGATCTAATTAAGGAGGCTTTAGACAAAATCATTCAGAAGAAGAAGAAAAAAGAAGTTCAGCTAAAGTGAAAATATGTGTCAGAAAGACCACAGGTGGGATTCTACAAGTGGGAGATGGATGCCGATCAGAATAGGGATGAGAAATGAACACGAGGCAGTTTGATTGCAGATGGATATAGTTCTCAGTGCTCAATAACGTGTGAAATACAGTATTTTTAATTTGTACACTAACTGATCCTTCACCATTAGTGATGGATTGTTACTTTTCATTTCATAACTCTTAATAAGAAAAATCCTTGCTTCTGTTTTTTTTTCTTCAAGGACAAGGAGGTCGTGACTAACATTTAAAATTAGAAAATATCAATACCGTCCTCTAATATACATCTATAGAACAGAGTAATTACGTTCTTTCCAAAATGATGATTTAAAATATTTAAATTGTGTATGACGTGCCTCAAGTTAAATGTCAGAGATAGTGCAGGGACACACTTTGATCCTCATATTACATTACAAAGTCACACCTCAATTTTCTTAGTAAAAAGTGATTTATTGTCAAAAAGTAAGGAAATTGACACAAAGGCTTTAAGGAAAACTGACACTAATTCGAGGCATAGTTCATATTGCAGACCCCAATTTTAACAAGTGAAAAATTCTAAATACAGACTTAATTTTGTCTTACATTGACTACTAGGTAGAACCTAAGCTTGAGTGTCATTTTGAGAAGTAAATGAGAGAATGTTCGTGAAGGTTTATGCACATTGTCTAGTAGGAAGATACATATAATTAAGCATGCATGATCAAAGGCTTTATTGTTTTAAGCCCACCCATATGACACAATTCTTTCTTTCACGATCCACTCTGCCTGTCTCATATGTGCAGTACATAATCCAAACTGTGGCTTCCACCCTGCCTATCTGGCCTCGTTTTTCCCTTGACTTCGAATACTGCTAATCATCCTCCTGTATTATAGACATCAAACACTTCAGAGTAATCTTTGTCTTTTTTTCTTCCTTTATCTATTCCACATACTGTCTGTTAGCAATTGCTTCCACTTTTGGTTCTAAAAAATAAAAAAAAAATGACCTACAATTGCAATAAATAACTTCTATTATGCTATCTGGTAACAATTTCAGAAAGTCTGATGTTTCACTACATTTCCTTCTGTATACAGATGCCAGAGACCTTTCTCCCTCCGCAGATGTTGTAAACTCCATTGGTTTGCATTGGAGTCACTTTGCAATCATTTATCATCATCAATAGTAACTGTTACCTCACTTTGCGGTTCTTCAGCACTCTTTCCACATTCACCAAGTGCCTGGTCCACTTCTCACATTATTCAGTTCTTTGGATTTCCCTGCAAGGTACTTACTTCCTTGTGTAATAACTTCTAATTTTCTTAGGTTCTGCATATTCTTCCATTCACCACGACGAGAATGTCAGGTGTGTTAATTTATTTAATTCTCAGAGAAGCCTAGCTAGAGCTATGTTCTGTGAGCTGAGATTGAGAGTCCTTGAGGGACATCAATTCAGATTTCCTCTGAATGAGAAAGTGCAGAAATTTTGAAGGGTTCCACATGCTATATGCTTCTTTTTATCTAGTTTTTAGAGTCTTGTAATTAATATTCTCTTCAGTTTTAGAATTTGTGGATATGTGTACATTTAGTTAATAAATTAATTTGCTTTTTTCTTGTTCTTTTATATTTAAAAGACTTCATGACTGTGTATATTTTTATGCGAATACAAAGATTATCATATGATATTTTGAAAATAATCTTGGACAATGATTACAGTGAATCCAGAGCTTAGGTAAGAAGACATTGAAGAATAACAAATGGTATTATATTGAATCTTACAACCAAAAATAAGCCAAATTAATATATTATCTACATGGGTTGTAATAACGCAAAATTTATTTACAATTTTTAATTTTAAAACATTCAGTTTTTGTAAGCAAAATTTATAGTATTTGAAAAAAATTATTGTATTTACTATAATAAATATTATAGTATGTTGTTATTTATATTGGTAGATGAAGATATTTTAAATATTTCATGCCAATTATGCATTTTGAAGTTACATGATTATCACATATTTATTTATAAGTAATATATTTGAAAGAGATAAGTGTACATTTCTATACATATAGATGAATATATATATTTTACCTAAAACTACACACTTTTAGATTGATACAGTTAATATTTTTAAAACGTTATTGTTATTGCAAACTTTTGAAGGAGCACCTTTTGTATATGCACACACAAACACACACACACATACACACATGCACACACGCACACACACCAGTGTGCGTTTACTTGATTCCCCATAAAGCCATTTAATGGAACATACTCCAATGGTTTATAAATAAGCTTCAATACAGACAAGTATATGTTCACTAACCACTGACGGCAGGCAATATCCAAGCCACTTTCTTCTACATATTACATCCTGACTGGCATTAGTAATTGACTACTTAGCATAGTGATTTGTTTTTGTAAAATGTATCCACAATCTTGACTTCATATGCTTTTTTGCATTAATAGCTTAATTTCACTGTATGTATGTATCCATAATTTGTATCAGCTTTCAAAATTATGGGATTTAAATTCCAAGAAGGTGCACAGCCACGTATATGGGCTATTCTTCTGCACAAACAAATTTTCACATTTTTACTACATTCATATATATGTATAAACACACACACACACACACACACACACACACACACACACATATGTAGTGTGGGGGCTAGAGAAAGAGGTGTGTAAATTTCTGAAGTAAATGTAATATTTGGGGATAAAGAAAATAAGATTAGGCATGAAATACTTTGAGGTCATCTTACAAGGTGTCTTGTTTAGACTACTATAAACCTTGTTTATAAAAATCTCTATGCTCCACATAAAAACTGCAGATTTATGAATTTTGATGCTTATGTATATTTGGCTAGACTCTCCAACATCAGTGTCTCTTGTTTCAATTTATATAGGCAAAAAGTGAGAATTCCTTGAACTGCTTGACCTTAGAAACATAAATGAAGCTTTAGGAGAGAAAAGTAACAAATACTTGTCTGGTTTTAGGCACTATATACAGTTTCCAAGATATACTTGCCTTCAAATCAGTTTCTAAATCAAGTTATCAGTACTGATTGTTCTGAAATATCTGACCATGCCAAAAATATGAATTTATGTATTATTTCCCTATAGATGCACCTGTATATCTGCTTTTGAAATTTCTGCCATTATATGGGGAAATAATATATCTTGCTTTTCCATTGCAGTTTCTCTGCCTAAGGAAGTTTTAGCTTTCTCATTGTTCTCTTTTGAACAGCAATCAGGGTTTATCTTTCTATAGATATAATCAAATGTTTCATCATAATATCACAGAAGATCAATATTTCACTATTGTAAGAGGTTATTTTCATAATAATCTTCTCATTGTTTCATGTGATTCAGTGTACTTTGGGTATCATAAAATATGATAAATTGTATGAAATGTTTTTTTAAGTATAAATTAAATGTTATTTTTTATTTTTTCTATAAATACTATTTTAGCATATTAACCATTTTTTAAAATTTCACATACTCAAGACTTCATTAGCACTCTATGTCACTTTGAGAACTCAGGAAATTTTATAAAATGAACCTGAATAATTTGGAAATTTAATTTTAAGATTGTGTGCCTTTCAAGATAATATAAAACCTTCGATTCCTGACTCTTTCCTCCTACTGTCTTTTAACAAGACCAACTGGTTTTTCTATCATGTACTTTTCACTGTGGTAACTGGTAACAGAAATATAGCAGTCGAAGTACAAATCAATATCCAAATAAACCAAAACTCTGAGCACAGATGTTACAATAAGGTTTCTTGACCTCAGCCGCCAAAGGTCCAGACCCACAGACCTGCACACCCCTTAGCCACCAGCAGCTGATCAGGCCCTCCAAAATGACTCAGATGCTTATATTAAGTTCATGCTGTTTGGCCTATGGCTTAGGCACATTTAGCTTGCTCTTGCATTTTAACTCAATGCATTCTCATTAATCTGTGCTGCCATGTGACCCATGGCTCACCTGTGTTCCCCACATGCTTCTTCTTGGGCAGCTGGCTCCATCTGTCTCTGACTCTGCCATTCCTTTGCTACCTATTCTGATTCCCTAGCCTACTTTTTCTATGATGCCTGTCATGGGCCAAAACAGCTCCTTTATTTAAAGATTGATATTCACAGCATACAGAAAGGCATTCCCACATCACACAGATCTCATAAGTTGGTATTCTCAGCTACATCATAACAACTGAGATCTGCCTCATGCAGTGACTCTACATTCAATATTTATTCATTTGTTTTTGGCTTTTGGATACAGAGTTTCTCTATGTAACAGCTCTTGCTGTCCTGGAACTTGCTGTGTATACCAAACTGACCTCTAGCTCACAGATATCTGCCTGCCTCTGCCTCAAGAGTGGTGAGGCTAAAGGTGTGTACCATCACTCCGGCTCACGATTTATCTTTCAATTCACTTAATGGCATTTTACATTTTTGGCAGTATAGAATGGTTCCACTACTAGTGTTAATATTAAATGTATTAATCAATTCCATCTCAACTGCAGTTTCCTCTATTTCTCCTCCCATGATCATCCTCTCCTCCCCTCAAGCCCCTACTTTTTCCTCCTCTGTTTTCAGAAAGAGGAAGACGTCCGATGGGTATCAACAAAGCAATACCGTATGAAGCTAAGGTAAGTATACTCCTACCCTTGTATTAAGACTGGAAAAGGCAACTCACTATGAAGAATTGATTCCCAGGAGCCAGTAAAGGCAGCACAGACAGCATCTGGTCCTGCTGTTAGAAGCCCCACAAGCAGACAAAGCTATGCAGCTGTCGCATATATAGAGAGGAATTAGTTTTATCCCTTGTAGATGCCCTTGTTGTGAGCTCAGACTCTGTGAGCTCCTTTGAGCCCACAGTACTTGTCTATGTGGGTTTTGTTGTGATGCCCTTGACCCCTTTGGTTCGTACAATAATTCTTCCTCCCTCCTTTCAGCGGGATTCTCTGAGCCCTGTATATTTGATGTGCATCTCTGTATCTGTTCAGTTCTGGGAAGAAGGCTCTCTGATAATGATTGGGGTAGTTACCAATCTATGAATATAGCAGAATATTGCTAGGCATTATTACATTGACATTTCTTTTCAGTTCTGTTTGGTTCTATTTTAAAAGACTGGAAAGCAGGAAGGGTGTATTTTCAGGTCAGGTAGAAACCTGGTGCAAGGGAAGCTTCCAGAATTCTGCAACAGTGACCATAACTAAGATCTCCTGTAAGTAGGAAATATCCAGCAGAGGGAATGAGTCACCAAATTAGTCATAAAACCTTTGACCTATAGTATGTTCTGCCTACTAGATATATAGGGCATATGAGTGTCAGAGATTGTAAGAGTGGCCAACCAATTACTGGTTCAGACACAGACCCACATCTGATACTTTCTTGACTGCCAGAACCCAGATACTAGATGACCCAAAGACCTAGAATAAATTCACTTTTATATACTAATACTGATAATCTCAGAAAAATATGCTCTAAGATTAAAATATTATTAAAGTAAAAACTATTTTTAATTTTATCTAAGATAGGACTTTAATCTATTACATTTCTTTAGCATATTAATATAAAAGAAACCTGGTGCTCAGGAAACCTTCTAAAACCCACAAAATGTCCCTGGATAGGACTTTGCAATAGTAGAGAGGGTGCCTAAACAGAATTTCCCCTATAATCAAATCAATGGCAGCCCTAAGTGTCATTATAGAACCCTCATTCAGCAATGGACAGAGGTGGAATTAGAGATCCATAGCTAAGAATCAGGTTAAGCTCTGGGTGCTGATGGAGAGAGAGAGAGAGAGAGAGAGAGAGAGAGAGAGAGAGAGAGAGAGAGAGAGAGAGAGAGAGAGAGAGAGAGAGAGCAAAAAGGACCAAGATCACGAGGAGGAGACACACAGAGACAACCTGAGCTATTGGGAGCTCACTGACTCTGAAATAATCGCTGAGTAACCTGTATGGAAAGGAACTCTCCAAAGTTAGATGACAGTCAAATGGTGTGGGCAGTGGAGCCTCTTCTAGTAGGTCAGAGTATGTTCCTGATGCATGAACTGACATCTCGGAGCCCATTCTCTACAGAGAACCTAACTCAGTCTTAATACGGAGACTAGGGAATCGGACCTACCTAGACTGGGTATGTCAGACTGAATTGACTCACTTTGGGACTCCTTGCCCTCCTTGGGGAATTGATGGGGGGATGGGGTGGGAGGAGGCTGAGGGAGTACTTGGAGGGACTGGGAGGAGAGAAGGGAGGGGGATCAGTGGTAGAAATGAAAAAAAACTAACTTATTAAATTAAAAAAATTGAAACTACAAAAAATTTATCACGATAGTATATAACATTGCACATATTTTCTTGCTGTTTCAGACACTTTGTGTTTACAAGATTGTATCAACTCAGGTAAGTATTTGTAAAGATGTTTTTTAATGTCAAGTTTGTATATCATATGTAATAATAAAAATTTTCAAGTAAAATATTTGATTTCAGAAATTATTTTGATTGTGTCTTTTCATTATTTGAGAGCCATGTTTGTTTTCCTTCTGTTATCTTTATACAGTAGAATGTGACAGTAAGGGTGTCTTGGATGCTGACAAGACTTGCTACCCAGGCATGAAGCACCCTCTTTAAATGCATCATCACAGACACCTGTAGACTCAGGCCTTCAATGAGAAGGGAAGGATTAGCCACCATCCCAGCCTAAAAGGTGAGTCAAGCTTCAGTGAAAGTCACTGACTCAAAGGAATAGTGGGAAAGCAATATAAAACATACCTTGGCTTCTGCACCTATACTTATGTGTATTCAGGCAGACACACAAGTAAAAATAACAAAACAAAGAAAAGAAATGTTAAGTGCTTTACCTATTTTTTCCTTATGCACATATCCCCCCATACATATGGGAGCATGTTAATATCAGCTGTTTGATGCTTATCTATCTATATTAATATTTGAAATATTTTAATTGAATTTAAGAAAGTGCTATCTCTCTATGTATTTTTTATATCTATTGGAATTTGTTCATTATCTATTTGTGGTTTTCTTAAATATATTATATTTTAGTAGAGCATAGTCAGGAGTTTCTCTGATCCATCTAGACCTGGTTTGGACAAATCTTTCCCATCCAGGGTCCTGCAGTCACTTATAAAATAAAATAATTACTCAGAGGCTTATATTAATTATAAAGTGTTTGGCCTATGGCTTAGGATTATGACTTTCTAACTCTTACTCTTAAACTAACCCATCATCCTTATTCATCTGCAGCCACGTGGCCCTGTACCTTTTTCTCAGTATAGCATTCTTCTCTTGCTTCCCCTGCATTTGTCTCAAGATTGCCTCTCTGCCTTTCCTCTCCCCAAATTCTTCTAGTTTGTTTGCTCTGCCTCTACTTCCTGTTTCCCTTCTGTTCAATAAGTGTTTATTAAACACTTGGAAGTAAAAATATTTACAGCATTATCCCAAATTAGAGAGGTTTTAGGTCTTTCAAAATTAACTTCAGTCTGTTTTTTAATAAGTCTATACATATAATTTGAGTATAAACAGTAAAAATACCATAAGTATACCTAACTGTGGACAAATAAGTTATAATAACTTGATTTATTATCTGTAGATACTGTCACTAAATTACAATGGGTTTTTATGACTCTCGATATTGGGAAAATAGAGCTAGATTTTACTCATTTCAGTGCATAAAACTCTATTCCAACTTCATTAAGGAACTGGACATAAAATCGGATTCCTTAAAACTGCTAGAGTTAAAAACAAAAGTGAGGATCATGATTCAAGTTATACATAGAGGTATGGACTTCCTCAGTAAGATTCTGTCAGCACAGAGAGTAGAAACAACACTAAACAAATGGGATTTCAGACTACAAACTTTCCTTATGGAAAAGAAAACCATAAGACACAGAAATAGGTAATTACAGAATAGAAGGAAAACTCTTTACTCTCAAGTCATCTGAAAAAAACAGTAATAGCTACAAAAAAATAAGACTAAAACACTAAATATTGAGAAAATAATACAATTAAAAATTAGGTTTTAGATATAAAAGAAATTTCAGGGAAATATAGTTCTTAATTAGTCCTACAGGATATGCAAAGTAAAACTACAGAAACAGTCTATGTCATCCCAGTCAGAAGGGCCATTATCAGGAATAGAAATGGCAGTGAACATTAGTCCAGGTGTTGTGGAAGGGCAACTCTTACACACTACTGGCTGAAATGTAAATCATAGCAGCCACTTTAGAAATTATTTCTGGAGAAATTTGGGTATTTCTCCAGTGACTAGAAGTTGCGCTCTTATATGACCCAGCAACACTAGGCCTAGACATATTCTCATGGAACTTTTTATTTTACTAAATAAATAACTCCCACTTTATATATAATCTCTAACAAATAGAATCTATCTCAGTTCTCAAAGAGATGAAGTGATAAAAAAAATGTGATACATGAACACGACCAAGTACTAACAAAATATTAAAAAGAATGAAACCACCAAACTTAAAGTTAAAAGTGTTAACTGGTAAGTTTTATAATAAATGAGATAACTCAGACCCAGAAACACAAATATGTTCTCTCTCATATGTGCACTCGAGCATCAAATGTTTTGTCTTTTTAATACAAAACACAAACAGAAGCATGGGAAGTAGAGAGGGGTTTCTGTTTGGTAAGATTCAAGCTAAGGAAAGAGCACAGAGGATTATAGGTTAAAAAAGAAAAAGGTTGTGAGGCTGTTTAAGAGGGATAGATGTGGGAGCATGTGCACAGTAAGGGGTGAAGAAGAGGAGTAACAAAAAAAGGGTGTATGAGTAGCCACGTGAAAGTCTATGACTTCCAAATCCGACTTAAAAAAATAATTAATTGCTTGTATAGTAAAGCACGTGTGAGAAGAAAGAGATATGGAATATTTCCGATTAAAGAATTAAGTGGAAGCAATGGCTAGGAAGAGGTGCCTGAATTAGCCCTTCCCTATGATCAAACTGATGACTATCCTAATCTTTATTATAGAACCTTCATCTTGCAACTCTTGAAAGCAGAATCAGAGCTCCATAACTGAGGAGAGAAATGACAGATTGTATGAGCAAAGGAGTCAAAATCATGATGAGGAAACTCACAGACAGCCGACTGGAGCTACTGGGAGCTCACTGACTTTGAAATAACAGCTGAGAAACCTACATGGGAATGAACTAAGCCATTTGAATATAGATGATAGTGGAGTGGCATGGGCAGTTTGTGGGGCCTCTGGCAGTGGAACCAGAAATTATTCCTGGTTCATGAACTGAAAGCTTAGAACCCATTCCCAACACTTCACTCAGCCTTGACTGTGGGTAGGGGTATGGTCCTATATTAGCTGGATATGCCTGACTACACTGACTCACCCTGGGATTCTTTATACCCTCTGAGAAATGGATAGGGGGTGGGGCGGAGAAAGCTGGGGATGTACTGAGAAAAGGAAAGGGAGAGGGGAAAGTGGAGAGCATGTTTAATTTTTTTAAGTAAAAAATGAAGAAAAAAGGATTAAGTGGCAGCATACTGAAGTAGGAATGTTTTCTGGGCAGATTAAAACAAAAGATTATCAGAAAGCATCATGGAAGCATATTAATTACTAACTTAATTTTAAAATTTAACTAATTAAATATCTGAATAAAATTACCTAGCATGTGTGGGCAATGTCTTTTCCAGAAGCCATTGGTTATTAATAAAAATCATAGCATACGAGTTAGGCTACATTTCTAGCAGGTCAGGAGGCCCTGAGGTCCCAGAATAGCATAGCTTATGGTGATTTCTCTTTACTACCCACCACAACCATATGGTAAGCCTGAACTGCTGAGGCACTGTACATTCTATCCACAGGACATAAAAAAATCAATTGCAAAATGACCAGAGTCTGTCTTATTATTTGACTACCATACACAGTGTGGGAAATTGTCATAAAAGAAATTGCTGAGGAAACATGTTCTAACCCATTGCTGGACCTTGCATGTTCCTATGTAATCTGCCAGGCAATGACTGTCGACTGGTACATAGTGGCTTATATATTATGAGACAACTAATCAATTTCTGATAGTATTGGAGTCCTTCTCCTTAGAAGAGAATTTTATGCCTAATCCTGTAATCCTTATCAAAACCTTATGGCTCAGGAGGTCATGAACACAAATTCACTCTGCTATTACTGTTTAACAATCATGCTATCAAATTGTCTTATAAATATTTATAGTTAAATTCACGGGCCCAGGTGCTCTCTGTATTCATCAAAGAAGCTTCATTTTAGAAAAAGAAACAACAAATGAATATAGGCATAACTAGTCAAAATGTAGACTTTGTACTCAGCTATAATTAGGCATCTATACAAACCGCACCTCTAAGAGACAAAGATTATTGCAAAGAAAGTGGTGGAAAGACTGACTGTAAGAGCCACAGAGCAGGGAGAAGTGTAGTTGGGAGTTTTTGCCCTGCAAGAAGCTCATAAATAGCTGCAGCTCCTTCCCAAATAATTGACTCAACAGCATAATATAACTAATAAAAGCTCACGCTCAGTCAGTAGCTCAAGCTTTTTACTAACCAGCTCTTACACTTAACTAATAATTCTTATCTATATTTAGCCACATGGCTTGGTACCTTTTCTCAATCCCGCATTCTCATCTTATGTTTTCCTGAGTCTGGCTGACAATGGCTTCTCTATCTCTCCTCTTCCCAGAATTCTCCTAGTTTGGATGCCCTGCCTTTACTTCCTGCCTGTTTACCGGCCAATTTGGGTTTTATTAAACCAGTATGAGTGACAACAGTGTATAAGAACATTATCTTGCAGCAGATCAATGATAAAAAATGCTGTCATGTGGACATGGCTTGGCTGTTGGTATAGATTGTGCACTCCAGAATCTGTGGTTACCTAAACAATATCAAGCCCACAAAACACCTAGCATAGATTATCTACAACATTCATACTTTTATCAGAACTATTGGTTAATAGGTATGAGGGAGTGATAGTCATTTAGTTTTAAGGATGTGGATATTTGTATATTTCTCATTGTCTAACAGATGACCTCACATCTCTGTCAACAAAGGCATTTCATTATATTTTTCATTATATTTTTATATAAAGAGGAATTTGGAAGTAGATATGTTTGGGTCATATGTAAACTGCAAGCAGGAAATGTGGATGTATATGGTGATATTTCTTGTACAAGTGTATTAAATTTATAAAATAAAGAAAGAAATTTTAAAGAAAACTTAAAAATTATAGCAATATGTGCAAGTATCATTTTTAAAAGTAGTATCATGAAAGGAGTTTGTGACAGTCATAGAAATTTCAAGAGGCATAGTGATAGCTGTGTTCATCATTTACTATGTTTGGGAGCCACAGTATTATTTTATAGTTTCAAGGTTTGAATACACTACATTATGTGTGCTATCAAAACCTCTCCTGGATGTAATTATCCCATACTGATATATATTTTATTAGGATGACTATTAATGTGGTCAAGTTTTATAATTGCATATCAAATACCTTGAGGTTCCAACTTGTATCGCAATATGATTATTATTTTTCTAGTAATAATCAGTTCAATATAAGAATTTTAAGAGTTTAAAATACATGTAAATATTTTATTTGATACATTTCTACATATGAAAACCAACATTAATATTTAATGTTATTACCTCAATATAATATAATCTCTAGAGCAAAATTATTTTACAGAAATATGTTTTTAAATAAAATAGAATGACATAAACATCTCTGAAAAGAATTTTTTGCCATCAATGTAACTGCCAATTAAAGATGTCTTTAAATTGTACAATGTAAAATTCTTAAACACATTCATTCATATTACTGATGTTCAAAAATATCTTTTAAAAAGCTATGCAGCTTATCTGATCTAGATTTAAAAAATGCTGGTTAATTCAGTTAATACCAACTATACTGTCTGAATCAGAAAGTACCTGACATGGTAAATAGATGCATTAATTTATTAATTACTTCAGTTCTTAAAGTGATAACTCAGTGACAAATAAGAAAGGTAATACTAACACATGTCATTTGGTCCTAGTAAACAGCAGATACACAAATTAACTAGTTTTGTTATTTTTGATTTAGGGACTATTATAATAAGTTTTATACAATTGGATTACGCAAAACATAATGACTTAATTCTGTTATGTTTTCTAATAAAAATTAGAATATATTGGAGAAAATTATAGGTTGAGAGTTTTTAAATTCAGGATAATTGACTTGACATAAGACTTAAATATAACAAAAAGACAAATAGAAAATTAAAATTTTAAGACAGCTCCAAAATTAGAGTTCAAAAATTTTATAAGTCCTACATTCTGAAAACTTTAAGGTCTATGTGACATGCAACATATACCACTGTAGTATAAGAGCAAGATTTTGGGGTAAATAAGAAATAAGAATAAAATCTTTAGAAAATCAAAAATTTTTAAGTAACCTTAGATTGCCCTGAATTAGTGATTTGGGGGTGGGCCTGTTTGTCTTTTTTTTTTTTTTTTTTTTTTTTGCATAAGCTTCTGAAATGATCACAATACTACTCTACAGAACACATAAATACTTTCTATCTTTCTCTACTCAATGAAAATAAAGTCTAAGTACTTGGTACACATTTAAATACACTGTTAATAAATTAAATTCATAGTAAATAGACAACTGGTAGGCAGAACAGCTTTATGTGTAGAATATTGTGTGTGATTGCACACTGTAGAAATCTTAAATGGTTCTATGTAGTTATTAATAAACAAAATGAAACATTGACAATTAACATATCCTACTGTATTTATCATTCAACTGCAGTCATTTATGATATTTTAGAAAAATGAAGAAAATAAAAGAATTCAGTTCATTTTAAAGCTTTTCTAAATGTTCTCTAAAATTCACATGCAAATGAAATCTGCTTCTCACTTGGAAAAAGGCTCTTTTATTCCATTAAAGTAAATATCAGAGCCAAACACCTAACATGTTTGAATGGGACTAAATTGTTCTTTGAATTAAACGTGTGCTTGAAGAGTTTTCTTCTAATACAAATGTACTAAAGAGCAAGTTTCTTTATTTTTTTCTATGTAGTTGCACTTGCTTAAAGACTTAAATCAAATGTGAGAAAATCATCTTAATGAAACAAACTAACAAGACACAGCATTTTTATTTTTTAACTGTGATCTCTGGAACTAAGGTCTGAGACACGACAGGATTTTCTTACATAAAGCACACACAAATAGAGAAATGATATTCCTTTTTTTCTATGTGCTATAATTCAAAACAGCAGGGGCTGTTTGATAGAACTTCTTAAACTAAAACTACCCCAAAAGAATGAGCGAAAGATTTCGTCAGCTCATTGATGCCGTGTGACTTTGTTCCAGTAATCTTTGAGAGATTTTGTAATGAACTTGAGCTTTCTTCCTTAGCAGCAGGGTCTTTTATTTAGACTTCAGAAATACTGCTGATGTCTAGAACTTTGCTGCCAGACAATTTTAGAAAATGATATAGCTTAAAATTTTAATAGAACAATAAATCATTTTTGCAATCCTTAAAACAATTTAATAATAATATAAATATTAACTGTTTTTATGAAGCAAAACTTCAAAAGCATCACTATTCTCAGTGGTTTTTGTTTGTAACATTAAGCAAAATAAAAGAAGCTTATTATGAATAGTTTAGTAAGAAATATTTCTCTCAGGATCTTTCTGAAAGTTCATACTCATTGAACTATGAAAATGAAGAATAGGTCTGAATATTATTTAATAATTTGATTCACTTGCATTCTATGCAAGTCATTTCCTTTAGTTTTGATATTTTTTAAGCTACACTTTATATTTCCTAGCACAGTTTAAATAATATAAACATCACAAACATACACATATATATATAAACAGAGAAATATACTAAGCATAAGTTTTAAACCAAAGTTTATATGTTTCATAGAGTCATGTATACTTATCTTATTTTTCCAATTGTTAATTTAGATTCAAAAGTAGAAAAGAATTTTGGCTTGAATACTGTGTAAAATTGAGTTGCTATGTTTTGTACTTTGAAAGGACAAGTGTGTGATGTTCTTTCAGGAAATACCAGGAATTATCTTTTAGCAGGACCTGCCTTTAATATGTGCAAGAACTGGAAGACCAACACCCTCTTGGTCACAAAGTCAAGTTTCTCACAAGACTTTATGCAGGACAATGACTCTCTAAAGCATGCTAACTTTGCAGTTAAAGGTTTTAATGTACTTTAATGTTTCCATTTCTGTACACTCTGTTCATTCAATTTTTCTCATCCATACTTAACACCCTCATCTAGAATGCACATGGTATTACTATTATGTATTGAACTTAAATAAATCAGCAGGAAGTGTTATTCTTTTATATTTTCATTTAAAAAACAATTTTAGAATTAGTAATTTCAGTTCTGAAATGTAAATGTTCTAACAAAAAACTTTAAAAAATGGATGACAAAATTAAACGAGTGTTTCAATAGCAATTTAAAAGCTTCAGAAATTAATACAAGATTTATAGCGATAAAGGTATTGCTTTTTCACAAAATATTAAACTACTGAGCAGAGAGTCTGTAGTAATATTTTATGAACCTTCCTTTAACAGTAGTTTGCTAATACAAGTCCCTGAGTCCATGTAATTTGTAAAATCCTAGATTTTGCAGGTTCTGCAAGGAAATAAATAACAAAGAAATGAAACCAAGCTTTATAGTTAGTGACCAGATAAATACTAGAAAACATGAATGACAAGTTTAGATGATGAAATTTAATAGTAAAATCGTCATCAGAAAAATGTCATAGAGGAGTATAAGGAAAGCATAGAGTCTGCCCCGCTACTCACAGTGAACCTGAATAAATTTGTAATAGAGATATAAGATAGCCTGCAGAGAAGAAGAGTCTGGAGGATTAGAAAAGTCCCTGAAGTTTGCTTACACACTAAAGCATCGATACTTCAGAAGAACATAGAAACTGTGGAAGGCTTTAATAAAAAATACATTGAATTTATTAGCTTAACCCCAAACTAAAGAGAAAAATAACCAAAAATCTAGACAAAAACTTAAAGCTGAGTCAAGAGATAGATGGTCAAATAACTCATTCAGTTAGAACTAACATTATAGATAAAAAAATCAAGGAAAGTTTGGAATCAAAAAATCTGCACTCAATAATATTTGTCACAAGTGAATAAAAATCAAATAATTTTTTTATTAACTCAAATTCCTATTATAAGCAAAACAAATTATCGGGCAAACAAAAATTTGAAAATTATGATCTAAGAATGATTGAAGAAAATTTTACTTGCTATAGTATCTCAGGGCATACTTAATTATTTAAAAAAGATAAAAATCACATTAAAATATTTTTTAAAAAATGAAGAATGTCAGCTCTATAACATTAGATATTAACACACCAAACATTATTCAACAGTAAAGTTCACTAAAAACAGAAAATCACATGATGAATCAAAGAGGAGTTTTAGAAATATATAGCAGTATTGCACAAATTCCATTTAGTATTATAATAAAAACCCAAAGGCAGATATTGGGAAAAAAGTTGGAATATCAGAGATAGAAAAAAACAACAGCCCTTTGTCACCCACCAATTCCTGAGGCCTGTCTCCGAGAAATTCCGTCTCCAACTTCTCCCCAGCCAACCTTGAGGTTTCTGGATAAGCTGAAAAACGTCTCCTCTCTCCCTCCATCCAGCTATCTCAACTTCCTCTGCCCACATTCCTCAAGCTATTAAAGGCGTGGGTCACCCACTCCCTGATCTTCACACTTTGGCTCTGTGAATGAGGCTCCCAAGATACTCCAAACTAATTTTATTACATATACATCACCACACTGTAGAGTTTGCTGTTCCTTTTAGAGGCGGAAATTTCCTTATGCTTTTTCTTTTACAGGTTGGAAGATTGGCTGAGTAGGTTGTTTTCTTCTGGGCACACTTCTCTTCATTCTGGGTCTTTTACTTGTTTAATCTTTTTATCTCTTTCAACACAAACCTTGGTTATGCCATTATGTTTTCTGCTTCCTTTGCTCTTTAAACTGTGAACCTTGGATTGATTTCTGTCTCTTTTGCTCTTTAGCCTTAGAACCACTGGACAAAGTAAAAATGAAGATACCTATAAGTGCCTTTTTTGAAATGTTACTTTCAAATTTTCTGTCAGGTAAATCTTTTAGGACAAGGACAATAGACAGAAAGATGATTGACAACAGTATTTTTTTTTTAAAAAAAATGGCCTCTAAGGCAGCAGTTATAAAAGTTCCTGATTCCCCAAAAAACTCTTGAGCTCATCCTCCGTAGTCAGCTTGGCTGCAGCATTGTCTTCCAGGCTCTCAATACTTCCTTCTTCTGTGCCCTTAATGTGCTCTGTCACCAGAAGGCATGGCCCAGATTTAATAATTTGATTAAGGAAATCCCCATATTGGTACTGAGAAATTTAAGTTTGAGTTGATTCTACAATCAGTCGATTTGAGAACCCACATAAGCCACAAGTAGACACAAGTAGACAGAAAAACATTATTTTTGGTAATTTAGTTTTGTTATTGAAGGTTTCTGGGAATGAATACCTTTTCTATACTGTTTTTAAAGTTACAATAGGCTAAGGAAAGGAAGGAGAGTCATAAATACAAGTGAGATACAAAATGAATAATGGAAGTACTTGAGGAAATTATTTCTCTATGCTAATTTAAGAATTACTTACATATAAAAGATGTGTAGTAGTATGAATGGGCATAAAAGTAAAAAAGATATGAATGTGCTTGGTTTGTGCCCTTTCCCAATTTGGAAATATCTATAAAACAAGTAAGTTTCCCTTAGATAATCTGTACTGGGATTATGTTGTTACTGTAAACAGCTCTTTTCTTTAAAGATTGATATTCACAGCATATAGAAAGATATTCCCACATCATTTTAACTGCAAGTAATTGTCCTGCCTATAGGTTTAATAAAAATGCTGATTGGCCAAAGACAGACAGGAAGTGTGGGCGGAGCTACTAGACTAAGAAAACTCTGGGAACAGGAAGAACAGAGCAGAGATGCCCCAGAGATGCCAGAGAAGCCAGCAGATGCAAAGAAAAACTATGCTGCTCTAAGAAAAGATACTGAGCTGCATGGCTGAACAGGATAAGAATCATGGTTTAATTTAAGAACAAGAGCTAGCTAGTTATATACCTGGGCCCCAGGTCAATCAGCATACAATTATTATAAGCATCTACATGTTTCAGTGGGACTATAAAACTGTGGGTCTGTAAGTCTGGGCCTCAAACTTCATACAACAACAATCTAAGTAAGTTGGTACGTAAAATTGGGTCCAAGCCATAATTTGGAAATAGGGGAAAAGAAAATTTTGACCCTAGAATAACAGACAACATCAACATGTGATTTTAATATTTTTTTTAGGTATGAGTATTGATTAATGCTGCCCAAAGGAATCTAAAAAAATGAACTTAAAAGATAATTTCAGAAAATATGACCACAAGAACAATAGTAAGTAATAAAGAAATCTCTGTTCCTCAGTACCTTGGCTGTATATGTTTAGTTATGCCCAAAACTTAGAGGCAATTGATAGGTCAGAAGATAAGCTGAATTAAATTGTCTGATAATTAATTTTAAGCACTGAAATATGTGTTTACTTTTAAAGAAATATATGGTAAGCAATAAGCAAGATAGATTGTGCATTGTAGGATCTATCAGCAATCCCTAGTTGCATCTCAAAAATTTCCATGGTAGAATGAGTTAACACACTCCTAGAAATTGTCTTGTGATCTCCAAATGGACACACCCATAAGTATATAGTCACACTTGCATACAATTCATTAAATAAAAAGTAATAAACAATTTTAAAACACAGTAAAATATGAAAACTAAAAACCTGATGTATCATGCTTCTTTAAATTTGAGATTATATTCTCTATATTGAAATGTACAAAATATTACTTTAAAGTGTCTAAGTATATTAAAAAACATCTTTATAATAAGTTTGTAGAACTTCTACAATTATCACAAGGAATCCCACCTGGAAAAATTCCTCTCTACAAATATTTCTTGCCTTTATAGTCCTGGAATAAGTACCTCTAATCTTATAAGCTCCCTTCCATATTACAATTCTATGAAAATAAAAGCACAATATACCACTATACAGAATAATGTATAAAATCATAAATATCATTACATTCATTTTCTAGATATAATTATTAATCTATTTTTTACAGGAAAAATGTTCAAAAGGCACAAACTCCAATTCATGCCAGTTCTACAACCTAAGATGACAATAATTTAACATCTCTTGGACAAAGCATTTTTAAACTTTTAAGTGAGAGAAGAAACAAGATAAGCTATAAGCCTCTTTCCATAGTGGAATATTATGACCTTAATATGTTTCTAACACTCCATGAAGCAAGATAGGAGATTTAATTAATTGGCCAATTAATTTAGTCAGTCAATATTTTAAAAGAGATTACTGAACTGACACTGACAAATATATAGATTGACTAGAATGAATTGTTATATTAAATTTATTATATATATTACATATATATTAATGTTATTAAGTAAGGATGTCACTTAGTAATGTGATTCATATTATTCTGAGAATAAGATTTTAGAATACAGGATAAGCCACCTATTTCACCAAATAAATGTCTCAAAAGAATATTTTTGAACATGAATAGTGTTAATTATACCCTCCTGAAAACTGCAGTTTAAATTAATATTACCTTAGATTGATGTGATTAAAAAAGTAAGTTTAGAAAATATGCAAAATTCTTCTTCCAGGGAAAGAAGGAAAATTATCAAAAGAGGTTGCAAAAGTGGGCAGAAACAATTGAAGCCATAATCACCACCCTTCTGTTCCAAACAGCAAAACACAAATGAAGTAAATCTAATGAGGAAACAATTGGATTACTTAGAGAAAGCCTCAGAAAACAAAGTGATTAAGTCAGGTACAAAGTAATAAAGTACTGCTCTTGTTCATAGTGAGACACAAAGAGACAATTATGCAAAGAGACCCTTAAAAGCTGTGCAGCTGAAGATTTGGTCTTAATCTTCCCTAATATCCCTTGCTTTTCAAGTACCACTTTCAAAATATTTTGCTCATTCTAAATTTGCCTCAGAAATATCACTCATGCTTGCCATCACCTAGCATTTATTGAATCGATATGTCTTGTCAAACTTCAATAATTGTCCTTGCTTTGTTTAGAAAACATGTCACAGTCCACAATGAACTATTCATATAATCTTAGTAGTCAATACTTTTCCAGAGTAAAAGTATGCAAAAAAAATTACTGAAGTAACATCAGAAAATTCCTCTAATATAGCTAAAAAGATATGATGTCTACTAAACTGTATGACCAAGATAATATAGAAGTTACATAGGCAACGTAATAGGCATTGCTCTTAGAGAGCAAGGCCTATGCCGACACTTGGGCTTGAGGACATTATACAGCTTTAGAACTGTTGCTAATGTACCTCTTTATTTCAGCACAATACATTCTTATTTATAATTAAGATTGAAAAATTAAGTTCCTTCCTTGCAGAATACAGTGCACACACACACACGTATTAATTTTTAGCAGTACATTTTTTGGGTTGTACCCTTGAAAATTGTTTATTCCATTTGTAATTTTAGCAAACCATTGGATTTTTTTATTTTTCTTTTCTTATCAATTGAAAATATATGAAATTATTTTAAATGAGTCTGATTTAATTTTAGTTACACAAACAGCTTTTTCTTTCTTAAAGTATAAAATTTTTAAATGGGTCCATTAGGTAGAAGGTATCAACCTATAAGAGAGAACTACTAATAGACAAGAGAAACATATTTAAAAAAAAAAAAAAAAGTAAAAATAAAATAAAAAGTAGAAAAGTAAAGAAGGCACGTAGAAGGACACAGACTGATTCAGAGGGTGGGTCCAAAGGTGGAGAAGGATAAACAATTCAAGTCAGAAAAAGAAAGGATATTAAGGCTGTAAAGTCATGTGGTCAGAGAAAGCGAGAGGCAGGAAGGGTGGAGTTTCTTTCTTTCTTTTTTTTTTTTTTTCAAATTCTCTTAATAAAAAGTTAGAAATCTCATGTTAAAGTAAACCTAAAAAAGTAAGAAAAATGAGTACATGCTACATATGTAGTAGGGGGCTCAAAAGACATTAAAAACAAAGAAAAAACATAATGCAGAGTAAAAACTTGAAATTAAATTTAAAAAAAACTTGAGAACTGTAGATGTTTAGTTGCTACGATCTTCGGAAATAAAAAAACGTATAAGTTGTTGCTTCAAAATATCAATAGTAAGAAAAAAAGCTAAAAGGAGATGTTTAGAATTAATGCTAGAAATACTTTCAAAAGCAAATTCCTATTCTTATGTTTAAAGATATGCATAGTTTATCTGGAAAATTTCAAAATATTTCTATTTTCTCTCCAGTTAAATGAATAATTTAAATATTCTCTGTCCTCCAAGCATTCATAATCCCAAATAATTATTTTAAGTTTATCTTAAAAGCAATTATAAAATTGATGTTATTTAACATTTATATCAAATTTATCAAACAACTTTACTTTTTTCTTATGTATAATGTTGTTAAAAAACACCAAAGATTAATAAATAAAAAATTCTAAAGGTTTATTTGTGGGCCATAGTTCACTATCTTGTTCAAAATAGAAGAATAAAATAGAAAGAAATTCTACTTTTTATTCTGCTTTTATCCACTAAGATGAACTTTATGACTTAGGAAAGAAACTGAAGTGTAAAAAGTGATGTAACATTTATCAGGGATACACTTTGTAGCTAATGAGGCCAATATGTACACGTTTTCAAACAGCTATATTAAATTACAAGCCTACAAACATTTGGAGTTCACTAATCAGTGCTAGACACTTGTTTATCCACATGTGTTAATCTCACCAAATTGAGGTGAAAAAAAATTATTGCTTTAAACTTCTATTACTAACTATTAAGCCTGTGTATATTTTTTCTATTTGCGGTTCTTTCTACATTGCTTTTAATTTTAGTGTCTATTTTGTCTTTTATTTTCTCTTTACAGATCTAAAACCCTACTTTTAATTTTGTAAACTTTGCTTTATTTTACATTATCCTATTTTTGTATTTCAGTATCCACTCAAATATTAGAATTGAATATTTAAAATTTATTCTCTCAGTTAACCTCTAACAATGTTATTATATTTATTATATTTTGTTAAATTCCTCAATGTCTATAATTACTTTAGTATTTTTTAATTTGACAAAAATGATATTAATTGATGTTGACACAGTTTTATTAGACAAATCTTAGATGTTGTATACTATAATGAAATAAAACTCAATGAATAGCTGTAAGTCAACTAGTAGAAACTATATTGCATTAATGTTTGTGAATTTGACAGATGTTTTCAGGAGTTGCATAGCATATAGAAGATTGGCAGCATTGAGAGTCTGTACCACTTCAACAAGTTAGCTTTCAGGCTTCCCTTTCCCTATACTCCCATCCCTCTCCCAAAGAGCAAGAAGTTCCCTGAGTGGGTCACCTCAGTGTGACACATCCACTCCAGGCAAGTCATTGCTGGGTTAGCTGTTTCCTCTGCAGAGAATGGCCTCCCAGGTGCCAGCCACGAACAGGAACACTGTCTGATCTCACCCCTCACACTCCACATACTACTGCTTATGCCAGTTAAAAGTTGCCTACACTTTGAGGGCCTAGCTCCTTTTCCCAATGGATGTCCAGTGGCTATTCTTGATGTAGTGAGCTTCCCAGTGCCCCAACCAGCTATCGGTGTGGGAATGAGGCTGGTTTTCAATTATAGTGGAGGACCTGGTAGAAAGAAGAGGCTAAGACCACTTAACAACAAATTTAGGCTGAAGGTATGGAATTTTCCAAGACTAATGTCTTAGAGAGAGAGATAGAGAGGTTGTGATGATGTAGAAAATAATCTCTATATGAAGACAACACCCTGGCTTCATGCCACACAGCCTTGATTGCTTGCAACAGAATTAAGAAAGTATAAAAAAAAAAAAAATGACTGAGGCATTTACTAATGATATACAAGGCCTGTAAGAAACCTTCCCTAATTTCTTAAAAAGACAGACTTCAGTAATAAATAAAATAATATCAAATTCCAAAGCTATATAATCATTAAATTTCTAGCTTTTGAAAATGCTAATGTACAATGAATAAGGATAATTAAGTCATTAAAGTCAATATCAGAAGCCTTTGTAAATGGTTCAAAGATACAACAAATATTGAATCTTGTTACTATGATGATGTTTGAATAGCAGAGATGATTTCCAGAGATTTGAAGAAAATTCAAAATGCCAATTGTTTCAATTTTTGTTACCAAGGTCACCTAAAGAGGAACTGTAGACAGCATGTTTCTAGAAAAATATTCCAAGAATAAGTGTAAATTGGCCTATTAGCATATCATATCTCCAACAGAATAAAATTTTATAAATCTTCCTAAATGTTTGTTTCATCTGGTTTTTTACAATCATATAATGCCAATAACCTATTTATAGTCCCATTTAAATTAGAAGATTAAAGCTGGTTTTAGAGTTGGAGGGTAGTTCTCTAAACCCATGCATGCTTGTTAAGGGAAACTGCAAAATCTTTGCATTATGTCAGAAGAGCCACCTGATATCAGACAAAAACAATCAAAATTAAGGGACTACTCTAGTGCTTCTAATCTCCTAATTCTTTGGTTTTATTTTGACAATTTAAAAGCTTTTTTAAGTATAAATTTTATATTAAAATTCATAAGGTTAACATATATATTATATCATAATGTACATGCTCATACTAATTCTAGAGGAAAGTCCTCATCTAGCTTCCTGTACATAATTTTGGATTTTAGTCTCTATCAGTTTACTGCAGTAAACCATTATCATGCCTAACCACAAACTTTGAAGTTTTCAGAAGGATGATAGGCCCCACAACTATGATTCTACCAGCACAATTACAACACCACTAGGCTGACCAATACCACATGAAGATATGCTTTGGACTACAAACTGCTCAGGACTAAGATGTCCTAAAGAAGTCTCTACCCTTAGACAGTTGCAAGTATGTCTAAGAACAGAACACCCACACTGGGGTTGTCAATGTCTTCTGGATATTTGTCATTGCTTAGGGGTAGTTGGTTATAAGTATATTGGTGATGGTAAAAAAAGAGTTGATGTGGCTATTGATTATATATTATATATAGTAATTGGACTATTGTACATATTTTCCTTATATGAGTTAAAAAAATTTATAAAATTTAGGCAAAAGAGAAAATGTGGTGATATTTTATCTGAAGATGAGAACAAAGTTAGCAACTAGTTAATAATAAGAGTCAGGCAATGGTGGCACATACCTTTAATTCTGGAACATATGAGGAAACAGCAGAAATACAAAGAGTTCAAGGCCACCCTGGGCTTTGAATATGTCTAAAAGAGAAACAGTCTGGTGATTGTAGTGGCTCACACCTTTAATCCCAGGACTAGGTATGTGAAGATATGAATATAAAGTGGGTGAAGACAGAATCTCATCCATTTCATCTGGGGACTCATAGAGACAGGATTTCTACCCCCTTCCTTCTGGGAACTGATAGAGACATGATCTCCTCCTATGGCTGAGTGGTTGACTAGGTGACAGATAGATGTGGATTGCTTATTTGCCTCTTATATCTTTGAGCATTTACTCAAATATCTGGCTTCAGGTTCTTATTAAAAATAATTATGAAAAAAACTTTACCCAATCATACTTTTGTTTGGACAGTTTTGGACTTTGAGGCTCAGAATTATAACAATAGTTGAATTTTTACAAGATGCTTAATGGGAAATATCAGTAGGAGTATGGAAGACATAGGTGCTGAGTGTTATTTGAACTGGGTGGGGGATCAAGTGTTTTCAGAAGAGAAGAATATTTGCATGTGTTCTGTAGACTATCATTGTGATGTTTGGCCAAGAACGTGGCTGCTTTTGCATTGTCTCGGGAGTCTGTCTGAGGATAAATTGAAGCATATTAAATTATAGAATTGGCAGGGGAAATTTTAAAGCAGCCTAGCATAGATTGATAGATACAAAAGGTATCTAAGAAAGAAAAACATAAAATGTATAGTTCAGGATACAAAGGAGACACCATGAAGTATGATATTGTTCTTAGATACAAAAGGTATCTAAGAAAGAAAAACATAAAATGTATAGTTCAGGAAACAAAGGAGACACCATGAAGTATGATAGAGATAAGTCCAATATTGTAGAGGGTTAAAGAATTAAAGAAAATCCCGATGTTAAATATAATAAAGGGAGTGGTAACCTTAAAGCAAGACTTCACCTAGAAAAGCTTCCATTTGTGAAAATAAATTAAGGAATTTAATTTATTGGAGAATGATGTGGTGATACATGCCTTTAATATCAGCACCACAGAGGCAAGCAGATCTTTAAGCTTAAGGCCAGCCAAGTCTACAGATTGAGTCCTAGAACAGTTAGTCAGGATTGGAAACCATTCAAACCAGAAATCTAGTGAAGATTTAACTGAACAGTGCAGCCACGTTTTAGCCTCAGCAAGCAGCAGAGCCTGGCAGTTTCAGCCATGTGATTCTTCCAGCTTTAGAGTCTGAAATACAGATGAGTAAATAAGAAAGAGGTTATGGAATCTCTCAATGGCTAAGGAAAAACACTAAGACCAGGAATGTGTTAGGGGGATTGCCTTAGAGACCCACATTAACTTGAAATGCCAGAGCCTCTGGCATCTCTGACATTGTTAGACCTGCTAACAGAGCATGGAAACATCAAAAATTGTTCCAGCTTACAAATCTGAAAGGATTTATAGATCTGAAGATTGCTTTGACATCAGACATTGCAATGTAAAATTTGTAATTTCCCAGCTGTTTTTTTATAAATTGTTTTGATCCCATATTTCTTCATTATATTCCCTTTACTTCATTTTTAAGTAGTAATATATATCCTGTTAAATTATATTTTGAAAAACATGATTTCTTTTCATTTTTAAATTTATATTGATTTTATAAGAGTTACAGTGAGAATGGACCTTATTCTATGAAGATGCTTTGGACATTAAAAGAAGTTTGAAACTCTAATAGACTATGGAGACTTTTTAAATTAAGCTAAATGCATTTTTCATTATAATACGGAGAGAATCCTATTGGTTCCAGAAAGTAGATGTTCTGGTTTGAGTAAAAATAGTCTTTATAGACCCATAGGAATTGGCACTATCTTAGGAGGTATGGTCTTGTTGGAGTAGGTATGGCTTTGTTGGAGAAAGTCTGGGGACAGAATACGATGTCTAAGATACTCAAGTTCTAATCAGTGTAACATTCTCTTACTGCTGTATGCAGATATACATATAACACTTTCAAAACCTTTTCCAGCACTATGTCTACCTGTATGCCACTATGCTTCCTACCCTCATGATAATTGACTAAACAGCAAGTCAGCTCAAATAAATATTTTCTTCTGTAAGAGTTGATATAGTCATATTGCCTCATCACATTAAAAAAATTACAATTAAAAGATTAATTCTGACAAAAAATTTGTTCTTTACCACTATGCTACATCCCCAGCTAAGTATGTCCCATGTTTGCTATTGATTCTCCTTAAGATTTTGTTGATTGTGGGATAGGGGGACGCCTATAGAATTCTATTAGCTTCTCAAAATATTTTTTTTCTTTGGAGAATAATTTTCTGTAAAATCAAATACTAACATTACCCAATTATGCTTCTTATGACAATTTTGTGGACACTTGGACAACTATAAAATAGCTGGATGACAAAGGTCTGGTGAAATCAGTTTGTCCTCTAACTTCAACCATCACTAGAAGGTGATGCTAAATAAACCTGGTTTATCTAGATAGTCGCCTGTATCTAACTCAAGAAAGACCGATCTAATATACCATTAAAACCATGGTAGTGAAGTCTCTAGTCCCCTCAGGTCACCTGACAGACCTTGGACAAAGCATCAGAATCCTTTAACCTAAGTTCTTATGATCCAAAGGTTATACAATAAAACCACAGAACAAGTGCTGATCCAGTTTCTCATATACAGAAGTTTGTTGGTGATGTTCAAGTTTGTGATAGCAGAACACATTTGTAAGAATTTAAAGTATTGGACTTCAATCTAAGCATTAAGGACTTGACAATGTGAACAATGTGAACACAGGGATTACTTCTTTAACACAGGAATTTTAGCTGTGGATGCCTGCTTCTCCTGAGGTGATATGTACCTGGTTTTTTTTGTTTGTTTGTTTTTTGTTTGTTTTGTTTTGTTTTGTTTTGGTTTGGTTTTTTTGGTTTTTTTTTTGTTTTTGTTTTTTTTGTTTTTCCTTTCTCTAATTGCAAGTGTTATTTGGCCCCTGTCTCTATACACTGGGTAGCACCTTGTAGTCTACACACCAAGTGTTAGTTAATTTGATATAGGCTCAGGAAATAAATGTCAGTAGATTAAGTATTTTGTTCACTCTCTGCATTTCTTCTGACCAAAGTGGTAATATTTTAAAACTGATTACCTTTTTCTGACCAAAGAGAAGCAATATTTGGAGTCATAGTAACCCCACTATCAGTTAAAACTTGATTGCTTAGAACTATAGTTATTTCAATCAGACTTCTCTTTGTCACAAATAAAAATCAACTTTTTTGGCAAAGAAAATAAATTAATTAATTAAAGACTATCTACCTACCATAGCTTCAACACCTACAGGTCTAGTTTGCATCCTTAGTGAAATTTAAACACTCAATTGCAACAAAAGAACTTAACACAAATTTTAATATTAAAAATTGAGTATTTTGATGATGAAAAATGAAAAAGATTAGACTATAAGAGTAATGTTTTGACACTGCTATATTATGCACTATCTACCCAAAGTCTTATTGGTACAGATTGAAACATAGACTAGAAATACAATTCCATGACAAATTTAGGCATACACTAAATAAAAGTTATTTATGTCTCAAATGGGAAAAAGTCACTAAAGGAATTGCTTAACTTCCTTAGCCATCAGGGAAATGCAAATCTAAAGAACTCTGAGATATTTTATACCTGTCATACTGGCTAAGAACAAAATCACAGATGACAACTTATGCTGGAGGGAATATGGAGCAAGAGAAACACATTGCTGGTGGGATTGTAAACGATAGCCACATTGGTTTAGAAATCAATATATGTCAGTTTCTTAGAAAACTGGAAATCAATCCACCTGATTATCTAACAGTATCACTCCTGGACACATACCCAAATAGTGCACATTCATAACACAAAGAAGTTTACTCAATTATGTTCCTAGCAGCATTATTTGTAATAGCCAGAACCTGGAAAAAACCTATATACCTCTAAACTGAAGAATGATTGTTTAAAAGTGGTACATTTACACAAAACAGTGTTATTCAGCAATAAAAGAAATGACATTTTGAGATTTTCAGGCAAATGGATGGAAGTAGAAAAAAACCTTTTGAGTGTGCTAACCCAGACACCCCCCCCCAAAAAAAATGATATGTACTCACTCATACTTGGACATTAGATATCAAACAAAGGGTAATCAGGCTATAACCTACAATCCCAGAGTAGCTAGATAACACAGAAGACCCTATGAGAGATATCCACAGATACTTCTGACAAGAGGTAAGGGGAAATAAATAAGATTTCATGAGAAACTGGGAACGTGGGAGCTAGGAGAGGTGGGAAGAAAACGTAAAGGAAAGAGATAGTAGATTGGGGGGGAGCAACAACAGAACAACAAATTAGATAGTCTTGAGTGAAGATGACATTTTGTGGTTAGAGAGAAACTTGGTACAAGGGACACTCCTAGGAATCCACAAGGATCACCTCATCTAAGACACGAAGCAATAGTGGAGAGGGTGACTAAATTGACCTTACCTTGTAGTCACATTAATGACCACCCAAACTGTAATTAAAGACCCTTTATCCAGAAAATTATGAAAGTAGATGCAGAGATTCACAGCTATTCACAGTGTCAAACTCCTTATTCAACAAAAAAAAAAGAGGTAGGAGGGATTGCCTGAGGGAAGTGGTTAAATTCATAATGGGGAACCCAGCAGGAAAAGCAGAATGAGATGCTTGGAGGTCAATGACTCTGAACTGATAACTGGTGAACCTGAATGGGACTGAACTAGACCCTCTGAATGTAGAAGACAGTTGTGTGTCTTGGGCAGTTTGTGAGGCTTCTGGCACTGGGGCCCAGGATTTATCCCGAGTGTATGAACTAACTTTGTTGACCCCAACACCTATAGAAGAATACCTTGCTTATCCTTGATACTAAGGAGTGGCGAATTGGTCCTGCTTCAACTTGGTATCCCAGACTTTGTGGACACCAGAAGGGAGGCCTTATCCTCTTTGAGGAGTAGATATGGGAAAGCTGGGGTGTGAGTGGGAGTAGGTAAGGAAAGTGGAACTGTGGTTGCTATGCTAAAAATCATTTTAAATAAAAAATACAATAATATCAAATTTAGGCATATGCTAAATTATTAATATACTTCTAAATAAAAAATAATAATCATTTACAAGTATCTTTATTCCACATGTGATAGTAGATTTCAACTGTGAATACTTAATATAAATATTTTATGCATAAATATTATGCATTCCTGATATAAAATATTTGTGAAAAACACAAATTAACATAAACATGAAGTGAAATTACTTTACATGGCAACATGCTTTGATCCTTTTAGCTCAATAATTTAAGATGCAAATTGATGAACTGTGAAGACAATGTCACCATATTACTTATCAAGAAAACTTATATTGGGAAATTATGGTGGCTCATATCTATAGCTGTAGCACTTCTGAGACAGAAGTAGTCAGATCTCTTTGGTACAGCCAGCTTTATTCTAGCCATAACTACATATAAGACTGTGATACAAAAAAATAGTGAAAAAATAGAAAAAGCATTTTAAAATTACATGAGGTATACTGTGTGATTTTTCTTGACTATATATAAGAAGAATCACTGAATACTTGTTCATTATAAGGAGAGCAGTGATTGACTAAGTACTGCATTCCACTTAACTCCATCTTGGTGACCCAGTGAGTTTATCAATTATTCCTTATGAATGCATTGCTAAAGGTAGCAATACGACCAAGAAGTCCCCTAACAAACTTATAGTTTCAACACCACAATACCACACAGAATGTCTCCTTAGATCAAGAATATCACTGTGACCCTTTTGTAAAATAACACAACCAAAGAAGCACATCTCAGTCAATAATTACCTAGCATTTTATCTCTGAGAAAAAAAAGAATATTATGAGAATATGTACAAGTCTCAAGAGCCACATCAGTCTTTTAAACAACTATTACTTATAGAGTATTAAAGGGAATTTAATAGGCCAAACATTAGAGATCTACTGTTGATGATTAAAACTCACATGTAATGAAAATTGTTCAGCCCAATTGATGCTAGCAACTTGACAGTTTCTTACCCATTGACATAGTCGTCTACAAGAACTAGAACTAACACTTGTGGATCTTTCTAAGAATGAGAACAGATATCCTCTAAAAACTTTTACAAAATTATTTGTGGCAACAGTTGCTCCTAATAACAAAGAACTTGAACAAATTCTAATATATAACATATAGCATTCAATTCTTACACAACAAAATAAAATGAAGAACAAGCCATAAGTAAATGACAGAATGAAATATACATAGCAATAGCACTAATGAATTTTGAAGTTTTCAATAATGTTAGTTCTCATAATAACATAATTTAGAGTATAATAAATCAAATAATTTCAGACAAATAGTTACAAAATCAAAGTGAGATGATTGAAAATCAGTATTGCTACCAGGGCATATAAATTTCACATATGTGTACAAATGTCAAATATTCAAATTTTACATTTATAATTGTTGCCTTTTATCACATGTGAGAAAAACTTTTTAAAGTTATAAAAATTTTGGTTGTGTTTAAAATAAGATGGGAAGTATTTTGCCAATTTAAAATTCTCAGCTGGGGAAAAAGCAAAAAGGATTAATGCTACACTGAATTAGAACATTAGTTCTGTAATCTGCATGTCTATTGGAATTATCAAAGCATCATTAAAAACATTAAAAAAAGAACTGTATTCCACCAATTATTCCTTCTTAATTTATCTAAGTGCTAGTTTTTAATTCCCTTAGGTAATTCTAATGTGAAGCCAGGATTTAGTTTCAAAAGTATATTTCTTGAGAAATGACAGTCAGTAGCCAGTAGCTAATGGATGCATATATTCTATTGTTTTTACATTTTTAATTTAAAATTTTTTTCCATATCTACCACTACTCCCCCTCCTCTCCCTCCTCCCAATCCCTCCCAGCCACTCCAAGTCCTCCCTCAACCTCCCTCTACCCACCCCCCCATCAATTCCCCAAAAAGGACATGGAGTATTCTTAAATAAATATTTGAAATACTGCCTTTATTTTCATTGAATTACAATTGAAAAAGTATCTATTGAGATTTTTAAATTTCACTCTAAGCATATTTTAATTAATTCAAATTATTTCTCCATTTCTACTTTGCTCCTTCAAATTAATTGTTTGGATTCTCTCACCTTATGCTTAACTATTGGAAAATCCTCTTGTTCTTTAGGTCCATAAAGGTTTTTCTGTGAAGCATTTGGGCTTTTGTTTGCTGTGCAATGGTTGGCATATATTTCATATCAGTCAATATCTTATTAAAATATTGATTTCACTGAAGAAAGAGAAAAAAAAGTCAAATATTTAACGACAACTGTACAAAATCTTTGGGCAGTTTACATCTGAAAAAAGAAATTGTAATATGGATAAAAGGTATTTAAAGAAATACCTGTTAGACTCATAGGCTGATACATGCTAAACAAATGATAGATGGTAAAATGATGGATGGCAAATAGATAAAATATAGATCATAGATGAGTAGTCAAATTGATTGATTACTGATTCTGACAATACTATAACAAATACTATCTTTGAAATTAATTTTTATAAAACAAGTGTAATTTCAGAAACAAATTATTGAAAATTGAGGGAAACAATTTTCAAATCTTTTATCAGAGATAAACTTTCCCAGCTTTTCTTCTCATCTTTAACCCTGAAATTGTAGCCAGTGTATTGCACCTTTATAGGTAGGAACATATTTATTACAATTATTTATTATTATTATTATTATTACTATTATTAACACATACCATTTTAAATTCCTTTCATGCCAATACTGAGATATTACCAAATGATACATGAAATGTGTGAAGAATGTGGTTGAGTATTATAGTTACTGTCTGATCATAGAGAAGAAATTCTATAATATTATTTTCATAATGCAGCCTTTCTGTTGTAAATAGTTTACTATAATAAATGTCAGATAACATCAGGTCTGTGTGGGAGATAGTTATGCTTATGTCTAAAATGAAGTATATACCTACTAATAAGGGGTAGATAAAGATACCTTATGTTCCTGGTTTTTGAATTATTCATTCCATCTGTTTAGATGTCGATTTCATCCAATAAAGCACAATTCTTTGAGAGGTTTATGTGATATGTGATGTGATATACACCTTCCTCCAGTATATAACAGTGTCTAAGGCACAAAATTCGAAGTAGTTAATATATGAAGTGACTAAAAAAACACAAGTAGTAAAGGTCAGAATACAAGGTTTACTCATTCAAATTATAAATTATATCGCACATTCATAAACATGTCAATTATTAATGAACTAAGAACATGCTATGTAATTCTCAATCTGTAATGCAATATGAAACTAATAGCACTATGGTCAAGTATTATTAAGGATTTTAAGCTGTTGACACTAATTTCTGTGAGATAGACCTAAACTTATTTTGTCTTATAAGAGTTCTCTTGTCTCCAGTCCACAACCCAATTGTCACTATAGATTTTTATTCAAATGTGCCAATAATAAATCTAAATAACAGGATCAAACAAGGAGTGCAGTAAAACATTCAGTAGGCGTCTACTAATGAAAATATAATCAATTTAATTTACTGTGATATGTACTAAAATATTTAAATAAAGAATTTATGCTTTATTAAATTGAGAACATATCACAAAGATTTTGTAGTTAGTAAAACAAGTTAAACTTCTCAACTTCATGTATTTAAATTATATAAAGTAATAACATACATTTTCTCTTGATTTAATTATGTGTGTGCATATGTTCCACTGTAAATTTCTGTACTCTGGTTTGTACAATTCTGTATCTCTACACATATTTAAAAGTTTTAAGAAATTTATATTTAAGATTCTCATATGTTTATTTTAGAAATTATAATTGTATAAACTCAACTTTATTTTTCTCTCTTAAAACCTTTTATATACCCCACCACATTCTTTTTCAAATTCATAGTTCATATTTTATGTATAAAGATAAATGTTTTTGAATATTAGGAACATACAATATACTCAATTTACACAATGTCCCTTTTATGCATCTTCGCAGAACTGACAATTTTATATTAGGTATCCAATTGCTTACTCTTCTGTGGTAAAAAGTATCGCTTATAGTAATTTTTATTCCTTGAAGTTACATATTTTTCCCTCCTCTTTTTCCTTCTATTAAGCCCTCTCATTCACCTGTAGTGTAAATTATAACTGGTCTTTATAAAAATTTAGAGGCAGTTGTAAAGGTAAATGTTGAAAGGTCTAAGAGACAAATATACAAGCTACTACAGAGATTTCTTACCTCTACAAAATCCTCAGGCCCCAAACCCATAAAGATACCTTTGTCTTCCCACCTTATCTTTCTCTCTCCACATTATATATCATTTTCTGTGTCCACAATGCTTGTGCTAGCATTGAAGGCCTTGGCCTCACAAGTACTTGGATCAAAGGCATGATATTCCAAGTGCTGAGATTAAAGACATGAGCCTCCACAACTTGACTCTGTTCTCTTTTAGCCTGAATCAATCTCGGGCAATTAAGAGTGGCTTTGAACTCATAATCTTCCTGCTTCCTTCTTCCAAGTCTTTACTAAAGATGTGGCAAACTCTGATTAACTGATGGCTAGCTCTATCATCTGATCTTCAGGCAACCTCTATTTGCTAGAGCATAAACAAAATATACTACATGCAAATTTTTAGCCTTTTTTTTCTTAATTGTTATTATAACAAGAGATCATGAGTTGCCCAAGAACACTAGTTTCTGAATCTAAGGCTCAGGAATTATTGAGGAAGTAGATGTGGAAAGATTATAAAAACCAGGGGAAGAGGAAATTCTCAGTGTGATGGCTTCTCCCAGAAATGTTAGGAAGCCTTAAAGCCTCATCAACATGGAGTGGTATATATATGCAGAAAATATATGAGAGTTTGGACAAAGTAAAGGAAGAAGAAGAGGGTGAAATTATAAATATAATACAACTATAAATAATATATATGCATATACACGTATGCATATAAAATATACTTACATAATTTTATATAAAATGATGTAATTGTATATATTTATTCTTATAACAATATATAAGTGTAGTTCTCACTTCTCATCATAGTAGCTATGCTATGCAGTTGCTGGAGAGCATTATAGAAAGCTGCATGAGTCAATTTGTAGCTAAAAGAACATAGGGAGCCTAGCTCCAACCAATACACCTACATACCATTGAATAATACATACAATTGGTGAGAGGTTACCAAATGGGAAGGGTTTTCCATGTGTATTTTCAGTTTTCTGTGAACTTAAACAATTGTGATATAGTATATTCCACACAATAGAAAATAACTTTTAGAACTAGGTTGCTTTTATTAAAATTTTAATTTTTATCTACCTGTTATTTTCCTAGTTCTTAATAAGTAAACTAAAGTGTTACTTAATATAAGGCTTTCTGATATTGAAATAATGTGAGAATAATTAACCAATTGAAAGTGTCTTTGAAAAGTTGTAAATATATAAATATTATGCAACATTTATTGAATGAAATCTAGTACATACCAGATTGTACATTTCATTGTTTTATGTTAATAGCACCCACAGGGCATAGAAAATTGCTTCCTTTGCTTCTTCAGAACATGGAATAATTATAATGGCCAATATAAAGAGTCATATGTGACTATGTGTAAAATGAAGTTTATGGCCCAGACTAGCCCCACAGTTCAGATCTGTCCACTACTGCTTATCTGGACCAGTAATCTCAAAGTCTCAAAGAAACACACAAGCACTTATATTAATTTCATGCTGTTTGGCCTATGGCTCAGGCATATTGTTAGCCGGGATCTTCATCTTAATTCAACCCATTTCCATTAGCTTGTCCTGCCATGTGGCCCGTGGATCACCTGTGTTCCTTACATGTTTCTTCTTGGGAAGCTAGCTCAACTGTCTGACTCTGCCCTGCTTCTTGTACCTATGCAGATATTTCTCCTCCTACTTTTTCTATGGTGCCTGTCATGGGCCAAAACAGCTCCTTTATTTAAAGATTGATATTCACAGCATACAGAAAGACATTCCCACATCAAGAAATCAGGCAAAATTTCTAAAATCCAGGCAGACGCCTGCTATCCTACCAGACCTGAGGACAACATACAGAACATATGAACACATTCTGATCAGAGGCTGTGTTTTACATAGTCAAAACTTTAGCCTCTAAACATGAGCAGCAAGCACCTGCTGGACCATAGGCCATTCAGACCCTCATAAACCAACTGAATGCAAGTCATAGTAGCTTTGGAAGACCAAAGGTGGGGGGGGGGAACACCCATCCAAGAAGAAATCCTATGGGATGTGCTGTGATAAAGGTGACACAGAGACTGGGGAAGAGGCCAAGCAGTGACTGAGCCAGCCTGTTACCCATGCCACGGGAATGAGCCCACCCTTGACATTATCTGGAGCACCAGAACCAGAGCCTAAAATAGTTCAGAGACCTATAGGAAATGAAACATAACCAGAGAGTAAAATTTCAATATAATGATGCCCAGTGAGATTTTGTTGAACTCATAGATTAGTGCTTTGCCCAGTTGTCAAAAGAGAGGATTCATCCAGCAACTAATGGATAGAGAGACCCACAGCCAAACATTAGGTTGAGCTGAGGAAATCCTCTTGAGGAAAGGGACATAGAATTGTAAGAGCCATAAGGGGTCAGGATATCACAGAAAACTTACAGAATAAAGGATCATAGGGGCTTTCAGAGTCTTAAATCAAAACCAGGGAACATGAATGAGACTGACCTAGCAATTCTGTATGTATGTTACAGATGTATAGCATGATAATGTGGGAATTCTAAGAGTAAGAGCAGGGACTCTCTCTGATTCTTTAATAGCTTTTGAGACCCTAGTTCCTATACTGGGTTGCCATGCCCAGCATTAGTAAAAGAGGGTATAATTAGGCTTATTGCAACTTGAAATATGTTTTGGTTGATGGCCATTGGAGGCCTGTCATCTCAATAGAAAGAAAGAAAAACGTTTATTTTGATAGGGGCAGAGGGAAGGTTGTGGGAAGAGATTCAGAAGAGAGGAAGGGGATAAAACTGTGGTCATAATATGAAATAGATAAATATTTCAAAATACTTCTAGAGATTTGGAATTTTTGCAACTAAATGCTGTGACAAATCCATATGAATGAATAGCATGCAGGTTTACTATTTTAAAGGCTGTTGGTGTTTTAACTATGCTTATCTTAGTCTCTTCCCAGTATTTGGAGGTGAGCATTGATATCACGTAGATTCTCAAGTCATACCCAGTGTCTCAGATCACTTGCAGTTGCCTGTGAGCCTATTCCTTCTCTAGGGTCATGCCCGCCTGAATGCTGCCTTGATTCCTGCCATGTACTAATCCTTTCAAAATGTAAGCGAGCCAACACGAATAAAAATGTTTTCCTTCGTATTACTTGTCTTGATCATGCCGTCCCTTCACAATAGAAACACTGAGAAGCATTTCTATATTTATGTACCAGTAATATTTTTATGCTTTCTTCTTTCTAGAGATAATGAAATTATGTGTAGTACAGTTAATACTTATCTCTAAATGTCTTGCTTTTTTAAAAATAAGAGCTGTGGAAACCAATAACCACGTGGACTAATCTCAATTATTTAAAAGTCATCCATATATTTTCTTTATGTATTCATCTTTCCCCACATCACTGCACTATTAAATTAGTAGATAATTTCTTTTAGATTTGTTTATTGAAGGTATTCATGTATTTTTGTGTTTACTAAAGTACTTCTACATTTTCAAGTATTATTTAAGCAATATTTTCCCTTCCTCATATTTATGTCAGTAAAAACATTAAATTGCTCACTACCCCTCAGCATCTGAATGTCTTATTTTTGAGGAGCAGTATCTCTGAGTCTCAACCTTCAGAAGTGACATATGCAAAAGAAACTTTCTGACTCAAGCTTATCTTAATTTGAAAATATTGTTGACATTAACATATTCTCTTCATGTCTCATAAATAAACGACATAAGATGAAGTCCCAAACTTCATATATTGCGTGTACTACAAACAATTTTTACTATGAAATTGATTATTTCATATTTTCTTTCATACAGTGTTTGGTGTTTTGCCACCTAAAATTTAGGAAGAGATGTTCAGTCAAATTGTTTGTTCCTTATATCAATTGTCTCTTTATCAATAAAATTTTATTTATATAATTTCATTTAATCATATGAATATTTTTATCATATTTCCTAAGTGGCTGCATTTTTGTTGAAATGTATCTTCCTAGTGTTTGGTTAAGGTTAAAAATTCACTAATTCTATTACGTTAATAAATGATTGAGATACTAAAAGACATTTCTAATTTACTAAAATGATACATAAATTTTATTAAAATATTTTTTTCTTAAATTATGTAAGCATTTGTGTCAATTAACTTCCCATAATTATAAGAAATATATCAGATATCAATGGAGTTCAAAAGCTATAAATTTATTTTGCTCTTGGCATTTCTCAATATTTGGTGCCTATGCATGTAAATGGGTCTTTATATTTAAGGCCTTTAGTCTGATAGTAAATCATGCTAGAAATATAAGGTGGAATAAAATTTTTACATGTTGGGTGAGAATATGTAATTAAAAGAAAATGACAATCTAGAATCCCAATATTACTTTAAAAGCCATATTTCAAAAAGCCTAACAGGTCCTTCCCTTCAGATAGCCAATTACCTAATAGTTCCAAGAGCAGGTCACTAAATATTTATTACTTATGTTTTTTATTGATATTCAAAGTCAGAATTAAAGCATATTATTCTCAATAAGACATCACACAAGTTTTCAGTGTTTTATTCATCTTTTATCTAGTTTTGAGTATGATTACATAAAAATTTCATTAAAGATGTCTTTTGAACCCTAATGAAATATACTAAAATGCTTTTCCTTTATTTTCTACTAAAATTCATTGTCAGTGTCTGAGAGGACGTGCCTTTAATTGTGAAATTCTAAAAGATTTCCTCTTTATAGGTAACTAAGAAATTCAAGCATCATTTCTACCAACACATCACTGATGAAATCAAAATTGTGATTCCCAGTCACCTTAAAAATATATAGACCTATCTTAGATATGAAAGCGAGGGTAATAGCATATTGTGTTGGTACTAAAATCAATATTGCATAATTTATTGTTCCTCCAGGAATAATTGCTTTATTCTGTCATTATTTATGTTATCCATATCTTTTCTGATGCCCTGGCAATAGTATTTAAATTTCAATAGTCAAAATACAAATGCAAGAAGAGAATAAAAATTGTTCTCTTTTTAAAACACTGTCACTTATTACAAACTTTAAAAACTTCAATAATAGTTATTCCTCATTTTCAAGATGTACAAAATGGAAATCTAAGTTTTTCTTTCATTGGTCAAATAAAAACAGAAAATAATTAAAATTTTAATACATTTTCACTCTCAAGAAATTATTCTAACTTTGTACTTGTATGAGTTGAATAAGCTGCATATCTTATAAAAGATCAGATACTGGGGAAGTAACACTTTAACTTTATTAGAAGAAATATTTCAGATGCAGTAAACATTTAAGCATATTTGAAAGTGCTGTAAATTAATGTAAAAGCTATATTTTAAACATTTTCATAGCTTACCATCACAAATTTGCAAAATTTAGTACCATTCTGTAAAGCAAAATTATTACATTGTAATTTTTATGAACAATTTAAAACAGATAAAACATTGGAAATTAAAGTTCCCACTGAAATTTCTTTATCAAATTGTATAGCACTTTATTTGATAAGATGTTAACTTTATTTGTAAATGTATTTTTTATTTATTATTTAAAAGTATTTTACCTTCCAACTAGTTCCCCTTTCCTTCCCTCATTCTACTCACAGCCCAGATCCTCTCCACCCTCCACCAATCCACAACTCAAACAGTATTCCACGGGGAGTCCACAAAGTTTGGCCTAGCAAGATGAGGCAGGACCAAGCTTTTTCCACTTTATTCAGGCTAAACAAGGTATTCTTCAATAGGAAATGGAATTTAAAAGCAACTTCATAACCTAGGGAAAAATCTTGGTCCCAATTCCAGTGGCCCCACAAATTTCCTAGGCTATATAACTGTTATCTACAATCCGAAGACATACTAATGTCCCATGCAGATACCTCAGTTTGCAAACCAGAGTCAGCTCCAAGTAGCTCTGGTCAACTGTCTCTGTGGGTTTCCCTGATCTTGAACCCAATGCTCAGATACTCTCTTCCCCCCTTTCAACTGAGATTTAGGAACATGGCCCAGTACCTAGCTGTGGATCTCTGTATCTGATTACATTATTTTCTGGATAAAGTTTCTATGGTAACTAGGGTAGTCATCAATTTGATTATAGGGCAGCGCCAGTTTAGGTACCCTATCCACTATTGATTGGCATTTTAGCTGGGGTTATTCTCATGTATTCCTGGGAATTTTCCTAGCAGGAAGTTTCTTCCTAAACCCAAAATGGCTCCCTCCCTCTGTAACGCCCCCAACAGTACCATTCTGTTCTCTCATATTCTCCTCCCATTCCCCTTTACCCACCGTTCTCCCAATTTCTCAAGAGTTCTTATCAATTTACCTTTCTCAGGGAGATCCACGGATGTCTTTCATAGGGTCTCACACTTTTTATGTAGCTTTTCTCTTTTTTGTGGATTGTACCCTGGTTATTCTGTGCTTGGTGTCTAATATTCATTTATGAATGAATACTTAACATATTTGTACTTATGGATGTGGGTTCCCTTACTCAGAATGATTTTATTTTTCTAGTTTCATTAACTTGCTTGTATATTTTATGATAATTTTTTTACCACTGTATATATTCCATTATATAAATATAAATGTACCACTTAAAAAAATTATTATTTGTTTGAGGGGTATGTAGGTTGTTTCCAGCTTCTGGCTATTACAAATAATGCTGCTATGAGCACGTCCTTGTGGTATGAGGTAGTGGGTTCAGGTGCTTTGAGTAAGACTGAAAGGTGGCTTTGAGGTTTTGAGGATTCCCTGTAGGGGGCATGGCCAGCTCCCTTTGAAGCCCAGTGGAATGCTGCCTACTCTTCCTGTTTTTTTTTTTTTGCTATCACTATTATGTGGGACATTTCAGCCCTCCAAAAATCCCCCTAAATTCAATCTTATATAAGTGACTGCTTATATAGCCCCTTAATAAATATTAATCCTCTTATATAATCAATTGCCAATAAATAATTCCCACAATATCTGGTATTTAATGTGGGGCATAAATAATTCCTACATAGTATGATATGTATTATTTAGGTATATGCACAAAAGTGGCCTTGCTAGACCATGAAGTAGATTGATTACCAGTTTTCTGAGATACCATCATACTGAATGTCACAGTGTATATACAAGTTCACACTCCCATCAGCAGTGGAGAAGTGTTCTCTTTTCTCAACATCCCCTTCTGCATAAGATGTTCTCAGTGATTTTGAGCTTAGCCACTATAACAGATCTAAGATGGTATCTCAGTTGTATCTCCTTGATGGTTAAAGATGTTGAAGAACATTTTTTTCCTTCTTTAAAAATTATTTTAATTTCATTAAAAACGTCATCTCCATCAATGTATTCCCTGGCTCCCCCTCCCAATCCCTCCCAGTCAGCCCTGGGCCTTGTCCTTCTCCATCTACCCATCCCCTCCTGCAAAAGAGCAAGAGGTCCTCTTTTTTTTTTTTTTTTTTTTTTTTTTTTTTTTTTTTTTTTTTTTTTTTTTTAAGTATCTTTGAACCATTTAAAATTCCTCTGTTTGGAATTTTCTGTTTTTAATCTGTATTCAATTATAAATATCAGGTTCAGTGTAACTAGATTTCTGTTGAGGTTTTTGATCCACTTGGATTTTAGTTTTATTCAGAGTAATAGATATGGATCTATTTGCATGTTCCTACATACCACCATCCAGTTATGACAACATAATTTGTGGAAGATGCTTTTTTCCGATTATATGTTTTTTTTTTTTTTTATTTCTTTGTCAAAATTCAGGTGTTCATGGGTGTCGAGATTAATGTCAGGTCTTAAATTTTATTCCATTGATCCAGGTGTCTGTTTTTAAACTGTTTTTATTATTATACATCTATAGTAAAGCTAGAAGTCAGAAATGGTGATGCCTCCAGAAGTTCCCTTACTGTACAAGATTGTTTTGGCAATCCTGGGTTGTTGTTGTGGTTTTGTTTTGTTTGGTATTGTTTTTTTTCCACATGATGTTGGGTAATGTTTTCTTGAGGTTTGTGAAGAACTGTATTGGAATACGGTAGATGTTTAGCATAGCACTTCATCTTTATCAATATAGTAAAGTACAAGATTTTTATTTTCACTTGTAATATGTTAGACATTGGCATTTTTGAACTAGATTGGAATTTCTAATCATAAATATATCTCTAAAGGGTTAGTTATATAAAAAAAAGTGAGAGAATGATACTTAGTGATGTAAATGTTTGCTTGGTAAAAATGTTTAATGGATTGTCTCTTTGTTGTAATGCTTTTTAAACAAGACACATGAACTGCCAATGGCAAAGGTAAATATTTATCTTCTTTCTGAAATTTCAACATATTAAAGGTGACAAAAGGAGGCATTCATCTTAATTAATGTTATAGTTAAAAGAATCAACAAATAGAAAACAATGAAATTTGAATTTGAGATAGTCAATAATTTCAAATATATACTTTAAAATATACAGTTAAGATTATTAACTTATGCTAACATTTTATACTTTTTAATAATAGCGAATGCCTTTCAATAATATTTTCTTTTAACACAAGAAATCGCTAGTACTTGCAACATTAAATTTTATGGGAAATATTCTATAGTAAAAATTTCTGAGGAGCATTACATAGAGATTGTGAAAATGTAAAACTTGACTCAAAATTCTCTGACTTTTGCACAGAAATGACAAATCTATTTTTCATCAACTTGAAATAGATATGTTTGTCACTGTCTTCATGCAAATTCAAACACTCAAGTTATAACAAGTCATGTGACTATTTTCCTGAGCTACTCATTTAGGTACCAAAACTTTGCTTCTAATGTTGTGAGATGTCCCAAGTCCTACGGCCTCATCATGTCGGTACTTTAAAATCAGATTTCTTTGAAGGCAGAAAAATATATTATAGTCATTAATTCAGAGAAGGTTCCTTTAACTTTGTAGTCATCTCATTCTAGAAGCCAGATAGATGAGTGATAAACTCATTAGATACCATGCTACCCTCACTGGTAAAGTATGCCATGAAATTTAAGCCATTGAAGTAACCATTCCTGATGTACTATACAAATGACTAGCCGAGAGATTAAAATAATTGATGCATTAAACTATGCATTGTAACATTTTACAAAATAACTATAGGTATAGAAGGGTATATAACCAGTTTGAAACATTAATTCTTGCTAATGCTAAAATATACATACAATATTTAAATATATGTGTATGTATATTAAATATTAAATATTAAATATTATATATATGTTTGGAAAACTGGAGACAAAAAATGGCCGAGTAATTTACTTTGAGCTGCTTAAAATTTAATGTATCTATAAATCACTTGGAGATCTAGTAAAGGTATAACGTTGAGTCAGTAGCTCAAAGCATTTCTCGTAAACTCCCCCACCCCAAGCATATACACAGTGTGGGTGAGAGAGCCGGATTTGAAATAACACAACTCCACTCCACTTTTCTCATTGTTAGTCTGAAACACTGAGATAGCTGGCACCTAGTTCAGGTGGCTCTTGACCATCTCTGAGACTCGCTTCTCAGTTTGGGATACCTTCTTCTGCCTATATGGGCACCAGTACACAAGGGAAACATAAACACTTATACATACACATAAAAATAAGTCTGAATGATAAAAAATATACCTCATCATTGGCAAATATACATAGGTATTATGTATTGATTTCTCTATAGAAAGATTAATACAACTTTAATATTCCATTGGTTGTGCTAAAATAAAATCTATTTATGGTATATTACCATAATTTTATATATGTGTTCTTTGTGTATTTTAAGAAGATATTAACAATAAATAAAAATTCATTGCAAAATGTAATAATTGGGTATATAATTGAATGATAGTGCTTATGGACTGAAGAATCATAGATATAATAAGTGAAGGATATGGTTTTATGTCTATAAATACTATCATAAACAAGCCCCAAACTAATGTTTTCTTTTATAAGTATTGCTTTAGTTATTATGTCTTTTAACTGCAATATAATAGTATCTTAGACAAATACTTTTTATCTTTAATGTTAGCAACACCTCTTTATTTTTTTACTATATTTCTGGATTATGATTGTTCTGAGCAAGAGAACGATTTCTTGGACATGTCAGTAAAACTTATTTTTGATTTGAATTTCTTCTACTTTGAGAACCCAAAATCTGAGAAGCTATCTGGACTACAAGACCATGACCTTATTTATTCACTATGTAACTTGCAAAATTATATGGGTTATATTTCAATCATGATAAATATAGAGTGTTTAGTCTTGATATAAGTAACTTTGCAACCTTCTCCAAATTTATTTAATGATTGTGAAATATGTTTTACATACTTTTACTTAAGGAAGTAATATAATATCTTGAATTCTCAATCATAATAATTAAATATAAAGGTAAACACAGAAATTTTTGAATGAATATACTATTATTCTGGAATCATCTAAGGAATGCTGGATAATGATCAATCCCTATCAGTATTTTCTAAAATTTTTACTTAGATACTCATATCAGGGTGGGGAAATAATGAATTTATGAATGTTAATAATGGATCAAAGGCCCCATCCCACATTGTGAGTAGAGAGAATGCAGCCAAGCGCTGGTGCAGGATTATAACTCTGGCCTGTAGCCAGACACTAGCAAAGCCTCCCATAGACAGAAGATTTTGTCCCACCAGAAGCTCTCAAATACCAAACATCCATTTCTCAAATAATTGACTCAAAGGCTTAATATTTAAGTAAATGCTTGGCCAGTAGCTTTAGCATATTACTATCTAACCCTTACACTTAACCTATAATTTCTATCTATATTTAGTAACATGGCTTGGTACATAGGCTCAGTCTAGAATACTCACCTAGCATCCTCTGCATCTTGCAGTCTTCTCTGTCTTTTCTTTTCCCAGAATTCTCCTGGTTTCTGTTTGCCCCACTACTACTTCTTGCCTGACTACTGGCCGATCAGCATTTTATTAAAACAATGCCAGTTATAAATCTTTCCAGTGTACAAAGCATTATTCCAGACACACCAACTATGATGCCAGGTTGGGTGGAACAGCCAAATGACCCACGGAGGATCCTAGATCACTGGGCGCTTTGTCACTCTAATGATCTCCTTGTGATGAGGAAGTACAATTGGTGCAAAGACAAAAATGGAGGCAACATGTTTACAAACATTAAAATGATGATAAATTTAAACTTTGTTTAATAGTAACACATACACATATTATAGCATATATATTTATAAAATATACATATATAAATGAGAGCTATGTTGAATTAAGTATTTTATATCCTCAAAAGTTTACAGTAAACTTATATTTTAATTCAGAGAGAGTGACATTTAGCCACTTGAAAAGAACTATGTAAAATATCTTCGTATTCTTTCGATGGATGACAGAATAAAACAATTAATTCAATAAAATACCAAGTCACTTACTGAATTACAACTGCTAACAATAAACTAAACATTTAAAGTACTGTCCAATGTACCTTGATTATACTCTGTTTAGAGATAAAACACTATATGGTTTGTAGAGAAACACCCAGGCCTTTTCATGATATGCTAAAAATATGAAATGATATAATAATATGGCTAATTGATACTTGATGTGGAAATGCCTTTCTGTATGCTATAATTCTCAATCTTTAAATAAAGGAGCTGTTTTGGGCCATGACAGGCACCATAGAAGAAGTAGGAGGAGGAATCAGAATAGGTAGGAGAAGCAGGGCAAAGTCAGCAGATGGAGTAAGCTGCCCAAGAAGAAACATGTAAGGAACACAGGTGAGCCACGGGCCACGTAACAGACAGGTTAATAGAAATGGGTTGATTAAGATGTAAGAGCTAGCTAGCAATGTGCCTGAGCCATAGACCAAACAGCATGAAGTTAATATAAGTGTCTGAATCATTTCTGGGGGCCTGAGTGGTGGCGGTGGGCTTCTAAGCAGTCTCAGGCGGCAGGTCTGTGGGTCTGGGACCTCTGGCGGCCTGGGACCCAGAAACCCCACTGCTACAGATACTAATAAATTTAAAGAGAAAATAACATTTAGAAATGTACTAATGCCACAAATATAATCACACCAACAATTTCTCATATACTATTTAACTACTAATGATCACATTTCATATGACAAACCAATATTTTTTGCTAGCAAAACTAATGCAGTTTCACATTCACAATGAAACACTCAAGAGTTTAAACAAGTATAATATCTAACTTAAATAATTCAAACTTCTAACTTAAAATAATTTAAAATATTACAGAAATAAGACTAATACTTTGGAAGTATTCTTTCATTTATGACTTTTTAGGAATATATTTATTCACATAATGTATAGTAATTTTTATGAATAAGTTAATAAATTGATATCTGGAAATGTATAATTATAAAATGATAATTTTCAAGACAGATCATTTTCTTATAGCCAATGTTATCTGAAGAAATTAATTTTACCAAACTTTATTTTGCATGTAATATACCCTATTTATGTTACATCATTATAATTTGTAAATTTTTCTATATCTAGTGATCCTTTCAACCCATAAAGCCAAGTGGTTGGTTTGCTGTACGTGACTGGCCTTGAACACTAAGGTCAAAGAGAGACTTAAATTCAATTTGATGTTGCAAATAGAATTTTTGAAAAGTTGTTTAATTAATGCATTCATGGAAACATGTTTATCATGTACTACTGTGTCCCGGGCATTCTTCCAGGCACAGTCAAAATGAAGTTAGTAAATTTTCTATAGCCATTCATTTTGCATGAAGAATAAAGCCTTCCTAGTTTCTTTAAATGTCAACTTATTCTAGGGTAGAATTATCACCCTCTGTTTATACATCATTGCATACCAGATGAGATTCAGCATCAATATCATTCTACTTAACAAGCCAAGATTTCTGTGAAAGAAAATAACTAATTTTTGATTCTGATGATGTTTTGTTTGCTTTAAAATATTTAATTATTTTAGGTTCTATAATATTTTTTTCTAAGAAATGCTTGCCTTAGCATTTATTTATGAAGCAAAGGAGTAATTTTTGGTTCTATCAGCTCAGACTTTTATTTTCTATCTTTTATTCCTCTTGAATTAACTCTAAGAAATGTGGCAGTAGCTCTTTTGTAAATTTTCCTATGCAAGTATTTGTACTTTAACAGTTAGGTCTAGCATTTCTGTTTTTAGATAACAATCATAAATATCCCAACAGAAATACATGGCCAAAGGCCATACTGAAAATTCTGTATTTACTCTTATACAAATAATATTATTATACCTCTTTTTGACTATAAAATGGTCTCTAAGGGCCAGTAGGATAGTTCTGTGAGTAAAGGTATTTTCTCACAAGCCTGACAAGTTGATTTTAATTCCCAGTATCCTCATTATGGAAGGAAAAACTGACTGTGCAAGCTGTCTGTTGTCCCCATAACATCAGGCTTTCTCCAGCCCCACCCCTCCAATCCAAATTAAAATATAGTTCAAGATGCTTTTTCAATGATTAATAATTGATACGTTTTATGTTTTATATACTATTTGACTTTTGAAAGTTTAACTATAAGAACACACCATAGTTTTAGGCATCTCAGACAGAAATGCCTACTTTTATTAACAAACAAATAATAGAGCTCTGAGCTCAGTGTTTATATGAAAATGAAAACACTACTGTTTGCCATAGATATGTGAAAATCTTTTATTTCTACATTTCCTCAAGATGTTCCTGTTTATTCTTTATAATTCTGAGATAAATGCAGGAGGAGGCATTTGCAAGTAAAATTTTAACTGATATCTAAAGCTACATCTCCCTTTTAAAGTGCATTACCTTTTAAAGACAGTATTTTCGAATGTCAACATGAATGGAAGTGTCAAACTGATGCTTAATACTAATTTGTTTATTTATGCCAGTCTGCACTTAGATGGTAAAAAGGGAGGCATCAAAAAAATAAAGGTTCTTTCTTTTAAAACATTGAAGTAGATGTCCTTTTAGTTCACTGACATAAATCCCATTAGTGTTAATTGGAGATTTGCATGTGCATTGAGAAAATAATATAGCTCATTATTCTTGAGTAGCAGCTACTGACTTTTAAAGGCCATTTACAATGTGACAGAAAACAAATAAAGCAACCACTTAGCTTTAGGAAAGTTGTTTCTTTCTTTTTTTTTTTTTATACACAAGAATAAATAGCAAAGGCTTTCATAAACGTTTCCCTGCTGTGGATTGAATATTAGGTTTGAAACACCACAAGATTTTTGAAACCTGTGTTTTTGGCTTCACTAGTCAGTGATCCTGTGAGTATGTGTAGTTGCAGTATGTTGCCTTGCAGGTGACCTTGACTCTCAGGAATGTAGGACAAGGACTGTGTTCTCCTCTGATAGAGTTCCATTCTGAATTTTTAGTGGGATTTGCATTTGCTCAACTATAACAGCTGTTTGTTGTGTTTCACAGCATCCACTGAACTGTTTCTTCTCTTGGGGACTGTCTGTTCAGATCACTAGTGCAGATCCGGGTTTGGAAACCTGCGTGTATTGATTTTTAACTCTAAGTTATTGAAATATTTTAAATACTAACCCTTTTTCTGACACACAATTGAGAGAAAAAGTTATCACTTTCTGTGAATCCTCACTTCATTTGGGTGACTGCTTTTGTTGCTCTGAAAAAGATATTTAATATCATTCTATGTTATTTTCAATCCTCAGGTTCTCTCCTATATTGCAAGATTCTTCTGTAGAAAGCTCTGTACATAACTATATTTAAAATATTTTCTATATCTTTTCCTCTAGCAGTATTAATGTATCAGCTTTGTGATACATTCTTTGATTTCTCTGGATTAATTTCTGTGCCAGGTATGGAATGTGGAATTAAATAGTTTTTCTTTTGAATGTAAATAATCAATTCTTCGGTACCATTTTTGGCATGACTATTTTAGTCTTATTTATAATTTTGACAATTTTGTCATAAATGTAATAGTGGGAACTATGTTGTAATTTTATTTGTGTTTTCTGCCTGCAATATCAATACACGACAGTCTTCTTTACCAGTGTCATGATGGCCTTGTCATCAAAAATCTGTAGTATTTAAAATCATGTACTTGGATAGCTTTAGCATTCTGTATTATTATTATTTTTTTTTACATGTGAGTTTTATTATTTGACCTTCTACTTTTGTAGAAAGATCATGGGAATGTTGACAGAGATTCTGTTGAGGCTGAATACCATTCTTAGCAATACAGATAATGAGATTCCATCTCAAATAAATCAGAATGGAAAATATAAAGATAACAAAATTTCAGTAGAGAAAGTAGGGAAGGAGGATTTTGTATGCACTGTGTGTGTGTGTGTGTGTGTGTGTGTGTGTGTGTGTGTGTGTGTGTGTGTGTGTGTGTGTGTGTGTTTGGGTGTGTGTGTGTGTGTGTGTGTGTGTGTGTGTGTTTGGGTGAGAGTAAAGGTAAGAGATGTCATCACCATGAAATACAGCATGCAGTTTCTTAAAAAAATAAAAATAGAAATAAATGTGATCTTACTACACATGATCCAACTATGTCATCCCTGAGCACATGCCCCCAAAATTCTATTTTCTACAATGGAGATAACTTTACATAATTATTTTTTATATGATTTTTATATGATTATTGCTGTACTATTTTAAAAAACTAAGAAATAGAATAATAACTTGATGCTTACAATACATGAATAAAGAAAACAGTGCATATATAAGATTGTGTTATTTAGACCATATTAAAAGTTAAACTATATTATTTTAAGTAAAATATGACATAAAATAAAATTGTAAGTGAAATTAGTCATTAAAGTTTATGAAGACATCCTTTACATTATTGAATAATTTTAAAAATTATAGAAATATATTGTGAAAATATAAAATATGTTTGAGGAAAATTTTAGAAAACAACATAAAGCTATTTTTATAGCTCTAGGAAACTGCTAAGTCAACACTTTTTAAGCTGTGTCCCAACTATATACTTCTTTTACCAGTGAAAAGTACTAGCACATTTTTATAAAAATATTTTTAAATATTTTAATTTTTATTTTTCTATTAATACAAGAGGAAAACTAATTCAATTTTGTCAATGGAGAATGCACAAGGAGTGGCAGAGCTTAAATGTAAATCAGTCATATCAGCAAAAGTGAGTACATTTAGACCTGGAGTGTTAACACACTACTCAGTTATTGGAAGCCTCATTGTTTTCAGAAGCAATATGCGTTATTGATATACAGGTTTACTGTTGTCTCAGCCATTCCCTCATACTAACAAAACACTCTTCTATGGACTTTTTTCCCCTGAGAACTGACAGAGAATTGTAGAGCAGCACAATAAGAGCTAATCTCCATAGTTTCTTCTGCATCTTCTTAACTGCAATTGTAAGCAATAGTTTCACATATTAAACCATTTGATGATAATTGCAAATTTGTATTTAGATAGCATTAATGGTTTCCTATTATGAATAATTAAATGAAGACAAGCAGTATCTCAAATTACCAGGAATCCAGACATAAGCTGCTTAATCCAGCAAGAGCACACCAAATACTGAAGAATATAGGCCTATATCTCAGCAACACGGAATTTAATTATTTCACATGGTAAATAATCAAGGTTAGGCTATATTTAAGGCTTTGTTCAAGCTGTAGAGATACCATAGAAGAGCTTTTTAAAAATATTTTCCAAATTCCAGAGGTTGGTCCATCAGCCAGGAGTCAACTGTACTTTCAAGGCTGTAGTGGTTGGTCAAGTATTTATCATACTGAGTAATTTTAAAGATTCTTGTACTTGTTTCTTTTCAATCATAATGACATTTGGAATAACATGTTCCACACATTCCCATTTCACCCCATCTCTGGGTAGTTAATTCAGAAACTATCTTCTTATTTTAGAGTCAAATAATTAGGAAATATTTCTCCAGAGCTTGATTCACTTTCCATGTAATTGCAAATTGCCTTCTTCCAGAAGTTAGAATGCAGAAATCACTGGGGACCATTCTTCAGCTTACCATAGTGTTTCTATTGATGTTAATTAAAACTTTCTGAACAGCTTTGCTTAATAAGTAAATAAACACACTCAGAGTTTGAAGCATATTAAGAAAATACTATAATTATATTCAAGTTTACAATCATGGAGAGCTAACATAGATCATTTTTTAGGGTGGGGTACATTTGCCTAGTGGTCTAGAGGGAACACATTTGATAAAATTACTAAGAGACCATAGAATAATTCTAGCATAAAGTCACCACTTGAGATATTAAAGATGGTATAACCAAGTTCAATGTCTTTGGTGGTTTTCTATGAACTGATGTATATTACAGATTTTGAATCTGGAAGTCTGAATTCAGGCCAGCAGTGGAGTGAGTCCCTACTTTCAGCTGCAAACTGGTTCCTTTTCATCTATTTTGTTTGTAACTTGCTCACCTCTTTTATATATTCTAAAAACATGATGTGATCATTAACTTTGTCTGAATTCTAAAATAGTTACTTGATATTTGTGATGTCTATGGCATGTATACTTTACTATAATATGCAAGTATCTATTTTATAATCTGCTATTTTATTGAATTAATTGAATACAATATTGTATTCCATTGAAAAGAATATGAAACTAAGTAACTTTATTAATACAGTAGCTCTGTACCTAATAGATGAAAAGGAGACAGGTACATTGCATAAGGAGGCCTGTACAGGGGCCAAACATTTACCATTCAAAGATTACTCTTTAGCCTGTAAAAATATTCCTTAAACATTACAAGACCACAATTTCAATTTTATTAAAATTATTTGGTAAGCATCTATCATTTTACACAATGAGAGATTTAAGGAAATCAATGTGGGTCATTTGTTCTTTTTTCCTAATAAGTCATCAAATATGACATGTATAATAAATTAAGTATCATTAGTAGAATAAAATGGAAAGAATCTCTTTCAGAGTAAAATGATATTGTCGAGTCATGGGAACAGATAAGCCAATGACTTTTTATTGTATTTCTATGTTAACACATAATTTGAAGACATAATATTTTCATTATTGAGAAATTATAATGATTTGAAGACAAATATTTTCCTTTTTGAAAAATTACTAATAATTATTTGTAATTTTTCTTTTGGAAGTTAGTAATGATACTTTAAGAGCATATAGAAATATGCACAAAATCACAAGTACACTTAATTAAAAAATACAAATCTCACCACTCTGGAGTACAGATCTGTGTTATTTTCTGCCAGTTTCTAAAAAACAATGAGTTTATACTGAACCTTTCAATTTGTCTTATTATATGAATTTTACATACCTTCCTTGTTAGTTAATGAAGAGAACAACACATCTTTTTTTCCTGAGCTAGTATACAAATAGCAATTTTAATTATTCTGTGACATTTTGGAATAGAATTTATGAACACTTTCAGACACAGGTTATTTATTCTGATAAAACTGACAAACTTGTTATAATTTAGAGGATATAGGTTTTTCTAAAAGACTTACATTGGATGAAAACAATGTGACATGCTTAATTTTCTATGAAGCCAGAATAATGTGAATACATAATTGTTTTTCAAAATATTTCTGAAGTGGAGAGAGGAAAAATTATTACACTTATACTTTTTTTCTTTACTCACTATATAGATTCAAATATTATGAAATGATAGAGGGGTCTAACTGACCATGACCAATGAAAGGAACTTTAGAATCATGACCTGAATTTCTTGTTGACTCAGTGTCAGTGGTAAACTATCACCTCTTCCTGGAATCTTTAATTTTGTATCACTATTTTCAAACAAAATTAGTAATAACCAAGGTAATTTACAAGGTAAAGGCCTTGACATTGAGTAAAATTGTAACTCATTTGGGTAAGATAACAATTTTAGTTTATTTTGTAATTTTGATATTTAAGACATGTTTGTTTACCTTTTACATTGGCAATGGATTCTCTCCTGCCTGTTCCCGAGATCTGCTATGATTTTTGTTTATTACATTGTGGCAGAGGTGCTACTAGATTTCAAGAAATGATCAATCTTAGATCATGACTCTTGGATTCAAGTTCAAGCTCCCTTGATTCTAAAGAGTAAGTGTGCAGTTGTACTCAAAAGTATTGATATCCATTTCCTTTCATTTCATCTGCCACCGGATAGTGTCACTAATTCCTTCAGGTCTTCCTACTTCAAATAATGTAATAATTATAGTAATAATAATAAAAACCCATCAGAAGCTTTTGTTTTACTTAATTTCTGACTGATGCCGTCAAGTTCACAGCCAAGATTAGTGACCACTCACTGATATATAAGCAAACATTGCTGTCTATTGGAGATATTACTGCTCATGTATTTCTATTTTTAGAACTACTTATCTAACAACAAATATTAAGGAAACCAATTCATGAAGGGTATTAGACAGATATACCATAGATTTTTCTCACATTGACTTTTGGACATGTGGTTGTGATATTGGTCTCACTTTTTGAGTTTAGAGTGTTTCTGGTTTTATATTCCCTGACCACCTTTGACATTTTTATAACCCTTCCAACACTCATATGCTAATTCTCTACAACCTTTTCTCAGCTTCCTGTCTGTGCTTCAATAATCTTGGAAAATTTCCAAGATGATTCATCACAAAGCAAAGTAGAACAAGGATCTCAGGGCCACAGACTTAGAAGTGCAGATTCTGAAGGGCAAAGTAAGTCTACTTATTTAAAATGTTGTTCTTAACTTAGCAGAGAGGCTTTACCTAATTAATAAATTTAAATATGTTTCTATTTATTAATATAATATATATATAATATATGATTAATATATATAAATATAAGCTAAGAGGTTTTTAGAAAACATTAATAGACATGAAAATTTATCTGGAAATGTGTGATTATTGTACTTGAAGTTTATTTTATTGTAATACAGATTGAAAATTTAAGCAAGGCCTCTTCTGCACACATACAAAGAACAGGTTGCTTAAAAGCAGATAAAATGTGTTTTACCTTAGTGAATCATATGCTTTATTAAAACGCATAAAAAAGTAAAACCATTTCTTATTTTAAGCTTTTCTATAATAATAGATACCATATTAAAAATGTTAGCGTAAATATCCTTCAAAACATTTTAAAACAAAATTATTGATGAACATCATAACCCATATAATAGTATCTCTTAACATTGATTGGAACTGTAGCTCATTTAGATAAGTTAGTAAGTTTAGATGTTTATGTTTCAGCTACAAAAGAATTTTTTTTTTTTGAAAACAAACTTTCACCTGCCTAATCCAAAAATCTACTGTGATTCTTGTTTGTGAAACTATGGCAAACGTACTATAAGATCTGAAGAGATGATAAATCTCAGGGGATGACTTGTGGCTTCAAGTCACAAGTTCCCATGATTGTGAAGATCATGCCAAAAAAGGTTAAAAGAAGTTTCTGCGGTGTTTTGTCCCTGGGGAGATCAAAGAGTTATTGCACTAAATGATGAATAAATCATGGTTAAGAACTTTCTCTCAGATTCAGCTAATAATCCATAGGAATGCCATTTTTTCCTTAATATTCCAGATTGTCTTAATTTTAACCTTTCTCCTACTTTTGTGTGCTCTGTTTTAGACTTAGTGTTAGACAAGCAAAGGAGATTCTGGATTTTAAGTCAATTATATTTTCCAGCCAATTAAAACGGGGATAGTATTTTAAGACTTTAACAATCCTTCTAGAGTTTTAAAGAAATGAATATATGTATATGTATGTGTATGTGTATGTGTATATGTATGTGTGTGTCTCAACAACTTTTCATTTAATAATTTTAAAATGATAAATTATTTTACTGATTTGATCTCATAATAAGATATCAGTAAGTGGAGAGTAAAATCACTCAGCTAAATTGAATTTATCATACTTTTTTTATATGTACAATGCAACATTACATGAAAGATATTAGTGTTGAACCAGCATTAGTCTTATTTAGCCTTGATTAAGTCAGAGCTATTGTAATTTAATATTTTTCCTACTGTGTGATTTACATCATTAGTTTACCTGGGAACTTTCTAGATAACCAAAATATTGCCTAAAAGTTATTTTATTATCAGAAATCGACTTCTTCATACAATATATTTTGATTATGCTTTTCCCCAACTTCAAGATTCTCCCCACTTTTCCACCCACAGAAATCCATACCTATTTTTCTCTTTCATTACAATACAAACAAGAGAATAGTAATGGTGACATAAATCATAATAACCCAAAACCAACAGAAAAAAAGCGCCATAGAAAGACACAAAAAGCACATATAAACTCAGACATACACAGACACAAAACTCTTTTAACAACAAAGAAACAGGATACAATAATAAATACACAAAGGATTTGTATGGAAGAATAACTTATAAATAAATATGAGACAACAAATCTAAAGAACCTCCAAAAATAGCATTGAGTTTGTTTTGTGTTGTCTATCTGCTGCTGGATTGCTTTTCACTTATGAATGATTTGGTAAATTCTGCTGGAGAAAACTTGGTGACTAACATGTGGAAATAGCTTCTCAGTTAGAATGGGGGTGTGTGTCTACTGCCCTCTCAGAGATGGTGCTCCGTTATTTCCAGACCTATGGAGTCTCTATGCATGCTGACATAATCTCTGAGTTCACCTATATTTTCATTTTTGTGTGTCTAGAAGACTCAGTCTTTGTCTTGTTGTCACCCATCCTGCCCGACTCTTACAATCTTTCTGCTTCATCTTCTTCAGATTCCCCGAGCCTTGAGGGGCAAGTTTTAAATAACATATCCTATCTCTGGATATCGCCCAAGTTTGGGTCCCTGTATTTATTTTCATCTACTGCAGGAGAATATTTTTCTGATGATGATATCTGATGAAGACACTAATTTATGGGTGAATCAGAATGAGGCTAGGTGTTATTTTTATTGCTACATTACTTTAACAGAATAGTAGCGTTTAGTTATCTTCATAATAGAACCAAACAATCTGTTTGTGGACCACATAAACAAAGCCAGAGATGAGTTTCTTCTCATGAAGCAAGCCTTAAATTCAATCAAATTCTCACCCAATTATCAACAGAAAGCTTTTCAGTAACTGTTGGAGGCAGATGTAGCAAAGCATTGGACTTAGCTCTGGGAGTTCAGTTGATGAGATGGGGGAGGGATTGTACAAACAAGGGTGTGCGGTCAAGATCATGACAGGGACACCAACAGAGACAGCTGACCTGAGCTATTGGGAGCTCAAAGACTCTGAACTGACAGACAGGGAGCCTGCCTGTGCCCAACCTAGGTCTTCTGCACCTGGTTGTGAATCTTGGTCAGTCTATGGGTCCCCTAGCAGTGAAATCAGGATCCATCTCTTGCACATGAGCTGGATTTTTTGGAACTTATTCCCCATGCAGAAATGCTTTGCATAGGCTTGATGCACGTGGACAAGCTTTTTCAAGCCTCATCGTGATATGACAAGCATTGTTGACTCCCAGGGGAGGCCTGACGTTTCTGAACTGAGGAGGAAAAGATAAGAGCCATCGACTGGAAGTGAGAGAAAGTAATGGAAAGTGAGAAAGGAGGGGAAACTGATTGGTATGTAAAATAAATGAAACAGTTAATAAAATTAAAAAATACAATATAATCAAATATTGCTAGGGTAATGACACAAACTTTGTATCACTATTGTACTAGTGCATCTTGAAGTCAGGACACCATTGTAGATCAAAAGGTTTGCATCAGGCTTGCTATTTACCTTGTACTTGGTTGGGAGCAGATTACATTCCAGTCACCAGCTCAATTCTCCGCGTTCAATTACTTATATACACGTTATTTTCAATAGTTGTACCTTATCATTAGTTTGTAGATAGAAACCAATAGAATTGGCTATATCCTGCATTATCTGGGTATTCCCATGTCGTCCCTTTGGCCAATAACTAAGGTAGATGTAATCCATTGTTGGAAAAGGAGGATTAGTTTAATGACAGGAGATTTTCAGTACAGGCTCCCTCTTTCCCAATTATTAGGTGATAACATTTAGATCATGTTCATCTAAAAGCTTTGAAGCCCCTAGAGCTTGAGAAATAATAGTATCAAAAATTAATGGAAATTAAGGAAGCATAAAATCCTACAAAGAACACAGATTCTCCCATCCTTTCTTTCTTATCACAAACTTTCTGAAACCTTTTATTCAGATTTTTTTTCCTGTCTGTTTCAAAATAGAGTCAAATCAGTAGCTCTATTATATATGCCTTGGAGTTTAAGGAATTACATGTATGAATTCCATAAAATTGGTGGTTTGAAAAAGCTTTGTATGTTTCTATTGATGCCTGCACATTAACATTTGAAATGTGTAAAAGGATTGATAATAAGTTATTCAAGTAGGCTTCGGTTCTTTTTTATTTGTCATAATGTATACTTATCAACAGTATTATATTTTGTTTTAGGAATACTTCTGTCTTAATTGGAAAAAAAAAGCATCTAAAATCTAATTATCATTGTTAAACTAAAAGTACAAAATGCAGGCACATTACACAAGAATTAAGTAAGATTTATGCTTTCAAATGCTCCATATTCTAATTACCATCTTATCAACGTATATAATGTGAGTGATAAATCACAAATGTCTAGACATTTTCGTCAATTTGTTGGCATGAGTTTGCTTCTGTTTGTGTTGATTATATTCATTTTTCAGAACAGGTTTAGCTTTTTATTGGACATGTTAAAGAAATGGCTTAGCTGAAAAGACCAAAGCCCTCTACATCATCAGACTCATCACATTCTTCTTTCTTTACTTACACTTTCTTTTGCTGAACTGAGGAGGCAGAATTGAGGATGCCAAAAGACATGCTGTCTCTATTTTTCTCCAGCAGGCTCATAAGCTCCTACATTCAGATGAGACTCCCAATGTTGGAATTGTCCAGGGCCTTTGCAAACAAACTAGACCAGAAGGGTTCATCATTGACACTCTTGGCTTTCATGAGGGCATTGATCTTATCCTTTGTGAGCATCATCTTGTTGTGCAGGATGAAGGCTGACAAAAGTCAGGAAAGTTTGAGGATGGAGATCATGTTATAAACTGTCTGTATAGTCTACTCAGGGCTTCATCACCAAGTTCTATAGAAAACAAATCTATTTATTGTTATTAAAAGACATTACATATAAAAATGTGCATACAAAAACGTAAAAATGGCCTTATAAACTAGCACTTCTTTATATAAGTATTTAGTACAAACTATTGAAATATTTTACTGTTAAAATTTTATTTTTAATGAAAATAAATAATTAACTTGCCCATAATAGACAAGCCAAACCCCAATATCATATAAGCGATGATAAGACTGTCACAAAATTGAGAAAAGAATGCAAAATACCAAAGTGAATCAGCCTTTGCAAAATGGTCCTTATTTTATAGTGATTATTGGCATTAAGCTTTCGAAGAGTGAATGATCTCCATATTTTTCATAAATTTAGGAAGCAAAAAGTATTGACCACGCATTTTTAAAAGCAAATAATCCCTAATAATATATAACAAGTAAAACTTTATGCCATTTCATTTTTCAATTCTTAGGAGAAATTATCATTTTAAGGTGAAATAAGTATATTAATAGTCATCTATTTTTAAGTATAATCACTTTGAGACGGTTGTGAGAAAATTTGATCATTTTGCTATATAAACTCTGAAAACATGACACTAAATAAAACATAGTACTCAACAACTAATGTTAGTATCAAAGACTAAAAATTAACAACACCAGAAAATCCTATTTAAATATTTTTCAACATTCTCTTTGCTTAGGTAGACTCCATTGTAAAAATGGTCCTGATCTGGGGCAATTTATAAAACTGAAAACTCAGCATGAGTTACTGCAAACTTTATAGATTCATATTTGAATTCACTGCAGCATACTTAAATTTCAATGACTAAATTTCCAAATTAAATGGAAATTTTTCAAAAATGGAATAGTATCCCATATGAATTTGATGCAACATGGATGATGTGGGTTATTTGTAGGAGGTGTGAAGCTGTTTTGCTGTGATTAGATGAATAATGACCTAAAGAGCCAATAGCTAGGCAGGAGGTATAGGAAGGATTTCTGGGCAGAGAGGTAGAGAAGCAGATGAACCATGGAGTTAGATGCACAAAATGGGAAAGAGAAAAAAAGCCATGTGGTAAAATATATAGTAATTAAAAATATGTGTAAATGTTTAAGTTATAAGATCTAGGAATAAGCCTAAGATACAGGCTGAGCTTTCATAATTAATAATGTCACTCTGTTGTTATTTGGGAGCTGCTAAGGGGAACAAAGGATAACTATTACACACACACACACATACATATACACATGTACAGGAAGAAAATTTTAGTAAATATGCACAAGACATTCACACACATATAAAACTAAAGTACATGAGGAAAGGAAGACACTGATGATCAAAATATTTTTCAGTTGTTGCAGTAAGAAAAATAGATTTTTTTCTAATTTTATTAGATAAACTGCCATTTGGGAGATACTGTAAATGAATAATATCACATTTTTCTACCTATTAATTTTGAACAAGTTAGTCCTTATGAGTTTCTACATTACAAAAATGAGTATAAGAATGTATATAATATGAAGAGCAGACATAAGATTATACATTGCAGTTAGTAGTCTTTTAAAAATGTACTATTATTTTTGACAGATACCAGTGTATTTTAATATGATAACAATTATTATTTTAACAAATACTGTCCCAATAACAAAATTTACATAATCAATAAATAAAATTGGATCCTAATTCATAATATGCACAAAGCTCAATTCAATGCATCTGATAAACCTAAATGTAAAAGACAAAACTGTAAAACTCTAAGAAGCATTTAGTGTTTTCATGACTTTGAATTAAATAATGGCTTCTTAACAAGACACTAAACAGTCATACACGTACAACACCCCCTCACACACACACAAACACATATACACACACGAGCTCTTCATATGATAGGATGGCACCACTAACTTGAGGCTAATAGAAATATTAGTTGTTTTATTGGGCTTAGTTTCTGCAGGATGAGTGTTTCATTCTGGTCTTACAGGATTCCAGATTTTTAAGATGAAATGATTATGAATAATTTAATTTTACTTCATTATATTACTTATTGGTTTAGATGCCCAACTTCACTATTGAATATATTAAGGTAGTGAGCTATTCTAGCTTTTGACATTCCTTGTGGAAGTGAGGTTGATGAAAGATATTGATAACACTTCTGGGAAGGTCTTTAGAGTGTGATGGTAAATACTGGACTTGTTCTTGAGCTGTCCATCCCCATGTTGTGCACATTGGCTTGAACTCTTGAGTCTAAGTTTCCCTACTGATTATGTATCTTACCCAGGCTCGTCTACCTGAAACAGCATTTTCCCAGAGTCTGTAGGTGTTGTGGAATATTTTGATCACTCACTGTTACTCCTGATATTGACAATAAAGTTTCCTTTAATCGGAAGGTAGAGCTAGGTCCTGGTTGACAAGAGTGAGCCATAGAGATTTTGGCAGATCCAGAGCATATAAAGAGAAGCAGGAAGATGGGAGAAAGGGCTAAAGAGATTCATTGACCCTTTGGGATCTAGGAAATAGACAGAAAGAGGAGTTTGTTGACAATGCCATAATCTGGTTTTAACCCCATATCTGACTTAAGTTTATTAATAATAGAATCATTTGGATAATTGTTACATGTACGTATTCTACTGGCCAGATTTTAGTATAAATTCACTTTCTCTGAGTTTCTGGATAATGAATCCAGTTCACTGAAACTATAGGCTGTGAAAGGGAAGACTCATGAGCATTTTTGTAATTGACGTCTAGGGTGGCTTTGATGAAATGAAAAGAGAAAAAAGACACTCAGCTGCTAAATTTCCTCCCTCTGAGGCTACCATGAGCTCTCCCTCCCTCCATACCTCCCTCGCTTTCTCTGTCATCGTTTAAAACTTTCTTACTGAGAGTACACTGTGGTTACTTCATGCACCTTCCTTTGGCTTTCAGAAGTCACTTTCTCTTCTGGGAACCAAACACTTTCTGGTAAATCAGTTCCTCCCAGACCAACTCTGAATGCTTTCTGTGATGACTAAAGATTTTATTTATCACTCACTTTTTATCACTATTGTCCACCTTTCTCTAGTTGGTTCCCAGGAGAGCAATCGGTCAATACCATATTATTGTTCTAACAATTTTTAGAGAAAATTCAGATTCTAATTGGTACAAATAATGAACTTTGTTTTTAATCAGTGGTTCCAATAACCTTTAGTTCTATTCTGTTAACATTGTGTGGCTTTAGTTTTTCTTCCAGAGAATGCCCATTAAATGTCAATGAGATTGCGTGAGGCATGTAGCAATGGTTTCTTACCTGGATAAAGAATTGATTGTACTATTAGTACTATTAAAGTAACTGGAGACAACTGTTAGGTCTTATAATTCAAGGGAACTCAGTTTCTCTTTTCGTCCGTGTTTCAGATGAATAATAAGATGATGTCTTCCATGAACAACTTGCAATAATGAAACTAAGTCATGCTGTGATCTATCATGTAAGTTCTTAGGAGACTTTGATCAAAACTACAGGCCTAATAATTGATCAGAAGCTGACTATGTTCTCTTACACCTAGGCCTTGCTTTGAGAAATTAAAACAGAGCACCAGGAATAATGGGAAGAAGATGGGAATATCACAGATTTCCACCAATGTACCTGACTATACAAGCACAGCCACTGAAATCAGAAGAACAAAACACATGTTCTCCAACTGTTAACAACAACAACAAAAAAACTACAAACTATCAAGATTCAATAACTGGAATATATATTTGTCTTTTAAATGAGGTCTAGTAATTTCTGTTGTAAAGAGTAGTAGAAGACTAAAACATTACTTTTTTGTAATAAATCTAATACTTTATGAGTTTTCAAGTTTAAAGTTAGGAATGATATCTATACATTATTTTTATAACTTTAGCTCTCCATTAATCACTTTTTATTTCTGTAGAAGATAGATAGAGGTTATGTGTTACTATTCTCCAAGATAAGCAGCCATTATCTTGAGGAATTCAACAGTGATTTCTTGTAAATGGATTGTTCCAGTTAGGTTTGTTGACTTTTTAAATCTCTTCATGGATGATGGAGAGTTCAGAGATTCTCATCCTGAGCATCAAGTTTCTATCAACTGATGTGTGAAATCTTCTATTAATTGAAATTGACCTTCAGAAGGCTATTAGCAGTCATTCTCAACAAGTGAGTCTTTACCCCTCTGGCGCATTAGCAATATTTTCACAGGCATCACCGAAGACCATCTGAAAACACAAATATTCACTTTACAATTCATTACATAATTACCATTATGAATTAGCAATGGAAATAATTTCATGGTTGGAAAAATGACAACATGAGGAAATATATTAAAGTGTCAATGAAAGCTGAAAAGCACTGGGCTAGAATATATAGGCAAGAAGAAAATAGGATTGTGAGAAAGTTATCAGCTATTCTTGGTAAAGATTTTCTAGTGTGGTGCTGAGGGAAAGAATCCCCACACCACATAGGCAAACTATAAGCTATGCTCTGCAAGTAACCCCAATAAAAATCAATGGTTTCTCACAATAAATATGCGTGAACTTATTCCTGAATTGGTCAGTTTGTCACTGGACACTAGGAGGAGAGGTAGACTTGGTTTATTTTTCTCTTTGTACAGAAATCTTTGCTGCACAGTTATTAAAATTTAGAATTATATATATGATCTAGATTTCCTGACTCCTATACATATCCATGCCAACTCGTTTTTCTAAAAACTCTACATTGATATTAACAAAGTTGATTATCCATTGTTGTTCTATAGTTGTTCATATACAATTCTTAGTTATGGAAGTATGTGACCAAGATCATTCTTATATTTTTCTATTCTTATGAATGTCATGGATAGTTTAAATACAGATATTATTAACTTTAATTCTATATTCAATGCTTTCAGCTGTCTCTAGAAAGTGATCTTTACTTTTATACAGTGTCATGGCAACTATATTTGATTTCCATGTGCTTCTGTCTAGAAATCCAAAAATTATACAAAAGTTAGTTTAAAAAGTGCCTATTTAAACTACACTGAAAAGTACCAGTGGTGTTTTGTTAGCATTTTTGTTATAGAATTTTCTATTCTTAACACACTTTATTTACTGTGTAATTTTACTATAAATAATTAGATATTGTTGATGCCAAATCAGGATTTAAAATAAAAATTTTAAACTGTGTAACTCCACTTAACTGCTATTTCCACAAGGCTCTTAGTTTTATACTAAAGAGTCATAAACCAAAATATCAGAGTATCTTCTTACTCTTTATCAAACTACCGTGAAACAAAGAGTATGTTATTTTTCCATGTGATTGCTGAATGACTTATGCTTGTGTAAAGGCATTTACTTCTTTCAACCTTAAATACACTTATTTGATGTCTCTCAATTATTCTGTCTAGCTGTTAAATTTGAATGTGTATCATTTAATAACAACAAAAATAACATTTCAATAACAGAACAGACAGATAAAATGTAAATTGCTAGCTGGTATCAGAGGTGACAAATTTATAGATAAATGCATGTAGTATTTTCTTGAAAGTCAGAAACTTTGAACTAAATATAATGAGGATGAAGGAGTTTTTTTTTTACATTAAGTTATGCAGTGCTGTCAAAATAAAATATTAATTTTTCATTGATAGCTTGTAACTTATGGCAATATTTCTCTTTCAAATGAAATATTATGAACTAAATAAAACATGAGATTTCTAAAGAGGTTCTCTTTTATTTCCCTTCACATGTCGTTAAAATTCACTTTTCTCTCTCCTAAGCATACCTTAAAATGATTGCTATGACACATATTCTTACTTCCATGGTACTTAAATTCTGAGATACATAAAATTCCTTAAAAAATAAAGCTTTAGGAAGCTAAGTGAGATTAGATAAGCTTTTATTATCAGGAAAACATCAGTGAATAAATACTTTGCAAATGAATAATATGCGCTGAATATAAAATGTATACAATAGAAATCTTTAAGTTTAGAAAGAAATATAAAATAGTAGATTGTATTCACATTTAACAAAATAGACTACATATGAACTTTTTAGTACCCCTTTTTTACTGCTAAGTGTATCAATATTAGCTAATGTCAACAAATATCTGTCCTCTTTTGAAATTGGAGGATGATTGTATTATCATAAAATGATAGTGTTGACTGCATACTTTTGCATAGGGCTAGCACCATGGCTCAGTCTGTTAGGATACTTTTCACTAAATCTGGTGGCCAGAGTTCAATCCCCAATATTCACATGGTGGAAGAACACATCAAGTAACTACAAGTGGTCTTCTGAATCTTCACATGTGTGTTGTACTTATGCACACACACACACACACACACACACACACACACACACACATACACACACACAGCATATGTAACTTTAATATTAAAATACATATATATTTGACTAAGTCAATTTATTTTTTTTTTAGTAAATGAAAAGGCAAAGGTGTCTTTAAAATTATTTAGTTGAAATACATATCTTACTTACTTATTACAACATCCCACATTCCAAAGTAAGAAATGAATTAATTATAGGGAATTGTAGGCTCTCCAGCTAGCAGACCAGTGTCTGATAGGAAAATGTCAGCATTTAGATGATAGTATTTTATTTTTCAGTGTGATTGCTGAGTAGTTCTTGTGCTGCCCGTAGTGACAGTGATCCAGGACAGTTTATCACTATAGGAATATACGGTTTTAATGGATGTTTTGTCCATGAAAATAAAGTTAGTGAAACCAAACATGACAAAAGCAATAACATCAACAATAAAGTCAGGGGTATCTTCTGTTTATAACACTAGAGAAGTGAATGAAATATCCATAAAGCTAGAATTTTATTTCTTTCCTTCCATTTTTATTCACTTTAACTGTGGAATACTTAAATGTAACTATATTTTAAAAGTATTTCTACATTTTTCTCATTATTTTTCTCAAATATTTCTCACTATTCATAAAACATTATAGTATTGTCCTATTTTTAGTTAATTCTTTATTCTGTTATGATACTATACAAAACAAAGTATGTGAATGTGAACCCTTGCTTATGTGTATATGACAGATGTTGCATTTGATATACCTGTAGAAGAGGAAATAAGTAAGAATGATTAATGGGTAACATCTTGCCTTCTAAATGTTATGAGAATCACATCTCATATATTCCTATGATGTGGGAATGACTTTCTGTATGCTGTGAATATCAATCTTTAAATAAAGGAACTGTTTTGGGCCATGACAGGCACCTTAGAAAAAGTAGGAGGAGAAATGAGAGCATAGGTAGGAGAAGCATGGCAGAGTCAGGCAGATGGAGTAAGCTGCCCAAGGAGCATCATGTAAGGAACACAGGTGAGCCACCAGCCACTTGGCAGACAGATTAGCAATGGGTTGAGTTAAGATGTAAGCGCTAGCTAGCAATGTGCCTAAATCATAGGCTGAACAGCATGAAGTTTCTATAAGCGTCTGAGTAGTTTTGGGGGCCTGAGCAGCGGTGGGCGGCTAAGGTTCTGGGGCTGCAGGTCTGTGGGCCTGGATCTCTGGCCACCCTGAACCAAGAAACCTCACTGTAACATCCCTCCATATACAATCAGGTTGCTTGGGATTGGTCTGTTCTGTGTAGAAAGGTATAACTTAGAAAAACCTTATATATCAACAGTTTTGATCTGGATGAATATTTAGTATTCAACACAAGTGTTTTTCTGTTGTCTCTAGCATGTCCTTACAGCATAAACTATTAGATTATTTCAAGTGTTTTAAAGTAACTACAGGCACAAAGTATTTAATAATCATTGATTATGATAAACGACTATCATGCTGGTAACTGTCTTGAAATGTGTGAACTCAACTAAAGTCTATGATGTTTTTGTAATAATTTATTTTGCTCTAAGTAAAAGGTAAAGTTGTGGAATAAAATTTAGGTTATTCAGTGACACTAGAGTACCCAAGAGCTACCAATGTTCAAGATAAATGTCAAAGAAATGAAAACATACACACACAGACACTTAAAAACTCACACTCATAGTTTCTAAAAGGAAAAAAAGTGAGAATATATTTCAGATAAATAACTAAAATTCCTTCCAATTTTCTTTGAATAGTTATTCAGCATTATGCACTGCAGTGGTCCCAAAACTGTTTGTATAAGCCACCTTCTTTGACTGTTAGATATCTTACAACTTGGTCATGATGAGAAAAAATATAAATGTAGTATATTATTATAACACTGAGAATTATTTAACAATCCTATATGAGGAACAACAAAAAGCATCTTATTTAGTTGAGAAAGATGGTAAAAGATAAAATATTTTAAGTAAAAATCCCTGCAAAGCAATAACAATACTCTATTTGTTATCTGAGAAAAAGAGATTACAAGAATTTTTCAGATAAAGTATATGGTGCACTTACTATCAATAAGATCATAGAGAAACAGTATTTAGAAACCTAAACATTTTTCATTATACGAAATGGAATAATGTCAGAAATGAGTGTCATAAATGGGAGGAGGTAGGGATTTAGAGATGTCTAAAGGCTCATAAGAGATGGAGTTTTAAGTTTTGAATCATTAGAGACTCATTGAACATTTTTAATCGGAAGAGTGATATGATCAAATATGTGCTTAAAAAAGAACAAACATCATCTTTTGTGGTCATGTGGAGAACTGAAATGAAGCATGACAGAATAAAGAGACCAGATTTAGCAGAGATAATTAGGATAATTCAAGGATGATTGCTTCCATTTCCCAGTGGAATCATTGAGTGTTTATTGGTTCATTTCACAAGGTCAGAATTTGAAGAATTAGAGTTCAATTTTGAATAGAAATTTGAGGATTCTCATGGGATCTGCACCAGCTTGTTGAGGGAGGTTAAGAGATTCCAGGTTGAAAAATGTTCTCTGTTAACCTAGAGCTTAAAAAAAAGATTGACCACTCAACAAAGAGGCTTTGGTTCTAATCTCACAGTACCATAGTCTGTAGAATAGCGGAAACACAAATTCTTACCCAGTCCTCTCCAGGTCCCAGGTAGACATGAACAATAAGAAAGTAGACACTCTATGGGACTTCTCATGATCTTACACCTCATGTGTCTGTTCTCAGATTGTGTGTTTCTCTCTCTTATTCCTTACTGAAAGTAACAGCTAGATAAATAAAACTCTTTGACAGACTTTGTAGGAATATTAGTTTCTTCCATCTTAATGACCGTGTATAAGATACCAATCATACTCCTCTTGTTTATTTTTTTACTATATTTTATTATTAGTTTTTAGTAGTTTTGCCTCCAAGTAGAATTTTCTTTCCATTATTGCCATAAAATACCCAAGGTAACCAGCTTATTAAGACAAACCATTTTTGGTTAGAGGTTTAGAAATTTTACTTCATGATCAATTATCTCCATTTCATTCCAGCCTATAGAAGTGAGGAATGTCATAAAATAAATTTTAAAAACCTGAAAAAGCAGAGACCAGATTTTAAGGAAGCTCCTCTAAGTGACAGAAAATAGAAGCCTCCCCTCTTAGAAATTCTTCCATCTCTCATTTGTAAAATGCTAGAAAGAGGAGTTCTTAATAGTAAGTTTTGGGGACTCCTTTGATATAAAGTCTGCCATTCTCCCAACAACTTGATTTAGTCTCCACTCTGAAAGTCTCTTCTTGTCATAGTAACCAGGGAAGTATTGGCACTCTCTATCATCCCAGTCTTAATAAATATTTTTGTCATTTCAAGAGGGTGATTTGGTCAATTTAAGTTGATACCAGATAAAAACTGTAATTTTATATATATATAATGAAATTAACATTCCACATATGTACACATACCTGATTCTATGCTCTCTTGATAAATGAAATTATATTTACCATGATATTGTTCCTGTTGACAGAAATCCACTAATACTATCCTTTTAAAGGTAATTATTCATGCATGCATTTGTTATTCATGCATACATATAGCAGTCCTTAGCAAACAGTGAGTTTAGCCTTTTTGATAGCAGAAGTTGGGGGTCAATGATGGCATCAGAAGTCAATGTACCTATTTCATGCATATACAGTTTACTACATTACGTTTATCTTTGTACAGGCCCTAAAATAACAGGACGGGATGGATGCTGGAAGCCTTAAGCCTACCATGCCCTCATAAATCTAGATTCTATGGTGGCTATTAAAAACTGCAATTCCTTTTATGCTTTTCTGTTGATGACCTACTTTTTTTTTTTAATCTTTGTCTCCAGAAGCTTTCAGGATTTTCTCTCTCTCTTCCTGCTGTTCTGCAATTTCAAATGATTTGTCTCATTACAGACCTTTTTAAAATTTATTGTGCTCTCTCTTGGGTTCTTTTATTCTGAAAACATATTATCCAGGACTGGGGATAAACTTCATATTTATTATGCTGATAATAACCTGACTTCCATTCTGCTTCCCTTTTGCTGAAATCCAAGTGATATTAGTCTGTTCACTGATCTCAAAATTCTCCTATCATTTCCACCTTTCAATCTAATTTTTCATTGTATTCTAAGTGTCTGATTGACCTCAATAGATATATTTCTAAATTCTAGCATTTTATTATGAAATACCAGTTTTATATGATTTTTAAGGTTGCTTTAATTATTGGTGTTTTTAATATTTCATTTTCCTTCTATCTGCCTTAAATATTTTATTGTTGCTATTTCTCTCAAATATCCTGAGATCCTCAGTGGCCTGCATATTAGTATTGAGTCCCTAGTCTGTGACTAAAATTCACAGCTTACAGTATTCTGTGGTAAATGAGCACTCCTTGGGCTGTGTCAGTAACTTCCTAGGGAAAAGGCAAGAACACAGTATACATAGTGTGTTTCTCAATGTGGAGTTATTCTATAGCTATTTTTTTTCAGTATGACTACCTGCTTTATACTTCTGTGAAAGTCAAGAACGAAAAGTGAGAAATGATCAAAAAGATCTTCATTTAGTCTCACCATAATGTTTACACTTCATATTTCATAAATAAACCAGCTTCAGTCTGATGATATAGCTGGCAGTTAAGAGTATTGTTTGCTCTTTCAATGGGCACAAATTCAATTCCCATGATCCACTGGGAAATTTACCGTTCCCTCCTCTACTCTGCCTCCATGGTATATGAGGCTGCTTTCTGCTCTCTGAGGACACAAGGAGGGCATGTGGTATATAGGTATGCCAGCAGGAAAACACCAATATACATAAAGATTAAAAAAATAAACATTTAAAACAGAAGATAGTTTTTCACAAGGCATACAGAGCCTTCAGACCATAATAATCAATGATCATTGCAGATCCTGGAGTCACTAGAGAATCCAGTTCAGCCAGGAGCCTGGCTTTCTAACACTGCTTTTTATTTCAGTGTTAGCACACTGCTGGAGATTGTTCTTTTGTGTTTCCTCGGTGAAGACTGTATTCATAAGTATCTTTTAATTAAATTAAGATTTATTTTTCATCTATATCTTTTTTTTTAATTTATCCCCCCCAAATATTTTTATTTGAGACAGAATGGAGAGAATGCACACACACATGTCTTATAATTTCATATAAGTGGGAAAAATCTATACTGTTCATTAAATGATTTGGGGTTTCTCAATATCCTTGAAATTATTTATTTTGGAAGGTGAATAGTTTATGTGTATGTTCAAATACAGACATATATGTAGAAAACCTCATTTATCCTAATGATTCTTGAGAAAAATAATCACTATTATATACATGTTTAAATATTTTCACACATACAGGAATTTGATATTACCCAGTGATTTACAGCTGTAAATGATTGATAGAGTTAACTCACAGTTTTGAAGACTTCTAAAGAGCTCAAAAGAATATAAAAGAAAGACCCTGTGAGAATGGAGAAACACTGAAGAAATACTTAGCAAATTATTATATGCAAATAACATCGGTATGTATGGAAGCTTGACATATAAAGTAGATGCCTCTGGAAAGTATGCCATCACATTTTCATTGTCTGAATCTTTATAACCCTACACCATTTATTTATTTTTTTATTTTCAGGTTTTAAATTTGTCTTTAATTGTAACTATATTTATTTTCATATTCATAATGCTTCCTGTATGTATGTATGTAAGACATAAAATTTAAGTGAAACTGTCACCGGAAAAAATTGGAGCTCAATAGATGATGGGGTCAAGGAGATTTAAGGCAGTAAAGTAGGTTGAACAGTCATGCATATTTGTATGATATGTTATATTTGCAACGTAGAAGGTTAATAAGAAAACTAAAAAAAATAGCACTAATTTTAGAAATATTTTCTAGAAATTTCCATATGGAAAATCTGTATGCTCATGCATGAATTAAGAAATATCCTCAGATATGGAAAATAAAAAAAATGATGCTAGCTGCACCCTAATTCTTATTAAAAGATTCACAGAGTTTAATATTCTGGCAATAAATATATTACCTCCTTCCTTTCATAATAGGTTTACACTGTTTCTTATCAATAAAATTTGATCTATAAATGATAAGTAATATAAGAAACTCATATGCTGGTTAATTTGAAGAAAAATGGCCTTTATTGGCTCATATATCTGAATACGTAGTCTCCAGTTGGTAGAACTGTTTAGTAGAGATCTAGAGGTGGGGTCTTGTTAGAGATAGGGTTGAACTGGGGGTAAACATTGAGGTTTCAAAAGCTGACTCTACTTGAAATGCCATCATCCCTGTCTCATTGATTAGATGTAAATTTTTACTGAAAATCCAATACCAGGCTTTTTTCTGGGAACTATGTTCTGATCCAGTGGGAGAAATGGACTAAAACCCTCTGGAACCATTAGCTTCATTTGTTTGTTTATTTATTTATTTATTTTTATTTTATTCTTTATGAATTTCCTTGGTCGTGTGCTTTGTAACAGCAAGAGAAAAATAACTAAGGCAATATACTTAAATTTTTATGACCAAAAAAATTATTCTTCATTGATCTAAATTAAACTACATTCAAAAACGAGGCAGTTGCTTAGAAAAACATATATAAGCATTTGCAGTACTTTTAATTTTTGCTACTTCTATTTCCCTTTAATTTGTGCAAAGGTTCATGAGAAAGGAAAGAGTCTGGTCTTGTCATCTTTTCAATGAGCATTTCCTAGAAACTGCTGTGAATAATCCTGGGTGTGATGCTTTGCTTTATTTGTGTGGCTCAAATAGGGATGAGTTTCATAATATGCTTATTCTCCTATGCATTCCTACAGAATTCTCATTTGTTTAAGGTAAAGTTTTAGCCAGCCGAGGTAGAACACTGCGTGGGGAGTATATTCCTTAGTCTTAGCTTATCAACACCCACTAGCAAAGTAAACGGCAGAAGACAAATCACGTACTCACGCCTTTTATAAGAGATGGAAAGAAATGGACACATTCTCCATGGTTGATCTCAGGCATTTCATCCAACTGCATGCTTTTATATATTTATATGTTTATGTCTGATATGTTTATATGTTATATATTTACAAAATATAGGTTAATAAACACCAAATTATATTCTATGTGGAAAGAAACATGAAACTGACCCCCTAAGCTTATGTTAATACATTAACAAAGAATTATTAAATACAAAGCAATGGTATATTAAGAGACACCTAGATATTATCCACCTCAGGTAATTGAATGTGGATGTCTATTTATAAATAAACTCTACATTTTTTCCTTAGATTTTTCCGATTTTGCAGCCTACCATCAGCAGCTAATGCAAGTGGTATTCATTTTCCCATGATTGACCAATTAGAGAAATGATCTCTGGGTTGCTTGGTAGTTTTATTCTTTGTAATATCCCCCTCTCTTCTGTGACTGAAGAGAATTTGACTGTAGCTTTCTTGTATAGTTTAGCTTTATGAAGCAGAGCCTTAGAATGTATCTTATTTTCATGGTATTTATATCTGATCCTCCAAGTTCTGGGATAACATGTATGTGTCAGTGACAAGACGAGCCACATTTTAGTCACTGAGAAAGACATAAGAATCCACACACATCTCTTCAAGATACATATTTTAAGTACATCATTTTTTATTTACATAGGGAATTGTTCCTGAAAGACTTGGTATTATAAGATTTTACTGTGATTAAGGTTCTTATATAAAATTCCAAAATATTTCCAGACACAAATACATATTTTCATATATATATTAAATCATTTCCACATGAATAGTGTATGATAAACTGTCAATATTGCACAGTTTGGTATGTTATTGGAAATTATGACAACCAAAATTATCTACATGTATATTGAGTAAGAAATTTTAATAAATATTGTGATTAAGTAAATTTATAGAAGCATAATGCATTGAAATGAAACAAGCTACCTTTGTATAGGGAGATTGCAACATGATGTGTGTGATCAACTTTTTTACCTACTGTTTCTTGTAAAAGTGATAATAAATTACTTCCTTACAATTAATGTGTAAATTTTCCAATTCTTCATACCAGTTATCATATCATATGATTGTCATTTTATCTCAGTATTTGATGATTCTGTTATTATAAGTAATCAGAAATTGGACAAATTATCAAAGTAATGAATTTATTTTTTCATGGCTTTAGAGATTAGGTAATCAAAGACCAAGGTTCTGGCTTGTTTTATGATGCTTCTGGGGAGATAATTCAAGCTGGAGAGACAAGTCACCAGAGAATAATGAAAGAATCATATCCTAATGTGCTCAGGAAAGTAATGAATTAATTATGTTTCTTAGAAATGTATGAGTATCAACCATGTAGTTATGGGCAGTAACTTAGACACAGCTATTTTATTAAATAACCCCACTTAACTATTTATTCCTTATCTAACCTCAGAGAGATGAGAAAATTTATAAGAATTTTATTAGAGTTTTTGAACCATATTGACCACTGTCAACTTTAGGATGTTTGTTTCTTTCCATGTGTAAACAAATATTCACAGGTCTTATCACATGGCTGTCCTAACATGTGACTGTTGCTGCTCTGATACATAATGCCAATGGTGATGTCCAACCCAAAAGAAACAGCTTTCTCAAGTAATTTTTTGAGTGTCAGAAAGGGGTGTGTTTTGTTTCTAAGATGGCAACTAGTGATGCATATTTTAGAGGGACTAATGCTGAGTAATTATAACAAAGCAACAGAGAACAATGAGAGATTCCCTTAAGAAATCTTTTAAGATATAATAATTTTTCCTTCATATTGCAGCAATAAGTTGTATCTCAAAATTAATTTTGTAAGAGATGTCATTATCCAAATAACAAATTGTCCTAATATGTGTGAGCCAGCATCATGTAAGTGTGATTTTGGATTTCTTTACTGCTATGTTATCCAGAGCATATTTATACATCTGTTAGCCATTTTATGTCTTTCTTAGAAAAATATTTGTTCAGATTTTTTTCTGAGATTTATAACTAGGTCATTATTTATTCACTATTGAATTTATGTATTTTTAATAATAATGCATATTAAAGATAAATATTTTGTAGGTTTTTTTTTCTAACTATGGATATTGCCTTTTCCACTCTGCTCATTGATTACTTTTGTTGTGCAGAATGCATTAAAATGAATTTTTTTGGCTTAGTTTTATTTTTTTCAAAACATGGTCCCATTGCATTGTAGGGATCTTGATGAAATAGTATGAGAACTTTTTAAAAAGACCTAGCATTGAACTCATGGTCTTTTGGAAGCCAAGAAAGCTCTGAGTGAGTTTGTGCTATATGACATTGGCACAGGCTATACCAAGCACACCAATGCCTCAGATTCATGGGAAATGACAAAGACTTCCTTTGATGAGTATAAGAAGGATGACAAATCCTTTCTTCAGTCAGAGTTCAAATATTGATTCTGGAAGAAACATAATAATTACATAGAGCTTTCTCTTCCTCTATGATGCCTGTAACCTGAGACTTCTCCTTTGCAAACTGCCTTTTGGAATACTGAATTATTTCTCATGGGTTCTTGTAATGAATGGGAAACACTGTCCACTCTACCCTTTCACTGTGCCCTAACCTCCACAGTCTGGTCAGGAGCAAACTATACATGTCACTGTTGTGATCCTCTTACCTCTGATTACTAAGTGCTCTGGTTAAAATATGTACCACTTTTCTACATATAGTTTGTTGATAGTTTTTGTGGTATTATATCTAAAATATACTATCCAATCCTAAGATTATTGCTTATTTTAGTTTTCTATTTAAAATAAATTTGCATACTGTTACATACACTGAACAATGCTTAAAAGACCCTCTACCTTGCTAAACATAGACAGTGAGGTAATAACGTAGGTCACATAATTTTTTGTTTGTTTGTTTGTTTTTTCTTCTGTATTAATTCCTGGGTACCTGACACAAAGTTGAACATCCCTTTTATTGTTTATATCAAGACAGTTATTATGATTCAAACTGGCATTACACCAGGTTTGGATAGCCCAATTTACCATAGAGATGACATTCATAATATAGTGGGGATATGTGGTAAAATTTAGGTGTTCGCAAATAAGGTTTAAAGATATGTTTTCAGAGTTTTAAGAGTCTAAACAGAGTGTGGCCAGCCCTGTTAAAAAAGACTGCTGAGATCTTGAGCAGCCTGTTATGTTCCTGCCTTCTTAGAGATTAGATCAACATCCATCACCTAGATCGTCCTATCTTCAAAAATAATCCTAAGGTTTAACTTATATCCGTAAGTGTTAAAATATTAATTCTATACATAATATATTACAAATAAAATTTACTATAATAAATGGAGCCCAACATGGGGCATAATGAGATTAAGAGATTAAATTTACTGAAATAGAGATACTCAAAATTTATTGGTTAAATTACTTTAAAGAATGTACTTATATGGTAAGGATTTTGATTTATGGAAGATAATTACATCCAATTATTTGTATGTCACTATTCAAGAAAATCATTTACAAATATTTATTTTATCAGTTGTACAACAGATATATTGAAAATATTATAATATATACAAAAAATTTGATAAATTGGGTAAAGGTAAAATAACTAATAATTAGATATAATTGTTATTTCTGTAATATGGAGGGCTGGCATTCAGATTTACCATATGAGGCCTGCTGAGGGAATATCAAGTGAAAGAGAGTCTACTTTTTGTATATTTCAAAGTCAATAATTAGCTCTCTCTAGTTTCAATATTTTTTAGATATGTACATACATATATAATTATTTATATACACATATATATATATATATATATTATACACATTGTGTTTTGTTATATTGCATGTCTGTACTTAAAAGTACTGCGAAGGAGCATGATAAATGTATCATATTCTTTTCTCGTGACCTTGGACTGCTGTCCTAACATTTTGATTGTTTTTATGTTTGATACCAAAAATTAACTCTAGTATATTTCTGTATCTTTTGCCCTGTAAGTACATTTATCAGTGATGCAATGGATGCTTAAGTATTTTTATAAATCAAATGCCCATTATAAATATCATTTAAAATACTCTGTTTAAAATTTAAAATATGCTAAACCCTTCAAATTTGGTCATAGAAAAATAAATCTACCCATGAGCCACAATTGATGGGGAATGTAGGTTTCTAATGGTGATGAATTCACTGGATTCCAGAGATAACAAGAAAGCTCTGTGTTGATTTGATTATTATCTTCACAAAAACAACAAGAAGCTAATAACATTCCTGTCTTACTTCCTTCTTTTCTTTTCTTTTCTTTTCTTTTCTTTTCTTTTCTTTTCTTTTCCTTTTCTTTTCTTTTATTTCTTTCTTTCTTATTTCAATCTCTCTCTCTCTCTCTCTCTCTCTTTCTCTTTCCCTCTCTCTCCCGCTTGCTTGCATGCTTTCTTTCTTGCTTGCTTGCTTTCTTTTGGTTTGTCTGTCTTTTATTTAATTATTTTTGATTTCTCTGCCAGATTAAATTTTGAAATTTGGTGTTTGCTGAATAACAAATATTTTCTTACAACTCCGATCCTTGTCACATCCAAAGAGTACTTCCTTTCAACTCTTTCCCTGGTTTTCTAAAAGATAAAAAGATTAAATTGGTTATTCTTTTTTTTCTCTCAAAAAACTAGTGTGTGTGTGTGTGTGTGTGTGTGTGTGTCTGTGTCTGTGTACCTTTTCTAAATTTATTCCTTCTTGTAATGAAGCAGCATGAGAGCAGATGCTTTATCACATAACTATCACATTCAGGATTTATTTCTCTATCATGGATTTATCTTAAAGAATGTGCTACTGAAAAACTGTATGGGCTATAAACTGCTTTTCTAGGATTTGCTCTATGACAAATAGATTATGTGGCTATGGACTAATTAACCTTATTCTAATCAATATAGGATGAGAAATATAACTTCAATAAGACATTAAAACATATTTTAACTATGATTTGAAATTACATCTATCTATCTATATATCTATATATCTATATATGTATATATATTCAAACATATGTGACTATATATACACATATTGTATTCATTAAGTAATTTTTTGAGAAAATGCTGGTAACAAAAAATTTGAATTTCTTGTGAATGCAAATTTAACATTGAACAGATGCACAAATGAAAACCATTCTTTATATCAGGTTATAAACTTCCTACGTGCAAGGTCAATTATTTCAGGTAGAAGTATAGGAAAATTAATACAGTGGTGTTTTAGAACTTCAAGTTTAAAATTTTATGCACATATCTTAAACTTTAGTGTCTTTGTTGGCTCAGTGACCCAGTTACTTAAATTTAAAATTTAACTTGAGTTTTGGAAAATACTCAAATTTGCCATAAAAATGTGAAAAGGAATAAGTAATGACTGTTATAATTTACAGCAATATATATTTATAATAGATATGTAATTATTACTTTTTAAAGAATATTTTTAATAAAGTAGATTTACCAAATAGCTAGTCTAACTTAATTTCCAGAACATTTTCCTCACATTTTTATCATATAAGCAAGATATTAGTATGTTATTTAGTATATTTTTATGTTAATATTTATTACATATTGTTAGGGTCCACATAATATGTCATGAATATGTAGATCTGAAGAAAATTTGTACAACTAAGTTTTATTTTTTCAATCTATCTGTGACTTCTGTGGATTAATCTCCAACCATCTGACTTGGAGCTAAAGATCTTCACCCACTGACTTGTCATCTGGCCATCTGAGTAAACAATATTTTTATTAATCTTTGTAATTGTAATTTGCATAGATCTTGTGAAGTTACCCCTTTTCCAAATAGAATTTTCTCATCTTAAGCAGCATTTACTGTTTTTTCATTTCTATTTCTTGAATACTTTGAGTTAAATCATTGTCTCATACTTCTGAAACTCAACATGTAGCAAATCATTCAAATTTATCTAATGACTAATAACATTAATTACAATTGATAGATTTATCTTGAAGCTTGCATTTCCAAGCTTCCCTGTTGTGTTGCAAAATATGAAAGTTTTTTCTTTCCCTAAAAGTGGTGCTAAATCCCATTTTCCTCTGCAGACATTTTGGCCAATCATATACATATGTTTCCAAGATGCCACTCCATGGTGAATAAATATGTATTCTCTTTAAGTCAGACCAAGCATCTCTTTCTATCTTCACTCTCTCTACAGCTTCTTTTTAAACTAATTTTGCAACCATAATAATTATAGGAAAAATAAAAATGGATATCACATAAACGAGATTTTAAACAACCAGAAATGCATAGGCATTTACAGTAATATAGAGTAACATGTATATATTGTTAGAGAAAAACATAAGTAAGAAGTGAAAGCATGCTGCAAAATTGTTTTGTTCATTTGCTTAAGAAAGCCTGCAAGGTCATTATATTTGAAAAGTTCTAATTCTTTTGCATGAAGGCAAAACTATACATAGTACACCTGCTTGTAGTAGTGCGGTTTCTTTGGTCCCGGGCAGCCAGAGGTCCGAGACCCACAGACCTGCTGTGCCAGACTGCTTAGTGGCCTGCCACTCGCTCAGGCCCCTAGAAATGACTCAGATGTTTATGTTAACTTTATGCTGTTTGGCCTATGGCTCAGGCACACTGCTAGCTTGCTCTTACATCTTAAATCAACCCATTTCTATTAATCTTTCTGCCACGTGGCCCGTGGCTCACCCGTGCTCCTTACATGTTTCTTCTTGGGTGGCTTCAGCTTGATCTACCTCTGATTCCACCCTGCTTCTCCTACCTATGCTCTGATTTCTCCTTCTACTTCTTCTATGGTGCCTGCCATGGCCCAGAACAGCTCCTTTATTTAAAGATTGAGATTCACAGCATACATAAACGCATTCCCACATCACCTGCTCAATATCATGATATACTTATTTCCTAAATTAAGGACCTTAATTGAGGATTCTATAAGTGAATAGTCAGAGAATTAATCCTAGCCTGAATATTTATAGCTACAAAAGTCTCTTGAGTGAATTATCTGCTAACTTGCTAATGTCCATTCTTTCTCAAAAAGACAAAGTCATTTAGAAAAAAGATTGGATTATTCAGTCTAATTTTTCTCTAAAAATGCAAGTGAGTAGGCTTCTTAAAAGGGCTCAAAGTAGGAAGAAGAACATTGTATACAATTGCTAGATATATTTCCTGCAGCTTTTCATTTAAAACCTAATGGTGAATCGAACAAATATGGAAATGACATAAAATATCTTGGCCTTATAGTTTCATGTATTCACATAATTTATTCTACAGAAATATATTTCAATCACAAGCAATAAATAATAAATTGTCTCTATATGTCAAAGAGAAAATCTGAAATCAATATAAATAGAAATGTGAACATGTACAGATAATATGTACATAAATATTAGTTTTCCTATAAAAATACTATATACTAATAAAAGAGCTATTAATGATGTGAAAACATGTTTTGATGTTTAAAGTTTAGAGATTACTACTAGACTTCCATGCATATGAATTATAAAATAGTTCATAGGCCATTATACCAATAGACAAGTGTAGTCATAACCCCTGTTTAAATAAACTTCTCTTTCAACATCTGAACACCATCAGAGAAAACACACAGCCAATCAAAATGCAGAGAAATAGAGACAAGTTTTAAAAGACAAATAATCAAAGCTACACCTGTGCCTAAGTCCTAGAAAATGTTGCAGAAGAGTATTTGGAAGAATAAAGAGCCTGAAATTCAGTGTGATATCTGTGTGATTGTGTTTTCTGTTATTGTAATAAGTTATGCCCCAGAAGTCTCATCTGCATGACTGTCTAAACATAGATCTGAATATGGACAACAAAGAAAGATCTTAAACTGGAGTCATTGGGGAAGTCCAGGAGGTCTTTACCCTACAAAAAGAAGTTCAGGTAACTAAGGACTGCTGAGTGCAAGAAAAATATTTTTCTCTAAGGGAAAAACATCAATTATATTTCTGAACCAATTTGTCATCCATGAAAACACACATATAAGTAAAATTATATGGATTGATCAGTTTGTAGTTATATGTATATATGTAAATAATTATCTCATACTGTATATATACATATACATATGTATATACATACATATATATATACACACCCACACACACATATATTGACGTGGGAATGTCTTTCTGTATGCTATGAATCTCAATCTTTAAATAAAGGAGCTGTTTTGGCCCTTGATAGGCACCATAGAAAAGGTAGGCGGATGAATCAGAATAGGTAGAAAGGAAGGGCAGAGTCAGGGACAGACAGGCAAGAAGCCCAAAGAAGCAACATGTAAATAACACAGGTGAGCCACGGGCCATGTGCCAGACAGCTTACTGAGAATGGGTTGATTTAAGATTTAAGAGCTAGCTAGCAATGTGCCTGAGCCATAGGCCAAACAGCATGAAGTTAACATAAGGTCTGAGTCATTTTGGGAGCCTAAGTAGCAGCAGGTGGCTAAGGGGTCTGGGGCTGCAGGTCTGTGGGTCTGGGCCTCTGGCTGCTCAGGACCAAAGAAACCACATTGTAGCAACATATAAAGTGATTACACTTATACATGTATGTATTTGACAACAATAATAAAAAAGATGATATGAACTTTAGAGAGAAAGTAGAGAGAAATATATGAGAGAGTTTGGATATAGGAAAAATATTGGAAGAATTAAACAATTATATTATAATCTGAAAAATAATTGATTAGTTTCTTGCTCAGCCATCATCATATCTGCTCCCTCTTACAAAATACAGAACAAATAGAGAGATCTACATCAGGACAATATGCTAAAAATGAGAGACCTTATAACACTCAGTTCCAGATGAGATGTCCCTATCAAATCTCTCCTCATTGGCTTCAGGGAACCCTGCAGAAGAAGAGAAAGAAACATTTAAGTCATAGAAGTGATGGAGGATACTGAGAAATCAGAATTTTCTAAACACAACAACACATGAACCCAGAGACTGTAGAGCCTGCAAAAGACTTGAATAACTCTGGGCCAAAAATCCCAGTGTCAAGAGCAGTGGACTCAAGATCTATTTTCTAACACTAAAAATACTGCTAATAAAAAATGTAATGCAAATGAAAAGTAAGATTATCAATTTGCGTACAAACAACTCTTAAGAGAAAGGATCATATCCAGCAGTATTCAAAACAAAATGTAGTCAGTAGCATCTTTTAAGGACATTTCTCTTTTGTAACCTTACAGGGCTTTTATGTATAGATTATGGTGTCCAGTTTTGTGTTTTACATGTTTGTGACTATGTGTGTTTTTATATCTATATGTCTTTCTTATGCATTTTTCTTTTTTATTTACCTTGTGTTTCATTGATTTCTCTTAATTTTGTTTGTTTTTGTTTTATATTATTATTATTATTTAGATACCTGTTTGTTTTCTAACAAGACAGAGAATGTGAATTTATATGGAAGAGTATAGGGAGATTATGTTATTCCAGTGTAAGTAATTGTCCCACCCACTGGTTTAATAAAAACAGATTGGCCAAAGGCAGACAGAAAGTGTGGGTGGGACTACCAGACTAAGAAAACTCTGGGAACTGGAAGAGCAGAGCAGAAATGCCACAGAGAAGCCAGAAGATGCAGAGGACAACTATGCTGCACTGTGAAAGGTACCTACCAAGCCACATGGCTGATCAGGATAAGAGTCATGGGTTAGATTAAGAGCAAGAGCTAGCAAGTTATATCCCTGTGTCCCAGGTCTATCCGCGTAAAATTAATATAAGCATCATTATGATTCACTGGGAGTATGGGACTGTGGGTCTGAAAGTCTGGGCAAGAAACCTCATACAACAAATGGCAGCCCAACATGGGTGATATACTCACATAAAACTGGAGAAAGATTAAAAAGATTCTAGAGCACAGAATCAGAGAAAAAAAAAAAAAGCTTCTGAGGTGTGTCTCTCACATGAGCCATGGTACAGAGATGCCCTGATGAAGTGTGTGGGCTTGAGCTAAAAAATGGCAGGCTTTTGGAGTATAGCTTAACATAGCCAGTTCCTGAAGTTTCACAGGAACCTAGATTTAAGAAACAAGTTGTATATGATGTATTTAAGCTTTCTGTTTATGTGGACAGAAAAGAAACAGAGTCAAAGATTGCTTCTTAATAGCAGAATTTTCTTGTGTGAGCTCTGTTTGCTGGAGACAAGCAGAGGCATGGATTTGTTTATAAAGAAGCTTCCTGATTCAGCCTTAGAGGCAAAACACTCTTGAGTATTTTAAGAGGCCCTGTTGCCAAATACTAAAATGGTATTAATGAGCAGCAGATGGCAGTGATTTACTTGTTGATTATATGGACCCTAAAATTCCCCACAGTACCTGTTTACAATGAAAACAAACATTTATAAACATTGTCTTGGCAATTTGGATATAACTTTCTATTGCTACTTCCTGCTGATTACAAGGGTCCTGAGGCTGGATCATCTTAGCCGTCAGCCTTGAAGCTGATGTGACCATTTCTTCCAATCAGAGAATTTTCAGGTGGTTTTGGTTGGCCAATCCAAATAGCCTGGAAGCAATCCACAGGTTCTCATTTCTGTGAAACAAAAGCAGAACCTCTTTTCCAAAGCCACATATCCTTAGACACCAATTTCCAAAGTCAAGATTCCTTTAAAATATATGTTTCTCTAACTTAGCAACCTTTTCAGTCAATTGTCTTTCTGCAGTTATCTCATTAATCGATAAAATTTAAAATAATACATAATGATAACCATAATCTAGACTCGGTATATTTTCCATCTTTACATATTTTATTATATTTTTCTATTCTGTTTCTCGTTTTTTAGGGACTTTCTCTACTTTCTTTCTTTCCTCTCTGAAGTTTATGTACATTTTATACACATTGAACCCTGTTTAGAAGTTTTCTTCATTTGAACTTGTCTTATTGAGAATGCTTAATCATGTTATAACCAAAAACTTTTAAAATGCTAGACTGTAAACATTACTTTGACTGCTGACTCTGCCCTGACTGGTGGCTTTTCAATATGCTGGTGGTGCCAGAGCTGCTACAAAGAAACTGTCTTTGACTCTGTTCCCTTTTTGTTCAATAAAAAACAGAAAATTTAAATCAATTACATGCAGCTTGTTGCTTATACCAAGTCTTCTGTAAGACTTTGGTAGCCAGCCGTGTTCCAGCTTATACTGCTGGCTGCAAGTCCATTGTCATTTTGTCAATGTCCCGTACACGATACCATCTCTGAACCATGATCCACACAACTCTGAACCACGTTTGGCTCCATTTTTTTTTTTTTTTTTTTTTTTGCTCTAGCATCCTTTTAAGCTTTCTCAGGTTTAATGTAGGTGTTCAGACCTAATGCTGGTGCACCATATGTAGAATAAGGTTTCTGGCCCCATCTGGCCAGAGGTCCAGACCCACAGATGTACAATTCCAGGTGCCTAGCTGCCCGCAACTGTTTAGAGCCCCCAAAACGACTCAGATGCTTATATAAACTTCATGATATTTGGCCTGTGTCTCAGGCATATTTCCAGCTAGCTCTTTTACTTCCATTAGTCCATTTAATTCAATCCATTTTCATTAATCTGCCCTGCCACATGTCCCATGGCTTACCTATTATTTCCTTACAACTTGATTCTCAGACAGCTGGATTAAGTCTCTCCTGACTCCACCTTCCCCTATCTCTGCTCTGATTTCCAGGTCTACTCCTATGATGCCCACCATAGCCAAAACATTCATTTTATTAAATAATGAAATTCACAGCATACAGACAGACATTCCCACATCACTTTGTCCAAACAAAATGTGGCAAGGCCGCTTGATGCATCTTCTTCAGCAAACTCCCCATATAGAACCTCCAGCCTGTAGAACTGTTTAGTCAAGTCTGAACACCTTGCCATTGATGGCTATCAGAATGCATGGGTCCTGAAAACAATCGAAAGGCCTCAGCTTGGCAATATATCAATATTTTATCAAATACATACTTATAAATCCTAAAAATTCTAATATGTATAGATATCAAACTTAATGCTTGTCTCAGGATTTCTGAAACACCAGGACATTCAATGACCATTTTGCTTATATATATATAGAATATTCTTTATTTCATCATCATAAATTATTTACTGGTATTTATTTTTTCATTTTCTTGTTTTAAATACTGTGGAATTGATCATGTGAAAAAGACAGTTAATATCTAAGAGTAGATTTTTTAAATTCTTTCCAAAATGAGACTCAAAAATATCAATTCTGGAAATATACTTTTAATGTTTTTGGTTTGTTGTTCAATAACCAATTTTTAAATAGTGAATCACAAAGAGATAACAGCTGACTTGTAAAATATATTTTAAACAATCATCTAGGTAAATAAAGTATAATATTTACAAAGAGAAACAATATTTTTTATAAAATGAAGCTTATGCAAGAATTTTGTTAACATTCAATGTGAGGAATATGTTAGCCTTATCTCTTGCCCTGATATATATTTCTACAGAATTTAGCAAGATGTAGGATGGTATCTGAATTTAACTTTAGTAAAATTAAATTCCATAGCATCATCATAAATGTTATGTTGTCACACAGCCTTAGGAGCTCTCCTCACTTTGCAACCATGATGCTCAAGTTAAGTTTAGAATAAAAGTCTAGCTTTTAGGCAGTATTTAACAAATTATTTTTTAAAACAACATTTAATACTCTATTATTTTTGTTGATCATGAAAATTTTTCATTTATATTTATAGAAATATTCTGCTCAGTGTCTACAGTTTGGTTTTCATCATGTAATTTCTCCAGAATAGTGGAGTTCATGAATATGTCAAATTATCCTGCACCATTTTTGATTCACTCATTTTCTGCCCTTCTTTCTATAAGCAATTCTTAACATATTTCTAGAGCATTTTTGATATATTTATCTGTTCCCTTGACTTTTTCTGTTGTGATTTGTTTAACCATGATGGCTTCCCTTATCACTCTTCATTATCTTCTGTATCTTTAACCTTCGGTCTTACCCATTTTTCTCTATTCATATCCTCTATATTTTAGTGAACATGATTTCTCTCTTATCAAAGTGTAAGTACCACATTAAAACTCTATTACTGGTAATAGACTTAATGTGAAAATACAGATTACCTATAATTTATGACAGAGTAATTCTATGTTTTAATCATGATAATGGGTTACCAATTTAATTTAAATATATCAGATATTCACCAAATGATCACTGAGTTCTTTTTTATGCATTAAGTACTGAAGTGGTCATTACCAAATTCCTCAACTGGTGAGATTTTTATTCTGATACATTTATTTTGAGTCCTAAACTACAACAAAGTAAAGGATAATAAAAGCAAGGGTCTCATGGATCATATTTTTATATCATTTATTTATCATTTATTATCTGTTAACCCATTTGTCATCTTCCTAAATTTTCCTGTTGAAAGAAGAAAGTGTTACAGTATTCTTATAATGAAGCATTATTATTTTAACCATAAAGATTTAATATGCAGTTACTGAAACTCTTGTTGAATACCTAACATATGAGCATGGAGGACTTTCTTGGTTGTTTCAGTGATTTTATTTTGTTGTATAAAACAAAAAATATTTAAGGAAATAATAATACAATATAAAATTCAAAGGCCTAAATTTTAAATTTACCCCCAGAATACCAAAGGAAAAACTCAATAATTACAAATTTCTGTCAGTGTAAATTCTCTTAAATACACCTATCCAAACTTAATATTTATTAAAATATATGCCAACACTCACAATACAGGTTACGGCTTAGGTAGATGCCTGATAGACTGGATTATCCACATGGTGGATGATGGATGCCGATGGATGCCGAACCAGTCTCTCCTGCAGTCTTCAACCAGAAAAAAAGAGCATTCCAAGATCCCAGCAGCCCCTTATGATTAGGGTTGGCCACTCCCCCTTCCAGAGCCTGGAAGCTTGGATAGGCATCTTCGGACCTTATCAGCTGACACCTGAATCCCACCACATCTCCCCCTTTTGTCTAACTAAGAAGGTTCTAAACTAAGACTATATGCAATAGGAATTATTATAAGATAGTTTCTAGGAGAGGATAAGGCACAAACTACAGCTGAAACCTAACACATATAAACTACATCATATATTTCCTGAATATTGTTAGATGGTATGGTGGATAAATCACTTGAAAAATGTTGATCTGGGAAACTGAAAATCCAACATCTGAATGTTCCTCCCTAAGGGATATTAGGGTGGTAACCTTAAATACCTATTCTTCAACCCCTTCAAGACCTGAGAAGGAAAATCTCTCACCTGAAAGTCAGAAGCACATGCAAGTAGTAGCTTCCAAAATTTGGGAGAGGACAGAAACACAGCTGTCCTGGACAATTACCTCTGGTTTTGTTGGCCGTTGGAGCATCCATCATATTGGCTATAGTCCTGTGGTGTCTGATAGATCTTTTCACAAGCAGGACATTTTTGTAGGGATTGTCTTAACCTGTCCAGGTAGGTTTCATCAGTCTCCTTCCGTCATCTTGTTCATTCAGCTTGGACATCATGTGTGTACTGTAAGCAATCAAAGTAAAGGCAGTTCTTAACCCAACCGGCCATTCTCTGCCAAAAGGACAAAAACCAAAGGAGTGTCCTTGATGCTCAATACCATCTTGGGAAAGGAATAGTGACACCAGGAGTGATCATATTTCTCCCGGCCAAATTCCAAATAATAACAAATGTTAAATGCCATATTCTCTGGGTCTATGAAATGGTTGAAGACGCCTGTCTATCTATGATATTTTAACCTGTATCTGAGATGACTGTGACATGGCAACTTAAGTAATGTTGACTGCAGTTTTTATCATCCTAAGGATTAAAACCTGTACTATAATATTAGATTACCTATAAAGGGGTGTATAATCTCTGAATAATGACTTTCAGTATGACTATCAAACATTAGCCAGAGGTATATATACAATGTAAAGTGGTAACATTATTTTAGACATGTATATACATATATATCATCCAAACAGAGTTATATAAAACATCTTGTACATATATCATAACTAGTGCAATCATACATTATCTCTAGTGTAGTTAAATGGAGGTAATAATGGTATAGTGGACATGACAATAATTTGCAAATATTTTTAACAGAGGTAGAAGCATATATAAAATATAACAGTTACAAATTCAATTTTACATAACAGTTACAGATTCAGTTTTATATCGATGTACAAGTTGCTTTGGTTATATAAAACAATTTGAGATTTAACTTTGTACCAATGTACACATTGTCTCAATCAAACATAAAAAATGATTTCACATTTGTATCAATATACAAATATCTATGCCAGTGCAAATTGCCTTTAGCTTAGTCCATATATACGGCTAAAAATTTTTTATAGGTAGGTAAAACAATCTACCTTTATCTATCCTATCTATTCCCCTTTCTTTTCTTCAAAAGAGATGATTGAGGCTATATTATTGTTCTGTCCTCAACCCAATTTTAACTTATAACTATTCTATCAGAATAATAATTACTCAAAACCCTCAGAGCACAAAACTTATTGGGAAAGGTGGTATAGTCTTTCATAAGGTTGATTCTTGCTGACTTAAGGGCGATCTCATCTCTCTGGGATCCTGTAAAAGCTAAAACAATGGTTAGATCCTAAAGGACTGACTATACACATTCATAACCATTCTCAGAGTACTGGCTAAATCCATCTGGAATTATTATTAGAAATGTGACCCAAAGGATAATCATAGAGAGCTATCTGTTTTTGAATAATCAATTTTCTAAAAACAATCATTGATTGGTGTACACCGGGTTCTTGATTTCTCTATTTCTGCCTCTGTTTTTCTGTCTGCCTGCCTGTCTCTTTTTCTCTCTCTCATACTCTCCTTTATTCCTGTTTCACCACTAGGAGTCATTGCAGTGGGGGCTCATCTCAGTTCCAGATTCTTTGTAGATAGCTGATAGGAGAAAGTGTTATTTACAATGGAAAACATAAACATTGTTTATACCCAAAGAAGATATTTATATCCTTTATGACTTCAGAAGATTATATGCAGACAGGATGTTTGGAAGTTACAAATACAGAGAGAAACAAGTTTCAAAATGAAGTCACAATAATATTGGTCCCTAAACATTCCAACTGTCTTCTATCCCACACCAGGTGGCATTTTTGATATGAGACAGAATCTCTCACATTTTCTTTACCAATATGCTTGTGTTTAGAAAGGAAGAAAGTCACTTGCTCCCACTTCAACAAATACAGCCCCATTAATAGTCAAATCAGGACCACAATTTTTTTTGAGGTGTAGATGCAAGATGCAAAGCAGTAAGAATTCAGATATTACCCAGTAGTGCATATTTGTATTAGTTGATCTTATAGTCCATTGTTTATATTTGTTCATCATTGATCTCTTTTCCATTGCACATGATTAATCATTCAATGTCCAGTCAATGTCTTAAAAACAGTTGTATCCATTTTCCTGTAAAGACAAAATTGAGTCCCTGCCCCATGCTTGTTAATGTGTTTTCCTTTCCATGTATCCATTTGTCATATCAGGGATGAGCAATTACTACTTCTCCTCCTCAGGAAGGGACTCCTTTTTGAAGTAGACCTTTATTAATTTTGTCGGTACCCATATCTTTTCTTTTCCTGTTGAAACAAAAACAAACCCATACCCTATCGAAGCACATATCCTTGCTTCCATTCTGAATTCGACAAATCCTTGAAGTAGATTGGTTGATTTATCTCAGAAGATTTCTCTATTACCCAATGTCTCTCAGCAGCTGATGTTCCCTTTTCATCAGCGTTAAGAAAATTCAAAATCAATAAGGCACTGTGCAACCTCTCCCTGGGTTTTCTCATTTCTCTCTTCTATTTATAAAGCATCTCTTTCAAAGTCTGGTGAGGTCTCTCTACAACTGCCTGTCCTGTAGGATTGTGTGGTATCCCTGTAATATGCTTTATGTTATAATATCCAAAAATCAGCTTCATTTTTTGGAAAATGTAAGCTGGAGCCTTGTCAGTCTTAATTTGAGCATGAATTCCCATTATGGCCATGGCTTCCAAAAGGTGAGGAAGTACAGCATCAGTCTTTTCAGAACGTAGGGCAGTCGCCCATTGCAGTCCAGAGTAAGTATCAATAGTGTGATGTACATATTTCATCTTTCCAAATTCTGGGAAGTGAAAAACATCCATTTTCCAGATCTCATTTCTCTGTGTATCCTTAGGATTACTTCCTGCATGTAAAGACGGTTGGTTATAGAAAGAGCAAGTGTTACAGTTCCTTAGTATTTCTTTTGCTTGGTGCCAAGTGATGGAAAATTTCTTCTTTAGTTCTTTCCTATTAACATGATGTTTCTCATGAAATTCTGTTGCCTCTGGCACGTTTCCTATCAGCAACCAATCAATTTCATCATTACCCTGCGCTAGAGAGCCTGGGAGACCCGTGTGCACACTGATATGTGTTATGTACATAGGATGTATCCTACCTCTGATGATATCCTGTAGTTGTATGAATAGTAAGGTCAAGTCTCTATCATCAGGAATGAAGTCAGCAGTTTCAATATGTAAAACAACTCTTTCTGCCTACTGAGAGTCAGTAATTATGTTGAGAGGCTCTGTGAAATCCAACAACACCATAATAATTGCATATAGTTCTGACTTCTGAAAAGAGTTATAAGGGCTCTGAGCCACCTTAATTAAGTTTTCAGACTTTTCACCAGCCTTACCTAAGTTGTTTGCTTCAGTATAAAATGCAGGAGCTATAGAAATGGGTTTATCCTGTACCGTATGGGGAAAGATCAAATTAGTTTCCTTTATAAATTGAGTTTCCTTTATAAAAAAATCACTACAAGCCTTTTGCGAAGGTTCACTGTCTGCCCATAATCGATCAATTACTTCATTAGTCAAAGGCACAACAATTTCTGCAGAGTCCTTTCCAGTCAATTGACAAAGTCTAAATTTACCTTTAAAAATCAGATCAGAAATTTTTTCGATATATGTCTTCATCTTCTTGCTTTGCCTATGTGGCAGAAATATCCATTCTAATATAATGCTTTCTCTTTGCATTAATATTCCTGTTGGAGATTGTCTAGAGGGTAAAATAACCAATATGCAATCTAGGTCTGGATCCACACGATGCACATGTGCTTCTTGAAGTTTGTTTTCCACCAACTCTAATTCTTTCTTGGTTTCATCAGAGAATTCTCTTGGACTATTTAAATCCTTTTCACTGTCTAAAGTCTTAAACAGATTAACTAGTTCATAGTTTTTTATAGCAATCATGGGGCGTATATGAGCGATATCCCCTAGTAGCTTTTGAAAATTGTTGAGTCCTCAATTTATTTCTATTCAATTTCACTTTTGTGGCCTAACTTTCTGTAAACCTATTTTATATCCTAAATAATTGACAGAATCTCCCCTCTGTACTTTACCTGGAGCAATTTGTAGTCCCCAATCAGGCAATATTTTCTTTAGTTTTTCAAACAATATTTCTAATGTTATTGGGTTTGTGCCTGCCAACAAAATATCATCCATATAATGGTAAATGATACATTGTGGGAAGTGGTTGTGCAATATTTGTAGTTGTTGTTATATAAAATATTGGCATAAGGTGGGACTATTCAATATTCCTCGGGGAAGGACCCTCCATTGGTACCTCTTAACTGGACATGAATTATTAAGAGTAGGCACTGTGAAAGCAAATTTCTCTTTGTCCTGTTCCTGTAAAGGTATGGTAAAAAAAAAATCCTTCAAATGAGTAACCACAATAGGCCATCCCTTAGGTAACAGAGAAGGCAGAGGAATACCAGATTGTAAAGAGCCCATAGGTTAAATCACTTTATTAATTGCTCTTAGATCCATCACCATCCTCCATTTTTCAAATTTCTTCTTGACAACAAAAATAGGAGAATTCCATGGACTGGTTGATTCTTTGATATGCTGAGCCTGTAACTGCTCCTGTACCAACTGTTCCAAAGCCTGAAGTTTTTCTCTTGTCAAAGGCCACTGTTGAACCCAAATAGGTTTTTCTGTTAACCATTTCAATGGCAGTGCTGTGGGTGTCCTTTTAGGTTCTGCAGGTATTGGGCAATTCTTTTGTACAACCTCAACGACTGGTGAATTTTCTTCATGGCACCTTAAAGCATCGCTTTTGGAAATATAATTGAGTCTCCAGTTGATATCAGAACTGGGAGGGATTTTAATCTGGGTATTCCATTGCAGTAGAAGGTCATGACCCCATAGATTCACTGCTATGCCAGCCATATATGGCTTCAACCATCCTTTCTGACCTTCTGGTCCTAGGCATTTGAGCCATCTCATGATCTGTTTCACCTGAAATATTGTTCCAATATGCAGAAATTGAATATCCACTGCCTGTAAAGGCCATCTTGGATGCCATGATTGTGGGGTTATGATCGAAACATCAGCCCCCATGTTGACTAAGCCATGGATATAAATATTACCTACCCATATTTCCAATTTTGGTCTTTCTTCATTTATTGAAGTCTGCCAAAATATTTGTTTCATGATCCTTCATGGAACTCCCAATTTCTCTCTTGAATTTAATCTATTATTCAATGCTGTATAATCTTCTAGATCAGGCATTGGATGCCATACTTGTCCTAAGAATGCTGGTCTCCCACTTTGACTGGATATGATCTTACCTTCCTCGATTTTGGAGTCTGATTTTTGGGGGCTTTCCAAGGGAAGCCCTGAAAGGCATTTTCTGATGGTAAAGGGTTGCCTTCTTTGTCCTTGGTAGATCTACATTCATTGGTTTAATGTTGTCCTTTGCCACACCTTCTATATAATCCAAAAGTCAATGGCCTTCTGTCTGAATCAAACCTAAAACGGTTATTATTTCCAAGAGTAACTTGGGTACAATTCCATCTTATATGGCCTAGTTTACCACAGTTGAAACAAATGATGCCTTGGTTTCTCACACTAACATTAGTAATGGCTTGGCCTACCCAATTCTCATTGTTGCAGTGGAGAGATTCAGCATTGATTGCATACCGAATCCATTCTTCTATTGGTGCAGATCTGATCTTTAAAGGCATAAGCATTCTTTTACATTCCAGATTAGCATGAGAAAAGGCCAGAGAAAGTATTAACTGCTTCCTAACTTCTGGATCTGATACTGCTCTATGCACAGCCATGATAAGCCTCTGTAGAAGTTTGTATAAGGCTCCTTTAAGCCTTGTTTGATCTTAGTATAAGGCTCAATTTTTTGACCCAGGTCCAAAATCTTTTCCCAAGTGAAGCAGTATGGCATAGCAATAAAGTATGCTCATCATAAGTAGTTTGAGCCTTCACATCAGCAAACATGCCTTCACCAAGGATTTGGTCCTGAGAAGCAAAGAAACCCCTAATTTTTCCTTGTTGTTCTAAGGTCCTAGTCTCCTCTCTAAACCAGCTTCTCCACTGTAAATTCTGACTTTGGTTCAAGACAGCAGCCATTAGCTGCATCCAATCAATTGGTAGAATCCAGAATTTTGCTGACCATGAATTTAGAAGCTGCTTTACATAAGTAGAGTGTATACCATGTAATGATATTGCCTCCTTAAAATCCTTAATGTCTCTCATATATACTGGCTCATAACTATACTCTACAAATTCTGAGGATCCCCCAAATACTTTCTTTGTCTGAACAGTAGCTGGGAACAATAGTGGTGGGGAAGGGGGTAGCTCTGTCATATTTACCACCTTTGGTAGAGTATCTCCAGTACCATACTATTCCATCAGGAGTTAACCTGAGCTGTTCTGAGCATAAGATGCATTACTACCCTTTTCTAGTATTGCAATATGGTTCTTCCATTCCAGATGCTTGAGTACTACTGGCTCCCATTCCTGGATTTTGGATACTACAGGTTGCCATTCCTGGATTTGGGATACTACTGGCTTCCATTCCTGGAGTTTAGATACTATTGATTTTTCTAGAGTTTGATTTTCCTGATGAAGCAGTCCTTCCAAAGACATCACCAAACCAGCAATTTTTGATCCACATCATTAACATAATTAATGATTTTCTTGTTCTAGTCATTAATGTAGTCAACAAGTTTCTTGTTTTCATCATTTACATAGACCTTGTATTTTTCTCGTACAGTGTTATATGTATCCAAAGAGGAAGCCTTATCTGAAAGCTTGTTGTAACCAATTTCCAGAGAATTAATCTTATCTGCCATTTTACTGTTTGAAATTTCCATATCACACATCCTGGACATCAATCATTGATTTCCATATTTCACCTCTTTCATCATTCTCATATTTTGAAACATAAAATAGAGAAACAAGCTGAAAAATAGTAGGACTGGGTATTGAAGTCTTCAAGATATTCATTTGAGAATTGCTCAATCATCATGGAAAAATATGACCTGAAGTCATTAATGGAATAATTATCAGCCATTAACTCAATTCAGATGCAATGATGACATTTGGTAAGCAGGTGTCACAGTAGTGTTCAATGCTCCATTCACCAGCAATATGGTGGATGCAGGGACTCTCAGCAGCACCGAGGCTACCTACAGACCCAATGTGGTCTTAAGGGGCCTCAGCAGGCAGAATACAACCCTTAGAAAAAGCAAAATCTCACAAATTAAGACAGGATGGCAATCAGAAGGTTTTAGAGACTTGCGGTTTTTTGTGTGTGATTAGAGAAATTCACACTCGCCTGGTCCTGGCTCAGTCACAGACGGTGACAACACTTGCACGGAGGTGGGGCAAGACCTCGCTCGCATTTGTGCACCAGTAGCATGGGGCGAGATGGCACCCCCGCTTGTGCTGTACACTGAGTTCACTCAGTTGTGGCTCAAAGTACAGAAGTTATCGCAGCTAAGAGGTAGTGACTATGAGCCTTTGCTCAGTTAGGAGAAAAAGTGGCACAGAGGGGCAATACTTGGCTCAGCTGGCCCAGGCAGGGGACCACCCATTGCTCTGTCTGCTGACTGGAGAGTGAGCAGTGGAACCCAGTATGAAGGAAGGACAGGCCATTGAGGGAGGGAGCTTTAATCCCACACACTGAAGTGCAGGTTCACAAGGCTGAACACTCTGCCTGTCCTCTGCCTTCTAACAGTGTTAAAAACACAAATGGACCCCCTACACCCATGGACAAAAGCCTGACATTGGGTTGCCAGATGTCGGTGGAAATTCTCTTAAATACACCAATCCAAACTTAATATTTATTAAAATATATGCCAACACCCACGATATAGGTTATGGCTTAGGTTACATGCCTGATAGACTAGATTATCCATGCAGTGGACGATGGATGCCAATGGATGCCGAACCAGTCTCTCCAGCAGTCTGGAACCAGAAAACAGGGCCTTCCAAGATCCCAGCAGCCCCTTATGAATAGGGTTGGCCACTCCCCCTTTTGGAGCCCAGGACCCTGGATAGGCATCTTCGGACCGTATCAGTTGACACCTGGATCCCACCACAAATATCTATATTAGATCAAAATCAAATACCCAAGCAATCCCTGAGTGTCATGGGCATCAGTTAGTGAATGAGTTATGACTAAACATCATATCCAAGTCGACAAGCCCCTGCTCTAGAAGCATTAGAGAGGATTCCCTTAACTTCTATACCAGTTTCCTTAGTTCTTCATTAGAAAATACCAGGCTCAGTTTGTGGTGCTCAGAGCAAACCATGTCAGCCAACTGCAAGCATTCCTGGTACTGCTGGGTGCTGTGCAGTACGATGTGGAGTTGAAATCATAGCATGGGCAAACAGAGCTTTCTCAGTAAAACCATCTGATGCGATCTTTCAGGGATCATCCTCAGCATCCTCTCTGACATCTACCATCCATCTTCCAGCAACAAACAATAAGACATTGTACAATTTCTCCTTACATCAGTAGTTAAGGTGTCAAATGTCCTTTTCAAATATTATAATCCATCTTGTATCTCTTTGTATTCAAAAGCCACTTTCACTATAAAAGTGGTTGAGATATCATGTAGATTTTTATGGAGCTGAATTCATATTCTCAAACCACTCACTGAAGGTTTCATGGGCTTCCATATAGGCTCTGATACTCAAATGCTCTTGGATGACATTGTCATCCTCAACAGGAAGTGGGGTCTCCATGTTTTACTCCTCCCACTGATTATAGATTTCTGCAATAGAATCTTGAGAAATTTTCTGCAACACTTTTTTTTTTCACTGTCATGTTTCTTTGATGCTAAGAACATCCTCATCATAGCATTGCCTTGCTTCAGTGCTTCTGCTTTCTGTGCTGGGTCATATACCAACCAGTCATATCTACGTTAATATGGTTCTTTTCAGTAGTACCAGTATCCAGTAATAGAGCCAGGTCAGGGTGACTAAATTCACCATTATCTTTCTCTTAAATATTCTCAACTACAGTTTTTATTATTCTTGCAACATCCAAACGTAGTGGGATTTTGTTCTGTTCCATTGTAAGTAACTATCCATTAGTTTAACAAAAATATTGATAGGCTGAAGGCAGACAGGAAGTGTGGGTAGGGCTACCAGACTAAGAAAACCCTATGAACAGGAAGCGATGTCATAGAGAAGCCAGAGAGACACCAGCAAGAAAGCATAATGAGATGCTAGCAGAAACAGAAGAAAGAAGTTAAAATGCTGCTTTGAGGAAAGGTACATAGTTGAACAAGACAAGAGTCATGGTTTAGTTTAAAAGTAAAGAGTTAGCAAGTTATATACATGGGCCCTAGGCCATTCAGAGTAAAAATAATATAAGCATCTGTGTATTTCTGTGGTAGTGTAGTACTGGGGGACTGTGAATCAGTGGGTCTGGGCAACAGTGCCAGGCCAGAAAGTCTGGGCCAGAAATGTACTACTACATCCAAATCTGCTTCCTTAGCCAGCTCCAGGTAGTGCAGCTATTGCTCAAATTCTGTAATGCCTTTAAAAACAGAGCATACTGGGAAAGAGCAAGGTCTTGAGGCAAATGACAAGTATAAAGTACAATGAAATTTGTATGCTTCTCATTTATTAGAAGCTGTGTATCTGCCTTTAGAATATCAGTGGGAAGTCCTTCTTTGTTCTGTAGTCCCAGGGAGTGGAGTGGGGAAAACAAAATAAGTTGAATCATAAAGCAGAGGAAGTGTCCGGGTAGATTGCTTATGTTCTTGAAAAGCTATTTGTTAAATTCATCCATTAAATTATTGATGTCTCTGAGGATAAGGGATTTCTGGACTATATGATGATGCTATTGATTCTCTTCCAGAACTCTCTTTTTATCAGTGGCTTGAAGTTCTTCAAAAACCTTTTCTAAGGTCCAGTTTGCTTCCATATACTCTCTGGTGTGTGTGTGTGTGTGGGGGGGGTTCTTCTATTTTATCTAGCATCACCACCAAAGTCTAAATCTCCTGTTCAACCAGATTGTCCACCATTACTCAGAAGTCAGCCCAAACTGTGTCACAGACAGGAAGAAGCTGCTTGAGATTCCCAATCAGTTCTATATAAATCACTTTCATATTTATTGAAAAGTTCATCTTTGGCCATTCGTCAGCAACTGATCTTCCAAATCCTTCTATAGTGATTCCCTTCAACAGACTCTAGTTGTGTTCCTCCATTAACATTAGGGTCATAATATACCTTCCAATTTTATAGCATTGCAGTTTGCCATGCTTGCCCACAATGTTTACAGAGCCGGTGCACCTCTTCTGTTATTCCAACATGGACTAGAGTGGAAAGATACTTGAGTAATCTAACTTCATCTTCTCTATTCAGATCATCAAGGGGCACTTTTTGTCTAATATGAGCATATGGGTCAAATTCAGTGACAAAAAATGGGCACTTTCCTATATAAGACAGCAGCTGCCACTGTTTCAAGGTATGGAGGTTATTTTCCCAATATACTGGTTTTGCGTAAAACTCAATATTATCAGAAAAATCTCAATTTCATCTTTAGCAATACTTTGTAACTAATCTACCACCAGATGACTCTGTCAGACCAGTGAGTCCCTTTGAAATAGTGCTTCCACAACCATCTTCTCACTGGCATTAATAGCAGCATCCATGAACATATTTCCTCTTCTAAAGAAGATTGTATTCTTATCACAAAGAGGCAGGCAGCCTCCATGTGATCATCTTTTGTTGAAGATGCCAGAGCACACTGGTTGTCTTTAAACAATTCTGCACTCCAGGTATTGTTCAGCTCACTATTGTACTCAGTATATTTACCTGACTACCACAGATATTTTGACAGTCATCTACAGAATAAAAAACTGTGGTCCAAGACTGCTTCCAGAAAGACTGCAGGAAATCAGAGAACATACTCATGGAAGCATGTAGGGGATTGTGTTGTTTCATGGTAAATAATTGTCCCACCCATTGGTTTAATAAAAAGAGCTGATTGGCCAAAGGCAGGCAGGAAGTATAGGCGGGGCTACAAGACTAAGAAAATCTCTGAGAGCAGAATGCCAGAGAGAGCACCAGAGAGAAGCCAGAGGAAGCCGAGGACAACTATGCTGCTCTAAAGAAAGGTACCGAGCCGCATGGCTGAACAAGAGACATGGGTTAGATGAAGGGTAGAGAGCTAGCAAGTGATTTGCCTGGGCCTTAGGCTGATCAGCCAAAAACTAATGAAAGCATCTGTGTGTCTCTGTAGGACTGTGGGATTGCAGGACTGCGGGACTGCGGGTCTGTGGGTCTGTGGACCTAAACTTTGAGGTTAGGCCAAAAGTCAGGGCCAGAAACCTCATACTACAGAAGCAGCTTCTTCAGGGTCACCTTCATGTATCATAACAACACTTAGGTTTAGGTCCTCAGTTACACTGTGATGAGAATGCAGATGCTCAGTTACTGTCATCCAGATTAGTTACCATAAACAGATTTTACAAGAACCCAAAAGACTGTGTGTGCCAAGGAAACCTCCCTTCTATTCCAAGGATTCAGGAAATATCTGAGTGCTTTGGTAAGGTCTGGCATGGTGGAGTAAAGGGTGATCAAAATGAGCTTGGAGTTTGAGGAATAATTTGACTTCTTGGTGTAGCACTACCAAAATTTTCATCTTTGTTGTCCTGAATTAAGACTCTTTTTAAAGCACTTTGTTTCTTTGAGGTCTGTGTCACTTCTGCCTCCCAGATCATAGGGGATGACATCTTCCCAAGCTTCTCCTCTCCATGGCTACCTCCTCCTCCACCTAGAACCTTTCAAATCTTGATTTGATTTTATAAGTGAAAAAAAAAAAAACACCCTAATACACTTAGAAAATGGTGATGAGTAAGATATCACCAGTTCCATGGTATGTTTAAAATCTAATGGAGAGAGCAGCTAATGAACATGTAGTCATAGCACATTGTGATTCAGTATAGGAAGTCAAGTGGCTCCATGTGAACAAGAAACGTATTTACCCAGAAGGTGAGGAGTTTCGGATATTTCATAAGAAATATTTTATTAATCTTTAAAAGAAAGTATATAATTAATAAATGATAAAACGAGATTGGGACTTATGTCTGTACATAAATGTGTAGCAGTGACAAACTCTCTGGGAAAAGAAATTCTAGGTCTCAGACACAAAGGAAATAGTTGGAAATATTTATAGTAATAATGACACTAGAACTCTGAGCCAGAAACTATGTAATAATAAATGAGTAAAATAATTATGGTGAGAAGGAAACTCTTGTTGTAAGGATTCTGTGCACATAGCAGCCATGTGTTAAACCCAACTTGGAGATGGCAGAACTTGTGTAAGGAATGTATGCCCCTAGGCATGGCTATGTAAATGTGTGCCCATCTGCTCCCTTAAAAAGAGCTACCATATGAAAATATGTTTCTCTTCTGCTTCTCTCCCTCATATCCACTCAGCAACTCCCCTGAATAAATTCCTGCATGACATCTGGTAGTGGGTGTCTGATCTCATGTGCGAAACCAACATTTTGGTACTGTGACTCAGATAGACTCTCTCCTGGGCTTCGGTGTACATAGGCCTGGAGATCTTGATCTGGGGTTCACTACCAGGCCACCTTACATCTGCCCCACTGCAACTTGTTCAAATGCCACCAGCCTTGGTTGGTAAGTCCTCCCTTTCCATTTCATGTAAATGTGAACTATTGTCTCCAGAAAAGCCTTTCTGGTAGGACTCTAGTCTTGTGGAGGATTACTTCCACAAAATCTTCACTGGTTACTGCTGTTCCTTCTTGCCTGACACTCATTTTTTTGCTTCCCTGCTATTGAAATCCAGCTCAGATCCATGGATTCTGCTCCTGGACTCTGGTCTTCAGGGCTTTGCCCTAAAGCCTACCTCCCTAGGTGCTGATGAGTTTCCATTGGTAGCTTTCATTGAACACTCACCCTAGGAGCTGATGAATGCCTGTGGTGGCTTAGAATTTGGTTTTACACCCACCCCTGAGAACTAAAGAGTTTCCAGAGGTGACTAATATTTCTTCGGGCTTATCCCTTACTCCTAGCCTATCCTAGGTGCTGATGAATGTCTAGTGATAGCTATCATTTTTTTCCCCCGGGCTTTGTCCTAACAACTACCCTAAGAACTGACAAGTTACTTAGCAGTAGTTAGCATTGTCCCCCCGGGACCACTCTTTGGTTAGGTGCCAACCCAAATTTAGGAGTGGAATCCCTCATTTCTGGGCCTTAATAATGGAGAATGGGTCTCAAAAAATATCTCTCCATCCTCATCTCTAGGATGTGTTCTTGAGACTCTCAAGTCACTTAGCTTTTTGCCTTTCCTAGACACCACCAAGCTTATCCATACTTACACAAAGAAATGACTTTAGTATCCCTTAGATAATAACTTAAAATATCTGCCTAATGGCTGACTGGACCCTGATATTTTATGGCAGCTAATATTTGGAATTGTTTCAGTGGATGGAAAGAGTTTCCCTATCTCTTTTTATATCTCAGGTCTAAATCCTCTCTTCTGGTTTTCTGCTCTTCTACCATCTGTTTCTAGCCAGAAAATCAGGTCCTTCTCTGAGAACCTCCGCCTTTTAAATCTCAGCACTCATCTGCACCTTCTCCAACATTTTATTTTCCAGAACTCCAAACCTGGCACTTATATTTATCCCACCAGTCACTTGCTCTCATGCTCCTAAGAATACTAATCCAGTTTTCTCTCTGAGGGAAGTGGCTGGTGTACATAGGATAATGAAAATTTATACCCCATTTCCTCGGTCAGAACTTCCTCAGGTGGCAAAATATTGGGCTCTAGAGTGAAGGCAAGTTTGAGAACTGGTCAGAACTCATGCATATGAGGTTCATCAGACAAATGTAGCACACCCCTGGGAGCTGGGGCTGTCTCATATGTAGACTCCCAAGGGAATTACAATACACCAAGGCAGGTCTTAGCCAGAGACAATTTTCAACTTACTTACTGGCAAGTCTATGTAGAGCTGTTCTGAAGCCTGTCATTTTTGAGAAAAAAAAATGCAAGAGATAGTACAAGATGAACAGGAGATTCTGTCCCAGGTTTTAAATGCCCCTCAAATGCTCTCTTACAATACACTAACTTACATTGTGAAGGTGCTAAAAAAGGCAACTTATCATAACCTATTTTTTACCTAGAGCTACCCAAACATCAGGGTTAAACTTACATCTCTTGAGATTGGACCACTGACTCCACAGGCAGAAGTCTTAGTTTTGGGTTATAAGGCATATCACAGGAGAGAGGAGAAGGTATGATACCTCCTGCTGGAGAAGCTATCTGACCAGCTCTTCTGCCTTCTCTCATGGCAAAGTAGTCCTAGACTTCCTGGTCTTTAAATACTTTAAATGTGGCCAGGTTGGCCACTGGTCTTGCCTGGCCTCACAGAGGCTGTTTAGCCCTTGTCCTGGCTGTCATCAAGGGAAACATTGATCTAAGTGACAGTTCCCAAACTCCATGTGTCAGGGGGACATTTTACACAGACTACTCCCCAGCTGACCTCCTAGGCCTGTCCATTGGTAATTGATGCTGCCAAGGCTTCCCTAACCTTGTCATCATGAAAAGGGGGCCTCAGGTAGCATAAGTGATCTGTCTCCTTCCTGATGCCACATACTAGGTCCTGCAAAGTTTTGGGGTTCTACCTCTCTAGCCTTTCCATTGTCAGGGTAGGATTCAAACAATTATGGCCTCATCTGACACCACCACTTAATTGCATTTTCAGAGATCTCCCTATCATCCAAACATTTTTGGTCATGCCAACCTGCCTCGTACCCCTAATGGGAAAGAATTTTTAGCTAAAGTGGGGCTTTTCTTTCTTTTAGTCATTAGATTTGCATGAATCCAGCAGCTCCAGCCGATCCCTTGCTTCTCTTGCTGTGTGCTCAGCCTGTCAGCACCAAGCCTCCCATTCCTTTTCTAGTCTCTCAAGTGGACCCACAAGTGTTAAACACCCGGAAGAAGTCTTGCATTACTAGACGCATTTTCCTAAAAATTTCCCATCTGAGTTTTCCATGTAAGCCTGCTTCTCAGAGCTCAGATTTTTATCAGAAACAAAAAACTCTGAGGTATTTTGCCTCATCCTTCTGCTTCCCCACAGTCTAACCCTCCTGCTACAGCTTCTGAAGAATGGAACAAACCAGAAGCCATCTTACCATCAGAAAACAATTGACTGCCACACCCTGAGGACTAGAAAAAAAGGAAGCAGGAACCATTTTTAGAGCTGACAATAGGTAAAACAGACCATTCTCCCTACCCCCATCCCCCACCCCCACCAGGACCAAAGGAAAGGAACCAGAAACCGTTTTAACCTCAGCACCAGGTAAACAAAAACAGGAGAATTTCAACCTCTTCTCATCTTCAGACCTCCCAAATATCATGAACTGAATTGTGTAGCTGGAGTCACCTAGAAGGAAGAAACACAGAGAGTCTTGTTTTTATCTTCCCCAGGCTGTGTAATAGAACCATGTTCTGCTTTCATGTACATGATGAAACTCTACATTTATTTTTTCAATTATATTTATATTGTGTGTGTCTGTGTGTGTGTGTGTGTGTGTGTGTGTGTGTGTGTGTGTGTGTGTGAGTGTGTGTGTATGTGTGTGTGTGTGTGTGTGTGTGTGTGTGGTGTTTGGAAATTTACTTAATGAGCCATATGTGACATGGCAAGATAATACAAAGTTTCCTTCATTCTGTATGTATTCTTGCTGATCCCATTTCAATTTTAGTTAGCATTTTATCTCCTTGATGGGGAATCCCCTAAAAAATTACCCAAATATATTCTAGGGACCCAGGGTTAGGATGTTCTAGCTAACTTAGCCTGTTTATGATGGAATCTCCTATAGCTAAGTGCTTATCTTAACTCTATAAACCCTTGCTCCAACCCTGGAGATGCTGAATAAGAAGCCAGAAAATGGTTCTACCCCAAAACAAAAATATAAACAAATGAATAAACAATATTTCTTGGAAACCTGTAACAACATCTAGGTTTCTAAATACAATGGAGGGGGTCCCAGCCACTTCAAATAGACTTTCAATTGTCTATAAACTCTGTCTGAGAGGCAAACTCAAGTGGAATACCCATAACAGTATCCTCAAATTTTCTGTTTAGAACCATGTAATAGAACCATGTTCTGCTTTCATGTAAATGATGAAACTCTAAATTTATTTTTTCATTTATATTTATATTTTGTGTGTGTGTGTGTGTGAGTGTGAGTGTGTGTATGTGTGTAATAATATAAATTATTAATACTAGAATTAATAGAGGTCTGCTGCAGAGGGAGGACCAGAATAAAATGATTTATATTTATTTTTGCATAATAGAAATTATTCTTTCCAGGTTAGTCATATTCATAACATTGACTCCTTTTTGATGACTACAAACAAGATTTTGGACTAATTTACCTGTGCATTTAGTTATCTGCTTTCTCTCCCATCAGGCTATAGTCACATCTTCTGAAGATTCTTAGAGTGAGGGTATCTTAGTCATTAGAACTGCATCTCTGCTATCTGTTGCTTCTCTGGTTACTGTTTATATTTTCAAGTCTTTATCTGGAAGTGAAAATTTATCATAGTGCTCTGATTACAGAAAATTACTTTATGAGTTAATTATTCTATGCAATAAAAATTCATTGTTTTCTATTTTATAAATATTTCATATTTATTGATTGTTATATTGAATGCCAAAAAATTTCTAGATATTTCTTTTAGTGGAAATGTCCTGTAATAAACAAAACAATAAAAAATAAAAAATAAAAATAAATAAATAAATACATTTATACACTTGCTTTTATTTTGTCATAGAAAAGACCCTCCAAAGAAGGAGAGATTTTACCATAGTGGTTTGTCTAAACTCTTTTCTCAAGACCTGTTGAGTTAGATGAAGGGTTTTTATTTGATGGTTAGAGCAAGTAGATTCTAGGACAAAGATACAGGATTCTGGTCACATTAAAAAAAAAAAAAGTACTATAGCTGGAAGTATGTATCTTCTCTCTCCCTCCACTAACAGCACTTTTTTCTTTTCTGAGGTTCATTTGGGACAAATTAACAGAAAACTGTCTCTGAGTGTTGTCTCCTTTTGCTGAACATCCACATTTGCCAGCCCCACTTAAATGTGCTACAAACCCTGAAAGTCACACTTATCTTTACAACTTTGCCATCTCTGACATGAATGTTAGCACCTCATGAGGGGTTGAATAAAACATTGCAAATAGAGCTGTGTAACCTTGGACCCATGACTGAAACAGTTGGAATATAAGATGCTTGAATACATTATCTGTAGGTTTAATGTAAAATGCAGTAAATCAAAACTTGAAGCCAAAATTGGGCCATCTATGCATCAAAATATTGAGGGGTTGTAAGAAGACTGAATGGCCCTCTGTGTGTCACGCAAATTTTCACTAAATTCAGTTGTCTTCCTCCTAGTCTCTGTCTCATTCTCTGTCTCCTTCCTTTTCCCTCTGTCCTCTCCCTCCATCCTCACTTAACCTTCATTGATTGCATTTCCCCTTCATGCTCTCTCACTCTGTCATCTTGTTTCTCTTGCCATTCTATTTCTGCTTAAATCTAAGCTGTTAAATTTAAAAATACTAAAACGACTTTGAAAACAACCTCTGAATGGAGTTGTGGCTAACATGTCCTGTCTGAAATTACTAGATGCCTGACCTTGGGAAAATTACATAATCTCTCAGGGTTCATCTTTTTCTTCTGTAAAATAAAGTGGGTTGAAATAGATGATCTTTAATATTCTCTCTTACTTCAAAATATTTTAGCATGGTGACATTGATTTCTGAATCATTGCCAACTAACACTTTTATCATTGTATATAAACAAGTGAAATACTGGAAACATGAGCTTATACTTTATGTAAGATAAATTATAAACATACTTATTCTTTAAACTCACTTCTAAAGTAGCAAAATAGTTTAACTATTGAAATCTATAAAATACAAAAGTTTATAGTAGAAAATGCAGTTCACCCCCCCAAAAGTGACTTTAAGCATTGAAGCTTCTTTATTCTATCAAAGAAATTCAATCCTTGTATTTGAATTTTATTCAATTTTAAGACCTTGATAGCTTGAGCCAGAATATAAATTATTAATACTAGAATTAATAGAGATCTGCTGCAGAGGGAGGACCAGAATAAAATGATTTATATTTAATTGTGTTGATGTGGGTGAACTTAGATCTCACTGATCTTTTAATTTTAGTTCTTTTATGGCCCTGTCCTGACAATTAAATCTTGCTGTATGTGATACACCAATATGAGAGGCATTAAAAATGGCACAAACCGGCAAAAGAGATGTGTGGTTGTGGGACAATATTGAAATGTATGTAACTACTTACATAAAGAAGAGTGGATTACATACCCTTAGCTTTGGTGAGGTATCATCATCTAGCTGGTCTTTACTATGCTCACATTAATATGCAGATAGAAGTAGAATACAGAATTAAATGAAAATGAAATTTGGAAGCTAATTGACATTTTTTGTTACAGAAGCTGAGGGAAACACTATTTATGGTTAATGGTAAAAGGCTAATGTTTCGTCCTAGGAAGGGGGTCAAATCAATCTCAGCTACAGATTTTTCCTGAAATACAGTGTGCAGAAGTGGTTTTATATGCAAGTTTCCAGCCTCCCCCACGTAGGTGGTCCCCTCCCTGTAAACCTGTTCTAAATTGCTACCATCCATTATACACAGCAGCTGTCTGGATGGCTGCCTGGCACTGACTTACACAGGCCATCTATTCCTGTCAGAAATATGATATGTCACTGACAAAAGCTTAATTACACCATTAATTAATAGGACAATTTTCAAAATGCATTGAAATACAGCTTGACACTCATTAGTGCCATTTATGAATAATTTCTCCCAGGGAATCATACTCTGAAGAGCACTTTAAAACAAAATACAGTTTTAAAGGAAGCTATCAATAAAATAAACATGAGTTTAGCATCCCTCTCTCCTATTTGTTTCTCCTCTTTTCAATGTTTATATGACTCCTTTTTTCAGCATTGGAAAAAGTACTTTAATATTAAAAGTTTTATTAAAATTCTCCTCAGTATACCTCATTTTTTGCTTACTTTGGAAATCAGACCATTTTTTTAACCTTCAGAATCTTAATTTTTAAAATATATCATGTCTTAAAGCCTAAATAGCAATAGAAACACATTAAACTTAAATTACCTTTAAAATATTTATCAGCATGGAAATTGTCTTTCCCATCGTTCCCTTTACCTTTCCCATAGCCATGAACTTTCATTCGTCTCCTAGCCATGTCATATACATGTATGTTTCTCCTGGTCTCTTTTTTTTCTGTATCAGAGCCATCATATCTATGTATGTGTTCTCCTTCCCACTTTTCATATGTAATTAGGTGTGACATGTAAAACCACAAGAGCAAAAAAAAAAAAAAAAAAAAAAAAGCACCAATTCATGAAGGAAGAATCTAGGATTATTGGAATTTGCCTTTACTTATATACTTAAAAATTTAATAATTTTGATATTTATTTGTTTGTCAATCTTCCAGCATAGGTCTGTGTGCTATAGTTTATGAAAAAAAATGTATCACAAACTAATATCATACTAAAAGGCTTCTCAAACTTTGGTAATCAAAACAGCATGATTTACTGACTTGAAGACACAGATTATTGATTATGACTATTGCCTATTTTTGTTACTTTGTAATTTGGCTACATGGATTCTGTATTACATTACTTTATAATGGCAAACTGTATGAGACTCCAGAGTGAGAGACCAACCAGTTCTCCTGGATACGAAAGGAATTACATCTAAGATAAGCAATTCAATTGGAAAAAAGAAATGGGTGACAGTATAAGACCTACTTAATCTACTTTTAGAAGTTGTCAATGTGTGCAGATGTGACTGGATTGTTGGATGTCTCTTCTTATCTTGAAGTGGGACAAAAGATAAGAAGATTGGATCACAACCTAGCACTTGTAAAGCCTGTGATGATATCAAATTATCTAGAAAGGCACTTCAAGTAACCCATGCCAATCCCATTAAGAAAGCACTCTGTTATTCAAATTTCATATTCTTACTGTCCCTCAAATGCAATTCCATTTTAGATCTCTCCCTCCGCATATTGGTTTATCCTGTTAGTAATGCTTCACTGGATTAAAGTAACAGTGACTTTTCTGATTTAACTTTTCTTTTCTTTAACCCATCTCTATAGCCCAGAATAACTAGTATCCTCCAGGATTAAACTGAAAAAAACAAAAAACAAAAAAACAATAGTACTTGAGAGCTATAATCTTTGGCAATGGTAGGAAGTCTAAAATCAGATAAACATAGACTAATTCACCCTCTGAGACATTGGCAACTCTTTCATAACAACACAAAGTTATGAAAGATGTATTTTACTATATTTAACACAATGTCTCATTTATATCTTTATTGAAATGATTTTTTATGCTCTAAAAAAGAAACTCAGGCATGAAGTTTTAATGTATACAACACTCCAAAGACCATCAACTGCGAAAGTAAATCCAACACCATTTATTGAAATTTCTTTGTGAATTTCTTTTCTCTTCTTACATCATTTTATTCCATTTCACGTTCTTTATTCAGTTTACATTGAAAAATGTTATTTATTTTATCTCTTCAATATTAAAGCTTATGGAGTTTCTTCTCAATTTACATAAAATGTTCTTTCTAATAATGAGCTTATACATGTATCTCCCTTTAGATCATAGAAATCACAAGTGAGAATCTGTAATAATCTACAACTATATTTTGTTTACTCTTTTATAGGATTATATTTTATGGTAAATGTGACAATTTGAAACAGGGAGGATGATATATTTGAAAACCATTACATGATAACTGTATAAAATTATAATAAATGATCTGAAAGGTAAAGATTAGGAGAAATCATCTAAGAAGTAAATTAGCAGGAGAGTAATACAGTATAGATGTTATTTATAGAAGAACAAATGTAAAAATAAATTTTCTCTAATTTCTCAAATATATATAAAATTTCTCAAATATATATTTGTAATGCACCAAATGTAAAGAAACTTTTAACCTAAATCATCTTGTACAAGTTGATAAACACTTATCGTATACATATTTTTATGTAGGTTGAGGACATGCAAGTACAATGAAGTAGAGTCAAGTAGAAAATTGAAAACCACTTTGATTTTATAAATATATAATCAAATTTATATACTTAATACTTAATATTATGGCTTTGTATGTTCTCATATTCCCACATCTTGAGAATTTTAGATTAGATTAAGATTTCTTGATTTTCTTTTTCATTGTAATACAAGGCAAAAGATTAACTGTAAAAACAATATATCAAGGGGCAAAGGAAGTTAGATTACCCTTCACTCCTTTGTGCCCACAGTGCAAAGAATATGGTTGAGTGGTGAGCTTTAATATTATCAACAGGCACTCCAGGAAAATAAGTAACATTTACCTATGTAAAATTAAAGTATCTATGCAACATTTTTGGCAACTTTGAACCATATACATTAATTACAGCAAATAGACTCTAGAGTCTCTGGAGCTGATTCAACAACTGTTACCCATTTATTTTATAATGGTGAGTATAAAATGAATGTGTTTGGTGATAGAAATTATCCTTGCCTTGTGGATACCATTAAAATTTAACTTAAAGAATCTATATCTCCAACCTAAGAGGCATTCAAGTTCAAGACATTGCACGAATGAGTAAATAAATAACTAAAATAATTATTTTTGATATCTTTGATATATTATGTTGCTGTTAAAAAATGACTAGAAAAAATTTACCTTAGTGGAGAAAGCATGCACTAAGGTCTACAATTGTTAAAGTCCATCTCTGTGGGGAAATCATAGCATTTCAAATCATAGTACATTCCAAGTAAAGTGTATGGGAAAATGTGTGCCTGTTTATCATGTTTCTCACTGGCAAGTTCTCATCTCAATTGTTTCATGCATATATCATTCAGCACAAACTATCTAAGGGATGATGCCTGCCACAAAAGGGGTTAGGGGTTTCTACATCAATTAACTTGAAAAAACCTATGTGCCAATTCACTTTTGGCAATCTGCTGTGGGAAAACGCCCTTGTACACTATAAAGACTTTTTATTTGTATTTATTTAATAAAACATTGATAGGCTAGTAACCAGGAATGAAGTATAGGTGGGGCAATGACTCTAGGAGAATTCTAGAAAGAAGAAAGGCAGAGACACATTCACCTGCCAAAGACAGAGATAGCAAGATAAGAATTCTGGACTGAGAAAAGGCCCCAAACCACCTGGCTAAATACAAATAAGAATTGTGGGTTCATTTAATTATGAGAGCTGGTTAATAATAAGCTTGAGCTACTGGCTGAACATTATAAGTAATATCAAGCCACTGTGTCAACTGTAAATTTTAGAAAGTGGCTTCAGTTATTTGAAGTTTCTGGTGGGACAGAAACTAATGACCACAAAAGTTCCTCCTGTAGGATACATTTGTGTTGATGTATTTCTTTGTTTTTATGATTATATCCAATTTTGTGTAAATAGACATTTTATCACATCTCTACGAAATATATACAATATATGTATGAATAATTAATTGGTAATTATCTTCTATTTCAGGAGATATATGTAATGAAAACCACATTCTATTTTTATATAATTTCATATGCTGGGCTGTAATTGTATATTAATCTTAGCTCTTGGGAGGCAAAATTAGACAGGTATCTGTGATTTGAGGCCAGCCTGGTTTGAAAAAAAAGTTCCAAAAAGATGGTTGGTTACACAGAGAAACCCTTCTCAAGAAAATATAGTATAATCACCTGTCGTGGAATTAAAAACACTACCATTAATTGGAACTTTTAATATTTTAAATAGTAATATAACTTTTTAGTATTTAAAAAGAATTGTATCATCTAGTGCATATACTAAGTCGTAAAAGTAACACAAGTACACAGAGATTCTGAAAATGATTCAGCAGTCATTTCTACTGAGACTTAGAATATGTACAACACCCAGAATTGGAAATTTAAAAATACAAATGTTTGACTCAGCTAAAGGAAAAAGCAAAGATGTGACAAGTAGAAAGGCTATTTCTAAGGTCATCTTACACTGAACTAAATATACTTCTGGGATACAGTCTAGTTTTGTGTGATTGGATAAATACTTAGGACAAAATTTCTTACCAAAAGTACAAATTCTACAGAAAGACTTTGGAAAATGTTCAGTAGTTTGTTAAACGTCTCATAAAGTTTTTGATGTTGATGTTTGAAAGGAGAAGAAAATTATACATACATGCTGAATTGAATTCTAGCCATCCGTTTTTTGAGTTGTCTTGTCAGAAGTTTTTAAGGAGTTGATACAATAGTTTCCTCAAGACTCTTCAGGCATCATAAAATATTTACACATAATTTTTATATATTTTATAATGGCATGAATGCAATTAAATAACAACTGTTAATTTGAATTCTCATGTTATGCACTCAAATTATCATATCCTTTCTTTGACTATTTTTTTTGTCTTAAGCCATATATTTTAAAATTAAGATTGGAATAGTAAACTTCTCACTCAGTGGTGAGGCTGAGTAAGAATTGTTAGCTTGGCCTAGTACTGGTGAAATAATGCAAAATGCAGTGCAGTTTCAGGGACACCAAACAAATGAAGGAAGCATTCATTCAGAATATATAGCCAGTGGTTATAATTTTTTTAAAGAAAACAACAATAAGAATAGAAGATTTTATATTTTAACTAGTATTTCCCTTTTACATATGGAAAATAAGAAAACGGGGTTATTACAAACTAACAAATGCTGTCATATAAAATAAGTCAAAATAGAATAACACTAAACTTAGACTCTCAGATTTACTCCTTTAAAAATATCAACAAAGTCAAATAGAATAAATAGATGTAGACATCACACTGCTTCAATTGTTCTATAGTATTGAATGTTAGCAGTAGTTAGTGTACTTCCTTTTCAAATCATATGTTGCAACAAGCTATGACCTTATTTGTTGTTTTCATTCTGTTAGTGATTACCAATGCATTGTAGATCCTTTATATCATCCAACTGGCCACAAGACACATACACACACACACAAATATATGGAATAAATTACTGTTGCTGGTAGCACACTGCTTATTTTATAGCAAAGCTTGTAAATGTTTAAAACATATTCAAACTGTTTCAAGGATAGTCTTTAAATGTTTACATCACTATGATGAGTTCCCATCAAAGTTTTCTATGTTCACTTCTTTTAGTGATTAAAAATTTGAAGACTATGAGAGATATTAAAATTATGACCATTGTAAACATTGTAAACTTGTTAGTTGTAACAATAATGTACTCTTAATAAATTTAGGAAACTAAGGTGCACTTTGTATATACAATTACCATATATAGAAATCCTGAAACACAGAAGTCTTTAAGGTGTGGTGTACCTTAAGGTGTAATTTTCTAAATTACAATTATGATGTAGATGTTTTTGTTTTTTAAATAATGAAGACAATCACAGCTATGTTCTTGAGGTAGGTAAGTAAAAAATAGAAATCATATAAATCAATTTTTAAAAAAAATAAATCTGAAAATTAACTCATTAAAATATTGAATTATGTCAATTAGTATAAGGAGTAACATAGAGTATCACAAATGTTTAGTTTACGGATACATTGCCTATGTCTAGAATTAAATTTGAATATTTAAAAAAATTATTAGAAAATGGGTTCGCTTTACTACCTCAGAGGACTTGACATATTCTATATTGATACTTCTAGGATGCTTATTTATCAAGTAGAACTGATGTTAAAAAATATTCTACATAAATTTTCTTTGAGAGTAATCACTTTTCAAATTAGAATAGCATTATTTGTACACAAAATCTGAATACATAATGCTTTCCACCTAAAGTGAATTGCACCTTGTTTAAATTTATATACTAATAATTTCATATTATTATATCTGAATGATAATTTGTTCCTTATTAATTTCTGTAATAGGATAATGATATCATTAGAAGCATATATATGTATATATGATATACTTTAAATTAAGTACTTTACAAAAGTGATGTATTTTATTCTTTAACTAATTTCCAGGAGTGTGAATTAAAATAAGATAATATATTTTTCATTTTAGGATTTGTATTTCTATTTTATGCACTGAATACACAGTTTTTAAAATTAGAAAAAATGAAACATATGAAGAGCTATGTGAATCTCATTCAACTTAATGCTTCATGTAATAGAAAACAGGAATATAGAACTTTGAGAAAATTTGCAATTCAATAAGACAGAAATGGCTTTGTAGAAAGAGCTTACATACATACTGCATTAGATTTTAGTAATCTATAAAGTCCATCTTATAAATCAGAGAAGAATTCAGGTTTATAAAACAGACTGTTCTGTTTTCAGGTCATTGTGAGGATTCAGTGTTATTCAGTGTTATTACAGAAAAACCTAGGCCTACCCAAGCTACATCAATGAAATGAAAATGAAATTCATGTCCTAGAGGCAAACACAGAGGGAAAATAGCAAAACTGAAAATTAAAAACAATAAAATTAACTAAACAGACTGTCTCCAGGAGGCTAGACACATTATGCTTTTGACCCAAGAAAACTATAGGATGGGGGCAGTTTGCTGAAGGACAAATGCAGGAAAAATGCATGGAAAAATGTTATTATTTTCTTTTTGTGGGAACATAAAGCATCTGGGGACATAACTACGCAGCTGACCACAGGGGGCCATTCCGTCTAAGACAGTCTCTGATAACTGGAGAAGCAGAACCAAAGCCAGTCAAAGGCCAAAGATCCAATCAGAGAAATGTCAGTTTGAAAAATAGTGAGAAATAGTAGCATGGGGGAATCAAATTTCTAAACCTCCTTGGTATTTGCCTGGGTGGAAACCTAATGACTAACACTGCTGCCATTTTCATTTTAGACTGATTCAGGAAAAAATCAGAAAATAAACAGCCAGAGGCAGTGTTCTCAGTCACGAGAAAAGATAATGGTAAAAGAGGATAATATGTTTCAATATCAACAGATAAAATCATGTGCATACAAGCAACTTTCTACTGACTGAGATTTTATTTATGTATTTAGTGTGTGTGTGTGTGTGTGTGTGTGTGTGTGTGCGCGTGCGAGCACCAGTGCGCATTTAAAAATAAAGAGCCCAGAAATGTTTGGAGGCAGGTAAGACGAGCAAAAGGGAGAAAGATTGTTTTAATTTTAGTAAGAAATTAAAAGATAAAATTTAACATACTGGGCGAAAGAGAGTATTGATAGAAATTATTTACTTTCCAGGGATTATTTTAAAAAATACAAGCTTATTAAATAAAAGTGTGCTAGCAATGGAAAATAAGACTGATCTCCTTTAGGACTTAGCAAATATAACTTAAAAAAACTTACAAATTGTTCCCCATGTGGTATGTTTCAACACATATCACATATGCTACAATTACATATGCAAGAGAAAAGAGGTAAAAGGGAATCTGGAATTTTGGTAATCTTTAGTCTGAAATCTAAAATCAATAACAATGGAGAGAAGGAAAGTGAATTTGAGGTTAAAATATCAAAGACAGTCATTCATAATGGCTGTTATGGTGATAAATCTCAACATTAGTTAGGACATACCTTGTAAGCTCCCTAATAAAACAGGTTACCTTTGGCATTCTTTTTTATTTTGATTTCAATTTATACTGGAAAATAAGACACTTCTGTGAATCAATCTTTATTTTCCAATTAAATATTAAGCAATTAGTAATAATTTGCCTCATTGTAGAAATTTAAGCATGTTCAATTTTACTAAAATTTCATGCAGTTCCAAGACCAAACTTAATAATTATATACTTGATGTTGGTGGCTTTTTGATATCAAGTTACTAAACAGTTTTGACATGGCACATATAAATTTAAGACTTCTTTATTTCAATATGAAGCACAGATGATGAGTTATTCACTTCCTTATTAATAATATCAGTTGTATTTATCTCTCAACTGTTTTCAAAGTCTTCCAATGATTTCTGTGAGAAGTTTTGTTCTTAATGGTTAAAACTCTTTTAGCACGCATCTGTCCTTGTTAGCTTGCTGGCTAGGAAATGTCTGAAATTCACTTGGATATTTAGATGTAACACAGGAGTTACAGTGTTTGTGCACCATCTCATCATAGAGGTCATACTAAAAGTTAAAAACAAACAAACAAAAAGTACATTTTTGTGAAGAACTCAAGAATCCATTGAGATATTTTAACTCTGTTCAATTGTAGTTTTCTGTGGTGGTCTCTGGTGAGCTCACAGAATCCCATGGAAGAAGAGGAGGAAGGAGACAGATGGCTCAAGAGCACCATAAGAAAGTGGCCCACAAAATCAACTAGGCAAGTTCATAGTAGCTCACAGACCAAGAGGCAATCACAGAGCCTGGAGGAGTCTTGACTAGTTCTTTCTGTGTAGATTGGTGATCCTGAGGGAATCCTCAAAGTTAGAATGAGGGTGTCACTTACCCTCTTGCCTTCTCTTATGACCATTTTCCTCCTCCTATAGATGGGATATTAGATATGATCTGAGGTCTTTGGCCTAATACCATTGTAATTTGTTATGTGGTGTTGGGGTGATTTCTCTTGGAGACCTGTTCTTCTCTGAAGAAAAAAAAAAAAAAAAAAAAAACGGAAGTGAAACTTGGGAGGTAGGAATTTGAGGTGAATTATATTGGTAGAATTGAAGGGAAGGAAAACTTTGCTAGGGATGCAATATGAGAGAGAAATATTAATTAAAAAGTAAATAACTTAAACTAAAATAAAATGTAGAGAATGTTATGTTATTCTATTTAAATCAAAACTATTCTTTAATTCCATAATATGTCTTTGATTTTTATACTTTCTACAAATTTATGACAAAGCCTCTATGAGATAACCTTATACAGAGACTTAACAGACTTGGAACGGGAATTCTCTCTCGCTAAACCTGGAGCTGAAAGCTTTCAGGACTCTGTATTTCCCAAGCCAGTATCTATATACCCAGTTGGAAAAATGGAGTGAGTCAAAATGGCAAAGCTTACCTTCTTAGCCTTAGTAGAAATCTTTATATTTCAAGTTCATGAAGTATAAAATATTTCCCATGTTCATGTTACCCTGGTGCATTTTTTTCTCAGAACATCTACTGGTCTATCATTAATTATAAAGTGAATGTTCAGTAGAACTTAAAAAAAAATCTTTTAGTATATTGGAATATATAAAACAAATCCATAAAAATAGAATTGAATGTATTATACAATGACACAGGTCTTCAATTATGCCTAGCAATATTGGCTATCTAAAGTATTTCATAAATAGAAAATGTACATAAAACATTTTATCCATTACTTTAAGTAAAAACAAATCACTAAAATTATTACTTTAAATTTTCTGAAGGATTCAAGCCAAACTTCTACATTTTCTATTATACATTAGTTAGAATTGTGTCCCAGGGCCCTGTTACTTTGGGCTGAATTTGAATTACTTACGTTTCTAAATCATTATTAGAGTATAATAACACATGCATCATTTAGTACCTTATGATCAATAAAATAATTTGTTCAATTATGTGAAATTTACATTAACTTTTTCATTAGAACTTAAAACCAAAAAATCTGAAAGCACTTTTAAAAAAGAGATTAGAAACTTTTAGAATTTTCAAATCAATTTTTCATATTGTGTTTCTACAAAATAACAAAAAGATTAAAAAAACATAACACCCATTCATACGACTTATACATTTTATCAGAGTGAAAATGATGTTTAATTGTATTAACCTGTAACAGTGGGGTTTCTCGGTCCCAAGCGGCCAGAGGTCTGAGACCCACAGACCTGTCACCAGAGACCACTTAGTAGCCTGCCACCGCTCAGGCCCCCAGAAATGACTCCAACGCTTATATTAACTTTATGTTGTTTGGCTGTGGCTCAGGCACATTGTTAGCTACCTCTTACATCTTAAATCAATCCATTCTCATTAATCTGTCTGCCACGTGGCCTGTGGCTCATCTGTGTTCCTTACATGTTGCTCCTTTGGGCTTCAGCTCAGTCTGCCTGACTCTACCCTGCTTCTCCTACCTGTGTTCTGATTTCTCCTCCTACTTCTTCTATGGTGCCTGCCATCCCCCCCCCCCAAAAAAAAACCTCCTTTATTTAAAGATTGAGATTCACAGCATACAGAAAGGCATTCCCACATCATTAACCCTTTACTGTAACTCTCATAAGCACTGACACATAAATTCATCTATATACTGTTTACTAAAATAATTTAGGGAATTACATTAATTACTAGTGAAGTCTATTCCTTAACTGATTGTTAAATAGCATAATCTCCAATAGTTTGTTTGCATTGCTTAAGGGCATTTTTCAGATGCCTGGTTAATTTTGTGGGCACCCAGCCTCCCTGTGGTTCTTGGGCTTGCTGAAAAGATTGTTAACTATTGATCCATTTCTTTTAACTTCTTTCTCATTTAGTTTTTCCTTCTCTTCCTCCATCCTCTTCCTTCTTCTCTTATGTTTTGTTTCCAGTGCTATAGTTATAATTTAGAGTTCTGTACATTTTATGCAGCTCAACTCCTTCTCAGCTACTTCCCCATCCTGTGAATTTTATTTTCATATATTTAATAAATGTTTATTTAAACTGATGTGTTTATCTTTAAATATTATTTCATGTATCTTAAAAATTGTTTAGAAATTTGGATTGATTTAAATTTTCCCCAAATATAGGTTATTAAGAGTATTGTTAATTACATAGATTTTATTCAAGATGATAAAATACTACAAATGCATCTTTAAATTCACTCCCTCTTCACCCAATTCAGTTAAATTCAAATTTAAAGTTTATAGATAAAAATATGTCATATAATAATCTCTCAAATAATAAATAAAATAGTTAATGTCATACTGTTTTTAACATTTTTCTACATAAGCTATAATTAAAAAATTATTCATCACTCCCAGGCATTAAGCATTAAGGAAAATTTATATGTACTATTTATGTCAGGATAAATGATTACATTTCAGCAGTTGTTGAAAAGCTGGAGTGAACTTATAGCATGACTGCACAAACTCTAGTTAGCATATAATAAAAACTCTGAGCTAGATATTGGTAAAAAGCCAGAGTATCAGAAATAGAAAACAGACCACAGTTGGTTCCCACCCACCCAACTTCTCAGGCTGAACAGGGTAAGTTAATTGTTGTTTCTACAAAATTAAATAATCTCTGCTTTCTCTTGCCTTAAATATCATACATGTCCAGCTGTTTTCCTTCATGATTTAACTCTGTATCATAATTCTAGAGTTAAAGTGTAAGCGAAGAATGATTGACCATTAGGCATTGAAATCCAGAAAGATCTCTATCTCCTAAATGATGGGACCAAAGGTGTGGCTCACTACACTCTCACCTTCAGGCCTTGACTATGGGTGATTCTGTTCTCTGATATTCCAGGCTGATTTTAATAAATATACAATATATCACCATACAGCAGTATTTTAGAAAATAAATAAAAGGAGGGGACAGCTATAAATCTGAACAGCTTTCTGGAGAAATGGCATAAATATGAGGAAGAGATAATTAATCTTTTAGAATTAATGTTCTGGAAAACAGGCAGACTTAGCAATGCAAGTGGAAAGAAGCAGCATAGGAAGTGAAGAAGGAAGAGAGAAAAGAGTGATTTGTAGGGTGGAACTTAGGGTGGTAATTCATTTGGTCATGGGGAAGTCCCGTTAAAATTAAAGCAATGAAAACAAATTATATAATGACAATTTTCCTTTGAACTCTATCTGCAAAGACATACCCACTAAAATTATTGTCTTCAACGATTTCCAGTCATTTCTTCACAATGTAAGATCAAGACTTCTTACAGCAGAAGAGAATGGGAGGCAGGATTCGGCAGTTAGGAGTGCTTGCTAATTTTCTCTTTCTTTTCCTAGAACATGTCTCTCCTTGACCCCTCCTTATTACTTAGCCTATCTGAGTTTGTAGTTTGTAGCACGATTATCCTTTTTTAATGTCTAATATCGATTTTTAAGGGAGTAATTATCATGTTTTCTTTCTGGGTCTGTGTTACCTCATTAGGGGTAATTTTTTTTTTTTTTTTTTAGTTCCCTCAATTTGCCTGAAAATTTCATCATGTCTTTGTTTTTAACAGCTGAGTAACACTTCATTTGGTAAATGTACCACATTTTAAAAATCTGCTTCAGTTGATGACCATCTACGTTGTATTCAGTTTCAGGCTATTATGAATAAAGTTGGTATCTACACAGCTAAGAATGTACTATAATAAAAACCCTAAGAGTGGTATTGCTGGGTCTCCAAGTTTATCAGTTTTCAAGGAGGAATCACCATATTGATCTTCAAAGTGGCTATCCATCTTTGCAGTCTCATCTCTAGTAAAGGGGTGTTCCTTTGTCCCTACTCTACTATATGAGCTCTCATTTCTGACCTTGATCCTAGTTACTCTGACAGCTATAAAATGTAATTTCAAGATTATTTTAATTTACTTTCCCTGAAAACTAAGGATGCTGAATATTTTTTAAATGTTTTGCAGTCATTTTTATCTTCTGATGAGAATTTTCTGTTTAGTTCTATACTCTATTTTTTAAACTGGGTTATTTGTTTGAGATGTTTCTTCATTTCTTTCCATAGTTTGGATACTAACTCTTTGTTGGATTTGGAAGAGGTATATTTTTTATCACTTTCTAGACTTTCATTTCATTCTATTGATGTGTTCTTATTCCTACAGAAGCATTTTAGTTTCATGATGCCCCATTTTTTAATTGTTGATCCCAGTTCTACCGGTGTTCTTTCTATTAATGGAGATGTCTCTTGTGCCAATGACTCCAAGGCTAGTCCTTACTTTCTCTTGTAATCATGTTCAGTGGATTTGGTCGTATGTCAAAATCTTTGACTTACCTGTCCTTGAGTATTGTGCATTCTGGATGGGGATAGGAATGGGGAGTATCAGATGTGGGTAGAGTGAGAGAATACTAAGAGAGATGATTGGAATCGGAGAGTAATACAGAAAACTAACAAAATAGAAGCTCCCAGGAATCAATAAAGATGACCATGGTGAAGACTCTTAGTATCTGGAGATAGAGTCTCAACTAATCTTCTTCAGTAACCAGGCAAGTCTTCCAGTGGTAAGACTAGTATATCAACCCAGTCACAAAATATTCTACCTACAATTTGTCTTTTCTTTAAGGTATGGTTAATGAGCAAGGAATGACTGGTCCAACTTAAGGCTCATGTCACAAGAGAAAGTCTATGGTGACAATGTCCAGATGTCCAGCAAGAGAGCCTACATAGCTCAGAGACTAGGATAGAATCAAATGGGACTGACAAAGGTGAATAAAATGATTTCTAATGATATATTACAGTAATCATATAGAAGAGCACAGCCCAATCAAAAAATAAAAGAAACAAAATGAGCAACTATCACTTTTGAAGAAAAATTGGGTTTGTTCCACAGCATATAATAATATATAACCTAACGTATGGTACATCACATATGTTCTATTCACCTCTCATGGGCACCAAATATGCATGCACTAAACATACACAAATTAAGAAATAAACTCATACACTGAAAATAGAATAAATATATTTTTTAATAAGGAGAAGTATACAAGTGTAGTGGCACATGCACTTAATCCTAGACCCCAGGATGCAGAAGCAGGCAAATATCTTGGTTCAAAGCCAGCCTAATCTACCAAGTAAGTTCCAGTTACATGGAGAAACTCTGTCTTGAAAAACCAAAAGTGGGGGTGGTGGAAGAAAAGTGATTTGAAGTCAATAATCTATAAAGAGGTGAAGAATGTCAAAAATTATGTTTTTATACAGTGTATGTAGATATTTGTGCAGCCCAGTGCAGCCAAGATGGAATGAGATCCTGGCAATCAGGAGCCCAGGGATACTGAGCACTACAGCTCAAATAAAAAAGTATTCAAGTAACCAGGAGCCAATGAGCAAGTAAGCAAAGATAGCAGTTTACAGCCCGTCTTCAGGGAAAGACTTCCCCAATGCTAAGGCCTCCAGGGCAAAGTTGTTACAATGGCCAACCTAAGGCTTTGCTTCCTCTTCACCGCTCACTGCTCTCTATTCACAGAATGTAACATCTCAGTCCCAGACAGCAAAAAGGTTTCCTAGGCGGCCAGATCATTGCAGCTTCACTCCACCAGCCGATCTCCATCCAGGCTCCTCTGCTGCTCTGCCAAAAGAAGAAGGTTGTTTCCTAAACCTCATTCAGGAGATTTACTGGGAGGAAAGGATCCAGGAGCATGTGGATGCTTCTACCTGGGATGGGAGAGAGTAGCAGGAAAGGGCTGTGGGCTCAGGACATAGAGCATCTTAGGGGACAGTGCTTTCTAGGGAAATTTCCAGGGTGAACATCGGTCATCTCTTTTCCTTTTTTTCTTGGTTTCTGGGCCAAATCTTTTTTTTTTTTCTTTTTTCTTTTCCCCCCACTGTCTCTTTTGGGATATGGGACTCTAATTTCAGGGCCAGGGCATCATTTCTTTCACTGGCTCTGATTCTAGGGCCAAAGTGTTTCTTTCATGCTGGTTTCAGAGCAAGGGCACATTTCTTTTTGGTTCTGGGTTCAGGGATAAAGTATCTTTTACTGGAACAGGTCATAGGTCTAGAGTGAGTTTCTTACAGTAGCTCTGTGTCCAGAGCCAGGGTGAGTTTTCTTTGGCTGGCCTCCTTTCCCTACAATATGTAGGGACCATGTTGCTCTATGTTTGAATTCACTTTTTTAATGCATTCTACGTACACAATACATGGATTTTCTTTTATTTTGATCAATTCACCACTTGTAAAATCCATTAATATATCCTGTTATATAACTTTATATCCTTAAAGGGAAGTATTTGTGTACTACGGTTCATATATGATTATTGTATATTAATTATTCTGTTATTGCAATATAATAATCATAACCATTTACAATTAATACATTTTAACTTTCTATAATTATTTTCCACAATTACTATTTTTTATTTGAACAAGATTTTTAAAATGTTGACCTTTGAGCATAAGTTCATAAACATGTTGATGCCTAGTAATAGATTATATTCAAACGTTAGCTAGCTTGAATTTTTTTTAAGCATGTATTTTTGAAACAAAAGCAGTATAACCTATATTTAAACACCTTCTCATCATAAACTATAAATTTGAGAACAATTAGAATTTTTCACAATTCTTTCCTTAAGGTCTTATATCTACCTCAAAGAAAAACATTAGTGATTCTCAGTGTAACCTCCCTTGAAATGTGGATTGTTTGCTTGGTTATTTTAATTTGTTTGATAATATCATGTACCTTTTCCAAATGTATTTGAGTATCATTTCCTATCCCCATATTATGTTAAAAATTATCACTGGGAGTCAAAAATACTTTTTGACAGCAAAATTGAACTTTTATGATGCCATTTAAATATTAAAAGTAAAACTTTCATCGACATTTTGCAATCTCAAATCTACCAAAAATGTAAGCAGGAAAAGCAAGAAATTTATAGATTTTTATAGCCATATCTGCATGTTATACATATACTATATACAAAATATATAAATAAATTTTCATCATACAAATGTTCATTTGACATTTTTGTATATTTTTTGCCTCCCAACCATAGCTTTCCCAATCTCCAAACCTTCTAACTACTACCTTATACTTTCATATTTAATAACATTTCTTCAAAATATATTGTGATTTAATTAAGATGGTAAAATTCTAATTAACTGAAGAAATTACTTTACACTTACATAGTTTAAATATAGTATAAAATTAATAGTGTGTATAAATGGAGCACAACATCTAACATTTCAAGTACAATGAGAGCAAAATTGAATTGGATAACTTGTAAAATTAAAGTTAAAATTCATATATTTTATGTCAGAATAATGTCATTAGAAGCCATTGGGAATTTGCATAGAGGAAAAAAAAAACCTTCTTTGATTCCCATAGAAAGAAACAAGACTGTAACTAATTTACAACTTTTATTGAAATTAGTTTTTGTTCTCTACACTATATTCTGATCATACTTTCTCCTCCCTCTGCTCTTAACAGTACCTCCCTCATCCACCTCTCCTGCTTCCCAGATCATCGCTCTTTCTGTCTCTCATTAGAAAATAGGCTTCAAAGAGACAACTGCCAAACATGACAAAATATTAGATAAAGAAACAAACTATCAGGGTAATGTTGAACAAGGAAACCAAAGAAGAAGAAAGGATTCCTATGAACACATAAAAGAAGCAGAAATAAACTCATAGCCAGGTGTCCCAAAAATATTAAATTAGTAACAATAATCTCTGTGTAGATGACCTCATGGACACCCATGTAGGCCCTATGCTTGCCCTTCCAACACTGTAAGTTCAGGTTAGTGTTTATTTGATTCAGAGGGTCTTATTTTTTTGTGTCCTGGCATTATTTGTCAATAAAAACACTTTGGAATTCCTTTCTAATCTCAGTCTTTTAACTCCCATAACTGTTTTATTGCTCTAGCTAAAACTTCAAGTGCTGTATTGGATAGACTGAAAGAGAGTGGAAAACCTGGATATGTTCCTCATTTCCGTGGAATTTGAGTTTCTCTTCATTTCATTTGATTTTGACTACAAGCTTACTATAAACTGCCTTTATTGATGTGGGAAAAACCTTACTTCTACACTTCATGTTGTTTAGATCTCTCCTTCTGTCTCCACTCTAAGATCTAATGTGAAAATCACTACTTTTTCCTTCAGTTTGCTAATATGATTCATGACATTTGCGATTTTCATATATTGAACCACGCCTGAATCTCTGGAATGAAGTCTACTTGATTATGGTGAATGATCTTTTGATGTGTATGCAAAAATAATCTGCAAATACTTTTGTGTATTTTTGCATTTATATTCATAAAAGAAATTGATCTAGTATTCTCTTTCTTTGTAGAGTCTCTATATTGTTTAGATATTAAGGTAAAGTGGTGTCATAAAAAGAATGAAGAAATTATTTTTCTACTCCTAATATGTAGAATAGTTTGAGGAGTACTGGTGTTACCCCTTCTTTGACAGTAGGATAAAATTCCAATTCTTTGCTGAAACCATCTGGCTCTGGGATTTTTACTTTCTCTCTCTCTCTCTCTCTCTCTCTCTCTCTCTCTCTCTCTCTCTCTCTCTCTCCCTTCCTCCCTCCCTCCCTCTCTCTCTGTGTATGTATTTATGTGTGTATGTGTGTGTGTCATAGAGAGAAAGAGAGATTGAGAGAGAGTACCAGAAATTATTCACTTTGGACTAGAGGTGTGGCCTAAGCCCTTGAGGACCCATGTATGGGGGATGGACAAAGCATCAGGACACCTTTTCTTTTTGTTTGCTCCCTTGTTCTCTTAGAGAGAGGACCAAACATACCACTATTTCCACATGGATGAATCCATCTTTCCAGGAATTGCCCTATGGTTCAATTTCTGTGTCAGTGAGTGTTGTATATAAACCACTTAAGAAATAGTAAACTTTTCATATAATCTGTTGCTAGTGATTAATATCCTCTATAGAGAATGAGACTGAGGAGACTGAGACACACACACACACACACACACACAGAGAGAGAGAGAGAGAGAGAGAGAGAGAGAGAGAGAGAGAGAGAGAGAGACTTTCAGTAACTTCTAATTCACTATGTGTTATATATACTTCCATTGAAAAATGGTTGTCTTATCTTGAATTAACTTGAGTAAGTGTTATGTATTGAAAAATTATTTAATCTATTTTGATTTTCCAATTGTTAGAGTACAAATTTTTAAAGTATGTCTTTATGTTTCTCTGAATTTCTTCTCTCTTGTTATGTCCCTCCTTTTAATTGTTTTTTTTTAATTTGGATATTTTTTCTCTTTTATTTAATTTATATAAAGATTTTCTATCATTTTACTCTAAACCAACTTTAAATTTTATTAATTCTTTCGATTGCTTTCTTTGTTTCTATTTTACTGGTTTTATCCTTGAGTTTGGTTATCTCTTTCTGGCTATGCCTCTTGCATGCTTATTTGTTTTTGTTTGTTTATCTAGAGCTTCTTGGTATGCTATTAATTGCTAGTATGAGATATCTTCATATTTTTAGATGTAGGCACCTCTCACTATGACATTTCCTCTAAACGCTCCTTTCTTTGTGTCCTATTAGTTTGGGTATGCTATGAACTAATTTTTATTGAATTATAGAAAGCCTTTAAGTTTTTTGCATTTCTGGCAACTCATTTTTCTTTTCTTAGAGACTTGTTCAGATTCTATATGTTTGTAAGCTTTTTGTGATTTCTTTGTTTGTGTTAACCATTTTTATTCTGTAGTTTTCTTATAGGATAGAGGGAGTGATTTAAACTTAATTTTTCCTTGCATTTGTGGAGACATGCTTTCTGTCTAAAACTGAGATCAATTTTGAGGAAAATACCATGAAGTACTGAAATAGATATATTCTTATTGGTATGAGGAAATTTTTTTGTAAATACCTGCTACACCCATTGATTTTATTTGTTTTTTGTTTGCTTCAGTATTTCCCTGTTTAGTTTTTTTTTTTTTTTTTCTGTAAAACTTGACCAAGGTTGAAAATAGAGTATTGAAGTCTCCAAATATCAGTGTGTTAGTGTTAATATGTGATTTAAGCTACACTAGTGTTTCTTTTACAAACATGGGTCCACTTGTATTAGGACATAAATGTTAACTAAAATGTTACCTTGGAGAATGTAATATTTATCCCTATCTTTTTTGATTTGTTTATATTTGAAGTCTACTTTGTTAGGCATTAAAGTTATTAAAGTAGCTACAGCATCTTTCTTTTCTTTTTTTCTTTTTTTCAAGATAGGGTTTTTCTGTGTAGCTAGCACCAACTGTCCTGGAACACAGGCTGTAAACCAGGCTGGCTCTGAACTCAATGTTCTTGGATTAGAATCATGTGCAACCACCATCTAGTGACAGCTTGCTTGGTAATTCCATTGGTTTGTAGCATCCTTTCCAAGCCCTTACCTTGATGCAATGTCCATTCTTTATGTTACGGTATGTCTCTTGAATGCAGCAAAAGGATAGATTCTGTTTTTACGTTCATTTTGTTAGTCTGTGTCTATTTAACTTTATCTTGGAATATCTTATTTTCTTCACCTACGGTCATTAAGATAATAGCTGACTATAATAGGTTTTCTGGTATTTTTTAATATTATGTAAAAAAAAAATTGTTCAGTCCCTTATAGCTTTTAGAATCTCCATGGATAAATCAGGTAAAATTCTTGTAGGCCTGCTCTTACGTGTTATTTGGTCCTTTCCCCTTGCATGTTTTGTCCCGCGCCTTCTTTGCCCGCAAACAAGACACAGTACAACAGGATCCTTCTGCAGCAGGTTTATTGAAGCTTCACACACTAGGGCAAAGAACGGAAGACCCCAAGCCTCCCAGGCAAGCCGCTTTTATAGGCAACATTGTTTATCTCTGACGTGGGCCTTTCCCATTGGTCAGCACACCCTCACCCGATATGATGTATCTGTCTGGGGGCCAGGCTTCTTGCTGGAAAATTACAAGGTGTCATGCGCAGTGACTTGTTTACTAAGGAGCTTCCTTAAACCGCTTAGTCATAGGCCCGATACAAGCGCCATCTTTAGGGTGCGGCTGGCTCCCTACATCTCCCCCTTTTCTTATATTTAAAATGAGGGAGGCTATCCAGTGGATGGAAACAGAGGTTTGTCCTCCCAAAACTTCTGGGAACTATGTACAAAGGAGACATTCCTGATGCGTCCACCAGGTACACCTCCCGACCAGCCCGGCACCTTTGTGGGAGATGGGATTTGTGTGTCTTGCCCATATGCAGACAAACATGTTCCATGGATCCCCTCAAACTCTAAGGTGGAACCATTGCAGTGCTTAGCCTTACAATCCACATGGAAACTATAACAGGTATGCTCTAATGAGGTGCAATGGCAATTAAGCCTCTCAGTGCAAGAGCCATACTGATACAGTATACACAATCAACCCTGCTCAATTCCAAGCAATAGGCCAAAGCCTGCCCAAACTTCTTCACCAATCAGGGAGAGGCATACCTTCCGCAAGGTTAGGTGACCACAATCAGTCAAGCTTAAAATTTTTGCTCATTCAGAGCTGCCAGCCAAATCATAGGGGATTGTCCATCTTCAATAGCCATTAAGGCTTGGGTCAAAATTGTCCTTTCTCTCTTTCTGGACGCTCGCATCTGGCAAATCAGCCAAAGACTGCCTCCGAATCTCACGACCATGAGGATCCCAAGGGTTCCCATGCCGGCCCATTCCTTCAGGTACGAAACGGCTGAGGAAATCTATGTGGAAAGGCCCTCTGTTAAGGACAGGTCCAGACGGGTGGAATTAATCTGAACGATGGCAACGCGGAGCTCTCGTAGCGTCTGCTCAAACTCTGAAGACCAATTCTGTAAGATAAACTGAGAAAGGCTTTTCGACAAGTTAGCTGCCCTAGAAAATTTTTCATACTGAATGGAGGCAACACAAAGTCCAGGGAGCTTTTGTTCACATCCCAACTGGGCCATTTGCCATAAAATATCTAATTGTTCTTGTATTAAATCAATATGCTGGTTAACCAGCATAAGTCCTCCTTGAACTTGGGTATTAGTGGATGCTTGCTTATCTAAGGCCATTGTTACCGAGGCTGATAAATTATTAATAGCCCGAGCAGTTTGCACAGTGTTGGAAAGGGCGAGGGCTGAAGCAGTTGCTGTGGCCCCTACAGCCGCGACCGCAACAATCCCAACAATTATAGCAGAAATGCCAAAATCTCTTTTAGGTCGAAACAAACTCATGCTGCTAGGAGCCTCAACCGGCACAGGCACAAATCGTGGCATGCGAGTCACCATCGCAAAGGAATATTTCTGAGCATCCCAACAAAGGGTATAAAAGCAGGTGCTCTGGGCACACTCTAAAACATCTTTATCTATAGAAACATTACTTACAATCCAAATAAAGGGTGGCCATACACACACGGGGGCAGCCGATATTGCTTGTTCAAAGACAAGTTGCTCTATAAAAGGAGCGACAGAGTCAGGGTCTCCAAAGATCCTTCCTGCTGCCTCCGTCATACGTGCCACAAAGTCTGCAAATGGTTCATTTGGTCCCTGGATAATCTTAGTAAGCTGACTGCTACCCTCTCCTTTTTTAGAGAGTGCTTTCCAAGCACAAATGGCCGTGGCTGAAATTTGAGGGTAAATCCCCCAAGGAAATTGGGTCTGCTGTGTAGCATACTGTTCTTGCCCAGTCAACATCTCAAAGGTCCATTCCCTCTGTTCAGGGGTTATGGCCGCAGCATTTACTCTAGCCTGTTCTTGAGCTATCTCATGCCATAGAGCCTTCCACTCTAGATACTGACCCATGCTTGACAGGGAAGCTTTAGCCACCGTCTGCCAGTCTGATGGAGTCAGGTTCCATAAGGCAAGCCAATCAAGTTGTGTAACAGTGAAGTTGGCATTTACACCAAACTTGCGGACAGATTCTGCAAGCTCTTTAATCTGACTAAATTCTACTGGGGCATAAACCCGATCATTATTTTGGCCCTCATATACCTGAAATGCTAAACTAAGTTGTCGCCTCGTGGCCTCCAGCAGAAAAGAAAAGTTTGTAGCACCGCTCACACCATAAGGAGGAGGAGCTATAGGCGGAGGTCTGTGCACTCGCTGGCTTTTTGCCTTATGCCTGTTCTTTCTGATTTGGTTATGAGGAGGATCATCAGGGTAGTATCTCTCTGCCTCATATTTGGCTGCCTCCTCTTCCAAATCAAATTCATCTCCTGGGTCTAGTGGGTCTTCCTCATCTACATGGCTGGATTTAGAGGAAGAAATGGAAGATTCTATTTCATCCCTGATCTCTAAATTAGCCAATTCTTTCCAGGGGAAGGTAAGTTTGGTCTCTTTCCTTCTTCTAACCTCTGAATTTTTCTCTGAATTTTTCTCTGAATTTTTCTCGAAACTTTTCTCCCCCATACCAGTACCGGGGGGTCCTTTTTCCTTTTTCTCCCCCATACCAGTACCGGGGGGTCCTTTTTCCTTATGTACAGTTTCCTTGGGGCGCGCTCCCAATCTCTCATCCCGCTCGGTTTCTGATAGGCTATCCTGAACCTCTCTCAACATTATCTGTCCCTCCATGACCACTGGCAAGCAGGACTCATCCTTTAAACAATTCTTGATCATCTTCCATATAGCTTTGGTGCCCATCCTTAAATCCGAGATCATCGACTGCGAAGTACCCATGATACCGTTAGCAGCGCGGCTTATCCGCGTCCGGCTTATCCGCAAAACGAAACCAAAGAGCGCTGCCGCTTACCTACGTCGGTCTTAGGCACTTAGCACCGAAATCAATGAAAAAGAAAGGCAACCACAAGAAAGATGATCAGGGTGACTAGAACCAAACCTAATCCTGCCAAAACCTTCTGCCAGTAAGCACTAAAAACCAAACCTCAGTCAGGGACCATACCTCTCCGAGCGAACACTCTGCAGTTCTGAATCCTCCTCGTCACCGAGGGGTCTCCGCTGGTGCAGCTGATGTTGTCTTTCCCGGGTTTCAGCACCACTTGTCCCGCGCCTTCTTTGCCCGCAAACAAGACACAGTACAACAGGATCCTTCTGCAGCAGGTTTATTGAAGCTTCACACACTAGGGCAAAGAACGGAAGACCCCAAGCCTCCCAGGCAAGCCGCTTTTATAGGCAACATTGTTTATCTCTGACGTGGGCCTTTCCCATTGGTCAGCACACCCTCACCCGATATGATGTATCTGTCTGGGGGCCAGGCTTCTTGCTGGAAAATTACAAGGTGTCATGCGCAGTGACTTGTTTACTAAGGAGCTTCCTTAAACCGCTTAGTCATAGGCCCGATACAAGCGCCATCTTTAGGGTGCGGCTGGCTCCCTACAATGTTTAATATTCTTTCTTTGTTCTACGTGTTTAGTGCTTTGATTATTGTGTGGCATTCTGTATTCTTTTATCTTTATAGGAATTTCTTACCTTAGGAATAAAAAATTTCTATAATTTTGTTAAAAATATTTTCTTGTTCTCTGAGCTGCGTTTCTTCTGCATTATTCTAAATTATTCGTAGATTTGAACTTTTATAGTGTCTCATACTTCTTAGATGTTTTGCACTGGAATTTTTCAATATTTAACAATTTTCTTGCATAAATGTATTCATTTCTTCTATGATTTCTTTAATGCCTGACATTCTTGTGTCCATCTCTTGTATGTGTTGCTGAATCTTACCTCGGTAGTACATGTTGAGTTTTCCAAATTTTTCATTCTTATTATTTCCTCAGTTTTTGTTTTCTTTATTGCTTTTTTTTGGTTTTTAGATATTGAACAGTTTTATTTATTTCTTTCAACTGTTTGTAGTTTCCTTACTTTTTAAAAATTGATTTATAAATTTTCTCATTAAAAACTTCTATCACATTCATATGCTTTGTTTTAACAAGTGATTCTCAATCTTTGGTTGTGACCCCTCAAGATTATTATCTAAGACCATGAAAAGCACAGGTATTTATATTATTATTCATTACAGTAAAACAATTATAGTTATAAAATGGCAACAAAGATGGTTGGTGATCACCACATGTATTTCTGGGTTGCAGAATTGGGAAGGTTGAGAACAACTGTTTTAGGTGTACTTATTGTGTGTTGCCCATGTTGGAATATACAGGGCTGGCTGTGGTGTGTGATAACTGGCTTGAAGTAGAGACATATTATGCTTGTTGTTATTTATTGTCTGGATACGCTGGCAGCTTACGATCTGGGTTTGGAATAATTATAGGTTTATGCACTAATTTTAAGCTTTTTCTTTGTTGAAGAAAGTGCTTTGTTTCTTGTTTTCTGTTTCCACTATGGATTTCTTAAAGACGGTGAGCTATGCGTTGCCTGTTCTCCTTGTCTGCACATCTTGTGTGTTCATAGGGCGTTGTTGCTGGCGTTGGAAGCTGGGATACAGGTACAGGTAAAGGCAGGAAATATAGAGAGGGATGGAATGAGAAACACAAAAGATATGTGGGCACAGTAGAGGGAAATCTGCAGCACCAGGAAGAAAATAAAAGGACTGAGTCTGGTGGAAGAGAGAGAGATCTGGGCACCCAACTTGGTTTTCTGGCAGGCAACCAAATGTATAACTTTTGTAATATTTTTCATTTTTCTAAATGCTCTCTCTCAACAGTAATGTAAAAAGTCCTCATGAATTGATAAAACCAGACATAGGTTTTACCAATGTTATATTCTATCATATTAATGCAGGAGACAAAAACTATTCAGTGCTATCTACAGTATTATAGGCAGAGAAGGAGTACTTTATTTTTAGAGTGAAATAAAGAATAATTTACAGCTTTTCTTTAAATGTTATTGAGGAAAGTTAATGTTTTCTTTTTCAGTAATATCTGATAATACAGTATATAATATATATATGTATATAATAATATATATAACTCATAGAAATTAAGCATTCCTGGCCTTATCTTACTGTGTAATAAGCAGAATTATTAATTTTGATTTATGTCTAAAGCACAAAAAATAAACCTTTGGTATGTTTTTACATATCGTTGGGTTTCTTTTTTTAACCTATACACAAAATGAAATCTAGCCTTCTTTTAAGCCAAGTTCTGCATTGCTATTCTATTCCTGAAAATGCCTATCAGCTCTTTGTACAATTGTATTATCTGGCATTACACATTGTTAGAAGAACTATAACTCACCATCTAAAACACTGATAGGCTTGGAAAGGACAGCCTGCTATACTTGGTTTGTCTTTTAAAGATATATATCTCAAATTTATGTTTTCTACAACAGAGTCTCACTGGATGTATCAACTACTCCAGGACAGGCCTCCTGTTCAAGTGTAGTGGATCAACATATTATGGACTCTACAGTTTTTGGGTGCTTTTATTTGGTTGGAATTTGGTCTATTGTTTCATTTTGTTTTCTCTTTGGGTGTTGCTTTGGTGTAACATTGGGCTTTTCTTCTAGAAAAAAGCTTTAAGATTAGAAATATTAAGGGGAGGAAGACTGGAAGGTCTTGAGAGGGGAATAATAGAGTCAAAATAAATTTAATGTTTTATTGAATAATAAAATTATAAAAATGTTGTACAACTAATGGAAAAGTAATTTTTCAAAGATTTTATTTTAGTATCATCTTTAAATATATTTTATCATCTCATCAAAATGATTCCTTAATATAATGTAGAACATTATTTGGCTTTAAAATTAAGATAACTGCCATTTTGAGATGCTTATTTACTTGTATCTCTTTCTTTGTACCTGTGTTCCTGGCATAAAGACATGGTATTTATGAATGATATGGTATAATTATGAATGAATGGTATAATATTAACATGGTATTTAAGTTGCAAGAATGATTACTTTTAAGTTTTCTTCTAAATTTTTTGATTTCTATACATTTATATTCCATGGAAAAAAAGTACTGCTAGTAATGTTATCCTTAGTTTAGAATGGCAAAAGTGTAGCTATATAATTCTCATTTTTAAGAGGAAAAAGGTAATAATTCCTTATATATAGATTAAATTATTATTGCCTAATATTTCTATTATTTATATTAATTTAATTTTCTAAAATATCTTAAAAATTACCATGTGTTTTAAAAAATATTTCATGTGTTTTTCTATATTATTATCCCCTCCCCTCTTCTTCCTTTAAACTCTTCCATATACCCACATTCTTTTTTTGTTCTCTCTCTCTCTCTCTCTCTCTCTCTCTCTATATATATATATATATATATATATATATATATATATATATAGTGTTTGTATGCATGCATGTATGTATGTATGTATGTATTTTTGTAAGTACAGAGAATTTAGGGTTGAAGCCTTGTAATTTTCCCTCCATCTATATTAGCATGTCCATCAGTGTTATCTTTGTTTATATCATGTTTGCACAGCCACGTTGCTAAGATTTTTCTATAGGTATAGTTTCTAAAAATTTGAAGAGATACAATCTCATAACAAACTCTTTAAGTCTAAAGAAGTATCCAACAATCCTGCCCAACAATGCCACCTATGAGCCACTTTGAACACCAGTATAGCATGATAAGGGTATTGTAGTGACCCATGCACCTTGGAAGCAAAAAACAGTATTAAAATTGGACTTAAGACCTGCTACTCAAAAAGAAGGCCATATTTGATACTAAGAGCATAGTTAACTGCATAGAGCCAGTGAAGTGATGGATCTTTAATAAGATGATCATTTTATTAGACCAGCATAACTATTAACTATACATCGTAAGTATTTGACATTATGCCTATACATCCGTGTAATAATCAACACTCACTAAGAAAACTCCTCTTTGCAAAAGAATACCATATAAACAACAACAATCAAGCAAAACACAGAGATCTAGAGCCCAAATTCTGTGATGCATCTACAAAGCAACTTGTGCACCTAAGTCTCAAGAATCATTGTTCGAGGTGGGAAGAAGGTCATACATATAATATATTCTCTAAGAGTGAGGGTAAGAGCTTTAAGAAAATTAGGTAAATTTTACAATAAGCTAACAGAAGAACAAAATTAATTCACATTAAGAATACTGATTTTCAAAATTATCACATTTTCAAGTTGGAATATTAAAATATAATAAATTAAGGATACAACAGATGGAATTTAAGCTTAAGAAAAATTAAGGACAAGATCAGAAACCTTTTAAATATTTGATAAATTAAATGGTAAAGGTTATATGTGGTAAACTATTGTATGACAAATATGTCTTAAAATGTTACATTTTGTGTTAGTGTGTTTAATTAGTATCAAATTACAGGTTAGCTACAGAAAAATGATTAATTAGGGAACTGACTAGAATCCACATGGGCCTTCGCTGCCTTGGTGATCCTTCCACCAACCTTATCGTGAAGTTGAATATGCCTGAGAGGCTCCTCCAAATCAAAGGTTAAAACTGAGCCTGCAAGAAACACTCAGATTCATTCACATTATAAAAAGAGAGAGAGGGAGAAACTGGCTTTGTTGCTTGAGGAAGTACTAATTAACTTTTCTCTTGATTACCATTTATCATAGAGGGAAAAAAAATAATGCTTGTTTTAAAGTTAGTAAGAGAACGTAATGACACTTTCAGTTTTCCACCTTGTCTTTCCCTAACTATCACCAAACCACCAGCTCTCTCTGCTCACCCCTTGGTCTTCCTTGCACTCTTTCAAATGAGTTTCTTTATCCTCAATTTTTGTTGTTTATGTTAGATTTAAGACTATACACTATATATTGGGTAACTGGTAAGTGAACTTATCTCTTTGTGAAGCTAATTATTCCTTTCTCTGAAGTCATTATTTGCCTTTAGCACTTTATGTGGAAATGGAACCCTGTGAAAATTTCCATTTTTAAGTTAGCATATAGCCTCTTCTTTCTGGTCATGCATGGCTACTGATAGTGTTAGTGTTAACTTTCTGGTCCTGTTTATGTAACCATTTCTCAGAAAAATATTTTCCTTAAAGACACCATTATATTCTTCCTTTTGCAATCTTCTGCCAATCTTTTGATATGATCCCTATGCCAAATATGCAGGGGCACATAGCTGACTAAGTGGGTTCCTGCGATAAAAAAATAAAATAAAATACAGAGGTATTTTTGATAAACAGTAGATTTTTCTCTTCTTAAAATTTATTTTGTTAACATTTCTTGCATGTATTTACTGTACCTTTGATAATCAATATACATATACAATATATTTTAAATATATTCACTTCAAGTAAGCTCTCATGTCACCTTTTCTTTGAACCTATTGCTTCCAACTACCTCATATACTATTTCATATCTTAAAAACAGCACCCACTGAGTTTTGAAGTGGGAGGAGTTACCAGAGTTTGAGAAACACACTGCTGGTTACACCACTGAGCAAGATGTCTCATAATTCCACAGAAACCCATTAACTTCCAATTGTCCATCACTAAACTTTGGTGGCTCTTAAATATTCTCATTTATCTATGACTAAGAACTGATATTAATCTTTTTCATGACCTGTGTGTGTCACTACTGATTGTTTAAGATTCCACCAGTCAGGACAGATTCAGAAGATAGTACACGTCAGTAGTTCTCAACATCCTCGGCCTTTTCTGCTCCTTCTTTATCTTTTGTATTACATTCCATGGCCATTGAGAAGGGTGATCTGCCTTAGGATTGAACACAAAACAGTCATTTATTCGTTGTTTTTCCACTCATGAGTCTCTGTATTAACTACAAAAAACAAACTTATTTGTCCAAACCTAGACTAGTACTATCTTTGAGTATAGACATGAGTATTTCAAAGACACTTTAATAATTTCTACTTAGCAAAACAATTGCAATTACACATATTTCCCATGACCTGTTAAGTATTTGGAAGATATATAATACTAGACAATTTCCTTCTATGGAGTTTTCTATTTTCAAGTAAAAAACAGCTGGCTGTACCCATCCAACTCATAGTAGTAAAATTATCTATCAAGTTGTTATTATAGCTGAATAATGCTGTTGATGACTTATCTGTCACAAGTTTGGATAGCATGTTCTTGCCATTTGAATGCAGGTCCCAGGAAGAGAGTGTCCATATCAGTCCTAGTTGCATTTTTCTCTTTCTTGTAATATTGTTACTATTACACATTTCTTTCCAAGAGTGCTTCTGATAGGAATAGAACGGGATCTTAAGTACTTTTAACATGTTTTCCTGAGAGCAAAAGGATGTTGAGTACTTTACAAAATATACATTGGTCATTTGTATTTATTATTTTTAGAATTATCTTTTAATGTAGCTTTTTAACACAAACATTAATTAGTTCATTTGTTTTATTCTTTAATTAAAATCTCTGTATATAACAGACAATATTTGTCTAATAAATTATAACTGGAAATAATATATTGATATATTTAATACATATATCATTATATGTATACATTGATATATTCTCCTTACTCACAGTCTACTTTTTATTACATTAATTAATCTTTTTTAATAAAGTGATTAAATTTCACTAAGTTACATGTGTTTAAATTTTACCTTATTTCTTGAGTATTCAGACTATCTTTTCAATTCAGAAATCTGTAATCTGCACTTATAACTTGACGTGTTTTATCTCAATATTCTTTAGCAGATTCATTGTTTCAGATTTTAACCTAAGTTCTTTGTTTAACTTGAAGGTGACTTTTGTACATATTAAAGATACTGATACAAATCCATTCGTCTATATGCAAATATCCACATTTTCCAGCAACATTTTTAACAAAGTATCTTTTCTCCAGTAAGTATTTTTAGTATGTCTTAGTTAGCTACCTATTGTTGTGATAAAAATAGCAAGACAAAAGGAAAAGGTTATTTTGCTTCAAGTTCCAAATCACAATTCATATTTAATACAAGTAAGGGAGGGACTCAAGTCTGAGACTATTTATCCTTTATGGTTTATTTAGCCTATTTCTTTTGTTCAGGTTAGGCCTGTATGCTCAGGGTTAGTTCCCATTATAATTTGTAGTACTATATTAAAGAAGTAGAATACATTGTCTTATTCCTAATTAATGGAAATGATTTGAGGATTATTATAGTGAGATACAGGTTTCATTGAGGGAGATCCAGAGATGTAGCCTTGGGGTCTCAGGATGGGGTATAGCCAGCCACCACTGAGGACTCAGGGCATGTTGGCTTCCAACCTGTTTGTTCATGTGTTCTCAGGGAAAGGATTGGCACCATCAGGCAGTTCCACTCTTCAAAAATTATCTTAAAAGATTAATTTTATTAGTTGGTTTTTATATAACTCTCTAATAAATATTAATTCTTTATATAATCAATTGCCAGTAAATGATTCTGCAATAGATTATTCTATTTAATAAAATACTGTTTGAAATTTTCAAGTAAATGCTTTTCATTATCATGAGTTATGTTCCTTCTAGTTTGTATTTCTTAAGATAACTTATGTTTATTTTTATCTAACAAACTTTATCTTCTTTTGATTTCATTTCCTTTTTAAATGACAGGAATCATGCTAAGATGTCAATGACATAATTTCTCATTGTTCCACTAGAATCAAACCACCCGATGTGATGAACTCAAACTTTTATTCTCCAGAACTATAAGGGAATAGATTTTTCTTAGAGACACAAATTTCTGTGTTATGCTTTTGTACAGAAGCCCTGGGAAAATAATGTGATTGACATTGCAGGCATCTATAGAGATACTACTAATACATAGAATTTCCTGATTAAGATACAAATAGCCCAAACCAGAGGAACAGCTAGCAGAGCAAACTCTCTCCTATCCACTATTCAGCACTCATAACAAGTTACCTAGTGTAGTATGCTAACAACAGGATTACTTTAGTTGATTCTTACCTAGAGTCTGGAAAAAATGAGATTTTCTTTCAGGTATATAACTTTAGGGGCAAATTATTGGTTGATTGGCCTCACGAAGTTTAACTTTAAATATAACCTCAGGGTCTTAAATATAGAGAGTGTGAAAAACCTCTTAATAATAATATAGTTTTACAAACTTAAATACATTCTTAGATTACTATTTTATTAAAGTATAAGCTTTTTAATAGTTTATTATACATACTTTATATTGCTGTTAAAATGTATACTTGCTATAGAGGTAATGTTATCCTAATTATTGGAAAAAAGATATAAATCTTGATTTTTTTCTTAGTTACATATTAACTGAGTAATAATTGCTTTATAAATTTTGCTTAAAGTATTGCCCAAATAACCCATGAAGGCAGTATGAGGTAATATTATTTAGACTGGGGTATTCTTTATAAAGTGAAGGTTTACATATTCCTTTCTGAAATTGCAAAGAATAGTATTGAATTTATTTAAAAGAAATTATGCCAGTATTATGAAAGTCACTTCAACCCTTTGGAAAGAAACTATTGTTAAAATGTGGGTAAAAGCAAGAACTCTGAAACTGAAGAATTTGAAAAGACCACTGTCCTTTCTTAGTTTTTCCAAGAATAGATTTACTTTCATCTAGTGTTTGTATGATTTAGTAAATTATTTAAAATTTTCAAATGTGATATATGATCATTTTGCTTAAGTAAGCATCCCTTTGCTCAGAAGCAGATGGCTAAAACAAATTAGATTTTATCTTCTCGTGATATCTCTATTTTTAAGAAAGAATAACCATTAAATTAGGAAGTTAGAAAGGGGGATCTGAGAGGAGTTGAGGAAATAAAAAAACATAAAATATAATCTATATAATACTCAATAAACTAAAAACAAAATAACAAATACATCATATATTTGTAAAATATTAACATGAACTGTTTACTTAAAAAAACAAACAATATCCTGTTTCAAACTCAAACTTGTATGTTAATTTTTACTTTTGCAGAATGTGGTACCTTGAAGAAACTGGCCTCTATAAGGAGTGGTACTATTAGGAGGTATGACATTGTTGAAAGATGTATGGTATAATTGTAGGAATTGTGTTATTGTGAGGTTGGGAATTTCATTGAAGAATTTTGGATTAATTCTCTTAAGAGGTAATCCTAAAATAGCCTAGTATTGACTCAGTCTTGCCTACTGGTGTTTAGTCTAATGGATATTTATAATGAAAAGAACCAAGAAGAGCAAAGACATATTTTAAAAACTTCTCCCATTTGAGGAAAGAACCAGGAAATGAAGTGGAGCTAGATCTTATGTTTGAAGAAAAACACATTTGGAAAGAGAATAAAGTAAGTGATGACCTCATTGCAAGACCCCAACCAGCTAAATTTCCAACTTGTGAAAGGAATTAAAGAATAAGTGTCATTTATAGAGGTGCCTGTCTTTAATTCAAGTACACTGGAAACAGAGGCAAACAGGTTTAGAGATTTCAGCCAGCCTCATCTACATAACAAGTTCCTGGACAACCAAGCTAAGTCAGTGAAAGAAACTATTGAAAACAGAGAGCTGGTGAAGATGTAATTGATAACAGGCTAGTTTCAGACCACAGCCAGAAGCAGAACTTGTTAGCTACATCCACATGGTTCTGGTTTTGGAGTCAAGGATAGAAGAAAGGGGTTATGAGACTTTTGTCCACATCTAGGAAAAGCTACTGAGGACAGGCATGTGTCTGGCATGTATCTGATTGGAAGCTTAGACAGTCCTCTTAGCAAAGCTGTAAATTTGAAGCTAAGATTGCCTTGGAGATGTCAAGATGTTAGATGTGCCAGAGCTATGGGAGATCAACCAAGGAAAGAATGGAACCAGCCAGGAGAAAAAGTTTGTTGCAATCATCAAAGCCAAAATATTTAGAGATCCCAAAAGCCTTTTGACATCAGACTTGAACGTGCAGAGTTTTGAATTTACCCAGCTGTATTTGGGCCTTGCTTTGATCCAGTATTTCCTCACTATTCTTTCTTGTCATTTTGAAATGTAACATACATCTATCACATACATTCGAAGTATGTTTTCTACTTTAATGATTTTTAATTTTACAAGGTATTACAGTTAAGACATTGCATTATTGTCAATTATTCAATAATTAAATTATTGGAAGTTAAAATTATATACACTTAAGACTACCATAGACTATGGGGACTTTTGAAGTTGAACTGAATGCATTTTCCATTATGATGTGTCTACAAGCCTGTAGAATCCATGGAGAAGAACGAGATGGTTTGAAAAAAAGAACACCTCTATAAAAAGTGGCATTCTAGGATGTCTGGCTTTTGGGGGAGGATTAGTTATGTCCTTGTTGGATAAAGTGTATCACTGTGAAAATGTGTTTTGAAGTTTTTGATGATCAAGGTGGTGGGGAGCAGTTGCTTCCTGTTCACTACTTATAAGATGTACAAGTCTCAGCTCATTTTCCAGCACCATGTCTTCTTGTGTGCCACCATGTGCCACCTTGATAATAATAGACAAAGCTTCTGAAACTTTAAGACATCTCCAAATATGTTTTATTATTTAATTGCATGTCCATAGCCTCCTCAGAGAAATAAAAACACGAAGACAGAATATTTGCTAAACCACTGAAGCTTGACTATAAAGAGCAGAATTTATAAATAATTTTATAATCGATTTTAGTAGTTAAAATAATTAGGTCACTTTTGAAGTGAGAAAAAAGAAAGTGCTAAAAATGATAAAGAATTGTACTTTGAAATTTAATAGGAGACAGATTGCCCAGAATTAGAAAAAGGGTTTAAAGCCCATGGCAGTGTGAAGACCTTAGCCTCATCCTAGCCTCAGTATAGTATAGTATAGCTTTATCCTGGAGATGATAAACGTGTCATAATGCAAGTGTCTGAAGAGAAAGCAGAATGCGTTTTTGATGAACAGAAAATACTGAAGATGTATAAAAACAACAGTAGGGTTTCAACAAAAAAAATTATAGTTATTCATTTTCTTCTCCGGAATTGGAGAGATGACCTCCATGTTCACAGGAAGAAACTTGCCTGCAAAATAGAATCTATTTTAGGGAAGTTATGGGCACTGCAAAGACGCACTGGTTGTTTCTACAGTGATCTGAAGACACACATTGTATGAAGCATGTATGACTCTTCAAAGTCAAAGCAGATGCATGTAGAGGAGGGAAACGTGACATAAGGGAGGATAGGAAAGTGCTGGCAATGATAACAACCCTTGTGTATTAAGAAAAATAAGTTGTGCAAATACACAGCATGGGTGCAAGGCTGATTGGCCTCTGACATTTTCATATATTGAACATAGCACAAACCAAAAATAAAATTTACTTACATTATGTTCAACAGTTAACTGTTAAAGAAAAATAAAAAAATAAGGTGTAATAATGTCTAATTTTTGATGAAACAATCATTAATGAGAATATATTATCATGAGTTTAGTACCCTAAACCCACTTCTTTAATAAAATGCAATTATCATTAGAGAAATATGTGACTTTATGTAAACAAATAACCACTTTCTATTGGATATTTTGAAATAGAAATCTTACACAGTAGGTAAGTAGTTAGTTTTTACTGAATCACCAAATAATTGTGTGTGTCTGTGTTTGTTTGTATGTGGTATATTATGTGTTTATGTATATGTTTGCGTGTGTGACCCTATGTGTGTTTAGGTAGGTTATAGGTAGTCATCATGTGGGTTTCTCGTATTCTGTCCATATTGTTATTTGAGAAAATGTATTTCACTGAACTTGATAATAAACAAGCTATCCTGGCTAACCAATACATTTCTGGTCTCTACCCATGTCTGGATTCCCTATTCAGAGATTAGAGAGAAAAGCTTTTACACCTTGCTTTATATGAGTGATTAAATCACAAGTAAGCTACTTATATGTTTTTAGCAAAAACTCAACCAACTCCTGAGCATACTTATGAGTAATTTTTAACATGTAGGATACTTCAATTATTAAATTTATGTTTATCACATTTTAACCTAAAAATAAAGTTAGTAAATCATCTTTATATATGCATCTATAAAAACACCTTATATAACAATGAAAATCATTTTGAATTTTAAAATATCATGGACGATAATGGGTGGCATTAGCAGACCTCACTATGGCATTATATGCCTTAATAAATTCAGATAACAAAAAATATCTAATAATAAACCCACAGAAAAAGAATCATTAAAGGCAGGATCCAAGCTTTTTGACTTCTTAATTACTTTGTAAATCAAAGTGATTAGGCAGTTTTCTTATTAGCAGGAAACAATTCTCTCTTTAATAATTACCACTACTACAAATAATAATAATATAGTCATAATGTTTGTGTTATATAACTCTGGTACTGTACATGGAAAATAATGAAATAATCTGGTATCTATTAAAAGAATATCTACATGTCAATAAGAATGACTTATTTTATCACTATAAAACAATATTCTAATAGTTGGAAATATTTGTGAACACTAAACACACAGCAAACAGTGATTCTTTCAAAGCGCTTATGAAGAACTGCAGTTATATCTTTCTGAAAGATTCATTTACTTCTTCCTTTTAGTGAGCAATAGAGAAGTGAGTTCACAGACAGCTACACCCATATCCGAAACTTAAGCACTTCATCTTCCAACGTTATACTATTTGAAGTACTACATTTTTCAATTTCTTTCAGGATAAACTGATAAAATTTCTATATTGGTATTAAATTCAGCAATTCTACTCAAATAATTTTATCTTCACTCTGCAGTTCCTTGGACACCTCAGGGTATTTTCTGGTTTTATCTTTGTTGCCAGAAGTATTTATGCATTAAGCTAGGACCACAGATACTCTAACCAACTTGATCTTTATTATACTGGTGCACAGGTTACTACTTAGACAGAGATTAAAAAGCCGGTGAAAGTGCTCTCTGGGGATAGTGAGTCTACTGTGTTGAGAGGGTCAAATGCATTATCTATTTCAAATCCTAGAGGCTAGAAAACAAGTTTAACATGTTCCACATCCCTCTGAAATGGTTCCTATAATGTATTCCCCTGGAGATGCTCAGCTTTCTTTCCATCATCATTCTATACAATGACTAAAATTTCACTGTAAAGCTTTCACAGGATCCAATCATGTTTAGTATCTATTCTCTGCTTTGAAAATGCCCTTGCATAATATTATAATTTTGTTCATTCTCTTTTTTCTCTTTGTGTATAGAGAAAGTCTCAGTAAGTTGTTTCAGCATGATTAATGCAAATTAAAATATCTAAGTTTGATGAGGAGAGAAAATTATCCAGGTATTACTAATCAAAATAACTAGTGCTGACATTTTATCCTGGGGTAAATATGTTTGTTGGTTTAAATTTATGCTTATATGTAAATCGCCAAAGGTATTTTGCTATTTAAGTAATTAAAACAACTAATGAATAAAATGTGATTAAGATTTGTCTCAACAGTTTAAAGTATATATTACTCTTCCAAAGCATCTAAACTCATTTTCTAACACACATAACAAGTTTTTCCAACAGCTATAATTCCAAATTCAGGGTAACTGGCACTCTCTCCATCCTGCAAGGAAATGACACTCACATGCATAGGTCCCTTGTAGTAGTGAGGTTTCTCAGTCCCTGGCAGCCAGAGGCCCAGAGTCACAGACCCAGCAGCCCCAGACCTCTTAGTTGCTCCCTGCTGCTGCTTAGGCCCCCAGAAATGACTCAGATGTTTATATGAACTTCATACTGTTTGGCCTATGTCTCAATCACATTGCTAGCTAGCTCTTACATGTTAAATAAAACCCATTTCTATTAATCTGTCTGCCACGTGGCCCGTGGCTCACCTGTGTTCCTTACATGTTTCTTCTTGGGCAGCTTGCTCAATCTGCCTCTGACTCTGCCCTGCTTCTCCTACCTATGCTCTGATTTCCCCTGCTACTTTTTCTATGGTGCCTGTCATGGGCCAAAACAGCTCCTTATTTAAAGACTGATATTCACAGCATACAGAAAGACATTCCCACTCATTCCACATAATGTACAAAAGCACAAATCTTTTAGAAATGTGAGCATGTTATGGAATAAAAACTGTCAAAAATATCTAATTGTTACATTTTCTGGAAACTGTAAGTTCAGTATAATAGTTTTCTTAGTTTTGGTATACATACTATCTTTATCATAATTTAAAATTATAGTATAAGCATTAAGGAATTATGAATTATTTCAGTATTGTGATATTATACAGAGGCATTAAAGTGGAATCACTCTCTTGAAATCAAACCCAACATAACAAAACAAGATATTTGGTTATATTAATTATTATTACATATTGTTTTATATTTTCAAATATAATTTTCAATGAGAATTTTGTTATTTACCACACAGATTTACCTAATCAAAATTCAACTACTCTAGATATTATTTTTTAAGGAAAACACAATAATTTGATAGTCAGTGTTATTAGGAAATATTGTGTTAGTTGAGGACTTTAATTATTAGCAATATAAAGTATAAGAAAAATTATCCTGAGTACTTTTAATTTTTTTAAGATACTTGATAATTGGCTTCTTTAGCAGCCATTATATCTCAAATACATGTACATTTAGACATATAATGTATCATACATATATTCATATATATGCACACATACATACATACATAGTGAAAAGCATGGTTTCAGGTGACAGGCTGAAAATTTTCAGGAAAATTAAAATTTATAAATTTTGAAGTAAGAAAAAAATAAGCTTTATAATAAAAGCTAGAGAAAGATGAAATCTGTGGGCTTGAGAAAGTGAAAACTACAACTGTCACCATGTGTTGCCAGCAAACTGAGAAGAAATTGACTCTACTCTCTGGTAGCCATGAGATGCTCCTTGATTGATCTGAAAATGCTATAGTTTCCCTTGTAATATCTCAAACACACAGCCAGCCTCATCCACATACATTGAGTCACTGAGAATATTTTAATACAAATATAGCAAAAATACAAAGACTGCCGTAAAATTACTTTAAACATAAAGACAGCCATCACTGATAAGGACAGGGCTTTGCTGTAGATGATAGGACAGAATATTATGCATTTTTTTTTACTCTTTTGTACACATTGAAAGCATTTTCCATTCTTTGGCATTCTCTTATTTCACCCCTATTACTGAAACACCTACAGCATTTAAACCTATTTTTATTTTTTGCATTAAAATGCAACATACTTATTAACCTCTAATTTTATATCTGTATCATTTCCAAGACTAGTTTTAATTTCGAACTTTTATACCAAGAGAAGTAAATTGAGCTAATGTGTTCTAATAACGAGTGACATGTACTTTCTATTCCAAGTCATTGAACTTGTGTCTTTTTTTGGTAAGTGTTTTCTATAGCTATTTTTTCAAACCTGGAACATATCCTTTTTAAACGAAAGAAGAAAGCACCTAAGATGGCTAGAAATGTTACAAGACTCAGAAATAATTCTGTTCCCCCACCACAGGATGTATTAGATGACAGCTCTTGTTGTAACGCAAAGGAGATCCTTGGTGGAGGTAGCTGGAATATGTACAAAGCCTAGTCAGAATTCTATAGTAAAGCAAAACCAATAGAATTTACAGTAGTAGAGTGTTTGCTAGATTGACATTTACAGTATGGTCCAGGTGGTCCAATAATTTCTGTTTATACACTGTGTTCTTTCGGTAAAATGAGATTTGTTGATATTTCCTTATGACATCAAACTAAATTACATTATAAACATTTCCTAAAAAAACTGTATAGATGAAAAAATTAAACTATTTGATTATAAATGATTGTATGATATGAGTAATAATTATTAACCTATATTTTACATTTTATCATTATGATTATTGTTTTAATGTAAAGAGAACAAAGAGAAAACAATAAATGGTGAGAAGCTGACCAACTCAAATTTAAAATGAAAAGCAGAAAATATCTAGTCAAGGATTTCAAAACTTTTCTCTTCTTACAGTACCATAATTTATACCAATTGTCTAAGATTAATCATTTTGCTTTTACTCTTTTTAATGAGTAAAATAAAAAAAAATGTTTTTTTCTCATAACCACCTTTCTCCTCTCCTCCTTCTCCTCCCATCCCCCATGCTACTGCTCCATCCCATTCCCCAATTCATTCCCCAGGGAGAGCAAGAAATCCCAAGTTGAGTGAGTTGTGTGTGGCATATCCAATCGACTTAGGTTGGAGTTCGAGTCCCTAATACCAGTATGAAGGCTGGTTTAGGTGTCTTCTGTAAGGAATGGTCTTTGAGATGTCAGTTCATGCACCAGGAATGTACTCTGATCCTATTGCAAGAGGCTCCACAAACTGCCCACACCCTTTGACAGTTACCTACATTTTGATGTGGGAATGCATTTGTGTGTGCTGTATCTTTAAATAAAGTAGCTGTTATGGGCCATGGCAGGTACCGTAGAATAGGTAGGAGGGGAAATCAGAGCTTAGGTGGGAGAAGCAGGGTGGAGTCAGGGAGACCGCGCAGAAGCCGCCGAAGGAGCAACATGTAAAGAGACACGGGTGAGCCACGAGCCACGTGGCCAACAGATTAATGGAAATGGGTTGATTTAAGATGTAGGAGCTAGCTAGCAATGTGCCTGAGCCATAGGCCAAACAGCATGAACTTAATGTAAGCCTCTGAGTTACTTTTGGGGACCTGGGCGGCTGGGCAGCTGAGGGGTCTGGCACGACAGGTCTGTGGGTCTCGGATCTCTGGCCGCCCGGGACCCAGAGAAACCCTAATACAACAGATGGCGCATCCAACGTGGGCCGATTATCCACTTAGAGCCTGAGAAAGATTAAAAAGAGTTCTAGATCGCAGAAACTGAGCAAAGGCAGCTTCCAAATTGTGTATGTAGATTGGGTCTTTGTACAAAGAAAGCATGGTCCGAGTCACATTCAAAATGGTGCCAGCGGCGGGCTGGCGGCACGCAGTGTGAGCTGCAATCAGGCGGGTTCCTGAAAACTAACAAAAGACTCAGTAACGTGATTGATTTTAGATTTCTGCTTATTTTGAACAAAAGAGAAACAAATTTTCTTCGTGGCAGCATTTTCTTGGGTGTGCTCTGTTTACGGTCCGTTTAAGAAAACTTAGTGATTCAGCCTAATTTGCAAAAACTGTGCTTCTTTTTGGAGAATGTATTTTAAAAGCTCTTAAGGTTAGAAGATGATTAAGGATTCACAATAAAACAGATTCAGATAAAAAAAAAAACCTGTAAACGGGTTACAATGTTTGTAAAAGGTACATAGGCTTCAGAGAAAAAAGAAAGAGGTTAGAAAAAGTTTTTAAAGCGAGAAATAAAGTAATAAAAATATAATAAGCCACGTAAAGATGAAAAATAGACACAAAATCTGGATTTTAGTTGTTATTGTGTTTTCTTTTAATTTTTTAACTGTTAATGAGCTAACTGCAAAAAGACAATGGATTGCAAAGGCTACTAAGTTAAACAAGAATGTATATTTTAAAGGTATTTTGATTTTGAAATTTGTGTCTAAGGATTTATTGCTTTGGAAGAGTTCTGTTTCTGTTTCCACAGATGAGAACCTGTTGATTGCTTCCAGGCAAATATGGTTTCATCAACCAAGACCCCCTGAAAAAACCTCTGATGAGAAGAGATGGCCAGATCAGCTTCATGGCTGCAGATTATGATCCAGTCTCAACAATCCGTGAGATTTTCAACGCCCCTTAATCAGCAGGAAGTAGTAATGGATAACTTCGCCCAAATTCCCCAAATATTGTTTCTAAATGTTTGTTTTCATTATAAATGGTTAATGGTCATAGTCAATCTCTTTCTAAGAAGAAACAGGAGATATGGTATGGTATGGTATGGTATGTGAATGCTTTTTTAAAAAAATTAGATTATTAAATTTACAGGTAATCAGCTGTTAATCTCAAACTGCTTTACATTGGTATAGATTTTGGTTTATTGATACAAATTTAAAGTCAATTTTATTATGCTATATGTGTTTTTCTATTCTTGTTTAAGGTATGATGTTCATGTAACTGTTTTAAAATTGTAATGTATAATTAAAAAAACGAAGGTTAATAGTCACTTTTGATAATCAAACTTATAGTTAGGTTAGTTAAGATTTTTAGGTATACAAAGATATATTTCAATTAAATAGATAATCTTCAAATACTTCTAAGACCTACAGAATATGGCATTTAAAATGTTTTAAGAGCTTAGACTTTTCTGGACAGTGAGACAGGTCTGTTCCTGACAGCACTAATTTACTTCAACAAGAAGGTGGGCATTGAAGAAACTCCATATAAAATCTCATCTATTTGTGGTGATGGTGAGCCACTGGAGAAGAAACTGTTTTTATATTGACTGCTTGACAGTATGCTGTTTAAACTTGACATGCAGGTTCCATAAGAAGATGACTTCTGGACTTTGGCAAAAAAAGCCAAGATCATCATTCAGGTTCCTGCTTTACAGAGAAAACTGTCAGACATTCTTCAAGACTCAAGGAGAAGCAACGGATGAACTGTGCCAGAATGGGCAGAGTGGATTTCCTGCTTCACTGAAATGAAAAGAGACTTTGGGCCTATAGGCTGAAGATAAATGCCCCAACTTTATAAAGGAACTTTGGGTGACTGTCCAGGCAGATAGGTGTCATCTCTGTCCTTTCTAGATTTTAGAAGTTGTTTGCACTTCTGGTTTACTTGGTTAAATATTATATCCTTCTGTGGTCTTTGATGTAGTTGAAGATTAGATAGTTATATGTACAGTTTTTCTTAGTCATTTAAAAAGTATATTAGATATGAAACTTTAGATTCATAAAGATGAGGTAGATGATAGAATATTTTCTTTAATTTTGCTAAATACAAATAGACTAGATATTATAACTGTAATTCTTGCTTGATAGCTATTTTGTTATATATAATTTTGCTATGTTAAAATTAAAACCTTCCTTTTTGATTAGAGAGAAAGGGGGAAGTGATGTGGGAATGCATTTGTGTGTGCTGTATCTTTAAATAAAGTAGCTGTTATGGGCCATGGCAGGTACCGTAGAATAGGTAGGAGGGGAAATCAGAGCTTAGGTGGGAGAAGCAGGGTGGAGTCAGGGAGACCGCGCAGAAGCCGCCGAAGGAGCAACATGTAAAGAGACACGGGTGAGCCACGAGCCACGTGGCCAACAGATTAATGGAAATGGGTTGATTTAAGATGTAGGAGCTAGCTAGCAATGTGCCTGAGCCATAGGCCAAACAGCATGAACTTAATGTAAGCCTCTGAGTTACTTTTGGGGACCTGGGCGGCTGGGCAGCTGAGGGGTCTGGCACGGGCAGGTCTGTGGGTCTCGGATCTCTGGCCGCCCGGGACCCAGAGAAACCCTAATACAACAACATTTGGAGGGTTTAGGTTCTTTCCCTGAAAATTCCTCAGTGATTGTTTATGATTCAATAACCTCCCAATAGCTCCAGTCAGCTGTCTCTGTAGGTGTCCTCCTCACGATCCTGGTCCCTTTGATCATATACTCTCTTCTCTTTCTCTATTCATCTGGACCAGGAGCTTCACCTGGTGCTTGGTTATGGATCTCTCGTTTTGCCTCCATCAGTAGCTGGGTGAAGGTTCTATAATGACAATTAGGTTGGTCATTCATTTGATTATAGGGGAAGTCCTGTTTAGGTACCCTCTCTGCTCTTGCTTGGAGTCCTAGTCAGGAATGTCTTGTGGGTTCTTGGATGGTTTCTTAGCACCAGGTTTCTCTCTAACACCACAGTGGCTCTATCAAGATATCTCTCTGTTGCTCCTCCCAATCAACCATTTTATCCAAGTGCAATAAGCCAATAAAAATGAGGTTCAGAGCTAAATTGGGTATGCTCAAAAGAAGAATTTCTAAAGGCTGAAAGACACATAAAGAACTATTCTACATCCTTGGCCATCAGGGAAATGCAAATCAAAACAATTCTAAAAAAACATCTTTAACCTGTCAAAATGGCTAAAGACACAGATGACAGCCTATGCTGGAGGGGATTGGAGCAAGGGAAACACTGTTCCATTGTTGGTGGGAGTGTAAACATGTACAGCCGTTTTGAAAATTAGTATGGTGGTTTCTTAGAAAACTGGGACCTAAACTTCCCAGTGATCCACTAATACCACTATTGGGGATATACCCAAAGATTAATGCATTCCTTTTTTTATTAAAATGTTTGTTTTTTTTTTTTTTTCATATCTATCACATTCCCAAAGGAGGGCAAGGTGTCCAAAGGTGGGTCAGTTCAGTCTGGCATATCCAGTTGAGGTAGGTCAGATTCCTAGTTGCTCACCCAGTATTAGGGCTGGTTTAGGTGTTTCTCTGTAGGGAATGGGCGCTGAGATGTCAGTACATTCACCAGGAACATAGTCTGATTGAAAGAGGTTCCCAAACTTCCCATGCCATTTGACTTTTTTCTGCCTTAAAAGGGCTTAGTTCTTAGTTCATTGAATTATGGTTTCCAAGCAATTATTTCAGAGATAGTGAGCTCCCAACAGCTCCAGTCAATTATCTTCTGTGGGTCTCCTCATCATTATCCTGGTCCCATTTTCATATACTCTCTTTTCTCTATTCATCTTGATGGGGAGCTTGCCTTGTGATTAGCTATGGCTCTCTGCTTCTGTCTTTATCCATTGCTGGATGAAGGATCTATAATGACAATTAGGTGTTTATTTGTTTGATTATAGGGGAGTCCTGTTCAGGTACCCTCTCTACTACTGCTGGAGTCCTAGTCAGGGACATCTTGTGGGTTCTTGGGGTTTCCTGAGCACCAGATGTTTTCTAACCCTTTAGGGGCTAACTTTTACAAAATATGTTTCCTCTATCTCCCGCCTCCATGCTCCTCTCACCCAATCATATCATTTTTTCATGATTTTTCCCATCTCTCCTTGCTGACTCCCCAATATAATCCCAATTTACAGAGGAGATCTTCTATATTTCCCCATCTCAAGGGGGAATACCTCAATGTCTCTCTTAATTTCCTTCTGTTACCAAGCTATTCATGGGTTGTGCTTTTCAGATTGAATATTCTTTATTTTATGTCTAAAATGTACTTATGAGTGAGTACATACTGTTTTTCTGGGTCTGGGTTACCCCACTCTAGATGATACTCTCAAAATCCATCCATTTACCTACAAATTTTAGGATGTCATTTTTTTCTGTCTTTTTTTTTTTTTTTTTTACTGCTGACTATTATTCTGCTACATTGTGAATACTCATCCCTCCTAATGGTTTTTTAAAAAACAACAACAAACTGATTGACCAGAAAGAAGACAGAAAGTGGGGATGGGGCTACCAGACTAAGAAAACTCTTGGAACAGAAAGAGCAGAGCAGACACCAGAGAAACACCAGAAGAGATGTCAGGAGACATGGAGGATAAAGGATCATCATTCTGCTCTGAGAAACCTAGCCATGTGGCTAAATAGATTAATGGAAATAGGTTGGGATAAGATGAAAGAGCTAGCTAGCAGTATGTTTGAGCTGTAGGTCAATCAGCATAAAATTAGTATAAGAGCCTTTGTGTGATTATTGGAGACTAAGTGGCAATGGGGCTATGAGTGGGACCGAACTTCTGGCTAGGCCAAAATGACCAAGACAGAAACTTTTTAATATATATTCTCATCTATCTATTATCTCTCTCTCTCTATGTATATATTTTTCCATATAACCTTCCTTAATTTCTTTTAAATTTTAGTGAACTACCCTTGAATATCACAGAATATTTGATCTAAAAATTGTAAACAAATATAACTTCATAAGATTCACGCATTGTACTTTTGAAATAATATTTGACTTGAAGATAAAAAGAAGTTCTAGTAAGTAAAAGAAACAGTTTGTCCATAATGAATCCAGAAAGGAGATATACCTTGACTCTCTGTATAAGCCTGACATCAGGAAGATAAACTAACTTAGTAATAACATATGAAGCAGAACAGTCAAAGACGACAATGGTATACATAATGACCATGAATATGGTTCAGAAAGGTCAAATTAAGCTGCAATGAATTTCTAATGTATACTCATTAAAGTTGCTAAGATTGGAACTTTTACCCCCAGAGTGGCTGCTGTTTAGAGCAATTGAAATTTACTTCGTAACTGAGTCAATGACAGAATATGAATACAGCTTTGTGAAGCAATTTAACAACATATTTGAAATTTGCACATAGAAATTATATAACCCAAACGAAAACTTATGGTTATTTCCTGAAAGTACCAAAGTATATGTTTAAAAGAGTTTTAAGTAAAGTTTTGTAACAACTATATTCACAATTAAATTCACAATTAAATGGTAAGCATTTGAAGCCATTACGGAAAAGAACAATCACTGAATGTTATATATTCAGTGATTCCTTTTTGCCAGTAACATAGGGCTGATTGTGTTCCTATATTAAGATGAAGAGAAACAGGACAATTATTCACACTACAAAAAGTCATGTTCATCACTTCAGCAAAATTCAATCTGTAAAAAAATATTCAAGTACTAACTGAAATGCAGTCTACTATACAATCTTCCAGATTTAAATGAGAATAAAATTCAGACAGAAAAAAATATAGGCTTGATTATAATTTCCTTTTTAATATATATACATATATGTAACTGTAACAAAACAGACTTATCTTTTAGCACATTATAACATAACAAGAAAGTTTTGATTAGAATTGTAAAAAAAATCGATTTCTTATTATACTGGAATACTATAAATTTCTAAAGAAATCCATTTTGCTCATGGAAATAAGCATTATATAATTTCTGTCTATTCCTTCTCTCTCATCTATCATCTAAACACAAATCTATGTATCTATTATCTATTTAACTGACTATAATCTACCTACATAACATCTACTTATATCTATCTACATCTGTATATATGTATGTTTTATATTATACATACTTCTGTATTATATTTATGCAGCTTATATGATGAAGACATATAATGGTACAATACCAGTATAATAAATAAAATGTCAGGAAGGTTTTGAGAAAGTTAATAGTTACAGTTTCAATTCATCTTTTATGAAAATTTATTTAATATTTTTGCAAATAAATTAAGTCTTTATGAGGTGTTCAATCTATGAAATGTCAAACAAATAAATAGACTATCCTGAACCTTGAGATTTTCACAGAGTGTATTTGGCCAGCAATGTAAATCCTGTGAGAGCTGTGAAGCATGAGAATTCAGATACGACAGTGTTGATTTTCCTTTGAGCAAAGAACATAGCTAGAAAGTCTTTTTTTCTTTCCCCAAAATATACTTTTGAACTAATATATGATAAAAATTATTTTTAGGAGGTAATTCATGTATCTGACAAGATTTAAAAAATAAGGAAACAATTTTTCGGGAGATGTTATATTAAGTTTCTGGTCTGTCTGGCTTGTGGTCCCACATTCCTGTGGTCCTGTAGTCAGACCCACAGACCGCAGACCTGCAAACCTACAGATGCTTGTATTAATCTTAAACTGATCAGCCTGTGGCTCTGGCATATTGCTACCTAACTCTTTCCTAAAAACCCATGATTTTTAATTCTGTTCAGCCATGTGGCTCTGTACCTTTTCTTAGAGTACCACAGTTGTCTTCTGCATCTTCTGGCTTCTCTGGTGTTTCTCTGGCATCTCTGCTCTGTTCTTCCTGTTCCCAGAGTTTTCTTAGTCTGGTAGCTTCACCTACACTTCCTGTCTGCCTTCAGCCAGTCAGCATTTTTAATAAACTAGTAGGCAGGGCAATTATTTACAATGTAACAATATAATCCCAGTACAAAGAGGCACATGTCTCTGAAATTTTTTACACCTTCAAACTATAACTGATAAATTTAAAATTATTTGTATGAAATTGGTTTACCATACATTACTTGTAAAGTAAATTTAAACAATTAAATGCAGGTCTTGGGACACTAAAAATTCTCAATAATGACAATTATTTATACTCATTTACCTAAAATAAAAATTAGAAGAATCATTTTCTCTCTATGTATTGGAGACATTCAACAGTTTTTGTGTGTGTGTCATAATCTACCATTATTTCATCATATTCCTAGATTATCCCTACCTAGATGATCATTCTAAAACCTTGTTTAATCATAAAACATCTTTCTGATTTTTTCATAAGTAAATAAAATAACTGAAATTTCATTTTATCTAATATTCCTGTTGTAAAATAATTGTCATTAGAATATTTTAGAGGATCTTTTCTTAAATTCTAATTTTCATTGGCTAACCCTTTGTTATGGCAAGTTTCAGGGTCCTTGGCTTCCTTAAATATAAGACTACTATAGTATATATCTAAAATTAAAACAACATTGGTTGCATTTTGTCAGATTTTTGATGTGGCATCCATTAAGGTCACTGTACAGAAACCGTTTTTCAAGATTCTAGATCATTATTTATAGGAAAACACAGTAACTTCCCAAATACAAATCACGTAAACAGGAGAAAGCAGTCTTTACAAATATTCACTCTTAAAGTTTGAAATCAACTGTTTTAAATTTCTCTCTAGCATAAGCTCTAAACACTGTGCTGAGGTGGGAATGATCTATGTACTTTACCCTTAAAAAAGAGAAAATAATCGAGTTTATTCTAAAAATTAATGCACCAGGAGCTGAGAATCATTATAAACCTATTTTAGAGATATTTTTTATTCATTAATTTTTTCACACAGCATTATTCAATTTTAATACAATTTTATTCAATTTTAAATACAAAAAATGTTTATTTTTAAACATTTAATATTTATCAAAATATGAAGAGATCAGTGATCTTATTCAATGCTCATTAGTTAAAATTATATATATATTATGAAATGAACTGAATAAAATGGTAATGACTTATTCTATTTTTTTCTTACCAAAATGTGGGTAGGTTAAAGTAATATTCTATTAAGAAATACTTTAGTGTATTGTAAACATAAAATATAAGCAAAACTCATTATCTGACTTATAGTTACAATTGAGATTCTACGTATTTTATAAAATTTAAGTGCAAGAAAACTTAATTATTTGTCTTGTAATAAGACCATTTTTTATAATTTCATATAAAGTTATATGAGAACAATCAAACAACATAAATAGTTGGTATTTGCTGACAATTAACCACGTGTAAAAGTGTCTTGATATCAAAAAACCCAGAATACTTAAGGCTCTTTCTAATGTATCTAATAGTTTATGGGTTAATATCACATTCAAATTTAGAATAAATAGTATTAAAAAGTATTAAGAGAATAGAAATAGACACAATAATAAAAAATTATGAACAATAATTGTAAAAATTTTAATAAGTACATGCCATATATGGCAGCTTTTGATAATTGCTTCAAGGTTATTGGCTTGTGTATTGTTTGATACAGCCTCAAGATGTTTTTCCTAAATCAATTATTTATAACAAAAATGTAAATATGTATAAAATATATCTATATTTTTTATATGGAAACTTTTTCTCTGAAATAGAAAATACAGTTTTATTTTATAATATAAAGTTAGTGTGGCCAGTTTATTTTCTGAATATAAGTTCATACTTAGTAAAAAACTTAGAATGTAAATGTGCATATCATTTAAAATTTTTGTTTTCAAAATTTGTCAAACATTGTTACCTTTTAGAATACTGACAAAACTATCCAATTTGACAGTATTTAATTCACATTACAAAGTAACCAGATATAGCAATCACACACACACATATACAAACACACAGAGACACACACCTATCTATTTAATATTACTGAATATATTTGCTATTGAAGTTACATGGAGTACATGCTTTTGGGGTTAAGCTCAAATTAGATGAAATTATTTTGATTTTATTCTCTTTTATTAAATAAAATGAATAATAAAACATAATTTATTTTATATTTCTTATAGATCAATGCTACAAAAGACAATATTAATACATGACTTTATGTGAATCACTTAAAGACAAGGCTTCTATGTGCTATATAGTTATACTGTGAAAACTGCTCACTATATCAATATAATATGCCTCTCAAGGATGCAAACCTCATAAGCATAACATAAGCAAAAATTTGTTTCATGAATTTTAAATGTTTTAATAATAAAAATATAATAATAAAACCCACAGCTAGATATTGAGAGACAAAGAAACAAATCACAGCCACTGAACAAATCACAGCCACTGCTCACATATGACTTCTCAGACTAAAAGGGGGTTGTCTCCTTCTACTTTATATTTTTCTCTTCCTTCAGCCATACCACTTCTGTTGCCACCTCCCTAGTGCTGGGATTAAGGTGTGTGCCTCTCAAGTGCTGAGATTAATGGCATAAGATCACAAGTGCTAGCATTACAGGAGTGAACCTCTATAAAGTCTATATTTCTCTTTCAGACTACATTAATCTTCAGGCAAGCTTTATTTATTTGAGCACTATCAAAATATGATGAGAGTTATTTACTCGAATTCATTCTTAATTAGAATTTTCTATTAATCTATTGCAATTAAAGGTTTCTGGAGACCTCAGAATTGTAGTATTTAATATACTTTTCTCTTACTTGGTAATTTATTTGTCTTGGAGACACTGTGTGTATATAATTTATAAGTAGATACTTCACAGTTGTTTTATAGTTAATGCCCTTACTGTTCTAAAGATAAAGATGGTTCACGAAATGCAAATTTAAATAAATAAATAAATTCATTTAAAATGTCATAATGCTCTTTTAAAGAAATCTCATTTCCTAAAATTGATAAAGCTAGCATTTGAAGAGAATGTGAATTGAATCTAGCCTACGAGAACAAGAAAGCACTTATCAACTGTAAGAAGCAAATGAATCTCTTTTCTACACATGTTATAGACAGGTTTTTTTTTTTTTTTTTCACCTTGCTTTAAAGTAAAGCTTAGCAGGGTAGAGCAGGATGCTAGCCAGCAACAGAGGTGGCAAAAACTAGAGAAAGGAGAAGTAATTCACTAGAACAAATTTACTACAAACCTTTGGCCAGAGGCCAACCGGGAGGAAGCCAAAGCAGAGAAATACATTTTAACAACACAACTTTAGCATTTTAAAATGAAGTATAGAAAGGCAATGCTTTTTTCAATGGGTTATCAAAGTCTATTTAGCATAAAATGTAGGCGATCTTCAAATAAAAACCCAAATATGAATTTTGAAAATATTTTAGGAGGTTATTGAAAACCTAAAACACAATTTTCCCATGAACATTATAAAATAATGAAAATTTAGTCATCTTCCCAATGAAAGATGTAGTTCATCATTCATTGTACACAGCTTATGAGTGTTGATGTTATAGTGATGTCTGTGTATTAGGCTCTGTTCAGAGGAAGTTTATCCTACTATTATCTCGAGAGAACATGAAAATCTTTCCTAGTGACAGAAGAAACAAGACACTTTATGTTCATGGGAAGCAATTTTCTGTGAAAGTTGTCTTTGAAACATAATTTAAGAATTAAAGTACACTTTTTTCAGATAGAAACCATCTGTTCCACTGCTCAAATGGACAAATAAAGAGATAGGTCAAGACCTATGAGATAACCAAATTACTGTCCTGCTAAAGTAATATAACAATTAAATAATGTTACAATATGGTTTTCGGACCTGTCTGGCCAGAGATCCGGACCCACAGACCAGGAGCCCTAGACCATTTAGCCGCCCACTGCTGCTTAGTCCCCCAAAAATGACTCAGAAGCTTATACTAAGTTTATGCTGTTTGTCCTATGGCTCAGGCACATTGCTAGCTAGTTCTTACATCATAACTCAAACCATTCTCATTAATCTGTCTGCCACGTGGCCCGTGGCTCACCTGTGCTCCTTATGTGTTTCTTCTTTGGTGGCTGGGTCAATCTGATCTGACCCCACCCTCCTCCTACCTATGCTCTGATTTCCCTGCCTACTTTTTCTATGGTGCCTGTCATGGGCCAAAATAGCTGCTTTATTTAAAGATTGATATTCACAGCATACAGAAAGACATTTGCAACTCAAATAATTGTTAATATCATTCTTTTATATTTATAGATCAATTCTTTGATCAATCATCATTAATTCTTTCTTTACATCATTACATCATTTTTTTTCTTTCTTCTTTTTTTTTTTTTTTTGTAACTTTCTACTTTAGTAGGTTGGAATAAATACAAATAATTATAGTTGACCAAAATGCAGAGACAGGAAGATTTTGTAACACATGATTCTCAGTGGGATGCCTCCATCAAATCCACCTTCACAGTGCTCAGAAAACTCTATGGAAGAAGGTACAGGACAACTATAAAATCCAGAGCCAAGTTGGAGGAAGGACATCAAAGAAACAAGGCCCACAAAGCACAGAAGAGCCAAAACATAAATTTACAGGGATTTTTTTCAGTGTGCACAGAGTCTGCACAGGTCTGTATCTGATGAGTTCTCCTCACTGAGAAGAGAAATGGATAAAAGCTCTCATTCTCAAGATAGAAGCTTTGTCAAACTGATAACCACCCCAAATGAAAAAAAAATAATTCTCTTCAAATGGTTATAACTGGGGATACAAACCAAAGAGCAGGGCAAATGCCCAGCAGTATATGGGCAATACAAGAACAAATTCAGTGACATACTTGGAGGCTTTATAATATTCTTATGGACATATTTATTTCTAGACTTGCATTTCTTAGAGACTGATACTGTGGCTTCTAGTTTTTTTATTTTAATGGAATTTTTGTGTGTGCAAACGTATCCCTGTCTTATACATTATATGTAATTTTTGGTCCTTCTTCCATTTGTTTGTTAATTTTGTCTTATTCCATTTTGTTTTGGCTTTTATTTTACATTATTATTCTTTAGATAAATGTTGTTTTCTAATGAGAGATATAAAGGGTATGGATTCAGCTGGGATGGAAGGTAAAGTAGATCTCAGAGGACTTGCTGGAAGAAAAAAACATATAAGACTATATTGTGAGACATAATGTATGGCAATATATTGTTCATGTTCTAAAAAATAAAGCTTGTCTGGAGATCAGAAGGCAAATCAAACTACTAGTTAACAATGAAGGTCAGGCAGAGGTGGCCCACACTTTTAATTCCATCACTTGGAAAGAAGAAGAAGGATCAGGAATTCAAGGTCAACTTGGCCTACATGGAATTCAACCATCTTAAAAGATGGTGATGGTGGTGGTGGCACACACCTTTAATCCCAGCACTAGGAAGGTGAAAACAGCAAGTGTTATGGCTTGTCAGAGAGAGAAATATAAGACAGGCATAGACAGGAAACTTAGACCTTTTTTGGTAATGAGTTGATCAGGTCAGCGGTAGTTTTATCTGACGGTCTTTGATCCTCTGATCTTTTAGCACTTATATATCTGGCTTTGGGGTTTTATTATTAAGACCAATTAAAACATACACTACAGTAATATTTTTAAATAAATAGAAATAGAATAAAAAAGAAAAAAGACTGAATTCAAGCATTCACTAAAATGCACATTTCTAGATAACATATTTAAGGGAAAGTTTTGTCTTATAGACAACTAGTAGAAATATGGTCTTTAATAGGGTTTTTTATATAAGCTACTTTATTTTTCTTTCAGAATGGTCAAAATTGAGAAGATGAATTGAATGAACTTAGCTTTTCAGAAGTAACTGAAATCCAGTTTATAGAATAGAAATGGCAGGAGAGGACTATCTGCATTTTCCATGGAGCACATTGAAAACAGAGGGCCTATAATTATTTCTGTAATTTGTAGGTCTTTGGTCACTTCAGCTTTCCCCATCCACTATAGCATGACTACTATTGTCTTGTTCAGCCCATAATTAGGTAATCATGTTGGTCAGACTCTTGGTGAGAGTTTATGAATCTTGAAGTAGAACCTACACAATCTTTAACAGTAATGTAAGCATTTAAAAAAATATTTACAGAGAAGTATGTCCCTCAGTCTTCATTAAGAAAACTTCTCCTCACAATATGCAGATGATTACAGAAAACAACCACCAATTAAAATAAAGATTTGTGGATCCGAACCCTATACAAAACATACTGGCACCTAAGGCTTACAAAAATTTCACAAGAGGGAGCTAAAAGAACATAAAAGCCAGAGGATCCGAGGGTTTAATATTGTTTCTCTTATTAACAGTAGAAGTTAGAACCATAAAATATTATTATCTGCCTTCTTATACAGCCATTTCCTACACACCATAGATGGCACCCCACATAAGGTCAGACTTTCACACATCAATACTAAAAAATATAAATGACGCACATGAGTTGATTTGGGGCAATCTGATTTCTCATCTATGCATCTGCTTCCAAGATAGACGTATCAAGTTGAAAAAGGGGAACCAGACCATGATGGCTTAGTTCTATTTTCTATTTACATTTCTAGTGTAATGTAAGCTAAGTGCAATTACTTAACATGCTCTTCAAAATAAAAACTTTGCTATCTTGTTCCTCCTTTGCTTTGGATTAACATCTTGAAAGAACTATATATATCCTAAATTATAGTTTTCTAAAATTTGCTATAATTTAACTAAAAAAGGGCACAATATATTGTGAACTTTAATGATTTTAGAACTAGCTAAATGTAAATGTATAATCAAATGTTAGATATCCAAGGTGTTTCTGGCAAAGCTTCCCCATGTCATACCATGCAACTTCATGCAGCCTTGATATTAGGTGTAAAGAATGGCTATGTAATGCTGTTTGAGATGTCATGCAACACATTGACACTGAACTCTGGGTAAAACACTGCTTTGATTTAAGACCAATAAATACTATGAATTTCAATGTTTATACTATACATGTAACGTTCTCTGTTCTTACAAAGCATAACAGTTTATAAAAAAATGAATGTGTAAAAATATATTACCACTGTCATTCTTTATATGTATTAATGTATTGAATTGTATTAGAATGTTTAATTTAAAAAATGTTATCTAAGCACTGGCATATTTCATTAAAATCAAAAAAAGAATCATGACTTGGTATTAAAAGAAAACTCCAGTAGTGTCGAAAATTGCTTCAAACATACTTTTGAAATTTTATACTATTTAAATGGCACTGATATTTAAGAAATCAAAATTTCTATCAACTATAAAAAATATTGAGTATTTTCTACATTTTGCAGTACCTAATATTCAGCCAACATTTAATTCTCTATGTAAAACTAAATGAGCATACACATCTTATTAAAATGTAAATTTGCTATCATCTTTAATAAGTGGCATAATTATGCAGATCCCAGAAAACTATCTGAAAATAATTTATTAGAACTAAATGTTTGATTTATGTATCTTTTTATATGCTTATATGCTCAAATATGTGTAAAAACTTTTGAGGCAAAACGGTGTCAAAAAATACTAAAGAAATCCTTTATTTCAGTATAAATGTTTCAGTGTGTACAAAGCGTCTCTTCTGCTCTCATGAAGATTGTCCATTTCACCACCACTTTTGGTGGCCCTGGAAGTAATTTTTTTTGTCTACCTATACCTTAAACAAAGGGAAACAACCAGGTGCATTTTTTTTGAAACTCTGTGTGCTTTTGTCCCTTCAGTCCAGAATGAAACCACAATGTTCAATAGGAGTATTTATGTATGAACTAAGCTCAGGTTAATGGTTGAAGACTGCACCTGACCATAATTTTAAAGAGCTATATAATAACAGAGTACTATATTACCCCACGGTAGCATAGTAACCTTTCTTTCTAGTTCCTAATTTTAGAGATGTTCACAGCTCAACATCCTCAAAGTCTTCACTTGGCATCTGAGCTGTATTTGACAATTTTAATTGTGTGTATATCTGAATCCAAACATAAGTGTTATTTTCACTTACAATAAAACTTGTAAAAAATTTATCCTATACTGAAAACGGTTTTCCAGATTACTAAAATACCTTTTAAAATGCAATGAAATTTAAAAAGTTAAAATTTAGATTTGTCATATATTATTAAAAATTATTTTACTTTTTAGTATAAATGAAACTTTCAATAATCAATATTTCAAAAGCTTATTTTATTTTACTCTTTGAGTAAAGTTTTAAATGTATATTCATATCCCATTTATAGATAGATAGATAGATAGTAGTTAGATAGATAGATAGATAGATAGATAGATAGATAGATAGATAGATAGATAGACACTAGAAACAATCACTTTTAATTATGTTTACCACTTGATGGGAAATATTGGCTACATTAATATAGTTTAAAATGTTAAAATTGTGGCAAATATCTTGGTCTCCAGATATAAAATAATTGGTGATTACTTTTTCTTTATTAGAAGTTATCTTAATGTATTGTATAAATCAAACCAATTCATTTTTTTTTATTTTAGCTGCATCCTGCTTTAAGATAATTTTCATAAATAGTAATATTATTTTAGGAAAGGTATGGGCAGACATTCTTTAGCAGTATCTGAGAATTTCCAAACTCCCTTCTTGATATTATCCCTAAAACATAAATCCATTATAAATTCCAATGAATTTTTTATAAGATTGTTTGAAAGGGTGGGGGTGGGAGCAAGTATAAAGTGAGAGTTGACATTTCACAGTAGGAATGTTGTTTAACAACTTTTCCCAATTGTGTGGTTTAATACCAGGGTCTTCAATTCAATTCCAGTGATCCACATGTCTGGGTTTTTTGTTTGTTTTTTTGTTTTTTGTTTTGTTTTGTTTGTTTTTGTTTTGCCAATACCAAGTTATTTTTCTATTACTAACTCTATATTATGAAGTCAGAGATGGTGATACCTCCAGAAGTACTTTTTTTAGAAAAAAAATATTGTATGTATAAGATTGCTTTGGCTATCCTTTTGGTTTTTTTTGTTTGCTTGTTTGTTTGACTGATTTTTCCAAATGAAGTTGAGTATTTTTTTTTCAAGGCCTATGAAGAAATATGTTGGGATTTTAATGGGGATTTTATTGAATCCGTATATTGCTTTTGAAATTTTTTCTTTTTTTGATATCCTTTTCATTTTTTTATTAAGTGACTTCAAGTTCTTTTTATACAGGTCTTTCACTTGTTTGGTTAGAGTTACTCCAAGATATTTTACGTTATTTGTGGTTATCATTAAGGGTGATATTTCCATGATTTTTTTCAGCCCATTTATTATTTGTATACGAGGGGGTTACTGATATATTTTTAGTTAATCCTATATCCTACCACATTTGTGAAAATATTTTATTCATTTATCATCTATAGCAGTTTCATAATATAATTTATCTGGACATAGTGAAGGCTTGACTTCTTTTGCAATTTGGATCTCTTTGATACTTTAATGTTGTCTTATTGCTCTAGCTAGAATTTCAAGTACTATATTAAATAGATATGAAGAGCATGAACTGCATTGTCTTGTTTCTGATTTTAGTTATCAAGTGACCCCAGCTAAGACTCCAAGTAATAGTAGAGGATACCTGAACAGAAATTTCCTTGTAATCAAATTGATGACCACCCTAATTGTCATCATAGAACCATCCTCTAGCAACTGATAAAAGCATATGCAGAGATCCACAAATAAGCATTGTGCCAACCTCCCAAGTAGTCAATGAGAGAGAGGAGGTTATATTAGCAAAAGGATCAAGATAGAAGAGCCTACAGAGACAGGTGAGCTGACCTAGCTACTGGGAGCTTACTGGCTCTATTTTTTAACAATGGGTTTATCTTATTTAGCATCCCCTTCAGCCTTTCTTTGGGCATGGGTGGGGCAGGGGATGTAGAAGCTTGTAATATGTTTTTCTTTATTTCCTTTCTCTTTTATTTTCTTTTATTCGGAGGTCTGCCACTCAATTCCCAAATATAATCACTGGAACTTATTTGTAGTTATGAATGCCTGTCCATAGCTTGGCTTTGTTTCTAGCTAGTTTTTCAAGCATAATGTATCTGAATTCTCTTTACCTACATTTTACTTACAGGAATATACTTTATTTTGAGAATGCTGAATATAATTATGAAACCAATTGGAACTTTAAAATTGCAGAGTTTGCACTGTTCTACTGAGTTTACATTTTCACAAGTTTTCCTAAGTGTGAAAGTCAGTCAACTTCCTATTCACTGCATGATGTAGAGCTGTCAACTCCAGAACTAAGGTCAGCATGTAGGCTGTCATACTTCTCACAGTCATAATAAACTGTAAGCAAGCTACTGTCAATTAAATGTTTTCTTCATAAGCACTGCTTTGGCCATGATGTAACTAAGATGGTAGCTGGTACCAGGTGTTGTGTAAAGCTTTGATAGGCCTCACCATATTTAAAGAAATTTGAAGTTTAGCGCTCTGGGTTTGGTGAGCAATGGAATGCCTGAAGCACTGCTTATTGGGGGCATACTAATATGAATATGGAAAACAGTGATACTGGTAGTTGAAATGTCAGGAGCTGACTCAAGAGGTTTCAGAGTAGAATTTTAGAATGTTGCACAGAAAGTGTTCAGATGATATTTATTGAAGAGAGTGACAGATTTTTGCCTTTGCCTAAAAAATCTTCCTGAGGCTCAAGTGATAACATTTGGTTTAAATTCATTGGAAGAAAAAATTTTCAAAGCATCTTAGCACACATTCTTTCATGTGGATCACACTGCTAATTAAGTTTCCAGATGGAGTTAACCACTATCCTAAGAATGGTTATAGATGTATGTGGTCAGTCCATTAAGAACTAACCATTGTTTTAGCTTTTACAGGATCCCAAAGAGATGCCATCGCCCTTAAGTCAGCAGGAAGCAACCTTATAAACGACTACGCCCCCTTTCCCAATAAGTTTTATGCTCTAAAGGTTGTGGGTAAAACTGGGTAAAGGACAAAACTATAATATAACATCAGAGATCTTTTTTGAAGAAGAGAGGGGGAATAGATAGGATAGATAAAGGTAGACTGTTCTACCTACCTATACTCCATTCTAGCTGAATGTATGGGCTAAGCTAAAGACAATTTGCACTGTCATAGATATTTGTATATTGATACTAATGCGAAATCATTTTATACGTTTAATTGTGATAATTTGTACATTGGTACAAAGTTTAATCTGAGATTGCTTTATATAACCAAAGCAACTTGTACTTCGATATAAATCTGAATCTGTAACTATTATGTAAAACTGAATCTGAAATTGCTATATTTTATATATGCTTCTACCTTTGTTTAAAATATTTGCACATCATTGTCATGTATACTATGCAATTACTACCTTCATTTAACTATACTAGATATAATGTATGATTGCACTAGTTATGATATATGCACAAGATGTTTTATATACCTCTGTTTGGATGATATATATGTATTTACATGTCTAAAATGCTGTGGACACTGTACCTGGTAAAATACCCCTGGCTAATGTTCGATAGTTCTACTAAGGGTCATTGTTCAGGGATTGTACACCCCTTATATAGGTATTCTAATTTTTAGTACAGGGTTTATTCCTTAAGACGATAAGATCTGCAGTCAACACTATTTAAGGTATCATATCCCAGTCATATCAGATACAGGTTAGACTATCATAGATAGACAAGAATCTTCAACCATTTCATAGACCCAGAGAATATGGCATTTAACATTTAAAATTCGGCCACGAGAGACACGACGACTCCTGGTGTCACTGCTCCCTTCATGAGATGGTGTTGAGCATCGAAGATACTCCATTGGAGTTGGTCCTTTTGGCAAAAAATGGCTGGTGGAGTAAGGAACTGTCCTTACCTTGATTGCTGACAGTACACACATGATGTCAAGCTGGATGAACAAGTTGATGGATGGAGACTGATGAAACCTGCCTAGACAGGATAAGACAGTCCCTTCAAAATTGTTCTGCTTGTGAAAAGATCTGTCAGATACCATAGGCCTATAGCCAATCCGATAGATGCTCTAACGGTGCACAAATCCAGAGGTGATTGTCCAGGTAGCTGTGTTGCTGTCCTCTCCCAAATTTTGGAAGTAACTACTTCCATGTACTTCTGTCTTTCAGGCAATTCACCTTCCTTCTCAGGTCTTGAAGAGGTTGAAGAATAGATGTTTAAGGTTATCACCCTAGTATCCCTTAGATAAGAACACTCAGGTGTTAAATTTTCACTTTCCCAGATTAACCCTTTAAAATAATCTATACACCCTACTATCTACCAATATTCTAGAACTATTAAATGTACCTTATATAAGTTAGGCTTTGATTAGAAATTGTACTTTGACCTCTCCTAGATACTACCTCATAGTAATTCCTACTGTACATAGTCTTAGTTTAGAACCTTCTTAGTTAGACAAAAGGGGGAGATGTTGTGGGATTCAGGTGTCAGCTGATAAGGTCAAAAGACACTTATACAGGGCACCTGGCCCCCTGAAGGGGGCAGGGACATGCCCATTGAAAAGGGGCTGCTGGAACACGAGACGCTCTCTTCCTGGTTCCTGGATGTTTGGGGATAGGATCGACTCCACCCACCGACTATCCTCACCATTCCAGACTCCAGTCCCTGTTCAGGTGCAACTGTAATCTGTTAACTGTACCGTGAGTTCTGATTTATATTTTAATAAATATTTATCTGGTACTGGTGCCTTCTAAGTAAACTCCACCTACACTCCCCCAGTAATCAGAAGAACTTGACAGCTTCTGCCACTTAGCTCTGGCTTTAGAATTAAATATGGAAGAAACAGGTTATAGAAGTTGCTTTCCCAAGGACAGCTGCTGAGTCAAGGCGTGAGTCAAGTGTGTCCTTTAACCGCAGAGAGGCCATTGTGTGAAGCTATAAAATTAAAGCTTAAATTGCCTTGGAAAATCCAAGATGTCAGAGATTCTAGAGTCACGGGTCACCTGTTAAAGTGAATTGCTAACAGACAGTGGAACCTGATCAAGACAAAGAAGCATGCTGCAGTTGACTCTGAATGGAGTTTGAAATCTGAAGATCATTTTGTCATCTGACATGGGAATACAAAATTCCTCAGCTAGTTTTTAGGCTTGTTTGTTCCAGTATTTCCTCACTATACTCCCACACATATAAGAATAACAAAGTATATCCTGCACCATGAGATATTGGAAATATGTGTCTGCTTTTTTATTTTGTTTATATGGGGTGATTATATTTAAGACATTGTCATCCAATTCTGAAGAGACATTGGACTTTGAAATAAGTTGAGAAAGGGGTGGACTATGAAGAATTTTTAAATTAGATTGAATGTTTTGGCTTTTTTTTTTAACATTATGATATGGCTATAATCCTTTGAGTTACATGGATTGAAATGTGATGTTATTAAAAAAATGACCCCAAAAGAGAGTTGCAGTATTAGCAAGTGTGGCCTGATTGAAGAAAGTGTGTCACTGTCAGGATGGGACTTGAGTTCTCTTTTTCTCAAATTTCTCTCTGTGTGATAATTAGTTGACTTCCTGTTACCTCCTGGATGTAGCACTCTCAGCTCAAGCACTATGTCTGACGCCATGCCGCCATGATCCCTTACGATCATAATGGACCGAGCTCTAAAATTGTAAGTTAATCACCCTCAACTAAATATTTTCTTTATAAAGGTTGCTATGGTCATAATGTCTCTTCACAGCAATATTAAACCCTATCTAAGATACTTGTAAAATTGATAGGTGTAATTTAGATGCACTTTCTACTGGAGACTTTTAGAGTTGGTAAATAATTTTAACTTTTGCTCATTTGCCATGTTCTGTAACAAGAAAAGAGAAATATTTCATCAGCAAAAAAGAGTATGAATTTTTTTTTGATAAAAATTTGATGCATTTTAATTGATTTGGTCATCAACTGTTTCCTCTAACAGTCAAAGTCCATCTAAAACAATACCAAAAACAGGCATGAGAAGCTGTCTTTTGAGTTTCTCATCAGTGTTTTTGAATAGACTCTAAAAATACAGAAAAAAACAATTAACACTCTTACTAAACTAAGACAATTATGAAGCACAGGAATAACTGTTATGACCCAATAACCCTAAAGGTGTAAGCATCTCAAGTATAATTTATATTCAATATATCTCTGATTTTGTTTAAGTCCTACTTAACAATAGGGAAGCCAAAGACCTAACAATGGTTAGTGATGCTGTGAACCTTCAAAGAGAATCTACATATTTATTATATTTACAATCCATAACTATATTGCAATATTCATTTATATTTCCACAAAGAAATGTAGTCTTCAAACCTCATCAAAGAAACTTATCCTTTGAATTGAAAGAGACGATGACCAAAAAGTACAACAAGTTACATATAGAGATTGGGAAACAAGACCATAAAGGTTATGTGATATGTTTATATTAACTATTCCTACATCTAATTCTTGGGGTTCATGGCAGGAGAGAAAGTGGAAATACTCTAATGCAAAATGGTCAGGGATTTTGCTGTGTAGTTTTTTTTATCCTTTTGATCTTAGAAGCTACACAAATAAAGTGTGATCAACATGATTGCCTAGCCATAAGTAACAACATTAAGAATGCTGTGTGGATAAAGAAGTCTCAGCCCTACAGAAACTGCTATAAACCACTAATGAATGCTGAGAATAGAAGAAATAGTCTTCTCTAGCATGCTCACATGTATTGGTTTTCCAGTACTGAGTGGTCAGTTCTGTAAACAGGCTTAAAAGAAACATGTTGCAAAAGGATTGAGGGGGCACATATATTTGAACATGTAACAACACCTATTCAAAAAACAAGGGCCTGGACTTGGAACAGAGCAGTGAAGGCGTATGACTGTGTTTACGAGAAGAAAAAAGAGGGAGAAAAGTTAAGTTTATTATCACTTCAAAAATTAAAGAAAACCTTTTTTATTTTTTTAATTTTATTAAGTGGATGTGCTATGCTGAGCTAACCCACCTTGGGACTTCTTGCCCTTTTTGGAGAGGGGATGTGTGGCTGGGGAGGGGAGAGGGTGAAAGCTGACTGGGAGGTGTTAAGTGGAGGAAAGGGGGGGGACAAGGGTATACCTGGTTAAAATAATATTTTTAAAATAAAAAATAATAAAATGAAAAATAAAAATGTGGATTATTTTCTGATGAAGTATATACTGATGATGGCTTCCTTCTTCTGTTACAATGTGCTTTCTCGTCCCAGGCTGCCTGAGGCCCGGACCCACAGACCTGCCACGCTAGGCCTCTTAACCGCCCACCACTGCTCAGGCCCCAGAAATGACTCAGATGCTTATATTAACTTCATGCTGTTTGGCCTATGGCTCAGGCACATTGCTAGCTAGCTCTTACATCTTAAATCAACCCATTTTCATTAGTCTGTCTGCCACGTGGTCCATGGCTTACCTGTGTTCCTTACATGTTGCTCCTTTGGGCTTCTGGATCAGTCTGTCTCTGACTCTGCCCTGCTCCTCCTACCTACTCTGATTTCTCCTCCTACTTTTTCTATGGTGCCTGTCATGGGCCAAAACAGCTCCTTTATTTAAAGATTGCTATTCACAGCATACAGAAAGGCATTCCCACATCACTCTTCTCTACCTCATCCCCATTTTTACTCTCTCCTCTAGATCCATTCCCTTTTTCTTTCTCAATAAAAATAACAGGTAAAAACTCAACAAAGTACAATGTAAGATAATACAAAACCCATCACACTGAAGTTTGACAAAGAAACCCAACAGAAGAGAAAGATCCACAAAAATAGTTACAATTATTCAAGACCCAATCCTTCACACACTGCTTATCATAAAAATACTTAAAATAAAAGCTTTATGTTCAGAAGATGTGGTCCAGTCCAGCATATGTTCTGTGCTTGCTGCTGAGTCTTTGTGACTCAATATGAGCCTTGCTCAAATGATGCAGAAGGTCTTGTCCTCTATTTCTTCTGGCTCATCCATTCCTTTTCCCACACTACCACAGTGTACTTTGAAATATAAGGAGAAGAATTTGATGAAGACATCCAAATTAGAGATGCATGTCCCTAGGAATCTCCTTCTTTCTCTTTGTGTAATGTCTGACTGTGGGTGTCTGCATCTGTTTCTGTCTGCTGCAAAAGTTAGCTTCTCTGATGATGACAAAATAAGTCACTAATTAATGAATAGAGTATAAAATTATTAGCAATAATTTATTTTTGTTTTATTTTTGGCTAGTATTATTTAGTTTTCTTCTAGGTTCTGACATTTCTAGTGTCTGGTTCTTGGTCGCCAAATCACGAAGTGTTTTGTATGGGTTCAAACTCTTCCAGTAGGACATTGGTTGGTTACTCTTACAAGTTCTGTGCAATCCTTTCCAGAATATTTTACAGGCGGACATATGGTAGGTCAAAGATTTTTTTAGTTGAGTTTCTGCTACATTTTTCTTTCGTAGTCTGGAGAGTACTTTCCTGCACCAAAGACCCTAAAATGTAGGACTGTATGCTCTATTTAAGCATCAGGTTAATTGAGTTGCATGGACAATGTCTTCAGCAATTTAGATCTGCTATCAGTTTGTTTTGGCAACTGCAGCCTGGGCTGTTTATGGATCCTCTTCAGACCTTCCCATCTGCCATTCCTCAGGCCTTGCCCAACAACTCAACTGAATAAAAAGAGCCCAGCTACTGAAAGTTTCCTTTGGTGCCTGTTAAGCCTCTGGCTCCCCATTATTAGAAAACCTTAAAAATAGGATATCAAAATTGCAAGCTTTCAGATATTCACTATATAATTTTCTTTATTATAATATTTTATTGTAAAGAAAAGCTCTGTAAATGTAAAGTATGCTTCTCAGACCAGTAAGCATACAACCTTTGGGGTCTATTAAATTTGTTCTAGACATTTTGCTTACAGTATTGGAGCAAATCAACCAAAGATGAAGAAATTATAGTTTTACACTTTAATGCTAAATTATTTTATAAAATACACTTTAAAAAATACAGCACAAGTACTCTGGAAGTCATTATATGAGTTTTTCAGTAAGGTAAGAATCAATGTACCTCAAAATCTGGCTGTACTACTCTTAAATACGCACCCACAAAACTCTACACTCTCCTACAGATACACTTGCTCATTCATAATCATTGAGGATCAATTTATAATAGCCATGAATTGGAGATAGTCTACATGTTCACTGAGGACTAAATACTAAAAATGTAGTACATTTTCATGATGAAATGTTAATCAGCTTAAAAGAAATGAAAATATAAAATTTATAAGTAGATGTAACTGGAATAAAATCATAGTGAGGAAGATTACACAAAGGTAGAGAAGAGCGTTCTGAATAATAAATTCTTCTGCTTGTGAAATTTTATATTTTAGAAACTATCAATAACCTAAGGCCTTGAAGATGAATGTGTTTTATAGAAAAAAAACAGTAAATTTATTATTACCTATGAACTTGTATTTATAATTTTACCACATGAAGCGATACCTAAGAAGTGATGTAATTTAGAAAAGATGTAAATCTCTCAGAACACTTTAAGGAGCTCAGTACTGGTTCTCTGAAGAAAGGAAAGCAAGTACAGTTAATGTGGAACAGATAAAAGATTGTAAAGTTTTAAAGGTAAGGATAATATGACAATAATTAAGGGAAAACCTCTCAGGTGATTGAGGGAAATGTGTGGAGAAACTAGAGTCCCAGACAGGCGGAATGACTCTCCTCTCTCTCTCTCAGGCTTTTCGTTAGTTCAGTGAGAAGACTCCATCTCATTCTTTGCATATAAAATTTATTGGAAATCTTTCCTTCTTTGGATATTGTTTAGGCCATTAAGAGTCAGAGACCTATGACAGCAAACACTGATAAACTGTTCTCCCACTGCCTCTTACATTCACATATTTTCATTATAGTTTAATATTTTTTCCAATTCTTTGCAAACATGAAAACTTTGTGCCAGATTTTAGGAGAAATTGTGATATTTTAGAATTTATTCATTGAGGAGCAGAAGTGCTTTCCTGCATGCCATCCTCTAGCTTAACCTTGAGTGGACAAAGAGGGAAGAATCATATCTTCACTGATAATCCTCCAGATGATACTCATACATTTATCTTTTCTTCTTTTAAGCCACAGTTATGATCACATACAGAATCAGTGATATGGTATATTCCTAGCTCCTGCTAGGATATAACAAACTCTCTCTCTCTCTCTCTCTCTCTCTCTCTCTCTCTCTCTCTCTCTCTCTCTCTCTCTCTCTCTCAGCATTATGAGGTTTTGATGATTGTATGAAGAGTATGCTCTATAAAAGATATGTTAATAAACTCTAAAAACAAACTTAGCCTTCAATCTTTGTAGTTGGGATCAAATGTTATTTCTTAAAAATGGATCTGTGCAAACATAAAAGGGGGGGGGCTGTAGGGATATTGTGTTGTTTTGTGGTCCCACCCACTGGTTTAATAAAAAGAGCTGATTGGCCAAAGGCAGGCAGGAAGTGTAGGCGGGGCTACCAGACTAAGAAAATCTCTGAGAGCAGAGTGCCAGAAGAGCATCAGAGAGAAGCCAGAGGAAGCCGAGGACAATTATGCTGCTCTAAAGAAAGGTACCGAGCCGCATGGCTGAACAAGAGACATGGGTTAGATAAAGGGTAGAGAGCTAGCAAGTGATATGCCTGGGCCTGAGGCTGATAAGCCAAAAACTAATGAAAGCGTCTGTGTGTCTCTGTAGGACTGCGATACTGCGGGTCTGCGGTCCTAGACCTTGAGGTTAGGCCTGAAAGTCTGGGCCAGAAACCTTGTACTACAGGGGGCCTTATTGGTTGATTGCATTTTATGCAAGTGTCTTCACAAATACTTTTCAGAATATGAGCAACGTATTTCTTTGAAGCAGTGTTCCTTCATTCATCAAAAAATTAGAAACAACAATGGCGATCTTTACTAAATTTTCTTACAGATCATATCTCTCTCTGTGTTTGTGTGTCTCAAGGGAAAATAAATATTTTAATATAGTCAGACAGAAGGGAGAGATACTTCTGATTACATTTTAATATTTTTCTCTTTAACTTTTTTTCTCTATTTTACATAGAGCCTTGACTTACAGACAACAACTTCACTCTTTAAATTTTTAGCCTATATTATATGTTGAATACCGAAAAGAAAAAAGAAACTAAATTATATATGAAGCATAATTTCACTTTTACATTGTATATTTCTACACTATTTTAATTGCATATTTCTATTCATTGAATATTCTATGTACAGTTAGTCATTAAAAGTTAATGTTACTCTTTACTCACCTCTAGAAACTTTACCTAATTAGCCTTAAAGCTAAAAAAAATAAAAAATTTAGCTCAAGTTTTGTATTACATTCATTATAGTTTAGGCTATATTTTCTTTGTTTTATGTTAAAGATGCTTTTATTGCTTTCTATTTTTGATTCTGATTCTTATCAAATCTCAGTAGAAGTTACATTATCCTAAGGCCGTTTTAATTAGGGATGAGTACAATTTAACTGCACATTCCTTTTAGTTACAACATACCTGAGCCTCTGAAATGCTTAGTTGAAAGTTGTTGGCCTTTTTTTTTTTTATGGTTGAAAAGTTCTACTAATTTAGAGAAGTACCAATTTTAACTTAAGAAATTGAGAAAGTTTTGTAATTTAGAAGAGAATGCTTTCTAAACTTCAGTCAAACTGAAAGAATTTCTATTATTTCCTCAACAAAAAATAACACTGTTGATTAATCAATATTAAAATTAGTGATATTTATTTTTATTTTTATTAATAAGCTTATTATAGTTAATATTTCAGAGTTTAACCTTACTAAAACATTTACTAATTCTAAGTATATGTAACAGGATATTAAAATATATCACAAAACATTGTTTTGATGTGAATGATGTTATCAATAATGTTAATATCATTATAGTACGTATAACATTTCCTTTGGTATTTTGATATACATGGATGTTCTACAATCTATACAATTTTATATCATTTTCCCCAAATGATAAGAAAGAAATAATTTAACTGTATTGTGAGAAATTTTCTATTAGTTGAAATTCATTTAAAGAATAAAGTTTCTTGAAATTAAAACAATATGATTCATTCATGTTGGATCACTATTTTCTAAAAATCCTCAGTAAGTAACTTTGTTATTAGCCTAAATAAAATGTATAAAAGTAAAAAGAGAGAGTTAAGTCAGTGATTATATTACAGGTCTTGTGGGTGCAATTCTAATATAGAATTCACATTTATTCTGTCTAGACTTAAGATAACCTCCATTCCTCTAGCTTTATTTGTCTGCTTACTGCTTACCTTATTCTGTTGAGCATATGGACCTGTAAACTTGTTTTCTAATAGGGGTTCTGTGGTCAAGTTTTTAACTAGACAGAAACATAAATACTGCAAGGCTTTGACATTTTTTTTCATTCTAGTAAATTGTCTTTTGAAATCCCAGGATCTAAAGCATTACATGGCACATGTTTACCATTATGGACATACTTAATCCTGTTAAGAACTTTGTAGATAGGGAATGTCATCACCATGGAATTGAAAATATATCTGAAGTTGAAAAAGGGTAAATGTTACATTCATGATCATGCAGGCATTAACTAAAGATAGCACCAGAAAAGTGTCAAAGGATTAATAGTGTCCATCCTGTGAATGTTTCCTGTTTGAAAAAGTTTAGGCTACTTTTATAAACCAAACAGTCAGGTATGTATTTATATTTCTGTTGCACAAATAAAGGAAACTCAGGGCCAAATCTCTGGGAAAGATGGAGATATCAGAGAAGAAACCCCCAGTCAGACCTCACCCAGCTGTCTCCCAGGTTCCTCAGCCTTACTCCTCCTGGCTTCTTTTCCCTCTTCTGTCTTTCTACATCTGCCTTAAATACTTTCTCTGCTCAGTTAAGGCATGGACCCACCACTGCCTTCCTGGGAGCCTGGAACTCCTTCTGTAAATTAAGATGACCTCAAACACAGATTGGATTAAGGGCATAGGTCACCACTCCTGGGATATTCCTTGTGCTGGGATTAAAGGTGTGAGTTACCACTGTCTGATCCTCCTAGACTGACTGTGGGTAGATCCCTCTGATATCTCCTCTGTTTGTATTATATTTGAAAAAATCCCCACATATTTTTATTCAGGTTGTTATAGATAAACAGTTTAAAATACAACAACAAATATTTCCAAGACAAAATAATATGAATAAGCAGAGAACTTTGAACATAAAAATAACAAAGGATACATGGATTTAGAAAGTGCAGATTAACTTCAGTTTATGCAAATACTGTAAACTGTTTTGTCTTGAAAAAAATAAAAGCTGCTGGTAAAAATAATTAAATTACATTACATGCAAATAGTTACAAACAAGAAAAAAAGAGAATATGGTAAATCAGAAAGTTACTATAGGCACTGAAGCAACTGTTGGCCTAGAGTGCATTTGCCAGCTTTATTGAATTTCACTTCAATATTCAAGGTGTACATTTTTAATACATAAAAGAGAAAAGCCAGTGACCAACTCGGAGAGTGTTGTGTAAGAAAAGCTACCCCTAAGGCTGGAATTTTTAGTGAGAAACTATCTGGCTAAAGAAATAGAAGACATACAGTTCTCTTGAAGGGGAAATAAAACACAATAGATTTGTTTTTCAAATTAGTTCTCAGCATACTGGATATTTAAAAACTCCATGAAATTTAGGAAACATCTTGGCCTCTTCATTTTTTTTTTTTCATCTCAAAATCAAAGAGCTAGATGTTTGATTTCCTACCTAGTGCTATGATTGACATGACGGCCAAATACAACATCAGGGTAAAAATGATAAATCGGGACCTGGATAAAGGAATTTATTTTTTTTTAATAAAAGGAAGATTGTTAATTACTTGCTTTCTTTCCATGCCTTGAGATCCATAACTGTCTCTATTTTCTTTCTTCTTTTAAAAATAAATTTATTTTTATTTGAAAAGTTTAAGCTACTTTTATAAAGCAAATAGGTAGTTTACAGTTTCTTCTCCCTTCTCTCCTCACCCCCCCCCCCGCACCCCCAAATCACTCACTCCTCCTCCATTTCTCTTTAAGAAAGTCCAGGTCTCCCATGACTATCAATAAAACACAATATGGCATAACAAGTTGCAATAAGAATAAGCATCTCCCGTGTATTGGGGCTGGGGAAAGTGAACCAGTATGAAGATTAGCATGCAAATGCCAGGAAAATAGAGACAGCCCTTGTTCCCCTGTTAAAAGACCCACAGCCCATGGAAAAAAAGCAGATCAGAGGACAAGTTGAGAGCTACAAGGGAGCAAAATGTAATGGAACACAGAAAAAAGAGAGGATACAAGGCAATGCATAGATTAATAGAAATTGGTTAATTTAAGATGTTTAACATAGCTAGTAATAAACATGGGAAAGAAGAGTTTATATTTAATATTAAGCCTCTGACTGGTTATTAGGGTATGCACTGGCAAGGGAGATTTGTCCATTGACAGGATCACACTACACAACTCTAGCATTTATCCAGACAGAGTGCCCAGGTCAGTCCCTTGCGGGCTTCCCTGTTGTTGGTACAGATTCTGTGTGTTCCAATGAGCCAGGATAGTTTATGTGAGGTCTTGTGTGTGTGCGTGTGTGTGTGTGTGTGTGTGTGTGTGTGTGTGTGTGTGTGTGTGTGTGATATGTCCTTGAGTTTCCTGGCTCCTACATTTCTTTCTCCCTAAGCTCACCTGATGTGTCACTACAATTCTGTATCTGTTTCTGTTAGCTGCTGGCTGAAGCCTCTCTGATGACAATTAGGCTAGGCACCAATCAATGTATATAGCAGAATATCTCTGGATATTATTACATTGAGCTTTTGTCCTGTTGTGATATTTGGTTCTATTCTAGGTCTCTGGGTCATCCTGCCTGTGGGTCCTAGTGTTCCAAGTAGTACCCGGACTGGACTTACTATCCTGGTATGGGTTTTTAGGCCAGACAGATCAATCTCTAGCCCTTTGTTACCCAAACACGTACCATAAACGGGACAGACTATGGGCCTAGAAGTTATATGGCTGGGTTGGTTTCTCACTCCCTCCAATGGAAGTCCTGCCTAGTCACAGAAAATCGCCAATTTGGGTTATTCACTCACTATTGCCAGGAGTATTAGCTAGAAGCATTCCATACTGGAACAGTGTCTTATAGTAGGTTTTTACCTTATTCTGAAATGTACTCTCCTTCAAATTATCTCTGTCAGTATTATCTTCCTCTGCCCTACCCCCAACATAATCATTCATGTTCCCATCAGTCCTTCATGAAATCATTTTTTTTTAATATTTTCTTCCCAAGGATATCTGGGTGTCCCTCCATGAACCCTCCATCTTAACTTGTCACTTTGTGTCTATAGATTGCAGCATTACAGGTAGCCATTTTTCCCAGTCCTGCCTAAAGGTAATATTGTCTAGTGGATTGGAGCCTCCCACACCAATCATTAATAAAGAAAATACCCTATAGACTTTTCTATTGGCATTCTGATTAAGGTTTTTAATCAATAGGGGTTTCTTTCTTAAAATTACTCTATTTTATGTCAACTTGGCAAAGAAACTTATCAAAGTAAGTTTATTAATTTTTATTATGTGTTGATAAGTAGTCATTAACAGATAAATGTGACAAAAATCAATTTCAGGTGAATCAACACCCTACAGGTACACTTACAAATACTTTTTTGAAAGACCAATTTACTCCCTAGGATTTGTCATATAAATAATATGCAAAGTTCAAATCTTTTAAAAGATGGGGTTGGAGGAGAATTTTTGATGTAATAATACATGATAAAGACTTCATCGATCCGTGAATGTAAAAGGAGTCAGCAGAGTAAAATACACAAGGGTTAGCCATTGTTAGAATCAATAAATAAGTCAATAAGTAAAAATAACATGAATTGAAATTGTAATCAAGTGCACAAAGAGAGTATTACCTCTTATATTGATAAAAATTACTCAATAGGATTACCAAAAGGCAGAAAGTTGGACAGATAAAAAGAAGAACATTTTAGAATTGTCATACATAGATATGAACTAGGTTTATTTAATGGGAGAATATTGATTTTTTTTTTTTCCATCAGGCTACTAGTGTATATGAAGTAGTCAACAGCAGGTCAAAAAGTGATATCCCTCTTAGATCAACCCCTACAGTACAATCCCCTGAATTCTAGTTCATTTGGCCATATTCCAGGGTATTTGTTTTCCTACCCCTAGAAACAGTTGTCCCTTGAGCAGAAACACCGGAAACAAAATAACAAATAAGAAGTGGCTCAGACTCAGCAGCAAGCTTCACAGCTTCACCTAGAGCCTAGAGTCTCTCTTTCCACACCCAGATCAAGTATCCTTTTCATTTATGTATGTATGTATGTATGTATGTATGTATGTATGTATGTATGTATGTATGTATTTTTTGAGACAGGGTATCTTTTTGTGTAACAACAGCTCAACAGTTTTGACTGTCCTTGAATTCACTCTGAAAATCATACTGGACTCACAAAGGACTGCCTGCTTCTTCCCTGCCACTGGGACTAAAGGCATAGGTCACCACTGCCAGGCGAGATCAAGCATCAAGATAACACAATAAAAAGAATTCTACAGTGGAAGTAGCACAGGTCCCATCCCAGGATGTGTTTGTCATTGTGTGCAAATATGTCCCCCGTTCACAAGAATTTGCTCTAGGTGATGTGACCAGTGAACCCTTTTTGTGTTCTCAAATGATAATAAAAACTACAGTAAATACTCTGAAAATAATTTCTTTTTTAAACTTTAAACTAGAAATAGATTAGATGTGAATGCGTAACTGAAAAGTAACGGCTACCTGCAAAATCAGAACATTTAACAGGGACTTAAAATAATAATACAATAAAACCACTCACCATGCAATAAATGAGCCATACAACATTAGAAAATAAAACTGATTGCCATAATAATACAAAATAAGTAATTTATTGAAATTGTCCAATCAGGATGTCTGTCTGCCATTCCTTCTATTGTAGTCCTGGAAACTGATCTCAGTGAAAGAGAATACGGGACTATTGAAGCTTAGTTCTAGTTGCTTTATCTTTTAATTTGACACAGTGTGTAGTTTGCTCTGATTTCACTGTTACCAACACATACCAAAAGGTGCCATTGCCTTGACAGCCTTTAAGTATTGGGTATTAAATATTTATGCAAGGTCCTGCATTTAATTAAGCCCTTTAAAAGAAACTATCATAAAAATACCTAGATGAAAACTTTTAATATTCATCTTACCTTTGTAATTCAGTTTTATCTTTCTATTAAATAGAAATTATGTGTGCATGTGTGTTGACAGTTTATATTCATGTCATGAGAATAAAAATAAGATTTATACTCTTGAAAACTTACTTCTGTGAAAACTTCTGTTTCACCTGCAATCTGATCCAGATCTTTACCTGCTTAAAGCTCATGTTTATCTTATTCCTAGATACTAAGCACTTGTCCAGGCCCCTACCTCCTTCCTCTTAATTTTATTAGCTTGTTGTGAATTTTGTGCCATTAGACTTTGATGTGGAAATGTCTTTCTGTATGCTGTGAATAGCAATCTTCAAATAAAGGAGCTGTTTTGGCCCATGACAGGCACCACAGAAAAAGTAGGAGGAGAAATCAGAGCATAGGTAGGAGAAGCAGGGCAGAGTCAGAGGCAGAAGGAGCTGAAGCCCAAAGGAGCAACATGTAAGGAACACAGGTGAACCACGGGCCACATCACAGACAGATTAATAGAAATGGGTTGATTTAAGATGTAAGAGCTAGCTAGCAACTTGCCTGAGCCATAGGCCAAACAGCATAAAGTTAATATAAGAGTCTGAGTCATTTCTGGGGGCCAGAGAGGCAGCAGATACTAAAGGGTCTGGTGCGTCAGGTTTGTGGGTCTGGGCCTCTGGCTGTCTGGGGACCAAGAAACCCCACTGCTATAAGACTTAGTCATATTTATCCCTACCTAAATTCTCACATATTCAGCTACCTTGTCCCCATTCATCAAACATACACTTGACCCCCCCCCATCTTTAAAATTCAATTTCCTCTGAACATATGTTCATGGATATGTTCTCATCCACTACAGTGTGGTCATATTCCAATTCTTCACTCTTATTAGCTATCAATTACCAATAGCTCTTTAGCCAGGGGCCTCATCCCCACTTCCCATCCGCATCCGTGCTATAATACTTGAGATTGCAACAATCTGGGATATATTGTTCTAACTACTGTCGGCTCACACTTGTCTTAGAATGTCCAGAAGATACTTCCTTTAGGCCTCCAACACTGCAGCTCTTGCACTCTTCCTGTCCTCTAATGACCCTAAAAATTGCATGAGGTGCGCATGTGCTAAATTTCCCAGGTAGTGCTCAGAATTCTTCATTCTCTTCTGTGCACACAGGCCAGGTGTGCTTCTTTATCTTAATCTCCACCTACTGCAAATAGAAGCTTCTCTGATGAAGACTGATCAATTTATTAATCATTGGACATGATGAATAGTCATTATGAACTGGATTTATACTCTGTCCTTTCAATAGGTTTCCAAGTAAGACATATGACCCATCTAACTAGACTTTCTTGGCTTTAATTCACTTCATACAAATCCATGATAAAGTATGTGCATTCTGTGTAAATAAATGTATGTGTGCATGCTGTGTGTGGATTTTTGTTTAAATAGTGACAAAAGTCTGATAATGGATTTCTTCCTTTGTTGTTCCACTTTCTTTTCCTTTTTTCATAATTACATTTTATTATTTTTTATATAAATATGTCTTTATCCGTGTATCTCCCTTCTCCCTCTCCCTTACCTCCTACCAATCCCTCCTAGTTAGCTTTCAGCCTCGCCTCTCCCATCTCCCATCCCCTCCCCCAAAAGGGCAAGAAGTCCCAACATGGTCATGAGGTGCTAAGATTACAGACATATGGCGCCTTGCTTGATTTTTTAACATGGGTACAGGAGATTTGAATCCAGGTTCATGTTTGAAGCACAAACACTTAAGCAACTAGGCCCTTTTCCCAAATTCTGAAAGCCTATTTTAAATGAAACATGTCTTCTGCCAACCTTCTGTCAAAGATAAGTGCATATAATTAATCAGTTATGTATTAATTTTGTTGAGAATTTGTATTAATTTTATAATAAAACTTAGTTATCTTAAAGCAATAGATACAAGTGTTAAGTATTGAACAATAAATACTGAAGGTAATTTTATTATAATAGCTAAGAAGCCAGTTTATGTCAACATGCAAAGGCAGTATCTTGGTGGAATAGTAAATTTTTCTTAAGGGATTGATTTTATTTTTTCTCTATCATTTTATTTAGGGATTAGACTGCATTAAATTGATAACAGTAAGTACACAGAGAATTTAGGTGGAAATAAAGCAAATATAAGTAAACAATTTATATATGAAATTCTATGTTTAAATTGCAATGCCCCCTTTGCATATTAATCTACCAAAGCAACTTTTGCAATATCTGCCATGTATTTGTATAAGGTCATTAGCTCACAGAAAAAAATGTGAAAAATAATACTATATAGTTAATTGTAATTGATAATACTCATAAACTATAATTGGTGGCCTAAATGACATCTAAAAAACCCATTTGAGTTTTATTTCTGGGCCAATATATTTCTGAAAAAATTATACCAGTATTTTATTCATTTTAGGTTAAAATTTGTATGCTTAAAACACTTTTTCAACTTTATAGAGGTGAATCCACATTATATAAAATTAATATTCAAATATATTTAACCCAATGTAATTAAGTTACATTTATCTTTCACATAATCACCAGATTGCAGTTTATGGTTGAAAATGTGTCTGGGTTTTTCTTTATTCCTCTTAACTTTCTCTGCTTCTTCTTCATTGGTGTGGAAACTTCAAATACATGTTCGCTAATCCAGTTTAATTAACTAAGCATTTAGTAGAAGAGCTGAGAATGAACGAAGCAGAACTAGTGTATTTTACTCTATCAATTTTCACTACAGTTGGTGTTGAATATGTCACAGTTTCTTGTCGAATAATGCCTTCTACATAGATGAATTTCTGACACTCTCATGTTTTTATGCACTCTCTGGATGCCCTGCTGGAACAGTAGATCTCTCTGTCATTACCATAATTAGCCTAAGCTTCTTATATAAATGCCATGTCAAGGCCAGTACACATGACAATAAGAACCATTTTATCATAGAAAAATAAAACTTTTTGAGACTTTAGTTTTAGTATTATTAGATTCACATTAACAAACACTGTCAATAATCTTTCATCTTATGGGATTTTAAATATAAAATGTAAAAACTTTAAATGCTACTAAATGTAAAGCCATTCTGACATGGTTTTGCTTTAACTTGAAATCTGAAAATAAAAAATTCTGATTCATAGGAAACATTTAAACTATAGCCTGATATTGTACAATTTTCTTTATCATAAAATATGGTAATCACACAAATACCCTTAAGTTAAGCATTACTCAACTGTTCTTGTTAAATAATGTGATACAAAATTAATCTCCTTCTTGAGCTCCAGTTAAGGGAATTAAAGAATTCTTATAAATTGGTCAGTATTCAAAGCTAACCTAACCATTTTATTTGGTCTCCATCTAAATTTCCTGACATAAGAAATTATAAGACTGTTTGCATATTTGTATTGATAAAGTGTCACTTTACATATGAATAAAGCAATTTATGGCATTATATTGTAGGAGAATTATGTTACATTGTAAATAATTGTCCTGCCTACTAGTTTAATAAAAGCGCTGATAGGCTGAAGGCAGACAGGAAGTGGGGGTGGGGCTACCAGACTAAGAAAATTCTGGGAATAGGAATAAGAAGGCAGAGATGCCACGTGGAAGCCATGGAGAAACCATGATGAGATGCTAGCAAACACAGAGGACAAGAATTTGAAATGCTGTTCTGATAAAACATACCAAGTCTCATGGCTATACAAAATAAGAGTCATGGGTTAGTTTAAGAGCAAGAGCTAGCAAGTTATATGCCTAGGCCCCAGGTCAATCAGCGTACAATTAATACAAGTATCTGTGTGATTCAGTGGGACTATAGGACTGTGGGTCTGAATGTCCAGGCCCCAGGGCTAGGCCAGAAACCTCATGCAACCATGTATCTTTAGAATTATGACTATAGTCAAGTAAGACCAAGAGATACAAGAGGATTAGAAGTGTCAACACAAACACATGAGGGAAGAAAAACTTTTGATAAATTTAGTGGTAAATGACTGATTACTTAAATAAACAAGACTGCATTATGAAGATTGTCTTAATACCTTAAATGATACTGTGCCTAATACTTCCAGGTTAGTACACTCTAACTATACAGATGTGAAAGCATCTTTGCTTGGTTTCTTTCTAGATTCTCCTTTGCCCATCTTTATCTGGCTATTCTTCTGAAGCCATTTCAATATTCTTTAAAAAAGCACAAACATATCAAAAACCATTGGGAAACTATTGATCTGCTACTGAATTATTCACTCTGGAAGCCGTTGCTTCATTGTGAGGAAATTAAACTGCTTCATAGAGAAGGACTCAGAAAATGACCATCAGGGACACTTGCCAGATTTGGCTGATCTCTCTTTGAAAGGGATTTTACATTCCATCTCAGTCGTCATAACCAATGTGAGGGGAACTAGAATTATTTAAAGCCATGAAGTGCTGCCTGCTTGCAGAAGTGTCCCGCAGATAATGGATTGCTCTTTTAAGCAGATCCACTGTAGTGTGCTTATTTTGTGCAACACAATAAAATTCAAAAATACCAATGTAAACTACCAATGGGCTCAAATTCTTTGAGCACTTTTCATACCCTTTCTTATTTTTTCTTTTATAAATAAACATCCTGAAGCAGATGTATTTTGTTTTTAATTTATTTTATTTTTAATGAAAGTGTAGAAACATTACACACACACACACACACACACTCATACCCCTTCACACATACAAACACTCCTAGTTTTAAGCTTTCATGGGCTTTTTTTTTAAAAAAAAATATTGTTGCATACATACAAGTTATACTAAACACTGAGCATGTTATAGCTGCTTGTTTGTATAAGATTTTAGGGTTGAACATTTTATGGTGGAAAACTAATTAGGGAAGTTATTCCTGGGGAAAATTGTTCTTTAGTTTTTTTCTAAAAGAAAAAAAAAATAGCAAAAATAGCAATGAAATTGTACCCAAGAACTTTTACTGACTTCTATCATTGGTTAGACATACCTTCCCAAAGACCTTGACAAAATGCTGAGTTAATTCGCAGGATACCTAAATTCATTATTTGTTCACGTCTTCCAGGTTTATTCAAAAGTTTGAAGTTCCAACCTAGGCTTGGTATTATCTCTTAGCATAAATATCCCAATAGTGAAATATATAGATATAGATATACATTGATAGATATAGACAGACAGACAGACAGACAGAAACAGGCAAGCAGGCAGACAGACACACAGTAGATAGACATATAGACAGACAGATAGTAGCTAATTAATACAAGCCCACTTATGTGTAACAGTATATATATATATACTGTTATATATATATAACCCTGACATTTGTGGTACAAATGTTTGTATTAGATCAGTTCTTATCACAATAGATAAATGAATTAGTCAATACCGTATCATTAATAAACCAAAGTACAGCTCATTAAATAAACTGTTCTAGAAAACCTTAATCTTACATACTTTATAGATATAATAGGTGGCTTAAGAAACAAAACTTCAGAAATCAAAGCTCCTTATCTTTAGGCAGTTGATGTGTTCTAGGTGATTTCTTTATTTTTTATTGAACATGTCACAATGAGCAATAAGGATATAATTATGCTAAAGAAATGAAGAATTTTATAAGTAAGTTATATCAAAGATGAAGCTTCTGTGACTTCAGTGACCTGTAAACAATATTAAAAATTCTGTAACTCATGGTAATTTAATTCAGGCTCCACTTTCTGACACATTTAGAGTTCAAGGTAAAATGTCAGTTTGTCAATGGGTATTCAATTTTGAAATACAAGAAGAGGATTTAGCTTAGTAATGTATATGTCTTATGTGTTGGTATGAAATTGAAAAGCAAAAACATACATGTGTTTGTATAAAACTATACACTTGAAATTATGAAACTAATTTGTGCCTCTTAGAGGAGAAAATATGGAATAATAAATAAATTCTTGCACAGATATTTTAGAATATTTATCATGTAATATATAGAAATATTGTCATTTAATTTAGAAAAAAATGTATATAAAGATGAAATGGAAGTCAAGAGAGAGAGAGAAGGGGAGACAGAGAGAGAGAGAGAGCTCCACCCCCCCCCCCCCTATGAGAAGTGTTTAGAAATATTTGAAACAGTTGAAGCAAAGTTAGGAGAGCCTTATAAAACATAGATTATGTACTTGAACATCATTCATTATCTGGAGGAAGTAGAAGGTTCTTGTGTTGCAAGGAAAAATCATGTTAGGAGGGGTTGCATAGTGAGATGCATGTGAGTGTGAAAATGGGCACACACCTCTAAGCATTTCAGATGGACGACCTTCTCTTCCCAACCTCCATGGCATGATAGGAAGGATAGATCCAGTGGTGGACCAGGGTGAATACAAAGAGAAAAGGTGATTTCTAATGCTTGTCTAAGGAGGAAAAAAAGCCATGTAAAATAATGTATGTGAGTAAGTCAAGTTGGGAAAGGGGATGGAAGTAAAATTGTTTATAAAAATCATTACATTATTTTCTACAGTAGCTCAGCTCCACTCTGGTATCGTAATTAATTGGAACTTATAAAGTAATACTATGAACCCAAAACATGCACTCCATAATTTTCTTTTTAGGGATCTCCAACTGCATTGTTTTGTTGTATTCTCTTTTTCCCTTCCAGAAACTTTTTATTTTTTAACATGATTTTGAAATACAATATTGAAATATGATATGTCATTACTGTTTATTTAGTAAGACCTTCCTTATTTTTTTCTGTTGCTGTGATTAAATAAGTTGGTCAAAAGCAACACAGGAGAAACAATTTTATCTGACTTTTAGGTTATAGTCTATCACTGAGGAAAATCAACAGAACGAGTTGGAGTAGAAACCATGGTAAATCACTGATAGCCGGATTACTCTTTGACAGAGTTCAAGTATCATACTTAACTAGCTTTATTTTAAAGCCAAGGATGTTGTGTCTAAAGGGCTAGATTCCTCACCATTAATTGGTCATCAATCCCTCAAAGGATGCCCATAGGCAAATCTGATCTTAGTAATTGCTTAACTACAGTTTGCTTCCCTGATTTCTTGCTTTACTTTCAATTCATGGCCTGTTTGTCTTTAGCTGCCAGTATATGTATGTATATAAATTCCAAAATAAATAAATATAGCATGGTTAGTCTATATAATTCTACTTGTATGTATATCATCCAAGGGCTGATCATTTTATATTGGATCATTAATGGGTGTGTACTTCCCTCTAGTAGAATATTATTTTCTTAATATCCAAATATATGTAATAGAACAACAATGATAAATGCATCCAACAGCTTATAAATTATTGTGGAATTTCAGAGAATGGTGTTGAATTTAAAGGGTTCTAATTCTGGTTTATTAAACATTCACTATGTGACACTGAGTAGTTTATTTACTTTCTTGAAATTAAGGATTTTTTTTTTATTGAAATAGGAGAAATCAGAACTTATCCCAGTAAACTGTTCATAAAGATTCTTTCAAGTATATTAACTTCAGACAAACTGCTTTCTGACTATGCTATCCTGATTTCTAAGTTTTGCTTTTTGGAATATAAATATTCTGTCAGATTCCTTATCTTTAAAACTTCAATATGACATTATGTATGTGTGTAAGGGTTTGCATCTGTGCATGAGTGTATGCCATGTAAATGTGTAAGTGCATGTGCACACATGTGTATATGCATGCATGTGAAGATCAGGGGTCAGTGTAGGATATCTTTTTCAGTGTTTTCCATTTTTATTTTTTTGGGGGGAGTATCAATCACTTAGCCTGGAGTCAAAGTCTTACTAGACTGTCTATTCAGTAATTTCTAGGGATCACCAGGCATATTCACCATCAGCACATTAACATTATGGACAAGCACTCTGGCATGTGGCTTTTTAACATAAGTACAGTGGATCTAAATTCTATCTTAAACTTGTACAACAAATATTTTCCTGACTAAACCATGTTACCACCATACTTTAGTGGCTGTGTTAAGGATTTTGACTTATTCATTAAATATAAAAAGAAATAGACTCAGTATCTCCACATATCTATTGAAAAGTGGGCACTTAACTGAGATTGGTTCCAATTAGCAGTCACATAGGGCACATTTATATCCTTGACTTTTGGATAGTTTAATGTGTGTGTCTGGTGTAAATTCAAGTATCCACATGAACCTGTACAGAGTTAATACATGTCTATCATTGCATTGATGTTAATGGAAGATATTAATCTGTTAGTTCCTCTCCAGGAAGCCTTTCTAACTCATACATGGAATATTAGCCGGATACGTGAATAAAATTTTTTGCTCAGCAAAGTTTCTCTCCTGCAGTAAGAGGTAATTCCATGGTCCACAGGACAAGAATTGCATTAGTATAGTGCTTGACACTTTAAAGTACATGTTGTATTTTGAAGTGCCACCCTTTGCTAGTTGTGACATTATTTAATATAAAGTGGTATTTTGTTTCAGAGAATATTATGTGTCTCACAAGTAAGTCGCTGTATAATATTTTATTTTTATTTATTTAAATTGATACATATACATCTATGGTTTTAAATACATGTTCATATATCCATACTTATATATCCATATAAATGTTTTGATTTTTATTTGAGCTCATTTTTCATTGTTGTTTTTTATGTACATTTTAGAAATAAGAGCTCAGATAACAGATAACATTATTCTAGGATTAGGTTTGTTGAATTCTAATGTTGTAGAACAATTTGAAGGGCAACATTTTTCTCTTGTGGCTAACATTTTGAAAGCTTTGGAAAAAGAAGTAGCAAAGAACAATTCTTAAAAATCTCAGTGCCTCGGGCTGTTTCTGTTTGAATTTCTATGGCCATTTGAAATGTATTTGCTTTGCTTCTATTAGTTTTATAGTGAAGAACTTGGCAAAAAGAAAGGCATGGCAATAAAGTGTTCAGTCTTGTGAAAACAACTGCTAAGAGAGGTAGGCTCAAATCCCTAGACTCCATTTAGTCTGAAATTTGTAGGCATATGTTCAGCTTTAGATAAAAAAAAAGGCTTCTTTTAGTGATAAAGTCTAGTAGACACCCAATGTTAGAACTAGTTTTAGAATTCCCAAAGTAAAAACTAGAGGGGAAACAAATTCTTTGGTCACTGTATATTCTATAACTAATTATTTTAATCCGCATTTCCCCCAGAAATTCTGACATTGAAGGGAGCTAAAAATCTGAGTTATGTATTAAGTCTCAGACATATTTATAGTTAACAAAGGACCTGATTTATATGGTAAATTTATTTTTTGAAAGACTATTTATATATTTTCAATTAGTGTGATAAGTAGCATAAGCCTAGAGTATGATGGATTACATGTATATGACTGTCTTGATAAACTTAATTTCTGTATATAATATTTGGATCAAAAAATTGTATTTTAAAAGTCTTTCACCTTCATTGCTATAAATAATGAGGATTATTAATGTTTTATGTCACTAGAACACTATATTAATAAATATCCTTTTGTAAATAATACCTCAATACATGGTGTTCCTCCATTAACTCTAAAATGTAAGTGATGATATTATTAATTTTTTTGTGGGAGAAGTGTGCTTTGTTGATGGTCTGCTGTTGAGATGAACCAATAAGCTTCCATACTACTTGTGTGTCTCTTGAATGGAAATTGTGAGGGGAATTGCTCAGTGTTTTGGAGATTGAGTTAGATGAAGAACTCTTCAACAATGAGGACTTCACCATTCTTCTAGTGTTCTTACAAGGTTGAATAAACATGACTTACTATACTTTGGAGTGCATATATAGACTATCAGTCTATCACTTCACTGATATAGCCAAAGTAATTTATACCTGGAAATGATCTGAAACAAGTGGCAATTGAGGCAAAGTCAGATCATAGGTAGAAAAGTAGGTGTTCTGTTAAAGCCATGAGACAAAATCTTATACACAGAATGGAAAGGCACAGAATGGCTTTATACATTAACCTTTTTTCTTGATGTTATATCACATGGCAGCTTTCTGTAAGCAGCAGATCAGACCCATGGCATAGAAATGTTGAAGAGTAAGTTGAAAACCATACAAATAAACTGCTTCAAGTCTGAAATGATCTTTCTCAGAGCCTTGGCACACTAGTCTATTCTGATTGTGACATTAATGTTCTGAGAAGCCCATAGCTATGTATTATGGAAATTCCCAGAGGGGTCATCTATGAGATAGAGATGGGCATGGACTATAGACATGAATCCTTAATAATGTTTAAGTGAAATATTAAGAAGTTAGTGACACAGATAGCATTGGTGTAGAATTTGAGGAACTTGTCAGAGATTTGGTGGTTCATGCTAATCATAAACATGGATGTGGGGATTCAATAAAATTTTTAGAAGTTTCAGAGATATCGGAGGGAATCTACCCACAGTCTATGTGGGGAATTAATAGAAGCACCAGAAGTTCCAGAGATCTAACCACAGTCAGTTTAGGAGAATCAGAGAGTGGTGATTCAAACCTTTAATCCCAGCACAGGGAGTATCCTGGGAGTGGTGACCTATGCCCTTAATCCCAACAGAGTTGAGGTCACTTTAGATTATAGAAGGAATTCCAGGATTCCAAGCAGGCAGTAGTAGGGCCACACCTTAAATACTGAAAGGGTACTTAAGACAGGATAGAAACACAAAAAGGAAGCCATTCCAAGGGAAGCTAGGCTGAGGAAGCTGGAAGACAGCTGGGTAAGATCTCTCTGTGGTGTTTATTCTCCCTAATACCTCCAACTTATTCAGAGATATATCCCTGAGTCTCATTTATTCCTGTGACACATGGAGGTTTTAGAACAAGAGGCATGTGCTAATGATAAGTTTGGCCACAAAGTTCAAATAGGTGCTGGCTTCCTTCAAAGTAATAAAGACATTATAGATTCCCCAATTTATTTTCACAGCATCAATATGTGTGGTGTTGGTAGACTTAGCTGTTTCAAATGTATTTGGCATACCTAGTAATTAGAAGCTGTCCCTTTAAACCTTGAGAGTGTGGGTCACCTTGCTATGGTTAGAATCATACTAGAGCATACAAACTATAGGTTTGTTGTAAATAATGGAGTCTTTGACATTAACAGTATTTGCTTTGTTGGATGTAGCCCTGTTGACTACAAATACAAATAGTCAAATACACTGTCTCTGACAGTTTTTCATATAGTCAAAGAGATGAAGTTTGCACTGACTAAGAAGACATGACTATTTCCATTATGACAGAAAAGAAGAGAGAGCTGATTTTTTTTAAAGTTTGAGGAAAATTCTGTAGTGTTTAAGAAAAATTAACTGCTCATGGGATGAGAATGAAAAACCACAAATGAGTTGATCTGGTAACATGACACATGATCAGGCCTGTGGCAGACAAGCAGCCATCTGGAAAGAAAATGGAGCTTCAGAGAAAAGAGAAAGGAAGCCCAAAATAATGAGAAACCACCAGGAGTCATGTAAATAACGCTGAGGAAGTAGACAGAAAAGAGAACAGGGGAAGTTATGGCTTCCCTAATAAGATAAAATAGAAAAAGACAAGCAGATTCACCAAGCAGTATGGAATCAGCCATAAGCCACTACCCTATTATTAATTCTTAAGAAGTGCCTATTGCCAATGTCAGAAGTACTTGTAAAAACTTTGTGTATAATTATTTACCATTTTGAGTCACATTTGTTATTCTCTATTAATGAAAAAGAAAAGTGAGGTTTAAGAATTTTAAGAACTTTCTAAATTATCAATTGTAATAATAGGATGAATGGGAACCTGAAACAAGGTAGTCTAGAATTTAATGCTTTGTTTTGTTTTGCTTGGACTTTTTTAGATTAGGTCTCTATGTAGCTCAGACTCTTCTGGGATTTGTTTTATAGCCCAGAATGACCTAAAACTCCAGCGATAAACTTGTCTCCAACTCCCAAATACAAGGATTAGAGCATTGTATTTTCATGTCTGAAATATTCCATTTTGTATACCTTTACAAATTGCTAGCTTAGGCTTATACAGTTGAATTTCAACAAATGCTACTATAACACATTTCACTTTGCATATGTTAACTATTTTCTACTGTTTGATTTTATTTAAAATTAACATAATTTAATAATGAAATTTTATTGATACTAGAATATTCTAAAATATTATTCATTGAATGCACAGGATGAGAAGGAAGTCTACAATAATATTAGAGATAATATTGTATTGTGTATGGAGGAGGAACAAAGGCAAACATTAATGATAGCTTGAGATCAAAGCTTCTTTCTTTGGCCAAAATATATTTTAGTAACAATAAAAGATAAAATCACAAGAGAGGAAAGCACACAGATCTGCAAACTAAAATGCAATAATTGACAATGGCCATTTTGCCCATAAACACTGCCCCCTGGGATCCTCACATTCTCCCAAATGTAGACACACATTATTGAGCATCCAAGGGAGGGGACAGTAGGTCTGTTGTCCTGGAGAGTGAAAGTATATAATACTACATTATGAGTGACAAGGCAAGGAGGTAAAATGTATCCAGAGTTCATCATTGTCAAAGTGTACCTCCTCCTCTGAATGTGAAGATGAGGTGGAAGACTGATGATGTCAGATGTCATCTGAAACTATGAAGCCCAGAGAAGATAACTCACAAAGTAGACAAGAGGTTCATTATATTCCACAAATATGCAGTAACTATAGTTATGATCGTGTTGCTGAAAATTAGATAACAACCTTACTTTTTTCTTATGTTAATTTATTCTTTTGTTTCTTTCTTCCATCTTCCTTTATTTTTTTCTTCTTTTCACCCTTCTTAACAACAGTCCTAACTGGCCTAGAACTAAATATCTTCTTGCCTTTCCAAACTGAATTTTAGATCACAGTCATTCACCCATACATCCAATCATAGCAAAGACTTTCTAAGCTGTAACAAGAAGAAGCAAGAAAGAACAACATTTTTTAGCATCTTACTCTACAGAGATAAGTCTCAAAGATACACAGTGATACCTATTGCATGGCCATATTTAAGTGGCAATAGCTAAGGAAAATGAAAATATTTTTATAGACTATGTACCTAGCAAAATAGTCCATTGATAAAACTTAAATATTTTGGAACACTCACTTCAAAATATTCATGTGTTCATGTGTGCCATGTATCCTAAATAATAACTCTTAAGTCAAAAAAGTATCTTAACAGTATATTTAAAGAATACTATAACATGAAACAAAAAGAGAGTTTTTTCCTTAGTAAAAGAGATTTAAAACAGAGCCTCACACAACTTACTGTAATGGGACATTCATGTGCCACATATCTTCTGTAAGGCAAAGAACATTGTCAATAAGACAAAAGCACAGCCTATAGAATGGGAAAAGATCTTTATCAATCCTACATGTGCCAGATAACTGATCTCTAAAATATATAGAGAACTGAAGAAACTAGAAGCCAAAACTCCAAATAATCTAAATAAAAAAATAAGGTGCAGAGCTAAAAAGGGAATTCTCAACAGAATTACAAATGGCTGAAAGGCCTTAAAAACTGTTTGATATCTTTAGCCATCAAGAAAAGAAAATCAAAGCAACTTTGAGATACCATCTTACACCTGTCAGAATGGCAAAGATCAAAAAACAGATGACAGCCTAGACTGTGGAGCAAGGGGAACACTCCTCCATTGCTGGTGGGAGTGTAAACTTCTACAGCTACTTTGGAAAGCAGTACAATGATTCCCCCCAAAACTGCTAATTAATCTCCCCAATGATCCAACAATAACACTATTAGGCATATATTCAAAGGATGTACATTCTTACCCCAGGGGCATTAGCTCAACTATGTCCATAGCAGCATTTTTCATAATTTCAGAATCTGGAAACAACTTAGATGCCCTTTAACTGAATACTGGATTAAAAAATTGTGGCACTTCTACATAATGTGGTACTACTCAGCGGCAAAGAAAAAATGACATCCTAAAACTTGTAGGCAAATGGATGGATTTGGAGAATATGCTCCCGAGTGAAGTAACACAGGCTCCTAAAAATAGACACAATATGTACTCACTCTTAGTGGATTTTAGATACAAAGAATATTCATGCTGCAAACCACAATCACTGAACAGATAGGAACAGAAGTAACTTAAGAGAGATATCCAGGGATTCCTTTGGGAAGGGGAAATAGAGATTTCCTGAGTAAATTGAGATCATTACGGTGGGGGGGGGGTGCAGCAAGGGGAGGTAGGAGCAAATCCTTAGAGGAGGAGATGCTTAAGAGAAGCAACAGAAAAGGGGAAAAAAGAAATGGATATCTTGATAGAAGGACCCACGCAGGTTTGAAAGAAACCTGGTGCTAAGGAAAACTCCCAGAACCAACAAGATGTCCCTGGCTAGGACTCCAAGAAATAGTAGAGAGGGTCCTTAAACAGGACTTCCCCTATAATCAAACTAATGGCCACTCTAATTGTTATTATAGAACCTTCACCCAGAAATGGATAGATGAGAAAGCAGAGATTGATAGCTAAACAATGGGTTGAGCTCCAAGTTCAGCTGAAGATAGAGAGAGGAGAGAATGTATGAGCAAAGGGATCAGGATCATAAGAAGACCCACAAAAATGGCTGACCATAGCTACTGAACTTCACTGAATGAGAAACAATCGCTGAGGAACCATCATGGATAGGAACTAAACCCTCCAAAAGTAAATGACTGTCAAATGGTATGAGCAGTTTGTGGAGCCTCTTGCCGTAGGATCAGATTATGTTCCTAGTGCATGAACTGACATTTCAGAGCCCTTTTCCTACACAGAAATATGTAACCAAGTCTTAGCACTGGGATGAGGAAATCGGACCCACCTCAACTGGATATTCTAGACTGAACTGACCCACCTTGGGACTCCTTGCTCTCCTTAGGAAATAGATAGGGTGATGGAGTAAGGGTGGGCTGAGGGAGAACTTGGAAAGACTGGGATGAGGTAAGGGAGGGACAGCAGTAGTATATCTGAAAAAAAATTTAAATAAAATTAAAACAAAAATGCAAGGGGATACATGGACAAAAAAAAACTTTTTATAAAAAAAAATAATAATAAAAAACAAAACCAAAAAAATTCTGCTTTCCATAAGACCCAAAGCATGAAATTTGGAAAAAGTTGTTTACAATAACACATGTTTTTGTGTTCCTGTTCATGGGCTGGCACCTTGGAGCCCACTCCCTATAGAGGAACACCCAGCCCAGCATTGACTTTGGGATGAGTGAATCGAATCGGATGTGTAGCACTGGGTTGGCCTACCTTGGGACATCTCGCCCTTTTGGGGGAGGAGGTAGGTTCATGGAGAAGGGTGAGGTTGAGGGCTGGCTGGGAGGGATTGAGAGTGGAAGGGGAGGGGGAGAAGGGTGATACATCTATAGAGATGGCGTTCTTTAAATAAAAATAAAATAAAATTCAAAAGTGCAATTTTTGGTTCTGATTGTGGTAGTGGCATTTGGAAGTGTGGTTGAGAGAGTGAGAAAAGGGGAAGTAGGGGAAATAGTGTTTGGTATGTAAAATAAAAAAAAAAATTAATAAACAGAAGAAAAAGATGTCACCCTATGATAAACTCATACTAATGCTGTGACTTCCATACTAGGAACAGAATTATAAATAAAATTGCTTGGAATAAAAGGGATCACGGTACCCTCAAATCTATAAGAAATAACTAATATATTCTTAAAACAAAAACATGTTCTGGCATGCCTGACAGTGGTGGTACATGCCTTGGGAGGTAGAGGCAGACCAGTTTCTGAGTATGGGGCCAGCCTTGTCTACAGAGTCAGTTCCAAGACAGTCAGGACTATTACACAGAGAAATCTTGTCTTGATAATCAAAATAAAATAGAAAAAGTGCACTAGCTGCAAGTGCTTTGCTGTATTAGTGTGGGTAATGTTGGCTTCTTACTAAAATTATTAATAAAGGATGTGTACGTAGATTAATTTCTGTAAAATATTTTTAATTTTATGCAATTCCTAAAAGAAGTTATAACTATGTATTTTAATGATAAATTGAAATACATCAAGACCTGGTAATATTATGATACAAATTAGTTGTGCCTATATTTTTTAGCAAAAATGTAACTATACAACTTGATCATTAATAGTTTTAGATTTCTTATTGAACATACTTTATACTATTTAATTGAACTATAGGAAATACCTCTGTGACAATTATGGTTACTAAATCTATCTTAAGTATGATCTCAGCATGCAGAGAAGAGTTACAATAACCAACACAGGACTATACACATCGTAGAAATTCTGGTGCTGCACACAGGATACAATAGAAATAGATAAGATCAAATAAACTGTGTTCTTTATTTTAAAATGTTGGCTGATAATTTCATAAATGTATATGCAGACTCTGTTAGTTCCCACTGCTCTCTGTACTCTTTATATCCAATGTGTTCCTTGTCTGTCCTATTCCTCATTCTGGAATTCAAGAGCTCTTCTTCTCTAGTTATTGACTATATCTATTTATATACTTATATAAAATCAAACCATCCATCAACCCATCCATCTCTATCTACTTACCTACCTGCCTGCATACCTGTCTGCCTATCTATCTATCTATCTATCTATCTATCTACCTATCTATCTATCTATCTATCTATCTATCTATCTATCTATCTATCTATCTATCTATCTACCTACCTACCTACCTACCTACCTACCTACCTACTTACCTATCTATCTATCTATCTATCTATCTATCTATCTATCTATCTATCTATCTATCTATCTATCTATCTATCTATCTAATCTATCTATTTATCTATCTACATGTCTGTCTGTCTGTCTGTCTGCCTCTCTGTCTGTCATTATATATTTATCATCCATCAGTTAAACATGTACACACTTATTGAATAAAATTAGTATTTAGAGCTGACCAATTAGGATTGAGATTAGTCCCTCAGGAAAACTAGTTTCCCTTCCCTTAGCATCTAATGATTTTTTATTTTTGCAGCTTTTTTTAGGGGAAGTACTTTGTAAATTTCCTCCATCTCTGTTGCCATGCAGACTGTCTTAGAATTTGAAGTTCTTGAGCAGGCAACTACACTATGAAGCATTTATGTGTGCATTATCTCTGCCATGCCTATTAAAAATTCTCTCAATATTTCAATGGTGTCGGCTCTTAAAGATCTTTAAAGCCCTATATGTGTTATTACTGGAGTCTTAATAATAAGAGGATATGTTGTCCAACTTGGGGCTGAGCACCTCACATTTACTTATACTTTGCTTTTGGACCACTTATAAATATCTGTGATAGTGTCCACTGCTTCAAAGAAAAGTTCATTTGGTAAGCAGGAAGAGATATTCTTAACTATAGGTGTAATGTTAATTTTTCATTAGGCAAGTTTTAATGAAGGTTTACATTTATTAAAATTTGATGAAATTTTCTTTAGTTTGCTCATAGAAACAAAAGTCTATTCTGACTTCCTTTTCTTGAATTTAGATATTTGTTAAGTTTGATAATTTTTATCTTTATAATGTATGTTTCCTTTTCTTAAATAAGATAAAAATAAAGAATTTAAAATTTTAACCTTTTCCCTTTAGATTTTTAGATTTCTTTTTATAGTACAATTGAGAATTAATGATTTCTCTGTAAAATCTTTTTATTGTTTCTTATTCAAGACAGGTTGTCTCTGTGAATCTCAGGTTATCCTTGAACTCACTTTATACACTGGCCTGTGCTCAAATTCAGATATCTGACTGTGTGTACTTGCTGAGTATGAGAATTAAAGGTGTGTGCCACAACCTTCATCTCTTTGTATAAAAAATACATAAAATACAAAAATATTCATTATAAATGATTCATAAGTTTCCAGGAAAATTCTAGAAGTATATCTTGACTGTACTTACAGATGATATTAGATGGCATTTTGTCTTTCCCGGCTTTCAGGAGGGCCAGAAGAACCTAAGTTTTCTTATGTTTGAAGGAGGTCTGAGGTATTGTGGGCAGATTGCAGTAATAGGTGACAGTGAAGTCTTAGAAGCTGGTACAGAGTTCTTAGGAGGCATGTGGCAGATTTTTCACTGGTTAGACTTAAATAACCCCCTAATGCTAGCTAACATCCAATTCTCAGTTGAAAATTTACAGTTTTAATATTTATTAGTCAATAACGTTTGAATCCAAAAAGTGTTTTATTTTTTTTTTTAAAAAAAAACTATTTCTTGTCTACAGATTGCTACTTCTTACATTTACAGATGATGAGAGTTGAACAAGTGTCCATTGACTCTTTACTGTTTTGTCCTGATCAATTTCTTTCAGTCCTTTTAAGCACAAATAAAATTCCATAGATTATTCAAAGGTTTTTAATAATATAGACAAATATTTGTAAACATATTTTCAAAGAGACCTTTCCCTGGGTTAAAAATTCAAGTATTCTGTCAGCCCCTAGAGCTAATGTTTCCAGCAGTTTCCTGTAACTATAATTAAATATCTATTGTGATTGAATTTTAAGGATTAAAAGGATGACCTTAAACTGTATGTTTAGAATTTAAGGTATTCTCCAGTTGGTTTAGGGTAGTGCCAAGCATAATAGGAACACACATATGAAAACAGAAGAGACATAATTAAAAAAAAATCCCCTCTCAAATCAGATGAAGGATCTACAAATTTTTTTCTTTATTATATCTCCATAGAAAAATCTTGAGGAAAGATTTTCTATTATTTCTATATTTTAGATTAAGTTGTAAGGTATCACATTTGTGTACTGTTTTGTGATAACATTGATGAAGAATGTACCAGAACAACAACAATAGCAATTACATCTTTAATATGAATGAAAGATATAGTAGGGTGTTGTCTCATAATCCACTCTCATATTATCATAGTGATCTAATGAAGACCATCAAAAAAGTCTTTGTCCTTAAAGTTACAATCAATTTGCAGTACAATTGCTCAGGAGAGTAATCCCCGTTATTCAATATTCCAGCCACAAGTGAGAGTAAATATGATTACATAAACAGGTTATGACTGATAAGATATTGAGACATCTTCTGAATAAATAGATGATCACGTAAGAGAGATCATCTGTTACTTTCAGACACTTCATCTATGGACTCTACACACTAATTATGAAACTCCCCACCATGTTACTACTTTCTTCTAAATGGAATGGTAACTCATCACGTTGGTTTAGGATCTTCTTTATAGCAGCAAAATTCTTCCATGTCTAGCGAGTCCTCATTCCTGAAGCCACTATGTAATCAGCATCCCATGGCATAAAAATGTCATTCTCTTCTCTTACTATTATTCTCTAACTCCTCTGCCTCATGTACCATCCAACTGAGGTTCATATTATAAGTCACTGCTGTTGGACTGATTTTTGTGCATTTAACCTTAAATACAAAACAAGTAAACACACCTCAAAAATATTAAAAAAGTGCTCTTCTGATGAATACAAAAACTTAAAACAGATGTTAGAGTTATGATTTAAATAATAAAAATATAATGAAGTTCTATTTTTGATGAGAAGGTGCAGAATTAAGAAAACCCTGTAGTCTTTGGCTCACCAAAATCACATTTTAAGGCTGAAATTTATACATATTAAAATTATTAGTTAGAAATACACTTGGTGTCATACACTTCTAAAGTATTATAAAAAAAAAAAAAAAAACCAGTTTCTTAAATGGTTCACCTTAAACAGTATGGAGTGCATTAGCCAATTCCTAGAACTCTAATATAATCTTTGCTAATCATACATTGCTACAGCTATTGTCTTTAATTTCTCTACTGTGATTTAGCTTTAACATTAGGCAATATTGCTTTCCTGAAACATTTCAAAGCTTGAATTCAATACACTTTTATTTTCTTTTAATTGGGTAAACTTAAATTCCATCGTTGCATTTTCTCAAAGGGCTGATGTACAACATTATAACAGCTATTAAATAATGGCTTATTTCTTGTAACAATTGGCATCTATCACATATTAATTAGCCTTAATGGTTTTCAGCCTTCTAGGCTTTCTATAATATTTTAAAACCTGAAATGAATTGCGTTATTATACTGTTGTGGGTTTTTTTGTTGTTGTTATTATGGCTGGGTTTTGGTTTTTTTTTTTTTTTTTTTTTTTTTTGGTATGGGGAGAGTGAGTAGCAGAAAAGATTATTTGGGACACTCATATTATGACATAATATGGAAAAATGAATAGTATTTATATTTAATTAAAATCGGGCATAATCTATTAGACAAATGATTTAGTAAAGGTTCCATCCATAAGGAAGTGTTTTTTATATGCATGTCTGTGTGTGTGTCTGTGTGTCTCTCTCTGGTGTGTGTGTTTTCTCTTTTCCTGTATATGTACAGTGTCTAATAATGGAAAGGCTATAACTGTTCAGTTTTTGGTTATAGTGCCCTGGAGAATTCCTGGAGAAATGCAGGACTCCCCTCCACATTTGAATTCTGAGGAGATTATGTCTAATTCAAGTGAGGTGGGGTTTTTTTGTTTGCTTGTTTTTTTTGTTTATTTATTGTTTTATTCAGAAAAAGGATAGAGTTGCTGTCAGTGAAAGTGAGACTAAAGAGGTAAAAAACTTTCCTTCTTGCATGTCTTATATGAGATGCCGGTAGAAGGTCTGGAAGACTTCACTAGGGTTTTACAGCTTCAAATAATGTGATTAAGAAAATTCCTCACAGATGTCCTCAGAAGTCTGAATTATGGTTATTTCTAGATGTAGTCAAGCTGAAAAATAAGATAAGCCAACACACCAAAGATACTCAGAATAAAATATTTTGTTCAGAATAAATTTCCTTTTATAGTCTTTGGGGGAGAGGCTAGCAAAGCATTCCTGTATAAACCCTCAACTCAAGGTCATATCTACAATGGATGTAGCAAAAGAATACTCTTAAAATCAATAAAGTTAGTAGTTATGTGTGGTGATACATGCCTTTTATCTCCAAATTTGGGAGGCAGTGGTGGCAGATTTTTGGAATTTCAGACAAGCTATTGCTTTGCAGTAGTCCTTGACTCAACAAAAACAAATAGAGCTGGGAAGCAAGGGAGGCAAACCAGTATATATGAATGGTTCTCATGTTAGCGTGCAAGAAGACCTTAATTGGAATTCCCAACACCTATGTATAAAGCTTTGAGAGGTTGCTTAGGCTTTCATCATCATCATAATTTGTTAACAAAGGTAAGTAGATCTAAGGAGCTCACGGGAGGAACAGCCAGATTTACGGGAGCTTTAAATTAATTGTTCGGTCAGATAGCCTACTCAATCCATAAGGCAGAAGGTGATGAAGGAAAGCACATGAAATCCTGCTCTCATCTCTATGTGTTCACACAGCTGTCTGCACACACACTTTTATGTCTGGTTTGCACACATATACAATTGTTGAGTCTAGGACAAGAATACAAATTAAAGATTACTTATCTAATTACGTTTGACTCTTAAAGCTTTACATATATTTAAATTTTATGTTGATTATACTTTACTAATTGTGAGGCTATGTTTCAATAACATAAATACATAAATAAATTTCATTCAGCAGTGATTTTAACAGTCCTAACCTGCTGTACATAGCTTGCTCTCTTCTATCTTAGATGTATAGTTCAACTGAACAGCCTTCCACTATGCTTTCTGTAACTCTATTCAGACACATATAAAAACATACAGCGACAAATCACTTCAAGTCTTTAACAAAAACTATATCTTCCCTTATTTTGACTTATGTAGACAGGGTTTCTCTGTGCATCCTTGGCTGTCTTGAAACTTACAAATATCCACCTGCCTCTGCTTCCCAAGTGCTAGTATTTAAGGTATATGCATCACCTGGCTCAAAACTATATCTTTAACCACATCTATTGGTTGTCTAGTAGCTAAGGGTCAGGTCTGAAAGCATAAGTACAAGTAATTTTATATTTAAAAAGCTCTTCCATGCATATAAATATGTATATATGTTTTAATCATACATGCATATACATAAACATATATGCATGTAATAGTAAAGTTATAAAAAAGAGATCATTAATTTGCAGGAGAGTTGAGAAGGATATATGAGAGTATATGGTCTAAAGTTCCAATCACAAAGGATCTGATGGCCTCTTTTGACTACCTTAGGCACTGTAGGCACATAGTGCACTAACATACAAGTAAACACTCATAATATAAAAGAAAAATTTTATACTTTCCATAAAAAATAATAAAATAGTACTGGGGATATGGTTGAGCTGACCTTCAGCCCAAACTCAAACTAACAATCACAAGATTGGGAGTCAGCTTGGATACTGAGTTCCAAGCCACTGTGATGATATCTAAAAACAAAAAGGTGGATAGTTCTTGAAGAATATTTTCTAGCCCACAGCCCTGTACACACAAGCCATATAACAAGCGTGCATCCACACATCCACAAACACACCCCCCCACACACACACACATAACCATCTCCCAACCCAAGGAATGGGCTCTGAGTTGTCAGTTCATGCACCATGAACAACTCTGGTCCTACTACAAGAGGCTCCGTGAACTGCGTTGTCTACATTAGGAGGGTTTAGTTCCTTTCATGAAGGTTCCTCACTGTTATTTGTAGTGATTATGTTGTTACTTTGTAAACAATTGTCCCACCTACTGATTTAATATAAATGCCGATTGGCTAAAGGCAGACAGGAAGTGTGAGTAGGGCTTCCAGACTAAGAAAACTCTGGGATCAGTAAAGGCCAGAAACTTCTTACAAATGCACCAATGTAGGTAAAATATGCACAAAAAGCCATAAAGCTTAAAAATGGTCTAGAGCACAGAAATATAGCCAAAAGTCTTTTAAGTGGGCCGTGTAAAGAGACTGAGTAGTGTATGGGATTAAATTACAAAATGGCATGTTTGCTGCATGCAATTTAAACTGCAAACAAGGCTAGTTTCTGAGCCTCAATGTAAGCAAGAAGCTGTAAATGGTGGTTTTAAGGTTTCTGTTTATATAGAAAAAAGGAAACAGTGTCAAAGACTGCTCTTGGTTGATGAAATTTTTAGCAAACAAGCAAGCTGAGTTTCTTCAATCAATAATGCAAAAGTTTTCTAACTTTAATATTCTTTCTGGGAATGATTCCAGTTTAAAGCATCTTCAATATTCCATTTTATTCTTTCAGTTTGTAGTAGCTGCTCTCTCACAACATGGTGCCCGAGTCCTATCTGAGTAGTACAGATTTTAGGATCCTTTTCATCAACAACAAACTAGAATTACAGTACAGGACATCTTGTTGAAATAAATAAAAGTTAATTTCTAATAGCTATTTTGTCATCTGAGATAAGTAGTCTAATGGTCTCAGAGCAAGCAATCTATCATGTACATGACTTGTACAATTGTGATAATAGTTGCCAATTGGCAGTATAAATGAAGAAAGTAGGCCAAAGGGAACATGACATTTCCAATTAAATCATAGATAATTGTTAAGCTGAAATTCTAATTTATTTTAAAATTTCTTTTTTCTGCCATTTTTTTCTTGGAAACTAAAAGGCTGAAGAATACCTTGAGTAGTGAACATTACAACATGTTTATATTCTTTGTACAACTACCTATTGTCTATCTATTTGGACACTTTTCTGCCTCCTTTGCTCTAGAGACCTAACATTGAGTGCTCCAGTGATAGCTAAGCAAAATGGCTTACGTTTTTACCAATTTGATATACTTATTTAAGATCATAGATAGAGGTGTGGTTGGGATTAAAGAAATTACCTATTAGAAATACAATGTATTATGATGGATTACTATTTGTCTTTCCTCAGAAGATTGCTAGAACATGCAAAAAATTAACTTGTGTCCAGTCTGTGATGCAAGCTAAATCCCTCACTTTCCAACACTGACAGCTAAATATATTCAAGTGAGATTGTTGTAATTATATAAGTTAATAAAATACAAGATTCACCCTGTGAAAATTAAATAAAATAAAACGGAATGTTTTCTTAAATGCAAATACTAGTACTAAAGTTATTAAAGGTTTTATTCTTTATTTTTACTTCTATTCTTATGCTGATTTTGAAAGGTATGGCCCCTATAGACTCATATGTCTGAATGCTTGGCCTATAGGGAGTGAAATTAGAATAGGTGTGACCTTTTTAAAGTAAGTCTGTTACTGTGAGGAAGTCTTTGAGGTCTCCTATATGCTCAAGCTATGTTCAGTGTGTGTAGTATGAGGTTTCTGGCCTGGACTTTCAGGCTTAACCTCAAGGTTTAGACCTGCCGACCCACAGACTGCAGAGATACACAGATGCTTACATTAATTTTATGCTGATCGGTCTAAGGCCCAGGAATATATTTTGCCAACTCTTTACCCTTAAACTAACCCATGACTCTTATCCTGTTCAGCCATGCAGCTCGGTACCTTTTCTCAGAGCAGTATAATTGTCCTCTGAATGTTATGGCTAGTCTAGCAGCTTTGGAGTCAATGTGGCATTTCTCCTCTGTTCTTCCTGTTCCCAGAGTTTTCTTAGTCTGGTAGCAATGCCCACATTTCCTGTCTGCCTTTGACCAATCAGCACTTTTTATTAAACCAGTGGGTAGGACAATTATTTACAATGGAACAACATAATCTGCATACATGTGTGGTAGTCTCTCTCTGATGTTTTGGATCAATATGTGGAACTCTCAGCTTCTTCTCAAGCATCATGTCTACCTGCATGCAACAATGTCTTTCTTGATGATAATGAACTAAACCTCTGAAACTGTACATCAGCCCGAATTAATGAATTAATGTTTTCTTTTATAATTGTTGCTATGGCAATTATATCTCTACATAGCAATAAGAATCCTTAAACAGTTCAGGTTTAAAGTATAAATGCTGCGATAAAACATTATGACCAAAGTGAAATGAGGAGAAAAGGTGATACTTGGACTATACTTTGACAACACTTTTCATTATCAAAGGAAGTCAGCACAGTAACTCAAACAGGAACCAGAGGGCCTAAGCTCATAGATTATAGAGTATTGCTGCTTATTAACTTGGTCCTCATGGTTTGCTCAATCTCTTTTTTTATATAGCTCAGAATCACCCATATTTGGATGCCTTACCCCCACCCCTCACCAATCACTACAAAAATGTTATACATGCTTTCCTACAGTCTTATCTTCTGAAAGAATATTCTCAATTGATATTTCCTTCTCTCAGATGACCACCATGTGTCAAGTTATTATGAAAATTTTCATCACAGTTATGCTTTGTTATTGGATAATATTGGATATTGAGTAACTATTAAAACAGGATATTGATGTGGGAACGTCTTTCTGTATGTTGTGAATATCAATCTTTAAATAAAGGAGCTGTTTTGTTCCATGACAGGCACCATAGAAAAAGTAGGAGGAGAAATCAGAGCTTAGGTAGGAGAAGGAGGGCAGAGTCAGACAGACCAGGCCCAAAGCCTAAAGGAGCAACATGTGAGGAACACAGGTGAGCCACAGGCCATGTGGCAGACAGATTAATGAAAATGGGTTGAGTTAAGATGTAAGAGCTAGCTAGCAATCCTAAGCCATAGGCCAAACACATGAATTTAATATAAGCATCTGAATCATTTCTGGGGGCCTAATCAACGGAGCACAGCTAAGGGGTCTAGGGTGGCAGGTCTGTGTGCCTGAACCTCTGGCCGCCCAGGACCAAGAATCCTCATTGTAACAGGACATGATGCTTATCTGTCATAATATGGTTACTGACCCGATCTGGCCAGAGGTCCAGACCCATAGACCTACAGCCCCAGATACTCTTAGCTGCCCACTGCTGCTTAGGTCCCCCAAATGACTCAGATATATATATTAAGTTCATGCAGTTTGGCCTATGGCTCAGGCATATTGCTAGCTAGTATTTCATCTTAACTCAACCCATTTCCATTAATCTGTCTGCCAAATGACCCGTGGCTCACCTGTTCTCCTTATATGTTTCTTCTTTGGGCATCTGGATCTCTCTGAATCTTCCCTTCCTTTCTTATCTATTTTGATTCCCCACCTTCTTCTTCTACAGTGCTCGCCAAGGGCCAAAACAGATCCTTTATTTAAAGATTGATATTCACAACATACAGAAAAACATTCCCACATTACTTATCTATTGAAAGAGTTATATGGATTAAATCATTCTGTCACCCAACAAATAGATAAGAGTAAAATAAACAAAAGAATCTATTTTCATTTTTTTCATGTACTTTTTTACAGAAAAACTTTGTACCTTCATCTGAATTAATACTTATGAGTCAAAGAGCCAATTAAAACAGCTTAATGGTCTGTTGACCTACATTGTAGCTCTTTTTATTAAAGAACATAATAGTTTCAACCTATTATATACATGCTGTCAAAATAAACTTCAATTAATACTCACATAGGAGATCTTAGCAACATAATTTACCTCAAGAATATCATCCTAGATTGCCTAATAATTGGAGTATTCATATATGTTGACTAACAGATTTCATATAGAGAGAAAATAAGCTGCCATGCATTAATGCCAGTGGTAGTTTTATAATTTCATAGAACTCTTGATACCAGCATTTTACACTTCCACCCCATCCTAGATGATGCTTTCCACTAAATTAGAAATGCTCCCACAGACTCAGGTCTGGAGTTCTAGCTTTTGGTGATGTTTTAAAGAATATGTCATTACAATATAGGGGTTTTGGCAGCAGGTCATTATTGACAGGACATTGAAAACTATACTGACTTGGAATCTCCACATAGCCCCAATGTGAGCAGAAGCTGACATATTCTTTCTTTTCTGAGTGGAGCTACTTCTTCTATATTGTCTTCCCTGGGGAGGGGAGGGGGAAGGGAAAGAAAGATCCTATTTTCTAAATTATGTTACAAAATGAATTCAACTGAATTGTCAAGAATTGTGTCACAATAGTAAGACAAGTTATTGATACTGGAAATTGTATCTACCTTGATATTTAATATTCAAAAATGAGATTTTCACATTTCCTAACCCATGTGAGTTTCAATTGAATTAAATATATTTTTTTGGAAAAAAATGAGACTATTTTAAGAATTAAAAGTCATGAAGCTGAAAAGACAACACCTAGTCTATCAGAGGATGAGCATTCAGACCTCCTTACCCAGAGAGATGCCTTCAGACCGCTGGAACTGCAGCTTCAGTGCATTCTGCGCCTTCCTTCAGAACTCAGTTGATACTCTCAATCACATGTGCACATTCATACAGATAAATATAGTGATAAAATGATTAAAAATTGTAGGTTAACGATCTAATAAACATCTTGACCACGAAGTATCCTATTTTCATTTAAAAATAACTTTTATTTGTATTCATGTATCTTTTAAATTACCCATCATTTTAAATGGTTTCTATTGCTGTGAAAAGGCAGGACCATGGCAATTCATAAAAAAAAAAACAAACAAACAAACAAAAAAAAAAACACTTGATTAGGGTTCAGAGGTTTATTCCTTTATCATCAAAACAAGAAGCAAAGTAGAACACAGGCAGAGGACATGTGTTCCAGAAGGAGCTGAAAGTTCTATATCTGGATTGGCAAGCAGCAGGAAGAGAATAGACATTGGGTCTGGCTTTAACATTTGAAACTTCAAGACCTATTTCCTGAGACAGAGGACACACTTTTTCCAATAAAACTACGCCTACTCCTACAAAGCCACACCTATTCCTATATGATCACACCTACTCCATCAAGGCCACACCTACTCCTACAAGGTCACACTTCCTGATAGTGCTAGTGCCCCTTCCTTACATCTAAACATCCAAATACCTGATTCTATAGGGACTATTCCTCTTCAAACAACTACTGTCACAAAATTTCTGTATATATATATATATATATATATATATATATATATATATATATATATATATATATATATATATATATATATACTCTTATTTGTTTATACACACACATATGTTTATTTATAGATATATATTGTTTGTTTATATATATATACATACACACACATTGTGAGTGACTAATGTACTTTCTGCAAAATTGTTACTTTAGTGGTAAGTACAATTTTATTCCCTCAGTGTATTTTGAAGATAAGACTTTCATTTATAAAGAATAAATTAGATTCCTAAGGTAAGTGAAACAATACAATGATTAGAATGATAATAATAAAAATAAATTGTTTCTATTCTTTTGAAGAAGGTAAAGGGCATATAACTCTCTCAACAATTGTTTTAATGATATAATAAATATATTTTTCTCCTGAAGTTTCTATGAATCTCTTTTTATATAATAAAATAAGTTTTACCTGAAACTTTCACACATGGATTTTCTAGCAAATATTCTTAATCAGTCTGATAACTGTAAGTCATGCTTTTCAGTTTTCATAGAAATGCTAATAATAGAACATCTTTCACAGACAAAAATGATTAAAGTTTAAAATGTTTATTTTAACTAAAGATACAACTATGCATATGTATTTCAACTAGGGATGAAAATTTGTTCTACTTATAACTACAATATATATATAGGGTTCTTTAATTTCTTTGACTGCATACCACTTAGGGACTAAAAAAAAAAAAAAACAACTTTACTGTTCTGAAGCTTTTCTTAACAAACATGGATTGACTGTTATTTAAAACCTAAGACATCATCTATCATTGTTATATTCATTAATCATCTACTATTGTGACTGAAATATATGCCCCAGGAAATAGAAATTTTGTTAACTGGTATTTTGCATGATATGTACAAAGAAAACTAAACACTAAATCAGCCACAATTCTTTATCTACAGTTTTTTTACTACTAGCAAGATATGCTAGAACAGTATTGGCCTAAAGCTGGTGAGAGAAACCACACATAACTGATCTGACTTAAGATCCACTCCCCAAGATAGAACCCTTACTGCCTAGGTAAACAAGAACCTTAGACTAGAGAGCTAGGGAGCTCAGGGTTCTAGGTCAAAACAAAATAATACAGATTTAGAGAAAAGTAAAAAATAAAGAAATAGAGGCAGGGAGGGAAGGAAATAAAGAGATAAGAATAATGGAGGAAGAAAGACAGAAAGAATGAAGGAAAGAAAGAAAAAAATGTAGTGATAAAATGGTTACTCATTATGTTCTCTTATATTCAAAGATCAAAGCCCTCTCAACTATTATCAGAGAAACTTCCTCCTGCAACAGATAAAAACACATAAAGAGGCCTTAGAACACTTCTCCCTAAATGGGATTTCTCCATCAAGTCTCTTCCCTCAGGTTCAGGGAACTCAGCAAAAGAGGAGGAAAGAACTAAGCATAAAAGGTTATGTATGATCCCAAGTGAACAGGTTCTTAAAATCAACTGAAAAAAAATCCCATTTGAACTCCCAGAGACTGAAGCATCTTGTACAGAGTCTGCATAGGTCTGCACCAGGTCCTCTGGTCTTATGTTAAGGCTTCTAGTTTATTGATTCTATGGATTCTTCACCATTCAAAAGATCATCTTGGACTCCTGTGCCTCGTCTAGGGGATCTTTTCCTTCTCTTGATTAGTCACACCCAATATTTATGTGGTAGTATTAGTTTTACATTACTATATTTTATTTTGTTATCTTTAAATCACATAAAAGAAGGAATGAATTCAATCATAGCCAATGGCGTGAAGATTAACAATAGAATTTTCAGCTATACCTGATGGAAAACAGATTAAGTTTTCTTCAGTGTAATAACAATCTGTAAACCAAACAATGTAAGGTATAGATTAGGTTAAATAATAGTTGGCCAACAAATGATTGACTGCACAGGTTTTTATGTGTGTGTTTTTATTTGATAACAGTTTTGACCTTTTTTATCTTTTTTTCTTTTTGGTGATGCTGAATTTTGTTTTTTAGGTTTTAGGCAATTGGAAGGAGAGGGCAAACATGACCAAAATGAATTATAACTTTAACAAATTGAGTAATAAAAATGTAAGATAGTATAAGATAATAATTATTATTTTACCCAAAATTTGGCAATTGCAGTTCACAAATAAAATCACAAAGTTTAAGACCTAATTCAGTGATATCTTCTTATATATAAAATCTAAAAACAATTTTATTTCATAAACAGAACAATCTTAAACTTATTAAATAAAATTTTAAAACTGTATTGGTTCATTCATTAGAAAATGTTTCTGACATACTCTACATACTTTTTTACAATCAGCTATGTGTTTTAGGTTTTAGCTTAAACTGAATATAATAGCTTGTGTTTGTTAATCATTTATCTTGAGTGTACAGAAGACTTATTTTTTTTTTCTTTTTAAGATAATTTCTCACTCTATGGACCACAGGTGGACCTTCTTCCTCTATGGCTCAATCACTCCTCACCCTTTGCTGATATTAGAGATATGTACAATTAGTTACTAATTAATTTGCATCTGTATTGTGTAAATAAACATCTGGATGAAAAGGATTCATAATAAAACACATCAATTATGATTTGCCTAAGATGAAATGACGTAGAGAGCCCAGTGCTTAGTATCCATCAAGAAATCAGCAAAAGTCGAAGTATTATCTATAGTTTGTCATCCATAGCCGAAGGTCTACTTTTATAAAGGATTTTACTGTAACAAAGCAAGTATAGTTGTGAAACAGATGATTAGTAAAGGCCTTGCAGTGGACAACTTGGCTATCAATCACCTGCCTAATGAGCCACATAATCCCTTGATAATCTTTCTTGTTCAAATCTCTACATTTTGTGCCTAATTTCCTAGATTTGAAAAGGAGAAATTTTTAATGGAAGTGTGAGTGAATGGGGGGAAATTCTTGGTATAAAGCAGCAAAGGTTTAGCAAGAAACACAAGGACAATAGACATAGAATTTCTCTTCACTTTTTCCTCGATTGGAATCTGTTTGAAGGTTGTGAATACCACCCCATTGCTGACGGAGGTTCACTGCATGAGCTCAGAAATAAAATAGAGGACATAGAACTATCTCTTTTCTCAGCAAATAAAATATAACAGAATAATATATTTTAAACAGTAATACATTGCTAAATACATAAAAGTATAGTTATCTATTAACTATATATTCTGATATTGTATTCTTAACACATGAATGCTTTAATTAACATTTTGGACATTTCCTTATTCTCTTTTAAAATTCTTTATATTATGGTATAAGTGTGAATGTGAATTATCTATATCCAAAACTTTCTTAAAGAGTTATAGGATGGTAATGAATAAAGAAACAGAATAAAATTTACAAACAATAGCAAAAAACAAAAAAAAATCATAATATCTAGCCTCTACTGAATTATTTATGATGTCTTAGAAACCATGAATTCTAACTTGACATTCTACAGGAACCAGAGCAGAAGTCCTTGTTTATAGTATCTCTACAGAAAAGGCTTAGCCATTTGTCATGAAAATTAGAGACTAGTTCAATGAAGGCAGAATGACTTTTATTCCATTAGTACAACACAAGGAAGAACAAGCAGAGGTCACACTATACAAAATCTGTTTTTATAGTGGCACCACAGTTAACTGTCATGCGGTTTCCAATGCACTAGTCCAGGTCTCTTGCCTTGACAGTGTTCTTTTTTAAATTATCTGGATGTATTAACTAAGGATCTTCCACAAAGAACTTTTTTTGTTTCACAAAGGCTACTATTCCCTATGGAATAGTCACAGGTTTTGGTGTTAATGTCTCCACCATTCAGGACTATTTTTCCTGAGTGCTAAAGACAACATACAGGGAAACAACTCAGGAAAGCTCAAAAGAAAGGAAAGAAAATAATGTTGAGGAAGAATCAAATGGAGCTCATGAAAGTCAGAACCTGGCACTACTTAAGTCTCAGAAACATAAATATGTAATTAAGATTATTATTTTAGGAAACAATGTGAAAAACAAAGGCTTTATAGTTTTAATTCTACCTGACAAAATCATCTTAGAATTTCAACATGTTTAAACTATGGTTCTCTAAATTTTTTAATTCAGAAATAAAATAATATTCCACAAAAGATACTTAAGTCTTGTTTTATTTAAGCAGAATGTTGCTATTTAGAAAATTAATTGTATCTGATTAATCTTACTCATGTGAAAAGTTAATAAATTTAAAAAGTTCAGGAAAATAATGAATATTCTATTCCTCTGCTGATCCGATCAATCAAGAAATTCAGTAGTGAGCCAGAAAATTTATCTCAAGCACAACCCATTTTCCTTGAGTATATATAATTTTTTTAAATTGGATGTAATTTACTTATGTTGCTATTTATTATATATGCAAGAGTGGACAAGTTACATGAGTCACTCTGTAAGAAATCATGGAGAATATCAAAGATCTATTCCCACTCCTTTCATCAAAGATCTATTTCCATACTATTTATCAGAATATTTTAATAGTTGTCTCTAACAATCAATATAGAATTAGTTTGATAGTTTTGACTGCAGAATAAATGGCTCCAGGAAGAAGTTACTAGTATTAGTCTGAAAGTGTTAGTGAGATGCTTTTAGAGCCAACAACAGGCTTTGTGCAGTCAATGGATTTATGTTTTTATCTGAATGGGAGATTTTCACATAGTGCCTATGATTATTTGATACATTGGTTGTCAAGTAATTACTAACAGATGATGTGAGATTCTTAATGAGATGAAGGTAAGAGACTAATTACAGGATCATAAAGGAGAAAGTAGGATAAAAAATCACCTCCATTTCTTTCTCTAAAATGTTAGCTAAAATGAGCAAAGAAATTATATTTTATAATATGAACAAAACAATTTTTTAACTTATTTTTTCATATTTATAGTTGATTATATGTGACAACAGGAATTTAAGATTTTGATTATAATATAAAATATTGAAAAGAAAAACTGATCTTTAGATTACTCTAAAATGTATTTGTTGATGAATTTTTTTCTAATACTTTTTCTGACATTTTCCCTATATATTTCCTCTCTTGATATATTAATAAATGTCACTAGTATAAAAAGTATATCTCTCTTATGTCCCCTTTGACAGTTAAAAAATTATGGCTTATATTTCTCCTATTTGGGGTTGTTTTAGGGACTTATTTTGTAGTGATTAAAGTGCTTCGGCTAGCTACTCCATTAATAAGAAAGTGACTAATTATGAACATTAACAGTAAAGATTTTTGCATGAAGAAACTGCTGTGTTGAAGCTTTAAACTGAAACTAATGAATGCAACATGTAACAGATAACAAAAATATTTACAAAAAATGGTGTCCTAGAATATTGTAAAGAAATGAGTCAGGAAACAGTGAGTTAAGAGGGTACATTGTTCTGTTCACTCTTGAGAGGCTGTTGGAGACCAGATACTAAATGCTAATAACCATATACTTCCCACATCATCACTACCCAGCTCAGCCTCAAATACTCTGGCTATTCTCCTTCTATTCACTTATTACTTTGCATTTCTTAAGATTTTTTTGAATAATATTTTTCACAATGTACTACTTTATCATTATCATATTACTTTTTTTCTTTAAAAGAGAGATACTGTTTTCTATGTATACAATTTATTATGATATGGGTCAGAACTAAATACTAAGTGAGCATTCAAAGACTAAACACTTTTGATTATTATGACATTTGACATTAGAGTTTTGGTTTACATGCAAATATAATCTTCTAGTAGACACAAGTCTGATTAAAATACTGATTAAAAAATATAAAATGTAGCTGAAGGGCTAGTGTATAGTAAGGAAACAATAAAATAGGTTTTCTTGAAAATGTGGGTAGTGGTATGAGAATTAGGAAAAATAAAACACCTCTGACAAACAAACAATGCAACTCAGTGAGATAAAGTAATAATTAAAAATAAAACAACAAAGGCATCCTAGGTCAATACAGACAAACATAAAAATGAACAGCTACATACCAAAAAGTTGGTTCTTCCAACTATGTTCAAGAAAGAATGATAGACTGACATATGAAAAAGCAGCTTAAAATACAACCCACAGGAGGAGAATGGTGTAACATACAACATGTTACCTCTGTATCACAGTGAGATAAGTTAGTAGAAACAGTGATATTTATGAGCCATATTTTAAATAAATTTTAAAGGGAGAGCTAATAAAATAGTCTAAAGAATATACAGTAAGGTGTGAGAAAGATAATTTACAAGTTATTTCAGGGCTCTGGACAGATAAGCGAAAACCACAGATTTTTCCATAAACTTAGGTGTGCAGGAATATGAGGGGAGCAATTTTACAGGAAATGAAAAGTCATTGTAGAAGGGCTGGTGACTTTCTTTTGAAATTATATAAGTCATTTTCTTGAGGAAAAAGAAAGATTTCGCTGGCGAACAAGACAATGTTAGAAGTAATGAATGTGAGGAAAAGAAAGAAAGTGCATAATAATGTTTTTGTAGAAGAGAAAATGGAATATACAGATGCAAAACATCAAGTGGAGTACTTTCAGTATCCATTTGTGCCTTTTGGTGCTTCAGTTAAATATAGGGAAGTTTAGGTGATCAGGTACTGTCTCTCTTTCTACTATAACTATGCAGTCAGGATAATAATTAAATATAAGTAAACCATAGTATTTCCAAAGAAGTTATTTTACAGTAACGTGAACTAGCAGTCTAACAGTATTTGTAAGATAGGTATTCTCAACCTTTACCAAAATTTATATTTAGTAGAAAAATGATTATTATCAAACTCTGTGTTTAGAGTAAAAAGTAGAATTTGCCATGTTTTTAATTTCAGATATATATATATATATATATATATATATATATATATATATATATATATATATATTTTACTTATCATTATCTAAAATTTATTTGTTTCTAAAGTTTATTAGTATTACTGATGTGGAGATAGTAATATACAATGATAAACTGTAGCATCAGAACAAATGCAATAATTTAACTTATCAGTGAGTTAACATATTATTTTTCATTTTTATAATTCTTATTCTTCAATAAATATTTCAAGTAAACTTTAAATGAAAATAATAATAATTATTTGGCTTGTTTGGTCACACCTTGTAAACATATATCTTTGCTTTTAAAAATATAAAGTGGCATCAAAAAATAAGAAATTAAACATTTCTTATTCTACATCAAACATTTCCATGTTCCTGAGACTTGATTTTAGCTTTGCACATCAATTACCTAAACATTCACTGATGTCTTTAAAATATACTTGCTGATTGAGATAAAGTATTTTATATCAAAACAAAGCACAGTGTGTCTTATACAGGAACCGGAGAAGTGAATGTTTCTACTCTGTATTCAGTTTAGATAAAGAAGATGAAAAATATCATCTAGAGGACAGTATTTCTTTCAAGTTAAAGGTCACAATTTACTCAATAGACAGGGGAATTTCTTCTTCCTCAAAATTCATTTTTTAAGCTTAGAGACCATGAAGAGCTGTGATTCATGTTGCTACGGTAGACTGGGTTGTGATATATCTGAATTCCATCAATATATGGTAGAACTAATCCAGAAAAGTAAGTTACAAACCTTGAAGTCAAACTCCAAACAACTATCATTGGGGAAGAAAAGAGAAGCCACAAGAAAGACAAAGACTGTCCTCATGGAATAAATAAACACTGATAGTTACCTTTATTCAGCAGAGATGAATGCATTTTATTTAAAAACAATTTCTAAAACTATTTAATGCTTAAATATGAGTAACAGACTCAAGTAACCAATTGAAATTCTGTTGCAACAGCAGTGTTTTTCATATCAGATAATTCACTTAAACCAAATAAAGAGAAAAAAAATAGTTCCAGTATGAAATTTTAAACAGAGAAAGATTAGAATATGGGAGGTTGGGGAGGAGCTGAAAAAAAGATCTGTAAACTAAAACAAAAATCTCTGGAAGGTTTATACTATGTACACAATAATATTTAAATATTTTATGTAAATAACTAAGCAGCCTATTGTATTGGTTTAAATGTCAAAGAAATATGATGTGACACTAGAAAAAATTCAAGTGGTGGGTTTAAGCTATATATAATTTGATTCCACAGTAATGAAAATTGTTAAAATCAATTCATCTACTCACTATCTAGATGTTGACTTCACCTTCCCATTTGTACAATATGGTAGCAAAAGCTCCAGTTACCAAATTTTTACATTCTCTTATTTGGAAAATGGAAAACATAATATAAGATATTAGAAAAAAAACCACCTTTCTCAAAAATCCTTCCTCAATATCACTCACATTTAAACAAAATATTGTGTACTCTTAGATCAGTGATTCCTTACTGGTTTTCTGGTATGTGTGGGAACATCTGGAAGTATATGGAAAGCTATTTTGGTTTTCCCAAAAAGGAAAGCGCTCCTGGAACCTCTTGAAGAACAGACAGAAATACTGTTTAAGATCCTGCAGAATTTTGTAGATTTTTACCCTCCAGAATAAAAATTAATTTTTCTTTAATTAAAATTTATTCAAAGGAGGACTCACCACCTTGACATAGATTTCTATGAGACCTACGAATCGGTGATGAATGAACAAATATTAAAAATGTCATCACTGTAGAGTTCAAAAACTGGAGAAAGATAATCAGCAACAATGACAAAACATTCGCCCTCTCATGGCAGATGAGCTAAGGGTCTCATACTAACCTATCAGGAAAAAGTGGACATGCAACCACCTAGGATCACATTCAAAATTTAATAATGATTGACCTCACAATTTCATATGGGTACTTAATGTGTGATGAATAGGTCATAAAAATGCAATTATTCCATTCACAAAACGTTGGATTTGCAATATTTTTATGCTTCAGTAAAATATTGCCAACAGGGTCAAAAATATTGTTATTTATTTTTAGTTTTAAACTGGAAGGTTAAATTTATATTGGTGGCCATATAAACTTTAAATGATTCTTCTCCCCTATGAGATTGTACACTTCCAGAGATATGGCTTTCTTAATGTTTTTGTATCACCTCCCACTTCACAGATTTCTATAATATTAATATAAGATATTAAATAACTTCATATGTGATTATTTTCTAAAAATTGTACATTTGCTTTTAAGTAAATTAGAAATTATGCTATAAAACATCTAAGGATAAAAATGCATGCTTTATGATTATATTGAGTGAGTTACTGCCATTGTGTTGCTGAGATAAAATGCTATGAAAGAAAGAGATTTTATATTACCTCATCATTCTAGAGGAAGAGGCTTTAACTGTGGAGAAGCACAGCGGCAAGAAGCTGAAGAACAAGGCTGAAAAATGACTTATTCAGTCACAAACATGAAGCAGAAATGAGATGTGGCATGGGAGAAGCCTGGTACCAGAGGCACATTTCTGCAGCAAACCTCTATCTTCAATAGGTCTAATAACCTCCACAAACAGTGCCACCAAAAGGAACCAAGTGCTCACATACCATGAGCCTATGGAGGACGTGTGTTCATGAAATTCTTACAGGTATTATGCATAATGTCTACCATACATTAAGTATAATTTCAAGCTCAAAATTATTAAAATCCTACTCTGATTAGAGGTGAAGCTGTACTAACAAATTTTAAAGCTAGGCAACAAGAATTTGTTATTCATGGAAGAACTTCTGGAGACCATAATTAGAGTGATCAGAACAGTGTGACATTCTTAGGACTACTGTTTTATAACCTACTCTTCCAGGTGTACCATATAACAATAACAATAAGAAAGAATTGTTCTTATATCATATTTCAGAGGTCTTATAGATGAATATGAACAGAGCAATGTGCTCAGACTTTAATGATGGCAACGATGTTAGACTTGCTGAACTAATTAAGCAACTGTAATAAATTATATGCAATATTTCCCACAGAGTTGATTCACAAATTTAGCAATCATTTCTCCCCAGATTACTGTTAAGATATGAAATTATTATTTTTACATGACAGGTAAATAACCATTTTCCTCTAATTAGACTAGATTAAGAGAAGTGCAATGCTTTCCAACTAGTAATGGAATTTAGTGTAGTCTTTCATCAAGAGCAGAATCATGTTAATGTTGTATGCTGTCTAGTTACCATGACAAATAGGTTGTGGTACATGCACACTTTAATTATTAACACAGAAGTCTGCTGAAATTGAAGTATTGCTCTTAGTCAGAGCTATTACTGCTGAAATGACCCACTTAATAGTGACCACAGTATCAAAGTATGGGCTTAAATCGGTAATTAATAATAGTACACTTCTGAAATGTTAACACAGAAGTTCAATAAAAATGCTAACTAGGTATCAAATATCACAGACACTCTATTGACATATGAATATGTATAACTTACATTAAATGCTTGGTATATTTTAACATAAGAAAAAGATGAAAAGAATGAAAGCATATTTTAACCAGCCTATAAGAAATCAATTAGCAAACTCTTGGCTTAATTTTTTTCATATAATTCAAGACTTAGTTTTACACATAAAATTCTTAGAGAAACATTTTTATCACAATTTACATGAGTGCAAAATATGGAAATTAGAGACACTTTACATAGCACAGAGTATCACACTGTCTGAAGAGCTGCCAAGTAATTTTCAGTAGATGGTAGGCTACAAACCTCTTGTTCTACACATACAATAATTAACTCCTCCATTTTTTCCTTTATTGTCATATTTTTTCCAAATGAGAACTATATAATTTGTTATAGGGTTGCCTCATCAATTAAACTAAGAAATGTAATGATAACCTACATTGCAGTAGAAGAAATAATCAAAGCTGAAAGATGTCTTTCTCACGCTGTCCTCTACGGTCGTCAAATGAAGCTTGGCATATGTTCTTGGATAGCTCTTCTTTCTTTGTCTTATTGTATTTTATATTTTATTAGTCCCTTACACTGTTTTTTATAATATTTTAACTATCTTTGCTTTTTCCTGGCTTATCCCCAATCCTTTTATGCTCATCCTAATGTTTGTCCTCTTTCTAGTTTATCCTAATCAATCCCATTTTCCTTCTCATTCTTTTTAGATAAATGGCCTTCCCCTTGAAAACAAAATGCCAGTGTTTACATACGAATAAAACGGACTGACCCTTTCTCCGTACCTTTCTTTTTTCTAAAAGCTGCAAGGAAAGCTGTACAGTTTCTTTCTCATCTCCACTGTTTGCTGGGATGTTCATGCTGCCATGACCACTTGGGTATCTGTAAAACTTTGAAAGGGGGAATAGACTAGAGACTTTCTCTTTGGCCTAAGCTTTCAGTAGCCTCTCCTTTCTCTCTCTCTTTCTTTCTCTCTCTCTCTCTCTCTCTCTCTCTCTCTCTCTCTCTCTCTCTCTCTCTCTCCCCCCTCTCATACATTTTGATTATAAGATTATAATTGTAATTTCCCCAGGCTCTACTCCTCCTCCTTCCTAAGGATCCACTTTCTTTCTTTTTTAATTAGTCTATGCATCTTAAGCAGTTGAATGTTTCTTTGTCTAAGACTAGAGTAGAAAGACTCAATGTCTCACAATATACTGCCAATAGAAAATTCTCTAATAAAAGTTGATGCAATTTTGTATCAATGCACTGTTATAACAGTAGAACATTAAGAGTTGATGCAATGCTATATCCACTTAGTTCTAAATTCTTTCCATTGAAGATTCATGAACAAATAGAGTTTATAGGCATGAATTTAATATTGCAGAGTAGGTCTAAAGTGCAACAAGAAAATGGTTAGTTACCTTGTCATCACAGGAGCAATAAACTTGTCTCATCAGGCAGGGTTACAGCAACTCGTCGGCTTCATATTTGGGTAAGATCACTATTGTTCTCTGCTAATGCAAGAAATATCTTCCTCTAGTACTGTAAAAAAAATTACAGTAGAGAAGAAGATGCCATATCAGGAAGTAAAAATATATTTGAGACCATTCAACAGCATTCAAATATATTAGACAATTTAAAAGAACAGAACATAGAATAGTCTTTTTAACAAATATTTATAATTATAAATCCAACAGCAAATGTATCCCTTATTGCTCTTTCCAGAATCAGTATAAATGATACACTTTTGTTGTTTTAATCCTTAATTCAAATAAATATGCTGGAAAATTTAGATGTTTGTAATCAGTTTTAGAACACTATTTGACATGGCTGTTTTCAATTAAGTTGCAACATAGAAGTACATAGTCTAAATATTCCAAATTATTTTTCGCTAAGAATACACACATGCATTTTTTGAAGACTTTTGTAGGGGTATTGTGTTGTTTCATGGTAAATAATTGTCCCACCCACTGGTTTAATAAAAAGAGCTGATTGGCCAAAGGCAGGCAGGAAGTGTAGGTGGGGCTACCAGACCAAGAAAATCTCTGAGAACAGAACACCAGAGAGAATTCCAGAGAGAGGCCCGGGAAGAAGCAGAGGAGAACTATGCTGCCCTAAGAAAAGGTACCGAGCTGCATGGCTGAACAAGATTAGTCATGGGTTAGATGAAGGGTAGAGAGCTAGTAAGTGATATACCTGGGCTTGAGGCCGATCAGCCTAAAACTATAGTAAGCCTCTGTGTTTCTCTGTGGGACTGTGGGACTGTGGGACTGCGGGTCTGCAGGTCTGTGAGTCCACAGGTCTGTAGTCCTAAACCTTGAGGCTAGGCCCGAAAGTCAGGAACAGAAACCACTTACTACAGACTTTCCTCTATGATTACTTTTTAACCTCCGTTAGATAAGCTGAATATTCCCTTAAAAACTGGCAACTTGCTTTTTAAGCAATGCAACATGATTCAAAACTGTATAATCAGAAATGTTTCTTCAGATCTGTACCAAGGAGATTCAGCCATTGCCTTTAACATTGTGGTTTAATGTTCTCTTGCTCTGAGACAAGTCGCCATATTTACTAAGGAACTTCTCACGATGGTACTGGGCAGAAACACAATTGTAGAACAGCATGCCAGTTTCCTTGTGATCTATTCCATGTGTTAATGTTTTTGCCAGCTTACTTGTGTGACATGTAATGAAAAAAAAAAAAAACATTTTTAAGAAAATTCCAAGTCTCTTTATTGTTTAAACAAATAGATATTGAACATTTAGTCATTTGAATTTTGTGCCTTTGAAAAATCATACTGTAGGCATGTTGCTGAAACATTTATTTAAAAATTTTATTATCTGATGTGGGAATGTCTTTTTGTATGATGTAAATATCATTATTTGAATGAAGCGCCTGTTTTGGCCCATGGCAGGCATCATAGGAGTGGGCAGGGAAATTGGAGCTTAGGTAGGAGGAGGGCAGAGTCGGAGACACAATCCAGCTGCCCGAGAAGCAGCATGTAAGGAAATACAGGTGAGCCATAGGACACATGGCAGCATACATTAGTAAAAATGGGTTGAATTAAGATGAAAGAGCTATCTAGCAATGTGCCAGAGACACAGGCCAAGCAGGATGAAATTAATATAAGTATCTATGTGTTTCATTGAGACTTTGGGATTGCTGGTCCAGATAAGTAGCAGCAGGCAGATCCAGACCACGAGGCTAGTCTGGGCCAGAAATCACTTGTTACAACTATTTCATCTATAAGTATGAAAATTTAAAATATTTAGAAATTAATTCTGGAATTAATATAATTCTGAAGATATCTAAGGTTTGGTTTCAGCCATATTTTTAAAGCTGTTCTTAATATGTTTGATTAAAATATATTATTTGTTAATGAAGGATATGTGTGAAAATTTAGCAAACTAGAAACCTAAATTGTTGTATTAGAAAACTATTTATAAGTTTGTTTTCTTTCCAAAGTAATCAATTAGTCCATAACATCTGGGATTTTCAGGTTTTGGTTATTTTAACTTTTGCATATGCTTACTGGCATCTTCATTTTATTTAAATTTTTTTTTCAAAAGCTAAGTTTTCTTGATCTCAAAAAATTAAGTTATTTTTTAAATATCTTAAAATAAATTTCTGTATTAAAATAATATTTTAAATATGAAGAAATTTCATTTGCAATCTCATGATTCAAAGTAATTATTACTATTATATACATATTGTTAAATAATTGCTTATACTTTACACACAAGCTTCTGCTTCTTAAAATACATTTTTATAAATAATATATTTTATTAATTATCCATACTTTAATCTTTAATTAATATATTATATTAATTAAATTTATGTTTTTGCATAATATACTTTTATTATATTCTTCCCATTCTACAACTCCTCATACATTATATAGTATTCAATGTTTTGATTTTTTTTCTTATTCCTACAGGTATGAGCTATTCATAGTTTGTAGTTGGCAATGTCTCTTGTAAATTAAATGACAAATTTCATATTTCACTACCGGGGAACTCTTTGCTGTCACTTCATTGGTACGTTTCAGACAGTCACTGCAAAAGATGGTTAATGTATTCATTTCTAATTGTGAGGCCTTCACTTCCCATATTGAATTTTCAATGACAAATAGACACAAGAGGAACATAATGTGGCAGCAATATTTTAAGCAGAAACATCAGCCTCTATTCAACCTGATCCCTGAAATGATACTTCGTAGGGTTGAGAATCAGATATTCCCAGTATGAAGCAGCATGAATAATTATATTTGGATTATAATTCTCTCCATTGTCATTTTTGAAAAAAAAACAATGATTCATTACAAATTCAATTTTATTTTAATCAGTAGGATCTTATTTAATAAACATGTATAAATTGCCAAATGTTTTGAAAATTATATTAAACTTAATTTTATAAAAAATGTTTAAAGTCAATGTCAATTATTTTAAATTTTTAAATAAATTTAGATATAGTGATTTAAATATCATTATGAAATTTTTATACAAATTAAATTAAACTTCTCATTCTAATTCAATGCCCTGTGATAGCTTTGACTAATGATTCATCTATATATAAGTACCTGAGTTTGTTCTACTTAAAGAAAAAAATGCTAAAATTTACATTTATCATTCTTTATATCTATTGATTTAATAAAATAGTTATCTTTTTCTGGACAAATATTTTTTGTTCTCATTATTTGTCTTCTTTTTCACAACTTAAATCACAATGTTAGTGGTCAAGTTCTCATTCTGATCTGTGTGCATTTGCATATACAAATATGTCCTTTCTTAATTTCTGTGTGCTTCATTTGGAAAGTTTTGTCTGTTTTTATTTTTATTATTGCTACAGGAATGAGATATTCATAGTTTATAGTTGGTACACCTACACTGTACAAGTACATTGCTGCTAATTATTATTATAACACTGAGATGCAGAAGTACTGAAAATACAGAAAAAAGAAACTGCCTATTGCACAGTCTTAAGTGGAATATTTATCACTCCAACCACATCCATAGCTGAGGAATCATTTCAGAAGTAGAGGCAGAAAACATGTTACAGCCAGAGTTGGTGGATATAAGGAAACAGCATCTTATGGTTTTAGCAAGGCAGCTGTCCATATGAGCACATAGCAGTTGCAACACCATAAACAGAATTATAAAATCCTTAGCCAGGTCCAATGATTTTGTGCAAAATTTCCAATCCATAACCAAGAAGCAATTGGTAAATTGACTGAGGTATGGACAGTCCACTTTCTCCAAGAGTATAGTCACTTATAAATTGACCACAACCAAGTAGAATGCCACAGATGGAACTACATTGATAGAGCCAAAAATTGATGAGAAAAAGGAAAGACAAGAAGCTGGTAGATAGAGAAGGTTTTTTAATATGAAAAGAACTGGCAGAGGAGAGTGAATATAATTTGAACATATTGTATATGAAATTCTCAAAAAACCTAGTACTATGTTCTGAAAACTTTAATTTTACTTCTATTATTATTAGTATATTTAATGTCTCTTTTTGTTATCTCGTTTATCATTTGCTTATCCAAGTCTCATCATATTTTAAGTTAGTTTTATTATGTTCCACATATTTTATATATGAAAGCAGAAAAATTAAAGACCTACTCTGATTTTATTTCTTTGGAAGTAGTTACTTGTATGACAGACGAATATTTAGAATAATACTTTCCAAGTACTTTTGTCTTTATCTGAAGTTAAAATAATTCTAGCTGAGCTTCCCTTTCTTCATGCTACTCTCAGATCTTTATGTTTTTCCTACTGGACCAGCAGGAATTTTCTTATAAGAGCTAAGCCGTTATTCCAGATCTCATCATTTTGTCAACACAAAATTAAAATTTTGAGCTTTGCGTATAATGATTGCATACCATCTCTGGTTTCTACTAATAATATTACAAATCAGAGTAGAGGAACATGACAAAAGAATAACAGATTAAAATCAAGCAAATTTTGTTATATGATTGTTTTAGCTTTTGAGGGCATTTCTTATAAATAATTTTACTTTCATTATTGTAATCAATATCATTGTTTCTGAATTTTACTAAATTTATCCTGTTTCTCAGTGCTAAAGTATGATCTAATTACGGATTTGTTCATGCATGTTCATGCACGGATATTCAAAGTTTTGAAATTAGAAGAGACATGATCATTAAAATCTTTGTACTGTATAAATATCATTATGAATTCTAAGTGGAGAGTATACAGGGTAGGCACAGTGGCAAAAGTCATAATTCAAAAAATTGAAGATGTCAAACTTAAAGAGACATGAAACTATTTAAGTAATCCTGTTTTCCAAGTGCATTGTGGGGGCATGGGCAACATAAAGAGCAAATTCTATGGTACAAGGAGTGAAGCACAAAGCTCATCACCCTTTAGATGACTTCCACATTGATACACTACAAAAATTAATACTGCTTAGACAAAGCGTAATATTGAATAGAAATAAAATTGGGGTTTGTGTACAGAAATATATTTGATTATTGTCAATGGATTCGGTAAAGTCTTTGGATTTAATTATTAAAAAAATATATGTCCAATGATTATACTAAGAACATTGAAAAATTTAAATAAATTTCAAATACAAGCATTTTGAATGATTTACACCTCCATGATTTCAATGTGGCTTTTTTAACAATGAGATGTGGTGACATATTGTACCATAATGAGATATAATAATGATAAGCTGTAGAGTTTTAATCCAGACAGAAACGCCAGAAATTGGAATTTGTTAGAAGGTTCCATCCAGATGTAATTTAGAGATATCAGTGGATACATAGTATTTAGGTTATGCAATTCAACCAATACAAGAGTTATAATAAGTTTTGTGAGTAATGGCTCCATTTCCAGATTTTACAGGAGTTGCGGCCATAGTACTGGAGACTCACAATAATTGATCCTGAGGATTACAGAAGCAAAAGACCTTATAGCTAGGAAAGAAACTAAAGTATGTTTCTGCCTGGGTCTAAGTTTAATAGCAGGAATCTGATATTTTATGTCAAAGGCTGGCAAGTAATGACTTAATTCCCTACTCAATAATTAGAAAAAATATATTCATACAGAATATTATGAAGCAGCATCAGTTTTTTTCAGAATATTATTTGCTTTTATGTCAACTGTGTCAAATATCAGGCAGACGCAACTGAATGAGAGAAGGGTTGTTTGAGCTAACAGATTGAAGAAATACATTTCATAATAACAAGGAGGTATATAAGAGCAGCTTGATACAACTGTAAGGAATAGTTAAGGAGATATTTATCTATAAGAAAGTTCCCTAACTTCTCAACATAGCATTTACAGCTACATCATAAGTATTCAAATGTCCTATAGTGGCCATTTCACTTCAACTCCAAATTTTATGGCTATGCTCACATATTTCAAAAATACTCCCACATATATACCTAGTATATTACTTTTTTAACCAAATAATATATACATACCGTAAAACACATAAGTTAACATAAAATTAAGAACTACATAATATTAAATATATAAATGAATAGGATAATGTAGATTAGGATAGAAAAACATTAGGAACTATCCATGATTGGTGATATTTTTATGTATAAGTTCATATGACCATAAAATTACATCTCTCTATGTAACTTTACATGCATATTTACCCATTGTTTAGATATTTCTGAGAAGAGATTTCTGTTTAACTTTTGAAACAGAAAAGTAACAGTATTTTTCATGAGTGTTGTATTTCTTGTGCTTTCCAAAATATAATTTTTCACAATAACAATAAGGAGCATCAATTCAAGAAATATGGAGGATTTAAGAGGAAAGTAGCCTACTGCCACATGTTACAGGAACAGTGAGCATAAAGATAGACCCAATTCTAGAAGATGATATGAGTTGCCTGGTAACAGTTTCTGTAATCAGTGTGGAGTAACTGAGAAAATGAGACTTTCTCTGCACAGAAGTTTGGAAATTTGAGACTGGAATAAGCTTTCTGTTAAACACTTGCATTAAAAAACCCAAAACTTAGCCTAAGTGTTCGAACATTCTTCAAGGAGCAGGTGTGAATATGTCCTTTTAATACCTGTAATATTGCTGATCTATTTTAATGCACATTAATTATCTTAGTAATAGAAATGTGCCAATCTTTAACCAAATGCCACTATAGAACTCATCAATAGACTTTATTTTATACTTTTATGCCTGGAATAGTACATAAAATTAATAATTACTCATGTTTAGAGAGCATGTAAGTGAGCAATGGCAAGAAGAAATGAAGTTTTGTCTCCAATAGCAAATGCTGGAACATATCTAGAGCCCAGTCTGGAGTAAGGATATGCTGAGCTTCATATGCTGAAGAACACTACAAGAACACAGGATAAATAATTTGTGCTCAGTGGACCCTGAATTTGGATATGGCCTTAAGCTTTTCTTTTTTGTTCCCTGAAAGATAATCTCTAGTACATGCCAAACAGCTGTGTTTAATTAGTTTATACAGAAGGAGTTGGGGAAAGGGGATATTTTGTAGTATGTGCTTGGTTAATTTTATTAACATGTTTTTCTGAACTCAAATATCCAACCTTGGATCACTGCCTTCTTTGTTTTATTCATGTCTAAAATTACAGTAAAGATGAGTAAAGCTGTCTGCACACTTTCCATTTTCTTCATGCCATGCCCCCTTCAGTCTTGAGAGGAAACAATTCACAAGTAGCATGCAAAGAGAGACCCTCAGACCCTCAGACAGGGGATGCAGAGACAACTGCAGTCACATGTATATATATTATATATATAATAAGCCATACATATGGCCATTATGTTGAGTTAGTACACTGATATTTTAAAACAGAGCAGAGCTCAGGTCTCTAAGGCATAACTGTTACTATATGTGAACAAAATCACTGGTTTTCCAATGAAGGAACATTAGACTTAGGTGTTTGGGAGAAGGCAAAACAGAAGGGTGAGAAAATTTTGATACAATTTTGGGCCACATGAGCTTTGGTGTGAGTGATTATCACTGTGACTTACGGAAAGGATGAAAGATAGATGAGGAAGAGAAAAAAGAATCCTTTAAGGAGGATGAATTAGACTATAAAACATTAAACCAAATTGAATCAGCAGATGAAGCATTTTGTCCAGTATATTCAAACTTTAAAAAAAAACCTGATGATCCAGGCAGACAGGCGATGGTTCCTCCCTCTCTGATGCCTTCTGGATCAAAGCCACAACTTTAAGATGACTGGCATGGGGAGGTTTTGATCAGGAATTTGGAGATGAATTTCCTGTATCAGGCTGAGCTGACCCACCTTGGGACTTCTTGCCCTTTTGGGGAAGGGGATGGGGAGATGGGGAGGGGCGAGGCTGAAGACTGACTGGGAGGGCTTGGGAGGAAGGAAGGGAGGGGGAGCAGGGGGATATAAGGATAAAAATGACATTGTTTAATAAAAAAATGATGAATGAAGAAAAAAGAAACAAAAAATTTTAAAAAATAAAGCAAGAGAAAGAGGCAATAAAGACAGTTTTATATCTGCTTCTGATGTCTTATCTCAGTTTTTCTAAGATTGGGTTTCTTTGTGTAACAGATATGGCTGTTAAAGTTCTAGTAATCTGTTTTTGAACTATCTTTGTTGCCTCTTTGCCTTGGTCCATCCGTCTGGTTACTTAATATAGTTTTACAAAGATTCACATATTTTGAGGAGTATGGATAATATTGTTTTACCTTCTATTTTATTAAAAGGCTGGCTCTGAAGTTGTGATATAGCCCATACTCTGTTAACTAAATCATGCTTCATTAAAAGTCTCCTCATGTCATTTAACTCTTGCACAGGAAGATAGAACAAAACAGAACAGCCAGAAAAGGAAAAAAAAATACGATTTTCTTTAAAACAATTAAAACGTAGATTATTCCTAATAAACATTGTGTCTATTTATCCCATACTCTTTTTTTGGTGTTAGCGCTCTAAAATTTTGACAAATATTAACTTTCTTTCCTCGTGAATTTATGGTATATACTTAAATATATAAAATCTGGAACAAAACAGTGACTTCTTAGTCTTGTTAAACCCTGTGGTTCAAAGTATCTCTCTAATTCATAAGGCAAAATAGGATCATTGGAAAATTAACAAAAATCAACATTTTAAAAATTAAAATGAACAGATGTTAACATTACCTCTATTACTAAAAATCAACTTCTTGATCAAAGTGTAACTTTATATACTGATTCACATAAATTCATAATTTGTGAATATCCTGATGAAAAAGGTATTTTCAAATATTATGAAAGACTTATCTGTCAAAAGGCCAAATTGACAGCTATCATTATTGTCCTGTCAGATTTTCAGATTTTTGTTAAAGATTTTGTGAATGATTATATGCTTCAAACAAAAGCACACTTATAACCATAGAATTATATATTATATTATAGTATAGTATAGTAAATATTATATTATAGAAATATTGTAAAAATATGATTAGACATATTAATGACTTTTAAAATATAAATAAATTTTGATACTTGCTTGTAGAAGAAAAACTATTTATGACTATGATCATATATTTTAAGATTTAAATGCTGCTAATTTGACATTTAATCTTTGTACATAATTTACTATTAAATTTCATAGCATTTAATTTATTTCAGCAAACATCAAAGTCATGGATTGTTTGCTTCTCTAGGCTGAATTTTTAGCTTTTTGTTAAGCAGAATTTAAAATATAATTTATGAGAATCTATTACAGAGGGTAATCTTCAATCTGTTATAATTGCCTTTTAAAGCTAATGGAAGAAGCTAGAAAACATGGTATAATCAAATACCACCATAACTCTTAAAGTAATTACATCCTGATAATGAAGTACAGAAAGGAAGCAAACTAATCTAGTTTAGTATGTACAGTGAGATTTCTGGTTAGACACAGCAATACCTTGTACGTCATAAAACTGTAGACCCCTATTAATAAAATAAATAATAATTATGCAAACAATATAAAAATCTAAGAGAAAACAGCATACTTGATACATCTATGCAATCATTTATATTTGACATTTTCTTATTTCTTTCAAGAATCTTCAGGCAAGTAACATGGCTACAAATTATTTAAACACATTTCTCAAACTCTCATGCTTACTTAGTAATAAATCCATGATCTCTGTATTAGTATTTATTATTTATTGAATGCTATTTGGAGTTGCATGTCTACCTCCCATCTATTGAAATATACTAAAGCTTCTCCTGACAAAAAGAGATGTCCTCTATACCCCTCATTACCAAAACCAATCTACATGATCAATGAAAGTATCATCAAATTCCAAAACAATTCTTTACAGACCTTGAAAAGAGAGTTCTAAACTTCATATAGAAAAAAAAATGTAATCAGGATAGAAAAAATAACCCCAAACAATACAAGAACTACTTAAGGTCTTACTATTCCTGATTTCAAGTTCTACTACAGATTCATTATGATATTGGCATGGAAACAGATTCATTGATTAATGGAATTGAATTAAAGGCCTAGACACAGATCCACACAAAAATGGACATGATTTTTGATAAATAAGCTATAAATACATAGTAGACAAGACATAGCATCTTCAAAACATGGCGCTGGTCAAACTGGAAGGCTTATTTTAGAAGGATACAAATAGATTCATATTTATCACCCTTCAAGAAACTCAAGTCCAAGTAGGTCAAAGACTTCAACATAAAACCAGATATACTGAATCTAATAGAAGAGAATGAAGAAGTATCCTTGGATGAATCAACACCAGCAACAACTTCCTGAAAAGAACACTGACAGTCCCAGCACAAAGACTGATGATTAATAAATGGGACTTCAAGAAAGTTAAAAGTTCTTGAAAGACAGAGAACACCAATAGGCACACAAAGTAGCAGCCTACAGAATGGGAAAAAGATTTCTACTAATTCCCAATCCAGTAGATGTACACAGAATATTTTGTCCCACATAACTGCAGAAAATAAAGAATTGCTAATAATTATAAATGTTTGCCTGGTTGCTTAGGCCTGTTACTAACTAACTCTTACATTTTTAATTAACCCTATTTTCATCTACCTTGTACATCATAGCTCAGTATCTTTTGTGTAGTTCATCTTGCTTCTCCCTATACTTCCTGGTAACCCCGACCTCCTTCATCCCTAAATATTCTCCTTGTCTGAATGTTCTCAAATTGGCTTTTCCTTTTAACTATTGAAAATTTAGTTCCATATTAAAACAATTAAAGTAACACATCTTCACTGTTTACAAAAAGACTGTTTTACAGCAGATGAAAGACTAATGCCACAAATATATTAAAAACCAAAAAAAAAAAAAAAATCTAACTGTGAAAACTCAGAATAGACCAATAAAAATACAGGCTAAAAACCTAAACAGAAATTTCTCAATAGAGAAAATTCTAATGGTTGAGAAACACATAAATAAATGTTCAATATTTTTAGTTGTTAGGGAAATACAAATCATAAGTCATTTGACTTTACATCTTACACCAATCAGAAAGGATAAGATTAATAAGAGAAGTGACCAGTCATGGTTATAAAGTTGTAGAAGAAGGAAACATTACTCCATTGCTGGATGGAGTAAAAACTTTTATAGCCACCATGAAAATCACTATGGTGGTTCCTCGGAAAACTGGATGTTTATCTACCTCAAGAAAAACGTAGACAACCACCCAACCACTTTTGACTTACAATTTTTCTTGCCTTCAAAATATGCTGTGTAATGGTGTGGAAGTAGCCAACCAGTGTCTTCTTTAACCCAAGGCCCACTCCATGAGAAAGAAACCATCTCTGACACTGATAAGGTAACCAAGAACAAGAGACTGGATAGCCCATAGACCTAGTATAAAATGAAATACAACTAGTTTAAAGAAAGTATTTGTAAAATTACTCAATGATTTTTTGCTATACTTATAGAATGGAGCTTTATCCACTCCTCATCAGAGAACCTTCCCTAGGTAGTAGAGAAGATCAGATGCAGAGACCCACAGATAAATATGTGGAGAGAGTGAAAGTGGGCAGACTCTGTTGAATTTCAGAGCTCCAAGAGCTATGCAAAGAATATAAGAACCAGGTAGGATGGAGGCAACCAGGACAAGACTCTCTGAATCAAATAAGACACATATGAGCTCATAGAGACTGAACCAAAAAGGACTCTACTTACCTGAGTTTACACCTGAGTCTTGATATACATACATACATACATCAATGTGTATGTATATAATAACGTTTAGCTTAGTACTATTAAGGGACTCCTGACAGAGAGAATGTGTGGGTCACCGACTATTATGCCTCCTTTGGGAAATCTTTCCCTACTGTTGGGTTGCCATGTCCAACTTTAATGCATTTTTAATTTAATTTATTTTACATCCTGACTGCAATTTCCTCTCCATTCTCTTCTCCCATTCCCTCCTTTAACTGCCCTCCCCCTCAATCCACTCCTCCTCCCTTCTCTTCAGAAAGGAACAGGTCTCCCATGAGTATCAAGAAAGCATGATAAGTAAAGTGGCAGTATGACTGAGCACTTCCTCTTGAATTTAGGCTGGACAAAGTAAACCAGCATGAGGAACAGGTTAGAATAGCCAGAAAAAGCATGAGGACAGCGTCTGCTCTCACTGTTAGGAGTCCCCCAAGGAGACCAAACAACAAAATTGTCACATATATGTAGAGGTCTAAGGTCACTTACATGCAGGCTTCCTGTCTATTAATTTAGCTTCTATGGATTCTTATGAGCCAGAGGAATCATAGGATATCACAAGAAAACCCACAAATATGATAGGTTTTTGCTTCATATTATATTTTATGTTATCATGTTTGGTTTTTATCTCTTAGAAGCCTGTTCTTTTCTTTTGAGATACAGAAATAGAATATATCTGGATGGGAGGGAAATTGGGGATAATTAAGAGAGAGAGAAAGCTACCATCAGGATATATTGTAACAGAAAAGAAATTATTTTCAAAAATGGACAAAAGTGTAAAAAAGAAAAAAAAAGAAACTAGTACATTAAAACAAAATTTGTGCACTTAAATAATGATTACACACATACTAGAATATTTCTCAACATCTAAGAAAGGGATTTCTGCATTTTGTGATAACTTTAAGGCACTTGGAAGTTATTATGCTAAAATAAAACAAGGAGAGAAAAAGCAAAATGCTCAAGGTCTCAAATCATAAAAGAATATTAATAAGTGGTCTTATTTTACCGTGCGTACGGTAATGATGTGAAGATTTTACCAATTAAGAATCTTTATCCTAGAGCTGGAAAAATGAATCAGCTATTAAGAGTGTCCAATATTCTTACAGAGGCTATATGCTTTTGTTCATTTGTTTGTTTGTTTACCTAGCACCCATATCAGTGGGTCCTAAGTATTCATAACTGTAGTGGGATTCAGGTGTCAGTTGATAAGGTCCGAAGACTCTTACCAGGGTCCTGGGCTCCCGAAATGGGAGTGGCCAACCCCATTCATAAGGAGGTGCTGAGATCCTGAGAGGCCCTGGTTCCTGGTTCCGGACTCCGCATCCATCTTCTACTGTTTAGATAATCCACTCCATCAGGCACCTATATAAACTAAGCTGTTACCTGTATCATAAGTGTTTGTTTATATTTTAATAAAAATCAGTCTTAGATTGGCATATTTTAAGAGAACCTCTGCCTTCATCTGGCGCCAGATAACACATGAGCCAAGGGCAACGTGGCAAAAATGATTGATAAAAATGAGTTAAGTTAAGATATAAGAGCTAGCTAACAATGTGCCTAAGCCATAGGCCAAACAACATAAACTTAATATAGGCATCTAAATCATTTTTGGGGACCTGAACAGTGACAGACAGATAAAGAATCTAAGGCTACAGGTCTGTGGGTCTAGACCTTTGGCCATCCATAACCAAAAAATCTCATTACAATACATAACTCCAGTTCTAGGTTATATGTTCTCTTCCTTTTTGTGTCAGAATAGCTGTATAGGGAGATTGTGTTGCTTCATTGTAAATAATTGTCCCACCCACTGGTTTAATAAAAAGTGCTGAATGGCCAAAGGCAGGCAGGAAGTGTGGGCAGGCTACCAGACTAAGAAAATTCTGAGAACAGGAAGTATAGAGGAGAATGCCAGAGAGAAGCCAGAAGAAGCAGAGGACAACTATGCTGCTTTGAGAAAAGGTACAGAGCCCCATGGCTGAACAGGATCAGAGTCATGGGTTAGTTTAAGGGTAAAGAGTCAGCAATTGATATACCTGAGCCTTATGCCTATTATCTTCAAATTAATGAAAGTATCTGTGTGTCTCTGTGGGTCTGTGGGACTAAACCTTGAGGTTAGGCCTGAAAGTGTCGGCCAGAAACCTCCTACTACATAGCTGTACTCAAGACTCTAAAACCATACATAGACACATGCACATAGACAGGTAAAAGTAAAACATATCAAACACACACACACACACACACACACACACACACACACACACACTCACACACACATATACACACACAGTATTGTATTTGATTTTTTGTAATTACACTTTGCTTCTTAGAACTTGGTGATAAGAAACTTATTGCTGGAGGCACTGAATACTGAGAAATCAAATCAATACTGACCAGGAAACTTTCTCACTGTGAACTAGTTTTTATAGTACCAAAAGTTATTTTCTAGGCATCTGAAAGAAAAAAAAAAAGTTCTCAACATTTTTATTCAGATCTGACCCTTGTGGGACATAATAATGACCAGCATGACAACATACACCCATAGGTACAGTGATGGCCTGAATGTTATGGGAGTAATAGATAACTTTCTAATTTAATTTAAGTTAAATCTGTAAGAAGAACTAATTGCTTTTACAGTTCTGTAACTCGACCAATAACCTATACTCGGGAACTTCACAGACTTCAGGTGTAGACTTAGTATTATTATGCCAAATGGAAAAACTATCTAACTACCTTCTCAATTTATATCTGCACCCAAAGGTCTGTACATCACTCAGATCTCCTTAGTGTTAGTCTTTGTGCAATACATGGTGGTTAACACAGAAACACATAAACGGTTAACTTAAAGAGTAAGTATCCATCAAATCATCTGTCACAAATTTGACATGTATATCAGTTCCCACCCTCTCCAAAGTTAACAGACCATCACTGAAGAAGGAGTTAGAAAAATTGTATAAGCTAGAGGTGGTAGATGACCAGATCAAAATGTGTCTTTTGTGATAAGACCCAAATTTTTGCTGCTCTCCTCTTGGCATCTGTTTTTGTCAGTAGAAGACCAAGCAATTGTAGCATGGAAAAGGTTGGAGGTTTCATGGCCCTCAAAACCCATAACTGTGGAATTATTAACTTTTAAGAAAAGATGGTTTCTGTAAGCTTGTGGCTTCTACAAGTGGGGAAGTCTGCATATTTATGAAAATGTGGGTAGCAGAAATTAAAGGGTTATAAAATAAGACAGAAAGAAGTGGAAAAAGAAGCTTCAAGGTTGAGGAGATGGATCATTGGTTAAGAAGAAGTACTTACTAAGGGGTTGGGTTTGATCTCAAGCCTCTACATTTGTTGGCTTATAAGTGCCAAGTGCCAATAAGTCTAAATTGTTTTCCTGCTTTAGCATTCACTGTAGTAATGCACATATCAACATTCAAACAGAAACACATTATTACATTGTGAAAGTCTTAAAAATAGACATGGTAGGGAGGGTGAAGATAGATCTGCAAGCAATTATAAAAATATATTAAAAGTCAACATGATCAAAATATAGTACATGAGAATCAATAAGTACTAAACTGTACATATATATATGCAATATATTGTATTTTCAGTTCTTTTGAATATTAATAATTTTAGAGATGCTGGATGGTAGTATTGGTGTATTGATTCAAAAGATTCCTACTACTTAGTAAATCATGGAAACTAGAATTAGTGTCAGCTGTTTAAATCTTCCCCATTTGAGGAATAAAAATTTACTCCTCCTCAGTAGGATAAACTTATTTTGGTCAGGAAAATTAGCTGCATTCAGGTTGCTGTTAACAAAAATGCAGCAATATAAACTTTTTAGTAAAATAGATCAGAGAGAGAAGTAGGTACAAGCAGCCTCTGGTGTTATGGGTACTTCGGCCAAATAGGAAGTGTAGCAAAGGGGAGAGAAAGGAGCATGAGAGGGCAGGAAGAGGATCAAACGGGGGAGAGTTTTCATACTGCATTGTCCTTGTCTCCAACAGAATTCCAATTGCTTTTTCCATGGCATTAACCTTTTGTCACGTTCAAATCTCCCTCATTCTTCATGAATTTTTTAAAACCAATAAATATTGTTATGTGACTATCCCTATGGAAAACTGGAAATAAAATTCAACCTTGCAACAAAATATTTTGTATATTAGTATATCTTATTTTCTAGTATATCTTTTAATTTATCCTCAATCATGATGTTTTTATATTCCTCTGATTAACTTCCTGTTGCTGTGATGAAAGCACTAACCTATACAATCTGTAAAGGAAAAGGTTTATTGGCTTGGGACATATAATCCATCATCAATGGAGTGCAATGCTGAAATTTGAGCAGAAACCTGGAGACAAAGTCTAAAGCAGACACCATGGAGGATACCTGAGTGTTGCTTCACAAACTCTATAAAGCCTAAACCTAGGTGCCTAGCATTACTGAACCCACAATGGCCCTCTTATATAAATTAACATTTTTTTTAAAAGTACCTTTCAGACGTTATTACAGAGCGATAAGTAGAAACAGTGTCTCAGTTAAGGTTCTGTTTTTCTAGGTGACCCTATTTTGTTTCAGTTAATACCAACTACCCAGAACATATGTTTTATCAATATTTATCAATTATATCTATTTGCATGTGAATAATATAACAAAGCTGCATGTGTGTGTAAAGATATATGAGTATATGTTCAATATGTATATTTGTAAACACTTCACATTTATTTACACATATATGTAATAAACTCAGGGTTTTTTTTAATGGTAAGCCAGACAAGCTTCGGTTCTTAACATTTTTCTAAAATGTATATTTTGGTAGCACTTTAAAACCTGTATATGCCTTTATATTCTCTGTAGGTTCTATAATTTACTTTTGATTGTAAGATATCTCTATATATTTATTTCTTTGAATTATACAATTCAAAGGCTTTACTATAAAAATCCATATACTTCTATATTAAATTGTCCAACTAATATTAAATTTTCTGAAAAGTAGTTTTTAAATAAATGCAATCAAAAACTCTCCTGGTTGAAACAGGGCTGTTTTGTATCTTTCTATATATATATATATATGTGTGTGCATGAATGTATGTGTGTAATAATATTTTATAGTTTTAACAGTAAGTTGCTGTTGAACTATCTCTGCTAACATGTTATCATTGCTATTAATTTCCTCTGCCTTCTTCATTATAATTGATACAGCCTTCATTATTTCATTCCATTAGTCTTTCTTAGATGTCAATAGATTCAATGTAACTGTGAACTTTACAAGCCTGACCTTCTTGATTTATTTCTGGAGGCAATGAAGAGATTGCCCAACCTGCATCCTTCTTAAATATAAAATGATTGAATTGAGAGTGCATTGATGGAAAAACAGTTAACCTTTTGCTTCGGAAAAGGCAGCTGTGTTACACGAGAGGAGCCTGTTAGACTGTTTCTGTGAATTAACTAAGGATGTATCAAAGCACTGATTTCCTTCACTATGTCAAAATAAAATATATATTAAATAATAGTCTGTTATTTGGCTTTTCAAATCACTCCTGAATTTAACTAACAAATGCTAGTAAACTAAAACCATTCATTACATTCAAAATACCCTTGATCAAAATGAGCTTTAATATTTTACATTCATATTACTTATGGTGACAAGACATTCTAAACACATGAATATTTTCTGCATTGGAAGAAACAAATGCTAATAATCACCATTTAACAGTTACCTTCTGATTAAGCACATTTAAATAAACTCTAGATCTCTAACCCATAATACAATGCCACAATTATATTTAATAAATCTTCCCAAAAATTCCATGTCATAGAAGGCAACTATTAGATTATTATTAGGTTCAATTCTTAATGCTGGTGATGCTCATTTGGGATAATTTTATATCAGTTCTCTTTACATTAAATAATCAAAACGTCTTGAGAAAAACTATCCCTACAAAATGTAATAAAGTTATCTATGACTACAATTTTATTTTCATTGAGAAATCTTTCTTTAGTGAACTCCCAACTGTAGGTGGAGTTTCTCTTAAAATAGATCAATCCAAGATTTATATTTATTAAAATATAAACCAACACTCACAATTCAGGTAACAGCTTATATTTGTGCCTGAACAGGGACTGGAGTATCCGAGTGATTGATGATGGAAGCCAAACAGGTCTCTCCAGCAGTGAGGAACCAAGAAACAGAGGCCTTCCCAGGGTCCCAGCCGCCCTTTATGAATGGGGTTGGCCACTCCCTCTTCAGGGGCCCAGGACTCTGGATAAGCATGCTGGGATCTTATCACCTGACAACTGAATCCTACCACACCCTACTGCTGTAAATGTTTTATAACATCTCACATCATATCCTCTTATGTTACCATATATTTCCTTAATGGAAGTTTATGCTTTGTCTAACTTTTAAAGACTGGCCTTCATTTCATCATTTCAAATTCACTTGTGTGAAAATTAAAATAAATTTTCAAGATTAAACAGTAGGAATATCTATTCAAATTATGAATAATATTTCCAATAGAACCTCACTAGTTCTTTCTGAAATGTGGAAAGTGGATTTAAGTAATAAACCCTAATGTATGCATGTTGAAAGTCATGCATGGGGCTGTAGAGTTGAATCAGTAAGTAAAATATGTGCCATGGGGATCTGAAGTCAGATATCCAAAATCCAGGTAAAAATATTGGACGAAAAGGTAGTTTGCTATAATCCTGGTATCGGGGGCAGGATACAAGACAGAGGAATACAGGCACTTGCTAGCTAGTCAGTCTAGTTGGACATGTGAATTTTCAATTCTGAGACCCTGTGTTTCAATGTGTTTTTTCAGCAGCCAGAGGCCCAGACTCACAGATCCTGCAGCCCCAGACCTCTTAGCTGCCCCACTGTTGTTCAGGCCCCCAGAAATGACTCAGACGCTTATATTAACTTCATGCTGTTTGGCCTATGGCTCAGGCACATTGCTAGCTTGCTCATACATCTTAAATCAACCCATTTCTATTAATCTTTCCTGCCACATGGCCCGTGGCTCACCTGTGTTCCTTACATGATGCTCCTTTGGGCCAAAACAGCACCTTTATTTAAAGATTGCTATTCACAGCATACAGAAAGACATTCCCACATCAACCCCGTAGCAAAACCTATGTGGAGAGTATTTTAAAAACCACATTTGACCTAGACCTCTTGTCTCCCCAAGCATGAATACACACACACCTACAGAAAACATATATATGTATATAAATATGCATACTCATACACATCACAGGCGAAGACAGACACATACACACACATGCAGCACACATGCACTGATAATTAAAGAAGTGTTCGTGTCCACAGGATTTAGAAGACATCAAAATTCTACAAGAAGGTTTACATAACCCTTGTATAAGAATTTGCAAAATGTCCACTTTTGAAGATGTCAGCTAATTGCTAGCTCTTGATCTTATCTTTTTTTTTTTTTTTCTGTTTCTAATACACCTCCAGTGAAGGTTTGGTAGAACCTTTTGTTTGGGATAAGCACTCTTTCATCTGAAACATCAGCCCATTTCAATCAGAATGTCCAAATATATTCAAACTAACAAACCTGGTTGGTCCCTGCCTGATGATTTAAATATTAGCTAAATATAATTGGACTCTTCCTAAGGTATTTGCCAAACAATTTTTGAATCCCTTTTGTATTCAAATGTTTTATTTGTAATTTATGAATAGTTTTCATAAAATACTTGTAATTTTTTCACATGATTTTTCTTTCACTGTGTAATGTAATGCTTCAATTAATGTCCTCGATCATTGAATTTTTGGATGTTTGGAGAGTTTACAAAGTCTCATTATGTAGCTCAAGTTGATCTTAAACTTGTTATGTAGCCCAGTCTGGCCTATAGTGCTTGATCATATTCGGTCAGTATTACAGATTTCAGAGTTTACAGATATATGCCAGGGTGCCAATTTACAATGTTGGAATAGAGTTTTTATTAAATTTTCTACTATTGAATCAGGGAATAGAAACAAATCGGATTTTAGTTGGGTTCTATCCCCAAATTTTATAAAAGTTGCACTTTTATAGTGAGATACCTTGTTGATATCATGAATATATTCTAATACATGTTTTATTGATTTTTTTTCTTTGTTAATTTGTTCATTTGTCTGCACGGCTATGCCTAAATTCACAGAGATTCCAGGCATGCTTGCCTTTTCCTACTTAATGCAGGATTAAGGGCATTCACCAAAACACTTACCTTGTGTTATTGTTTTGTGTTGTTGTTTTATTTGTATATACACATACAATATATATATATATTGTATGTGTATATATATATAAATATATATATATATATTGTATGTGTATATATATATATATATATATATATATATATATATATATATATACAAAGCAAAAAAAAATACAACAGTTTTTTCTTGTATACACCCATCTTTGTCTGATGGCTGTCACACATTACCCTGTACTAAGTTATGAACTTTTTATTTACAACATCATGTAAATGCTCCACTTTAGGAATTTGAGAGCACATGGTAACATTTAAGTAATAGTAACAATTTTAGACAAATTTGAAATCTTTTTCTACATCAGAATTCAGTAATCCTCAGAGGCTTTATTATCTTTGAAGGCTACCCAAAATATGGAAAGTAAATACTTCTCAGTATTGTAGAGTTTTCTGCCGAGAGAAAACAATAAAGATAAAAGGGTACTATGATAAGAACTCAGAATACGTAAATGAAGAGGATACTTTATCAGCGGAATTTGTGAACGTGCATATGGGAGCTGTGCAGCATATTAAAAAGACTGATTTGATTTCTCCTGATGCATTTATTGAAGCAAATGACACACTTATTAATGACATAGGCTTCCATTATCTGATTAAATGCTTGACTTTACTGGCCTCTTACTTTACCTCTGAGACTTTATTCCTACCTGGCTAGCACAAGTCTCACCATGTTGAAAAGAAGGTCAATGCTAATCAGAACGCTTTCTCAAGGTTATAGAAAATGCTAGCAAATCTGGAAACTGTTTTCTTTCTTTCTTTTCTGTTTGTCTTTCTTTTTTTCTTTCTTCCTTCCCTACCTCCTTCATTCCTTCCTTTCTTTCTTTCTGGAAACATCCATTTCTCTGGTTTTCAGTTCTTACAGAAATAAATGGCTAAAATATATTTAGACTGAATGTGAGAATTAAAAATTTCCGTGCTTATTTTATTAAAGTGTGGATGAGATGAGAAGGACTGATAGGGCATTCAGAAAGCCCTTTTCACATCTCTCAGTGAGTGTGACTCATCAGCAATTTATAGCAACTCTTAGGATTTTAGAAGTGGCTGCAGTCATAGTCGCCAGTCAAACTATTATAACTCAAACTGACTAAGATGCCCCCAAGAGAACACATTTGAAAGAAAGCTAAAATTTATTGAAAAACAACATGAGTTAGATTTTTCACCCATTGTATTTCCATTCCTAAGGAAATTGTGGTAATAAAGCTGGTAAGCTAGCATCCTGTTTGATGGTTTTGTTGTGGAAGTTAAAGGTCCAGTTTTATCAAGGGAATACAAGCTCAAAATTATACTCCTTTTCTATTTACATCATTAAAATATATTTAATTTCTTTATAACACTTCCCAGTGATGAATATACATGTGCCCTTTCTTGTCCTTGTGGAGAATATCTAAGTGTAAAACATTATTTTAAAACATAGGTATTGTCATAATTAGTTTTTTGTGGTGTGTTTAAGTGTTCTAGATAAATAACAACAAAATAACAATGTGGTATAACAAAACAATTCTAAATAGGAATTAAACAGCAGAATTCATCTGCTGTAGAGCCATAACCATAGATCCTCAAGTCAAGAAAATCAAGCTGGATAGATAGGTCATGGACCACAGAAGAAAATTACCTCTAATATTCTGCATGTAATGAGTCACAAAATAAATTTTAATAATGTATTGCTATTTCCAAAGACCTGTTCATAACTCAATCCTCATGAGAGAAGTGTTATTTTGAAGTAGATGTTAATTAATATAGAAAGCTACAAATGGCTGATGTTCAAAGAGAAGAGAGGAAGTTAGACATACATACATGCAGACATACAGACAGACAGACAGACATATGGATGGACGGACAGAGGGGCAGATGGATAAATGGATGGAAGATAGCATGTACATATGTATATGGTAATGAACTTGCTCATTTTAATATATGTCTATCTGAAGCCTGTGTTCAGTATCAGGTATCATCATTTTTTTTTCAAACTCATTGTATTTCAGATATGGCTTCTTCAGCTGGGTGTGGGTAGCATGCACCTTCAATCTAAGTCCTCAGGAGAGAGGGACAGGCAGATCTCTGAGTTCAAGGCCAGAAAACCTGCACTTCTGGTTTATGGAGTTGGTTCCAGGACAAGTTCTAAAGCTACACAGAGAAACTTTATCTCAAACAGCAATAGCAACAAGCCTCAAAAGATTAACTCAAAATAAATATACCCACTTTTTAAACTTTGTGTTCAATTTTTCAATTGTATCACCTGTATAAAGAGCTCTACATATCCTTTTGTTTGTCCCTCTCTAGCACGGAAATTAAAGAAATATGATGCTATATCACGGTTTTGTTCAGGGTTAAGGATACATACTCATATCCTCATGCTGAAGGAATGAACGATACCATGTTACCCATCATTATAGCTACCTAATGTTTATATTTTGATTCTCAAATATTTGACATACCAAGGACTCCTACACAGTTGATTGTATCTACCATCATCCCTAAACGTAATACACACAAAATATCATTTGCTCCTATATTGTTCACTCTAGCATTGTTTAGTAACTTACACACCTTTACATAACTTCTTTATTCCCTTTCAAAATTTCTTCTCTGATAGTCTAACCATTCCTAACACCTATCCTTTCTCTTGCAGAGACCTGCGATCTGTCCTGTCATTCACTGATCTCAGTCTTAATTAAAGGTTTTATGTCAACTTGACACAGCTAAAAGCTTCCCCAAGGAGGGAAATTCAAATGAGAAAATGCCTACTTATGATCCATGTATAGAGGCCCAGTCTCTGGTGGGTGGTGCCTTTCCTGGGCTGGCTGTTCTATGAGAAAGTAGGCTGACTAAGCTATGGGTCAACCAACAAATCAGTACCCTTCCAGGGGCTTGTTGTTCCCAAGCTCCTGCCCTATTAAGTTCCTATCCTGACTTTCTTCTGCGACGGAACAAGTCTAAATTAATAAACCCTGTATTTGCCAACTTGCTTTTGGTCATGGTGTTTCATCATGGCAATAAAATCCTTAATTAAAGGAGCTGCCATTACCTTTTTGGTGAAGGATAAGTACTTCAACAATAGCCAAAAACACATAACAAACACACAAAAAGCAAAAAGCAAAACAAAACATTTTTTATTATTATTTTGAAGTTGAAGGTCCGAAGAAAAGTTGAATATTTATATTTTGGCTACCTGTAAAGTTCTTATGAAATAATGGTTCTGGCACACAATTAAAATCAGAACTTCAACAATTGTAGTATTTTTTTTACTTTATTTTCTATTGAATAATAGATTGTTCTCTGATACAATTCACCCCGATCACAGTTTCTGCTCCCTTCCCTCCTGTCAGCCACTTTCCACTCCCCTCTCTTTTATTCCTTTTATAAAAGAGCAGACTTCCACGAGACAACAATAAAACTTGACAAACCAGGACACAATAGGACAAGGCAGAAGCTCTCCTATCAGGGCAGGGAAAAGCATTAATGCCTATAAGAGAAAAAAAGTTCCAAGAGCAAATAGAAGGGTCAGAGTCACACCCAATTGCATGGTTAGGAATCCCACAAAAATGCCCAAGACTATAACCACAACACATATGCAGAGGACCTGGTGCAGACACATGCAGATCTTGTGCTTTCTGATTCAGTATCTGTGAGCCCATATTTCCCCTTCTTCTTTAACACTTAAGGTATTTCATTTTATTTTCTTATTGGGATGTACCTACATTGAATAAGGGCAGGTTTGATTGTATTTCTATTTGTTTCTAAATGTGAACATCCAGGAAGCACTACTATCAATAGAATCTGACATTCCATAGGGAAAAATACTTGATAATAATTCCAAAATTGTTTATCTGTAAGGCTGTGTGAGGCAGGCATCTATGTGTGTATGAGATTACAGAGTACATGTATATAATGTGTGTTCATGTGTGTGTGTGAGCGTGAATGCATATGTGTGTGTGTGCATGTGTGTATGTGTGTGTATATGTATGTGTGTGTGTGTGTGTGTGTGTGTGTGTGTGTGAGAGAGAGAGAGAGAGAGAGAGAGAGAGACAGAGACAGAGAAAGACAGGGACAGAGACAGAGAGAGTGACTGAGAGAGAGAGAGAGAGAGAGAGAGAGAGAGAGAGAGAGAGAGAGAGAGAGAGAAAGAGAGCATGTGCCTGTGGATACTACATGAGGCCACTTAATAGTTTGTTCTTTCACTTTCCACTTCATTTCTGTCTTCCTTTTGACCTTTCCTAGCTCCCTGGAATCAGTTCTTAGCTTCTGAGCAACATTCTTCAGGAAAGGAAAGTCCAGTGTGATGTTAACAGAGATGGAAAAAGAGATGCAACAGCTCAGTCTAGCAGAGCCTTTACACAGCATAAAAATTTCCTCCTATTTTCTTGATTTTTTTTTTATTTTTTACATGAAACCTTGCACCTTCTGAAATGCTCAAACAGAGATTTTGAATGGAGAATGTCCTCTGGCTTGTCAAGGCTCTGAGGATGAACCTGCTTCTTTTCTTTTATTTTCATTCATTTTCTTTTCTTTTTTTTAATCATGAAGCTTTTATTTAGAACACACACACACAATCTACTGCAATCCTAAATATTAATCTATATTATCTAGATTAACTGATGGATCCACTTTAGGATAGTCCTTATTACCTTAAAATATGGACAACTAGCAAAAATAGAAACACATATCTCCAGCTCTATATTTCCCTATAAAAGAAATATTTGTCAGAGTTCTCCTAAGAAGTAAATTTCTTATAGCATTTCTCTCTCACATTTTTTCTTTCTTTCCATATATAAGATATATAAATATATAATTATATGTATATATAAATTATATTTGCATTATATACATATATATATTTATACACACATATAAGTTTACACATGCATATGTAGATATGAAGTACATATAAATGTATATGCATATATATTATTACTGAATAAGAAACGTGAGACTGTACCTAGAACCAAAGTGCTGCCACCAATTCTCAAAATTCTCCAGAGCGTAAGCAGTTTCTTTGTGATAACTTCAATTTCCATTGATCAGGGAACAACAGTCTTCAGACTCTATGACTAAAGCTCACACTGTACAATTTTCCTCTCATCTCCTATAATATAAAAAATAATTAAAATGTTTAAGTAGAAATTTATTTCAACATCATCTTCATTTAGATATCATTAAACATATGTATAATGAAAGAGTTACTCTCAGTTCTAATAGTTGTTAGTTTATGGATAGTTACAGCCAAATGTATTTTGCAATACCTTCTATTTGAATTAACAAAATTATGTTTACCAGTTTTCTTGTTAAATACAAAACATTGCTCTTGAATTCTGACATAACACATTGAAAACAAAACAAGCAAATATATATAACAGATAATATGCTTCACACACATTTATATGTGGTATTTCCCATATGCTGTCAATTAAAAATTCATTTAAAAATATTTAGTGAGAGATATCTACCACACCAAATGTCTGAAGAAATAAGTTTGTATGGATATGTATTATTTATCTTTTGCACATTTAAGTTAAAATAAAATAATATCTTCAAGTTTTGCTTTAATTATCAGTTTCAAAAGATATTTCTTTTCATGAACATGTGGACATAAATAGCTAATACATTACAGTAAATGAGAAATTATTCATTTACATTTTAATTTTTAAATTTTTGATAATGCCACAGGAAAATAAAAATTGGACAACTATTTCAGAGAGTGGGAAGTATGTATATAAAGATATATATTTCTTGAATAGTTGTACTGAATTATATATGCTTAGATTTGTGTATATTTTCTACTGTATAATACACTTGAATAGATGGTTAATTGATTACATAATGATACACTAATATTAATTTAGATGCTGAACACAAGAGGAGACCAAAACACTAGGTATAACTGATACATATAGAAAAATACTTTGAGGACAGTTTTTTAAACAGCATAACCCTGGTTGGATTGTTGTAGCACCATTTGTATAAGGGGTTATTAAGCATAATATCCTCAGTTTCAATAATATTTAGATGAGTTATTCAATGAAAACTGGAATTGAAAACTGTTCTAATAACCAAGAATATTTTTTGTTAAGCAATTTAAATGGAGTGCCTTGTAAAATTCAAAAGCCATAACTCTGATCAAACACAAATAAATATTCAAACAAAAATACCAAAGAAAAATAAAAGTAATGTTTTCCAAATCCACTAAGCTCTTTCCATGAACATACAAATAATCTGAGAAAAGGGTGGATGATGGGTAAGGAGCCCATTTGATGACAGGTTTGTTTACTGCAGAGTAGATTTGTTGTTATTTACTTAGGTTTTTACTTATTCATCACCTACTCATTTATTTATTTCCCCAATTAGTCTGCTTTTTCCATTTATCTAAAGACACATATGTTCAATTCAACAATTTTATAACATCTATCTTACATTAAATCTTAGCCTATACATCTAACAATGTGATAAACATAAGAAAATTTTATCCAAAAGAGTTCTTACAGAAATATTGACTATCTTTTAAAGCAAAAGCTTATATGGAATATTTTTTAATAGAAAGACATATGGAGTATTAATTGTTTTCTATAAAAATGTATTAAAAACAGATATAGACACTTGGGGAATACACATATTATGTACATTTTAGAAATGTTTAAATTATATCCCTAAAAGTGTAAAGAAAGCATAAGATGAAAAGAAATATAGAAAATGTTTTTTATGCATCCAAATAAAGTAAATAAGTTTTATTCATTTGTTTTATTTTGTAGTCTTTTTAAATCAGAAGAGAATTCTCAAAACATAGTCCAAGTTGGCTTCAAACTCAGAATTTCTTGGGCTTACCTCTAAAGTCACAGAGGTGTAGGCCAATGCCATTATTACAAGGAGTCCTATTCTGACACTAAAATTTTTGTCTTTTAAATGACTTTCAAAATTTTTTAAAATTCTATTTTATTCAAAGAAGTTAAATTTGGTGTTTTTGAATTTCTAGATAAACTTCCTGAGCTACTATTAATATTATAATGATTTTTTAAATTTTGCTTTAATTTTGTGGCATTCATACATGTATGTATTACGTACATGAATATGTGCATTATGTTCCCATAATGTAGCTGCATGTTTGTTTGGAGGAACAGATGGTAAGCTCTGTATGAGTAAAGAAAAAAGATTTGAGATCTTGAATCTTTCTCAACTTTTGGCATGTTATTCATTGGAGCAGGGTCTGTCAATGAACTCAGAAGCCACAGCTTCTATCTAAGTAACATCTTTGCCTTTTATAGTCATTAGCTCTTTGGATTGTAGGATGCCACCGTTCATAATCAGCTTATATAAAAACTTATATGATTTATTCACGGAGATATCACTCCATTATATAAACTTGCTTTATGGGATATTTTTATTTTAATAGAACAAAGCAAATATTTTATCTCAAAATATATTTGAATTAAATAGAAGAGTATCTGTTTTGTAACAAATATCTAACTGTAGTCTAAGCAATTGAATTTATAAGTTATGGTAGTTAATATCCACAGCATTTTATCCAGTGCTTTTTTATTTAGTTTAGTGTATTCTTCTCTTATATATTATATCCTGACCACAGTTTCTAGTCCATAATTTTCTCTCCCCAAACCACACCCATGTTTTCTTATCCACTCCTCTTCTTTACCCTATAGATAGGGGTAGAACTCCCTGGGATATAAATTAAATATAGCATATCAGTTTGTGATAAGACTAGACATCTTCCTTATATTATGCCTGGAAAAGGCAGTCCGGTAGGAAGAAACACAATTGCAGTTGGAGGAAAAAGTCGCCAAAAGCAGGCAAAACAATCAATGACAGCTCCCACTCCTGTTGTTATGGATCCAACAAAAAGTTCAAGCTACATAGCAGTTTCATGTAGTCAGAAATTTCTGTCTGATCAGAACTCTCAAATACCTAGCAGACACTTCACAAATAATTGACTCAGAGACTTAATATTATAGTAACTGCTGGGTCAGAAGCTCAAGCTTATTACTATCAAGCTCTTTTTCTTAAATCAACACATAATTCTAACTGTGTTTAGCCACATGGCTTAGTGCCTTTGCTCCATCCAGCACTTATCTTGCTTCCTCTGAATCTGGCTTGTGGACTGCTTCTCTGCCTTTCCTTTTCCCAGAATTCTCCTGTTCTGGTCACCCTATCTATATTTTCTGCCTGAATACAATCCAGGCACTATTTTATTAAACCAATATGAGTAACAAATTTTTACAATGTACATTATTGTTTGAAAACAAAAAATAAAAAGGAAATACAGATTTGATAATTTAAAAGACTAAATTATTGAATTAATGCTGAGAAGAGAAAGGGACATGGATGTGATAGAATAAAGGGTAGATTGTTTAATCTACATTAAGAAGCAACTACAAACTTTAAACATTTTACATTGAATATTTTAATAGCATTTACAAATATATGATACAAAATTAATTTTGTTACTGTATATGTAATTACATTCTTGTTCAAAGTAGTGTACCTATATAGCTCATCTAACAATGTAATACAAATTACTAGTCCTTGAAAGTGATTATTATAAACTAATTAGGATATAAATAAATGTAAGTTAGTACTTAGTAAATACAATCATACATTTTCACACTAGGTATGTTTTCAAGTTCTAACAAATATATTTTACATAGACTGTTGTCTTCAAACACCAAATGTGGCATTTAAGGTATTTTAATAACATAGGTTCTGAGTATTGTCTGCTCCTAGTAGCATCAATCTACTTCAGAAAAGATTATAGGCATAAAAAACATCTTATAATGGAGTTTACTTTCTTTATGACAAAAGTTAGACACTGAGCAAGAAAGTGTCCTTGCCTCCACTGCTGACACTATGCTGTACAAATGGACAAGCAGGAAACACAAAAGGATAAATTGGCGGACCTTACTAAGACAACGTAGGAAGGTTTGTAAGAATAACCTGATTCATATAAGTCTGTCAGATATGCTAGACCTTTAGGCTGAAGATAGTTGTCCCTCTATTGCAAAGGAACCTTGGGTAACTCTTTAGATATTCAGCTATTTTTTCCTTATCATTTTTCAAAATTCTTTCTTGGAAATTGCTTGTTGCTTGCTTTTTCTCTTTTTCCAGTTAATATCATTTCCTTCTATAATCTTTAAGGAGTTGAATACCAAATACAGATTTCCTAGTTATTGATTCAGAAAAGAAACTTATTGAACACTTATAAAGCATATGTTTGAAAGACATTGAAACATAGATTTAGGATGGTAATGTAAGATTAATAGAAAGTAAATTATGTATAATACTTGGACTCAATACAGGAAAAATAACAAAGTATTTTTTCTGAATTTGTCAATTTTTAATGAACTAAAAATAATTGATTCAATTATTGCTATGTTGTTATTTTACTTATTGTATATAGTATCTCTTATATTAGTTATAACCATTTCTATTTTTTGAAAAAGGGGATATGTGGTGATATATTGTATATCTAATAAAAAATTGCCTGAAGATCAGAGGACAGAGCCAGCCAAAGAGTTATCCATTGATGTCAGAGAGTGGAGGCACACAGCTTTAATTCTAGCCCTGGGGGGGGGAGGGTGGCAGAGGCTAAGATCTTTCTGTATCTCTGTGAGTTGAAGGCTAAACAGAGCCAGCCATTAGTGGCACAAACCTTAATCCCAGTACTTGGAATCCAATGCTCCCAGGATTTTGGAAACATACCCCCCCACACACACACACAACTTTAATCCCAGCACTAGAAACATTGAACTGGAAAGTGATATAGCTGAGATGAGAAAGAAATGAGGAGGGGACAGGAGTTCAGCCCTTAGCCTTGCCTCCCTTCACTTCTCGCTAAGTACTCAGTGGCATTCATTCTGAAGATTTCTGAGGAGTGAATAGATGAGAAGTGGATGTAGCGTGTTCCTCTGTCTCTCTAATCTTTCAGCTTTTTCCCAATATCTATCTCTGGAATTTTATAAGATCAAGTAAAAATCATAGTATAGTTATATATATGAACAGGTAGTGGGTCAGTCTCAAGCAGGTCCCCTGACTGTCCTTTCAGTCTCTGTGAGACCCGAGGAGCCCAGGTTAATTGATTCTATTGATTTTTCTCTCGTACTCCTGCCCCTCTGGCTTCTTCCTACCCTCTTTCCATGGTTTCCAAAGTTCCACTGCATGTCTGTCTGTCTCATCTGCTTTCATCAATTACTGGATGAAATCTTTTCATTAAGGATTATGCTAGGCTCCTGTCTATCACTACAGTAGATTATCAGTAGGAATCATTTTATTGACGTTTTATCTTAGGTTTGGTTTCACCCTAGGTCTCGGGGCTGCCTTGTCTCTCATTCCAATATTTCAGGAAATATCATCTCACTCAGTATAACTTTTTCCTAACTCCATATATTTGATGCAGATTATATACTATTTTTATTTTTAACAGTTAAGTTATTTTCCACTGTATAAAAGTATAACATTTTCTTTATCCAGTATTCTGTTAAGGGACATTCAGGTTGCTTCCAGTTTCTGGCTAATACTAATATGGAAGTAGCTGAGAAAATGTTTTTGTATTAGGATGGAATGTCATAAAGTGATATAGCTGAGTCTTGAGGAAGATCAGTTGCCAAATATTTGAGAATTCATCATATTTTTTTCCAAAACGAATGTAAAAGTTTGCACTTGCACCAGCAATGGAGTTGTGTTCCCTTTACTCCACATCCTGGCCAGCTTGAAGTGTCATTTGTTTTTGATCATGACCTTTGTGACAGATGTAAGATGGAATCTCAGTGTCATTTTGATTTACATTTTCTCCGATAGCAAAGGATGTTGAACATTTTTTTTTTTTTTTTTAGGTGCCACTTGGCCATTTTAGATTTCTCTTTTGAGAATTCCCTCTTTACCTCATTTTTAAAGTGGATTATTTGATTTGTTGCTGTCAAATTACTTGAGCTCCTTATGCAGTTTGGAAACTAGTTTTCTTCCACATGTGGAGTAGATGGAAACCTTTTCCTACTCTGAAGGTCACATATTTTTTGTCCTATTGGCTAATTTATTGTGTGTTGATTTTAGTCCTACCAATATTGGTATTTTATTCAAGAAGCTGTCTCCTGGGCCAGTGTGCTCAAGGCCATTTCCCACTTTCTTTTCTCTTTGATTTAGTGAATCTATTCTTATAATGAGATCTTTGATTCACCTGGTTTTGAGTATTGTGCATTAGCCCTGCTTTTTAAATCAAAGTATATAATCTTTATCCAAATCACATTTGCTCCTCATTCAAATGACACATTTACAAATTTCAAGGGAATAATTAACTTAACAATTCTGAAATATTACAAAATGTGTATGTTCGTGACTTGCTTCATGTTTATTTTTAAGTATGTAATATTCTGTTAAGATGCCATTTTAAAGAGTCTTTTTTAGAAGCTAAAAATATGTAAACCTTCATGGCAAATAGTTTATCAGTTCTCTTCCTTAAATTTATAGAAATGTCTGCATATTGAAATTAGTCAAAGTTACTGTAAAGTTATATCAATATTCATCAGACATCACCATGACTTACATCTGTTTTGCTGTGAGGTATGCGAATAGACTCTCATAACTGCTCAGACCACTTACTACACAACTTTAATGCATTGATATGTTTTGTAACAGTTTATGATAAACCCAACTTTCTCGCTAAATGTATGTAAATGTGTCTTCAAAAAAAAAATAATACCTGTCTGTGTAATGCTCTAAGCTTGTGTTATTTTATTCAGACATCTAAATCCCATTTCTTCCCACATGTCACACAGGATGTCTAACAGTAGAGAAAAGGCTGAGCAGTCAATGACAGCTCAGGTAGAAGTAAATAGATTTCCTACACAAGATGTCATCTGTCAGTGCCGTCAGTCTTTGCTTTCATGATGTGCTACCCATTTTCAATCCTTGACAAGTCTTTTCCTTGCCTCCTACTGACTTCATTTAATCTCATGGGTATTTATATATGCATGCGTGTGTATGTAAGTGTGTGTGTGTGTGTGTGTGTGTGTGTGTGTGAATGTATCCCTCAATGCAGTAGATTTAATATCATTTAGTAGCATTCTATTTTGTAAACAATGATTCCCTACTTATCATAGAAAATGTTGTGATCCTCCATTCCTAGGAACCTTACATGAAGACTCCCTCTTGGCCCCATATTTCATTCCCTTACAAGTCAACTATATTGTTTTAACTGTTGAAAAGTTTATGCAGTATGGGCTCTTCAGGGGTGCCACAATATAAATAATTTTGATGTTTTAATTCAGAAGCTTTAATCAGTTAACTTAGTTTGATAATATACACCATTTGGCTTAAGTGCTCTAGAAACTTTAGAGTCTTATCCCTTAAGAAGATCATTTCCCTGTCTCTTTAATCTCTACATTGTCCCCTCACTTCTATAAAAGATATGTTATTCTTTCTCACAGGATTCTATCACCTTGTTTATGAAGACATTCAAGATATGATGGCGTCAAAATACTAGTATACATATGATTCCATCTAAACAGCCAACCAATTACCTTCATATGGTCAAAAGCTGAGGGAACACAAAACACACATTGAAAATACTGACCACCAAACTGTATATTTCTATTCTCTTGTCTCATTTTGTTGAATCTTCCATTCTCACATTTTTCTCTTTCTTTATGAGCACAGCTTCCTTCCCCCAAGCACTTCTGCTAGCTGATGATTTGAAGTTTTGATTTTATGGATATAATATGAATTAATTGACATCTTCAGGTCTTTTACAAAAATCAACTCACAGTCTTTCATCTAGCCACACAGACTGCCTGAATTCTGCAGACAATGACTAACCAACTTGTTTTAAATTCCTCTTCTATTGGTTCAAATGTCTTCTCACCAACTAGGGCACTGTTTTCAGAAGTAATTTTTTTTGAATGAGAGTTTTTCTTCACAAAATGATTTCCTTTACCTGTGACCCTGATTTATAGAATACTCTTAAAATCTAAAAAACGAAAACAATCAAACAAAATTCTTGAAAATAAAGCCAAACTACATTTACAAATCTATGAATTTCTTATGATCAAGGATTCATTGGTGTTTCCTTTCTTTCTTGAAAAAAGAGACTTAAAATATTTTAATATATTTATTCTATTTTACTTTTGTTTCAACTCACTTTTACCCCAACTCCCCACTCTGAAACACTCCAAATGGCATTCACATTATGAAACCCAGTATTTAATTTTCAAATATGATTTTGAAAATAAAATTAATAATTTCACTTTCCTCAAAAGAATATTTGAATTTCAGTGTTGGGTAGTAAATGATAATTCTTCTAAAAATTAACTGTCATTATTTATCATTGTATTGACTGGAGTTTCAACTAGTTATGATCCTCTAAATGGCAGTATGACAGAAATAAGGTCTTGAAATTCCTTTCTCTAATTTTTGTTTATTTATTTATTTATTGCTTCATCAGGTAAAGACTTTTCAATTTATTTCTTTCAATACAATATCACCAATCACATTCAAATTTCAATGTCTCTATTTGTTCCAAACTTAAATTATCCAAAATAAGACATTATTTTTAAGTTGCCTTTAGTCAAACAATATTGCATGTTTTTTAGTATATACAAAAATATCTCACCAGGCTCCTCAATTTTCAAACTAGAAATGTTATATATTTCTATATTTTTTCAAAACAAACCCTAGGAAACTCTGGAAGCAGGGTTTGGTTTCATTGTCTGTTTGTTTGTTTTTATGTGAATTTGTGTTTTGCCTGAACATATATATCTGTTCATCCTTTGCATGATGAGGGCATGCAAAGGCAGAAGAATGAACCAGAACACCTAGAACTGGAGTTAAAGAGGTTGTGAAATGCTAGGAATCAAACCTTGGTCCTCTGGGAAAGAGGCTAGTGCTTCTAATCACGGAGTCTTCTGAATACACCACTTCCCTTTTAAATATTTAGCAAAAATTCATCAGTAACAACAGAGGAAGTAAATCTCAACCAAACACTATTTGAGGTTCATAGATTATTTAATATTTTCAAACTGCCTCTGAAAGAAAATTTATGAAAACTGAGTAAAAAAGTATGTCTTGGAATTATTACATTTATTATGACTTGCCACATGTATAAGGAAAATGTAAAATACATTTTCACTATTATTAGTTGAGCATATGATGAGGACTTCTCTCCAGAGTAATTTCCATAAGGAAGCCTAAGAAGAAAAAAATACAGACTGAAAGCATAACAGAGCAGTGACGTATCTATGTTGTACGGATGACGTTCTATCAGCATTTTGTGTGGTGGCATTTCATTTGTGCCTCTGAATAAACAATCTACTCAAAGTTGCTGCCTCAAACACTTCACCCAATGTTCATCATCTGTTATTAACTTGATGGTTTGTTACAAAATGCTTTGATTGCAATGTATAAGTGAAAAAAGGCAGAATTTAATATAATATATGCAAGTAAACAGTTTGTGGTGGGCATATGTACAAATCACCTCAAATACCCTCATTGTTTAACATAACACAGAATTAAATTTGTCACATGAACAGTGATAATAATATAAAAGTACATAGATTGAAGATTAAAGATGATGGTTTGAAGCAGTTTCCAAAATGCATACAAAGTAGAGAAATATTAAAGTAAAATATTTTCATATTTATCTTTCACAAATAGAATTCTTATAGCATGTGTTTGTTTCTTTATACGAATGAATTGTCTGTCTCACTCTGCGTAATGTAAAGATTTCACGAAGAGTGCTATTTCATGTTCAATTCCAAAGCTATGCCTGAAATCAAACTGAAATTCACTGGCATTAGTTGAATTATAAAAATATATAATATATAAGATTTTAAAAATCTATTTGTTGGCAATTTTAATACATTTTGTTTAAATAAACTCAGAGCCAGTAATCAATGTGGGGAATCTAGAACTGTTTTAAATAAGGACAAAAAAGAGAGCACATGACCCCAATACTGTGGTGGAATGTTATTTTAAGGTGTTTTACATTTTTCTGTTTATCTTAATGCATATATATGCTACATTTGTCTGATTAAATAAAATTAACCTGGATTTAAGAGGCTGAGTCTGTAGCTCGCTGACAAGAAGTGGTAGGGAAAAACCATGTGTAGTAAAGACAGACTGCTTTTTGGGAGCCATGAATAAGGGAAGAAATTTACTTATTTGCTATTCAGCCACTCTGGTTGATCAGAATTTGATCTCGAGTTTTCAATCCTGTGTTCTATGGGGTAGGGTTGCTTTGAGAAAAACCATGCCTAAAGGAATAGAATTCCCACTAACTGTGGCCTTTGAGACCAAATTGCTACTGGTAGCTGTGGAGTTACGGTTGTTGATTAGCGCAGCAACTACTTTATTAAAGAAAAACAACACAATACTGTCTTTTATATAAAATTATGAAGTGCTAAAAATAGACTGGTGAATAGCCTTATCTATTTAACTGAGGTTGACTTTTATATGATGACATATTTTTTTGACAATGACTGTCAGCCAACGTCTGATTCACCTGAGAATGTAGGCTAGGTGGGTAGGCGATCCTGTCATTGGCGACACTGTATTAAGCATCTCTCAATATGATATTTTTGTGTTTATATGTTTAATAATGGAAAATAAACTTGTAAAATATATGGAATTTTCTAAACTTTTAAAACATGAAATTATTTACTATATTTGTGTTATTTAGAGACTATTAAATTATAGGCTAAGCAACATATTATTCTCTGTCTTTAAAAGCAATTTTAGGTAACCTGGAGTCTCTTTATGTAGTAGTCTATTCTGCTCTTGAACACATAATCTGTCTGCATTGACCTTGTGGAAGTGCACCTCTATACCTTAAAGCTTTCTTACAAATCAAATGACATATATAGATAGCCAGGCTGAACATAACAAATAAATAACTAAATGTTCAATGTGCTACATTTTCTAAATTATACTTAATAAATAGCTCCTATTCCAGTATTTCCAATACTTAAAAAGTTATATTTTTTAATGTTAACTAGTTTAAATTATAACATAAACAGTATGATCACATTCTATTTGATCACAGTGCATTAGACTTATTTTTATGATATACTAATTATGATGGTCAGACTCCTTATTGGACCTTGAAATTACTACTTTAAATAAAAGATAAATAAATTAGCAGTTTGTGAAAACTATTATATACTTATGACTACAGGATTTTCATTTATATTAAAAACTCAGACTATTTTCCACTGTTGTGTTCTTTGAATCCTAAGGACACATAACAAGAGCTCATTAAGTACCAAGTAAATATATTTCTATTTTTAAACAATTTTAATCATTCTAATTTCATAAGGACTATATGTAAGTCAGTTTTTCAATATTAACTTTGGTGAGAAAGAAACAACATAGCAGTCACTTTAGCTTTCAATAACTTATTTTATTTTCTTTAAGCTAAAATTATAATTGTTAAAATTGTAAACTTTAATGTAATAATAATAAAATAATAATAATAACAATAACAATAACAATAACAATAACAATAACAATAATAATAATAATAATAATAATAATAATAAAAAAACTTCTGGGCATGGTGACTTAAGATTTTAATCCCAGAACTCAGGAAGCAAAGGCAGGCAAATGTGTTCTTGTCTTTGTTGGAGTGGTGTTTTCACACATAGTTTCTGTTGTCATCTCTCATTATTAGGAGTTTGTGTGGTTGTGTGTTGCTTGGCAGTGAATTCTTCTGGGATCAGTCTATGTCTGGCTCCTGGGGTTTCCAGGTACAATGTATTTTAGGTGTCGGGAGCTGACACTTGGGACTGTGGATTGACTAAGGTGGGGTGCTGAGGTGGTCTACAGGACGGAGGAAACATCCATAGGATGCTTCACCAGAATCTGTTTTGTCCTCTAGAAATAGAGGCATAGAATGAAGAGAGGCCGTAACAGGTAGTCGACTACAGAGCTGTGATTGAAATTAGGAAATTAGATTTAGAGCAGCGGAAGGAAAATGAGATCGGATTGGTACATACCTGCTTTACTGATCTCCTTGCCTCTCTCTCTGGCAGGCTTGTCTGGTGGGTTGCCTGGGTATGCCTGCTGGTGCTGGGGACTAAGGATAACAGAATGTGTGGAGGGAGGGAAAGTTGGAAGAGGAGGTCTAAGCGTGATCTGAGGCAGGCAGGGCCAGAGAAGTATGAGAAAACAAAAGAGGTGTTCTGCAATAGTGCTGCAGACAGGACTGGAGAATTGGATTTGAAGTAGAGGAGGATAGGGGAAGATCTTTAGTTAGTCCCACTACTTGCTTCCTTGGACAGAGTTCCTAGGAAATTCCTGGTGGATTTGTGAACTGTAAACAAAGGACAAGTCAGATGTAGAACACCACAGGAAATTTTCTGTGTGATCCACTGCAGATGGGCTCACAGAGGAGTGAATGCAGCATTCATTCTTCAAGTGTGGGGTGACTGTGGGAATACATTTGGAGGAAAGTGTAGGAAGTGATGATCTGCAGTTAGCCTACTTGCTTTCCTGAACTTAGTGATCTGTTGTTTGCAGTGCATGCATGTTGGAATTTTGGCAATGGAATAATGACATGAATATCGACAGGAAGGTTGAAAGTGAAGATCCGTGTGATCCATTGAGATTGATGGCAAAGAGCCAAAGCATCTTTGAATTACTTGTTTTAGGACTTTTATATGTACATAAATAATAAGCTGAACTGTAATTAAATTTACTATTATATATATAAATAAATTTACTGTTATATATACTATTTACTGATTTTATTAATCAGATCTGTTTTATTTAATATCACCAATTCCTATTAATCACAAGTTTACATAGAAAATTAGTATGTGTGTATATATGTATGTGTCTTCAAATTTCTTTATATGTGCCTTTGTGAGGAGATACCTGTGCATGTGTGCAAATGCTTGTGAAGGCCGTACATTGAAGCTGATTACTTCATCAGTCCTTCTCCCTTCTTAATTTTTGAGACAAGCGTTCTCTATAAAGTTAGATCTGCCTGGCCACACGCCCCCTAAGTGAGCTTTGCACTGCCCTTCCAACACTAGAGATGCCAGTTCATGCCCTTAAACTTGGGGACTAGGGAAACAGCTCAGATCCTTTTCATGATTGGATAAAAAACAATTGACTAACATCCATCTCTCAAAATTAGTCTTTTCTTCCTCAAATCAAACATAGTTCTGGAAATGTGTGTGTGTGTGTGTGTGTGTGTGTGTGTGTGTGTGTGTGTGTGTGTGTGTGTGTGTGTATGTGTGTGTGTGCATGTGCGTGTGTGCGTGTGTGTGTGTGTGTATTGTGTGTGTGTGCATGTGCGTGTGCGTGTGTGTGTGCATGTGCGTGTGTGAATTTTCACAAGTATAACTATTATTTGCTTTTACATGATTTTATGCATGAATACTTGTTCTAATCAGAGATTTTATTCTTAACATTTACATGAGAACCCAGAATTTTTTCCGTAAGATTATGTGTTTTGTGTTTGTTTTCATTCCATGTATTTTCCTTCTTCCTTTCAACAACCTCAAAGTGAAATTGAAATTATTGTAGACTTTTCCTTAACTTCCCCTTTCTTTGAATCTTCTAAAACACAGTATACTTGCATATATCTGTGGTTGATTATGAATTAATTGTGTTTCTCTCCTCTAGACAGTCAAATTGTCCTCACCATGGCTAATACTAGTCCACTGCCATTTTTAAATTTGCATTATATGTTGGACTTTGATTTACATTTTTATAGCAAATGGTGAACTACAACACGAAGATAGAGAACATGTCATTTCCATATAAATGTAAGCATTCCACATTATTATCTGGGCTACGGTGTGGCTCTTTTTAAGTATTCTGCGATGAAATGCATGCTTCACATCTGAATTCAACAGTATTTTCCTCTATTACTTTTTTGTCTGCATACTACCTCTTACCTTATCTCATAATATTAAATCCTCATACTAGAGCATGCTGAGCATCTCCAGGATCCATTGAATCTGATTAATAAAGATATGTCCTCTCAATGAATACTTTGAATAAGTTATACTTTACTGGAGATAGTAAAAGACTGACACTTGTTTACAGATGTATTAGCATGCTGGATCTTCCCTAAACTGGTGTCTTAGATTGTGTAATTATTTTAATAATAGAACTTTAATTTTCATATTTACAAGTCTAAAGACAATAAAGCCAAGTTATAAGACAGAAGTTGAGCAAAATCCTGCTTCCTGTCACATTCTTATCATAGCTTAAAAGCTGAGTATGGCATTTTTATATGACTGTAGAAAAAACAGAATACTTTTATCTATTATGCATTTCCCAACCTTGAAATAATAGAATTTGCCTTTGTGATTTAATCACTTAGTCTCTTCGTAATAATGATAAAATGTTGATTAATTCTCATCATAAATTTTGGAGAACATATTTCAATCATAATATTCTATTCCATTGTTAATTTGTATGCAAAATTAAGATCCATTAACCTCCCTGACATACAAAAAATAATTTTTCTAACTTTATGAAAGCTAATAGATCTTGAATATTATTATTGCAAGTCCCTTGCAGTTAGACAATGTTTATTCTTGTTTTGTACAATTTCAAGTAATTTTTTGATTGTATTTAAAAAATCAAAAATATTGAGGAAAAAAATTATGTGATTAAAATAAGATTTAATTTTGTTATCTCTCACATATTTAGTTATATATTGCCTAGATGTCTACCATCATCCATCTAATACCAGCTATTTGCTTTCACAAGTAAAGATCTATTATCACACTAAGATAATCTGCCACTGGATCTTTTGGAGTGATACCAGTATAGAAGTTTGAGCTGTGATTTACTTCCCTCTCTCCACAAGTCTCAATGAACATGTTCTCTCTATTCTCAAGATTTATACTTGCTTTCTTAGTTATGTTTTTTCTTTGATATCTGTTCCTTTAGAAAATCTGATCCCTCAAAAAGTTATTGCATATGCAATCACATGATTCTTGCCGACACTAAATAAAAATATCATATCCTCGTCCTTTCTTTCTGTTTGCATAAATACGATCATTTGACTGTATGTAAATTTACCTCTCCACCTTGAAGAAGGGCTAAAATGACAAAACATCAAAATTCATTGTTTTTATAAGAGAAAAAAATATTATATGTAGACACATACAAATGATCTTCATGTTACACCTGAATGAATTTAAGAATTTAACAATACTTTATACACTAGTTACACTTATATTACTAAACACATAGCATATATTTACCTGTATTTCTCATAGCCCCAATGCCCTTGAAACATGTCAAAACTACATGTGAATCCTTTAAAACACACACACACACACATACGTCTATATGGGCTTAAACATGAGATTTTTACTCATGCATACACTGAAGTTGCTCTCAATCATAGTAATCTTTATAACACTTAGAAAATTAATGTGAATATATTTAGGGCCCAAGATCAGGGAAATGGATAGAGGCTATATTTTTAATGAAGATTTTATGACTGTGCCCTGCCACCAGTAGGTGTCATGATTAATAATATTTCTCATTCTTTGCATGATATGTGACATTTGAAGGTTTTCCTTCTCTTCATAAATATATATCAAAATCATGAATGTGGTTAATTAGTTCTACAACTCTGGTCTGAACAGAAAGTGATATTTCAATATAATATGCAAGCTTCGTTTCCTTTTGTCTTTTATTTCTCCAATGAGCTTTAAATTCTTTTGTATCTGTATATATGGGCAATAAACAAGTGAGCTTTGGTTCCTCAGAAATCACACATGCCAAAGAAGGGAATTCTGAATGATTAGATGCTGTCTACCTCCGTGACACATTAAGCTGAAAACCTTTCTGCTTGTCTATCGATCCACACATTCAGATGGGTTTGACAAGCATGCTATTTTAGAAAGAAACAATACAAAGCAGAGAAAAAATATCCTTCATTGTATTTAAGCCTGGGGCTGTTCAGGGCTGCAGCCTAGGGGAACTGGCATCTTTATAGAATGCACTTGTTGTAGAAGCTGAAATTTCCAATAGACCTGAATTTATTTTCAATTACAGGGAGTTAGATATGACCTGAAGGTAGAGCTTTATATTAAGTAGATAACTGATTGTTATTATTAAAGAGACATGAAAGTGCTAGAAATTGCAAATAAAATGAGTTGAATAAAAGAAATTGAACTTTTATTTAATCCGCAAAGTAAGATGGTATTCTATATGTCATTATTTATTCTAATACCATCTCTTTGCAGTGAGATTTATTTTAGAAATTTATCTTTAGGTATTTTGATGTCAGTTTTGATTGAACATTCTAATCCAGTTTTTATTATAGCAAAATTTTGAAATATTTAAAACGTCTTTCAAAATTGATCACATGTGTTCTTTCATTTTAGTTTTATTTTTTTGTACATGGATGCTTTGCCTACATGTATTCGGTGTCCATGGAAGCCAAAGGAGGGTGCTGATCCCACTGGAACTAGAGTTACAGAGAGCTGTGAGTAACCATGAGGTTGCTGCATATCAAACTCATGTCCTCTGAAAAAGCAACTGATACTCTAAACCACTGAGTCATCCCTCCAGCTTCCATTCAGTGATTATTCACTTAATGTATGTTGTTTGTATGATGAATAATACATTTTCCCTATGGCCAGGTATTAATCAATTCCTTAGATTTTATACTTATTAAATCAAAACCCTTTTTAACTTATCATAAATACATTTAATAATTTTCATTGTTATTCTGCTATATCTGTAAAATATTAAGATTTATTCAGGACCACGCCTTTCCTCTCAGTATGGAGGTTGAGCAACACATTCCTCTGTAGATAATGGTCTCTAAATAGTCAATTTATGCACTAGGAATTAACTCTGTTCCCACTGTCAGAAGTCCCACAAACTTCTCAAGTCATACATCTGTCCTCCTCATTCAGAGGGTCTAGTTCAATCCTCAGCTGTCAGTCTAGAGTCAGTGAGCTTCCAATATCTCAGGTCACCTGTCATTGTGCGTTTTCCCCTCATGATCTTGAACACATTGCTCAGATAATCCCTCTTCCATCTCTTGGACTAGGAGCTCAACCCAGTGCTAAGCTGTGGATCTCTGCCTCTGGTTCCTTCAGTTGCTGGATGAAGGTTCTATGAAGACAATTAGATGGTCATCAGTTTGATTACAGGAGAAGGCCTGGTCAGGCATCCTCTCAACTATTGCTTGGAGTCTTACATAGGGTGAACCTTGAAAAAATCCTGGGAATTTCCTTGAAACTAGATTTCTCCCTAATCCCCAAATGGCTCCTCTATCTAGATATCTATTTCCTGATGAGTTTTTAAATGCATATATAGTAGTAACATTTTGATAAAAATAATTTCAAAATTTCAATGTAACTAACATTTAGTTAAATCCTAATGATTCTGTCTATCTGGAATTTTCTTCAGTACTTCAACAAAATCTAAATATTTAAATTGAAAATATTGCTTAAAAGGTCTAACATTGTTTGTTATATTTTATTAAAATCTAATAATTGTGCTAATGCTTCAGGTTACTGAAATTGCTACTGGATTATTGTATTAGAAATAATTTTTAATTTTTTTGAAACTTAATACACTTTTATTTAATTATTAAAATCAAAGTAAATAACCTATTTTATTAAAACTACTGTTGAATCAGGCATAGTGGCAAAGGCATATAGTCCTAGCACTTAGGGGATAAAGCAGGTAGATCTTTGTGAGTTCCAGGTCAGTCCTCTCTATAGAGAATTTCCCTTTCTCAAACAAACAAATAAAAATCTATACAAGATCAACTTATTGAAGTTAGCAATATATAAAATGTTATAAGGGATAACATTTAAAACATAGTATTTATAAATTATTTCAAAATAGGATTTTGTAGCTCACTTGTCATAAATGACCTAATATAAATGAATATATCTATGATAGTGCATGGCTCACCGCCTGAAGACTCCCTCTGTCAGTCATGATGATTTGTGTTTTATTGCCAGGACTCATGTGGTGGAGGTAAAAAAGGGCTCCTACATATTGCCCTTTGATTTCTACATGGACCTCATGGTATGCATTCTCCCACAATATGCATAGAATAAGATAAATAAAAATGTTAAAAAATTAAAGCTTCATCTTGTCCTATGCTGTCATAATTGTAATTGATTAAGTATGTGCAAAATGAATGGTTTTTAATGGCTTACCGATTACAGTGATTCTTACCAGTTGTAGTAATCAGAAGGAATTACGTCTGGGCTTGATATTGCATGCCTACAAGTCCACAATCAAGAGAATGTGACAGAAAGTATCAATGGAAATGTTTGGATATTTTCAGGCAAAGGCATCACTGTCCTTCACTTAGTGACAGCAGACCCATTTCAAATAATATAACAAACTATTGGAATATCCTAAAACATGCCTCAACTGAAAGGAGTAAGCCTTTACTGAGGAATAATTTATATGACCACTGTCCAAAAAGCAAAAGTTGAGCCTTGTAAATGTTTGATCCTCTGAAAACAACAAAAATTAACTTTAAGGGAGGTAAACATTTGAAATACTGAATTATGAGTCTCTAACTAGCATAATTCATCTCAATTTTTACCAAACATCAAATAGGCAAATAGTAGCAGTGCATTTGAAAAATAATTGTTTGTATGCAATGTTTAATATTTTAAGCCATATAAAAACTCAACTGTTCAGTGGTTCTGGCATTATTATTTCAATAGCTTAAGAATAAATTAGTACAACCTTCAGTAGACAATATGTTTGTGTTGTCTTGCATCGATTTTATTTATATTTTTTTGGCAATGTAAAATGACTTTTCCTTTCTGATAGATGAAATCATAAATGTTCTTTCTTGTCGTATAAGCAGAACTTTTAGTATTCTACTATCAGAATGTCAAAAAGTAAAAAAAAAAAAAAATTCTGTAGAAACAACTTTAACTTCACTCCTACCAATTTTACTTTATCATAGACACAAATAGATATTTTTCTTTCTCCAACTATCTGATATGTCATATTCTACCTTTCCTTCAAAGTGCCTGGTGGCAAAGATATGTAGGTGCTAGGTATATTTGTAAGTAACACTGAATGAGATCTTGGGCACAAAATAAATTGATATTCTCAAGATAGTTTTCTTTCATTTTATTATTTTGAAAACAATATATAGGATTTTTCTCCTGATAAAATATTGGTAGTTACCACAGTATTTTCTCTATGTAATCAAATATTCCAAAATTACCCACCTATTAACTCAAATGAAAAAAGAATAAAATAAACCTTCTTCGTTAATAGTAGGCTTGTTATCAAGCATGCAAAATTTATGAGAAAGTTATATAGAATTGAAATATGCATATTCAATATTCTACCATTATACAATATATATATGCAACTGATAATTTAGTCATAGGAATTAATTAACAAAAATATGCTGAAGTAGTATTCACATATATTCTAACACAAACTATATATGTCATAAAATATGAACTTAGATTATGTCATTTTCTGTGTTGCTATAAAAAGGCTTACCTATGTGAATAGATCAAATCAATTGGATAACATAGTATTTTAATAATCCTTTCTACCAATCTGTGTTAATACAATTGACACAAAAGTTGGTGCAGTACTGTTCTAGTATCTGTTAGTTGAAGAAACTATGAAGTTACAAAAAGAAGGTTCACTTTAGAATAAATCAAAGAGGTGATATACTATTTGAAATAAAACAAAATGACAGAGTATTGCCCCATGCTGTTAAGAACAACGTAGAATTTTAAAGTGAAGAACAAAAATCTTAATATCTTAAAATTTCCATGTAATATTTGTTTGTACTGAAATCAGTCTTGAATAATGTCATCTGTAAAACTGATGTAGATTTCTATAAGAGAGATGGTAATAGGATAGCAATAATGAGAAAGGTATGAATTTAAAACGTATTTATTCATTCATTAGTATGAACAACAGAAGAGAATGTCAGTAAGTCAGTTCTTATATATATCCTGGGGTTCCTTGTGGTTAAATTTAGATGTCACATGTTTTCTGTTGAACTTTCTCAGTAATATTTACATATTAAAGCATTATAATCTATAATGTCTTAAGTTAAAGATGAAATATACATGCTTTGTGAACATTGAAATGACTATTATAATCAAAATAACCAATATATTCTACTTGCATTATCATCATTCAAGTGGTAGGAATATTTCAATTTACTATTTTATCAAATTACCAGTATATAATACAAAATAGTTAATCATAGCTACAACAAAATCTGATGTAGAGAAAATTTTTAAAAAAAATGTTAGGTAATGAGAGAGAAAAAAAAATTGGAGAAACATTTAAAAATATTTAAAATAATTGTGTTATAATAATATATTAGCACTTTTGATAATCAGTTACTGTTTTTAAAAGAATGGGATTATAATAAAATGCTTTACTATTTCTGAGCATAGATTTATTTCATTGATTCTTCTGTCAATATCAAGACATTTTATGTAAAAGGTACTCAAATATTTTTGAAGAACTGAACTTATTAATCAACTCTTGATTTCTTTCTTGAGATATATCGTTAGTTGTTCTTATCATTAAGATTAAAAATGGTTACCAATATTTACAAATTCTTATATTTGAAAAACATTATTTTTCAATAGTTTTTAACATTTTGACCATCCATATAGATAAATATATCTATAAATTTACACATATATAATTTATTATTCTATATTGTTGTACAAATGAATGTTTTCTGTGATTCTTATTTATGCATATATTTTTATATTTAAAAAATTACTATACACACTGGAATAATGAAATCAATCAATATTAAATTATAATGGCAATAATTTCAAAAATTAACTTAAGATACATATTCTTAACTCAAATCATGTTTATTTCCTTAAAGGGCTCTTTTGATGTCTAAAGAGTAAATTGAATAAAACATTTTCAAAGCACACTATAATTCACCATGGTTTTCATTTCATTAGAGTTCAATTAATATCTCATAGGATATGTTTAATGAGAATTATGTTTTGCACAATATAACAATATATATGAAACATCAGACCCCATAAAAAGTTGAACTTTATTTCAAGAAAATTTATGTCAACACAGTTTAATATGACATAAGCAAAACAAAACAACAATAAAAAAGTAAGACAAAAATACTCTCAAAACTATGGTTATAGCATAAAAGTTTTAAATCAGAGAGATTTAAGCCAGTAAGAAAAAATGATCTGCTCTTCACATTGATACAAATGAATTCAGCTTGTACTTCTCTGAATAGTAATGGAGGGAAAGAGGGAAGGTGGAGAGGGTGACTTGGAGGGGAGGACAGAGGGAAAACTGCAGCTGGATTGTAGCCAAATACATAAAATTTAAGGAAGAGTTAACTCCAAACTGATTGTCTTGTTCAATGTCACAAAATGTTACCATCTAGTGAAGTAAATTAGCATGACAAAATTATGAACTGTAAATGAAAATAAATGTTTTTGTTTGGGTTTTTCTTCTTTGATGATGATAAAACTGTATACATTCATCATGTATAATGAAGTGGTATTTTCAAATGTGCATATATTTTAGAATGAACCGTTCAAATCAATTAACAGAGAAGACTTTATATAATTACATTTTACTTAGAAAACATAGAAAATTTGTTGAGCAATTTGCAAGAGTAGAATATATTTTTATTAGCCACAATTTGTGCTATTTAACATCCCTCTTCACATCCACTTTCATGTTGATGTTATTCTGTACTGTTCATCTTACGTTCACCCAGCCGCATTTGACTCTGCAAACTCCTGTTAGCAATCACGTTTCTATTTTTGTCTATAAAATAAACTTCTAAATTCGAACTATACAAATGACCATTGTGGAGTCTGAAAAGACTACTTAGAGGTTAAGACTAATGGCTGCCCTTTTAGAAGACCAGGTTTGATTACTACATCTCTAATGCTGGATCCAATACCTTTGACTGTATCATAGGGCATGAAGGACATATATGATGAACAGGCAAACATGAACTCAAGAGAATCATGCACATAAATATATTTTCAATGTTAATTTTTTCAGTCACTTCATTTTATTTCTATATGTGAGTGACTGAATTTAATATATTCTCCCTTACTTTTATCTGTATTAATAAAATAGTATGGGTTTTTATATGAAGTCTTAGAAATAAAACTTTTATTAGTTTTTTGAAGATACTTTACATGTTTTTTTTAATGGTTTTAGTCCTCATTCTCAACTTTCCCATGTCTACAGCCACACCTTCTACCTGCTCAGACAACTTTATATTTCTTTTTAAACCCTTCAAGAAATAATTTATTACTAAAATAATATTTAATGTATAGACTTTCGAGGGATTATGGTCACTTCAATAAAGATATATGCTCTTAGAAAATATTGTACCTTTATCAATAGATAACAATTGCCAATAGCTCCATAGTTAGGGGTGAAATTATGTGTCTAACTTTTTTCTCCGTGCTGGAATTTAGACTTGCACAAGTCTAGTGTATGCTGTTAACCTGATGTGAATTCCTATGGAAAGCTGACCTTCTGTGTTCTGAAGACACTCTATCCTTGTAATTTCCTTTTCTGGCTCTTTTACTCTTTCTGTACTTTTTTCTAATGATCCTAGAACCTTGGGAAGAGAAGAGGAATGAACAGGTTTCCTTCAGGGCTAGGAATTCTGCAGTCTTGTATTCTTATTCTTTGCTTCTTGGGAAATTGTGGATATCTGTGTTAACTACCACCTACTGTAAATAAGCTTCTCAGAGGAAGGATGAGAGATACCTTTTTAGAGTAAGGATAAGGCTTTAGGAATTGGTTGAACACAATGTTAGTTTAGCAGTGAGATCATGGATATTCTTTCATCAGATCTGTGACTCATGTAGTTATGTTCTTAGCCCAACACTGTTGCCATGTATGAGTTTTATCTGATGTAGCAGGACTTAAATCCAATCAGAAAAGCCTGATATTACATAAGAATCTAGATCATCACAGATGAATTCCTAGAACCTCACAAAGCATGCACTAGAACTTAGAATTGTGTCTAATGATAAGAATGACAGCAGTACTAGACCCGAGGTAAACTGGTCTCTGTAACAGGAGAAACAAAATAGCCAATAGGAGGACAGAAAGCAAGGACGGGAGCAGGAGACTTTTAAGTGAGGATAGAAGAAATTGAATATATTATATATGAAGAAATGGCAATTCACTAAACTAGAATGTGCATATACAAGGTCAAACCCTTATCCACAGAACTGCTAGCATTTAAAGACAAAGTATATTTTCCTTCCTGCCAGTTTGCTCTTCCAAATAATATGTGAATAAATAAGAGTTTAACAACAATTCAGAAACATTTAAAAATTAATAGTTTTTTTAAAGTAACAAAGATTGGGAAAATAGCATTATCAATACCAAAATAGCAGTAGAAATACTAATAAAGCAAGGTAATCACGGTATACATCCAAGAGTTGATGGAAAAATTAATCTTGATCCCTTGTCACAAAGAGAAACCTTGATTTTTATCCTTCTACTCCTGAGAAGTATAGATTTTGCCTCCATCATAGAAAGAATAAAACTGCTTCTAAGATAAAATGACTGACCAATGCTAAAAAGTCTCATTTTCCATTGTCCTAATTTATGACATATTTAAATAATAATATGTATCAAATTTCTGAGATTAGACTGTTCTCCAGCTTATTCCATACTAAGTAAAATATTTAAAGGTGAAAGGTAAGCTGCACCTAGGTAGATTTATGAAAGACAATATATTTTTAGTACTACCCACATGGCACATCATCTTACAATTGATTCATTACTGGAAATACATCAATCAGAATAAATTCTGTAAATTTATGCAAGAGAATTGTTAATGTGAGAGAACTTGGGCATAAAAGAAGTTTATTGAGACAAATAGACCCTAAATGAATCATTCAGACCATTCCAAATAAAAGGGTTAACTCCCTCACATGAAGCCCATAAAGAGGCGAAAACTTAATATTGTGATGTCATTAGCCCACAACCTGTCTGTAAGATGATTACTATGTGTATATGTCAAAACTAACTGATAGAAAAATCCTAGACTTCCTATGCTTTAGGCTAAGATTTATCAATTATGTTAAAGCAACCAACTGAAATTCTCATTTGTCTGTCTACCAGTATATCTGTCCAGATCTATTGCCCTTCCCTCACACTATTGGTATACCTTAAATACATCGTGCTCTTTTATCTCTATAGCAGGAAGGACTCTAAAGCTTTATTATGATGTTGCAGAAAGACTTCACAGTAGCAGGTGCAGTGTCCCTACAGAGACTTCCCTCTAGTTCATTATCTCATCTCCAAAAATTATATTTCTTGTTCTATTCTCAGTGGTTGATTCTCAAGGAAATTTGCTTTTGAGAAAATTATTTGCCTTCTTTAAAACAACTCTTGCATGAGTGCATGTACAAATGTACTCACACTACATAGGAATTCACCCCCACACACATAAAATATAGAAAGAGACCTTAGAGGTAATTAACCAGTAAGTAACATAGATTTTTTTTTTTAAAAAAAGCTTTTTTTCTCATCAAAAGCTAGCAAGTAGAATTATCTGTGCTTTAAAGATAAAGTAAATATCAAAACCATAAAAAATTTTTAATTAAATTATTAGTCTATTTAGAATGTCAGTGCTACTCTGTACATATACAACAAATTCACCATGTTATTTTATTAATACTTAACATTCCATACACTACAAATTGAAATGTTTCACACTTATCATGTGTCAAGAGTTTAAATTTAATTTCTAACACTAATCTAAAATTTACAACTATAGCAAAACTGTCATCATCACATTCTTTTTGTTTATGTTTTTTGTTTTTTCATAAGTATTAGGTATAGCAATACATGCCTTTTTATTATATATATTTATATTTATATTATATATATAATTTTTAATGAAAATAATATAGTACATATTACATTTTCATTAAAAAATGTCATGTCAATCACTGTATCCCCCTGCTCCCTCCTCCCCCTCCCAATTCCTCCCAGCCAGTCCTCAAGCTAGCCCATCCCCATCTACCCATCCCCTTCTAGAAAAGGGCGAGAAATGCCAAGGTTGGCAAGCCCAGCACTGCACATCCACTCCAGGCAAATCCAATTCACTCATACCAAAGTCAATGCTGGGCTAGGTGTTCCTCTATAGGGAATGAGCTCCAAGGTGCCAGCCCATGAACAGGAACACAGTTTGATGCCACCCCTTGTGACTCCAGAAACTCATGGCAGTCAAAAGCTGCTACCCACCCCTGGAAGGCTCAGCTCCCCCTCCAGATGCATCTCTAATGATAATTTCTTATTCAGAGACCTCCCCAAAGCTCCAGCCAGCCATCATCATGGGAACCTTCCTCATAGTCTCTATCCCCCTGCTTATACAGACTCTCCTCCTTTGCTCTCAGCTGGACCAGGAGATCTGTGCAGTGCTTGGCCATTGATTTCCTCCTCCAATTTCTTTTGGGTGTAGGTTCTGTGATGACACCCAGGGTGTTTGCTCATTTGATTACAGGGGAAGTCCCATTTAGGCACCTCATCCACCATTGCTTGGAGACTTGACTAGGAACATCCTGCTAGTTTCTGGACATTTCCCTAGCACCCAGCCTCTTTTCAACCCCACATTAGCCTCCTCCATCAAAATATCCATATCTGTCCATCTCCCTCTTTCAAGATTTATTCCCAAGTCTTCTTGGTTGCCACTCATTATGACTCCAATTTGCTAAGGTGATCTCTATTTTTTCTTCTTAGGGGAATTGCTGGATGTCTCTCTTAAATTCCTTCTAATACCAACTGTTTAGGAGTTGTGGTTTGCAGCTTGGGTTATTCTTTGTTTTTTGTCTAAAATCCACTTATGTGTATGTAAATCCATGTCTATCTTTCTGAGCTTGTGATACCTTGCTCAGGATGATATTCTCCAAATCCATTCACTTGCCTGAAAATTTTAGGATGTCGTTTTTGTTTTTACTGTTGAGCAGTACTCTATTGTGTAGATTACCACAGTTTGTTAAACCATTATTTAGTTGAGGGGCATCTAGGTTGTTTCCAGGATCTGGCTATTACAAACAATGCTGCTAGGAACACAGTTGAATAATGCCTTTGGAGTCCAAATAAGAATCTTTTTTGTGTATGCCCAATATTGGTATTGCTGGATCCTTAGGGAAATTGATTCCCAGTTTTCAGAGGAACTGCCATACTGTATCCCAACACAATTTTTTATAGACCTTGAAAGAACAATACTCAACTTCATATGGAATAAGAAACCTATGATTGCCAAAACAATTTTGCTCAATAAAAGAACTTCAGGAGGAATCACTATCTCTGACTTCAAACTATACTATAGAGCCATAGTAATAAGAACAGCCTGGTAATGGCACAAAAAACAGACTTATGGATCATTAGAATCAAATTGAAGACCCTCAAATTAACCTACACACTTATGAATGTTAAGAGCTGGTTCATTAGCCAATAGTCAATTAAAAATTTACAACCTTCATCATTCTTTAGATTAGGACAGCATTCTTTAGATTAAGACAGTCCTTGGAAAAGTCACAAGGGTACCCACTGCCCTTGACTCATAATTGTTCATAATTGCCTAACACACTGCCTTGGCTCATAGTTTTGCCTGCTCACCAACCCTCCCTTCTCCTTGCACCTGCAGCCCTGCAAAAGCATATATAAGCAGCCTGTCAATAATAAAAAATGACCAATCAAACAGCAATTCCAGTCCTGTGGTCTTTCTTTGGGTCTCCTGTTCCCTTCCCATTCCTTCCCTACAGGTGACAGAGACGCCCGTTGAAGTCCTGCAGATTAGGACATATGAACACCTGACTTTTGACAAAGAGACCAAAAATATTCAATGGAAGAAAGATAGGGTCTTCAACAAATCATGTTGCCATAACAAGGTGGTAATATGTAGAAGAATGCAAATAGATCCAAACCTATCACCCTGCACAAAACTCAAATCCAAATGTATCAAAGACCTCAATATAAACCCAGCTATACTGAACTTGATAGAAAAGAAAGTTGAAAATATCCTCCAATACATTGGCACAGGAGACTACATCCTAAATATAACACCAGTAACACAAACACTAAAAACAACAATCAATAAGTGGGATCTCCTGAAACTGAGAAGCTTCTGTAAGGCAAAAGACACAGTCAATAAGACAAAAACACAGCCTACAGAATGGAAAAGGATCCTCACCACCCCTACATCAGACAGAGGACTAATCTTTAAAATATACAGAGAACTCAAGAAACTAGAGCCCAAAATAATAAATAACCTAATTTAAAAATAGTGTTTAGAGCTAAAAAAGTGAATTCTCAACAGAAGAATTATAAATGACTGAAAGTCACTTAAAAATTGTTCAATATTTTTGCCATAGAGAAATGCAAATCAAAACAGCTTTAAGATACTACCTTATACCTGTCAGAATTGTTATGTTTAAACAAGTAAATAACAGTCTATGCTGGAGAGGATGCAGAAAAAGGGAATAGTCCTCCATTTTTGGTGGAAAAATAAATATATAAAATACAGAAATTTATGAAGATGATATTAAAAGGCAAGTTCAAAGCACAAAGTGCACAGAAGAGAAAAAAATGACTAAAAACAGGAATGAAATCAATAGAATAGAAAACAATAGTAATATAACAAAAATATTAACAATCATAGGGATGAATACTTGGTTCTTTCAGAAAATGAATAAGATAGACATATCCAGTCACTCAAAGCTTTTTCAGGATCCAACAAATACTCCTCTATATGTGGAAGAAAAACTAAGTAACTGTTCTTTCTTCATGTCCCTTTTGTTATCATGTAAAACCTTCCAGTTCTCTTGGTCTGACTGTCTATAATTCTTAGCTTTATCTCTCTGTTCCACTGTAATAGTTCGAAGCTTCGCATTTCTCTTCTGCTCTATCTTCATTCTCCTTGGGCTTCAGCTCAGTCTCATCGACTCCGCCTTGCTTCTCCTACCTATGCTCTGGTTTCTCCTCATAATTCTTCTATGGTGCCTGTCATGGGTCAAAAAAGCTCCTTTATTTAAAGATTGAGATTCACAGCATACAGAAAGACATTCCCACATCACTGATAATTATTTTTAAATCAAATATTACTTTTCTTCTAGAGTTTCATTGGGGAAGCTAAGTACTCTTAAGGGCATGCCTCATGCACATCAGTGGATATCCAAAATAAAACAAGTAAAGCAGCATCTTTGGAGTTTTAGTCTCATAATGTTGAATTAGGGCCACTTTCCCTACCATTCAGCTACAGTGTGTATCTATTATAGTTTCCATTTTTCTGTCTCCTTTTTGCTTTGTTTGCAGTGTTGATTTTTTTCTTAAGATTTGGCTTTTTTTTTTACATTTTAGATCCTCTGCATAAATATTACTGTCCCCCCTTTTAAAATTATCTTACTGGATTCAAAATGAACACTTTAAAGAAACAATTTCAAAGTATTAAATCTTAGAAAGTAATTTAAAAATGTATAGTTCGCAATACTCAAATACTATGGTCAATAATTTATTTTTAGTAATAGTATTCATTAATAAGATAATCGGTTGACATTTGAATCAAACATACAATTTGAATGATGCCAAATTCCCATGCTTACAGATATGTTGAGGAAGTAATCTCACACTTCAAGCGATGCATTATGTATAATGGTGCTAACAAAAGCTCCTGGTTACTATGACAAACTCAACTGAGTTGGAAGAACTGGGCTTCTTATTAATAACACATAAAAAGCTGGATACTTTCTTAAACTATATTTTGATGGCAATGAAGCAAAAGAAATAAAAAGATCCCAGCTGCCAAAGATTGAATAAGATGAGCTTAAACAGGAGCTCAGTAGTTTGCAAAATACCAAAAGGCATTGCAGCATTGATTAGGGAATGGCAGCTTTAATTATAGTGTGATAACAGCAGATAGTCCCCAGATCCTGCCACAAGTGAAAGCAGAAACTATGCTTACAAAGGGGCTGCATAAAGCACATCTGAAAACTTCTGTGACGTTAGAGGATAAGTGATTATAAATTCCCATTCCCCATCCTTAAGAATAAATTTCTTAATGACTAGACTGTTATACTAAATTTGCACAAATTATATGACATTGTGCAAAACATGAAGAATGTAACTACTAAATTAAAGGATCCCATTCATCCTATGTCCTTTTGCTGCTGCTCCAGACTACCCAGGGGCATACAATAAGAATCGGAAAACTATGATCTCTGTTTACTTGAAAATCTATCTACGGGACTCATCTTTATTGAGACATTTTTACTAGCAGGTGGTTTTTGAGGTGCTAGAGACAGTTCTGTTAAAGCATAAAGAAAACTGCATCTACTTATTTTTTAGTGAAAATAATAACCATAAGTAAGACATTGTAACTACGAGAGACTTTTAAATGTACAGCTTTTCAGATTTTACACTGAACTGACATCTTACCTTAGAGCTTTACTGTTTTCTAGAATTTCCAAGGTCAATTACCCACATGTCTTATGGGGTATTGTTGGTGTTCTGGGAATATTTGTTGCTTTGCATTTGTTTTTCTCAAACCATAATGAAAAACTGAACTGGAGGATTCATAGGAGAACTGAGATAAGAGGCTTGCTTTGTCGCCAAGAGTAACAGTAATAAATGCTGCTGACATTTGTTGATCACTTAGCATATGTCAGGAGCAGAGGTAAATGCCACACACACATCACGAGGGAGACACAGGTTAATAATCACCAAGCAAAGGAAAGAAAAAGGGCATTTGGTATATGAATGTGGGAAATTCACTCCAGGGCTTTGGTTCTTCAAAATTCACCAAGACTAAAATAAATTAAGTGGTAGCTTTTGTCAACAAAAATAATAGATTTTATTATTTGTTTCATTAAATGTATAACATATACTTTACTGATAATATATAGTTGCTTAGTATAAATTAAACAAAAGTTGAATATTAGAAAAATAAAACTAAAATGGTGATACTTATACTATTATGTTTATTCACTTTTCATACTGCTCTATTTTTTTCAAAAATATACCTTAAAATTCATAAGTTTGTAGGTATTTAGCAAGTCAAAGACCTAGTTGTGCTATGAAGTATATGAACAATAAGAACAATGATAGCATAATTTTAAATGATCATCGCAGAAAAAATATTTAGTTGTAGATTTTATCATGAATATCACTTAGTTAACAGAAAAATAGCAGCACATTTTATTTTTATGTTTGTAAAATGTGTCACCACACTTTACTAATATTAAATCCACCAATATCCATTCCTGTACATCTGCTTTTGAACAAAATAGTGAAATAGTCACCTCTCTGCTTTCCTGTTGTACAGATAAAGAAACAGACATACAAACGTTCAGAAGGACACAGAAACATTTAAGAATCGTATGTGAGAGAAACAAGTTATATTGTTTTTATAAATTTTAGCTAAACATAAATAGATTTTTCTGAAATTATATTTAAATCTGGCCATAAATAATGAAAATATAAAAAATTTCAATAAATTATTTATTGTTTTTTATTAAAATCTTTTGGCCAGGTAGTGGTGGTGCATATATTTAATTCCAGCACATGGGAGACAAAGACAGGCAGTTCTGTCTGAGTTTAATGCCAGTATGGTCTACAGAGAAAATTCAAGAAAAGGCTCCACATGTCTGTTTTTATTATTGTAGTTTTATGATAGAACTTGAAGTCAGGGATGGTGATGCTTCCAGAAGTTCTTTCATTTAACAGGATTGTTTTAGTGATCCTAGGGTTTTGTAAGAGAAAACAGCAGCCTATAGAGTGTGAAAAGGTTTTCATTAACCCTACATCTGAGAAAAGGCTATCTCTAAAACACATAAAGAACTCAAGAAACCAGAAATAGAAAAGCCAAATAATCCAATTTTTAAAATGAACCTAAACTGACCTTCCCTTATAATTAAATGTATAGCCACAGTAATTGTCACTATAGAACCTTTGTCCAGAAACTGATGAAATCTGATGTAGAAATTTCCACAGATAAGCATTGAGTTTAGTTCCCAGTCCAGGTAAAGAGATGGAGGAAGGACTGTGAGCAAAGGAGTCAAGAACATAATGAGGAAAATCATAGAGAGAGCTGACCTGAGCTACCAGAAGCTCATTGACTTAGAACTGACAGCTAGGAACCCTCCAATGGACGCAACTAGGCCCTCTCAATCTGGATGACATCTTGATGGTATGATGCCTAGGGCAGTGGGACCAGCTTTTATTCCTAGTGCATGAACTGGCCTCTTGAAGCCCATTCTCTATAGAGGACACCGTACTTATCTTTGATAGTGGGTGGAAAAGCTTGGTCCTACCTTAACTGGATATACCAGAATGCATTAACTGACCCTCAGAGTCCTCATCTTTCTGAGGAATGCATGGGGGTTTGGAGTGGGGGAATAATTGAGGGATGACTGGAAAGACGAGATGGAGGGCTCCAGTGGTGAATATGTTTAAAAAAAATTAAGAAGGAAAAGCTCCAAAGCTACACAGAGAAGTCTTGTTTTAAAAAAACATAAGAATAAGTGTTATTTCCTAAGGTTATGACATAATTCCATCATTTTCCTTCCTTTCTTCCTTACAGACATGCAGATTCTCCCATGTACTCTGACCCCCTCTTACTCTCTGTGCGTTTCATGCACGCATTTCTGGTAGGCAATGGAACTAACTAATTTACTAAGCTGGACCTTTGGAAACCACACACAGTTGCCTTCTAGGATGTCTTCCCATCAAACAGCAAAGCTTTGATGACACAGTAAAACATTTATCAGAATGTCTGTTCTATATTTGTATAAATTTTACATTTAAAATTTTTAGTTGTGTCTTGAGAATAACATGATTTAAGAAATTGGTGGGAAATAATTTACTGATTTCAACATTAGGGTAATTATATGAATTAAATAAGATCATTCTAAAAGAAACAAGCATTTTTCAGAATGTCATTTAATATAGTAGATTAACAGAAGAATCTTCAGAAATTATTCTGATTTTATGCATCTATTATTTTGACAGGCAGCATTAAGGGACACATGGATTTTGCATGTTTATTTTTATAATAGGAAGTTTCATTTTTTAAAAATTGCACTATTTAAAATAAATGAGAAAATGCTGATGACTAAATAAAACCTACATATAATAGTTAATATATTAATTAGCAATAACCATTGTATATCACTAAATTATGATATTATTTATTTAAAATTGTAGTTATTAAGTTACTAATACAATAGAAAGTTTGAGCAAATAATTTCATATCACAAAATTTATACCTTATGTAATATTTGGTAATTAATCTAGTACAAATTATGGAAACCATATTTAGTACATATAAAATTTCTATAATTGTGAATAAAGTTGTTTTGTCCCACAGGATGATTTTATTTTTTAGATTAACATTGGCAAATAATATTGTAATTCATAAGTTAGTATTAATCTCTGGTAATTATTTCATAAAATCTTAAAAAAACAAAATAACTCAATTAAAAATGGGATACAGTAACATAGAATTCTCAATAGAGCAATCTCAAATGTATCAGAAACACTTAATGTTTAATATGTTAGTTATCAGGAAAATGCAGATTACATCTATTTTGAGCTTTTTGCCTTACACCTGTCAGAATGCTAAAATCAATAAAACAAGCAAGACAGCAAATGAATAGAATGTGGAGAAAGGAGAACATTCCTCCATTGTTGGCAGGAGTAAAAACGTGTACATCCACTATAGGAAAAAGAGTGATGTATCATTAGAAATAGGATAGTCATCTCAAGACACAGTTATACCATTCTTGGGTGTACACTCAAAGGATGTTTCATCCCACAACAAGAACACTTGCTCAATTGTGTTAATTTCTGCTACATTCATAACAGCTTGAAACTAGAAACTACCTAGATGTCCTTCAACAGAAAAATGGATAGAGAAAATGCGGTACTTACACAATAGACTGTTATCCAGCTGTTAAAATTACAACCATGAAATATGTAGATGAATACATATGAATTTAAAAAAAATTATCCTGTGTTAGGTAAAGTGGACCCAGGTAAACAAATGAGGTATATATTTGCTTATAAGTGAATATTAGCTTTTAAGTCAATGATAACTAATACACAATATATAGAACCACATAGATTATGTATGGAGTAACAGAAGAGGGGTCACCCTAGGAAAGTACAGAAGAATCAAGGAGGAAGTAGAAACAAGGAGGGGATGAAGAAAGAATGCTGAGAGAGAGCTAAAATTAAGGGTCATTGTTACAATGTGGATTCTTTGGTCTTGAGCAGCCAGGGGCCCAGACTCACAGACCCTGCAGCACCAGACCCCTTAGCCACCCACCTTTTTTCAGGCCCCAGAAATGACTCAGATGCTTATATTAACTTCATGCTGTTTGGCCTATGGCTCAGGCACATTGCTAGCTTGCTCTTTTATCTTAACTCAACCCATTTTCATTAATCTATTTTGCCACATGGCCTGTGGCTCACCTGTGTTCCTTACATGCTTGCTTCTTCTTGGGTGTCTGGTTAGGTCTGTCTCTCCTCACATGTTGATCCTTTGGGCTTCTGGCTTCTTCTGTGTCTGACTCTGTGCTGCTCCTCCTACTATCCTGATTCCTCCTCCTACTTTTTCTATGGTGCCTGTCACGGGCCAAAATAGCTCCTTTATTTAAAGATTGCTATTCACAGCATACAAAAAAACATTCCTACATCAGGTCATTGAAGGACTTGAATTAAGACATAGTAGAAGTCTCTTAAAATATAAACACATTTGAAGAAGACCTAAATGAAGTTACCAAATAATAGTAACTGTAGCTAAGTGGACATCTGTCACCAAATAAAGCATACAGTTATAGGATTTAGATATATCTAACAGAGTTGTTGGCCACAGGTTTCCCTTTGGGTACCTTCATACAACACAGGCCTTTGCCAAGTCTATAGGCTGATTTATACACCTTGACAGTTAGGCCCCATTTCAGAAGACAACACCTACACTAATCACTGAACATTGAGAAATTGAGTATATAGCTATAGATAGCTGTCATACCTATGTGCTGTCATCTTTGGTTCAGGGAAGATACTCTATAAGGTATCAAATGAGAAATGCAAACACCAGTGCAGACACAAGCTCTTTAATTTACAATTATATTCTGCCTGAAAAAAAAATGCTGGTTCAATGTTGGCATAATATCGAGGAAGTAACCAACCAATATTTGATTAAATCGAGCACATGAATACATAAAAATATGTTCAGTTTTCAAAGATTAGCTGTTTTACCTAGGAATGTATTAATCAACTAAATGAATATTTCTAATTTGAAATAATATCTCCATCAAAATGAGGACCCATTATTAATAACTAACATATTACTAATTATATGAAATTCAGTTTTTTGTACTTGAATTATCTTTCCACCTCAAACAAAGTAAACAAATATGTAGTAAAGGCTTATTGAGATATGCCTTTTTTAACAACTAATGCCTTAACTAGCCTGCTGGGCTGGTTAAGATTCTAGTGGACCCTTCTGTGGAACTTCTGTCTTTTCAGAAGATTACTTATAAATTAGAGGTAGTTCGTTGTATAATGCTGTTTCATTTTTACAAATCATTAAAACTCCCCCTTGCTTTTCTCAGTTTGACTATCTTTTCATAGTGCTTTCATGGAATTCAGTCAACTTTTTTCTACTAACAGAAAATTCTAAAAATAGATGGATAAAATGGATAATAGAAAAAAAGCATAACTTTTGAAAGAAAAACAGATCAGATGTATAAACTCATAGCTAAGCTACAGGAAACCCCAGAGTTTTTATAAAAGAAAAGAAATAGACAAAAAAACAGGCTAAAAGCCTGACAGATCGCATAACTAGAATGCTTTTAAACCTCGTTATTTTATGATTCACAGACATTTCAGTCAAAGTTGTTTATAAAATACGTTTGCTTAGAAGTTCTCAGATGTGGATGCTTAAAAAAAACCTAAGTATGTAGTAGGAGAATGGGCTGAGAGAGGACTGGGAGGAAGGACCAAAGGGGGAGCTGGGGTAGATATGGAAAAAAATCTTTTTAAATAAAAAAAATGGAGAAAAAAACTTGGTATATATATATATATATATATATATATATATATATATATATATATATATATATCATATATATGATATATATACATAATTAGTATATACATCATATATATGATATATATACATAATTAGTATATACATGATATATAATACATGATTAGTTTTGTTTTCTTTGAGTAATGTTAAGTTTGGACTTGTGCTATGCATAATAGTGTAATTTACAACATTCTGAAAATAGCTAATATACACTGTACATGTAAAGAAGAACACATTGTTTGGTAAAAAATAGATAGTTTTAGGATTACTCTATAAAAATATATACACTTGATATTATTGGACATTCATATAGAAATAAAAATTGAATCAGTACAATATGTATATTAGAAAGAACATCATTGGGGTTATATACTAAACTGATTTTTTTTGCCTTAATAATTGAATTTGCCTGTTTGCCTTTAATTGATACAAAGCAGACTCATATTCAATATTGTTTCCATAATCTTCAGAAAATATTAAAGATTTAGAAGTATTCTACACCTTAAAATACAATCCCATTTTTTTAAATCTTAGTCGTCTTCTTAAACGTTAGTTTTGTGGAGGAGAAAAATTATGAGCTATTAATTCTAAAAGTTTACAGCAATTATTTGTCTAGAAGTTACTGGCAAAAATGCATTTAAGATTGTTTTGGAGTGTTAAATGGTCTCTCACATGAGCTCTCTCCAATAAACCTGTGAAGTTTCCAGAGTCTTGTTTCACTAAAGGGTTATTAGCTTAGCCTCCACATCCATGTCACTCTCGTCACTTTAGTCTTAATTTCAGACCTGTGAATTCTGCACATCATTTCTGAGATGTCCTGAGTCATTATGCTGGTAGTACAGTGAAAAGGCAATGAGGATAGCAATCATCAACATATAAAAATGTAGTCACCCAAAATGATGACAAAACACGGTAAGCAGTGTGGAAGGGTATCCAACTCATCACAATTACCATCATTAATAATCTTACATACAATTAATTTTTGACAGGGTATGCCTTTATTTCAGGGATCTTTTTTAAGACATATTAATGAAAAGATTCTGTAACATTTAGGCAAAAACAGTCCAAGTTTCAGTTGGTGTGTTTTGTTACACAAGTTTGGCTGTGGCTCTACTCAGCTTGACTAGGAACATGTCAGCCACAATTGGTTGGAACTAAGTCAGCTCCACATGTCTCATCATAGGAGGCAGCCACATCCAGTGATGAATTTGATAGCACTAACAAATCAAACCATGTGATGACATTTAAAATGACAGATTCAACGTGTCATATATTACTTTCATTTTGAGGCCATTAACTGAAGCAAATCAAGAAGTAAGCTCATAATCAGTGGGATGGCAACATATATTCTTCATGCAGACTCTCAGGGCAATGATGAATAGTGAACTAATGCAAACAACTTGCACAAAAATACAAACAACAACTTTATAATAAAGTGAAACATTGTCTAGTTTTAATACTTGCTATTGTATTATTTAGTTATTTTTCCTCTCATGTAATTGTAGTCTATGTAAAGCATGATGCTCCATCTACCAATATTGTCTGTTTCTTTTCACCTTAATTTAAAAAGTGGATATTTTGGTCTCCTGAGTGGCAGCTCTTTAGTGATGGAGAAATGTCCTTTAATTCTGTCCTCACTGTATTCAAGAGTACATGTGTAATCTTCAGACAGTAACACATACATACACACAATTCCGGAACATAGAATAGTTTGATATCTTCAAAAATGCTATTTAAAAATTTTCCACTTTCTGAATCACAGAAAAGCATTTCAAATTCTTTCACAACCCTGCTCTACTGAGACTCTCTGTCCTAGGAGTTGTCTACAGCATTGACAAAAGTTGTATCATGTGTTCTGTTCTTCCAAAATACAAAGCTGCTTTCTGCTATGAATGGTACAATAAAAAATAGCTTTGCTCAGCAGGAATTCTTGACTTTATCATTTTACTCTACGCACAAGAGGAAATGTGGCTTTTGATTTATCTTTTAGTGCTTCATGCTCATTGTATTTATCCAAAGGCAAGATATTTTAGCCAAATAATACACTGTAGAATCTGAAAACTGGTGTGTTACTTAAATAAGATAAATGAAAAAATTGTAGGAATAAGCTGAAAAAAAGAAAAAGACTGCTGTAGAGGCCCATGACACTTGTGCTAGATGAACTGATAAAAGCTAGAGCTGTGTGAGTCAGGTAGAAAGGGGCTTAACCCATTATGACATACACATTAAGGTTAATGTGGCCTCATTAACTGAACTGATTGTGTATCCTGAGTATGTCAGAGACTACCGTGTGTCAGTTACACCAAATATTCAAGCTAAACCCTGCTGGTATTAAAAGCCACATGAAATCTTCTTATGTTGATGAAGGAAAACTCCAGATTATGTCAATGTATCATAGAATATCTATTAGCCTGTTTTATGTGTCAAAATTCTGTGGACTAATATCGACTTTGCTGTACTGATAAGCACTCATAACCAATGTATTAGACATAAACAGAGAAAGTATACATGAGAAACTAAAGTTATACTTATTTACTTTTCAATACACCATATTCATTGTATTGGAATTTTTATAAAGTTAAAGCTTGTTTACTTTCCCTTGTAAGTGATCTCATATTTCTTTAGTATTTGTCTCAATATTAACTCATAGAGCACATATATGTATATTGACATTGTTGATTTATATTTATCCTGTGGTACTGTAATGTTGGATGCATTATGTTTCATGTCAATATAGTTAGAAGTTTGCCACTTCATATTCCATCAAGAGCACAGTAGTTGTTGCAGTACTGTGAATTATGGGATTCCAATGATGAATTGTGTTGCACTGAGTCAAATAATTAGAAACAGACTTTTAAATAGGTATATGCATTCTGCCACTTGCATATTATATACATCAATCACATGAGACTCCCATTTATACAATAATGATATTTTATACTTCCTTTAATAAATGAATTTTTTGTCCTGTTGTGTCTAGTCACTTCATTATCATAAAACAGTTCATCTGAAAAGGAATGTTCCTACTGCATCACATCTTTTACTACTTACATCTCTCTTCATGTTGAAATAATTTACAAAAAAATCTACACACATTTAGTTTATTATTTTATGGCTTTGAGACTACTATGCCATTGTCAAACTATTAAAATAGGACATGAAAACATCAGTGTTTGTCACAAATGTAGATTGTGGTGGTTTAATTGAAAACGATCCCTATAGATTCACATATTTAAACACTTAGTCCCTGGTTGATGATACTATTTATGAAGGTTGTGGAAAGAAAAGTGAAAATGTGCTACAGAAATTATATCTTTGAGAGTAAGCTTAGATATTTCATGGCCTAACCCACATACAGTCCATACAACACCCACCCACACTCACCCATCCACACACACACACACACTACACACACAGTTTCAGTGTAGTGCATCGTTATTTTAACTATGTAATGATGTGTTACATTTCTTAATGCTGCTTTTGTTTAGCAATGTAAAGAATTTGTTACATCTGCTGTGCTGATTTGTTTGAGGATGTATTACATTTCTTTTTATCTTGCCTACCTTAGGAAAGGCATCTGATCTAATTGGTCTAATATAAAGCTGAATGGTCAATAGCTAGAAAGGAGAGAGATAGGCAGGGCTGACAGTCAGGGAGAATACAGAAGAGGAGAATCTAGGACAGAGAGGAAAGCAGACAAGAGAACTAGAGAGAAAAATAGAGACACACCTAGAGCCAGAAGCCAAGCAGCTGCCAGTCAGATGTGAAAATTAGGAAAATAGACCATATGGAAAGAAAGAAATGTAAAAAAAAAACCAAAGGCAAAAAGATAAAGAGAATTAGATTAAATTGAGATCTAAACTAAGGTGGAATATTGGAACCCAATAAGTCTCATGTCATGATTTGGAAGCTGATCCTCCTCGCATCCCTGTAGCAGAACACCTGTGTGGCTTCCCCATCCTCTACTACCTCAGCTCAATCTTATCATTTAGATATTCTCTAACCCTCCTCTCAGTCATTTTTTTCACAAACAAATCACCAGCAACCACTCGTGTCAACAAGTAAGCTGAACCTATTACAGAAATTTAAGTAGGCCAGATAAGCAATCTACAGATTTATACTATCTCTACTTTCCTCCATATTGAAACCTTTATTCTCACCCCCAGTTTTTAGCAGAACTCCTTTTGTGACTTACCCTCACTCTTTGCTCTTATCCCAGATCCTGGTGGTACACCGCAGTGAGATGTTTTTTATGAATATGTATTGCCAATATTGGTTAATAAAAAAGCTGTTTAGTTGTACATCAAAACATGATATAAACCAGCATAAAATCCAAGAAAGATACAAGGGGTTGGGAGGTCGGGAGGCAGAGTCAGGCCAACTCTGTGAGCCACTGGTTTGAGCAAAATGTAGTGGAACACAAATAAAGCCATAAGACAAATGACATTACATAAATTAATAAAGATGAATTGATTTAAAATAAAAAAGCTAGTTAGTATAATCCTGGACAATAGAAAATAGAGTTTGTAATTAACATTAATCCTCTGAGAGATTGTTATAAAATATCTCCTGTAGGATCAGATGGAAATGTCCAGGAAAGAGAAACTTATGGCCACAATGACTCCTGGTTTTCCTTTCTCTACAGGACACAGTTAGCCTTACCTCCAACCCATACCCATTCTAAATGGTAACTTCTCAATATATAGGAAGAATTTAATTTTCAAACTACTAGTAGACACATGAATCAGCATCTGAGAATTTCCTACTATGCAGCAAACAGCCTGGATACAAAAAATAAAATCAGAGGAAACATCAAAAGCAATAAAAAAAAAACAAAAAAAACAAAAAAACAAACCAGTAGCTGGATAAAAAACTAAGAAAAATAAAACAGAAAAGTCAGTATTCCTTTTATATATAAATAATAACAAAGAAAATTAGGGAAACTGACTTTTGCAATAGCCTCAAATAATATAAAATATTTCAGTGGAACCCTAAACAATCTGGATAAATACTGACATAATTAAAATTAAGATGTTGAAAATAATTGAAGGTGATATCAGAAGGTGGAAAGCGATCTCAAGCTAATTTTTTGGTAGAGTCAATATAGTAAAACTGGTAATTCTACCAAATGGAACCTAAGGTGTTAGGCAATCCCTATCAAAATTCCAAAACAATTCCTCACATATATTGAAAGGATAGTCATCAGCTTCACAGAGAAACACACGTGCATGGATAGTAAGCAAACAGACAATAGACACATTAGAGAATTTTTAAAACAATCAATGAAAACTGAACACCTCGAATACCACCATTCTTGTATCAAGTTGTACTAATGAATTATAGTAATAAAACTGCATGATATTATAAGATGAACAGAAATTTGATCAGCAGAATCTAATTGAAAACTTAGAAAAAAACCACCCATCTATAGACACCTGTTTTTATTTGCTTTGTTATATAAACAAGGGAGAAATAAACAAAGGAAAATAAGCATCTTCAAAAATAATCCAAATGGACAGCTGTGTATAAAGTATACAAAGAGATCCAAAGTTACCATCCTGTACAAAACTCAACACTAAATGGATCAAAGATCTCAGAATAAAACAAGATATACTATACATAATAGAGGATAAACCAGGGATGGCATTAAAATAATAAGCTTAGGAATTGATTTCCAGAACACAATATCATTAACACAGGTGATAAGAACAAAAGTATACTACTGGACTCTCATGGAACTGAGAAGCTTCTATAAGGCCAAGGACAATATCATTTAGACCAAAGGACAGGCTACAGAGTAAGAAAAGATTTTTACCAACTACTCATTCAATGAAGGTCTAACATAATAATATTCATAAAACTCACAAATTTAGATTTTATAAAACAAATGCCTAATTTAATAATGGGTATACATCTAAAGAGAGAATTCTCCAACAAGTAAACGAATGGTTGAAAGACAAATTAATGTTCATTAGGAAAATGAAATCAAACTAGTTTGAGTATCATAGATTCCTAAGAATGGCTAAGATCAATAAAACAAGTTAAACTTATGCTAGAGAGGGTGTGGATCATGGCAAACACTCATCCATTGCTGGTGAGAGTGCCAACTTATATAACCATTATGGAAATCAGTGTAATGGTTTCTCAGGAAGATATAAATTGATCCTCCTAAAAGTCTAGCTCCATCACTCCTGAGCACATTCTCAATGGTCACTATACCTACCACAGTTATATTTGCACAATCTTGTTCATTGCCACTCTCTTCATAATAATCAGATATTGGGACAAACATATATTCATCAATTAAAGAATGACTAATGGAAATATCATACATTTACACAATAGTGTATTAATAGATAAAAAATTTACAAATTTCTATGTAAATGGATGGAACTACAAATAAATTATTCTGAGTAGGTAACTCAAACTCAAAAAGACAAATAAGATATATGTTTACTTATATGTGGATATTATATATTAAGTCCATGATTACCAAGCTACAACATGCAGAACCATAGAAGTTAGGTACAGAGTAAGGGACCAAGACTGGGCCAGATATATCTCCCTAGGAAATTAAAATAGAATATATAGTTATAGAAGTATGGGACTGAAATAGGATTATATGAAGAGGTGTGGGGATGATGAAAGGAATATGTAGAGAGTCATCTAAAATTAAGGGACATTTGAGGGATAGTATGGAAACTTAGTAGAGCTGAAGCTTCCTAAGACATACACACTTATAAAAGAGATGGAAATGAAGTTGGCAAATAATGGTGGAGGGTGATCTCAAAGAACCCAGACAATAATAAATGCTGTAGGTTATTCTGCACATACTGACAGCTAAATTCTCATGCTGAAGGTAATAAAGATAAAGAAAATGGAGAAGTTGACTTGATGGCTACATAGAGTCTTTACCCCTACATTCGAGAAGCTGTGGTCAAGGAAGTTACTTTGAATTTTACCAAAGGAGAATTTACACAGTAACCTAGTCACAGAGTCTTTGATCTAAAGTAGTCCTACCTTCAAGAAATGCTAGTGTAATGACCGTTCAGAGTTTGTAAATGGCCCACTTATAAGACTTAAAAAGCACCATGTGAATAACATTTGTAATTAGATCATTCAAGGAACTAGGGTAAACCTAATATCACTGTTCTAAATTGATATTTTGTTTAAAAAAAAACAGCAAAACATTACTCCTTGTGAGATTATGCTTTACTCATAGATCAGTGGCTTTCTTAGCCATGAACTGAGAAGATTCATCATGAAGCATATTGGAAGATATGAGTAAAGATATGAACCTATTTTGATATTATGCACAGCGCAAGAGGCTTTACTACACTGTTGTAGCGAGGTTTCTCAGTCCAGGGTGGCAAGAGGTCCGAGACCCACAGACCTGCCACCCTAGACCGCTTAGCCGTCCACCCGCTCAGGCCCCCAGAAATGACTCAGACACTTATATTAACTCCATGCTGTTTGGCCTATGGCTCAGGCACATTGCTAGATAGCTCTTACATCTTAAATCAACCCATTTCTATTAATCTGTCTGCCACATGGCCCGTGGCTCACCTGTGCTCCTTACATGTTGTTCCTTGGGCGGCTTCAGCTCGGTCTGCCTGACTCCGCCCTGCTTCTCCTACCTATGCTTTGATTTCTATTCCTACTTCTTCTATGGTGCCTGCCATGGCCCAAAACAGCTCCTTTATTTAAAGATTGAGATTCACAGCATACATAAATGCATTCCCACATCACTACACTAAACTTATAGCTTAGTGTATAAGAAGATGTCTCCACAAAATCTTCGACCTCATGGCTGGGGAGAACCAGGAACCTAGGAATGAAGAAACAAAAAGTACTAAGATCCAGATGGAAAGGTGGAAAGGGGAACACAAACACACACTCACTCACACATGCACGCATGCGCACACACACACCACACACCTAACAAACAACAAAGAACTCAAACCCAAGATTCTCAATATCAACATGATCAACACACATGAGAACTCACAGAAACTGTGGTAATACGCAGAGGACCTGCTTTTTTTCTGCAATAATCCCAGAAGAACACCGAGCAGTTGTGGACAAATGCCTTCATCCCTAACCCAGAAGCCATCTTCAATCAATAATCTCTTTCACTGAGGAAACAGATTACTTTTAAGGGATGGCTATATGCCAGCAAAGATGACCAATAGAAAATGAACTCAAGGACATCTTTGGCAGTTCTTCTTATAATACTGTTTCAAGAATCTCTCATTTACTTAACTTTATCCTATTATTTTATATTTTTATGTTATTTACATACTATTTTTCTATTCTCTTTTTATACTACAAATTCATTTTGTGTGTTTTCATATACATATATATATGTATATATGCAGTGATATATGTGTGTGTGTGTGTGTGTGTGTAGTAGTAGTAGTAGTAGTAGTAGTAGTTTATCACCATATAAAATAGGTTTTGTTTAGGTTTTTATGGAATAAAAGTGTGCAAATGATTAGGACTCTGTTTCTTGTGCCTTTTTGCTCTGTTCTTTGTTTTGTTCTAATTGGATGTTTTAGCTTTTGTTTTATCTAAATAAATTTTATTATTATTATATGAAAATAAAATGTATTATTTAAATATTTTGTACTTTAAATTGATCACAAAATAATGTTGCTTCTCTTGTACACTGTAAAGATTTGTCAATGGACTTGTTTTAATAAAATGCTGATTGGCCAGTAGCCAGACAGGAAGTCTAAGCAGCATCACCAGACTAGGAGAATTCTGGAAAGAGTAAAGGCAGAGATATAGTCACCAAGACATACAAGAAGCAAGATGAGAATCATAGACCAAGAAAGGTAGCAAGCCACAATACTAAACAAATTTTTTTTTTTTATTTAAGAAATGGGTTAATTTAAGCTTATAAGCTGGTTAGTTTCAAGACTGAGTTATTTGGTTGAACATTTATAAGTAATATTAAGCCTCTGAGTCTATTTGGAAAGGGGCTGCTGCGTACTTGATAATTTCTGGCGGGACAGAAAATACCAGCTACAAGTGATGCTCCAACCTGATATACTTATATCTGCATAAAGCCTGAGAGAGCTGAAAAGGGGATTCAAGTCAAAAGTAACAGAGGGAAGCATGGATTTTTCATCCCAGTCATTTGTTTTGGAGACCTCTGTTTGCTAGAGGCAATCGGAGGCATGGCTCCTTTAAGAGAGGCTTTTTGATTAAGTTTTGGAGGTTATTACCTCAAGGTACTTTTAAGAGGCTCAATGGCCAAACATTTAAATGGTGTTTGAGAGCAGTCACCCACATGTTTTTTGGTAGCAGTATGGATACAGAAAATCTGCAGAATTATGGCAATAAATGTGGCTCCCACCAATACCTCTACCATGAAGTTAGACTTTCAGGAATCCAAATAATTAGTAAGAGACAAATGCCAAGGCAAAGCTTTAATTATAGTCATGCTGCTATATGAGATTAAACGAGATTAAAGGCTTATATGTTCAGAAAGGATGATGGAGGTATGCAGTTAAGACAGATTAAAAATAAAATCTCTAAGCATTCTGCAGTGTGTTTATAAATATACAGAGGCTTGGGAGAGGGAAGAAAAAAGATAGAGGAAGTTCTTAAAATAGAATATAAAAGAGCCATATAAAGATGGAATGTATACAGGAGTTTAAATACTGTATGTGATTGGGTTATTTGACTTTTTTTGTTTGTTTTGACTGTCAAGGAAGGATTAAGAGCTGTTAAGAGACATTTGATTATAATGCTTCTAGATTAAACCAACCTATTTAATTTGTAAATATCTGTTTTCAAATTTAAGTCAAAAGATATGTTATGTCACAGTTTCCTCTGAGTTCTGCATCCAGAACAGCTTTTAAGCTGGTTAAAATGACCCAGCTTCACAGACTGCTCCAGTAGGACTGACCATAATCCTAAATATAATTCGTATCTCCATAAAATGACCAGTGTTCCCAATCAGCAGAAAATATTCTAGAGAACTATGCCCCACTCCCCCCAAAAGGATTATTGTCTTTGTTTAGAGTGTTTGTTATAAGTTGATATTAATTGTGGTCAGGAAAAAGACTAAACAAGATTTGATTCAGGATTCCTGTTTTAAAAAGAAAAAAGGGGAAGTGATTTGGGATAATGCTCCTGGACACTGTAATAATTTGACATTTTTATTAGTTTAATAAGAATCTTATTGGCCAGTAAACAGGCAAAAAGTATAGGTAGGGTGACCAGACTAGGAGAATTCTGGAAATAAGAAAGGCTGGAAGTCATCACTAGTCAGAAACAGAGGAAGCAGAAGGAGAATTTCATACTGATAAAGGTTACAAAGCCATATAACTAAATATATGTAAGAGTTCTTGGTTAATTTAAGTGTAAGTATTAGTAATAAGCTTAACCTACTGGCTGAGTGTTTATAGTAATATTAAACCACAAAGTCAAATATTTGGGAAGCAGCTGATGGATATTTGAGAGTTTCAGATGGGACAGAAACTTAAAACTACCTGTTGTTTTCAGTATATCACATATAGGATGGTATATTGTATTTTATTTTTATTAAAATGCCATTATGTGCTATTTAGTGAGATCAAAAGAAGATCTGAATATTTTCTATCATTTCTTTTGTAAGATTGTTATTCTTTATATTCAAATTAGATAGTTTTGCATAACAATTATGATGTTCTAATCTTATGTCATTATGATAATCTTTAAGTTAACATTAAAATATTTGGTTTAAATGTGAATATTAATTTTTCAAGACTTGCTTTGGGTATTTGTAATAAATTATTACTTAGGATATTTAATGTTATTTTGTCCTTTTACTTTCCTATGTTGAATTATTTGAGGTATTTGATTATGATAAACCTGGAAATATCTTTTCATCATTCCTATTATTTATATTTAACTAAACTTATATAAAGAAGTTTATAATTTCCCCCTAATTTTGAAAAGTATTGTATAAGTTATTGCATATTTTCTTCCTCTCTTTGGAAAATTCTATTACATATGCAGTGCATTTCTTTCATTTAGCTAATACTAATAGGTTATTCTTTGGGAATCATTGTCATTGTTTTTTATGTGAGTCACTTTGTACCTCAGCCTAGCCTGAAATTCTAATCAGTTCTTCTCACCCACTCTCTTCAAAACAATCTTTTTTTCCCATAATGTTATACTTCAGCTTATTATACATCCCTCCACCTCTTCTAAGAATCATCTCTATCTATACCTAACAATTTTGTGTTTTATTTCCTCCAGCTTTATGGAGTGTCATTAGTTCCGCATATATTGATAGATATGAGGCCATTCACCAGAGTTTGTTTAGCATATCAGTGTCCACACTCTTAAAATATATCTAACTTCTCCTCTCTCAGAAGCTTCTGAGCTATTAGACTCACCTCCCACCATCTTCCCTTTAATGGGATTTTATCTGGCTTCAGCTTTAATAGACATTGTATATGCTCTCACAACCACTGTGCAGTTATATATACAAGTGGCCTATTATGCTTCAGAAATGCTGTTTCCTCGTATTTGTCGACTACATCTGGATCTGTGATCTTTGTCTTTTCTTCTACCCTGACTTTTTGCTGTTGGAAGAAAAGAATGTGGTATAGAGTATAGATGTCTCATTTAGGCCTTAGTATATCTGTAGATATACACATGCACAATCCCAAACATGTAAGCATAACTACATCCTCTATGTCTATATCCATATGCATGTCTTTCTACATGTCTACATCCTTACTTACCTCACCAACTATATGGATTCTTTCCTAACACCCTAATTTTAACTGAACATTTGAGGCTTTTGTGTTTGCTTTTAAGTTTACAGTAATCATTTTGGATTTGTTAATGTTCATTGCTTAAATGTTTGTAAAAAGTTTTAGCTGAGAATAAGAGGTCTGATTCCTATTAATGTCACTATCTGTGCTTATTTGTTAATAAATCCTCTATGGCTTAACCAAGTCAGTCAGTTGTAAACCTTGAAAATCTACCATTGAATTTTAGAAGACAATAATGTCTCCTCTATGTCCATATTACATCTGTGAATATGCCACTGTTTGTATGAAAGTCAGAAAGTAAATTAATCAATGAAAATAATTTCTGAAATTATCAAATCAAGCTTTAAAATCATTCAAAAGAAAGTTTCAAAATATTAATTGTTTCATTTTTGGAATTAATAATTTTATTTTTTTATATTTTGTATGTGCATTAAACTGTTTGAGTACAGGTGCCTGTGGTGACTAGGGATGTTAGATTGTTCAAAGTAGGAATTATTAGCACTTGTGATCTGCTCAATGTGGATGCCTGGTATCAAATCAGGTACTCTGGAAGAACAGTAAGTACTCTTAAATGCTGAGCCTTCTTTCCAGCCCCAGAATATTGTTTTTCTTACATCTTTCATATGTACTAAATTATTTTAAATTAATAAATATATGTTTTCTCATACTTTTAAATAAGTAAAAAAAGATATTGTTTGGAATGTGGTTTCAAATTTACTTAATTTTTCCCTTATAAAAATGCAGCTTTTTTGGTACCTAACACAAGACCTATTTGTGTGGATTAAAAAGAAACAGATGCATTGGCAGTCAATTATACCTTAAAAGTACTTTTAACTTTTCTGAGTATAATAATAAAATTAGAACAGATTTTAAACATCTATTTTGTTATGACTGTGAAATTTATATATAGATATGAATTAAAGTGATAATATAAAACAAGAAGTATTTTAATCTTATTTTAATTAATATGCATCACTTCTTATAATATTTATAAATGTGTTAATTCATTTAAATATGTCTATAAAATGATATCACAGTAATTTTATGTTGTCTTGTATTTCAAGATTTAAAAGGATTTCTTGACTTTAATTTACAGTAAAAGACCTCAACTATCTGTAATAAGTCAGCACATTGAAAGTTTGATATTTCTAGCAGTGTTAACACATGAAATATATATATTTCATGGTTTTTTTGTTTTTGGATCATTAAAATATTACACCTTAGCTAATATTTTTAATATTTTAAGAATAACCAAAGACTTCATGATACCCTGAACTTATCAATGAAAGGATTGCTTTATATGTTTTGGTATGGCCCCAAATTTATATATGTAATTATTTTCTGTACAAATTAGAAATAATTTTAAATAATAGTCATGTTATTGTTTGTATTTATAAGTTTAATTATAATATAATAACATAGTTTTATATTTAACAGTCTATCATCATGTCCTTTTAAAAAGCAGTACTAAAAGATTCCATTCAATTTTCTGTTCTTAAACTGTGCCAATTACTGAAAATATTTACTAGTAGTTAGTAATAGTATTTTTTCAAAGTAATTTTTAAAAGAGAATATTTTGTGTTAAAAATTATCAAAATAAATTAAATATCTACATATCGCTAACTAAACATTGGGAATCTTGCAAGATATTTTCATCTTAAGACGTCTTTAATTCACACACTATGCTCTGTATTGTTGCATATTCTTGAGGAACAAGAAGACAACATCATATTAAAATTGCTTTAATGTTCACGTACATGACAATATAAACATTGAAAGAAAATGAAGCAATTGTACTAGTATACACTTTGCTTTATGAATTTAACTCCTGCTTATGCCCTAATATCCATTAATTATTTGAAAAGTTTATGCCAGGCCAGTACCTTTAAAATAAGCTTTTCACATTTTCTTCATTTAATTCTTAGGTTTTATGCCATAACCTTAATAAATGTGAATATTACAAAGCAATGACATTACTTTCCTTCAAGGACTATTAGCAAGATATATCTTGTTAATTAATCTAAACAGTAGGTCTTTATAGTGCATAACTAAAGCAATGTATTATTCTCCTTGCATTCAATTGATACTACATGATAATCTTGACTGCTTGATTGCTTCATGTCTGTAATATTTGTCTAACTTAATTGTGGAATTACTTTTCCTCAGCATTTAATTAAAATGATTTTGGCAGAACAAGATTTTGAAACTCTATAAACTTTAATACTCTTTTTATTCATTCAAACACTTACTTGACTGTAGTTGTCACATTGATAATAAGGTTTTAGCCTATTGCCTTAATAATATTCATTCATACACTTACTGGAATATGGCTTTCTCATTTTTCCTCTGGTAATGTCATTATTATATACATTTATACTTAAATTGAAGTTGATTTGGCTTAAGAGACTTTTTTTTTCTGGTGACAGCTTACTAAGGTGAATATTCTGTTATCACTGGAGTAACTATTTTGTGTCATAAAACAGTGTATTTCTTACTCACCAAGTTAATTTGAGTCTTAAAGATGTTTAAGACATGTTTGAAAAAACAACCACATTTTTTTTTTCTTGAGATCTCTTCCCCAGGCCCAGAAAAGACAGGAATATGGCCAAAAGCAGTGAGACTAGAGTGGGAGAGAGTCACATTATGTTTGGGGCTTTCTTCTTCAGGCCCAGAAGAAAAAAATGTAGGCCAGGCCCCGGGGCTCTATTATAGTGAACAAATATATGGTAGGGTATAGATGAAAGAGAAGGGTAGATTCATTCATGTCTTATAGACAGAGCTAGAGCTGAAGAGGTGAAGGCAGTAAGGAGTGGGCTGATATGGGTAGCCAGCTTGTCACCTGGGGCCAAGGTACTGCCCTTGCCTGAGCTTAGGACAAGGACTAAGTTTGTGACTGCTGAAGCAGTGGTCTGTGTTGATATCTATGACTCATGTTACCACCAATGGCTGTGAAGATAGAGCTTCACAGAGTTGGACCCACCCCTCACTGACTAATTCTCTAGGGAGAACTGGTCCTGTGCCTCACCTGATGCAGTATTCAGAACTAGTCTTGAAGCTCACTTGGAAAGCATGAAGGAACTGACCATGTTGTTCGGATACTGGCAAGCTGACCCTTGTAGTATTAACTTTCTTGCCCAGACTTTCAGGCCTAGCCCTGATATTTGGACCCACTCTCAACCACACTACCACTGAGCACCAAATAATAACATAAATACATATTAATTTTGTGATGATTGACCTAGGGCCAAGGCATATAACTTGCTAACTCATAAGTTTTAATCAAACCCATGATTCTTATCCTGTTCAGCCATGCAGTTCAGTAACTTCTCAGAGCAGCATTTCAACTTTTTTCCTCTGTGTCTCCTGGCATCTCATCGTGGTGCCTCTGTGATATCTCTCTGGCTTCTCTGTGGCATCTCTGACCTGTTTTTTCTGTTCCCAAAGTTTTCTTAATCTTATAGCCCTGCCCACACTTCCTGTCTGCCTTTAGCCAAACAGCAATTCTTTTTAAATATTAAACTAATAGGCAGGACAATTATTCACAATGTAACAGCATAATCCCACTACAGGCCCTGAAGGTGTCAAAGTGAAAGAGCTTGTCTTCCCCTTGTTTCTGCAATGTGGTGGCATGGATGAATGAAAGATGCCCTGCTCCCTCACCTTTTACTATCTGTGGTGGATGAAAGAGCTAACCCTTTCCCCTTCTTTGCTGAAGCACTTGAGAAAACAGGCCCTGAACCACACCTGGGCACCAGAGCAGAGCTGACACTGATGACAGAGGGCATGGCGGAGACCATCGTGATGGTATAAGAATGATAGAGCTGCTGTTGCTGTTCAACTGTCATGTGGTACCTTGGGTTGAAGAGAGATATCTTCCCTTATTCCTCATCCCTTGGTGCCCATGGCAGATGGAAAAGCTGAATCATAAGTAATGAATGTAGAAGAGCTGGCTGAATTATTAAGAGTAGGCACTGTGAAAGCAAATTTCTCTTTGTCCTGTTCCTGTAAAGGTATGGAAAAAAAAAAAAAACAATCCTTCAAATCAATAACTGCAATAGGCCATCCTTTAGGTAGCAGAGAAGGCAGGGGAATACCAGATTGTAAGGAGCCCATAGGTTGAATCACCTTATCAATTGCTCTTAAATCCATCACCACACTCCATTTTCCAGATTTTTTTCTTGACAACAAAAACAGGAGAATTCCATGGACTGGTTGATTCTTCAATATGCTAATCTTATAACTGCTCCTGTACAAACTGTTCCAAAGCCTGTAGTTTTTCTCTTGTTAAAGGCCATTGTTGAACCCAAATAGGCTTTTCTGTTAACCATTTCAAAGGCAATGCTGTGAGTGTTATTTTAGGTTCTGTGGTTATTGGACAATTCTTTTGTACAACCTGAATGGCTGGTGAATTTTCTCCATAGTACCTTAAAGCACCATTTTTGGAAACATAATTGAGTCTCCGGTTGATATCAGAACCAGGAGGGATTTTAATCTGGGTATTCCATTGCATTAGATAGTCGTGACTCCACAGATTCACTGCTATGTCAGCCATATATGGCTTCAACCGTCCCCTCTGACCTTCTGGTCCTATACATTCAAGCCATCTCACACTCTGTTTCACCTGAGATATTGTTCCAATACCCAGAAACTGGATATCTGGTGTCTGTAAAAGCCATCTGGGGTGCCATGATTGTGGGGTTATGATCGAAACATCAGCCCCGTGTCGACTGAACCCTGGATATAAATATTATCTATCTGTATTCCCAATTTTGGTCTTTGTTCATTTATTGAAGTCTACCAAAATATTCATTTTGTGATTCTTTTTGGAATATCTGAATTTTCTTTTGAATTTATGTTATTATCTAATATCATATGATTTTCTAGATCAGGTTTTTGATGCTCTATTCATCCTGAGAATGCTGGTCTTCTCCTATGACTGGATATATTCTCACCATCCTTGAATTTGGAGTCTGATTTTTGGGGGCTTCCCGGGGTGTAGTAGTGGGGTTTCTCGGTCCCGGGCGGCCGAAAAGTCCGAGACCCACAGACCTGCCACCTGAGACTGCTTAGGAACCCACAGCCACCCAGGCCCCCAGAAACGACTCAGATGCTTCTATTAACTTCATGCTGTTTGGCCTATGGCTCAGGCACATTGCTAGCTAGCTCTTATATCTTAAATCAACCCATTTCTATTAATCTGTCGGCCATGTGGCCTGTGGCTCACCCGTGCTCCTTACATGTTTCTTCTTGGGCAGCTGGCTCAATCTGCCTCTGACTCCGCCCTGCTTCTCCTACCTATGCTTTGATTTCTCCTCCTACTTCTTCTATGGTGCCTGCCATGGCCCAAAACAGCTCCTTTATTTCAAGATTGAGATTCACAGCATACATAAACGCATTCCCACATCACCGGGGGAAGCCCCAAAAGGCGTTTCCCGATGGTAGAGGGTTGCCTTCTTTATCCCTGGTAGATCTACATTCATTGGTCCAATGCCGTCCCTTGCCTACCTTCTGCATAATCCAGAAGGCAATGGCCTTCTGTTCGAATTAAACCTAGATTGGGTATTATTTCCAAGAGTACCTTGTGTATAATTCCGTCTTATATGGCCTTGTTTACCACAGTTGAAACAAGTGATGCCTTGGTTCCTCACCCTAACATTAGCAACAGCTTGGCCTACCCAATTCTCCTTGTTGCTATGGAGAGATTCAGCATTGATTGCATATTGAATCAATTCTTCTATAGGTACAGCTCTCATCTTTAAAGGCATAAGCATTTTCTACATTCCCTATTAGCATGATCAAAGGCCAGAGAAAGGATTAATTGCTTCCAAACTTCTGGATCTTATATTGCTCTATGAACAGCCGTGGTAAGCCTCTGTATAAAGTCGGTATAAGGCTCTTTTAAGCCTTGTTTGACCTTAGTATAATGCTCGATTTTTTGACCTGGGTCCAAATTCTTTTCCCAAGCATTCAGTGTAACAGTACAGCATAGCAATAAAGTATGCTCATCATAAGTGATTGAGTCCTCACATCAGCAAACATGCCTTCACCCAGGATTTGGTCCTGAGAAGCAAAGAAACCTCTAATTTTTCCTTGTTGTTCCAAGGTCTTGGCCTCCTCACTAAACTAGCCTCTCCACTGTAAATTCTGACTTTGGTCCAAGACAGCAGCCATTAGCTGCATCCAATCAGTTGGTGGAATCTTGTTTTTTGCTGACCATGAATTTAGAAGCTGCTTCACATAAGTAGAGTGTATACTGTGCATTGATATTGCCTCTTTAAAATTCTTGATGTTTCTCATATGTACTGGCTCATAGCTATACTCTACATATTCTGAGGATCCCCCAGGTGTTATCTTTGTCTGTATAGTAGCTGGGAACAATAGTAGTCTTTCTGTCCAGCAGCCAGCAGCCAGGAACCAGGAAGAGAGTTCCTTGTGTCCCAGCAGCCACATCAATGGGGTTGGCCACCCCCCCTCCAGGTTGGCCACACCCCCTCCAAAGTCAGGGAAGTGTCTTCTGACCTTATTGGCTGACACCTTAATCCTGCCACAGGCTACTCCTCAAACAAACAAACAAACAAAACAAAACAAAAAAAAAGAAGAAGATAAGTCCTGTTGTTGCCATGATTCCTCAGACTCAATACCTCTGAATCCTCAGCTCAAAAGTAAAGTGTAAAAAATAGACTCTTCCTTCCTCTTTACTGCCTAGGTATTTCACTTCCTCATTCAACTTTCCTAGTGCTAGGATTAAAGGTGTGAGACAAATGTTGGGCCTGGTTCTGTTTGGCCTTGAATTTACAGAGAACCAGAAGATCTCTGGTTCACAGTGCTGGAATTAATAGAATGAGCCACCATTTCAGACCTCAATGGCTTTGCTCTGTGTGTAGCTCTGCCCTCTGATATTTCAAGATATATTCATTAAATATACAATATATCATGACATTCTGTGATGAGATATATTTTCCTTTTTTTTTTTTTTCTCTTCGCTTTTCTTTTAAATTTTATTTTGTTTTATCTGTGGGGGAAGGCTTTCTGGGTAGTGTGAAGATGGGATGGACAGAGAGAAAAATGGGTTTAATAGGCTTAATGTGAAATCCAAGAGAGTCAATAAAAAGTTAAATTGAAGAAAAAGAACCACATTTTAAAATTTTGAGAAGGGGGAGTGATAATTGGTAACTTATTCATATGATAAATTTATGGATTTACTTCTTTTCAAGCCATAAAACATAGAATAAAAATATGGAGTTATCTGGATTTTTTATTGTTATTTCAAGTTAAATGAAATGATCAGAATCATTTCAATTTTTTCTTACTATATTTGCAACAGTGTTGTGACTTTGAGAATCTTGACTCCATAAGTCTTCATAAAATTTTATTCTTTGACCATACTCTTGCCTTCGTCATAAAAATGTAACCTAGATATATATCATACACTTAACAGTTTAAAAAAGAATAAATGTGTTTCCCTCAGTTTACAAGAATAATATTTACATTAACATATAATTTATAAAATGACTCCTCATAAATATGTAATTAATAAAGCATCTACTTTATACTTATACCCTTGTGCCCTTTAAATATAGCTATTTATTTTCTTTATTCATGTGTGTTTGCCCACATCTGTCTACATGCACCCCACATATGAATATACTTGAGGGGAAGCAGAAGCAGCCTTATGATCTCCTGGAAATGTAGTCATAAGTTGTTGGTAGCAGCCTCATTTGGGCCCTGAGAACTAAATATGGATCCTCTGAAGAGCATCAAGTTTCTTAATTTGTGAGCCTTACCTCGATACTGTCCTGTGCTTTTGTTTTTCCTTCCATTATATGAGCCTGGCCAAATGTTCACATCTCACAAGTAAACATACTTATTATAATAGAGTACATTGTGATTATTTCAATTTATCTCTGCTCTCTCTATAAAAATTTATTTTTACTTTTTTCTCTTTGTTGTTCTGATGATGGTTTGATTACATACATACATACATACATACATACATACATACATACATACATACATACATAAATAAATACATACTCAGGTTAAACTAGATTTGGCTTGAGGGACAGAAGAGCACTACTTGGATATGTTGTTATATGAATCAAGGAGACATAATTTAATCCATAATATGTAGTGGTGGTGCGGTTTCTTGGTCCCGGGAGGCCAGAGGCCCAGACCCTGCCACGTCAGACCCCTTAGCCACCCGCCGCTGCTGCTCAGGCCCCCAAAAATGACTCAAATGCTTATATTAACTTCATGCTGTTTGACCTATGGCTCAGGCACACTGCTAGCTAGCTCTTACATCTTAACTCAACCCATTTCTATTACTCTGTCTGTCACGTGGCCCGTGGCTCACCTGTGTTCTTTACAAGTTGCTCCTTTGGGCTTCTGGTTTGGTCTCCCTGACTCCACCCTGCTTCTCCTACCTATGCTCTGATTTCTCGTCCTACTTTTTCTTTGGTGCCTGCCATGGACCAAAACAGCTCCTTTATTTAAAGATGGATATTCACAGCATACAAAAAGACATTCCCACATCAACAATATGTATAATATACAATGTATTTCTCCTACCTATAAAACAAAGATGCCATATTGTTCTCTTTGCACTGAAAATTTATGCTATATATGTACCTCTTTTTGAACATCTAATTCATTATTTGCTACATGTTCTGAAATCTTTTGAGAGCAGCTAAATCACTGACATCTTGGTTTCCATATTTTCTTAGTATAAAAAGCATTGGTTCTCTCTTTATGCTCATACTCTAACTCTTGGAATAGTTCATAACAAGTCTTTACTACCCAGAGTATAAAGAAATTGGATTAAGATAGCCTTTTGACATTGATAATGGTTGAACCACTCATATAACGAGATTATCTTTTAACACGTAACTCGAGAAACTGGTCCTGAAAAAGAGCATATAAATAAATCAAGGTAGTGGAGGTTTCCAGATTTCAAAATATGAGTCTCTTCAGTGACTAACCAAGGAAATCTATAACTCTGGTAAACTGGACTATTGCTGTACGTTGGGGAAAATTTAGCTAGAATTTTTATCTTTTCGTTTAGTTTTATTTTATAAATGTTCAAATTTATATTTATAAATAATACATAATAAGCATTTAGGCATTTCTATTTTTGGAAAATATAAACACATATATTTTGGTAAATACATAACATTTCCCATTGAGATAATTTTAAGAATATAACTTAAAAATTTAAACAACAAAGATTAATAAGAATCACTAGATTGGTCAAAGCCGTGATCAACAAACTCATTGAGCTTTACCGTTTAAAAAAGAATTGTTAATAATTCACATTAAAATTATTCCAAAGCCTCAAAATAGAAGTAACGGATTCATATACATTTACATCTTTATATGGCTTCTGTTATTACTTACTGATATTTATGTCAATTCTCAGTGCACATGAAATTTGAAGAATAAGATTAACTCCTTAAAGATGTCTTTGACCTCATGTCCTGAATTGTGTTTCAGTTTCACTGATACCATTCAGTTATACTAGATACAAGATAGTAATAAATTAAAACAGTTAAAAATGAAAACATTGATAGCTGCATTCTATTTTTTTTTTTTTTGCCATTCAAATACTAGGATAGAATGAGTCAACGATGCTTGATCACAGAAGATATACTAAAGATGAAATGTTAGATTCAAATAATATGCTGTTGCATATTGTGCTGATTCTTTTTTGAGAACAAGAGGTTCCATAAATACACCAATAGGGTTGAACTCCCCACACAGTCAATGTGTAGCTATGTTTCCTGACATACATTGCTATTCAATCTCCCTTTCAGGTCTGTTCAAGTCACGAATATTGATTATAACGAATATTAAATACACTGTTAGCTACAAATAAGAGGGAGCTCAGAGGAAAACAGAGACATGCACATGCCCTTTACCATATTTCTCTTCTACTTACTTTCATTCAGTCAGGTAAAGATGAATATTAGATGAATATATACCGTAGTCCAGTGACTAAGCTAATACTCAAAATTGTAACAAACCATTCAAAAGCAACACAGGAATGACTGCCCAAATTAATTGACTCTACTATTCACAAAGAAACACACAGAAGTTTATATTAATTTTATGCTGATTGACCTACAAGTCAGACATATTCCTAGCTAGCTCTTTCACTTTCTCAACCTATTTCCACTAATCTGTTTAGCCACATGACTTGGTACCTTTTCTCAGAGCAGTATGGTTGTCTTACATTCCACTGTGCCTGTTAGCTCCTTTTGGCATCTCTCCTGGTGTCTCTTTCTGCTGGTGCCTCTCCTTGTTCCTCCTGTTCCCAGGGTTTTCTTAGTCTAGTACTCCCACGCACACTTCCTGCCTGCCTTCTGGCCAATCAGCTTTTTACTAAAACTGTAAGAGGGATAAATCCCACTACAGGGAAGAAAAATTTTAATAATTTCATGTTTGTTTCTAACAAAGTGTTACTATTTTATACTTTTAAATACAAATGTTTTTGATTTTGTTATATATTTTGTCTATCATTAATAAATAATTTCTTATTAAAGCAAATATTAAAATATATTAAATAATATTCCAAAATAACTGTTTTTATTCATTTAATTTTGGGACAGGGTGTCACTTTGTAGATCTGTCTTAGAACTCAATATGCCAATGTTGATAGTCTTGAACTAACAAACCCACCTTCTTCCTACTAGGTATGAGACTAAAGGCATATACCGCCACATATGATTTTCAAAAGTCTTCTATTTGTACTAAATATTTATTGTTCACTTAAAATTTCTGTTTTTTGTTTGTTTATTTGCTTTTTTCTTAATATAGAGTTTATTTGGTTTTTTGCCTCTACTCTGTAGAGCATCTTGGTCTCAGACTTAGAAAAATCACTTTTCTCTGCCTCCTGACAGCTGAGATTAAGGCATACATCATCACTGCCTAGTATTTGAAAATTTTTTGGTTGGTAACATACATTTTTTTCACATACTGTATGAATGCCTAGCTATTTGTTTCTATTCTCTTTCATTTTTGCAAATTGCTAAGTTTCTTTGACATATTTTATAATACTTCCAATAGCCTGATACTTTTTTTTCAGATAATGATCTAAAGATATTAGAATAATACAAACACATAGTTCATTTTTTTCCTGATGTTTCTAGATTGCTTCATTCCTTTGGCAAATCCAGATATTCTTACATCTCTTATTCTAGAACTTCATTTATTGCTTTGTTTATTTGTTTCAATGTTTTTAGGGCCTTTATATACACTCTTGACCTTCTTGAAAGTAGCCAGGCATATCAAGTTGGCATTGTATGTCTGGTTTGAATTTTCTCCTGTTAGATTTTCATAAGCAGAACATTTTTCTTAGCTGTTGGATTATTCAGATCCCACATACCATTAGAATATTTTTCTTAACACATTAAAATTTGAATTTACTTATAGAAAGAATTATTTTACTAGAGTTATAAAATTTTATGTGAATAATATACTTGCTAACAGTTGTAATTTTTTTCCTTTTAAGAGGCTACATGCAAGTTATGTGAAAATTATCAGTGATTTTTGATGTGGGAATACCTTTCTTTCTGTATGCTGTGAATATAAATCTTTAAACTAGGCCCATGACAGGCACCATAGTAAAAGTAGGCAGAGAAATCACAACATAGGTAGGAGAAGCAGGGAGGAGCCAGACAGACCAAGCATGCTGCCAAAGAAGAAACATGTGAGGAACACAGGTGAGCCATGGGCCACATGGCAGAAAGTTTAAAATGAGAATGGTTTGAGTTAAGATGTAAGAGCTAGCTAGCAATGTGCCTAAGCCATAGACCAAACAGCATGAACTTAATATAAGCATCTAAATCATTTCTAGGGGCCAAATCACCAGTGGGCATCTAAGGGGTCTGGGGCTACAGGTCTGAGTGTCTGGACATCTGGCTGCCCGGGACTAAGAAACTTCATTGTAACAGTTTTGATATTTTATTGTGTATATATATTTTATTTTATTTTGTCTATTTCCCATATTCTGTGAAGTTATTTATTATAGATTTTGTTTGTATCAGAGGGCTAATCAACCTAACTAACTTTAAAACTATGTGTAACATTGGCCTCCACCATAATTTAAATTCTTTTTGTATACTTCTGGGACTAAAACACACATACTTTTGATATTTTAAATTCTTCCACAGTTTCCTGAACCGCTTTTAAAAATATTTCTCTTAAAGTCCACCAAGGCATTACCATTCATAAAGCATAAAGAAATAAGTTTGGATTCCTCAGCACTCAAACAAAAATGAGGCATGAAGATTATATCTGTAGTCCTGGTGATGGAGTATTTCTAAACAAGTGTTGAGTTGGAGCACTTCTGGAAGCCTATTTATACAGTTTGTGTACTCAGGGTTCAGTGATGAACTCATTTCACAGTTGTAGAGATAAAATATGACATTCAATGTTAAATTGTGTCCCCCATTTGGATAAATACACAGTAAAATTCAGTTTCTTACATATGTGCACATAAAAGTGATACACAAATGTCCAAATGAAATACACATATAAGAAGATACATATACAACTTCTTTGAAGACATAATTAATGTGAAAATAAATTCATATTTCTTCTAGCACTTAGAAGGTAATATGTGTTTTACTTACTTTTATATTGCTGGAATAAAACTCCACAACCAAGAAAACATAACATAGTTTATTTGGAGGCTTAAAGTTTCAGAGAGTAAAAATTCCTGAACACCGTATCAAAGAATATGGCTACACACAGACATGCAAGCACTCGAGCTGTAGCTGAGAGCTTACATCTTGACCCACAAGAACAAATGAGAAGGCTTACTGGGAAGGACTTGGTCTTTCAAAACCTGAAAACTCCCCATAGCCACATGTTCCAAGCAGCCACTTTTTCTAATCTTCCTCCCCAAAATGCTACCAATTATGGACCAAGTTTTCAAATATATGGCCCAGGGTGTCATTTTCATTTAAGTTTTCAGAGTGTGGTCGAAAATTGATACTCATAGAGAACTTTTTTATTGATGTAACAGGATTTCTCCTAGCTGTGACATCTACCCACAATTTCTGATCACTGGAAAATGTGATGATGAACAAAAATTTCATTCAGACTGATCTACATTGCAAGTTACAGGTCAACTAAGGTAACAGATTTAACCAAAATCTAACATGCAAAAATCTAGAGAGAAATGGTGTCATTTAAAAATTAACTTTGTAGCTGTATAAATGAGTGCTATAGTGTGGAAAGTATTATAATAATTAGTAGATAGTACATGTGGGTCAAAATTATTGAAACTAGAGAATTTTGGGGCTTCAGAAAAAATGATTTCACCTTAGTGGTCTACCTGCCAAACTGAAGCTTAAAAAGAAGTTGTTTAAAGAAATTGGTATGTCTTTCTATTAAAATAGTTTCTTGGGATTAATGTAAAATTGATTTTATTGAATATAATAATGAATATTTGAGCATTGTAGGGAATGTGTATGAGATGGGGAAGCTGATCAGAATCAGTCTAATGATTTGAATGCCACTAAAACCATATAAGGCTAGAGTTTGCTTTTTCAATTAAGACATGGATGGTTGGAAGGGCCAGTAGAGTCCATAGACGCATCAATCACATAACATAATATATAAACACATGACAGAAACGTACTCCTGTATAATCCACTTGTTATCCAACAGAGGGGTGAATTTTCTAAGTGGTACTTCTATGGCTCATAAGCTGCCAATGACAAATTTGACATTTATCAACAGCTGTATTTTTTTTTCCTCTGAGGGATTATTTGATGGAACTCTTACAGCTTCAGCTAAATATAACAAGGAAAAGACTTCTGGTTACATAAAAGTATCGTATGCTAGAAGACTCATTACAGGAGGGATATGGAAGAGTTGGAAAGGAATATCTCATGGTTTTGTCTGTCTGATCACTAAAGATACCATGAGTACACTGACCACAGTATGAAAAACTGATACTTGAAGTAGTATACTCTCTTTTTAAATGAATTTACTCCCTAGTTTTTACTAACCAAGTTATACATATTAATAAGTAAAGATTGATACTTTTCGCAGTATTAGTCAGAGAGACCTGTTTCCTATGGATGATTTAGAATATAGGAAGTACCTAGGTTTGCACAAAGTGCTCAAAATAAGCGGTAGTTGAATGTTAAGACATTTATCCCATCCTCTGTAAGGTTCACAGACTATTTCAAAACAGAGGGAAAATAAGCAATGAAAGAGCTAGGACATGGAAAGAAGGGTTTCAAAATACCATCTTTGAGTAAGACATAGCTATAGCATCCATGAACTCACAGGAAATGAAGATACCTATATGGATGATAAGAGACATGGACTTACCATAAGCCAAGTTTAGAGAGGGAAAAATCAGGGTATCTGCCATTAAATGGTTAACTATCTACAGCTGATACAGTTAGAAAGAGGCAGTCATTATTGAGGCATCTCAATTTGCTTGATGTACATGATGGCTTAAATTATTCTGGTTCACAAAAAACAACGTGTTCAATTAAAATATTGTTTTTTCCACTGCTAGGTAATAATTTACCTCAAACATGGCAGCTTATTATTTTACAATTCTATAGGTGAAAATGCTAAATTTATCTGCAAGTTTGCAAGGATGAGAGCTCATTGTAGACAGGGCTAACAACTTTATCTTCTAAACATTCTATTGTTGTTCAAATATTTGCCATAATTCATTCATGGGAACTCATATTGATGAACATCATACTTTGTTTTACTAATCTATGAGCTATGCTCAACCTTCAGAAGGATTCTCCACTCTTAAACATTTACCCAGTTTCTTCATGTAAGACATAGTATGTCAGGTATTTATCATGAATTGGATAGCTCCTTCATGTTTCTTACCTGCCAATATAAGTTATTTTATAAAGATTATCTTTAGTAACTGAGATGATATTGACTTGGGCTTTAATAAGGCTGGCAAATGATATAAGCTCTCAACTTAATATCAGTTAATTTCAGACTCTTTTTACACTACAAATAAATTACTCTACAAGTAAAATCCCTTAATAACAGTGCAAAGGATAGAGTATCATGGAGAGATGAAAGAATAGTAGTAAAGATTTTTACAAAAATATATCATTTTCAATAAGTCCACAATAATTCTATGCATTAGAAATTTCATTGAAAACCTTTTGTCTTTATGAAAATTCTTTGTTAAAATAAAGGCAGATTTTAAGCAGCATTAAAATATTTCAATACAATATTATAAAATAGTATTTGAAGTCCTTGTTTTTATTAGTTTCATATTTTAGAGACTCCAATATTTTTTTATTCACATCAACATTTCAAAGAGATTATTTCACTCATTAGTTATTAATAATTTTTAAATTTATATTTTTATTTTATTTGAAAATAAACTTACAAGAAGTGTTGTAATTCTTTTTGGCAGACAGAGAGAGATGAATCATTTCTATATGGTATTCAAGATAATATAAATACTCATATTTAGAGAATTTTGCAAAGAATATTTATGTAAAACTTTCTTTGAACAAATAACAGAAGAATTCTTATTTTTTCTGGATATGCTAATAGTGTTGTGTTAGTTATTTAAAATGATGGTACAGTTAAAAGTCAGAGTTAGGTACTGGACACTTGGTTTTCTTTTGCATTCAATGATCTGTCCTCCAGGAGTTATTACTTACTATAGTTCTTTGTTGCAGTGGGGTTCTTTTTCCTGGGTGGCCAGAGGCCCAGACCCACAGGCCTGCCACGCCAGACCCCTTAGCCGCCCGCCGCTGCTGCTCAGGCCCCCAGAAATGACTCAGACACTTACATTAACATCATGCTGTTTGGCCTATGGCTCAGGCACATTGCTAGCTTGCTTTTACATCTTAACTCAACTCATTTCTGCCACGTAGCCTGTGGCTCACCTGTGTTCCTTACATGTTGCTCCTTTGGGCTTCTGGCTCGGTCTGTCTGACTCTGCCCTGCTTCTCCTACCTATGATCTGATTTCTCCTCCTACTTTTTCTATGGTGCCTATCATGGGCCAAAACAGCTCCTTTATTTAAAGACTGATATTCACAGCATACAGAAAGGCATTCCCACATCAGTTCTTTACTTTTTTGACTAAAATAATTTCATTTTCTTGGAAGCCTTATTCCCGTTGTATGAATCCAGAGTCAAATTATATGGGGCAATAACATTATTTTGCTATATTAACTTCAACTTAAAATTAAAACTGTACTATGTAGCTATACTACACATGACAGTACTAATACAATAAAAATATAACAATTGTATACATTATATATGTATTTTGAAAACTACATGTGTTATCCTAAATAAATTAAAATTACATGCTGGATAATATAAACTATAAAAATATTTTACTTAAATTATAAGGTTTATGAATAAGCTTGGAATTTACAAGATAGCTGTACTTAATTTCAGGACCTAAGTATGACACACACACCAGAGATGCTGAGAGAATAAGCATTTACATATTAAAGAGCATGGTTCAAAGGTTTTAACCTTTAAGGTATTTATGTTTGAATTCTTTGTTAACACCCTTCCCTGTGAAACAGTGATACAGAAAAGAGAGAAAGGACAAATCTAATGAAACATGTTTCCTATTTAATACAAATTCCAAACTTACTGCTTAATATTTAATATTTTTCTCAGTTATACTTTTCACAATAAAGAAAAACATCATTATATTGGGAAGCAATTTCAGTCTCCAAATTAAATGTAAGTTTAACTATTTATCTACTGTTTCATTGGACAGCAGTAAAACTAACACAATGTGTGTTTTAATTACATCTCCTCATCATCATTCATAAGTAAAACTTGCTTCTACTTCAATGAAGTAGAGATATTTATATAATTTCTACATAATCACAATGGCCTTTTGAAAATTAGTGCAATTTAATTCTTATGGCTTTGCTCTAACAGTGAGTAAGGCACAAAAAGCATGTCTTCTCTTCGTGATCCTAGCTTCAGTACATGAACTACCAAAACCAAAAAGGCACATTAGAAGAGCATAGTACAGTTAATATCAGACTGTTAAAATAAAATATCAATATAATTGGATGTAATCCTAAACATTTTAGACATTTTCAGAATTTTAGTATTTTTTTTTTTGCTTTTTATAAATTGTTTTAAAATATGTTTAAGAAGAATTTGTTATAGCTTTAAATGAACTCCAATCTCCAAGTCCTTATAGGGGTATAGATAAGCCAACTGTTAGAAAAATCACATCCTCTGGGAGTCACTGCGTTACTTACTTCCCTTCTTCCATCTCTTCTCATTCTCCTCCCTCTATCCTTTTGTTCTAGCCCTTCCTCCCTTTTACTGAAAGGTACAGATGCTTAATATACTCACAGTTGTCAACTCACAACATAAAACTGTCTGTGGTACTTTAACAATTCAGGTTCTATAATCATTTACTCATGAAGTTACCTTATATTCTTCATTCAAATTCCCACACATTTGGCAAACTTGAGGTAACTTAGTTTTATTCTCATAAGAAAATTCTACATTATAGAAATGTAAATAAATGTCAATTTTATTGCAGGTATACACATGTCAATACAAACATAGTAAAATGTATGTGCCATTATTGATATTTATCACCAACTTTATGGGATATAGAATCACATAGGGGCCATACATCTAAGTTTGTTTATTAGGAGGTGTACATAAAAATGCAACTAAGGAGCAAATATCCTCCCTCAATATACAAGTACCATACTATTACCTGGGTCATTGACCAGAAGAGCTTAAGGAAGGCAAAGGAGTAAAAGCATTAATATCTTTCCCATTGCAATATATTTCATATTTCAATCTCTGTATGACAGGCTGATCCATATTCCTGCCAACCTGCTTCTCCCTCTATGATGTATTTTATTAGTCTAAGCCATGAACAAACTTACTAATCTTTTTTACTTAGTTGGTTATATAAAATGTTTCATCTCAAGATGAAAAATAGTAATGACTTTGTTTTTTTGTTTGTTTTGCTGTGACAAGTATTATCAAGTAACTCAGACTGTATAAATGGAATTGTGGTAAGGGTGTTGAAGACATTTGAGCTGTAGGCTTCAGGACACTTATATTATGGTAAATAATGCCTAACAGAGTATTCTGAAGGTTAGATTGCTAATGAAAACACAGACACTAAATACTGTGCTCATGAGAATTAATGGACAAATATTTGTTTGGGGTTGGGCTAGACACCATTCAAATATAGTCTAGTAAAATAATCTTTCTTCTCTCTGTTCATATACTAGAAACTGGAATAAGGCTGAATTCAAATGTCATTGATTAAATTTTTGGCAGAGGACATTTTAAATGTGTAAGATACAGACCATAGATGGCTATCTACCAGTTTCTATAGTGAAGGGTTATATATTGAGAACTGAATGCCTAGTAATATGATACACAAAGAATGTACAGTTTTGTGATGACAAGACCATGGGTAAGTTTAAAATATAGAAAGCAGGGCTCTAACAAAAATTTTATAATTAATGCACTGTATACTAAACTAAAATTAGCAATGGTATGAGTAAAGCAGAATGTAGCACCCAAACTGAAGAAAATATGCCTAGGTGTTGAGTTTTCTCAAGGAAGACTTTAAAGCGCAAGGTAAAACAAAGTCACATTCATTTGAATGAAGGTGGAATATATTCTGAAGTTCACTAACATCTATCACCTAGAAAAATAATTTCAAAGATTAAGCACATAAGTCGCACTGACTCTAGTATAGGTGTTAGAAAAGTAAAACAGGCTTTATTTTAGTAGAAGTTGTTGTTGGTGTACAGATGATGCTAGCTTCTTAAAATGCAAATGCAGTTTTCAAGTCATGAAGAGTCTCAACAAACTTCCAGAAGCCATTAAGAACAGTGCATAGAACATAGGATTCTCTCCAAAATGGCCCTTCAAAGATATTTTGTGAAGCTGTGTAGTTAAACCTGGAGCTGCAATGTAGACCCTACAACAATGAGGATTCAAGGACCTTAGGACATTCATTCCAGAAAGATGTTAACCTAGTGATAATACTAAGAGCTCCAGAGGATAGACATAGGTTTTGCTATTTGTCTTCTTTTATATTGGTCTTTTTTTTTTTATCATTTCTTTGATATGTGAGTGTCATTAGATATTGGAATTATGTACTGTTATCTTGTTAATTTATAAGGCCTCAAAGTTAAAAGTATAACCCTTGTTCTTGTAAACAGTGGTAAATGTTTAATATTATGGTCACATGACAGATGAACCGAATAAACACTGCTAAAGAGGGGTCTTTGAGACTAAGTTTAGGATGGTTTGGATATTGATAAAGAGGATACTTATGAGGGATAATCTTGATTATTAATCTTATAGAACTTGGAATTTATGAAGGGATGCATCTTTGTGAATATCCTTGAGAATTTCCAAAATAGGTTACAGGAAGAAAAAAAAAAAACACCACAAATATGATGAGATCTTCCCCTCCTACTTTTTCTACGGTGCCTGTCATGGGATTGAACTAGACACCATTGCCTTGGTTGTGATCTTCTAATAAATACAAAATGAGACAGCAAGTAAAGTAATATATTTGATTTTCTTGATCATGGATGTAATGTGAACAGCCCTGTCCACGTGTTTTCTTCATTATTATAGACTGTATCTCCAAACAATTAACTACAATCAATTTTTTCTGTTTACAATGACATACACACATGCATGTTCTTGTATCTTTTTATGCTTATAGGTGTTTAGCAATTCCTTTCATGAAAGAATTAAGTTGTAGTTGTATTGTTTGGTGTCTATAATGTAGAACAACAATCTAAAATAACTGGGCTTATGTAGAGCAAGATTATTTTATTAACTTGCTACACAGTGGTTTTTACCATGTAAGTACAAAAGATTAAAAATCTTCAAAAGAAGAAACAAAATTAAATGCAAACAATTAATAATGATGACCATATAATATCTATGGGTTTTGTTTCTTTATACTTTACTTTTATAATATACAAAATGTTATTTTTAATTATATTTCTGATTAAGGATATTAAGAAAATTCATGATTGTATTAAAGTCCTCTCTAACAGGCTCATGTCAGTTGTCTCCAAGCACATAGAAAATAATTTTAGATAATATGTTACATAGAGAAACATGACCTCATTCCTCTTTTAATATTTAAATTCAACTATGCAGCAATTTCCTCCAAGTTTTGGCTAAAAAAAAACAGGAAACACAAAAAAATGAAATTTGTATAATGTCTTTAGGAATAAAAGGGAAAACATTTCATCTCAAATGCCAATCGTAAATTTGAACTCTTTTCAATATTATTATTTTATATATTACTTTCCTATGATTTTATCATATAATATTTATCCTCTAATGAATGAAATGAATACAAAGAAGAATTTAATATATACTTTGTATATAGGGAGAAAATCTTTTCATTCTTTAAAACATGCAATTAGTACACAACTAGATTTTTCATAGGGATGGGAAAACAATGTATGACACTTAGAAAAAACAGTTTTTAGTTACATTATGATTAATTATTGTTATATAACCTCTAATTTATACCATACAGTACTATTCGAAGCTCCATGATGTCTTCTTAGTTTCATCATATTATTGATTATTATATATATAAATTATTTTATTTTATTTTAAAAAGGTTCTTTTTTCCATATATACCCCTGCTCACCCTCCCTTCCCTCTTCACAATCCCTCCCGATCCTCCCTCAGCCTCCTCCCCCTACTGCATCCCCTATCCATTCCCCAGGGAGAGCAAGGAGTCCCAAAGTGGGTTAATTCAGTCTAGTGTATCCATTTGAGGTAAGTCGGACTCCTCATTCAATATTAGGGCTGACTTAGGTGTTCCTTGATAACAATTTAAAATGTGCAACTTTAAAAAGGTATTCCATCATTTCCTCTGAGTGCTCGAAACTGTTTAAGAAATGATACCTTCCTCCACCTTTGTTATTAAAACAACTTATCCAGTAGTTATCATTTCGGCTACAAATTTTAATTACACAAGCAAATAAATCATCCAGTTTAAACACAAGTTCAAACGAGAAAAAAAATCCAACGCCGAAAACTGAAAGTGGACACAAAGTCTTAAGGAAGAAAATATTTGTATGTGTTACTTGCTAAGAAATAGAAAATTAGAGGTGTTTGCTTGCTTGTTTGTTTAGTCTGGTTTTGTTTTTGTTTTTCTAATGAAGTAACTCCGGCTTACCATTCTCCCTGACAGACTAATGTCCGTGTGTAACTGATGACAGGAAAATACAAGTCGCTTGAGATATTTTGTTTGCTTGTTTAATTTTTGTATGCTTTATGCTTTGTGATTTTGGATTACATGTTTGTTTGAGGTCACATTAAATTTTTAGCTTGTTTTTACTTTCATTGTTGTATTTCTTGATGATTTCATGTTCTTTTTCCTAAATTCTTTGAGGAAGAAAGAGACAAAGACACAAAGAGAGAGACAGAGAAAGGAAGAAGAAGTTGGAGGGCAGGAAGGTAGGGAGAGCCGACGGTTTGGGAAAGGAGAAAAATCCTATCGGAATACACTTTATAAAAAGTTTTAAGGAAAATATTTATAAGATGTAAAAAGAAAATGCTTGAAATTTTATGGCACATATTTGATTTCCACATTTGAAATTTTTCTGTTAGAAAGAGAGCTACATGAACCAAGGAATGGTCTCATTTAGTTATTTAAAAATCCTTGAGCTTAGGGCCATTTCTTTAATCTTGCACTTTTTTTTTCTTAATTTGTTGTAAAAAATATGTAGTTATTTAAAATTGGCTCTATACAAATACATATGCTTTTACTTAACATGTATATATATATTTACTTAACATATATGTATAAAACAACAGTGCATACATGTGTGCCGAGGTGTTTTAATATTGGATGCAGTGTTTTCTCAACACCTCTAAGGGAGCTGATTTTTTCCCTGGCACTGATCATTGTCTGAAAAAGCAAAGGTGATGCTAATGCAGTGAGAGAACTGTTTTGAATAAAAATTATAAAAATCTGTATGACTTTCTGTATGCTGTGAATGTCAATCTTTAAATAAAGGAGGTGTTTTGACCCATGACAGACACCATAGAAAAAGTAGGAGGGAAATCAGAGCATAGGTAGGAGAAGGGCAGAGTCAGATCAGATCCAGCCAGCTGCCCAAGAAAAAACATGTAAGGAACACAGGTGAGCCATCATGGGCCACGTTGCAGACAGATTAATGAAAATGGGTTTAGTTCAGATGGAAGAGCTAGCTAACACTGTGCCTAAGCCATAGGCCAAACAGCATGAAATTAATATAAGCATCTGAATCATTATTGGAAGCTAAAGCAAGAGCGGGCAGTTAAGGGGGTCTGGCACTGCAGGTCTGTGGGTCTGGACCTCTCTGGCTGCCTGGAACCAGGAAACCCTATTGTAACAGGAAAATTGTTTGTTTGGGTGTCAGTGATGTGTGTCTGGATTTGAATAAGTTCATGGCTACCTCAACAATTCTCTGTTTCCTCTCACTAGTGAGGCTATGTAAACAGATAAAAGGGCAGAGGAAGTAAGTACTTTTCAGAGTGAGCTTTTATGTATTAACCTAAACACTCACAGTTATCAGGCTTCTTAACCTCTACACACACAGACACAGACAGACAGACAGAAACACACACACACACATACAGCACACACACACACACACACACACACACACACACACACATACAGCACAGACACACATACAGCACACACACTCACACACACACACCCCTACACAGAGTGTGAAAAGTACATTTGCATAAATAATGCATTCCATCCACAGCAGAATGGAACACCTGCTTTATCTAAAACATCTGCTCATTTATTTATTTATTTATTTATTTATTTATTTATTTATTTATTTATTTATTTATTTATTTATTTATTTCTATCTATCTATCTATTTATTTGTTTATTTATTTATTTATTGCCTTTTTTTTTTTTTTCTTCCCCCAGCTCAAGCTATTGAGCTGCAGCAGTTGTCTTACAGAGGTAAGGTCAGAAGAAAGTGGATTGCTTATTTTCCAAAGCTTTATTCAGTCTTTGGTAGATAAGAAAATAATGTCAAATAAAACTTCACAACCCCATTTTACTTTATCTTCTCAGCAGCACCCTCTGTCAGCCTTTGATCCTACTTCACTAAAATTTCCAGTAATTCATCTGTCCCAGAACGATCGGTTCTACTGCATTTCTGTAATTGAAAACCAGCTGGTAGAACTTCAAGAGACCAACAAAAAATATTTAAAAGGTATTTTCAGAACTCTTACTTGCAAAATTGTACTCTTTCCCTCAATATTTGAAGTATTTTGTCCATAAAACTTACCCAGTATTGCTTAATTAAAATAGAGAGGAAAAAAATTTCCCCACAACTTAACTGTATGAAAAAGTGTATTTTTATAATGACCCTGCAGCGAAATTTCTCTCCTGCTTTTTCCTTACAAAATGTATGCTATTTTCAATTCTCCTTTCAGCCATAGGTCTGCTGGGCACAACTAAGGGTAACTAGATCGTAGCTATTTGGAGAGAAAGCAGTTCAGTGAAAATCAGGTCAGAAAAGCCGTTTTTATTGGATGTATAACTGCCCATAGAAAAGGACAGAAACATGAAGCTTGCTCTTCTCGAAATAGAATGTATTTGCTAAATATCGAGTCTATATTTTGCTCAAATAAATATAATACATTTTTATTATTTCACAGTCAGGGTAGGTGACATTACATTTAAAGGGAAAATATTGAAGTATCAAAACTTGACTCTACAAATGTTTATTGTACAGATTTGCCATATTAAATTATTTTTGTCACTATATTGTCCATATTTTACTTTTAAATTACTTTAATCTCACCCAGCCAACTTCTCAAGCTAAACAGGGTAGGTCCTATCTCACGAGTCATCAGCCTGTCTCAGCACAAGTCCAAAAAGGGTTAACCTGCTGTTTTTTTTCCTGCCTTATATTTCTTACAGCTGCCTAGTTGTATAACTTCCTGATTCAACATTTCTAGATCTAAGAATAATGGTGGGTGCCATCACTATCTGGCTCTGTTTGGCCCTGAACTGAGATCCAGAGGACCCGGACCCTACAAACCCCAGTGCTGGGAATAAAGGCAGAGTCACCACTCCCTGAAGTTCATGGCTTGGCTCTGTTCTCTGATATTTCAAGCCATTTTTATTAAATATATATCAACAGGATTGTTAGCTGCTTTGTGGCTGCCGGTAGTTAAATCTAGGTGCTCTGGAAGAGTGGTCAGTGTCTTTAAACAGTGTGTCATCTCTTCATCCCCTTATGTAAGCTTTATGTAATGAAAAATGGTGAGATACTTAAAAATTTCTATTTCTATTTAGTGCCTCGATCTGTGTTGAACCTACTTCATAAGAAATTATGAATTCAGATATCCTTTTACACTTTGTAACAGTTTTTTGGATTTAATATTATACACTAATTGTTTGTCAAAATTATTTAAAAATCAAGGGCTATTTCAACATAGCTAGGAGTTACTCAAATTAAACCCCAAGAAAAAGACAGAAGCAACCTGAGAGTATGGAATATATTTAAATGTTTAAATTGCTTTATGTAACTTAATAAAGTATATATTATATATGGTATTTTCATATACAGGATGAATATATTTAAGTGAATATATTAATAAGAGATGATAGTTGTGTATCCTAACCCTGGGTCAAAAAATCTTATAATTATTCTTTAAAAAACAGTGATAAAAGGTCTTTCGCAATTTTAGCATGAGGGATCCTGTCAATTCTAATTTTAAAATGTGTATGTGTGAAAGTATTATGGCAAGCTGAGGATGAAGGATGAAGGGCAAGTAATTAAAAAGCTAATATGACAAACAATGGATAATATTATGATTATACGGTAAATAATCAGTTGATAACAGCATCTAATGCATAGCTATAACATAAAGGAAACTATCATTCAAACAAAAACTGACATAATAATTTGTACTATGTAGGTTTCTAACTTAAATCTGGATTGAGTAGAAGCCACTTAAATCTGACTTACTAAAAACAAAATAAGCTCAAATTTAATCAGAAGCATCACTTTATACCATGGTCTTGTGTTCTATGTAACATCGTTACCATGGTCATTTTTTTGATACAAAGTTATTGTAATAATCTTTCTCAAATCTCCTCCCTCCCTCCCTCCCTCCCTCCCTCCCTCCCTTCCTCCTCCTTCCTCCCTTCCTCCTCCTTCCTCCCTTCCTCCCTCCCTCCCTCCTTCCTCCCTCCCTTCCTCCCTCCTTCCCTCCCTTCCTCTCTCCTTCCCTCCCTTCCTTCCTTCCTCCCTCCCTCCCTCCCTCCCTCCCTTCCTCCCTTCCTCCTTCCTTCCCTCCCTTCCTCCCTCCTTCCCTCCCTTCCTCCCTCCTTCCCTCCCTTCCTCCCTCCTTCTCTCCCTTCCTCCCTCCTTCCCTCCCTTCCTTCCTTCCTCCCTCCTTCCCTCCCTTCCTCCCTTCCTCCCTCCTTCCCTCCCTTCCTCCCTTTCTCCCTCCCTTCCTCCCTCCTTCCCTTCCTCCCTCCTTTCCTCCCTCCCTCCCTCCCTCTCTCCCTTCCTTCCTTTCTTCAATCCTCCCTTTTTTCTCCTAATTCTTCTTCAACCTTCTGGTCTTTCTCATTCTTTGATCCAGCAGGGAAGCCACACTGAAAATATATCTCAGCAGATTATATAGAATATCAGACACCTAAATAGAGTAGAACCAAATAAATAAAATGAAACACAGTAAGCCGTCCAAGTACTTAACTATTAGAAAACATTGGTTACTACCATTGCTGTTTTATCATCAAGAATATGAATACATTTTGGCAACATATATACATATTACATAAATAGTGTATCATGCTATACATGCAGTACCTGCTAAGAAAACTCCACTACTGTACCACTGCCAATCTTCTACCACTCACATTTTCTTTCCTTTTCAAGACAAATTATTACGATGTATCCTACACCAGAGAAGAACTCATTATATATAAACTCATGTTTTCCATCCTGCCGCAGCCAACCAATTCTTAGAATGACAAGCCATGCTCTTATTACCACATGGAATGAGGTAGTATTTCTTGGAAGAGTAAGAGACAGATGAGTTCCTAGGCAGAAACACCAAACTAGAAATGAACCTTGATCATCAATTTTTTCTTGAAAGCAAACCACAACCGAAGTGCATGCTAAAAGACTTAGAAACCAACTAACAAAGTGTTACCTTTGTCCACATTAAGCATTAACAGTGAATAACAGGAGATTGGACTCAGCCTGTTATAAAATATACACCCATCTGCCAACAATGGAGGTAATTACTAAATATTAAAGAACACATAAAAATTAAAACCCTTGTACATGTCAACAATAGAAGGAATTCAAACAAGAGTAGGGTTTCTGAGATGCCCAAATGAGAACGGGGTGTGAAATTTACATATGCCTACCAGTGAGAGGCTTGAAATTTGTGCCTGTAGCTGTACATAACTTGAATAATGAGTCCCCTCAGGAGACAATAATTCTGAGAGTGGTCAGCTATGAAAATTAAGGCAGCATAATTTCTTAAAGTATAATCAGTCCCTTACTAGTAAGTATGGAATTTATCTTTTTGGTATGCTACAATATTAACTGATTCTCAGGAGTTCTTTAGAGTCATTTTTCCCTATGAAAATAGAAGATTGACTACAAATTATTTTGTTGTCAAGTAGCTCTTTTTTTTTTTAGTTTAAAATATACTTAGTAGTTCAGTACGTATATATATATATATATATATATATATATATATATATATATGTGTGTGTGTGTGTGTGTGTGTGTGTGTGTGTGTGTGTGTGTGTGTGTGTATGTAATGTGTGTATTGTGCATATTAAGTACTATATATACTGTTCCACACAGCTATGTATAAGCTTGAACTCCATATTGCCAAGTATAAACTTATATATTATTTATAGTAAACCATTAAGAATTTTAACTTCATTTTGTAATAATGCATACTAAATAGGATAAGCTATATCTTAAAGAGAATTTAGTCACTTGCTAGGATGTTCACTAACTTTCAAATTTTTGTCTTTAAAATTAAGAACACTCATCTTCTTTGTAATTTCCCCAAATTGTTTTCTTGGTTTTAAATTTAGCTTTCTAAAAATAACCTCCAAACTCTCTATACACGTGTGTGTGTGTGTGTGTGTGTGTGTGTGTGTGTGTGTGTGTGTGTGTGTGTGTGTTTGTGTGTGTGTGTGTATTTGCAGCAGTTTCAAGTTCAACCTTGACTCATTCATGTCACAGAGATATATGGCACCCTACTTTATATTTAGCTATGGTCTAATATTGTGACAAGTGTATTTCAATTGACAAAATGCCTGTGCTGCCTGTCCCTTCTATAATTGGAATGAGTCTACAGTGAGGATTATTTTTTATTCTCTGTGAGAAATCAGTCCCAGGTATTTGATGTCCTCCATGACCAGTCACAGCTGCTTCTGTGAAAATCAGAGGCTTATGTGACAGCCAAGGGTAGCATAAAACGTTTCCTTATGTGAATGACCATCATCATGCAGTCAGCAGAGATTGTTGAGGGCATGAACAGTAGAAAAATCATAGAAATGAGCTATTAATATATACTAACAGATTCCATCATATTATCTTTCTTATGCAGTCTCATGAAGATGCTTTGTAGAAAGAAGTTGAAGATGTATATTCAAATCAACACCTTGAAATCAGACAATGAGCAGGGTTTGTTCAGACCATGGGATTTGTCTTGTAAGCCACTTTTAAAATAGTATTTTATACTATATTTAGCAAAAACTGTTTTACTAAACATCTTAAATTAACAATATAAAATATTTTATATTTGGAAACAAATTCATTGTATTACTATATATCAAATACTAAAGACATAAATATATTAGAAATGTATTATGTTAATTTTGAAAATATAAATTCAACTCGATTTTCAGTCATTATTGAGGGTTTTAGTTTTGACTGACCTGCAATCTGGAAAAAAACCTAAGTTTTAGTGTTCTGTATCAAAACTCAAATAAACAATATAGGTAGCCTCATGAAATTACTATGTGTACAAACATAAGAAATTTAAAAATATTCTTTTGAGAAAATAACTACTCTTCATAACTGACTAACAGATTAAAAAGATTTCTAAAATGCTTGAAATATACTATTTTAGGGTTCAAGTCTATAGAGCCTTATTATTTAGGCCTTACAAAGTTTTATATATTAATTTTTCTAAAACAATAGAAAAAATTCTAAATGATACTTCCGAAAGTTTACTTTAACCTGACTTTAGTAGGGAATTTTAAATTATTAAAATTAAAATGACATATGGTTATGTACACTTCATTTAGAATATAAAAATATGTCAATGATTAAAGATGTATTTATCAAAATTAAAGTCCATAACTGTCACTTCATGTGTTTCCATCTGTAATATTACAAAATAATTAATAAAACAGCTATGAAATTTTGTTTATAATAATGATCACATTTATTGAGAAAATGGAAGATAATGGAAAATATTCATCATATAGATTAATAATAATTATTTTAATTGTAATATTTGTCTGTAAGTTTAATATTTCATCATATTAAACAATTAGAAAAGGAATTATAAGTCAATGTCATAAAAAGAAATACCTGGGATTTTCTATTAACCCTCAAATACTTTTGGAAACAATACACTACCCAAAGTTATTATACTTATTGGGAACATTCAATCCTATTTTAACAGGCAGATAATAACATTTTTAAGGCTGCATGTTTTCTTTCAAGTTCCAGGATTAAGTGAATGTGCACAGTGATTGTAAGTTTATATATATACACATATATATGAATTTACATATGTATATATAAATGTATATATATATATATATGTACACATTCACACACTCACAATATGCTACCAAAATTCACATATAGAATATGATATATGTCTCTTAGAAGTTGAAATCATATTTTTAACCTCTCTTCCTATTCATATTTATTTTTTAATATTCTAAGTATATATAAATATCATTTGGGAAATTTTTTACATTAAGCTATATAATTTTAAAATAATTTTTCATCAATTAAAGAATTTAAATATAGAGTAGAAAGCACTATATATACATATGTTGGTCATTGAATAAATGACAATTAGCATAATTGATATTTCAAAATATTTAAGGGAGATCGTCTTATGCTTTTATGAGTGAGTGGATTGTTATACAAATGAAAGGAAATCACAGTCTTGTAGTTTCACCAGGCAAGTACTCTATATTGCACAATTTATACTTGGTATCATAAGTCCAGAGTCTGACATTGGAGAAAAGATGAAATATCAGAGAGATACTTTATAGGCCTGTCTCCAGGAACTTTTCCACTCCAACTCCCTATCCTCAACCAAAAAAAGAAAAAAAAAAGTTGCCAGGCCAAAAGAAAAATCCTGACTCCCCCATACTTATCTTTCTTTTTTATGCCCAGCTTCCTTGCTTCTTGGTTCAACATTCTGAGCTAATATTAAAGGTATGTGTGACCACCACCTGACATTTTTAGGCCTTGAACTTACAGCTATCCAGATGGATCTCTGCCTCTGAAAGGTGGGATTAAAGATCTGGATCATCACTCCCTGACCTTCATGAGGTGTCTCTGTCCTCTGATATTTCAGACTACTTTTATTAAATATACACTATATCACTCAGCTCCACACTCAGCAACATCTTCAATCTATATACTTAAGTCAAGTGATGAAATAGAAGTTCTAAATACCCATTTTCTAGTCATCTCTCTCAAATTTTTGCACAAAAATATTCATATAGACAGAATGATATCAGTTTTGACAGGCATATGAAATCACTGTGTAAAAGCAACTGTGTTCAGTAACATTATATGGAAACAGGTGGTGATTAATTTGAATGGTGTGAAATTTTCAGTATTTTTCAAATGATGATAAAAGCAAACAGCCTATCTCTTATCATATTTAGTCATTCTGCAAAATTAATTGCACTTCTGCATGACAGACTGTTGCATTCTCTTTATTTATCTAAACAAGAAGCTGCCTTATAGTTAATTTGACTTTTTGAATGCCTTTGACACTTGCATAGTGAAAGGTTAGCATCATACTAGTACTTATCTATCAGGGTGTGGCCATAATTATAGACACAGTGCATATTAGGAGGGCTTCGGATCTCCTACATTGGGTTTCTATATTTGTGATAGTAGAATTAAAGACTTTCTATTTTTATACTATCATATATCTACAGCAAGGGACAGAGAAATAACAATATAAAAGTTTGTGAATATACTATTTTCATAACTATATTCTTCTAAATATATTTTGGAATTGTTCCATAGGTGTCAGTCTGCTTTTGCAAAAATTAAAAGTATAAATAATAACTAATATGTGTCTGGATCCATAGTTCAACAGATGTTTAGTCCCAAATACTCAAACCAAAGCATATGTTAATGACAAAATATTTGAGCTATGACTTAGGCTCCTTACGTACTGGCTCTTATAACAACCATTTTTATTAATCTATATATTGCCATGTGGCCCCATGACTTTACCTATGTCTATTGGAACTTGCTCCTTTGACAGCAGCCTTCACTGTCTCCTTGACTCTTTCCTTCTTCATCATATCTCTGTTGAATTTCCTGCCTGCCCCTAAGCTGCCTTGTCATAGGCTAAAATAGCCTCTTTATTAACCAATGGTAATAAAGCATATTCACAGTGTACAGTAAGACATCACACACTAAACACAAGACATCATATTGTCATCATTGCCAATAAACAGTGGGGTTCAGAAAGCATGATATTATAATATGTATTAGAAACACTCACAAAGAACAACAGCAGATGGTTTTCAAAAATAAAATCATGCAGACTCTTTATGAATCTCTTTAAAGGAGTTTTGGTTGTACAAAGACAATTTATATAATACTTTAAATTTTCTTGAAAATAGGAAAAAATGAAATAACCTCATATATTATATTAAAATATTGAAAAAGTATAGTTATGCAAGAAACTTGAGCTAAAGATTAGAAGAGTTTTACTTTGAAAAATAAACATTAGGATTTTTACACAGAGAACATTTTTTACATGAACTAAGGAAGGCAGCTATGAGGTCAGCACTTTCAGATAAAAATGTGCTGAAAATGAAACCATACAATTCTCAGTCCTTAAGTGAGATGTCTTCATCAAATCCCTCCACTCAGGGATCAGGGAGCTATTGTGAAGAGGAGGCAAGAACATTTCAAAATCCAATGGGAATGGAAAACAGCAAGGAAACAGAAAGACTGAGACTGACATGCCTATGAACTGAAGGAGACTACAACTGTAAGCACATGGCCTGCACAAATGCAAGCCAGACATGGTCCCAAGTTTGAAAGCAAACATTGGACAAAAGCTGTCTCCAAATGTTAACCTACCACACACACAAAAAAATGTTCCTCCATGGATTCTCACTGAGTATTAAAACCATACTTAAGGGCAGGTCCCATGTGAGTTGTATTTTTAGAGACTTTTTGTCTTATAATGCTGCTTAATTGGACATTTTTTAATGTGTTGGGTTCTTTTGTAAATAATGTTTTCCAATTTGGTATTTTTTATAGGTTTCATGTTTGTATATGTAAGTATGTGTTTCACATATTTCTCCTTTTTCCATTTGTTTTGTTTGATCTCAATTTATGGCTTTGTTCTGTTTATTGATTTATTCTTTTCTGAAGAAAGAATAAAAAAATCATATGACGTTGGATGGATAGAGAGGTGGGGAGTATTTGGGGGCAGATGAATCAGGGAAGAGATGAGGATACACTTTATAAAAACTACCTTCAATTTAAAAAAAGAAATAAACAATTTTAAAAAGAATAAAGCCAATGGAAGGAGAAAGTTATTTGTCTACTTAATTTCATTACAGACTAACTAGAATAAGTCTATTAAGTGCTAATCATATGTGTGTGTGTGTGTGTGTGTGTGTGTGTGTGTGTGTGTATTTATGTGTGTGCAAGAGCAAATGCATCCAGAAATAAGCATGGAAGTTGATGTGAATGCAAATGAATCTGCAATATCATTCATCAGATGTTTTGATCCTTGAGTTTTAATAAGATTTTGATAAGTGTTTCTCCGTGGCTTGAAACTCCTAACATATACTAGTGTGCTGAATTTTATAGACTCATATATTTGAGTACATGGTCCCCAGTTGGTGGAACTGTTTAGAAAAAATTAGGTGATGTGTCCTTGTTGAAATATGTATAGCTTTGCTGAAGGAGCTTTGTATCTGGGTAGTTGTTGAAGTTTAAAAAGCCTATGCCATTCCCAATTAGCTCTCTCTCTTACTGCTTCTGGATTTGATAAAGACTATCAAATCCTGTTCTAGTGCTACATCTGTCTGCCTTCAGTAATGCTCATCAAGATGATAGTCATGGATCCACCTTTGAAAAATATACCAATTTTCCCCAAATCTATTTCATTTATGAGCTGTTAGGCATGATATTTCTTCACAGCAATAGAATAGCAACTAATGTGACTAATAAGAATGAATAATAAATAGTGTGAATAAGGAAAGAACCTTGAGATTTTACCTGTATTCTGCTATTGAACATGGGGAATGCTGGTATGTGCAAGCAAAAATAACACTTTTAAAGGATTTATTGTTTTATCATTTTAAAGTATGTATATGCATGTATGTAATTATGTTTATGAAGAACATATGTGCATATGATTGCAAAGGGAAATGACATGGATTTTCTTGAAACTGGAGTTAAAAACTTTTGTGAATCACCAATCCAGTCTTCTCCTTAGTTCATGGGTGAATTTATTTTCAACTGATTTTGTGTATCAACTTCAGTTGTTCAGCCTTTTGGAACTAACACTTCACTTATTTTGTCCTAAATGTTCTTGAAAAATCTATTTAAAAATAAATAGATAAAATTGAAAACATGTCACAAAGAAAGATTATCTAGCATGGCAGTTTATAAAATAAGCATATATATAATCTAGATTGAGAATAAGTGATTGCGTATCAGTGAGGTCACTTTGAGTTCTATGGTTATACTTTTCTACCCAAAGTGGTCACTTGCATGCTGTGTAGTGTCAATAATTCTAAATAAATTAAGACACTGTTGAAGGATGCAGGACTAAAAAAAAAAAAGATGAATCCACAAAATAACAACAAGAATTAAAGAATCAGCTGTGTAATAAACAGGTCTAGTCATGTGAAACAGAAATACAGTGATGTGTGGGGATATACTGACATGATTCCTAAATTCATGAATATTTCTAGATTAAAATGTGGGAAAATATTGCAAAGTAATCAAAGTTCAGCTGCTCTAGATGTAACATTTAAAGATCAAAGTTCTGAGTAACAAAATGATCAGGTCATACTGATAAGAACATGAAGCCAGAAGATGTAATATGGAAACATGGTTTTGTACAGTGTTGAACCAGTAAAATGTAAACAGAAAATTCTAGTGTACATTCAGTGATGTGGAGAAACATGAATTGGTAGATTCCACAATTTGTAATTTGTTTTATATAATAATATATTTTTTACTTTTTAATAAAATGATTTATTGCCAAAGAATATGCATTTTCAAATTATGTGTGCTGGGTGCTGTGGTACATGCATTTAGTCCAGCTCTTGGGAGGGAGAGACAGGTAGATCTCTGTGAGTTTGAAACTATGTTAGTCTATATAGTGAGATCTAGGACTATCAGAAATAAACAATAGAAAGAAACTGTGTCAACATGCCCCAACCCTCAAATTTATATACCTCTGTCTTGTGTGGACCTAACTTTCACTTTGGATAAGGTCACATGATAATTGTAACTGGTAGAATTTTAATCTATGATAACCATGAAAGGACCATGTACTTTTGGTTTTCCTTTCGAATCTTGCAATTTATTCCAAAAAATAGCACACTCAGAAAAGCCTTTATTAAAGAACCATAATAAAAATAGAAGTGACCTGAGTCTGTCCAACTAGTTAGATTCAATTCCATCCTACTGAGGCTGGCAGAATCAACAATTACTCAAACATAAAAATCTTATAAGTACCTTAAATTTTATCCTTTCCTGCCCCTCTTGTCTCTGCCCTGTCCTGTCTTTTTTGTTTCCCTTCTATCCCTTCTCTCCATTCTCCTCCTAGTCCTTCCCCACCTATTTCCATTCCTCCTGTCATCTCCATCCCCTGCTCTCCTCTCAAAATGCCTGTGTCAGGAGTCTCATGATCGTTTTATACATTATTGAAATAACCCTTATTTCTTTTATGCTGGCATATCAAAACTTTTCAGCTTTTAAGTTGAAAATTGACTTTTGTCATAAATTTATCTTGAGGTTGATGTACCTTGTCTCTATTCTGCTGAAACACTCTGCTTAGAGCTGTAATTATAGTAAACTTTTGGGGAAGGTAAAGCTTTAGGTTTAGTCTTTTAAAACTTCTTTGATTCTGATTGTTGTATTGGGCCAACTAGGACCAAAAAGAACCCCCCACACACACACACATTATTCTATTTGTTGGAAAGTTTAGTTTTGGATTTCTGGAATAAGAGTAACCTGGAATGCTAGTATTATAAGTAAACTTAGTTTGTAATCTGGTCAAATGTTTTTTAAATACTTAAGTTAGATTTTCAGATTTATATTTTTTCATAAAAATTTGAGGCAGTCTTTCTAAGGTTAAAATACAGGTTATAAAAGTGAATAATAGCCATGTTTTCCTTGCAAAGCAATTATTCACATTTTTTTTCTGTGCTCACATTTGTTACACATCACTGTATTTCTACAATTATTAATGAGTAATACTAAATTTTACATACATTTTAACACTTTATATCCTGGATTACCTTATAGTACATTTATTATAACATATTTTAAGAATAAATTAAGTAGCCCTTAAGAATAATGTGTGATAAAATATACTAAAATGACTGATTTGATTTCCCTTTTTATTGGAGTAACATTGGTTTGATTTCTAATTTCTTAAATATTTCAATATATTATAACCCCTACAAAAAGAACTACAAGGATCCAAGATATGCTGATATCAGGAGAAATATTCTTCTTCAAAGAATTGCCCACCAATTGGTTTTCTAATTTCAAATGGTCATACCAGAACATATTAATACATGTAGCATTATTTGACTAAGTAGTTTATATATATAAATTCCCATTAATACACATATACATGCACAGAGAGACAAATAAAAATCTGCTTATAACTGTATGCCTATAACAGTAATTAAAGAAAGCAGAGGCCATAAATTTGAAAGGGGACAATGAAGAGTACATGTGCAGTGGGATTCAGGTGGTAGCCAGAATAAATGGAAGATATCATTGCCCTTTTAATGTGAATTCTGTCATATCATTCTGATTTGTAACAAAATGCCTTTTGTATAAGTTATGCAATCTGTTGCCTGCTGGGATCCAAACTGATAAAAACATTTCTCATATGAGGGAATCTGGCTACCTGCCTACTCCACTGTTCTCTGGTGACCAAATCATTTAACACAACTCCAACACCTGCTGGCCAAATGTCACCCTTACATCTGGATTGAGGTCATTGTTTACTTATCTTTTTTTTTTCTTTTTCTTTCTCACAATGGCTGACAAGACTTATTTTTCTATTGTGATTGGGAATTTCTTGCATGAGTATATTTTTGATGGCTTCAATCCCTCAGTCCTGCTATTTTTCAGCTTAATTCTATATTTTATATTTCAAAAAAAAAAAGCCCTGATTCCCATTTTGAATTTTGAGATGATAATTAGCATAGTGGAAGATTTGAAATCTAGAAATTAACATTTACTGGATGGTTTGAAGTTTAGAAATGAACAATTTATGGATGATTTATAGTCTAGGAATGAGCAATCACTGTCTAAAGTGTGTAATGTAGAAATTACAACTGATAAATTGGCAGGCAAAGTTAATTTTCTGGTTAAGACAAAATTTTAGATAGAACTTCCTCCTTTGACATGAATATTAAGACCATACAAAAGAAGTGCTGACTTCATGTTAATGATGAGAATTAAAAACTTATTAAATAAATTAATAATGAGAATATGAAAATTGCTGATTCTATGAGGTCAGTAGAAAGGCTATCCCTAGCTATCCAGGAAATTCAGTCTCTAGGGGAAAAAACAAACAAATTGTTGGTTTCCAAGCTTCAGGAATAGGTGAAGCATATTAAAATACTGAAAAATTATGTCAAGACATTATCAACCATAACAATTCAGGACAACACCCTATGAGATATTATAATAAGGAAGAAGCTCTAGCTATGGTGGTAAACATGAAAGGGATACCTCCTTCCCCACATGTATTGTTTCCAGTTACAATTCAGACAAAGAAAACCTATGGGGAGTACCCAGAATTTGTGGAGTATAACTATGAGCCAATCCATATGAGAGAAAATATGAAAGAAGCCATGGAATCCATTCCACATATGTAAAATCAAATTATAAATGCATGGTCGACAAAAAATAGAATAACTCCTAGGGATTAGATGCAGTTAACAGCTACTGTATTGGACTATAGCCAACATTTACAATGGAGAAATTTAGGACAGAGGCTAGGGCCATAGATCTTCAAGGAAAAATTAGAGACATTTGCACTTCTCAAGAAAATTGAGTCACATACTAAGGTCAGACAAGACTTATAAGAACATTATACTGACTTTCTGCAGAGGATTAGGATTACCAAAGCTTTACATAGAGCAGTATCAGACACAGAAATTAGGAAGCAATTAATATTTTCTTTGGCCTTTAACCGTGCTAATCTGGAATTTAAGAGACTGCTTATGACCAGCTCTGCACCCATATAGTAATGGATTCAATATGCAATCAGTGCTGTATCTCTCAATTACTATGAAGAGAATTCGGTAGTCTAAGCCATTGCCAACGTTAGGGTAAGGAACCAAGGAATCACTTGCTTTAACTGTGGGAAAACAGGCCATATAAAAAGGAATTGTATACAAGGTACTTCTGTTATTAACATCCGTCTTAGGAATGATTCAAACAGAAGGTTACTACATTCTGGGTTATTCAGGAAATGTGGCAAACACTGTCATTGAACCAATGAACGTAGGTCTACAAGGGACAAACATGGCAACCCTTTACCATTGGGAAACACCTCTCAGGGCTTCCCCGGGAAAGCCCCTAGAAATCTGATTTCAAAGCCAAAGCAGTTTCAATCATATCAAGTCACAGTGGAGGAACAGCCTCCTCAGGACAAGCAGGAAAGTCAATGCCTAAAATTGAGAGAAGACCATTTAGCTTTGGATAATAGAACATCTTTAAGGGAGAAATTGACAGTTCTAAGAAAATCTAAAAACAAATATTCTGGAAGATTTCCATAAATGAACAAAGACCTAACTTAAAAATACAAATAGATAGTATTTATAACCAATGCTTAGTCAACATGGGACCTTAAATTTCAATTATAACAACATAAACATGGCATCCAAGATTGCCTCTGAAGGAAATGGATGTTCAATTTATGGTTATTGGAACAATATCTCAGGTGAAACAGAGTGTATATGGCTTGAATGCATAGGACCAGAAGGTCAGAAAGAAATGTTGAAGCCATATATGGCTTATATAGCAGTGAATCTATGACCTTCTAAGCAACAGAATACCATGATTAAAATCCTTCTAGGCTCATATATAATCCAGAGACTCAATTATGTTTCTGAAAACAATATTTTAAGGTGCTATGCAAAACAATTACCAGCCATTCAGGTTGTGAAAACCCATAGCTCACTAGCTGCTGAGCCTGTAAAGTCACCCACAGCAATAATTTTGAAATGGTTGACATAAAAGTCTATTTAGATTCAGAAATGTCCATTGATGAAGGAGAAACTGCAGGCTATTGAATGGCTGGTACAAGCAGTTACAAGATCAACATATTGAGGAATAAATCATTCCATAGAATTCTCTTGTATTTGTTGTTAAGAAGAAGGCTGGGAAGTGGAGATGATTGATCTAAAAGCAATTAATAAAGTGATTCAACCAATGGACTCTTTGCAATCTGTTATTCCACTACCTTCCCTGTTACCTTAGGGATGGCATATTAAAGTTCTTATTTTTCATATCTCTACAAGAATACAACAAGGAAAAACTCACCTTCACAGTACCTACATTTAATAATTCACAGCCAGTAAAGAGGTACCAATGGAGAGACCTTCCACAAGGACATTCAATAGTCCCAACTTATGCCAATATTTTGCACAACAGCCACTAGAGGTGATACAAAACAATTTCCACAATCAATTATTTATCATTATATGGATGATATGTTGTTGGCAGATGCAAATGTGGATAAATTAGAAAGAATGTTGAAGAAATGAAGAAAATATTACCTGATTGGAGACTACAATTTGCACCTGAAAAAATACAGAGGACATTCTATTAATTATTTAGGATATAAAATAGACCAACAAAAAATTAGTCTCCAAAAGGTTCAACTAAGGAGGGATAGATTGAGAACTCTTAATGGTTTCCAAAACTTCTAGGAGATACTGTTCATTTATGATCAATTATTAGTATAAAAAACATGAACTAGTTAATATATTCTAAACCTTAGATGGTGATAAGTACTTAAATAGTCCCAGATACATTTCTGAGGAAGCTGAGAGAGAATTAGCTTCGGTAGAAAGAAATTACAAGAAGCACACATGAAATGTGTGGATCCACACCTCAATTGCATACTAGTTATTTTATACTCTAAGCATTGTTCTACAGGAAGTCATAATGAAAAGAGAAAATATTATATTAAATGGATATTTATGCCACATAGTGATGTGGAAATGTCTTTCTATATGATGTGAATATCAATCTTTAAATAAAGGAACTGTTTTGGCCCATGACAGGAAGCATAGAAAAAGTAGGAGTAGAAATCAGAGTATAGGTAGGAGGAGCAGGGTGGAGTCAAAGAGACCAAGCCTGAAGCCCAAAAGAGCAACATGTAAGGAACACAGATGAGCCATGGGCCACATGGCAGACAGATTAATGAGAATGGGTTGAGTTAAGATGTAAGAGCTAACTAGCAATGTGCCTAAGCCATAGGCCAAACAGCATGAAGTTAATATGAGTCTGAGTCATTTCTGGGGCCTGAACAGCAGCAGGTGGCTAAGGGGTCTGGGGCTGACTGCAGGTCCTGGGTCCGGACCTCTGGCTGCCCTTAGACCAAGAAACCCTACTACAACAACATAGGTCTAGTAAAAAGTTGAAAACGTATCAAAAAGATTTCTAATCTGATTTTGAAAATTAAATTTATATTTTTGTCAGTTGACTCAAAAGGACCCAGAAGAAATTACTTCAGCGTTGATTAATGAATAAATGGATTAATTATGGGCATACAGTTAATCTTTGCAAAAATCCTGTAGTAATTTTTTGTGAAGAGATTAAATACAAATACCTCTATAACAAAATAATTCAATTCATAAAGGAAACTAACTGGATCTTCCCTTATGCAGTATCGAATACACCTATTTCTGGAGCTCCTACATTTTATACTGATGCAAAAAAAATCAGAAAAAGCTTGTTACAAATCAGGAAATTTAATTAAGATGACTCAAAGCCCTTATAATTCTGTTTAGAAGAGATATAATTCTGTTTAGAAGAATTCTGTTTATTGCTATTATTATAGTATTCATGGATTCTGCTGAACCTCTTAATGTGGTAACTGATTCTCAGTATGCAGAGGGAGTTTTCTTTTTACATAATGAAACTGCTTAATTCATTCCTGATGATACAGAATTAACCTTATTGTTTATATAACTACAATATATCATTAGAAATAGAATTCATCCTATAAACATAGCACATATCAGATCTCACATGGGTTTTCCACGTCCTTTGATGAAAGTTAATGGTGAAATTTACTAGTTATTAATAGGAAACATGATGGCAGCCTCAAAATTTCATAAGAGACATTATGTTAATAGCAAAGAACTAAAAAAAAGATCTTTCCCATTACTTGGCATAAGGCCAAAGATATTCTACAGAATTGTACTACTTGGTCCTTCTATAACCAACCATCTTTCCTGCTGGAAATAATTCAAAAGGTATGCAGAAAATGAGATTACAGATCGATGTGCTTCACTTTCCAGAATTTGGGAAGATGGGATATGTGCATCATACCATCAACACTTACTCAGGAATGCAATAGGCAACTGGCCTGAGTTCCAAGTCATGGCCATAATGGGAATTCCTGTTCAAGTTAAGAGTGTCAATGCTCTAGCTTATGTTTCCCAGCAAGTGAAGCAGGTTTTTGGATATTATTATATAAAGCACAACACAAGGATACTACATAATCATACAGGACAGGCAATTGTGGAGACATCTCACTGTACCTTAAAAGACATGGGTTAGTTTAAGGGCAAGAGCTAGCAATATATATGCCTGGGCCCCAGGTCAAATTGTATACAATTAATACAAGTGTCTGTGTTTTTCAGTGGGACTATGGGACTGTGGGTCTGAAAGTCTGGGCCACCAGGTTAGACTGAAAAGTCTGGGATAGAAACTTAATACTAAAATCCATATATTCTCTTTTCTCTTCTTTTTTACAAGCAATGCCTGTTTATATTATTTTTCTATCCTCAACCCAATTTTAACCTATAAATCTAATGGGTTATCAGAATGATAACTATCCATAAACTTCAGAGGACAAAACTTATTGGGAGAGGGGCATATTTTTTCATAAGGTTGCTGCATGCTGACCTGTGGGCATCTCTGTGGGATGCTGTAAAAACTAAGACAGTAGTTAGGTCCTAATGAACTGACTATAAACATCTAAAACCATTCTCAAAGTACTGGATAAGTGCATCTTGGACTCTTGTTAAATATGTTACATGTGGGATAATCATAGAGTGCCACCTTGCAACCATTTTGAGTAGTCTACATTCCAAAAGCAAACATTGAGTATACCAGGTCTGTTCTTTCTCTGTCTCTGTCTCTGTGTGTCTGCGTGTCTGTGTGTCTGTCTGTCTGTCTGTCTGTCTGTCTGTCTGTCTGTCTCCTTATTCTACACCAGATAGAATCTTTGTTGTGGGGTCCCATCTTCATTCTGGATGCTTTGGAGATTACTGGTAGGAGAAGCAGTTGTTTATGGTGGAAAACTTAAATATTATTGATATCAAATGAAAATTATGTCCTTTATGTCTTCATGAGAAAATTGTATGCTATGAAGAAATAAACAGGGAAATAGGAATAAAGATAAAGATACAATAATATTGGTCCCTATATATTCTGGCTGTCTTCTGTCCCACACCAGGTAGCTTTTCTGATATGAGACAGAATTTCTCAAGTTTTCTTTACCAATTTATTTTGGTTTCAAGAGAAAAAAAAGCCACTTTAACTCCAAAACCAGATGTATTTATAATCAAACCAGGACCACATTTTTTTAGAGAGAGATAAATGTAAAGCAGTAAGAATTGGTAAATTACCCAGTAGTGCATATTGGTACCAGTGTTCTTATATTCCTTTGTTTGTAATCCTTTCATAAATGATCTCCCTTCAGCTTTAGGTGTCTAAGTATTCAGCATCCATTTAATGTCTTAAATATCTTATCCATTCTTCTATAAAGAAAAAATGAGACCTCGCACTAGTCTTGCTAAATGAGTTTTCCTTACTATGTATTCAATTGTAGTATCAGCCATTACTTCTCCTTCTCAGGAGGAGTGTCCTTTTTGAATTGTATCTTTATTAATTTTGCATATCTTGTATATATTATGTAATATATTTTTATTTCTCCTGTTGAAACAAAAACAAAATCCTAACCTTACCAAAGCACATATCCTGGCTTCCATTTTGAAGTCAGCACATCCTTGAAGTAGATGGATTGGTTTATCTCAGAAGTTTTTTCCTATTATCCAATATCTCTATGCAGCTGTTATTCCTTTCTCATCAACATTAAGAAAATTCAAGGTCAGTAAAGCATTATGCAATCTCTCCCTAGGGTTTCTCATTTCTCTTTTCTGTTTATGAAGCATCTCTTTTAAGGTGCAGCGAGATGTCTCCACAATTGCCTGTCTTGACAGGAAGCCATAAGGTTTGGTACCTTTTCTCAGAGCATCATTTCAACTCCTTTCCTTTGCATCTGGTGACATCTAATTGTGGTGTCTCCATGGTTTCTCTATGGCATTTCTGCTCTGTTCTTCCTTTTCCCTGTGTTTTCTTAGTCTGGTAGCCCCACCCACACTTCCTGTCAGGCTTCAGTCAGTGTTTTTATTAAACTAATAGGAGGACAATTATTTACAATGTAACAACATAATGTCACTATATAGGATAGACATAGATAGAATGTTGTATCTACCTGTAAACAGTTAGTAGCCAAAGATGAGCTAAAGACAGTTTTCACTGATATAAATGCTTGTATATTGATATAATGGTGAAATCATTATATTTGTAAGATTGAGATAATTTGTATATTGACACAAATTTAAATCTGAAATTGTTTTATATGTCTCAGGTAATTTTTATATTGATACAAAATTGAATCTGTAATTGCCATATTTTGCACATTCTTCTACCTCTGTTTAATATATTTTGTACATTGATAAATACTATGCATATTATTGTCATTTCCATTATGCAATTTCTGCCTCTGTTTAATTATACTAGTCATAATATATAATTATATTAGTCATAATACATACATATAATGTTTCATATATCTCTGTTTAGATACTTTGTATATGATATATATTTATATACTTAGGATACTGTTTTCATTTTGCATGGTACATGTACCTTTGAGTAATGTTTATATGACAGTCATACTGAAGGTCATCATTGAGAGACTGTGTTCCCACTTATAAGTTGCCTAATTTTTGAATGTAGACTTCAGTTTTTAGTATGATAAGAACATCAGGTCACCATTAATTAGGGTTGCCAAGTAAAAGTTTAGGTTTCCCAGATACACACTAGAATATATGAAATAGACAGGACTCATCAATCATTTCATAGACCCAGAGAATATGGTGTTTAACCTCTTGTTATTCAGAACTTGGCCATGAGAGAGATGATGATTTTAGGCATCACTGTTCCTTTCCTGAGATGGTATTGAGAATCAAGTAACACTCCACTAGGATTTTGTCTTCTTTGGTGGATAATGGCCTGTTGGGCAAAGGACTCACCTTACCTTGCTGTTAGTAAGCACACTATCCTATCCAGATGAGCAAGATGAAGGATAGAGATGCCAAAACCTGCCTGGGCAGGATAAGATGGTTTCTCCAAAAATACCCTGCTTCTAAAAAGATCTGTTAGATATCATAACCAAAATGATGAATACTCCAATAGCACAGAAAAACCATGGGTGACTGTCCAGTTAGCTGATTGTCTCTGTCCTCTTCTAAATTTTGGAAGCTACTCTCTTGTGCTTCCAACCTCAAGATAATATATTTTCTTTCTCAGTCTTAATGGGGTTGAAGACAAGATTGTTAAGGTTACTATCAACTCATCTCTTAGTAAAATGCATTCAGGCATTGGATTTTTATTATTCAAGATAAACAGATTTGAAGTAATCTCTGTACATCACCACTTACCAATATTTTAGACATGTAGGATGTACCTTATACTTGTTGGCTTTTAGTTGCAGTTTGACCCTGCTTATGTTTTGCCTTTTTCTCCTCCAGACATTACCTTATAATGATTTATATTGTATATAGTTTTAGTTTACAGTTTTCTTAGACAAAAGGTGGAGAAGTAGTGCATTCAGCTGTTACCACATAAGGCTTGCAGGTGTGTATCTAGAATTCTGGGAGCCTGAATGGGAGGTTGTCCAGATCCCATTATGAAGCTATGAAGACATGGAACTCACCCCTGTTTTATTTCTGTGTTCTCAAAGAGCAGATCAGCAGCCCCAGCATGGGGCAGTTTCTATCTCCAAGAATTGTCTTAAGGTTCAATTTGTATTGTAAGTGTTCATATACCTCACAATAAATATTAATCCTTTATATTATATATTTCTAGTGAATTTTCCATAATATACGTGTGATTGGATTGATGAAAAGAGAAACTATTAAATTATATTATAATCTTAAAAATAACAAAAAACTATAGCACTCTTTTATTTCAGCTACTAAATATTCATATTAAAAATCCCCATTGATAACTTATTAGTGATGGCATTTGCCTTTAATCACAGCACTTGGGAGGCAGATGAATATTGATTTACATGAGATTGAGGCCAGTCTGGTCTACAGAATGATTTCTGGAACATAGTGGGTGCTCATTCCTCCCATAGCTTTTAGTACTAGCCTTTTAGGTGTAGACTTTCTCTTGCTTATTTTCATGCTTTAAACTGAAGAGGGAATGTGCTCTCTCTCTCTCTCTCTCTCTCTCTCTCTCTCTCTCTCTCTCTCTCTCTCTCTCTCTCTCTCTCTCTCTCTCTCTCTCTCTCCTGAAGCTATTAACTTGGTTCTGTACCCATGAGTGTATTTTTTTTTCAAATTTTATATCTTAATAAAACTTGGATATCCTTTAAACAGACCTTTTCAGATTTCATGTGATACTCCTCTAACCTAAACAGGTTATTCTATATTCTCTGTGTGTCAGTTTTCTCATTATGAAATACTGCTAGTGATGTGAGCACCAATAATTCAGCAAATAAAATTACTTAAAAGGCATAATGCTTGGAATAAAATGTGGAAAAATTAAAAAAAAACTTATACTGTTTAAAAAATGAATATAATTAAGCAACCATAAATTTCTTGAACAATTATAAAGAAAAATCTGTATATCTTCTAGCTGAAGTAATATTTCCTCTTCATATCAACTTTCTGTGAAATGTCTGTCTATACTCAGGAGACATAGCCAACAAAATATAAACTATATCAATAGAGGAAGAAAATTACATATGCCAAATGTGTCAAATGATTAAAAATATTTACATGTAATTCACATTTTTGTATTCAGTGACTCTATGGTTGTTGCTATGACCAATACAACTGAACAAATCACAAGTCTATGAGTTGCCTTGGGATGTCAGTCTCCTAGAGAACAATTATCAATTAATTATCTAAATATTGACATAGGTATATTTTAAACATGATTGCCTACCTTTTCTAACTTCCATTTCATTTAATTACAGATCTTTTTTTTCATATTGGTAGTTTCATAACATTGTCCTGGAGTTAATCTATATTCCCATTACTTTTAAGTTTTAATTTCTTCTCTAGTGAGGTTTTATAATCCAATCCATTTCATCATAGATGTCCTATGACAAAGTATCATCTAATGTCACCAAAAAGATATTTCAGTAATTTAAAGTTTACTAACACTAAAGTATTATTTGGAGCAAAATTCAACATTTTGCTTCCTATGGTTTTTTTGGGGGGGTTAGGGTGGGTAATAGAATCTAAACTACTGAAATTATTGTCCAATTGGTAATGCTATCCAAAGTTCACATCCAACTTTCCTCTAAATTTTTTCTCTCCTGCAAAAATGAGATTGTCTCTCTAATAAGTTTTTTATCTTTATTGAAATTATTAAATTATTATCAGGTTGTTGTGACTCAATGTATGTTCTATACTACCCTAAATAAGTATGTTTGCTTTTAATTCAAAATTGGCCATCTCATACCATTCCTGTGAGTAAGAATTAATGGTAGCTCTCATTCTTGTATTATGGGATTGTCTTTTCATATGTTTTGTCAATATCTGTATACCAAGTTACTGAGAGTGTTGCAATTCTATGCCTTCTATTCTGTTTCTCTATAATTCATTTCTAGAATGATCTTTTAATTTGTCAGTGAATCAGTGATCCTTGAAGTCTTGGAAATGTCTCCTGTCTCCCTACACATTTTTGTATGTTAGGAGAAGCTTCTACTAAAACAATGATAATAAAAATAGTGACTATTTTCACTCTAAATTATATCTATATATTCATATATATCATTGATTCCTTATGCTTACTCTACATAATGCAAGAACAATCTGATATACGGGAGCAAATCAGTGAACCAAAGATGCAGTTTCTTGCCAAGATAACTCATACAAAATGAAGCTTTAATTGGAACCAAGACAACTAGCTCCAGAGTTTTTCTTCCATATGATCATTTGCTAACAACTATTCCTCATTCTGTGAGTATAACTTGTAAAAGATTCTACAGTGTGGGAAAGGACAAGCTGAGAAGCTTTCTTAATAAAAAAGGAAGTCCAAAATAGCCAGAATATTGGGCTTTCTTTGACTAACCCAGGGTCCTCTAATGTTCTTTGGCTATGCATCTTGTTCCTGACATCAACTGTTATATAGAAAAAAAAATGAAAGAGTACAAAGTCAGAAACTAAAATTAAGTTTCTATAAAATTGGGAGGCAGAAGCTCTCAGACACTCCACAGGAACAATGGCAGTAAAGCCCTCACAGCTATAGATAATGAGGGTCACATTCAAGTACCAACTACTTGTTCAAAAATAAAATAGTCCATGATAAATCAGATTGTGAAATTGGAACTCGTTATTACTCCCCTAAATGAAATAAAAGTACAGCTAAGTATATGAAGATAGCTATATTCTATTCTAAATTATAATGAGGTAGTTATTGACACACCAGAACCATACCTGAAATTTTTGCAAAGCAGAATGTCATATAACGGACTTCTAAGAATTAACTTTTTGGCAAAGTTCCAACAAAATTCCTGGTTTCAGAAATAGTCATACATTTCCTGAGAAAGTATATTATCTTTCCATAGTTATGATCAAGTAGAATATCCATCTGAGCTTTCTCACTACTTTCAATGAAGAATCTATATTCTTGAACTACGTTTAAAACCAATCTTAATATCTTTTAGTAATTTACAGTTAAAATAAATAATAAATATCAATCTTTGAAATATTTTTTCTTAAATAATTCAAAAAATCTTCCAAATCACTTCATCATTTCTTGTAATGTAAATAACAAAAGAATTTCTAATGTATTATTGCTGGTAGAGACTTAAAATTAAACCATTTACTCTGTCATGAATTATTATAATTATGTTTTATCACTGTTAATATGTTTAACTTTATTAATATTTCTTCATATCACCTCAGCTCCTATTTGTGATTTAGTGAGATGTATAAACTATGAATGTATTCATAAACATTATATACTTATTAGAAACAACACATCATTCTTAGTAATATTCAGGAAAACCATGTATTTTTCACTGACACATCATAGATTGGCAAGTTTAGTGATGAAGGCTTTGGTTTTGACATGTCAGCTATTGAGCATTAAATTTAGTATGTGTGATCATAAAATACAGGAATAAGTAAATTCAATAATTTGTAGAACAAGTACGGTTTAAATACATAAATAGGTAAATTAAAAAACCTAAAATTTATAAGGACAAATTGCTTTTATGTTGTGACAGTTATGATAATACACAAAGGTAATAAACAAACTATAATTTGAGCAAGTCATATAAAACATTCCAACTAATATAAGACAAGTTTCATGTGCTCATTACAATGTTAAACTTTAAATTTATACTATTATATTTAACATGAATAAATTACATACAGTTTTCTATATTATATTACTTACCTGACTGAATCATGTTTCTTAAAATCATAACAAATTTGACTCTCATAAGTGATTGTTGAATATTTTATTAAATTAATATACCAATGTAACTGTGATCCATTAAAGAATCCAGAGAGCAATATACGTGATAGAGGGCTCAGTTACTCATAGTATATCATAATCTTAATCCTAAGCTTCTCTGATACTTAAGATAGTAACAGAAACCTCTGTGGAGAACACAGATATTGTTGTTGTTATTATTATTATTATTATTATTATTATTATTATTATTATTTACTATATAATGATGATGATAAATGCTGGTTCCCTAGAAATGGTCAATGTAGGACAAAACAAAAGAACAGACCCAAATAAAAAGGACAGGATACACAGTCTGGTGCAAAGATACACACTTTTACACACACAGAACCTGTTCTGTTTTCCTTTCCTTTCATTTTATTTTATTTATTTTATTATTTTCTATATACTTGATTGTTTCTAATGAGAGAGAGAACAAAAGACTTCATGATTGGTTTGGAAAGAAAGTAAGGAAGATTTGGGAGAAATTGTGGGGAAGGAATACTATAATAAGAACACATTGGATTCTCATGATTGTTAAGTTGGTTTAAATTTGAAAAATCTGTAAGAAAATATGTCTGCTTCAAATTTGTAATTGTAGAGGTTGATAGGTTAAAAATTCTATATTAACATAATCTTAGTTTGCATGTAAATTGGAATCACTCTTGTTTAAAAATATAATTGCTACAGCATGCTATAAATGTAAATTAGACTCAATTTGTTGATTATGAGTAATAGGACTTAGTAACAACAAACATTTAATGAGTAAGGTATATAAAACTGTAGGTTATTCAGTTTATTGCTGTCTACCTGGCTAACAAAATCTATGTTGAATATCTATATCTACTTTCTTTGTCTTCGCCACCTTTGTTAAGCTTTAGTTTGGTATAAACTATGTTAGTCAAACAAAAGAACTGATTCTTTGTAAGAATCAGGAAAATAACAAGGTTCCTAGTATTTCTTTGGACTGCATTTATGGTTTGAAGATTTATTTTGATGCTATAGTAATTTTAACTGAATCAATTTAAAAAATAAGACATGTTTTCTTTGTGTAGCCCTAGCTGTCATGGAACTAAGTCTGTAGATCAGGATGATCTTGAACTCAGAGCTATCTACCTTCCTTTGTCTTTACCTCCTGAGTACTGGGATTAAAGGCATATGCCACCAACTCCTCTATTCAAGTTTTTATGTATCAAACTTAAAAGGGATAAATTGTAAAATTAAAGTCAGATAAAAGCTAACTTGTAATAAGAAATTAAGATTAAACTAATGGTCAATCAGCATATAGATAAGCCAATTCTTTAATGTGCTAAGAACTACGCTTGTAGTCATTTTAAGTACAAATGTAATTTTTAAGGTTAAGGCTAAAGTGAATAATGAAATCAAATAATGTTTATTTTAAATGTATACATACATATGTATATATTTATCCTGAAAATAAATGTGTTAAAGAAAAGGAATGATGAGTATATGCTGAAATTTTTATACTTAAATGAAAAGATGTCTTACATCTGAATATATAATGACAAATTTACATAACAAAAAAGACTGTAGTATTTCTTGATTTATCATTTTATAAAAATACCAAGTTATACACTTTGAGACAATCTGTAAAAATCTTTTATTATCTTTTTAAAATAATACTCATTATAATATGCAGTTTATGAGAAATGACAAATTAAGACATTACATAAAGTTCGTAAATATTGAAAGTAGTTTTGTTTTTAGACAGTTTCTTTTTTTCTTAATCTATGATTTTAAAAAACATTTCAAATGACTATACTGATTGTTAATTATTTCTAGTATCCAGTATATAGCAGATTAACACTATTATGAAATAAGCATGCAATAAAGAGAACTTATTTCCATATAAACACACACACAAACACAGAAAATATATTCAAACATAATTACATACAAAGGAGCCACCATTTGCAATTAAAGAGTAAGTTTAAGACAGTTTGCTCAGGATGATGATTTTAATCAGTAATTCATAATTAAGTTTTGGTTTTGTTTAGCTTTGGCTGTTGGGTTAATGTTCTCTATGTGAGGTCTTTATCACCCGCAAATTGTTATGTACACCAGGCTTTATAATCACTTTTAACTTCTATTGCTATCATGTGCTACTATGTTATAGTCAAGAGAATACATTGCTTAGTTTAAATGAGCAAGAATCAGAAATATGGTGATATATATATTTATAAGAATGATAAAATTATTTCATACATATTCCTGAAGTACTTCATCAATGTATGTAATATATGTTTTCTTAAATTAAAAAAATTACCTGATCATTTATATTTTCCATTAATTACCACATTTTTTTAAAGAAGAGACTCATAACGTGTTAGAGAAAAAATTTTAAAGAGAAAAGAGAAAATAAAACCTAGCTGTTAACTTCTCTGCTTTCACAAACTTCTAAGTTTACTTTGCAGAACTTTATTAACTTATGCTATTGACAATAATAGATCTGTATAAGTGATTATAATTAAACATGTATAATTTCATAATTACAATTTGCCATAGTTGCCAGCTGGTCTCATAGTTTTACATTGAATAAATATGGCATAATTATTGTGAACATTCATTTGCAACATATACAAAAACTACTGTCAATAGTATTCAAAGATACTATTCTTTGTGTATTTCAATATCTCACAATCTACATTTAATAAATATTTTAACTGAAAAAAATTGAATAAAATGTTCAGGTGTCCATTCATATGGAAATGATAGTTTTTAAATAAAAGTAAATTAAGACATTTTTAGAAACACAAGAAAGTGTTAGCTATAAAGAACATGAACCTTTACTATTACAGGTTAAATTTAATATGCATGGTTTTAATTTTAATGGTAAAATTTCAGAGACTACTTAACAACTTCAGAGTCCATTTCTGCTTTTGTCATTTTTACATTTTTTTCCCTTGTGATGATCTATCACATACTCCTTAATTTCAAAGAAGAGTTCATGAGTTGACTTAGCTTTGTAGGTAAAACATTTTAAAGTTTTTCAGTATAATATTTTCCTATTTGTTGGTTTTTTATAAATACTGTATTTTGATAGAAGCCCACCTGGATTCAACGCTCAACCTTCTATGTATTGTTGATATTATCTATATTTGTAAGGAAAATATTAGTATCTGAAGCAAAAGCTGAAGTACAATTACTAGATTCTATAATGAAAGATGCCATATGAATAGGAAGTTGCCTTGAGGAAAGCACAATTCTCATCTTTTATTGTCTTAAGAAGTTTATGCTTTTGAGGTTTTTTTCAGTTTATGGAGCCATCTGTTATAGAGGTACTGATGTCATAGCCACACATGCTTCCCTTAATAGGTGGAACTGGTCATTTATCTTCCAGTTTATATGTATAAAGACTTAAGTCATTCAGTGTTCTAACACAGTTAAAATAAGTTTGATACAGATTTAATATTATGATAACACAATTATATTTTTTAAAAGTGAAGTACATTTTTGTAAAAGAAAAATATTTTTCTGTTTTCAGTATAAATAAAAATCCAGGATAGTCAAAACAATCCTGTTCAATAATTGAACTTCTAAAGGAATTATCATCCCTGACATAAAGTTCTACAATAGAGCTACAGTAATAAAAATAGCTGGTATTGACATAAAAACTGCCATGTGGATAAATGAAATAGAATTGAAGATCCTACCATTATTCTACATAACTATAAACTACTGGTTTTTGACAAAGAAGCCAAAATATACAATGAAAAAAAGCATCTTTAACAAATGATGCTGGTATAGCTAGATGGTGGCATACAAAATATATCCATACCCAACATGCTGAACAAAACTCAACTCCCAAGTGGATCAAACAACTCAACCTACATCCAGGTACAGAAAACCTGATAGAAAAGAAAGTGGGAAATAGCCTTGAACACATTGTCCCAGGAGACCATTTTCTACATATAATACCAATAACACAGTTACTGAGAGCAGCACTTAATAAGTGGGACCTCCTAAAACTGAGAAGCTTCTGTAAGACAAGGACATGGTCAATAAGAAAAACAACAGCCTGCAAGATTGGTAAAGATCTTCACCAGCCCTACATTTGGCCAATGACTAATCTCTAAAATATACCAAGGATCCAAAAACATACAGATCAAAAACTAAATAATCCAATTAAAAATGGGGTAAAGAGCTAAAAAGAGAATTCTCAACATAAGAAACTCAAATTACAGAAAGACCCTTAAAGAACTGTTCAACATCCTTAGTGATCAGGAAAATACAAATCAAAACAACTCTGAGATGCCATCATACATTTGTCAGAATGGCTAAGATGAAAACCACAGATGATAGCCTATGCTAGAAGGGATGTGGAGCAAGGGGAACACTCCTCAATTGCTGGTTGGAATATGAACTTTGGAAATCAATACTGAGGTTTCTCAGAAAACTGAAAGTCATTCAACCTAATGATTCAGCAATACCAGACCTGGGCAATACCTAAAGAATGCATATTCTTACCACAACGACATAATGCTCATAGCAGCATTATTCATAATTGTTAGAACATAGAAACAACCTAGATGTCCGTCAACTGAAGATTGGTTTTAAAAAATTGTGATACATTGACACAATGAAGTACTACACCACGGTAAAATAAAAATAACATTGTGAAATTTGTATTCAAGTAGTTGGAACTAGAAAAGAATCATCCTAAGTTAGGGAACACAGACATGGAAAGATAATCATGGATTGTGCTTACTCATAAATGAATTTCATATATAAAACAAAGAATAACAAGGCTACAATCCACAACAAGGAGGAATAAAACAGAAATACTTGGATCCCCTCAGAAGAGGAACTAGATAAGACCTGCTGTGTAAATTGGGACCATAATAAGGAAATGACAAAGGAAGGTGGAAAGAGAACATGAAAGAATAAAATGGTTGAGGTGGGGGAGGGGACAGAGTGAGAGAATAACCAAATAGATATCTTGATGGAGGAGCTATTGTGGGTTTAGAGAGAAACCTGATACGAGTGAAATTTATAACAATCCTCAAAGATGGCTCAGCTAATACTCCAAGCAATATTGGAGAGGAGAGGTTGCCTAAAATGGCCTTCTCCTGTAATCAAATTAAGGAACACCTAATAATCATTATAGAACCTTCATCCATCAACTGTCAGAAGCAGATTCAGAGATCCACAGCTAATCATTGGGTTGATATCTCAGTCCGGGTAAAGAACGGAAGGGGAGACTACATGAGCAAATAGGTCAAGATCACAATGACTAAACCCACAGAAACTGATTTTTGGGGGGCAGAGCTATTGGGATCTCACTAACTCTAAATTACAGCTGGAGAACCTACATGGGTCTGAACTAGTCCCTCTGAATGTGAGTGATAGTTATGGCTTGGACAATTTGTGGGGCCTCTGCAACTGAGACCAGAATTTATTCCTAGTGCATGAACTGGCATCTTGAAGCAAATTACCCCTAGAGGAACACCTTGATCAGTCTCCATACTGGGAGGAGGGGCTTAATCCTACCTCAACTAATATATTAGACTGCATTGAATCTTCCTGCGCATCTTTACTCTCTCTGAAGAATGGATGGCTGGACAGGGTGGAGGGAAGCTGAGGGATGACTGGGAAGAGGGAACAGTGGTTGGTAGACTTAAAAAAATAAATTCAAAAGTAAATAAATGTTGTGGAATTCAGGTTTCAGCTGATAAGGTCAAAAGACACTTATACAGGGCACCGGGCCCCCTGAAAGGGGCGGAGAAAAGCCAGTTGAAAAGGGGCTGCGGAGGCCTGAGACGGGCTCTTCCTGGTTCCTGGCTGTTGGAGAGAGGGTCCCATCGTCCGTCTCCAGGCTCCAGTCCCTGTTCAGGTGCTACTGTAATCTGTTACCTGTACCGTGAGTGTCGGTTTATATTTTAATAAATATCTATCTGGTATTGGTGTCCTTATAAGTAAACTCCGCCTACATCTGGCGCCCAACGTGGGGCGATTTTCCACTTAGAGCCTGAGAAAGATTAGAAAGGGTTCTAGATCACAGAAATTGAGCCAAGGCAGCTTCCAAAAAGCGGGTCTTTGTACAAAGAAAGCGTGGCATCCGGGTCACATTCAAAATGGCGCCAGTGGCGGGCTGGCGGCAGGCAGTGTAAGCTGCAATCAGGCAGGTTCCTGAAAACTGACAGAAGACTCAGTAGCATGTGATTGATTTTAGATTTCTGCTTATTTTGAACAAAAAAGAAACAAAGACAGTTTCTTAGTAGCAATATTTTCCAGGGTGTGCTCTGTTTACTGGCCACGAATAAATACACGGTCCGTTTGAGAGAACTTAGTGATTCAGCCTAATTTGCAAAAACTGTGCTTCTTTTTAGAGAATGTATTTTAAAAGCTCTTAAGGTTAGAAGATGATTAACGATTCACAATAAAACAGATTCAGATAAAAAGAAAAACCCGTAAACGGGTTACAATGTTTGTAAAAGGTACATAGGCTTCAGAGAGAAAAGAAAGAGGTTAGAAAAAGTTTTTAAAGCGAGAAATAGAGTAATAAAAATATAATAAGCCACGTAAAGATGGAAAATAGACACAAAATCTGGATTTTGGTTGTTATTGTGTTTTCTTTTAATTTTTTAACTGTTAATGAGCTAACTGCAAAAAGACAATGGATTGACAAAAATTTGTGTCATATATATACATATATATATATGTTATATGAGTCTTATATAATATGTAATTATGTATGTTATATAAGTCTTATATAATGCACACATGGATATACACTCACACAGGCATACACACACACACACACATACACACACACACATACAGATGCACACACATACACACATACATACATACATACATACATACATACACACACACATACACACCATTTGCTGGACATTTTGTCTTAGTTTTGTTATTTTCATTGCACATCTGACAGAGGATCTTAGTGAATTCATTTGCATCAGACTGTGCTGTCTAAAACCTAGGATTCATGTTGTACTGTGGTTAACTTATTTCTTAGGAAACTGTTCTAATAATCAGGCTCAGTCCACAGAAGTGTTGGCCATTGTCTACAAGCATAAGGAAGTGATAATCCATGTAGAAAGAGCTAGAAGCAAAGACCATAAGATAGGTCACATAACAGACACCTCATCATGTGTGTCATATAAACAGTCAAAAACCAAGACAAAATGCTGCTGTCCAAGTCTGAACTGATAATCAAAGATAGCTTGCTGAGCTAGTCTCTCAGCTGCTGTGTATTCCAAACTTGATAGTTAGAAGGGCTATTAAATTTACATCTCTTGCCTGCCTAGGTTTACAGCATCTTTCCTGGACTCACACAGGTTATCCACATTGCACACACACACAAAAACAAGGCAGAAGAAATCTGTCTTACATACCCTTAAAAATCAATACATCAACATAAGAATTTTCTCATCTCCTCTCAATACAGAATCATCTTATCCTGGACCACTGAAAGACCAGTCATTCAACTTTTCAGACATAGCTAGGATCACTTTATTGGGAGACTGCTCCCTACTAGCAGGGTGGATTTTATTTTTATTCTTTTTCCTAAATATCTCATAAACATATTGCTTCTGTCCATCCCCATGGCTATCTCCAAGCTCATGTATCTGTTGTATGATTAAGTTTCTTTTCATTTTAAATATTTCTCTTAGTTCTTTCAGAACTTTATACAATGTGTTTTTATCACATTCCCCAAAATAAGACTATTTCCCTATTCACAAACTTTCTCTTCTTTTTTTTAATCTATAAGTGTAACTTGTCTTCCCATATATATTCATGAGTCGTTGGCAATCAGTTAGAGCTTAGTTTACATAAAAAGGGCAACACTCATACAGAGAACATGTTCTCATTTCCTGGCATCTATTAATTGCCAGAAGTTCACTTCTTCTGACTCTTTCACCCTCTTTATTCTGTAATGATCTATGAGTCCTTGGTAAAGGGGAGGTATGATATAGATTTCCCTATTAGAGATTACAATTTGTTATAAAGGGGCTAAGGAAAACAATGAAACAGAAAAAAAAATTAACCATGGTAGGAAAGTAAAGACATGAGGGGAAAACATGATTATATAGATGATTAATAGTAAAGTCCTTTTGAAGATGTCAAAAAACTTCATGTATCATATAATACAAAACCCAATACTAATAGGAAACTAAAGACTTAGTATGTTAAATACTTCTAATATCACATTACCAATTATTTGATCTCAAGTAATATGCTACTGATAAGTAGACCCAAAATAACTATGACAACTCTTTTTTTTGCTCAGGATTTTTTGGCACCACATCCATACTTTTAAATGTGTCTCTTTATTAGTCCCCTAATTGTAATTGTGCCTAATTACAAGTTTTACAAATAAAAATCAAGTGTTCTGGGTAAGTAAAACTTCTAAAGCATATACTTAAAGACATAGTTCTTCTGAATTTTTATGAACATAATATTTCAAAAATAATTTAAAGATTAAAAAAATGATATAGTGTTCATATGTAGGCAGAGTTTTACTTACAAGGCACCAGTCCAAGATAAATATTTATTAGAATATAAATCAACACTCACAATATTAGTTACAGCTTATAGTAGCACCTGAACAGGGACTGGAGTATCCGAGTGATGGACAAGCGATGGACAGACGATGGATTCTGATCCTGTCTCTCCAATAGCCAGGAACCAGGAAGAGACCTCCTCATGTCCCAGAAGCCACTTATCAATGGGGTTGGCCACACCCCCTCCAGGAGCCCGGGACCCTGGATAGGAATCTTCGGACCTTATTGGCTGACACCTGAATCCCACCACATTCATAAAATAAATGCATATTCATTTTAGTCTTATACCAAAAAAAACAAGGCATAGAACATAGATAAACTGAAAGTTTACTGCTAGGGTATAAAAATAAAGATGTAATAATTATACACTTGTAAAAACAGGAACCAAAGCAACTTGAAAAAAAGCATACTTACCAAACTTCCAAGAAAGTATTTTTGGCACTAAGGGATGTTGAATCTCCCCATAACTATTTCCCTTATAGTTATGAAAGTAGAGAGTATGTTCAAATGCCAGATGACAGTCCCAAAATAATAATACCACAAGCTGATATCCTAATAATTTAAAGAGACAATTCTGCTCATATCTAAGTTGGGTGCTAGACTTTGTTTAGTGTTAACAAAAGGTTATAACAAGGAGGGCTATGCTGTTAAATTCATCAAGACTATAACAATGTGTGGTAAAATCTGGGATATAATAGAGATTCAATTGCAAACTTTTAAAAACAAAACCATAGATGAAATCAAGGAAAAATTAAGACTCATAGAGAAGACATGAAGATTGGCTATGCATTGTCTGTGTCCCAATAAAAAAAATCTATGGTAATATTTAATTTACAATGGCACTGATATACATAGGAGACATGAAATGCCACTCAGATGTATCTATCAAAATGTCCCTTTATACTGTGTTAGTGTGGCTGCCATGCAACCTTCAGCTGCCCTATTTGTTACTATGGGCCCACAGACAAACTTTTTTTTCCAGATATCTACAATTTGTGAGAAGAAGAGAAATTCAGGAGAATAAACAATATAGATTTCTCACCAAAACTCCTTGGGGCTATAGCATGCCTGTATTATTGCACTATATAGTCTATCATTTATGGATATTATTATCAATAATGTATGATACAGAGATTTTGCATTTCCCTTTAACAAACATTCTTGGATTTATAGAAGGAGAGAACCTCACTTAAACTCCAAAATAAGATTTAATTTATAATTATACTGGGATTTCAACTTTTTTATAAATAGATAAAAATAGTAGGCAGTAAGATTTTACCCTGCAGAATACATTGGTATCAATAGGTCTGGTAGCCTTTCACTTGTAATTTTTTTTCTATATAGACTTTTCTTCTGCTTTAGACATCCAGATTTGCTAGGTGTTTCAACTTTTTGAAATGGGTACCTAAAGTTTTCTGTTTTTCTTACAACTACATGAGTAAATGGGCCATCATTTTTCTTTTTCAAGAAGTTTCTCTGGTTCAAATCTAGTCTTTGTTAATTTTGATGAAATCCATAGCTTTTCTTCACCTGTGGAATCAAAAGCAAAACCCTACTTCCAATGTTGCACATATCCTGGTTTCCATTCTGAGGTCAGTACATCTTTGAAGTAAACAGGTTGATTTAACTCAGTTGTTTTTTCTATAGTACAATGCCTTTCAACAGTTGCTGTTCCTTTCTCATTAGCATTGAGAAGATTCAAAGTTAATAAAGCAATATGTAGTCACTTTTTAAACTCCTTTCTGTTTCTTTAGCATATACTTTAGAGGTTGTTTTGATCTCTCTATGACTGCTTGCCTATAGGATTGTGTAGTATAGCTGTAATATGCTTTATATTATAAAAAGAAAAAAATTGTTTCATTATGCTAAAGACATATGCCAGAGCATTGTCAGTCTTAATTTGTACAGATATTCCCATGATGGCCTTAACTTCTAGCAAATGTGTGATCACAGAATCAGCCTTTTTTGAACAAGAAACAGTTGCCATTGCAATTCTGATAAACATCTATTGTATGATGTACATATTTTAATACTCCAAGTTTTACAAAATGAAACACAACTATCTACTAAATTTCATTTCTATATATTATTTTAGGATTACTTCATACTGGTAATAGAATTTTTTAGTAGAAGGAACAGGTAAGACATATTTTTGCAATTTCTTTGGCTTATTGTCTAGTGATGGAGAAATCATTGGCATGATTTTTTATTTATGAAACTCAGAGGCCTTTTGTACATTTCCTAATAATAATTTATCAATTTCATCATTACCTTGTGCTAAGGGGCCTGAAAGCCCTCTATAGAATTAGATGTGTGTTATATAGAAGGAATAATTCCTATTCCTAATTATTTCTTGTAACAAAATAAATGAGTGAGCTTTGACTCTTCAAGAATAAGGTAAGCAGTTTCAATATGTAAAACAAATCTTTCTGCATGTTGAGAGTCGATGATCATGTTAAAAGATTATTCAAAATCCATTAATATAATCAAATTCTAATTTTGAACAGAATTATACGGGCTTTGAGCCATTTAACTTAAATTTTCTGATTTGTATTTTGCCTTTCTTAATTTGTTTGCATCAATATAAATGGAGGGACTCCAAAAATTGGTGTATTCCATATAGCGCATGGAATAATCCAGTTTATTCCCTTTGTAAATTGAATTCTTTTATTTTGAGGATATCTGTTATTAATCTTTGCCCCCAAAATTTCTACAAGCTTATTGCCAAGGTTCACTTTCTGCCCATAACTGGTCTATTTCTTCATTAGTTAAAGATACAACAATTTCTGTTGGGTCCATTCCTCTCGATTGACAAAGCCTTTTAATTTTCCTTTAAAAATCAAATCAGAAATCACTTAAACATCCATCTTTAATTTCTTACTTTATTTATGTAGTAGAAATAACCTTTCCAATATAATATTTCTCTTTTGCATTAAAATTTCTGGAGAAGAATGTTCAGAGGGTAAAATAACTGGAATGTAATTAAGGTCTGGATCCACATGATCCACATGTGCATGCTGTAATTTCTTTTCCACCAAAGCCAATTCTTTCTCAGCTTTATCTGACAATTCTCTTGTACAACTTAAGTCCTTATCACCATTTAAGGTTGAACAAATTATCCTAATTTTCTCTTTTAACTCTGTGTTACTTACAATACATTCAGGATCTCTCGGTGTCCCTGATTTTTGTTATTATTGATATTCCTTTTCGAGTAAGTCTATAATATTTCATAGGACTATATTTCTTCTGTCCTTTTCATCTGATTAGAGTATTGTAAATGGTGCTGATTTATTATAGAGTACAATATAAAAACTAAAACTAAAAAAAACAAAAACTATAAATCAAACAATAAGTTTTATACAATGTTAATTTGCATAACTATTAAAAAGTTATTTTTGTTTTCATTAATGCTTCTTTTATTTGCTTTATATATTTAGCTGAAATATAATTATAACACTCCCCTTACCTTTTCTCCATTCATGCTATCACGTGTCCTCCTTATAACCCAACCTCATACTCCTCACATACTCTGAAACTTACAATCTTTTTCTATTATCAAAAATATAGATATTTAATTCATGAAAACATAATTATTACCTGTTGAGGTAATTTTTAAGTTATGTGCACATACTTTCATGGTTGACCACGTTTTATTAGAAAATCAATCAATCAGGGGACTCATCCCTTAGAGAGGCTAATTCCCTTTCTCAATCTTTCACTTTTCCTGAGTATTCTCTAGAAGATTTTGTCTAGAAGTAAGATTATGTTGCATTTTTTTTTCCAAAATCTAGTTTTCAATGTGTGATTCTAAATAATGTCTTTCTTGATATTAGAAACCCCCCCCCACTTTTTTTTAAGAGGAAAATTATACTAACATATTTCCTAGTATAAGAATTTAAGTTTCTTTGGCATTTCAGTGCATATAAGCATGTGGTGGTTCATGTTTGTGAATGTGTGCAAATATATACATATGCCCTATTGCTGTACTAGTTTATGTGGGTTCTTTCATTGGCCTTGCAGTTGCCAGCTAGCTTAGGATGCCTAAAATGCAATATGCCCTGGTATCTACTTTCACATCACTGGCAAGACAAGCTCACATTATCATACTTAAAATTTTAGATGAATTCTAGAGCTGAAACTAATTTCCTTATGCTTGCAAAACAAGCATTATAATGAATATATATATATATATACATATACACTGTAATTTTATTTGATGAAATATTTGCTTGTTTTGTATTATGACCATTTTGTTTACCGAATATTTGAATGAATATTCTGAGCTATTTGTCTAGTATAGTGATGATGCATAGGTTTTCATAGATGGTTACAAAAGCCTATTGGACAATCATGAAAATACTCTGCAAATAATATTAAATCAGACAGATGTCTACTACTGCCCTATCATTAAATATTTTTAAATGTATAATATACATATGATTTTTGTAATTCTCTTTTGGCAATGTTAATTGTTTATTATATGCACATCAAAACTACTTCAAAATGTGAATAAATATTGTAACTTCAATTGAGTTTCTTTTTTCTAAATATAAAAAAATTCTGATTTACCTAATGAGAAGTGAAAAATCAGAGAAAAAATACCTTGAATACAAAATCTTTCTTTCCCTTTGAAATATAAGTTTATCCAAGAATAATTTTCATCATTTTTTCTATTGCATTAAATATGTTGTAATACTTCTTCGTATGTATGGAGCAACTCTATAATCATTTGCAAGCTTTAATAAAGAGCTTTAGGTGAATGATTCTATCTGGCTTTACAGGACATGTATGCTTTCAGCAATGCTATCTTTGCAGTGCAGACACAGGCTTGTTCAATCTCAGTGGCAAAGTGTGTGAGAGGAGAGACTGGATAAAAAAGGTAATATCCTCCTTAACTTAATCAGTCTTCCATGGTGAGCAGCTAAGCTTGTAACTGCTATTCAGAAAGATGTTCATTAAGGTTTCTGAAGCGTCCTTCACCTTGCAGGAGACAGGCAAGTTTATCGGATTGCTTAAATTAACAGACAGGATGTTCTTTGAGATACCTTTTAACAGAAGCTCCATATACTTCCTCTATACAAGTCAAGAGCTATATACTCAAAGTGAAATATGCTTTCAATATATCAAGATCAGGGTCACTTGCTAATCTAACTTGAACATATTATGGGATGTCCACAGCCTTTCAGATGTGTAGTGCCTCTTTAAAATTTTATTATCTTGATTTTTGATGAATATATATTAATTATACATCTTTGGGGTGCAGTGGAATATTTTACAACATATTTAACCTTTACTAAAGATAAAAGTGGTTGCATGTTTAAATATTATTACATGCTAAAGCTATCCAACAGTAATCAAAATTGTGTTAATATCTAATTTGTTTAAAGAAAATCAGAAAAGAATCATATAAAACAGATCTCTCAAGTCTGTAGTATAATACAGTTTATAATATGAAATTTTGAATCAAGGATTTGGAAACTACATTTAGTAGAGAACACTGAACCTTCCATTAAGACAACTAACTGACAGAAAACTGGCATCTCTGCTTCATTTTATAACTGTCTTTTTTCTTTGGGGTATGTGCCACATCTGCACTTAGGCATGTATATCAATAAAGAAGTACCAAACTCCTATCAGTCTGCCTCAAGGCTGAAGACACGGAGATAAATCATTGCTCTAAACCTGAAGTCACCTAGGATTCTAGGAAGAGCAAAAACTCACAAGACATATAACCTTCCAGGACAGACTAGGGAAATTACCCATGTTGGTAAGTAATCCTCCTGAGATACTGCTTGACCCTTTTACCAGTGAAAGCAATTTTTCAGACCACCTTGCAAAATAAAAGACAATGGCCAACCAAGACATACCTAAGTCAGAACTTTAGAGTATGCATGACTAATGCCTTTTTCCCATTTCCTAAATCATTTAAAGTGAAAATTAGTGTTAGCAGCTCCCAAAAAATAGACTTGGAGTCACTGCATCCCTTAATGCATTCATTTTCTCAATGTCCAGTATGGTCATACTGAATAAATACTGTGTCTGCTTTTAGGCACCATTTTTCTCTTTAATTGGAATATAGGGAAAGTTGGCCAAACCTAGCTTTTGAAGACCATTATAGTCCTGGATTTTATCCATTTACCCTATTTTGAAGCTAAGTGAATATTATTAATATTTGCAAAAGGGTATGGGTTAATATAAATGGTAAATTGACTAATAGAAAACAACCATTCAAATATAAATTAAAGAAGCTCATTTTACTAAATTTTGTGAATAAAGTAAAATAAAATATAATTATAGCTACACTTGAAGAGAAAAGCTATGCTTCTCTCACACATTGTCTTTCATTGAATTTGTTTAATCATGAAATTTCTTTAATCATTGATTACTATTTTTTATTATATTCTTTGTTCTATGTATGGGAGTTATAAAATAATAATATGCAATAATGATAAGAGCATTCATTATAGCTGCTCTATACCTCTCATATGGATCTTCACACTGTCTTTTTTTTAGCTTCTAAAATATCATATAAGTGATAATAAAACACATCCAAATCAAACATATCAGATTGTGACAAAAGAACAAAATAAATAATAAAGAAAGAGTCAAAGATAGTTGCTGTTGTATCAAAACATTTCCTGGGGAGATGCAACAGAACAGAACAGTGTATGACAGCACCATCCAACTTGCTGAGCAAATGACTCTTATGGAGTTACTTATAGGACTATGAGTGAGTGGTTACTTACAGAAACAGAGAAGACTCAAAGACAGCTGTGTCACTCAAGCATACATGATGGCTCACAAATCTAGGAATCTGGAGCCTGGTTTCTGCAGGTCTCTCAAAATGTTCAAGAGTGTTTTTTCCAAGTGCTTCAATTCTTGGTCTAAGCCTCTTAAGGGCAACTCAACTGCTTTCTGTTTGCTTCATATAGCTGTCTTGCTGATGGATTCTTCATTACAATTTGGTTCTGCTGAGTCTGAGGCCTGTGTCTCTGAGCTCTTAACTGTTCCTCTCAGGGGGAGATATTTTAGCCTATGGCAGGCAGGAAATCCAACAATAGAGAGAAGAGTTAAAGGGGAGGAGTCAAGTGTAGACGCTGCAGGTTTCCATCCAATGAAGAAGACATGACAGTACTGGTAAGCCAGGAGCCACATGGCAATGGACAGATTATTAAAAATAATTTGAGTTCATTGTAGTTAATAATGACACCGAGCCATGGCCAAACAGTTTGTAATAAATATAAGCCTTTGAATAACTATTTTATAAGTGGAATGTGGGACCACTGGTGGGAAAAAAAAAATTTCAGATCACTGGCCTGGACAGAACAGGAAACTTCAGACTGCAGGGAGGGGTTTAGTTAATCTGGTTAGTTTCAGGGATTTCCTGAAGCTATTTTAATTTGTTTACTTTCCTGAGTAAGGAGTTTCCTGGAGGCATTTTTAGTTATTTTCTTGGAAGATGGAACATCTTCAATTTAAACTCAGAGGAAATTGTTATGCAGCAGTTTCAAAGACAGAGATGGATCCATTCCCACATTAAAAAAAAAAAAAAATCTTTAAAATAAATCACAAAACCCAAAGCTATAATATCTATGCAAAAAACCTATAATGTAGAAAACCAAAAAATAAAAATTCATCCTGCTTTAACATTATGAAATAAAGAACATTCAATGATGCCATTGAGTTTATTTTGTGCTTGATATCTGCTGTTGCTCATGCAGCCTAATCTTAAGATATATTTGCTTCCGAAATGAGATTTCCTTGGAGAAAACAAATTTTCAGTTACAAGTGTCTTCTGTCTCCCCTTCTGCAGTTAATTGAGTCCTGAGGAAGGGATTTCATGGATACTATTAGAGTCTGATAGAAGCACCCCCACTCTCTATACTCCCCCCCCCCAATACCAACAGTCATGTATGCAATCAGAAACAGTGTTTATTATTTCCAACATGTTGGGGTTTCTCTAGGCTACTCAGAAGGCAGGTCACAAACTATTTTTAAAAGAAGTTTAGCAGAATTCCATAGAGGAGGGATCAATTTGAGGCTGATAGGTGGAGAAAAGATCAGTCTGTGGGATGATTGGTGAGATGCTCTAATGGTAAAGGATTTTCCAGAGGCAGGGTAGAGGTATCTTTAGCTAGTAAAAGCCTTGAGTGCTGGGAGGAGGCACATGCTGAGCCAACAGAAGGCTATGGAGTGCCAGCTGATTTGTTGATCCTCATTGGAATTTGTGGTATTACTGAGAACTGCTTTCTCTGCTCCAGGCAGTTTCGGTAAACCTAAACTAAGTCCTGGTCCTTGGCAGGGGCTATTAGAAACCTGTCATGGCTCTGCTCTGACAGGCCCTCTCAGATACATCCCATTTAGGGCTGAGTGTTCCAAGGTCTCTCACTCTCTGCTTTTGATATCTTCATTTATTTCCATCTGTTAAGGGCAGAAGCTTCTCTGACGACTAAGCAGGATATGAAACATATTTGTTAGTCATATAGGTTCACGTTATCTCATAAAGGATGATTTTTTTTCTACTTCCAATCGTTTACCTTCTTATTTGTCTGGCTTGAATGATCAACAACATGACTTATTTATCTAATTCCATTGGTACCAAACAGTAAATATTTTAATATCTAATTAATAATATTATTATGCAATTAGTGTTGTGGTTTTGCAAAAACATATGTCTCTTCTGCTGTGTTGTGTAATCTCACTATTTTTAATTACCTGCATAATTCTGAGTAAGATTGATTTTATATATATCATATGCACACACACACAAACAGACACACACATATATATGAATTCTTTATAATTGGAACTCAGATATTTTTCTATTTAGATTGAATTATTAAGTTTAAAACTTCTACACTGACAGATCTATGAAATTATATAAGAATGAAAATAATATCAATATAAATTTTAAAGTGATTGAAACAAGAATAATATAACTAAGAGATTTCCATATATCAGACGTAAGTTTTTTTACATGAGTTCTAGAAATATCACTTGAGTCTTATGTAAAAGCTAAAGCACTCTGAGCTTCTAAAAGATCTCTCTAGTCTTTAAATTGATCATTTAAAAGAAATGTAAGTTAGTCTGCCAGAATAAATTCAAGTTCTGAGCAGTACTTGAGAGAAAATTAGAAAATGACAGTGAATGCACAGAAAACTCTCAGCAAAGGACAATTTCATATTCGTTGGGTGGATGCATACCACACTGTTTCTCATGTGAGTATTTTTAGTGTATCTATAATTGTATATACTATCTGGAAAAAAAATTAACTTTAAATATTGATCCATTAAATGTTCAGGTTTTCTCTCTCTGCTTCATTTTAATCATAAGGCATTCACTTCCTATACTGCAGCAGAACACTACAAGTGACACAGAATTTTAATATGGTATAGAAAGATTAATATTATATTTTATATGACACATTTATTGCAGCGGGTACATTTGGATATTCTCACATTTATTTTACGATATGGAACCCAAGTTTTAAGAAAAATTAATAAAATATTCAGAAACATTATTTTTCTGAGAAAAATCTCCAATTAATCTCTTTCAATTTTGACTATGTCACATATTCTCACTGAGATTTTATTAGAATTTATGCGAGCTATGAAGATTATGTCTGTTTCTTAGAATATGTTATTTATAGTATTTAGTTAGTCATTTGCACATGCACTTTATGTATATAATATTACTGAAATCAAACTACATAAACATGAGATGTCTTTATAAAAGGTTCTATGCACTTGATTTCTTATGGCAACTTAATGCAGTGATACTTTACACCACACTAAGCTGCAAATGTTTGTTAACTCTCAATTATTTCATTGAAGTAAGCAGATTTCTGACAGCCATCTGTTTAGAGTATGCGTACTTCTGTTAATAAATCCATTTGAAAGTAAAATTGTCATTAAATCAAGAAAGCAGGCATAGCATCTCTTAAATGCAAGGGCTATATATAGACAGTGACACATCCTGTGCAATGTTAGTTTCAGAGGCTTATAATATGTGTAAAGTTCCTGCTAAAACAAAAAAGAAAGAACTCTATGTTGTTCATAAATAAATATCACAATTTAGCAAACGAATTACAAATATTTCTGTATCTTCAAAAATGTTCATAATTGACATTAATTAACAGAGCACAATTAAATTTTAACACATTTCTTTATTTTGGTTCTATGGATATCTTTACATTTTAGTTTTCTTTTTCTAGCATTCTAATTAATCTATACAATATGTAATTTATTATTCATAGTTCAATGATAATATGTTCTATTATTTTATAGTACAATGGATAGAGCAGGTGCAATAGAATTCTAGGTTGTTAACAAACCTTGTCTCAAGTTAATGTTCCTATTTGTGCCAGCCTGCAAATTTTCAGATTGTTTCAGTGAAATTTTTGTCTTGTCCTTAGTAGATTGAAATCTTAACATTTTTATCATCCTGGACTTGATTCTCTTTGTTGGTGACTGCCTACAGCTCTAAGGTGATTTCCTACTGAGCTACTCAAAGAGAATTGCTCATACTTTCTCTATTCTATATTTAAAGCTACATAACCCGAAACCTACCTTCCAGTCTGGATGGGAAATCGATACAAGCATTTTCATGCTGTATGTTAACAAATAGAAGAATTTTTATCTTCTTTTATTAAAAATTTTAAGATGTTCAGAAGAACATCAAAAATTTTGTTCAGAAAAGTATAGTCAATAAAATAAAATTGGCCTCCCCATGCTTATGGGAAATATTATGTCCTTTCATTTGTAACAATCAGAATTATTGGCTAAATTTTCAAACAGTTATTTCTTAATCAAGCAATATTCTTAGAAGAACCATATCAAGAGGACAAAATATCTGCCTTCTGTTCTTAGATAAGCAATTATGGTGTCAAGTAGCTATTTTTTTGCATCATAATATTTGTTCTTTGTGTGAGGAGGATGGACTTAGTACTCAAGAAGCTAAAGAAACATATAAGGCTCAGGAGTAACTGACTCTTAAAAGACAATTTCACCATGCTTCTATCTTTCAGAAACTTCAGAAAACTATTAATTACCTCACCAAACTAGACTTGTTGAGATCATATCATTGGTTTGTGAATCACGACATATATAGGATAAATAAACATTTATCCATATCTCCTCAGGATAGCTTTTCAATACAAATGTTTTCCTGAGAAATGACCAAGGTTTTAACTTCACTAAATTATCTCTTTTTTAAAGCATATGCTGGAGAGAAGAATCTAAAGTACAACTAGCAAAGACATTTCAAGTGTAGTGTCTGCAAAAGCCTTAAAATAACATATTTGTCAGGAACCTCACATATATGCATACATCAGAAGGAAATAAATTTCAAGACATATAAGAAACATTTAGCACATTCATGATTTTTTTTAAAGAATTCATACTGACCAAAAAGTGCAATCTATCCAAGGATCCATCAATGAAAACATGGCTATAAATGTGGCATGTTTTTCCATTTAATCTTATAAAGAGATATATAATATCCCTTGATCTAATAGGCATGATTCAGTAGGCCATGTACAAATTGTATCTGTCATTTTGAATGTGAAGAAGTCAACAATACAGAAATAAAGGAGATTCTCAAGAGAAGAAATACAAATGGCTGAAAGGCACTTAGAAATTACTCAACATCTTTAGCCATCAGAGAAATGCAAATCAAAACAACTTTGAGATGCTACCTTACACCATCAGAATGGCTAAGTTAAAAAAAAAAAAAAAAAAAAAAAACCACACAGATGACAGTCTACACTGTAGAGGATGTAGAACAAGTGGACCATTGCTCCATTGTTGGTGGGAGGGTAAACTTTTGCAGCCACTCTGGAATGCAGTATGACTATTCCTATGAAGACTAGGAATCAATCTCCTCCAAGGACCCAGCAGTACCAGTATTGGGCTTAAACCCAAAGGATGTAGATTCTTATTCCAAAAGCATTAGCTCAACTATGTTGTAATAGCGAGTACCTGGAAGCAACCTGATTGTCCCTCAACTGAAGCGTGGTTTAAGAAACTGTGGTACATCTACACAATGGAGTAGTAATAAAGAGTAAAAGAAAAAATGACATCCTAAAAGTCAGTAAAATGGATAGACTTGAAGAATATCCTCCTGAGTGAGGTATCACAGGCCCAGAAAGATAGGCATGGATGGTATGTACTCATTCACATAAGTGGATTTTAGACAAAATGAAAATAATACCAAACTGCAAAGCACAACCCCAAATAGCTTGGGATTAGAAGGAACTCAAGAGAGACATCCAGAGAGTCCCTTAAGAAGGAAAAATAGAGAAGATTACCTTAGCAAATTTGGGTCATAATGGGTTGCAACCTAGAAGAGTTGGGAACAAATCTTTAAAAAGGAGATGTCTGAGTGAGAGGAGCAAAAAGAGAGATAGAAACGGATGTATATCCCAAAAGTGGAAGCCGATGTGGGCTTGGAAAAAGACTGGGTGCTAGGGAAACCTCCAAGTACTCACATGATGTCCCTGTCCAGGTCTCCAGACAATAGTGGAGTGAGTGCTTGAGCAGGACTTCCCCTATGGTCAGGTGGGTGACCATCCTGGGTATCATCGCAGAACCTACATCCAATGGGGAATAGAGGTTGACACATGGTTGAGTGCTGGGCAGAGCTCCTGTCCAGCTGGGAACCGGGGCGGGGTTTCTGTGTGAGCAAGGGGATGGGATTGTGAGGAGAGATCCCACAGCGATGACTATCTCAACCTTTGGAGGTTCACTGAATCAGTGGCCTTTGGCAATCCATCAGGAAAGGGAGCTGGGCCCTCCAAGGGTAGGCGACTGTCGACTGGAAAGAGCGGTGTGTGGAGCTTCAAGGGCTGGGATCACACTATGTTCCTGTGCATGGGCTGGCACCTTGGAGCCCATTCCCTGCAGAGGAACACCTAACATAGCCTTGACTCTGGGATGAGGAAATCAGACTTACCTGGAGTGGATGTGCCCCACTGAGTTGACCCACCTTGGCACTTCTTGGGATGGGAGAATGGGAAGGGATGAGACTGAAGGCTGACTGGGAGAGTTTGGGAGAAGAGAAGGGAGGGGGAGCATTAGGATATTTAGATAAAAATGACATCTTTAAAATAAAATAAATAAACAGGAAATAAGTACCAAACTGATTCTTACTGAAATGAAGGAATTGAAAAACACTAGTCAAAGAACAGACCATCACAGTGAAATTATAAGACTATTCTTTTTATGCTCTTTATAGTATCATGTAATTACTATAGTTCCTAACAAACTTAGACATGAGAAATTAGTCACAGACTTCAAGATTCTTTTAGAGTATGATTAAACCAAGTGGAGATGAAATGAATACAATAATAAAAAGCTTGCCTTGTGTGATCATTATGTTTACATGATGAATTTTCTGTTTTTTGATAATATACTCAATTTTATAAATTATAATGACGGTGATGTGTGAGTTTTAGCATTCCATGCATCTGATAGTATGAGTGCCTATGCATACTTGCTGAACCAAGGTCACCTGTTATAGCCACTGTAGTAGTGGGGTTTCTCGGGTCCCGGACGCCAGAGGTCGGGAGACCCACAGACCTGCCGCCCGGGACCGCTTAGCCGCCCAGCCGCCTGGGTCCCCAGAAATGACTCAGACACTTATATTAACTTCATGCTGTTTGGCCTATGGCTCGGGCACATTGCTAGCTAGCTCTTACATCTTAAATCAACCCATTTCTATTAATCTGTTGGCCACGTGGCCCCGGCCCGTGGCTCACCTGTGTTCCTTACATGTTGCTCCTTGGGCGGCTGGCTCGATCTGCCTCTGACTCCGCCCTGCTTCTCCTACCTAAACTCTGAATTCTCCTCCCACTTGCTTCTCTTACCTAAACTCTGAATTCTCCTCCCACTTCTTCTATGGTGCCTGCCATGACCTAGAACAGCTCTTTTATTTAAAGATTGAGATTCATAGTATACATAAATGCATTCCCACATCAAGCCACGATGAATTAAGTAAGGCCAGTTTGAGAAGACACAGAACAACTGAGGCCGTGTTAATTCTTTTGAAAGCAATTGGACTTTTTATACCCTTGTCATAAACAAAATATGATGGCAAATGCCAGAATCAATACAGTAGTTGCCAGGATATGGAAATTTTTGCGAGTCCTACAGGGTACACAGGATTAATACCTAAGACCAATTGCCCTAACAAGCTTTCATGTTTCCTTGGCCATTAAAGGAACATACAGAGAAACAGAATGTGAACCTACCTACCCTTTTATGGATTGATTTTTTTCTTATTAATATTTAATTATTTTACAAGATGATTTGATTTTCATTAAATTTCTCTGAAGACTTCACTATGAAAGCTTTACATTATTCCTAGGACTCTCCAATGTTTTCATATTTCAAAGCATAATAACATAGTGAATGTTTACAGTCTAGCTCATCAGATTATTCCTATTACCTAAATTAACAAAAATATCACTGGCATTTCAAACTGTACCAAGTCCTATTAATTTTTATTTTTGCTCTATCAAAGACTATTAACTTTAAATTTTTTCAATTCTGAAAACTACAGTTTATTATTTTTCTTCTGATAAGATGATTTATTATATAGTATTCTAGTCACTTTAAATTGTTATTTAAATTTTGAATGTCTTTTCTCATTCATTTTCTCCTACTGGCTTAAAAATGGTTACATAGTACATAATGCCAAGGCAGTCAAATAAGACATTGCATTTAATTATTCAGTAGATATTTGTGGAATGCTATTATGTGTCAGCAATGTGATAGGCATTATGAAAAAGTCAAAGAAGTGTCAGTCATCCTCTTTGCCCTTGGCATGTATTCCATTACTCAGAAGGAGAAATACAATCTATTGTAATGAGTAACAAATAAAGACAAAAAAAAAATCACTTCACCACCAAGGTCAGAGCCTCTAGATTAGGAGATGTAAAACTAAGTATAAGAAATATTTATATTTCTCCAACAACGATCAGTGTCTCTGAAAGAAGGAAAAAAGTAATCATTATCACAGACAGTTAAAACAAGTGCTTACAGGCAAGATTTTCAGTGTGTATAGATGGAGGCAGAATGAAATATGCAAAAACAGCCAAATTTTATATTGATTATTCTGTAAGCAATTAACCCATAAGCTGTTTTACTGTACAAAGCAGTGGGTATTGAAGGCAATGATACTAATAATTATTTTTGGAAATAGCACAAATAGAGCATTCAAAAGGGACTGAAGTTTGTCATCACACTGACTGTTTATCACATGGATTCAATGCCATAATGCTGAACACAGTATAACAACTGTGCATTGTATCAAAGGCTGAAATATGTTGACTGTCAACTTTATTCTAAACAGAAAAACTTATGATGGAGACAGTCTCTGAGATGCATTACTTTATAAATTTAAAATATATACTATGCTCATATATTAATTAAAATCATTAGTCCATTCTTCAAGTTTGTATATAAACAGACATTTCATTTATTTCTCCATTTTCTCTAAAAATACATCCAATTTATCATTCCTCCTATAAGAAACTATTAGAAAGCAGAAATTCTCACCGAGAAATAATTAATTACGTAAGATAGTATCATCAATTCAGTACAGTGTAGAACTCCAGTTAAGGACAGAGATAAGAATTACCCTTACTCTCTGAGTTTAGAGAAGTAGAATTACAAATATGTAAAATAATACCAGACTAATACTAAGAATAAATAAATTCATACTCAGAGAATAACATTTGGCAATCAGAAATAGCTTTTGATTAGAAGTAACTAGTCAGTACATATTAGGACATAAATGAGTACATAGAAAACCTATGACCACCTAAACAATAGCAGTCAGTTTTCAATTAACAGAAACTCCTTATAATATTTGTAGACCATTTCTGATTTTAGAATTTTCATCCAAAATCATTTTCTGGAAATGCTACTAGCAGTGTTCACTTTTAAAAATAGTAATTATCCTGTAAGATCACTCACTAGCTCATTTGTTTTTAAAACTGAGATCTGACTTTGATCCTTTAGATTCACATAAAAGGAGTGTTCCAAATTATTTTTATAGATTATCTCCTAACCCTCCAACATGTGCTTCACCACTCCTTTTCTCTGTCTTTTATTCATGTGACCAGATTTATAGCATTAACAGATAATCCAGGTTGAAGAGATAAAGCAAGATTGTCAGCTTATTCATGTCACTAGAAGAACAACTCTGAAAGTTTCCTGGGAGGAAGATCTGAGACTATCTGGAATTAAGTGGAAACATTGTTCTAACAGATCACTAAGGTAATATGATTTTCTAAAATAGCAGAAGGATATTGGGAAGGAAAAATTAGATGACAGACTTATGAAGGGACACTAGGGGTTATGCTATGGAATTACTTCTTAAAAGATGGCTATGAACACCAGTAATGTTATTAATACAATAAAACAGCAATATTTCAAATAACTGTTAAAATCCTTCTAGAGCACTAACTTCCCATGGAAACATTAAACCCTACAGCCTGGGCAAATTATCAGGGAAGATGTTGAATGATGGAATCTTGGCACTATACTTTGAAATTTTACAAGTTTAAATGTAACTACTATACATTTATTATACATTAATATGCTAATATGATATTATGTGTTTAAATATGTTGAATTACTTCTATATAATTTATTGTTACACCCTCAAATAATTAGTAAGTAATTGTTTAATATAGTCCATCACTTAAGTTGAATGGATCTCAGCTGCTACATAATTCATGGCTACAGAAATGCATTTCATCTTCCTTTTGAAGGAAATTAGTAGGCTTAACTATAGTGCTTATCTTTACAGTTGTTCCTTGGATAGTAACAATGCTCCCAAAGCATATTTACTAAATGTTCTTCACTTTTATTTTATGTAAATGTTAGCATTTGTAATTGATGCCATGACAGTATTAACACTCATTTTGGAAGTGTCTGTCTCATGATTAAGATCTCTGTCTTTAGTGGCTTTTACACAATCATCATTCATTCACAGTTCTAAATATAAAGTATAATATCTTAACAAACCATTGTACATCCTGATGCATTTCTCCTGAGTAGGATACATAGTAATCTATTTAAAGCATTTTGCTTATTACAAAGGTTTCTGCTTCCAACATAGTGTTATTTGTGTTTTATTTCTAAAAGAAAAGAATCAAATGTTTTTGTGTTAGCCATAGCTTAAAGTTTCAGACTTTTCTGTACACTAATGGCATTCTACCCCATAAGAATCAAATTCTACCTTTATAGAACACAGAATTGCTATGTCAGAAAATACAACACTTCCAATTACGTAGTTAAAATGAAGTAAGAGTAGCTACTTGATTTCATTCACTATTTACAAGATACATAGTTTTTAAGTTTTTAAATAAAGTTGTAAAAAACTAAATATGCTATTAACTTGAATAAATATGTTTGAACACACACATAAATAAATTTTGTAACCCACATAGTATATATGAGATTATATTTTTCCTCTACAATCATATATTATATATAATTTTTCCATATACACAGACAGCTCACTTTACTTGCCCTGGGCCAGTTTTACAATGTTCCTTCAATATGTGTGTAAACTGTTCTGTTCTGGTGATAGCTACTGTATAGCATGTAATTGCAATAACCGGACACTCATAACAGTATGTCTATACTTACCTCTTCCCTGGAACAATACAGTTGGGTTAGTCTAATGCAATGTACTTAAAAATCTATCAAATGAGTGATAGAAGATAACCTTCTGCCTTTTTTACAGTGATCTTTTGAGGACCTGTGGGTAGGAGCAGTAAACATTTATCTAGTGGTGATTCTAAAGGAAGCATTGTAGTGTTATTAAAATGTTTATTTACTCTTCATATCACACTGAGGTTTTTAACTTTTTTGAATGTTGGATATTGGAAATAGATTTACACTGAGAAAGGGAAGCCTATTTTGTCACAATAGTTACACAGAGAATTTGGAGCCCTGATCTGTAGGTTAATTTATTTTGGTATTATTTGGATGAAAAAGGAAATTGACAATCTCACGTGGAAAATGCTGTTTGTTGAATACTAATATGATAGGGTCTTTGCCCATCTCCTGAACTCATACCTGCTCTTTGTTTTTATTGCCCAAAATAAATGCTTTTAAACATCTGCTCATTATGGTAACTTTTCTCAATTCTGTCTGTCAGGAGTGCTCTTTAGACCTTTTCTCTAATTTCTTTTTTATGTTCCCATAAAATTACATCTTTAATGAAAAACTAACTTGTGTCTTTTAAAAACCTGTGATTGCTTACTTAGATAGGATTATTATGACTATATAATTTATTTATTTCTCTTAATTTTAGATGTGTCTTAAGCTATCTAGAACTTTAGGATAAATAATATTGTACTGATATCCAGCAAAGACATAACCACACACACACACACACACACACAGAGAGAGAGAGAGAGAGAGAGAGAGAGAGAGAGAGAGAGAGAGAGAGAGAGAGAGAGAGAGAGAGAAATATGTCAAGAATTGTACTGGTCAACAGCAGAATACTTTGGTTTGAGAAAAGCTTCTTGCTTAGCAAATTCAGTGAAGCTCCCAAAATATGTGGCATATTTTTAAAAAAACGTATACTTAATTACTTAATAAAATTCAGACAGAGTAAAAAAATACTAGCAAATGAACAACAACAACAGTCAATGGTGTGAGAACTTCTACAATCTCATACATATGAGACACAATGAAAAACACATGAGCAAATGTTAGTAGACGCGGGAGACACAGAGGCAAAAGGAAAGAACCGGAAGGCAAAGAGAGGATGAATAAAACATTCCAGGGCCTTCTGTGCTAGTCAAATCCTGTCCACTTGTGTCCAACTTTATTTCAAAATTCTTATGAGATCATGCACCACTTGTCTTATTAACTATTTTGGGTCGACCTTGCAGTAAAACTGATTTATATACTAGCATTTAAAAAAAATAAAACATTTTTTTAATTCAAGAAAATATTATGACAGTGAGTAAACAACTATTTCATAGTCAGCAAATAAGTTGTATTCAACATTATATAGGCAATTAATGTTAGTGGGAAAGACACTTATTTCTATAAATTAACATTTATGGACATGGACATGTCCTTCTGCACATGCATATATTCATGTATCATCTGTGACCAGGATCACTCTCTAAATTTTAATATTGTAACCTTGTTTGATACTATCATTTTGTGTAGAGGATGTGAGTGAATACAATCTCTCTTTTGCATCTAATATTCTCCATTTCCTATGAAGTATACTCACCATTCTACTATTGAGAATTTTGTTGTTCTCAACAGTCTTATTATGAAATTGAACGTGACTTAAAAAATAAAAATAAATTCAAACAAGACTTCTACTATTGCTATTAATTAGCATGTTATCTATTAGGGGACCTATAAAGAAATTATGGTTGGGGAAAAGAGCAGTAAAATTTTGAAGTACATATATATTACGCTAGCATTTTTTTCCTCAAAATTATGAACCCAGCTATTATGATTGAGAGATAAATTAGCTGATTCATTCCTAATGAGAAGAATACATTATTATAGACACAGTGACACATGACCTTTACTTTGAAGTCATAAACAAAATAATGAATCTTTCTTTTTGTATATTATGTCAGCAGAACTAAGCCAGGATATTTTTTTTTCATGTTCCAGGAAAATTTTTAGCTTTCTGATATATGGAGCAAAACTACTGCTGCCTGTCAGCAAATAGACTCAACTCATCACTAATTACAGGGAGCTTCCTTAATAACATCTGCTCTATGTAACATTTGGGGTCACTATATCTTCATATTGCAATATGACTTACTTGACTATATGGGTGTCTAAGTCATATTATTCAATTAAGAAATTCTAGAAACAAATGTTTTAGTTGACAAGCCTCTAATTTTATATTTGATGCAATCAAACATGATGTCTTTCTCTATTGGTACATTTGTATATGGAAATAAGGAATTACACATATTTATTGTTTTTACATTACATTTCAAAAGCATATTTCATATAGATAGAGATAAAGAAAATACCAATCACTTACACATATGACTGCACAGAAGAAACGAATAATAAATGGACATTTAGAAGGTGGTTTTGGACCCAATATAATAAAATAAATTTATATAATAAAATAGACACGTGAATTCCTGAACAAAATTACCTGGGAATTATTTATGTTTCCCTACACTGCAAAGGAATGATTGGGATTGACGTATATGGCTCTTATTGAAACTCTTTCATGAAATACCTGTCTTGAAGATGGAAAGCTATTTTAATAGGAGAATACAAGTGAAAACTCTTCAAACTGTTCTTTATCACTGGCCATGTTGATATCACATCTGTAAAAGATGTGCACAATCCAGGAACACATTAGAGTTTATGTATCTTAAGACTCAAAATGAAACAAAATAAATATATTTTATAAAATAAAAAGAGTGATCTCTTTCATATCCTTCTTTACTTTATTAATCTTATTTACAGAACTAAAATGTTTTTAGTGAATGATAGTTACCTGACCCATACCAAGGTAAACAAAGTAAGCTAAGTTGTCATTTTGGATAGATATATTTCTTAGCCTTGATCAGTTTGCTGATTTATTACATATGATCATTGATACTAAAAATATATCTTATTTTCTTCAATGATTAGAAAATTAATGTTTAGAAGTCAGCATTTATATGGAGTAAGAAACCTGCACACATGAATTTATGGTTATATTGAGGGAGGAGTCATAAAGCTGAGTACATCTTGATCACGTAGTTTCTCACAAAGTTACACTCCAACTGTGTATTATAGAATCAGTTAATATTTTCCAAGTCGTTTTTGTAGAGTGTCTCCATCATGTGGATATCCTGAAAGCCATCTGAAAGGCTTTACTCACTGATTCCAAAATAGCAATATCAATTCATTATTTTTGAGCTGCTTAAAAGTCTGAGTTTCATTGATTCTGGACTGACAGCTGGCAAACCTGTACTGGACTGAACTCGGTGCTCTGAATATTGATGACTGCTGTGTGGTTTGAGCAGTTTGTGAGGTCCCTCGCAATGGGGCCAGGATTTATTCCCTAGTGTATAAAATGGCTATTTGGAATCCATTCCCTATAGAGAGATACACTGCTCAGCCTTGATACAGGAAAAAGGGGTTTGGTCCTGCCTCAATTTGATATCTCAGACTTTGTTGACTCCTTATGGGAGGTCTTATTTTCTTTGAGGAGTTGATGGGAGTGGGATGGAGTTAAGCTGGCGGTGAGCGGGCAGAGGGGAAGCAAGGGGTACTGTAATCATTATATATATATGTATATATATAACTTTTAAACATAAATGTCAATAAAATTGTACTAACAACCACTGTGTGTTTTGCTTTAAAGTAATATGGCTGGAAATGACATAGACAATCTAATATGAAATGAAATAATGAATCAATACATAGTGTATAAACATAATGCATAAAAATAATAAAATAAACAAATGGCTTATAATAATGTAAGTCAAGCATACACATAACATTGTATGGGAAATGTGAAAGAATATATGAATTCTTTTCATTTACAGTGAAACTAAAAGATACTAAGACTGTGGCTACCTGCATGTTGGAATGGGAACATATGGGCAATAGGACAAGAGAGAAACTTGGGGTTTTGTAATAACTTGCTTCTTCACCAAATGTGTAAGAAAGGACACCTGTGAAAATGAGTCCTATTGTTTTTGACTATGTACTTTTATTTATATTTGATTGAATTTGGATAAACATATTAAAATACAAGTAAATATCTACTTTGCAATATAAAAAAGAAGTCTGAGCTTTATATATGATAATGTTTTGAAACATAAACATTATAAGTAAACTTGCATTGTTTCCAGTGTCCAGTGAAAAGAAACATTCCAGTAGAGAGGTGAAGACTGACTTTATGCTCCCTTACCCATGCATGCAGATGAAGAAGAAAACAGCATACCAAATCGTTCCCACAGGGTTCTGAAAACAGTTGGTATCACAGTAGAAAGAAAGCAAATTTTAATTAAAATTTTAGTGAACATTTAATTAAAATATCATACTTATATGTAAATATGTGTAAGTACAATGTGGTCCTAAAAGTAAGAATCGAGTCAGTCTTCAATGAAACAACAGGAAGAACAACAGGAAGCTTCAGGAAATTGAAAACTGGGAAATCGAGCAAAGAGAGGGATATTTCTAGCAGAGAAAGCAGTATTACTGTCGGGAGCATGTTGAGAGCAGCAGGGCATATGTAGCTAGCTGCTACAGTGTATTATATGAAGACTGGAAACACTAAAGCAGATTCCAGTCAGTTAGAAAAAGGAATGTGACAAAGACTGTGCTTTTCAAAAGCTGCAATTATAAGAATACATAAAGCTTTGTAAACTTTCATTTAATTTTTCATCGAGCTAGTGAATGGTATTGAGATAAAAATTGATTATATTGCTATTTTAATGTTGATTATAAACTATAAAAATAAGTAAATATGCAATATTAACCCACATTAAATAGATTAAGTTTAAAAATTGCTTTGTGGAAGCTAGAGATCAGAATAAATAACAGCAATAATGTGTTGGGATGATAAAGTACATTTTGCATTATCAAACATTTTCTAATGGGCATCACACATATAAGGTATAAAAGATCCAAATTTGCTGAAATTGAGTGGGTTAAATTGGTACTATGTTTTTCTTTAAGTTTTAAGATTTACAATAGGTAATCTTCGTGGTTTGATAACTGTACATGTTGACATCATAAGTATAAAAGTCATTAAATTACAAGTAATCATACAACTAAGATTGAATAAATTTCTCTACTTAAGACTAATACTATTCATAAACATAAAAAAAGTGTTCCCAGTCTAGTCAAAGAGAGAAAAGGGGGATTATATAATCAAAGGGGTCCCGATCATGAGAAAAAAAAAAAAAAACCCATAGAAACAGCTAACCTGAGCTGGGAGCTCATTGACACTGGATTGAAGGATGGGGAAACTTCTTGGGACCCAACTAGGCCCTCTTACTGTGGATAACAATTGTGTGGCTGAGACAGTTTGTAGGGCCTTTGGCAGGAGTTTTCCCTAGTGCATGAACTAGCTTTTTGGATCCCATTCACTATAGAGGGATGATGTGGGAATGCCTTTTGTATGCTGTGAATAGCAATCTTTAAATAAAGGAGCTGCTTTGGCTCATGACAGGCACCACAGGAAAAGTAGAAAGAGGCATCAGAGTAGGTAGGAAGAGCAGGGCGGAGTCAGACAGAAGGAGCCAAAAGCCCATAGATCAACATGTAAGGAGAGACAGACCACACCTGAAGCCCAAAGGAGCAACATGTAAGGAACACAGGTGAGCTACAGGCCACATGGCAGTAAAGATTAATAGAAATGGGTTGAGTTAAGATATAAGAGCTAGCTAGCAATGTGCCTAAGCCATAAGCCAAACAGCATGAACTTAATACAAGCATCTGAATCATTTCTGGGGCCTGAGCAGCAGCGGACGGGCTAAGAAGTCTGAGGCTTCAGGGTCTGTGAGTTTGGGCCTGTGCCCAGAGAAACTACTACATTGTAACAGAGGGATATCTTTCTCAAACTTAAGACAGCACACAGTGCTGGGTCCTGCCTCAACTTGATATTCCAGACTTTGTTGATCTCCAGGGGAGGCCCTTTTGGGGAAAGAATAGTGGTGGTGAGGGAAAACTACTGGAGAGTAGGAGGAGGGGAGAGAAAGAGAACTGTAGGTGGTATCTAAACAGTACTTTTAAATAAAAAAATTGAATTATTTGATATGTTAAATTAACTTTTATTAATATTGCATGAAAATCATACAAAATAGATGTTTGCATGTTATTATTATGTAATGTATTAAACATGTTTACATATTATTTATATGTCTGTTCAAAGTATCACTACATCTGGTAATAATTTTTAAAAGTGAATATCCATTTGAATGTGGATGCATGGGTGGGGAGGGAGGAAAATAGAGACAGGGGAAGTCAGGATTGTTTCTATAATAGTATATTTAAACTTAAAATTAATTTAAGAAAAACCATGAGTTGTGTGTATATAACACGAGGTAAGCATATAACCCCCCCCCCCTCCAAAAACAAAGGACCGTGGAAGGCGGGTTACAGAGAAGGAAATAGCACTGTAGAGTTGATATTAAGTGCAGAATAAAATGAAAAGTGAGTGGGTGAGTGTGATAGCTTCTCTTGGTGGTCAACCTGAGTACCTATATATGGAGCTATCTTAGAGTCATGATCCTGGGCTCACCTGGGATGGATCTTTCTTAAATGATTTGAAATGGGAAAAGCAATTGTTGATCTAGATTGAATTGAGAAGATCCTGCTTTAATCTAGACACCCCTTCTGGTGGCAGCATTTATAAAATATATGGGAGAAGAAGCTTTTTTTCCTTGTTTCTTGCTCACCATTTCACTGACAAGCTCATTCTTATGCTGGCATTAGAGCTTACTTATTTTCAGGTCTGGTGCATACTGATAAGTAGTTGAGACAACCATCCTTGTGGAATGAACACTAGATTATTTGACTTTGCGGTTGTAAACAACCATTGTTGGGTGAATTTTACCACTCTAAGAATATGTGGAGATGTGTGTGTGTGCGTGTGTGTGTTTGTGTGTTTGTGTATACATATATGTGTGAGTATGTGTAAATACATTTCATTGTATTAAAGCTGTTCTTCTAGACAACCTCGACTAATACATTTATTCTTTTAGACAACAATAAAATACATGATTTAAACTTTTTCTTTCTTCCCTCCAAACTCTCCCATTTACTCCCCCATATAACCCTCCTTGCTTTCTTTCAAATCTATTGCATCTTTTAAAATTGTTTTGAAATATATATGTGTATGTTTATAAATTTAATATGCTCAGTTTGTATATTATTACTAGTATTTATGTTTTCATAGCTGAGTATTTTCAGTATTGGATAACCAACTGGTATTTTTTCCCCCCCGAGAAAGACTATTTTCTGAAGACACAGTCAGATGCAAGGTCCAGGTGCTCTTGAACGGTGTCTGAAAGCCTCTTACCTTAGAACGAGCTTTCATTGGACCAAAAGATGTCAGGCAAGGTTTTAAAGGAGGGAAGCAATAAACATTTGACCCACTATGTCACCTATAGGTCACAACAATGACAAGCAAATAATAGTATACCCAAGGGTGCAGCAGTACCATTTATATTTCTGTGGTTAGCAAAGGTCTTTAATAAGATCCTAAACTGCCACTTCACTAAAAGTAATTATTTTCTAATAATATTTGTATACCATTATACATAGCAATTCCTATAGTTATTAGGTAGCCATAATTTGAATCAGTGTTCTAAATAATATCCTTGAACCATGCATTAGATATAAAAATATATATTATATGTGAATAATTTATTGGTTAAGGGAGATATATATGCTATAACATTCATGAAAAAGCAATACAACAACTTTATGTTCTTCTATCAAACTCAAGTACTTAGGATTGTGTTGACAGTGCCTTTACTCACTAGTCTACCTTGCTAATCCAGTAACTAGTATCTTAATGCACTGAATTCAAAATACAATTAGAGCAATCTTGAGTTTCATTGACATTACAAAAATTCTAGCCTTAATAAAATGAAATATGTAAACTATACAGAAAGACTAGATTTGTGAAATTTTCCAGTTAGCTGTTTTTGTCTTCTCTTTTTATCTCAAGATTTTTCACATGAAACCATTGGATTTTACTGATTATAAAAAAAGGATGCCACATTATGTGGGAATGTCTTTCTGTATGCTGTGAATGTCAATCTTTAAGTAAAGAAGTTGTTTTCACCCATGACAGGCACCATAAAAAAGTAGGAGGAGAAATCAGAGCATATGTAGGAGAAACAGGGCAGAGTCAGACAGACTGAGCCAGCCACCCAAGAAGAAGCATGTAAGGAACATAGGTGAGCCACGGGCCATGTGGCAGGACAGATTATTGAAAATGGGTTGAGTTTAGATATAAGAGCAAGCTAGCAATGTGTCTGAGCCATAGACCAACAGCATGAACTTAATATAAGTGTTTGAATCATTTTGGGAGCCTAGCAGTGGCGGGCCACTAAGGGGTCTGGGGCTTCAGGTCTGTGGGTCTGGACCTCCTAGCCGCCCCAGGACCAGGAGACCTTATTGCTACAGCCACATAATTTACTATTTTCAGAATAATGCATAGAAAATAAATCCCCATAAGATTTAGAATTGAATAGAATGATGCAAAATATATGCCAGTATATTATGTACTATTCATAGTTAGCTTTTTTTTCCTGAAGTTTTCTCTATGAAAGTTTTCCACAAGTCAGGAAGGAAATATTTTCAGACCCATGGGGCTGTGATCACAGCTGCTTGCAATAACATAATGTCCAGCTAGCAATTTTCTCTACTACAAAGTATCAGCATTACCAGTTTGTGATCAAGTGACTGAGTTGACAATAGAGTTTGCAGTATTGCCAAAGTTCTTGTCATGTGTACACTACAATTAATCCCTAGAAGTCAATGATTTGATGACTCAAACGTGATGATCCACTCTTTTTGCTATCCACCATAATATACTAAATATTTCATCATAGCTCATACTGTGGTATGCTTTTGTTATTTGGGGTTTATCTTTGGTTTAGCTAACTTTTTAGAAGTTATTCTAGGATTCTAAAAAAGCTGCTGCTGATCCATAGAAAATGCTAGAAGAAAAATGTAACTGACTGACAATATGCTGAGATAACATATTGCTTCTCTATTTCTTCTTCTGCTCTTCAATATTTTTGTGGCTTTGCATAAAGACAAGACAGCATTTTTTCCTAAAGAACCACAATCAACCTTCTATTTCCATATAGTATTCCACATTTTCAAGATTTGCTTAGAAAAGTGTTAAACAGAGATACTATCTTAAAGAACATTTCTCAAATTTTGTTATCACTTTAACTCCTCATATTTACTCCATTATCTATTACATGAATTATATAATATTTACAGTTATATATTGTACAAATCCTTGCAAGTCCTCTATCACTTGTCTATATATACTAAGTAGAATGTTTAAGCAGATCTTAATGATATTGCATTCTGAATAAAAAAGGAAGATCTGCTTAGCCCACAAAATAAATCATTTGTAAAATCAGCATCGACTCTTCGAAAAACATAGTAATACTATCTATGGATTGTGCACTAGAAAAGCCATTTGAAGTAATGTTTTCATAGTTTTTGTTATGGGCTTTACGGTTTCACCTGAACTCTGATAATTAAAATTTCTTTTCTAGCATTCAGTTTTGCCTTTATCAGTTTGTATCTGATGTTTATAGTCATAAACTAGAAGAATTAGACATAGCAGTCAACTTTTATTTTAATATTTAAAGGTAGTGTCTGTCTTCAAAAGCACTGATTCCTGTCTGCCAAAGGCTTTCTTCCTTGCCTTTGATAAACTACTAAAATGATGCGAAAGATATTCAATTGGCTTTCCTCTAACAACTTTGCTGGACCTGTGAGTTTTTATTGTGAATATTTTAAATTGGTACATTAAAAAAGTGTCCCATGTCTTGTGACAGCATTTGGCTTTGCTTGGATTTGGAATGATTTTCCTGACATAAATATTCTTCTTAGAAGATACATGTCTATTTGTTTCAGTTGAATACTTTAAAGCACTTTCAAATTTGCTTATCCCTAGACTCTTTAAGAGAAGTAATGAGGGTTGCAGTGAGTAATAGGATTACCATGGCTGCTTGTCTCACTTCAGTCACTCCTCCAATCATGTTTCTCTTCAGAGAGATGCACTGTGTGGATTGTTACGGGACCTAGCATTGTATGCTAACAAAGGACCCTCTTTTTTGAGCAGGGTAAAAATTTTTTCTGCTAATCTCCTAATAAAAGAGAACTTCACAATTCTAAGTGTAAATAGCCATATATATATAGAAAAGATTTTTCTCTAAGTAAATATATTTCTGATTAATTGATTAGTTGCTTTGTTTGCATTTAAAATTAATAAAATAAATTAATATTTGATCATAGGATTTAGAGTTAAACTATAGAAAGAGATAAATTTAGTGTAAAATTCAGCAGAGATATTTGGTTGTACACTTCTAGTATTAGGCCTCTGAAATTAGATAACATTGGTTTCCATAGGCTCAGGGATTTGAATATTTGGTGTCCAGCTGTTATTGCAGTTGACATATGTTTAAGATAGTGGCCTTTCTGGAGGAAGCATTTCATTAGAGACAGACTTTGAGATTTTTAAGCAACATTATACTCCCAGTTTCTCTCTCTCTCTCTCTCTCTCTCTCTCTCTCTCTCTCTCTCTCTCTCTCTCTCTCTCTCTCTCTTTCTCTCTCGGTTTTGTGCTTAAGAATACTACATATATATTCAGCTCTCTATTTCTTCTGCTGTCATGGTCTTTACCATCTAGAACCACAAGCAAGATACACTCATTTTTTTTTAAATTTCCATTATCATGATCATCATTATCTCAGAATTAGAAAAGTAACTAATAAAAACATTAAACTTTCTAAAATAAGTTCTTAGAGATCATTCTAAAATTCTGTTTGGAAATAAATTACTCAAATAAAAAGTTCCAAAATTTAGCTTCATAACTTTACTCCAAATATTTTAAAAATTGCCTTCATTGCCTTCATTGTGCAGTGAAGAAATTCATATTCTCCCTCGTGTTTAAAAAAAAAAAAAGACAAGCTACATATGTGCATGGCAGCTTATAAACAAATATGCATGTCGATACAGAATAATGTATAGAAAAGAAAACAAAAATATAATCATCATGTGGACTGCATACAAGTGAAGGACACAATTATTAAAAAGAGGATTTAAATTTAATTGTTTTTGTAGTTTCACGGTTGTCATGGATATTTTATTTTATTAATGGTGGATAAAAATATATACCGTAGTAAAAGTCCAAAACCCAATGAGAAACATCACAGCTCCACAGTGGCAACTGTAAATGCCTTTATAAAAATTCATTTGTTTGTGAGGCCTCTTTCAGTGTGATCAGAATATATCCTTCATGCATAAAGCGACTTTTTTTGGAGCCCATTCTCTATGATGGGATATTTTGCTCAGCTTGATGCTGTGGCGAGGGGCTTTGTCCTTATTCAACTTGGTATGCCAAACTCTGTTGACTACCCAAAGGAGGCCTTGCCCCAACTGCAGAGTGTGGTTGGGAGACAGAAAAATGGAGGTGGCAAGGAGCAGGACAACAAGGGGGAGAGTGATCTGTGGTTGGTATGATAAAATAAATAAATAAATACATCTAATTTTAATTTAAATTTTGGTCCGTATTTTTTAAAGAATTTATAATAAAGTTATTAAGAGACAAAATGACAAGACCAATCTCTAAACAGAGGAAAAGAAGGCACAAAATGTGCTATTGGTTTCTAAGGTATGTCTGTAATGAAAGATCTCTGTGGTAGCTTTTTTATTTCCTTCCTTTATAATTGGATTTAACAATATTAAAAATGATGAAAGTAAATAATAGAGATCTACCATCATTTTAGAACTTTCTATAATTTTTATTTTCTATGTTTTCATTTCACTTCATGCAACACATGTTACAATATAGAGTAACTTCTTTTAAAATGAGTATACTTGATTATTACAAAAATGATCCAGAAAATCTGTTTCTAGCATGATACTATTTCAGGCAAACTCAGCAAGTTGGGTGCTCACAAAATTCTTTACCCCTGTATGCAAATAAGAAATATATACCCAGAGTAATTATATCTACCATTATAGCTGGGACAGTTATAAACAGAAGATTAATATAATATACTTAGTATCTCGATGCTATAAGTTAATAACTTCATCAACATTTGATGTGATTTGTTTGGAAAGTTTAAAAAGTGATAAAAATTTCAAGAGGTAGGAAAGTTTTAATATTTCTAATGCACTGTTTGTATCTATTACATGCAGTATGAGATAAATAATGCTACTCAATGCTCTCATTGCATTTAGTTTACAAAGCTAAAAACATAACATTCTTCTTAATCCACCTTAAAAATCAATCAAAAACAGTGATAGACAGTTTTAAAGTTTTCTAAACTGATGATGGTTTTAATCTCCAATATTTGTGAGCTTGTGTGGTCATGCTAGTGAGGGAAGGCAAAACTCAAAAACTATCATTAGATACTCTTCATATGAACCTATCCTGAGTATAAAATAGTTTCATGTTACTTTTATAAACATAGTCATTTTAATGTTGACCATAAAGTACAATATAATATATTATGCACAATATGACATTTATGCAATCTTGATATCATCTAGATAATAATCTTTGTGTTATTATCTAGTTATCAAAAATATCTTCATTTACAACATTAAATCTTTAAAACATCATTTTAATAATTCTTACATATAAATGTGAAATATATGATATGTTAATAGTAAACATTTTGATCATCTAGAATCTTAGAACAGTATTTTTTAATTGCTGGAATACTGTGAATAAGAACATTTTAGATCTTTCTCCACAGTCTAACCAAATGAATCTACTTGATTCTCTACTCTGTGCACTTTCTTCAACCATTCCAGTCCTAGTTGTACTAGGTGGCCACACATGCTTATTCAGTTAACAACATTGAGGTTTCTACAGTGTCTGACCTACTTTCTCCAAACCTTCAGTTTTCTCTGTGGTCAGATGTCAGCTAAGGTCAGAAGACACTTATCCAGGGTCTTAGGCTCCTGAGGGGGGTGTGGCCAGCCCCATTCACTAGGGGCTGCTGGGATCTTGAGAGGTTTGTTTGTTCCTGCCTTCTTGAGAGACTGGATCAACATCCATTGCTTGGACTATCCGATTGCTCAAGTATCTGCCTAAGCTGTAACCTGCTATCGTGAGTGTTAATCTATTTTCCAATAAATGTTAATCTTGTATTGGTATATTCTAGGTGAGATTTTTTTACTATTTCTGGTGCCCAAGGTGAGGTTGGGCATTTAGCCCGCCGGTGTAGGGGCTGGGGATTCATCCGTGCTTTCAGCATTGTCAGAAAGCAGAGGACAGGCAGAGTGTTCAGCTTTGGGAATCTGCACTGCTGTGTGTGGGCTGAAAGCTCCCTCCCTCACTGGCCTGTTGCTCCCTCAAATGAAGCTCCACCCCTTACTTTCCAGCTGCAGGCAGAGCAGCAGATAAGACCTCAAAACTGCAGCAGCTGAACTTAAGTTCCCAGGCTGGCCTTGAACTCATGATCCTTTGTCCTCTGCCTTCTTCAGCAAATCTTACTGGTAAAATTAATAAAGATCCATTTTTAAAAGGAATCCCTTCCTGATATGGAGAAATAGTTGCTCATTCCTGATATTAAAAATAGATACATGGTAAGGAAAACACATTTAACAAAACTGGGGCAGGGGCTCAATTTTGTATTTACAGAAAAATGGATAGAACTGTCTTTAAGACATTGACTGGATATTGAACAGTTAGTCACCTACAATAGAAGGGAGATTGATGATGAAGAAATATAGACAAAGGACTATGAGAACAACTGATACATATAAGCACTACTGGGTAATTTCTTAATTCTCACTGCTTTACATCTTACATCTATACCTCTTCAAAAAATGTGTTCCTGATTTGCCTATACATAAGACTGGATTTGGAGTGGAGGTAAGTGGCTTTCTTTCTCCTTCTCTAAACCCAAGCATATTTGTAAAAAAAAAAAAAAAAAAATGTGAGAGATTGTGTCTCATATCAGAAAAGCCACCTCTGGTATGGGACAGAAGACAAAATGTTTAGGAACCAATATTATTGTAACTTCATTTATAATCTTATTTCTCTCTGTATCTACACCTCCCAACCATCCTCTCTGCAGACGATCTTCTCTTGAAGTTAAAGGGTGCAAATATCTTCTTTGGGTATCAATAATTCTTAAGTTTTCCACGGTAAACAACATTTTCTTCTATCAGCTATCTACAAAGCATCTGGAAATAAGATGGGGCGCCCACCACAAAGATTTCTACTGGTGAAAAGGGACTAAAAGGGAGAGAAGGAGAGAGAGAGAAAAACAGACAGATAGACAGACAGACAGATAGACAGAGGCAGAAATAGAGAAATCGAGAACCTGGTGTATACCAATCCATGATTCTTTCAGAAATGATTGCTTTCAGAAAATAGACTATCCTAAATGGTTGCAATATATCCCTCTATGATTATCCTTCTTGTCACATCTCTGATAAGAATTCTAGATGAATTTACCTGAGAATGGTTATAGATGTGTAGAGTCAGTCCATTAGGATCTAATCATTGTTTTAGCTTTCACAGGATCCCAGAGAGATGTCATAACCCTTAAGTCAACAGAAAGCAACCTTATGAAAGACTATGCCCCTTACCCAATAAGTTCTATCCTCTGAGGGTTGTGGGTAATTATTATCCTGATAGAATAGTTATAAGTTAAAATTGGGTTGAGGACTGAACAATAATATAGCCTCAGGAATCTCTTTTAAAGACAAGAAAGGGGAATATATAGGATAGATAAAGGTAGATTGTTCTACTTGCCTATAAACAATTTTTAGCCAAATATATGGGCTAAGCCAAAGAAAATTGCACTGGGATAGATATTTGTATATTGATACAAATGTGAAATAATTTTATTTGTTTGATTGAGATAATTTGTATATTGGTACAAATTTAAATCTGAAATCATTTTATATGTCCAAAGCAATTTATACATTGATATAAAATTGAATCTGTAACTGTTATGTAGAATTGAATCTGTAACTGCTATATTTTACATATGCTTCTACCTCTTAAAATATTTGCACATTATTGTCATTTACACTATACAATTGTTACCTCCATTTAAATATGCTAGACATTACATATGATTGCACTAGTTATGATATATACACAAGATGTTTTATAAGCCTCTGTTTGGATGATGTATATGCATATACATGTTTAAATACTATTACCATTTAACACAGTATATATACCTTTGGTTAATGTTTGATATCCATACTAAAAGTCTTTCTTCAGAGATTGTACACCCCTTTATAGGTAACCTAATTTTACAATACAGGCTTCAATCCTTAGGATGATAAGAACTGCAGTCAACATTACTTAAGTTTCCATGTCCCAGTCATCCCAGTTACAGGTTAGAATAACATAGATAGACAGGAGTCTTCAACTATTTCCTAGACCCAGAGATTATGGCATTTAACATTTTGTTATTCAGAATTTGGCCATGAGAGACACAACAACTCCTGGTGTCACTGTTCCTTTCCTGAGATGGTGTTAAACATCAAGGACACTCCTTTGGAGTGTGTCCTTTTGGCAGAGAATGGCCAGTTGAGTAACAAACTGCCCTTACCTCGATTGCTGACAGTACACACACGATATCCAATCTAGATGTACAGGATGATGGATGGAGACTGATGAAACCTGCCTGGACAGGATAAGATAGTCCCTCCAAAAATGCCTTGCTTGTGAAAAGATCTGTCAGATATCATAGGCCTGTAGCCAAAATGATGGATGCTCCAACAGCACAGAAAACCATAGGTGATTGTCCAGGTAGCTGTGTCACTGTCCTCTCCCAAAATTTGGAAGCTACTACTCTCATGTGTTTCTGCCTTTCAGGTGATATATTTCCCTTCTTAGGTCTTGAGGGGGTTGAAGAATAGTTATTTAAGGTTACTATCCTATTATTCCCTAGAAAGGAACATTCAGGTATTGGATTTTCACTATCCCAGATGAGCAGTTTTGAAGTAATTTATACACCCCACCATCTACCAATATTCTAGAAATGTATGATACACTTTATATGTGTTAGGTTTTAATTGTAGTCTGTGCCTTTTCCTCTCCAAGATATCACCTTGTAATAATTCCAATTGTATATAGTCTTAGTTTAGAACATTCTTAGTTAGACAAAAGGGGAAGATGTGGTGGGATTCAGTTGTCAGCTGATAAGGTTGGAAGACACTTATCCAGGGTCCCAGACTCCTGAGTGATCGTGCCAGCCCCATTCAAAAGGGTCTGCTGGGATCTTGAACAGCATGTTTTGTTCCTGCCTTCTTGAGAGATTGGATCAACATCCATTGCTTGGACCATCTTGCTCAAGTATCTTCCTAAGCTAAAACCTGTTATCATTAATGTTAATTTATTTTCCAATAGATATTAATCTTGTATTGATATATTCTAAGTGAGATTTCTTGTGATATTTCTCTACCATATTATAGCAAAATTCTCTATTTACCCAGATTCTATACATTGTTCTCCAGGATACAGATGGTAGAATCTACCTGATTTTTATATCCTCCTACCTGCTTCAGACTGTAGCTAAGCCCCAGGAGTCCAATCTTGTAATAGGAAGAAATCCTATACACAATCCACACCAACTGTACCCAAATGAATTTATTCTACTTGAGCTAGACCTAACCTTTGGGATCAAACACCCCTCTATTATTCTCTTCTGCATGTTCAGACACACAATAAAAGCTCCACATGTCCTGATTCATTATAAAAATATAAACAATATGAGAAAGAAAGATAGTACTCACCATACCCCTTGAAAATATAATATTTGCCAGTCCACTAAAGAAAAAAATAAACAGGTATCACTTGAAGTTACCTAGATGAGGCCCAGAACAAATAAAAAGTACAGTATCAGTTACAAATTACATCTATTGTGATTTTGGCAAGTAAGGTCCTGTATAATCCCTAAACTTTCTAAACTGTTGTCATTGTTCTTGGAAGATACCACATGTCTGAGTCATGAAACTTGGAGAAATGAAACCAGAATAATCCTGAAAACTTTCTCCCTATTTCCTCTCTTTCATGCTGCTGGACGGTACTATGCATGTTATAAGAAGAATAAAGAAATTTTAAAAAGCTACATAGTTATAAATTCTTTGAACTACAATAGTGACTGGCTTAGAAAGACATTCCACTGGTGCAAAATTAGCATGAACATCAAGACAGTAACTATCTAGTTTCTGGCTGAAACAAAGTTTTACTCTTGAAGGGAAAACCTACACTTGTCACCCTTATAAAGCCAAAACCCTATGGCTAATAAGCTTACAGGCTCATTGAGAACTACTATAATTATGTTGTTAAATGTGCATAATATTACATTAATTCTATTACCCACTAGATTAATGCATCTCTCATCACATCACATTCCTAAGAGGCTACACCTTGCACCACATACTGATTAACAAATGGCCCACAACTCGCCATAATTTAGAGAATAAGATGCTTAAGACTGTCCAGTCCTAAACATAGCATGTTACTGTACTCCCACTGTACAAGATACAGGAATTATTTCAGTAAAGGTCATGAAAAGAGTGTAAGAGTCAGATGTTGTGGATGACAAATATGGAAGGTCTTTCTGTATGCTGTGAATGCACTTTATTGCCATTTATTAATAAGGAGGCTGTTTTGGCCTATGGCAAGGAAGGTTAGAGGTAGGTGGGAAATACAAGCAGAGATAAAGACAAAAAGGGACAGAGTGAAAGAGACTGAAAGCTGTCATCCAAGGAAGCAAGATGCAATGGGATAAAGGTAAAGTTACAGAACCATGTGGCAAGAAATAGATCAAGAATGGGTTGAGTTAAGCTGCAAAAGCTAGTTGGTAATGAGCCTGAGTCATAGAAAAACAACTTGTAGTTAATGTAAGACTCTCTATATTTTGGGGGAACTGAATGGCTATAGGATCAGCGGGGCAGGACAGAGGAACTTCTGACTACAAGAGAACATTATTTTCTGGACATATCTGGGCATATGTACATATAAATTCACTGTGTAATAAAGTATTATAAAACCTGTGGAAGCCAAAGCAAAACAAAATTCCAGAAAAAAGAGAGATGCTGGGAACTTAGTCACATCCCAAACTAAGGTGTTGTTTGTAGTTATCAGCTGCTCTGTTTTCTCTGATATCCCTGATGAGACAAACACTCTCCAGGAAACATCACATATCAAAGAATATACGGAGAACACAAATTGGTCTTGACATAACATTGAGTGAATACGGAAGTGGTGCAAAGGAAGATCTGGTGAGTGGGTGGTAGATGAAAATAAAACTAGCGAAGTGATCGAAAAGTCTTAAATAGTTGAAAGATACTTAAGAAATTTTAAATTCTCTAAAATTTACTAAAGAATAATTGAATAAATACATAATACTTAAATCATATCTAATCTGAGTATAATTAATTCATTTACTTGGAAGTTTCCATAAAGTAAAAGCCACACATTTTCTCTCTAAATTATAAATATGTTTTTATCAGAAAGTATTTTAAAAGTTTAAATACTTCAAGTCATTAAAATATTTAAAAATTATTCTTAACATTAAGTATTGCTATTGAATTGAACATATACTGTCACACAAAGTCCAGAGAAATTATATATGAGCTAGAATATTTAAATAGTTATAATTTGATAAATTCTTACTAGAGTAGAGGGCACTCTAATTTAATACACAATAGTACATTGAAATATGATGGGAGCAGTAATGTTCATTCACAGTATTTTGAAATAATTGCAATTTACTGAGTTGAAAAATAAAACTGAGAATTATAAAAATGTAAAAGAGGAAATCAAAAAGTAAATTTACTAGAACATCATGAGCAGGCTATTTTATAGGTTCTGTTCTTCATTCACAACATTTTACAAAACATTTATAACTCTAGGACAAACCTCTTACTAGATCAGAAAAGTATGTGGGTGAGAATTAGACTCTGGATCCTGTAACAGAATGCACATGATCAAATTGTGCATTTGGCAGCCATTGGGAGTCTGTAGAATATAACAAACATCATTGATCAACAATCTCCTGCAGTTCAATGAAATTTGAAATTATTTTGTCTAATGATCCTAGAAACATAAACAAAACAAGGTATCCTTTAAGTTATATTTATCAAGTCCTTATACTTCAGAGAGTAAAAGTTGTAGCAAAGTAAGACAACTGAATTTTTCCTTGATTCACTGATGGGTGATGTCAAAGTAAAAGATGTCAGAAACTTCTTCAGTTGTCTACTTATTAATTATTTTTTATAAGTGCGTATTATGATTATATGCTGTTTGGTAGGGGAAGGGAGTTGCTATTTGACACAAGAACTCATGTAGCCACACTGATCTGGAATCAAAATATAGTCAAAAATTATCTTGAGCTTTTAAAAATGATCTTGATTTTACTTCCAAAGTGCTAGAATTATAGCTATAAAACTTACAATAATGTAATTTCAATAGTTGAATATGGAGATATTTTCAAATATAATAAAAACAGTCAGAGATATCAGAGGGATCTATCTGCCCACAGTCAGTCTAGGAGGATCAGACAGTGGTAACTCACACAGTTAATCCCAGCACAGGGAGTATCCCAGAAGTGGTGACCTGTGCCCTTAATCCAATCAGAGTTCAAGGTCATTTTAGTTTACAGAGGGAGTTTCAGGCTCCCAGGCAGGCAGTGATGGTGCAACACCTTAACTGAGCAAAAACAAATATTTAAGGCAGACATACAAAGACAGAGCAGGCAGAAGAAGCCATGGCTCACACTGTTAGACCAAGTTCTTGGGAAGCAGAGGCAAGAGAATCTTTGTGAGTTCAAAGTCAGCCTGGTCTTCAAAGTTCTGGGACAACCAGAATTGTTACACAGAAAACTCTGAAATAAAAAGGCAGGAGGAGATCTATCCTCTGATTCAAAGAGAAAAAAAAATTTAAGATTTAAATGTTAATATATTTATATGTATATATGTATACATACATATTGGGTTTAAAGTATGTGATTTCCATTTATTATTATTGAACTAAATAAAATAAACTGAAATAAATTAGTTCACTGAGTCATAAATCAGTGATTGAGAGAAACAACCTTACATCATGGATACTAATATAATAAAGTGCAAAGAGTAAGAATTTATAGAACATACTTTTTAGTAAAAGCTACAAATACAATTTGAACATGATTTTCTAAGTGTGAGCTGAACAAGGTTGATAAAAAATGAACTACATGGGAAAAAATGCTAAGTATGTATCAACCCTACACAAAGGGCTACAGATAAGTACAGAAAGAAGGACAGAGGAAAGGGACTTTCTTCAGAAAAATGCACAGAAATTAGTTGTTCAGATTTAAGTAGTCATCTTTACAAATAAACATGCAGAAAAAAGTAGTGTAAAATGAAGAGATCATATTTATAAATTCACATGTATATACATCTAAGCATGCAGTAACAATTAGTGACAAGAGAGGCCAAGAGTTTGAAGGAACATGGAGGGGGATAAACATGAGGATTTGGAGAGAGGGAAGGGAGAAGTGTTGAAATTATATTAAAATTTCAGAAGCACAATTAATTGGAAAAAGTGACTAATAGTTTCAAAATATGTTCACTTTTTTTGACAAAAAGTGGCTATGCCAAATTTGAAAAAATTCTGCTACTGAGAAGAGGTTTTTCTCTGAAGGTAAGCATTATCACAAAGGTCGTAGAGAACTGTTAAGTTAAGAGAACTTAGAAAAAGAACTTTCCTATTGATGAAGAATGATGAACAAAAAAAAAGAGAATATTTTAGAAAAACAATCAATCCACCTATAATACTAAAATTTACTAGAATGAAATCTGGTTACTCATTTGAAAAACTTGGCTCGATGATTGAGAAAAAAAATTACAATTTTGTGAAAGACAACCCTATTCACAATAGACTAAAAGTTCACAAAAATGTGTACCTGTAGAAAATATTGATCTTTCTTACTAGTTATTCTTATATAAAATCAAACAGAAAAGGATAAAGTATAGGGAACAAGGGCGTTTTGCAAGATTCAGTGCGTCAAAACAGGAAAAAATGATGAATATTGAACTTGCAAAACAAACAAACTAAAAAAAAATTGGAAAACAAACTCAGGCCCTTTTAGAAATAATCACAAAGAATAATTAATCCTGAATGTAAAATTATATTACTCTTGCAATCCTTGTGTGGCAGTGTCATTAATCCCAACACCAGGGAGGTAGAGGCTGGTGGGATTTCTGTGAGTTGAAGGCCAACTTGGTCTACATGTTGAGTTCGTTGAAAGCCAGATTATATTATGGAGAGCTCCTGCCCCCACCCCAAAAAATACTTATATTAGAGATATACAGAAAGTAACAAATACAACAAAGAGTCCTTATGCCAATAATATGTAATAATATTGAAATGCTAGGAGAATAATTATAAAAAGGCTTTAAATGTAGTAAAAAGGAAATAAAATTTTTAAAATTTTAGTCTTTTAAATAATGACTTTTGAATTTATTGGTTCTTTCTAAAAGGGTCAAAATGTGGAATAATATAAATTTCAAAAATTTATTTGAAAATATGCTCAAATCATGTAACATAAAATATTTTAAAATAAAATTGTATTTTGAGAATATATATAAACCAAGAACAGTAGGGAGTACAGCATATAAAACTGTAATTTGTTGCATGTGATAAATATTTAGTAACAGTTTCTAAGAAGTATTACATTTATTACCACAAATTTAACACTATTTTAAGACTATAATGAGCTTGTTGACATGAAATGTTTTTAACTTTAAAATAAAAATGAAGTAATTAAAATCTTAAGTACTATACTTTCAAATATGTTTATTTGCTTTGAGAAACCAAACCAGCTAATTACTTGGCCACAAGTATTCCAATAGTCATTGCACCTAATGTATGATTTCTAAGAATGTTCTAAATTGTTCATATTGTCCTATATTAAAAGGAAATGCGAAACACCAATTTTTAAAATAAGAATAGAAAACAAAAATTTACATATAAATATCTATCAGGGATAGATGGCTCACAGGTGAGGTACACATAACATTGAAATATTATATTATTCAAACTGCATAAATTATTCAAGGTTTAGGAAAGAGGAAAAAATAGCAGTTCCCTCAAAGTTTCACATTACTAAACTGCATAAGCATAATAAAAGTCAAATTAATAATTAATTTTTGTATAAGTATTTTGAAATATTAAATAAGAATTTAGAAAAGTCATATTTGTTCCTTAAAAATATATTACAGATAGAAATGGTATCACGTGTCTTCCTTTAGTGAGTATGTTTTTGGTGTTTCCAAGTCTTTGTTGTAATGCTATGCTGTTACTGATTGGAGGTTTGACCTTTAGGAGGTGGAAATTAGGGCAAAGAAGATAGTATATCTGGAAAATGGATTTGGAGAAGCTGTTGGAAACCCACATTTACTCCCCCCCCTTTTCTTTCTAGCCTCAATTCCACCTTTATTTCTCAACTCAATCTTTATTTCATTTCTATATATTCACTACCTTTTAGCTATGAGAAACACACACACAAGCACACACACACACACACACACATATTCACACACACACACACACACACACACACACACACACACACACACACATACATTGAAACACCACTATTACCACCACCAACAACAACAACAACCACAACATCAACAAGTAGCAAAAACATAGGAAAACCATCAGACAAAAACAAAACAAACAAAAAAGCAATCAGTGAATAAAACCTTCCAGCCACAGAGCCAGGCACATTTCTTCTTCTTTCTCATACAAGTATTTTCTCACAGCAATTGAAAGTAAATCTACAGTGCTATCAACCAGTACCAAAACACTTTTAAATTTAATATTTACATCAAAATAAGTCCTCAAGATTGAAACAGCATATGGGAGGTAATGACACAGTTTTTTTTTTTTTAATTTAAAGTAAGTATATTTATCATGTTCTAATATTTACATTACTTGAAACTACAAATTAGACAATATTATTCAATATACTATGAATAAGTAAGAGCCTTGAGAACTTCTAGCCAAACTGTATACACAGAGAATCACACATAAAAGGTACAGGACTGTAGAACAAGTGAATGGCAGTGCATATTTGTGAATGAAGAATCTGTTTTATAAACATACCTCTTATTTTTAAAATAATATTTTTAGGTATATTTGTATTTACTTGTAATACAATATTTTGTATATTTAATATTTCCTGCATTTCTTTTTTGGATGCATGGATGCCATTTAACAATTATGATAATTAAGTTAATTAATTTGAATATGCTTTCATAGTTATAATTTATATGTAATAAGCACAATTAAGAATAACTTTTTAGAAAATTATATATGCACATTTAAATATGTAATTTGAAAATTTTATTATCAGTATGTTAAAGAAAATGAATATATTTTAGAGCAATGGTTGTCTGAATGACAATATTTATGGATGTTATATCATTAAATCTTGGAATTAGGAGTTAAGAAGAATATAAATAACCACATTTCTTAAATTCAATTTTATTTCCTTTTCTTATTATAAATAAAAGTCTTTGTCATTGATATATCCCTATGCTCCCCCTTCCTTCCTTCATCTCAATTCCTCCAAGTCAGCCTTCATCTTCTTCCTTCCCCATCCCTCCATCCCCTCCCTCAAAAAGGGCAAGAAGTCCCAAGATAGGCCAGCTCAGGGTGGTTTATCAACTCCAGGCAAGCCCGATTTCTTCATCCCAATATCAAGACTGGGTTAGATGTTCCTCTTCAGGGAATAGGCTCCAAGGTGCCAGCCCATGCACAAGAAGACAGTTCGATCCCACCCCTCAAGGTTCCACATACAGCTCATGCCAATTGACAGTTGCCTATCCTTGGAGGGCGTAGCTCTTTTTCCTGATGGTTCCCCAGTGGCTGGTATTGATTCACTGAGATTCCCAGAAATACAGCCAGCCACCACTGTGGGAAATTTCCTCATAATCCTACCCCAGTATTCATACAGACTCTCCTCCCCTGCTCTCAGCTGGACCAGGAGCTCTTCCCAGTACTCAGACATGGATCTCTGCTTCCACCTTTATTCATTGTTGGATGTAGGTTCTGTCATGGCACTTAGGGTGGTTATTCATTTAATTAAAATGAAGCCTGTTTAGGTACCCCTCCACTAATGATTGGAGTCCTAGCCAGGGACGTCCTGTGAGTTCTTAGAACTTTACCTGGCACCTGGTCTCTTTCCAACCCCAAACTGACTTCCTCTATAAAGATATCCATCTTTCTTCTCTTCTTGTGTTGCTCCTCTGAGTCAACTGTCTCCTTCTCTCATGATTTGTTACTGCCTCTTCTTGTTTGTAACATGTCATGATTTGCCAAGGTGATCTTCTCTATTTTCTCTTCATAGTCTGTTCAGGGGTTGTGGTTTTCTTCCTGGGTATTCTTTGCTTCTTGTTTAAAATACACTTATAAGTGATTACATCACATGCCTATATATCTGGGCTTGTGATACCTCTATCTGGAGGATTTTCTCCAAATACATCCTTTTGCCTGCAAATTTTAGGCTGTGGTTTTCTTTTTTAGTGCTGAGTAGTACTCTATTGTGTGGATGTACTACAGTTTGTTAATCCATTCCTCAGGTGAGGGCCATCTAGTTTGTTTCCAGGTTCTTCTTATTACAAATAATGCTGTTATGAACATAGTTGAGATAATGCCTTTGCGTTAAAAATGTGCATCCTTTGGGTATATGCCCAATAGTAGAATTGCTGGATCCTTGGGAAGATTGATTCCCAGTTTTTTGAGGAACTGTCACATTGCATTCCAGAGTGGCTGTATAAGTTCACATTTCCACCAACAATGGAGGAGTGTTCTCCTTGTTCTGAATTCTCTCCAGCTTAGGCAATCATCTGTGCTTTTTATCTTAGCCATTCTGACAGGTGTAAGGTGGTATTTCAAAGTTGTTTGTATTTGTGTTTCTCTGATGGCTAAAGATGTTGAGCAATTTTTATGTGCCTTTCAGCCATTTGTAATTCTTCTATTGAGAATTACCTTTATTAGCTCTGAACCCCATTTTAACTGGGTAATTTAGCATTTTTTGGCTCTAGTTTCTTGAGTTCTTTATATATTTTAGAGATCAGATGTAGGGGTGGTGAAGATCTTTTCCCATTCTGCGAGCTGTCATTTTGTCTTATTGACTGTGTGCTTTGCCTTACAGAAGCTTTCTCATCAAATGCTAAATATATCACATTTTGTACATTACATTACACATTTGGAAATGTGTGTGTGTGTGTGTGTGTGTGTGTGTGCACTTGCGTGTGCACTCATATACCTGTTAATAGGTAGCTTATTATTTTCATAATGTCTTTATTCATTTTTTTCATAAAATCTGCATAACAAGCTGACCCAAGCTATTGGGAGCTCACTGACTCTGAAATAATCACTGGCAAACCTTTCAGGAAAGAAACCAAACCCTCCAAATGTAGATGATTCTCAAATGATGTGGGTGGGCAGTTTGTGGAGCCTCTTCCAGTAGGATCAGGTGTCCCTCTGTACGGAAAGAGCTCAGAAATGTCCTTTTGTGCACAAGGAACATAATCAAAAGCTGGTTAATAACTGGAGTATTTAAATTTTGACTGGTTTTATGTCATAACAAAGAGGAGCAAAATACTTCAAAGCTTCTTTGATGAGGGTAAAATCAACAAATATTCATGTGTAAAATGATAAGTATTTAGAATTCAGGTTGGTAATATTTTGATTTATAAAATGAAGTGTGATGGGTTAAATTGCCTGTTGCCTTTTTCTATGTATTTCATATATTTTGTCCCCAGTTAATAGCTGTCTAGGGAGACTTAAGAGATACAGCTTTGAATAAGAAATATGACACCCTGGATAGGCTTAGAAGCTAGAAAAGACTCCTTCATTTCTAGCTAGCTCTTATTTTCTGTTTTTGAATCAAGATGTGAGACCTTTCTTGCTGACCCAGTGCCATGGCAACCTACTTGACTAATACTTTGCTTCACCCTTTTTATTTGATGATACTATACTTTTATTCCTAAACAAACCTTTTAAAGTGCTAAATAAATAAGTTACATTGGTCATAATGTTTTACTACAGTAATAGAAATATGAAAATACATGATGATAGTAGGTTATCCTCTAAAATCCAAAGTCTGCTAAAGAATTCTGAAGGTAAGAAAATTAGTCTTCCCCAAAGATGAGCTCTAGGATTGGTTATTCAATATCAAGTTGTCAGCCCTGAAAAGTAATAGTGGATGGACCTAGGAGTTTGTATTTACATATTAGTGTGTGGATGCATCTGTATGAGTTTGTAACAGAAATAATTATAAAAAGCTGTTATTAACTTGAAAGCAAGCAAGGTCTTGGAGGACATGGGATGAATTACAGGTAGAAAATAGAAAGAAAAGATATGACTATACTTTAATTTTTAAAATAAGTTTAAAAAATTAAAAGTATTTTTATTTGAAAAAGAAATGCCCTGGAGTGATGTTCAGTCTAAAAAACAACTATTCTATAAACTATGAAATAATTTAGATAAATACATAACCCAACATCTCCAATAGAATGAAGAAATAGTAGCCTGGTAAATAGATTTAGTTAACATTACTTTTAAAGGGACCTTCTCAAAGCAGTTTTGGTCCATTTACAAATATCAATGTGAAGTCTTCATGAAGCTCCATATTCGAGAGGAATTCAGAACAAAACACAATCTGAATGGTTTAAAATTTTCCCAATACAACAGTGACACACAGTAGAAGACCTTGTAACCACATTTATCTATCATTTTCTCATGATAGAATATTGATCAAATTTAGTAATCTTGTAAACAATTGTTAAATCACTTTTCAAACATGAAATGCCAATGATTGAGCAAGTGGATCCTGAAGCTAAAAATCTCCTAATAGTTTTTCAATGAATTTCACACATAATGGCATTGATTATTTGAAGGATGTTTACATTAAGAGATTATACGATGATCATTATTTCGATGGAGAGTGAAGTACTATGAATTAGTTACTGTTAATAATATGGTACTATCAGAAAGAAAAGATGAGAAAACAAAGGCAAATCAATAAATAATTTAATGACATCAGGTACTCTATGAAGTATTTGTCATACTATCTAACTATCCATTAAACTCGCTGGAAGTCTCAATTTTATGTACATATAAAAAGCAGAGATAAATTTCAGTATTATATTTTTCTGTATTATCTTTTACATATTATAGACTGTAGATTTAAATAAAAACTTTGCACTATAAGGTAAATATTCATTTTTTAGAACCAATTTGGGTTTTATTTACTTTTCTTTTAGTTCATTGGATGTACATATAAGTAAAAAAAGAAAAATTAGGTATTATTTATCCACAGAGTTAATGCAGAATAAAATATTTTATTCTTTTTCTACGTGTTATAAAGGATTGGCTGCAATAGTAAAATAATGAAGATATTATCAATCAGACAGAGAGAAAAGAACTGAGAAGAGGGGAAGTTTTTTATATCATTTGTGAATCAATTATAACTATGTCTTATTTTTTATTTGTTGTGAAAAAACATCTGATAAAAAAACTTAAAAACAGAGATGGGGAGATACAGGAGAACCTTCCATGCAAACAAGATGCCTTGAGTTCAGACTTCCAGAAGTAGGTTCAAAAGGCAAGCACCAGGGTATGTATTTATAACCCTGGTCCTCAAGGACTGAGATATTTGGCTTCCTGGAACTCATTGGCTATCTGGTCCCACTGAATTGGTGAGCACAGGACTGGATGGATGGGGGAGGGAGTGGCAGAATTATAAAATTTTAATGTATTCTCTTATTATATTTAAAACCTCTGTTTCTGTTTCCCTTCTTTTCCCAGCACCTCACAGCTCCTCCACATCCCACTCCCTCATCCACCTCTCAGAGAGAGTAAGAAATCCCAGGAAGAGTCAAAACATTTTCAAAGCATATCAAGTTAAGGCCGGACTAGTCCCTGACCCCCTGTACCAAGGCTGAGCCAGATATCCCTCCATAGAAACCAGGATCGAAAAAGACAATTAATGCATTAGGAATAATTAAGCTCTGGTCCTCCTGCCATAGGACCCACAAATTATACCGTTCACACAATCGTCATCAACACTCAGAGGGCCTAGTTAGGTCCCATGAAGGTTCCGCAGCTGTGAGTGTGGAATCAGTGAGTTACCAACAGCTCTGGTCAACTGTGTCTGTGTTTCCTCATCATGATCTTGGCACTTTTACTCATATCATCTCCTCTCCTCCTCTCTTCAGCTGAACTGGGAGCTTGGCCCAGTTCTAGGCTGTGGATCTTTGTATTTTTTTCCATTAGCATAAAGCATTAGCCTTGCTTTATGATGACAATTTGATTATAGGGGACTGAACTGTCAGGCTCCCTCTCCATTATTCCTTGGAGTCTTAGCTGGGGTCATGTTATTGGATTCCTTGGTATTTCCATACGAACAGGTTTCTCACAAACCCCCAAATGGCTTCCTCTATCAAGGAATTTATTTTGCTTTTCTCCCTCACTATCTGGCCTGCCCCTAACTCATCCATCCTATTTCCTTGTGTCTCTTTTCACCTCTCCTTAGTCTCCCTCCAACATGATCTAAATTTTCTCAATTTACTTATCTATTTCCTCTTTTCAGAGGGATCCACGAATGTCCCTCTTGGTTCTCCTTATTACCTAGATGATAAGGGGTTGCGGTTTCTAGCATAGCTATCCTTTGCTTTATGACTAAAATCTACTTATGAGTAAGGACATACCAATTTTGTCTTTTCAGATGTTTTTTTCCTAGTTTCATCCAATTATCTGTAAATTTCAGAATGTCACTTTTTAAAAAAACTGGTGGGTAATACTCCATTGTGTAAATGTATCACATTTTTCTAAAATCCATTTTTTGTTAGTGGGGTATTTAGGATGTTTCCAGGTTATGTGTATTATGAATAATGCTAATAAGAAGATAGTTAGGCAAATAATATCTTGTAGTATGAAAATGCTTCTTTTCGGCATATGCCCAGGCATCGTATTGCTGGATCAGGAGGTAAGTTGATTCCTAGTTTTCTGAGAGACCACCATTCAGATTTCCAATGTGGCTGTACAAGTTTATACTCCCAATAGCAATGGAGGTGTGTTCCATATCTTCTCCAGAATAGAATATCATCAATGTTTTTAATTTTAACCATTCTGAGAGGTATGAGATGATATCTCGGAGTTGTTTTTATTTCCATTTTCCTCATGGTTAAAACTGTTGAGCAATTGTTTAAATGTCTGTGACGAAATCTAGGTTTAGTTCTGTACACAGTTTTTTTTTTTTTTTTTTTTTTTTTAAATTGGATTGTTTGGATTTTGATCTATGGCTTCTCAAGTTCTTTATATTTTAGAGATCAGCTGTAGGTCAAATGTACTCTCTTCAATTTGTAGGCTGGCATTTTGTCTTATTGATTATGTCATTTGCCTTACAGATGATTCTCAACTTAAGAAGGTCCCATTAGTTGACTGTTGATCTTAGTGTCTGTGCAACTGGTGTTATATATAGGAAGTGGTCTCTTGTGTCAATGTGTTCAAGGCTATTTCACCCTTTCTTTTCCAGTTCCAGCCACATTGCAGAAGGTATTAACAGCTATAGGAGTTTCCTGGTAGAATTTTTGGCATCCCATATGCACAGTATCATTCTGTCTGCAAGTATCAAAGTTTGACTTCTTTTTTTCTGATATGTATCTTCTTGATTAATATTAGTTGTCTTATTGTTCTAGCTAGATCATAAAGTATTGCATTGAATAGATCTTGGGAAAGTGGACAGATTTGTCATGGTTCTGATTTTAGTGGGATGGCTTTGTGTTCCTCACCATTTATTTTGATATTTGAGGTCAGGTTGCTGTATATTGCCTTGATTATGTTTAGGTATGTTCTAACATCTATGATCTCTCCATGACCTTTATCATGAAGGAGTGTTGGATTTTATTTTTTCAGCATCTAAAAAGATGATCCTATGGTTTTCTTCTTTTAGCATGTTTATGAGTTGAATGATATTGACAAGTTTTTATGTTGATCCGTCTCTGCATCTCTGGGATAAAGCCTGCTTGATCATGGTAGATGATTTTTCTGATATGTTATTGAATTCTGTTTACCAGAATTTTACTGAATATCTTTGCATCAATGTTCTTGAGGGGGATTAGTCTATAATACTATTTCTTTGTTGCATCTTTGTGTGGTTTGGTTATCAGGGTGTCTATAGCCACATAAAAAGAGTTTGGCAGTGTTCTTCTGTTTCAACTGTGTGGAACAATTTGAGGAGAATTAGTATTAATTCTTCTTTGTAATTCTTCTATAATTCTGTGCTGAAACCATCTGGACATAAGCTTTTGCTTATGTGGGATATTTTTAATAACAGCTTCTATATTTATCTAGGGGTTATTGGTCTATTTAAATCATTTATTTGATCTTGATTTAACCTTGGTAAGTGGCAAATATCCAAAAATCTGTCCATTTTTATGTTTTCCAATTTTGTAGATTACAGATTTTTGAAGTATGACATAATAATTCTTTGGATTTCCATGTCTCTTGTATGCTCCCCCATTCTGATTTTTAAAAATTTGAATATTCTCTCTCTGCATTTTGTTAACTTCAATAAAAGTTTGTCTATCATTGATTTTCTCAAAGACCCAACTCTTTGTTTGTTTAATTGATACTTTGCATTGTTCTCTGTTTCAATTTTACTGATTTTAACCCTGAGTTCGATTATTTTATGTCTTCTACTCCTTAAGGATGTCTTTGCTACTTTTTGTTCTAGATTTTTAGGTGTGCTATTAACTCACTTATGTGAAATTAGTTCCAAATTCTTCGTATGTGCATTTAGTGGTATGGACTTTCCTCTTAGCACTGCTTAATTTTGTCTCAGAAATTTAGGTATGTTCTGGATATATTTTCATTGAATTCTAAAAATCTTTAATTTCTTTCTTGGTCTAGAGGTTGTTTAGTTGAGAGTTGTTCAGTTTTCATAAGTATGTAGGCTGTCTGTAATTTGTGTTGATATTAAACTCTTACTGTAGACCAGGTTCTGTACTAGAATTCAAGAGGCTATTTTGTATCTATTCCTATTTAATTTATGACTGTACTTGTGGTCCATTTTGGATCAGAAAAGAAATGTAAATGCCATTATTTCCACTTTTATTCAATATAGGTCATGAATAACTATTACAAAGGAACAAAAGAAGAAAAAATGTTACAAATATGGAAGAAATAAATTACTATGTCCAAATTTTAGATAATATAAAACCTTACATGATGTACAGATGGATATGCCTGCAAACTATTGACAATAATAAACACTATCAGCAAAGTACCAGGATCTCAAATCAGTGCAATTATATCTTTTACTAAAATATGTTCTATATAAATATGTCTGTTTATATTTCCCATTTCACTAAAATATTATGTATTTAGCACTGACACAAAAAGGAAAGGAGGAAGAGAATTTTAGAGACAAACTCAGAAAAATAGCATAATATTTAACGTACAATACAACATATCATTTTAAAACAATAGGTCATGAATTCAACAATAGCAATAAAGAAAACAATACAAAAGGGAAATTTGGGTAGTAATGAACACATATCAGCACAGTTACTAGTATAATCAAAGTGCTCTCTCTTTGAACCTTTTTCATTTACAACCAGAAATAAATGAAAAAGCAAAATATTCAAAGAAATTCAGATAGAGTTATGATAAACATCCCATTACTACAGAGACTATTCATAAAATTTTCAACTAATTGGTTGATTTCAAATGTCTTCTTTATTTCTTGAATAAAATTTCAATTTGAATTTATTTGTATATATACAATTAATATTCTTATTGATTTTATCAGACATCATAATTAAACCTTTCTGTTTTTATAATAGTGTATTGAATTAAATTTAGCAGAAAAATAAAAGGTAATTATGTCAAATACAAAAATAACCTATCTACAAAATATTGTTTTGCTATCTTTATAATTATCAAAACAAATCAGTTAAAAAAACACATTAGAATAACATGAATCCTACCAATGTACTTTGCCTTAAGGCTTTAACACTTAAGTGATAAATAATAATTAAAAAGAAGTATAAAATCAAGATAAAAAGCCCCTAAAAATAAATATGATCACCTAGAATTTAAATTTCTTTACTTTTCAGAATGTGGAAATCTCAAATTCCCTAAGACAAACAAAATATTTATTATTTTTTATAAGATTCATGTAGAGATTATACTTACAGAATCCCAGTGAAGTGAAAATAAGATATGTCATTATATTTTTGCTCTTTTCATGCTAGAAAATTCTTCATATGAAAATAATTAAAAGTGCTTTGTCAAACATACATTTTTAGTAAATTTACTTATTTACAGTTTCATGATTTTTCTGAAAGATAACAAAATTCTCTTCTATCGTTTTTGAGGAACACTTATGTTTTTATTCCAAAGTTGCTTTACTTCCTCATTATGGTCATCTTAGAGGACTTCTAATCATATGATCCTAAGGAATACTACACTTACACATGAGAATTCAAATATTTTCATTATAAATTAACCTTAATTCTTCTAAGTAGATTCTCTGAGGTGGTATAACTGTATAATACTGTAGTTCAGATTTATTGTTGAGAAAAAAACTATTTCAATTACCATAAGGAAAGTCCTAGTTATATTTTTACCAAGAGGACATATGGATACTCGCCCCCCTCCTTGGCAACCTTTATTATTTATTGCTTATTATATGTCTTCCAACTGTAATGAGATAAAAAATCTCAGTTTGTCTGACAGATAAAGACATTAAATATTTGTTTACAAGAATTAGTTGCCTTTGTCAGTCTTTATAAAAAATATTTTGATGTGGGAATGTTTTATGAATGTTATAAATATTAATTTTTAAACAAAAGAGCTGTTTTGGCCCATGACAGGCACTATAGAAAAAGTAGGTGGGGAATCAGAATAGGTAGTAAACGAAGGACAGAGCCAGAGACAGATCAAGCCAGATGCCCAAAGGAACAACATGTAAGGAACACAGGTGAACCATGCCCATGTGGCAGACAGATTAATAAAAATGAGTTAAATTAAGACAAAAGAGTTAGTTAAGGATGTGCCTAAGCCATAGACCAAACAATATAAACTTAATATAAATGTCTAAATCATTGGGGGGGGGGGCTAAGCGGCATAGGGTAGTTAAGTGGTCTGGCACTACAAGTCTGTGGATCTAGACCTCTGGCGCCCAAGGCCAAGAAATCTTATTGTGACAGGTGGTTTCCCAATGTAGGCCAAATGCCCACATAAAGCCAAAAAAAAAGATTTAAAAAGGCTCTAAAGCACAAAAACTGAGCCAAAGCAGCTTCCAGATTGTGTGTCTAAAGTGTATAGAGGTAGCACAGCATTCAGACCACATTCAAAATGGCACAAACGGACTTGTGACAGACTATAAGCTGCAACCAGTCTGGTTCCTAAAGTCTCACAAAAGACTCAATAGCATGTGAGTGATTTAAAGTTTATGTTTATATTAAACAAACAAACAAACAAAAAGAAAACAAAGTCAAAGACAGTTTCTTAGTACCAACATTTCTTAGGTCTGCTCTGTTTGCTTGTGGTGAACAGAGACATGGCCCCTTTAAGAGAACTTACTGATTCAGCTTTATCTGCAAAAACTATGTGACTCTTTAAGAGTAATAGCATTTTAAAAGCTATTCTGGTTAAAAGATGATTAAAGATTCACAATAAAACAGATTCAGATTGTTTAAAAAAACTGTAAATGAGTTACAATGTGTATAAAATATACACAGGCTTCAAAATAAAATAAAATAAATCTATAAAAAATAATAAAAATATAATAAGCCACATAAAGATAAAAAATAGACACAAAGCCTAAACTATAGTTATTATTGTTTTCTTTTAATTTTTAAACTGTTAAGGAACTAACTACAAAAAGAATAGATTAGAAAGGCTACTAAATTAAACAAAAATACCTATTTTAAAAATATTTTAATTTTAAAATTTGTTTCTAAAGATATATCACTTTAAAAAAGTTATGCTTTTGTTTCCACAAAAGATAAAAACATATAGATTGCTTCCAGACAAATATAATTTCATCAACCAAGACCAACTAAAAATTCTCTAATAAAAAAAATAATCACATCAGCTTCAAGGCTACAGACTAAGATGATCTAGGCCATAAAGATAAATATAATCTAATCTCTAAAAAAAAAAAAAAAAAAAAAACAAACAGACACTCACAGATGCTACTTGTGTAAGAAGTGTAAATTTATCTTTTCTTTTTTTAATATAGAAAAAAATAATCTGCATAATGATTTAATTTAGTTTCTTGCTCTTTTATTTATACATATTTCATTCTTTTATTCATATTATGGCTATAGCTAATCATAAAGATTTGACTGAAAAGGAATAATAAGAATAGTATTTATTTCAAACAAAATAATTTTTGGAAATATTTAACACTTTATACGATATAATTTATTAGTTTGTTGGGTGTAGTTTATTACATTAAGTAATAGTCTTTTGTTGCTTGTTTGCTTTGAAAGAGAGTTTTACTATATCTCTGGCTGTTTTGAAACTCATTGTGTAGATCAGTCTGACCTTTAACACTTAAAGATCTATCTATCTGTGCCTCCCTAGTGTGGACACCAAAGACATGCATCAGTATGTTCTGCTAAAGATAGTCTTCCAATTCTTAGATCTTCATAGAGTTTATTGTCAATGAGTACTGATTTTTCAGTGTTTTATGCATTAATTAAAATTATTCTGTGATATTTATACTTTATTATGTTCATGTGTTATACTACATTTATTGATTTTCTTATGTCAAACTATCCAATATTGTATAGGAAACTAAGTTATCTACATTGTATGACTTTTTGATTATTTAGTAGATTTGAGTTTTATTGATTTTATTGATTTTTTTGCCTTTATACTCATCAAGAAAGTTGTTCTATATTAATTTTGTTTCCTTATCTACTTACTTCATGGAATAAATTTTAAAACATTTCTTGTTTGACTATTTTATGGAATGATATTAATTTATTCTATTTCATCATTTTTATGTTATATCTCAGAATCAATTCAGTTCTGAAATATTCATTGAGACAGTATTTTTTTTCCAATTTCTTATGAATTTTTTTCCATATCTGCCACAGCCCTCCTTCATTCCTTTTTCCAACTCCCTTCCAGTCTTCCCTCAGCCTTCCCCTACCGCAAACCCCCACCCATTTCCTAAGAAGGGCAAGGGATCCCAAGGTGGGTCAGTTCAGTCTGTCATATTCACTTGAGGTAGGTCCCAGTCCCTCCTTCCAGTGTCAAGACTGAGTTAGATGTTCCTCTGCAGGGAATGGACTCCAAGATGTAAGTTCATGAACCAGGAACATACTCTGATCCTACTGCAAGAGGCTCAACAAGATGCCCATGCAGTTTGTCTGTCCTCTACCTTTGGAGAGTTTAGTTCCTTTCCATGAATGTTCCTCCGGTATTTTTCAGAGTCAGTGAGTTCCCAGTAGCTCAGGTCAGCATAACTATGGGTCTCCTTCTCCATCTTGATCCCTTGGCTTGACCTGGTGCTTAGCTATGAATCTCTGCTTCTACCTCTATCCATTGCTGGGTGAAGGTTCTAAATGAGAACTAGGGTGGTCATTCATTTTATTATGTGGGAAATCCTATTTAGGAATCCTCTTCGCTATTGCTTGGATTCCTAACCAGGGACATTTTGGGGGTTTTTGGAATTGTCCTTAGCATCAGGTTTCTTTCTAACTGCACAGTGTAGCCTTTTAGACCTACATCTTTTTGTCACTTAAAAACACATATTTCCACTACCCTTCCAGTCTCTATCTCTTTAGTCTTATCCTCAACTCAATTGCAGAACACTTACTGTAGCTTCCATTTCCTTACTAGCTCTGCCATCACGAGATTACAATGACCTCCATCTCTCCTCTCCCAATTTATCCCAGTTCATACATTCAACACTAACAGGCTTTAGCACTGAACACATCCAAAAACCACTGAGCACATCAGGTCACAGGAAGAGAACAGTGCCCTATTCAGTTATCATCACAGAAGTGTCCTGCAGCAGATGGAAAAAAAACAAAAAAACAAAAAAACTCCACAGCAAATAATATCTAGACTTTAAATACTCTTTAAACACGTCTCTAAATAAGTTGTTTTAATCAAATCTCTCCTCTTAGAGGTCAGGGAACTACATAAGAAATGAGACATTAAGATTGTAAGAGCCAACAAAATTGAAGAATACCAAGAAAACAAGGTCGTCTGAATCAATTGGGTAAGACTCAGTTGAATTCAACAAAATGGAAACAATAAGCAAAGGGCCAACAATGCCCTTTACATATATATTATAGCTTTAATTTTAGTATTTTTATGGGGCTTTTGAGTGTGTGAGAATCAGAAGGTCCTTGATTCTTGTGCCTGCTTTTAGTTTAGTTTTTTTTTTCTTTCTTTCTATTAGATTGCCTTGTCCAGCTTGTATATAATGGCTTTTGTTTTAATATTATTGTATTTTAATTTGTCATGTTTGACTGATGTATATTAGAAGCCTGATTTATTTTCTAATGAAGAAGTACTAGAGTGTACTCTGAAGAGAGGGAAAGTGGGGAAAAACTGGGAGAAGTTGAGGGAAGGAAAAATCAAATCAGGATACATTATATGAATGAGAATCTATTTCCAATTAAAGGGAGAATACTTTTATTGCTTAAATCTGCATATGTTTGTGATCAAATCTACCCCTCTCATTCTACAGTCCCAGTTCTTTTCTCAATATTCACAACCAATAATCTTTCCCCACTAATTGATTATTTTTTAGTCCCAACAAAGACAGTTAGCTTTACTGCATGTGCACAGGTATAGGCCCATATGCAGGTCATTGGTATCCTATCAGAGACCTTAACTTTGAGAAACACTGAATCACCCTAACCTGCAGTTACAAAGTTACCAATAGATTCTAAGCGATAAGTTGAATCTTATTAGTAATTCTGATGTTCTTTTTGGGATTTTGGCTGCTTTTAGTTAGTTCTGATGATGCACCAGCATTGCCTGGGTTCGGATCCTGAGACTGGGAAAAACAAGGGTTAAAAGAAATTGTCCAACCTCCAGATATCATTCACACAAGTGGAAAGCCCCAAATAGGTCAATTAGATGTTTTTATACTTCAAAAACAAGCATATCTTTTTCATACTAACAAACATGTTTTTGTACCTTCCAACAATAATCTCTAGCAAAAACAAATGTGTAAAATATGTATTTTCCCTAAACTTTTACATCAAAATATGCTTAAAACAAAAATAATGCTTACCATTTAGCTAGTTTGGCTAAATATTGAGTCAGGTACATCTTGTCTTTACAAAAATAAAAGGTAATTAACATAGGCACATATTTTCAAGAAAAACAGTATACTTCTAAACTTAACAAGCCATATTTACAAAAATAGGGGTGAATTGCCTCAATCCTCTCAGCACTGAATCAAGACAGCTATCAAAGTCTGATGTGACAGCCAGATCCCCAGACAAGAAACCAAAAAAGCATCACCTCCCAAATAATTTTAGAAAAAGATTCTTGAGAAAAACATGTGTTACTGACAATGATCATATCTGCCCCATGTGTCACTAACAAAATGACACTAAAATCTAACAAGAGTATATTGAGAGAGAGAGAGAGAGAGAGAGAGAGAGAGAGAGAGAGAGAGAGAGAGAGAGAGAGAGAAAACATACAGTTCAGACTGTCCCAGCAGTTCTGTGGTATCCCAAAGACTATTGTTCATTGTTGTGATATACTGTATATTTAATAAAAATAATCTGGAATATCAGAGGACAGTGCCATGCACAGAGCAAATTCATGAAGACTAAGAAGTGGTGACTCACCCTTTTAATCCCAATATGTGGAGGCAGAGATCCATCTGGATCTCTGTGAATTTTAGGCCTAATAGAGCCATCCAGTTATGGCACACACCTTAATCCTAGCACTAGGGAAATTGAACCAGGAAGTGTAATATCTGTGCAGAGAGAGAGTAAGGAAGAATTCAACTTCCCCTGTGACTTCCATGGTCATCTGAGGACTGGAAAGATTCATGAAGACAGGACTATGGAGTAGGCTGGGTAAGAAGTGGCTATGGTTTGTTTCTTTATCTCTCTGCTATTTCTGCTTTTCCTCAATATCTGGCTCTTGGTTTTTATTATAATACCAAAGAGAGTTTCTGAAATGGGTCCTTGCTGAGTGAAACTCTCCCTGGAGGCTTGTCTCTTCTGGAGATCCCTTATACAAGCACTCATATACTGGACCAAAACTAGGTAGTTAGGGCTCGCAGCAAGCTCTCACACCTGCTATTAGGTCAAGTGTGCAGTGGTATCATTATATCTTTATATATCTGCCATTCTGACTGGAGTAACATTAAATCTCAAAATGCTTTTAGGATGCATTTCCAAATGGTCACGTATTTTTTGCTTTTAAGACATATTTGTGAACTATCTTTCACAATAATTCTCTGGATAAATCCGCTTAATTCTTTTTCCTCATTTTAATTTTTTTTTGATTTCCTGTGAGTAGGCTGCTTATATTTTCTGCGTCTATTGTAGATCTCAACCCTCTCTTAAATATAAAGCTGGTGAAGGTTTTTATCCCATTAAATATTTAAATAAGCTCTTTTCACTCAGTTGATAGTGTCATTTTTTTTTTTTTTTTTTTTTTTTTTACATAGAAGCTGGTGATTTTAAGAAGATACAATTTGTTGATTGATGTTTTAAAGGCATGCACTGACAAGGTCCTAATTAGAAAATTTCTTTGTGCACCTATGAGTTCAAACATGTTTCTTCTTTTGTTCTCTGTCACATAAAGGGAATAAGGTATGTGAAATTCCTTGATCAATTGGGTTTTGCATTTTGTGAAGGAAAACAGATAATCATATAAATTAATTCTAATAAAATATCTGTGATTTTGTGGATATATATGTGTGTGTGTGTGTGTGTGTGTGTGTGCGTGTGTTACAGATGGCATCCTAACATGGGCCAATATCCACATATAGCCTGAGAAATCTTTAAAAGGTTTCTAGAGCACAGAAATTGAGTCAAAACCAGCTTCCAAATTGTGTTTCTAAAGTAGGTCATGGTACAGAAATGGTTTGGCCTCTAGGTCACAGACAAAAATGACAGCCGACTTGGAGAAGGCAACCTAAGCTACAACCCGTCTGTTTCTGAATCTCACAGAAGACTCGGTAGCATGTGATTGATTTAAGGTTTCTGTTTATATTGAACAAGAAGGAAATAGAGTCAAAGATAGCTTCTTAGTCGCAGCATATTCTGGAACTGCTCTGTTTGCTAGTGGTGAAGAGATGTGGCCAAAGCAGAGTTTCACAGTCTGAAATTTTTAAAGAACTTCTGGTTAGAAAATGATTAAGGATATGCAATAAAGCAGATTCAGATAGAAAAAAAAAAAACCTCTATAAACGTGATACAAAGTGTATGAAAAAAGAATACATAATCTGGGAAAGAAAAGAAAAAGGATACAGAAATTTCTTTAAAAAGAAAAATATAGTAAGAAAACAAAAAACTATGTAAAGATGGAAAAAACCCAGAGTCTGGATTATGATTATTATTGTGTTTTGTTTTAATTTTTAACTGTTAACAAGCTAGCTTCAGAAAGAAATAAATTGCTAAGGCTGCTAAGTTAAACAAGAATATATATCCTAAGTGTATCTTGACTTTGAAATTTGTGTCTAAGAATATATTACTTTGGAAGAGGGTTCTGCTTTTTATTCTACATAAGATAAGAACCTGTGAATTTTTTCAGGCTCTTATGATTTCATCAACCAAGACCACATAGGAATTCTTTGATAGCAAGAGATGGTCACATAAGCTTCTGGGCTGCAGACTAAAATGATCCAGACCCAGGATGCCTGAAAGATTACCAGTGCCCCTTAATCATCAGGAAATAGTAATGCAATACTATCCCTAAATTCCCAAAATGTTGTCCATAAATGTTTGTTTTCATTATAAATGGTTAGTGGTCATAGTCTTTTCTAAGAAGAAAATCTTCTAATCTTTTTCTAAGAAGAAAAGGGGGATATGGTATATGAATGATTTTAAAAAGATAGATTATTGAATTTAATTTAATCCTCAAATCATCCCTTAATCTCAAAATATTTTACATTTTATGGATTTTGGTTTATCGATAAAAATTTAAGCTCAAATTTTATTATTCTGTATGTAATGTTTTACTCTTGTTTAAGGTATGATGTTTATGTAACTCATTGGAAATTGTAAGGTTTAATTTAAAATGCAGATTAATAGTAACCTATGATAACCAAATTTATAGTCATGTTAGTTCAATTTTTTTTAGGTATACAAAAGTAATTGTCAAACAATTTTAAGACCTACAGAATATGGCATCTAAAATATTTTAAGAACTTAAACTTTTCTCGACAATGAGATAGGTCTGCTTCTGGCAGCACTAATCTATTTCAAGAGAAAAATGGGCACTGAAGAAGCTCCATATGGACTTTACATTCCTTGTGGCAATGGATAGCCACTAGACTAGAACCTGTTCTTGTACTCACTGCTTGACAGTATGTTATTTAAGCTGGACATGCAGGTTCCATAGGAAAACGAGCTCTGAACTTTTGCAGAACAGGCTAAGATGGTCCTTCAGGTTCCTGCTTTGCAGAGAAAACTGCCAGACATTCTTCAGGACACAAGGAGAAGTGACTGACTAACTATATCAGAATGGGCAGTGAAGTCCTTCAAATTTCCTGCTTTACTGAAAAGTACACCAGAGTCTCTGATCCTGTAGGCTGAAGATGAATGCCACAACTTTATAAAGGAACTTTAGGTGACTGTCCAGACAGGTAGGTGTCATCTCTGTCATTTTAGATTTTGGAAGTTGCTTGCACTTCCTGTTTACTCAGGTGGTATCATATTCTTCTGTGGTCTTTGATGTAGTTGAAGATTAGACAGTTATAGCTATCAGTTTTTCTTAATTATTATAAAAGGTATAGCAATATGAAACTTTAGACTCACAAAAATAAGGTAGATGACAGAATTTTTAATTGTGTTAAATTCAATTGTATTTTAACTGTAGTTCTTGCTTGATAGCTATTTCGCTATATGTAATTTTACTATATTAAAATTGAAACTTTCCTCTTTGAACAGACAGAAATGGGGAGGTGATGTGGGAGTGTCTTTCTGTATGTTGTGAATATATCTTTCTTTAAATAAAGGAGCTGTTTTGGCCCTTGGAAAACACTGTAGCTGTAGGTCGGGGCATAGTTAGGTGGAGGGCAGAGTCAGTCAGAGATTGAGCCAGACACCCAGAGCAGCAACATGTAAGAAACAAAGGTGAGCCCTGGCCATGTGGCAGATTAGTGAAAATGGGTTTAATTAAGAGGAAATAGCTAGCTAGCAATGTGCCTAAGCCATAGGAAAAAGAGTATGAGATTAAAATAAGCATCTGTGTGGGGTTTTTTGGGGGGAGGGACTTTGGGATTGTTGGTTCTGATAAGAGGCTGAACAGTGGGGCTAGTCCAGACCAGAAACTAAATGTTACATAGAAATAGAATATATATGATTCCCATTATGTAGGTATTGTAATAAATCATATTTGAATATATTAAATATAGGATTATATTTATTGGAGAGTAATTTAACATTCATGATTATTAGTTAAACCTTAGGATGATTTTGGGGCTATAAGATGATCTAGGCAATAGGTGTTGATCTAATCTCTAAAAAAGCAAAAATAAAACAGGGCAGTCAAGATTGCAACAGCTCCTTTCAAAAGGGGCTGGTCACACCCTCTCAAACTCCCAAAACTCTAAAGACACGCCTCTCAAATTTATCAACTAACACCTAAATCTAGCACATGTAGGGAACAGGGGTAAAGGCCAAGGCCTGTCAGATCAGCATGCTCTAGAGAGATATAGATATATGACGGGCATGTGTGTGTGTATGTGTGTGTGTGTGTGTGTGTGTGTGTGTGTGTGTGTGTGTGTGTGTGTGTGTGTGTGTGCAGTTTCATTGTTGAAAATGTCTTTTATTCTCCAATGATATTGGACAGTTTCTATTGTTGTAATTAAAACAATATGGCTCCTTTTGGTTTATTCATTTCAGTCCATTATTTAGGGAGGTCAGGACAGAAACCTGGAAGCTCCAGCATCATAATAATCCCTATCCCCCTGCTCATATAGACTCTCCTACCCTGCTCTCAGCTGGACCAAGAGCTCTGCCCAGTGCTCAGCTGGCACCTTGGAGCCCATTCCCTATAAAGGAACTCCCAGCCCAGCATTGACTTTGGGATGAGTGATTCAAATATGCCTGGAGTAGATTGCCACACTGAGCTGGCCCACCTTGGGACTACTTACCCTTTTGGGGTGGGGAGATAGGGAGATGGTGAGGGGCAAGGCTGGGGAGCAGGGGGATGACTTTATGGAGATGACATGTTTTTAATGAAAAATTTTTTTAAAAGGAAAAAAAAAAGCATCTTGTAAGGAGGAACTGAAGCAGAGGCCATGGAGGGCTTGTTTTTATAACCGCCAGCATCACTGACTTATAAGAGGCATTTGTGACGGTAGAGTGGCTCATCCTCCATTAATAATTAATTAAGAAAATATTCCCCCCCAAAAAAAGAAAAGGAAAAAGAAAATATCCCCACAGAAAAAATGTACTAGACCGTCTGATTGCTACAATTTTCAAGTACCATTCCCTCTTTCCAGACGATTCTAATTTGTGTCAAGTTGAAGAAAATTAACCCAATTTCAGGATGCATTTTTGGCTTCTATGAAAGCTAATGCTGCTGCATTGCATGTAGCTCCTATCAGTGTTTTCAGTTCTATCCCACTACTACATTTGTTTTACTGTGAGTTTAAGTACTGTACATATCACTATTGCTCTGTAGTCTGGAAATCAGTTATCATTGAAGGACACCATGGAACAGTCAGGCCTTCCTCTCACTCCTCGCTGCCATAGTCTCTGTGAGTTTCTATGACTATTAATTCTGTTTTGTCTGCAAATATACTCTTTCCTTGATTTCATTCTACCCCTCTGTATCTTACGAGCATTATTTTTTCTTCTTTTAAATGGCTCCCTGTGCCCAGAGGGTAGGTTTTGCCAAACACATCTCATTTTATGCTGTGTATTTCAAAGTCTCTTACTCTTACACATTGTCAGGATGTGGGCCTCTATGTTTGTTCCTATTTTACTACAGAAGAAAGCCTCTCTGATGATAGCTGACTGAAATACTGCTTCATGAATGTACCTGAACATCATTAGATGCTTTTATTGCTATGTTTCTTTAGTAGACAATAATATCTGATTTTTATAGGCCTATGGCCTATCTAATTTCAGGTTATGGCCATATAGCAGTGCTAAACATTAATTACATCTCATGGAATGTGACATAAATCCACTCACATAGTTGTATTTAGACAATTATTACCTCTGCTTTTATATACTATATCCCAATTTGTCATGTTCAAATGTAAAACTTTAATTTTTTATTTAATTTGCATGTTTCAGTCATTATTATTAATTCACCATCAGGAGAAGGTGTTTGTGTGTGTGTGTGTGTGTGTGTGTGTGTGTGTGTGTGTGTGTGCGTGCGTGTGTGTGTGTGCGTGCGCTTGTGCATGTGTGTATCACTTTAATGTAGAACTACCAATACTTTTTCATAAATTTATTTATTTATGATCTCTGCTGTGGGATTATGCTATTGTACATTTTAAATATGTATCCCTCCTACTAGTTTAGTAAAATGCTTATTATCCAGAAGGCAGACAGGAATTATGGGCGGGCTACCAGACTAATAAAACACTGGGAAGAGGAAGAGCAGAGATGTCAGGCAGATGCAGAATAAAAAAGACAAAAATACTCTGAGCAAAAGGACTAAACTACTTTGCTAATCATGGGTTTGTTTAACAGCAAAAATTAGCAAATAATATGCCTAAGCCATAGGCCAAACAGCACTTTTGTGTGATTATGCGGGACTGTGGGTTCAGATCTCAGAGCTAGGCCAGAACAGAATCTTCTGACTACAGATGCCCTGGTGTGTGAACCAAGAATATGCCACATTTTTTTTTTTATCAAGAATATTCAGCTTATCCAAAATCTTTGTACATTTATTTGCTATAATGTCTGTTCTCCTGATTATTTTCTTACAAGTGTCTGAGTGACAAATATTCCCTGATAACTTTTCTAATGTATTGCTATTCATTCAAATCTATTTGTTCCATAGCATCAGCTATTACTTTACCAAAATATCATTGGCTTTTAAAACACTTAAATATCTTTAGTAAAGAATATTGTGTTTTAAAATATTTCATCATCAACATATGCATCATTCATTGCTTTACATGCTCAAATTAATTTTAAAATCAATTTCCTTTTGTTTTGAATCTCATGTATTTTATAATACAGAATATAACATTCTAATGAAAATTCTGTATTCATTTTTCTTAGGGATTATAGTGATTGCACTGTACAATTTGTTTAATAACAGAGTTATTGTGTTTAATATCTCAGTTAGATTTATTCAAGAGATTTTTGGTCTGTAATTTCTTTACTTTGAAAGGGAAACACTATTTTCATTGAATACTTAAACTCTTAGACTTTGTAGTCTTTATAGAATATTATTTTATTTATTTGTACAAAATCAACTCATCTGATATATATACATTTGCAAATTATATTAATAATAAAACAATTTTTGATTATCTTTCTGAGCCTATGTTACCTCACTCAGAATGATACTCTCCAAATCCATCCATATGCCTGCAAATTTTAGGATGTTGCTTGTGTGCGTGTGTGTTTCTGATGATTAGTAAGTACTACATTGTGTTTATATACCACAATTTGTTAATCCATTTTTCAGTTTAGGGGTATTTAATTTGTTTCCAGGTTCTGCTTATTAGGAATAATGCTGCTCTGAACATCATTGAAATAATGCCTTGTATGTACTCACTCATAAGTGGATTTTAGATGTAGAGCAAAGAATAACCAAGCTGCAAACCACAACCCCTGAACAGCTAGGTAACAAAAGAAACTTAAGAGAGATACCCATGAATCTTCCTGGGAAAAGGAAATAGGGAAGATAAAAGTAAATTAGGATCATAATGGAGAGCAAGCAAGATTATCTTGAAGAGGAAGCCTCTGTGTGATTAGAAAGAAACCTAGTATTAAGGAAGCCTCCAAGAACCCATAAGATGTCTCTGGCTAGGACTCCAAGCAATAGTAGAGAGGATGCCTAGACAGGACTTCCCCTATAATGAGCAAATGAATGACCACCATAAATGTCATTATAGAACCTTCATCTAGCAAAGGATAGAGGCAGAAACAGAGATCCATAGCTAAACACCAGGTTCAGCTCCTGGTCCAGCTGCAGAGAAAGGAGAGAGTTTATGAACAAAGAGATAAGAATCACAAGGAGGTGACACACAGAGACAACTGACTGGAGCTCACTGAATCTGAAACAAACTATGAGAACCCTTCAGAGAAGGGAACTAAACCCTCCAAAGGTAGGTGACTGTCGAATGGCAGTTTGTGGAGCCTCTTGGCATAATCTAAGACTATGTTTCTTGGTGCATGAATTGACATCTTGGAGTCCATTATCTACACAGGAACGCCTAACCCAGAGGGCCTTAGACCTAACTCAACTGGATATGCCAGACTGAGCTGACTCACCTTAGGATTCCTTGCCTTCCTTGGGCGAAGGGATGGGGCAATGGAACAGAAAAGGCTGAGGAAGGATTGGTAGAGCCTAGGAGCAGGGAAGAAAGGGAGAGCAGAGTTAGATATGAAAAAAAGACTTATTAAATAAAAATAATAAATGTATATTATATATTATTTACATCCATTTAGATAATATCCTTTCCTAGAATGCAAATGTAAATATGTAATACTAATATAGCTTAGTTAAAACACACAGATTTATTAAAAATCTACAAGACAGCAGTGGGAGAATTGGGATATTGGCTAAATTACTTTTCTACAAGATCAGAGTTTACTTTCAAGATCCCCTGTGGAAGCACTGATAAATTTCTGTAAAATCAACCCCAAAGAATCTGACAATTGTTTCTAGTCTCAGCAATAATGCATCCATCACACACATACACACATGTACACATGCGCACACACACACACACACATGAACATTTTTTAAAATTACTAAAAAATTCAGAATCAACCCCTCATTGATATTTCCATATTATTCTGTGTAGATAAAAACAGACCTTCTCAGTATAACTTTAACCAGGAAGTGAGTATATATAATTTCTTTATAATGAGAAATATAGCTAGTTACCTAAGCCGACTATCAAGTTTAGAGTATGTCAATGTCCTTATCTGTTAATGAATTAATAATGGTTCTTTTCCTATTTCTCTTCTTTGTTTTTCTTTTTCACTTTTTGGTTATGCCTGGATAGAAAAAAGTTATCAATAATTTATTCCAATTTGTTTCTTCAGTGCTCAATATTTACATTGTTGACGTTTTTGAGTCTCGGCACAAAACATCCATTCTTATTCTATGCCTAGAAAGCTCAAATGATGTTCACCTAAGTTTGTATTTCTTACCATTGCAATTCACAAAGATGTCTTTGAAGCACATTCTGCTTCAAGTGTAAGGAAAAGCTAAGTCAAAACTTATTGTATAGTTCTTCTGTATCTAAAGATAATGCATTCCAAACAAGTGTATTTTTTTTTAAAGGACAAGCAAGAAAGGACTGTAGTTAATATTCAGGGCTGACTAAGGAATTATCTTTAAGGTATAACTAATGTGATCCAGTTAAAAACTAACTTGGCATATCTTGTATGTCACTTTTTTCCGAAGATGTTTAATGTACATTACTCTACTGAAAATATGGCTAGCATGAGTGATTACATTTAGCGAGATATACTAATTATTTTCTAAATTAACTGGATGTTTATCTTGGATTTACTGTGCCTTATTCATAAGTCTAGTAAATCATATATTAGAACCTCCCCAACACCCACAAAAACAACATAAATAATCCTATAAAAAAACTGTTGAATTTATTTTGTTGTTTTTATTTTTGAAATTTTTTCCTTTGAGGCAAGCAATAATAAGATTCATACCAGCAATCCTGGTATCATGTATGAGGCAATTCTATGATGATGTTATGAAAATATTGTGGAATCACATTATAGTTATATATAATTTTAATTTATGACTAAATGATCCACTCTAAAATAGCAACATTTAATGGAATATGTATTGTACATTGGTCATTGCTATTCCTATTTAATTGGATGGTTTATTATATAATGGTCATTTCTCTTTCTTAGAAATATGGTTTATTTCTTTAGGCAATAGGGAAATTGGGTTATAAGAACTAGATACTCACTTACATTATGTGTTTTTATACATTCCATTACTTTATTCCTGTCACTCAAAATCTCACTGAAACCCTTCATCTAATTTTATCCTTATATTTATTCTGTGCGCCAATATCAGATAAATATTTCTGCTAACCCTTGAAATATTTCTTACATCATTTTTGATTATTAAGCATTTTGAGTAAATAATTTAATATTAAATGTGACTCATATTACGGAAATGATAATATACAGGTTATGAAAATATCAATGCGGTTTATACTCATTTCAGATCTCTCTATTTTCCTCTCTCTCTCTCTCTCTCTCTCTCTCTCTCTCTCTCTCTCTCTCTGTGTGTGTGTGTGTGTGTGTGTGTGTGTTCACACGCACATACACACATAGGTGGCATGTCTATTTCTGAATTTCTGATGCATATATGATCATATGCAAATGGGAATTTAGGATTAAATATAATTACTTTTATTTTTATTTATTTTCAATTATATTTAATTCTCTATTACTTTCCTACTTAATTTTTGAGAATATCTACATCTTTCCATTTTGATGGACTTAATAGCCAACAGCTATAAATTTTCACCTGTCATTTTTAGGTACGCCTAAAATCCTGCCTAGCTTTTTGTTACCTGTGAGTCCAGAGTTTTAAGTATTAATAATTTTTATTATTGATTCTGTCTTCAGTCTATAACAGTGTCCTTCCCCAACTAACTCCCACTTTTAACTTTCAATAACTATGGAAGTAGACATTAAAGTGTATTTTTCTCTGATAGTTAACAGAATTAATTATATACACATGATATTATCAAAGAAAAAATACAATAAATTTATTTTTTAAAGAAAGAAAAATAGAATATAGGTACTAAAAAAATTAAAAATGTGAATATAAAATTCCATATATATAAATAAATAAAATAAATAATCAAAATAAAAGCCAACAAAAATATGAGGATGGGAAAATACAGTGTATCCTTATCCTTTTACTTACCTAAGATGCAAAGCAATACAATAAGTGATAATGTGGTAAACTGCTTCATCATTGTAATAGATCATGAAGGATGAGGATTGCCCTTGTCCATTATCAGATGTCTCATGTTATAATGCACTAAATTAAGTGTAAGGAAGAAAGAGTTATTATTAACTGATAATGATTTAAAATCCTGTATTATTCTATGATAATATTTACACTACATTTCTAAAAATTTGATCAACATTTATTTCTGACTTTCAGGATTAACACTGAACTTTAATTCTCATAAACAATATAATCATATAACCATACAATTTAGTTTAAATATGTAAATTTTCTATTTATTCTGATATAAAATTTCCACAATGGCTTGGTTTATACATACAGACATAAGGCTACTTACAAATAACTAAGAAGACAGACTCAATTTTTAGACAAGCTATAGTCTTAGTAATGTAGAGGCTATATGGGCTAAACTATTTAGCATATATTTTATATGCAACAACACTGAGAATGATTAATTGTCAAACATCTTAAAAATTAGTCAAATATATGTTTTGAATAAAATGTCTTACATTTTTAAAACAAAAATTTTAACTATTACCTTATGATAAACATTACTGTCTATATATCTATTGTGCTAAATTTAAACAGATCCACATGAAGAAGAGAATCATAAGCAAATATTTCACACTTTGACAAATCATCAAAATTGAAACCTCAAATAATAAAAATTTCAAATAATGCTAATATATAGCATACTCATGTTTTTAATGTTATATATAAAGATACACTTACTTCACCCTATATCCCATTTTTAGGATTTAGCAGTTGTAAAAAAAATAATAATACTTGGATTATATACCTTACTAATTTGTTCTAAATAAAATATATACTTTTAAACATAATTTAACCATCATGTTGATAAATTAGTAAAAAATAAAGTCACTTTACTACTCAGTAACTGAATAAATGACACAATATCTGGTCTCGATCCAATTATCACATTTTTCTATTTGTTTATTTTACATCCTAGATACAGTTTTGCTTCCCTCCACTCCTCCCATGCCTTCCTCCTGCCCTCCTATTTTCTCTGCTCAAACCACTTTATCTCTGCTTCTTTTCAGAAAGATCGGGTCTCCTATGGATATCAACAAAACATGGCATGTCAAGTTGCAGCAAGATTGTGCATAATTTGTACACATACATTATACATATTATATATACATATATTTTAATATATTATCTTTTAACTCATTTTAGTTGTTTTCTATGCTCATCAAACAACAATTTAGTTTTTAAATTTAAACATAGTTAATAATTACAAACAAATAAAGACTGAATCACATTTTGACTATATTTACATTGAGTTCATAAATAATATACAAACAAGGAGAAACATGGATTCAAAAAGAGAAGTAGCTTTGAAAACTGTGGTCTAAACAATCAGATATGATATCAGTTCTGGAGACTTTTTCTGACAATCAAACGTGGTAGCCTCCTATTCTTGAATTGCCTGTTCATATGTGGCCATCTTTTTCTTTCTGTGAAGAAGTCTCCTAAGTTGAAGTAGTTTCACTTATTTATTTTCACTTTTTGTGTTATGTGCTTGGTGAGCTAACAAAATCTCCTTGGCAGAGAGGGGTACTTTAAATAGGCCAGCATAGGAAAGACAATACTGCATGAAGATATTTTGATACAGAAGCTAAAACCACAAAGAAAACTTTCCATAGAAACACAGCAGAATTTTTTTTGAAGGACAAATGGCACATAGGATGATGGAGATGAAGACAAAGATGACAACTTTTCAAGTTTCCTTTTGCAGAATGGATGAGTCTGAGTCTGAAAAATGAGGGCTAAGAGCATTAGCTTATAGTTACTGACATAAATAATATGAACATAACTCAGCCAGGAAATAGTTAATTATGTAATATGAGAAATACAATATTTTTTTGCTGCAACTGTGCATGAGGAAAGATCTTACACAAAGAACATAACAAAATCACAAAAATAGAGGGTAAATATAAATAAGTTACAGAAATCTGGCATATACAGATGTGTCTACACAGAAAAATACATAGAAGGTATATTATTTTGAAGAATTCATAAGATATTCTAAAACCCTTTGAGGAGACCAGTGATTGCTCCATTCTTCATCTCTTAGAAAACATGTTATTCTTAAAAATAAAAATTTGCTTATTTTTTTAGAAGTGTTGGAGATAAGGTCAAGGAGTTCTAGAAATGACTTTACTCTTTGGTCACATCACAATGCAACTATTGTTCTTCAGAATAAAATCTATAGAGAGGAGATGTTGCTTGCTAGGCTTTCTTGAAGAAGGGAATGAGATTAAGATGGTTCTGTAGTAACTGAGGTGAAGTACAGAAGCTCTGCAGAGTGAGTCGCCTTGCACAGAGATTGCTCTGTTAGTCTTGGGAACATCTCATTATTTATAGGATCTTTTCATTATCTTTCAAAAATGAAACATTAAATATATATGTCCATATACATTATATATTTATTATATGTATACATTATATATTTATATATATATAAATGTGTGGTGGTGTGTGTGTGTATAAAATTGAATACTTCATGGTCCTTCAATCATTTAATCACTCAATAATAGGTCTCATTTTAAGGCTACATAGTTTATGTCTTTATCCATAAAGCAGTGCTGTGGGAATGCATTTCTGTATGCTGTGAATATCGATCTTTAAATAAAGGAGCTGTTTTGGGCCATGACTGGCACCATAGAAGAAGTAGGAGGAGAAATCAGAGCATAAGTAGGAGAAGCAGGGCAGAATCAGGGGCAGATCAAGAAAGCCGCCCAAGGGGCAACATGTAAGGAACACAGGTGAACCACGGGCCACATGGCAGGCAGATTAATAGAAATGGGTTGATTTAAGATGTAAGAGCTAGCTATCAATGTGCCTGAGCCATAGGCCAAACAGCATGAACTTAATATAAGTGTCTGAGTCATTTCTGGGGGCCTGAGCAGCAGCAGCGGGCTGCTAAAGGGTCTGGCACTGCAGGTCTGTGGGTCTGGACCTCTGGCCACTTGGGACCAAGAAACCTCACTGCTACAAAACAGTTGGAGATTTATTTTAAAACCTAACCAACAGAAGACAACAGAATGAAAGCAGAGCAGAAATGGCAAAGTGAGAAACCACAGAACAATTACATGAATTGAAAATTCAAGTTTTACAAATGAATTATACTGCAGTTTTCAAGGAACTAAATAAAATTTATCTCTTGTTATCTATTTCTTTAAAAAGGGATGATTAGATTTTATCATTACAGCTAATAAATAAAAATTAACACTGTATTTATTTATGAAATTTATGCTAAATGTAGATATTCTTTCTAACAAATCAAGAATATACTGGTGTACTTTACAGATTTGCCCACAATATAAAACTAAACTTGAAACTCACTAAAAAAATTAGTAAATTAACAAAAATTGTGCAAATGCCATAAAATGGTGAGTAATCCTTTTAATACTTGAAGGAATTTACAATATCCATGAGAAGAAAGTTTAAATTTCAATGATTTTCCTGTCAATGGTAAAGTACATAGTGGTAAAAATCCACTAACTAAAAATAACAGATATTTAAATTATGGTTTGGATGTATCATGATGGACCTGCTAACACTTAAAGCAGAAAAGTATAAGCAAGATTCAGATGAGCAACTACTTCTAACATGTTTTACCACTTCATAAATAATTGAATGTTTCTAGAAATGTGACTTTGAGAAATTCTTGCATATGGACACAATGGATGAATTAGGAAAAGGGAAAAAGGAAATGTGACTTCAGTTTGAATATAAATCTTAACTATGATCAAGAACTTAGTCATAAACTGTAATTCAGATATAGTGAACATATGAAATTTGGGCAATGCCATTTGTTTTTCAAAAAGAGCATCCTATGAAACAAGTACCCATATGTTTAATGTGAAGCATATTAATTTGAAAGCTGCTCACTTAAAACTTCAAAGTAATATGTTATCATGTATTTATTATTGATATAAAATGCAAGTACATAGTATGCAAACAAAAATAAAATTTAGACTAATTTAAAATTTAGAAAGTTGTGAAACAAGAGAGGAGAGTAAAACATAATGTGTTAACGTCTCTAAGAACAAATGTCCTAATATATATGATGTATTAAATACAGTAAAATATTTAATAAAGCTGCTAAGCTCATGTTAAATAACTTTACTTATTTGCAAGTAAACAGCAGGGTATTAAAATACATTTTAATTTCTCTTTTCCTATCTTTGTGATTTTTACCATTGTAAAACACTAATGCTTCAAGTTCATCTGACTGTTACTCATTTTTTTATTTTTGTTTCATGGACATCCTATTACTTACCTTTTGATTACTGCAATTTTACAGTATTCAGTGATCCATAAAAGCTGGTCACATTCTTCTTACTTTTTAGTTAAAATCTAAGGCACCACAGAACTTTTTAAAAAGTATCATGCTCTTTCTTTACATTTACTGTACAACAATCACCAACCATCTCTTTGCCAATTTACATACCTGTGGTTAGATATATAATTATCTAATTTTATGAAATATTATTTTTGTGATGTTCGCAGAATGGATGCTCTTACAAAAATGTGTGTTTGTTCTCTTTTAATGGAATAATTTATGCCCTGTGTCACTGTAATTGTAAATCCATGAAAAATTTACTAAAAACACAATAAACACAACATATATGATTATTTCTTTATTTATTGGACATATTTATTTATATATGTGATAGTTTTGTCTTCATGTAAGTATATATAACATACTTGTGATTAGTTTCTATAAAACTAATACAAAGAGGACATCATATCCCCTGGAAATGGAGATATGGATGGTTGTGCAGCACCATGTGAATGATAGACATCAAACCTTGGTTCTCAAGAAAAGCTTAAATTTGTTTTTCTTTAGTTTTTGAGATTATAAAAAATTATACAATTTACCTTTCTTGCATTTCCTTTTTCTAAACTCACTAATGTACTCTTCCTTGTTCATTATCAAATTCATAGGCTAAATTTTATTAATTTTTCAAACTCACATTCACACACACATACACACACATATATATTTATACATATATATATACACACACATACATATATATTTATACACACACATATTTCTAAATGCAAAGGGACAACATACTCAGTCTGTTAACTTTGCTCTTAAGTTTTCAAGTTTGAGTATTTGTCACTGCATAGATGAAGAGTGTGCTCCTTCCATAGAAATTTATTCCTTTTCTGTCATCATTCTTACTGGCCTATACTTCTTTGGATAGAGTTAAGTACTTGTACATGTTCTCTTTTTACCTTGCTCTGCTCATGTTTAGAGAAACTTTATAGGTATAGTTTCTGGCTTCACTATGGGACAATTTTTAGAAGTTCTTACAATTCTGATTTTTAGAAACGTATATTATTGGGTTTAGAACCTTTGTATGTAGATATATAAAGAGACCAAAACACAGTTGTTGGGTGGTTTTTGTGACTCAATATTGTGTACTCTCATGGGAAGTGCCTTTTCTTTAGTATGAACAACTGAAAAATAATGTAGGCTGAAATTTTATCTAATGTTGTTTTAAATGATATAATTATATGGAACATCCATTTTGAGTTTGTGCTAAGTTTGTAATATTATTTACTTCAGTGCCTAGAAAGTAAATATATTTAATATTTAGTTTTCTGTTTATGCTACTTGAGATGAATCTTGATGAATTTCTTGTAGTGTGAATATATTTAATTTCCACAATGTATGAGGTAGAAGCGATAGGGGAACAGATAGAAGAGATAGAAACTATGTAGGATGTTATAGAGAACTAACACACGTAACAAGAACTCCACCGCTCCATGGTGTTTCCCTGCTAGTTTTTTAAGACATTTCTTTTTTTTGCAAAACAACATGCTAAGGGAAAGAAAATTCAGTCCTCTTATGAAGCTTCAATGTGACTAATATGTATAAGTAATGGATGACAATAGGACATGGTACTACTGGATACATATTAGGTTATACAAGCCTAGAAAGGGATTTCCCCAAACATTATTAGTAAATGTATCTTCTCCTCTAATGCTTTTACTTTTCATCAGTTTCTCTAAAGTATTGGAAACAGAAACTTGATTCCATACTTGAATTTAAATGTTCATAATGTCAATATTCATAATGATTATATTTTAAAAATTATAAATCTGTGTGCCCACAAATCAATGTGATTAAGCACAAACTTTCACACTTATACACAGAGATACACACAGAGAGAAACAGAGACAAAGGCAGACACAGAAAGAGAAAGATCAAGAGAAAGAAAGAGTCATAAAAACTGTTTACTGTTAAAATTAGAAAGGAGTTCTCAATACTATGTCAATGATACCAGTTGAATTAAAACAAGCCGCACATAAACACAAATATGAAGTATTATTTAATATGTGTGAAGTAAAATTTAATAATCCACATTAGTAGACATAGAATTTTAGGAGCTGGAGGGGTATGGAAATGTTATTAATTTTGGCAGAATTTTATGTGTATGAGGATGAAGGACTTCTGGTGATTGCTGTCAGTGATTGTTGTACATGGGGTGATCCTAACAACAATAAACTATACAGTCAAAATATTTCAATAATAAGTTCTTACAATATGTATTTAAAAGGTGAGAAATCAAAATACAAATTAACAGAGTTTCACAAATTAACTTTCCTAGGTACTATTAATTGTAAATTGGGGGATAATATAGACAATTGAATAAAAATCTTTATTTTGTACTACAGGTGCCTTTAAGGAGGGAAATTCTACAAAATTAAAATTGATCTTAAATTTGAAAGTTATTTATAGAATAGGATCCAATTTCATCACAACAGAAATGAGTTTAAGATACATTCAGTTGAACTGAAATAAAGTACCAAAATAATGAATTTGATACTATAAAGTACTGATTAAAAATGTATACAACAGTTTGAAACACATGGTTTAAATACATTCTTATAGAGGATGCAGGATGCTTTCTAGGGTCCTGAAGTTTATTCTGTTTCCTCATTGTTTAGCACAACACCACAGATTGCCATACAAGTCATTCTAAGTCATAGGAGACAGTCATTGAAATTTTTGCAAATGTTGAATATTTTGTTGTTGTCTATGGAGGTGAAGGTGGTGAGAACAAAGAAAAAATAATTTAACTAGTGATAGCAGCAATTGTGGAGCATACTTAATACAAGTAAGTAAATAGGAATAAGAGATTTTAGCATCTTACGTATTAGAAATATTTATTGCACTCTCATTCAATTGACTGTAAATATGATTTTCAACTTGCTATTATGTAAATTATTAGCCATGCATTGTTAATGTTGTTTTATTTATCAAATGTAAAGATTGTATTAGCTGATATTTATTTATTAATCTATTTAATTTGATGAAAATAATGTATATTTATCTTGCAGCATAGGATAGCAAAATTAGGTAAAAATTAGTTAAATTTATTTTCATTGGTTGAATCTGCTACAGAAAGCAGCTTTCTTTTCAGCTATATTTTATATGAAACTAAATAAAAAAAGTGACTCATACACGTACTTTGTGGTTTTCTTCAGTTCCTATGACTAAGCTTTATTGAAAATAAAGTTAGACTTTGAAATAGGAAGTGCAGAAGCAAATATTTACTTTGCTGAAATTGTTTGTATTAATTTAATATTTCTGCAACAATACAGCTGGAAGACTGGGCCCAGAGGTTTAAATTTTTTTGTAAGAATAGTCACTTCACAATAATAAACTTTTTACCACGTCTCTCTCCAGTGCCCTTTGGTGAGAACTCATTTTGAGTGTATGGTCCTTCTTCACCTTTTCTGGTGAATGCTAATACTGTCAGGAGAATCAAGGAACTTTGATCCTTTCAGATCTCTAGGGACTATTGCTCTCTCTTTGTTTCATTAGAGCTGAAAAATTCTCAGGTGGCACAGTGGACCTCAGTTCATACTGCGCAGACTAGCTGACAACAAAGTGAATCCCAAGTCTCACTCTGAACTCCAATAGATTAGTGTATTTTGCAATCTAGCAGTTAACTGGTGGTGATTCTTGCTGAATTAGCATTGCTTTGTAATGCATAGTAGTTTTAGATGTCATAGTTTATTTAAGAATCTGCATTTTCAAAATTGACTATAAAAACACATTTTCTCATTTTAAAAGTCAGATTTTACTTATGTTCTCCATTGTACTAAAATGTTTAGACATGGTAAGTCATTTACCAATGTGGGGGGATAAAGCTATAAAACAAAATAAATACAAGATTAATCTATTTTCAAGTTTTTAAAGAAAATGAATATCTAAGATATAAATCCAGGTTATCTTAAATGATCATTAGCTTTCTACTCCATAACACAGCAGCCCTTATTTACATGGGTTTGACGATAAATCTAAAAGCAATTCAGAAATTTGATTAAACACAATTAATTAAACATGTTCCTTAGAGTTTTAATCTTGATGCACTCAATAAGATATGAGTAGAAACCTAATTGCCTTACTGTGATTTATAATTGTCACCTTGTAACTCTCCTAGAAAGTGTGTGTCCTTAGGGGTAATTTGACTAAAAATGCTCATCTGGCTTGGCAAAACGTTCCCCCTTTTCCTATTGTACTAGGGGCATTGGACAACACATTTAATTTCAATCAGTTCAAGTGTATAAATATATAATCACTAGTGAGTAGAGTGAGTCACCTGTTGTGGACATTGTTAATCTGCAGAAAAATTTCTTTTCCATTAACGTGACAGAATCCAAGGTGCCCTAGGAAGCAGAAATATAGAAGCATGCAGGAATTAGTTTCTGCTTCTAGTTTCTAGGGGAAACATTGATTAATCACTTTTTGAGATTAAATATAAAAGATAGCAATCTCACAAATAAATAATCCTATTGTTTGAGCATCAGTTCACTTTTCAACGTGGGATAAATGGCTACCTGATAATTTAGAATTTATCAGGCCTGAAAACGTGGTAATATTTGAAACCTACAGAGAAAAATTTGGAGATATATCTAATATATGATATACATTTTCTAATATGATACTTCTGTCAGAAAAGTCAAAGTATAATGTAGATCATATTTTATTTAGATAAAACATTTAGTAAATGTTTTGGTGATAAAACATTAAATAAAACATTCTAGCCAATTATTCTATCTCTGCAATGTCTTCTTACTTCTAATGAGTAGTAGAACTTCTGGTATAAGTAAAGTAGTAAAGCATAATGAATTATTTCTAGATAAGTCAGCATTATCCCTGATTCATATTTTTTTGTAAATGAATATACAATGAAATGAAATAAATAAGCAACAAAAGGTACACAGGTATAATAAATTTAATATACCAATTTCCATATAATTTGAACTTAGAATAGTGCCCAAGAGGAATTGTTTGCGTTTAGGTGGATATGTTTAGTAGAGACATGAATGGTCTTCAGTACATAGTAATATCCTGAAGATACAGATATGCTTTTCTATTCCTAAACTTGTTCTTGTTGTTAACCAAAATAGTATTACACAAGTAACTGATATCCTTACCTGCTTATCTGATTGATCTATAGAGAAGGACAAATTCCATTTGGTTAGCTCATCTCTTTTATGGACTTATAAGAGGACCCTTAAAGGTTCTAAAAAAGAAAACAAAATATCAAAACCAAAATCTCAACAACATTAACACACCTAGTAACTAAATTTGTCAGCGTTAACAAAAATGTACTTGGTAAAGCCAGGGAATCAATCCTGGGAAGTAGGAAGCAAGGAGACAGGATCTTGGAAGACTCAGAGGGCTCTCTCTTAATAGTCTTTTTAAAAGCTTTTAAGTGGTTCCTTTCCCAGACAGGCCTCTGACAAATATATCTTGAAAGAGTAATTAAAAAAGAAAGCCAACTAGATACAAAGCTTTAATCTCAGTACTTGGGAGGCATAGGAATGTTGTTCTTTGAGTTTGGGGCCAACCTAGTCAACTGTGTGAGTTCTAGGACAGCCAAGACTACTCAGAGAAACTATCTTGTAATAGATAGAGAATGGATAGATAGATGATAGACAGATAGACATATAGATAGTTGATAGATAGATACATAGAAAACAGATTGACAGACAAATAAATAAATAAAAAGAAATGAGTAACATCAGTCATATATTCACAAAACAAAATATTTTATTTTAATTAATTATAAGGGTATGAGTCCTTGATAAATTAAACAATAACATCTACTATAAAATATTATGAAGTGAGAAATGTAAGTATGAAGGTGGCAAATGTTTAGAATCCCTTTGTAGTTAACTCTGCTTCATAAAGAAGAGAAAAACAAAGCTCACACATAACCTGTCTCTTTCTGCAGCATATCTTCAGACTGTAAAGAATCAGCCATTACCAGATGAATGTGCTTCCATTCAAAAAAGTAAAACAGACTTCAAAAGAATGAGTTACTTTGAATAAAGGGAGACCACTGAAATAGATATGTGGAAACATTAACAGGTACCACTTCTTTGTATTTTTTCTGATATGTTGAATTATTTTTTTCTTTTTATTTTTTTAATTTTCTCTTTTTTCTGCTAAAGATCATAAAACAAAAAAAATATCAAGTTCACATGAATCGCTGCACTTGAATATTTCATGTTTTGTGACTTCACAGGAAAATGTATGCTACAAGTAAATCATTCGTAGGAGTTATTAACACATAATGAAGCACACTCTTGGGGCAGTTTTGTGTAGTTTCTAGCATCCATAAGGAGGACCTCACAACTGCCTGTAACTCAAGCTCCAGAGGATCTCATGCCTTCTGATCTTTGCATACTGTGAACTCAGGAACACATTACCACAAATATACTACACACACACACACACACACACACACACACACAAACACACACACAAACACACACATACACAGATACACACACATATACATTTGAAGAAAAAGGATGCAAACACTGACTTCAAGTACCAGATAATATATTAAGAATTTATACAATAGTACTAAACCTTAATAAGTCCTTCATAAGCTTTTACATAGATTTGTGGACAATTTTGTAATATGATAGATATATAATTTGGTCAGATTTTGGTAATGAATTTAAAATGTTTTAGATGAAATAATATTCTTATATTTTAATATAGATATTTACATATGCACATTTTAACTCCCAAACATATTGCAATGAAACTACAAAAAATGTATCATAGATAGTCTTCTATGAAAATGAGAGTGTGAAAAGTTATATAATTATTTTCAGGTTAACCTGTTAAACATTCTGATCCCTGCTGTGGGCAAAGAATAAAAGAATGAAGGGAGAAGGTAGATTCATCAGAAAATAACACAGTGTTCATGTTTGTAGTTGCATAGGTCTTCATTGCACAATTTAATAATTCTTAATTAGAGTACCAGACTAGCAGTGACCTTGAGAGTTGCATGTCTTGGCACACACTATGAGTAATACAACAAATAATACCGCAAAGCCCCACTTATAGAACCTGGTGGCTCTTTTCTTCCTCGTATATACTTTAGAATAGAGCAGAAATGTGTAAATTGAGATCAAAAGTTCTAACATGAAATAATGAAAAAACAAAAATTCAGACAAAGGGAATTCATAAGAGGCCTTTGATGGCTAGGAATATGTTAGGAGGTATGGAGCAACCCAAGCTTTATTGCTCTTCCATTCTGTGCATAATGCTTGGGAGAGCAAAAAGATTTACATATAAAGTGAATAAACACTGTGAAAGTTACAAAAGAAGATACCAAAAGGATGAAAAGACTAGATATGGGAAAACACATAAAGTGAAATAAAGTTTCATGGATGTATGTAATAACAAAACTGATTCTGCCAAGAGATAATTTTATAAACTTAAAAATTCAGGTCAAAGTTTGTTTTCCCCAACTCCTTAGAAATATATTAGAAATGAGTTTTTTATGAGAAAACTTAGATATAAAATATAGAAGAAAAATGTCAGTGTTCATATTGCAGGGATCTCAACCTCGAATGGATAGTTTAATGCAGTGAGAAATTCTTTTCTGGTGCTACCTGAAGATGCACATAGGTATAAAAACAAACGGCTTTAATTTAAAAGCATATTGTAGAATAAGCAAAATTGTAATAAAGAATGAATATTATACATGATTGCAGCAGTCAATATAAAATATATTTTTAAGAGTTTCAAGAACATAAAAAATAAATCCATACCTGGAAGCTAAGGTGAAGTATAAGTAAAGGAAAAATAGCTTAAATTTTCTAGACGTTTAAGAGTATTGCTTGCTTATTTTGTCTATTCTACATCTACCCACATATCCCTCTATCAACTGCTTTAATAAATTAGCATTTATGTGAAAAACAAAACAAAATGGACACGGCAAAATGAGTACATTTTGTCTAGATTTTACCCAGAAGATCCTTTAAAATTTGAGAACCTTTTAATAAACTGAATTGGAAAACATGGCTTATTTATATGACATCAACTATCTGCTACTGTTATTGTCTCCTACAGGAAAAGATTTTAGATATTACAATGAAATTTAAATACGAGAAGACACTAACTATCACCATCTGTAATGAGTAATTTTGAATTCAGATAAAATCCATCAGTTAATCAAGAGACCAGGAAATCCACATTCTTCATTCTTCTTAACAAACTTGTCTATTACATTAAATATTTGCACATGGAAAAAGAACATAAAAACCATCTACAAATACTTTGGAGCCGAAGGCAAATTACACACTGCATGTGCATTTATAGTTAGATTGTAAAATGTATTGGAAAAAAATATAATCATTTACATGGCTAAAACTGGATATAATTATAGGCTGAAATTTGAAATAAACAAAAATGTGAATTTTTAAAATAAACTGTAAACACAATCTTTGTGAATTTGGATTACTTATGAAGATATTGCAGCTTTAACTGTCAAGGTTTAAGTGTTAGGTAATTACATAAAACCTACAAACAGGAGAGTAAAGTCATTGCCCTGTATTGTTTTTTGTTGTAATAAAACACTGACCAAAATGCAATGCAATTATGCAGTTAGGATGTAATTTTTTTGCTTTTGTCCACATATTATACTCCATTTTCTCGGAAAGCCAGGGTCGTTTCCATCCAGATTCCTGCCTTGGCTTACTTTTTTGTACCTCTCTGATCACCCATGGAGAGATGACATTGTGCACAATTGACTTGACCCTCCCACATCAAACAAAGTTAAGACACACACACAACACACACACACACACACACACACACACACACACACACACACACACACACACACGTACCCCAAAGCACACTACACAAGGTTCATGACATGCCTGATGCAAGGCTAAAAGGTTCTTTTCTGCTACACTTGTTTTTTTTTTTCATTTTATTATATTATATATATATATATATATATATATGTGCGTGTGTGTATATATATATACATACATATATATATATATATATATATATATATATATATATATATATATATATATATAAAGTCTTTTTATCCATGTATCCCTGTGTTCCCCTCTCTTCCCTCCTCCCAATCCCTTTCAGTCAGTCTTCACCCTTCCCCCTCCCTACCCACCCATGCCTTCCCAAAATGGGCAAGAAGTCCCAAATTGAATCAGCTCAGATTGTGGCATCCACTCCAGACAAGTCCAATTTCCTCATCCCAAAGTCAAGACTGGGTTAGGTGTTCAACTGCAGGGAATGGCTGGCAAGGTGCCAGCCCATGCAGGAATACAGTCTGATTCCACCCCCAAGGCTCAACATACTGCTCATGCAGTCGACAGTTGCCTACCCTTGAAGGGCCAAGATCTCTTTCCCGATGGATCAAGCTACCTCAGAGCTCCAGTTAGCCATCACTATGGGAATTTTTCTCATAATTCCTATTCCGCTGCTCATACAGACACCCCTCCCCTGCTCTATGCTGGAACAGGAGCTCAGCCAGTGTTCAGCCAAGGATCTCCACCTCCACCTCTATTCTTTGTTGGATGTAGGTTCTGTGGTGATACTTAGGGTGGTTATTCATTTGATTATGGGCAAAATCCTGTTTAGGGACCCATCCACTATTGGAGACTGAGCCAGGGACATCCTGTGAGTTCTTGGAGGTTTTCCTTATGTATTTATTAAGTCATATCCATTCACAATAATCCACTGTTTAAAAAGGGGGGTTTTGCTTTTCATTTTCAAGGTATATAACCTACTTTGAAGGCTTAATAACCTAACCATATCATAAAATTAAATCTAAAAACATCAGCTATCTAATATGATGGACTCCCGACTCCCTAAGTGAACTAGTTCTCCATTGAATTTTCTCCGTTTCTTTGTATTATGATGTTTAGATGAAACCTTGACCTACCTTCCTTTTAAAATTAAAGAACTGTTTCATGTTGTCCTTAAAGTAAATGAGTAATTTCTATGCAGATTTTTGACTTTGAAATGATAACATTGCTAGTATATTTAACTAATACAATGTGCTGAACCCTATATAAAATATGCTTTGTAGATTTTAAAACTAGATAGTATACAATACAGTGCCACATGGTGATTACAATTTACTTAGACAAAATAAGGCATCAGACAACAAATCATGATATGTGTCAGGTCAAAGTACAATAAGGTCAAAAATCAAATTTATTATGATGTAATATAGTTTGTTAAATATGACTGATAATGTTCTCATATTTCTTTTCTTGGTTATGAAATTATGATAGCATATTATAAATAATTTTTCAACTTCTCATTAGATCTTCAGAATCTTTCATTTAGATTTACAATAGTCTCCAAAAACTTGTTCTTTTATGTCTAACATCATAAAATATTCAAGTTGAACTGAAATTCTTGTTGTCTAATATTATCATGCAAGGTCTCCTTGGATATAGACCTTTTACTGCAATTCTTCAACTCACTTATTTCACATCTGTAAAGCATCTTATCCTGATGGAGAGGGACATGAGCGTTGCATATTTAAGCAAACCATTTCTCTTCATGTTGTTTGTACTTGTGGCAGTTCACTACAATAATAAAAAAAAAAACAAAGAAGAATTACTCATAAACCTATTTGTAACACATTAATTTCCCATAGATCCATGAGGGTGCTGCTAGATTGATGCCATAATATATTAATTTTGAAGAGTGTCATAGGTGATATGGACATGAAGTATCTCTTAGATATTATGTGGTTTACTTTCCTTTATATACATACTCAAAAATGAGACAGCTGAATTTTTGTGGTAATAGTACTAGAAAATTCCCATTACAGAATTTTGTTAAAATGTGAACTTTTATCACTTATGTTAATTATGAATGCTTTTGTTGACAAAATAAACAAATACTTTAATGTACCATATATTCCTATGAAAATAAAGAAGTTTCATATTTCATTTATTGAGGAGAATCTTTCCAAAAGTGAAGGATAATTTATAATATTTGATTTTTCAGCTATAATTTTTCCTGAAGTTACTATGTGGATCAGAAAAATTGATATTATATCCAATTAAAATGAGAGATTTAATGTGCAGAATCTCTTTTCATATATATATAGTTACAAAATATATGTGCAGCGAATATGGGTAAGAGAAGTCAAGGCAAAGGATGATGAACTTTCCTTGTAAGGATGCTGAAGATCATGTCTGAGATGGGAAAACGCATAGTTGTTATTTATTTACTATTTGTATTGGAAATAAACACTCATATTTTCAGGATGAAAAGTGTGTGAGGAATTGATGAAATCACTGAATCAGTGAAAGAGTTTGACAGTCACCGATTCTCTGGAATTCTTCAGGGATATAAAACATTTTTCTTACACTTTAAAAAAGTGTTTGGATAATAGATGCTTATCTTTTATACTGCCAAAACATTCTAATTACTCAATGGGAGGACATTAAAAAATATCAAAGAAAAAATAAGCAGAGAACATGAAAAAATATTCACATGACCTGAATCAAAAGAAATCAAATGGAAAGAGTAATAATATGTATTCTTCAGAGCGAAATTAGAAAAAAAGCTAAATGCGTTAGGAATTGACTTTAAGACATTTATGAGTAGTATGATGAATTTAAAACAAAGCTCACTACATAATATGTAACATTAAGAAATATTGTCTGTATGGCTACTGGCAAGCTTCATGTTCCAGGAGATAATCACATGCCCATATGGACAGCTCTTCACAGGTTTATTGGGGATATGAAAAAATAAAAGTGAAAAGAAATCATAAGTTGTGGTGAGGTATTTTGATATAAATTAGAAGATCAGGAAAAGTGAAATGAGGAGGAATAGATAGGATCACATTTCATTGTATATATGTGTGACATTCCAATAAACAAAATGTCCAAAATGTAAAAGTGAAGTAGCCCCCAAATTTAATACAGTTAATAATACTGTGCGTTTTTTTAAAATTATCAAAAAGAACATATTAATTGAATTTTAGCAATACAGAAAATTAAGTAATGTCTTATTTTGCTAATAGCATGAGTGTAAAATTATCAATCTAAATGAATATTAAGTATACATATTGACAATTGTGCATACCTTTAAAAATAAACCAAAAATGCATTTAAATGAAAAATGTCTAATTGAAGAGACTATTCTGACATAGATACTAACAATTTCAGTAACAAAATATTAAAATAAAAAAAAACCCACTGGTCAAATGTACAAAAGCAACTTCATCTTATGGCCTAATCCTAGACAGTTGTTGAGATATTGAAGTTGTATTGATGATCTGCCAAATGACAGGTTTATTGTATATTTAAAGAACTTTATTTACTGAGGATGTTAGAAGCCAAACCCATGTGATTAATTCATGTTGTATATAAATACATTTTTTATTTTATATTGTCTCATTTATTATTCTCTTTTGATATGCTAAGTCCCACTTTTCTCCATATATTTGTAACTCACCCAGGGATTAGTAATTATTTTAAAGGAACAAAGCATTAAAATGTAGTATTTTGTATGGGAACATATCACTCCACACTGTGTGATTTCAAGTACTTATCATTTAGGTATTTAGTCTTGGACATTGTCCTTTACACCTTTCAAGCCTCTTGGATTTATTTGAATTAACAATTCTAAAATGACTATTCTTCTTCTCCTTTCTGTATTCAGGAACATCTCATATAAAAAATAAATAAACAAACCTCATTTTGATTAAAAGCCATTGTCAGTCCAGTATTCTACATCCTGGCCATCATTTTGTTTCTAAAGAAGTCCTATATGATAGTAAAACCCTTATTTAAAAAAAAAATATTTAAAAAAAAAAACCTTGAAGTGGTGGTAACCTTTTTGTAAAATCGCAGAGTCATATTTCCATAAATTAAATGCCAGGTATAATTTTAGAAAACATAACACAGATCTTAAATGTGATAAAATGTATTTTATCATCCAAAAATGACAGACTTTGGCTGAAGGTTATGTAAATGTCAAGACTATGGATGGCTGTTTGCTTCACCTCTTCTCTGTTGGTTTTTGCTAAAATCAGTAACAATCAGATTCACATGACCTCTTGCACTCAGATATGACATGTTTGACAAGTTCAAATGTGATAGAAATCATGACCTAAGACTTGAAGGCAGGGTTGAAAAAGACATTGAAAATGATTGCCAATCTAATTTGTCTCTCCAAGATGAGTTTGAGAAATATGCAAAAATAACAAAGAATACAAAGTTTAATCTGGAAAAACTCAAGTTTTAGGATTAAGTGTGTGTTTTCACAAAACTACTGGAAAGGTAGCAAATTAGAAGCTAGATCAGAAGAGTCTCTAAAATTAAAATATTTAAATGATTTCTTGATTTATTATTGTAAATTAGTTTTAGTTGTATAATGGCTCAGTGTCTACACAAAAGAAAATAATATAAATAAGAGCAGATACTTATTAAGGTACTTACTAAATTTATATTTATAAAACTTTAACATTTTAAAACAAAATTTATTTGATTTTTAATAACATTCATGTTGTCTTATAAGGTTTCTAATAAATATCAAAATTGTTTTAACGTTTTGGAGAATATTCTTAAGATAATTTATAAATGACAAAATGTTAAGTATCAACCATTAAAAGATACTTCATTTAAAACCTATTAACCAGATTTTAACTGACCACATTCATTACTATTGTGTTTTTAAAAGATGCAAAAAATAAAAACATTAGATAAAAATGTCTGGATGAACCACTATCTCTGGATGCGGGAGTGTTGCACACTTTTTATTTTCCATTATTCTCTTCATCATAAGAAAAGAATAATTTATCTAACTCCCACAAACAGCGTGTTTTGTTATTTAGTTAATCTGTACATCTATAAGGTAAGACAAGGAAGAAACCACTAGTTTGTCATGTCTACAAAACAGATTGTAGATCACTGTGTAGTAGCACATCAGTTTAGTAACAGAAGATGCTGTCAGCTATTGTTTAAGAACCTGGCCTGCATAGAATTAAGAAAAAGATAAGGTTAGAGGAGGTTTGAGAAGTTTACAAAGGTCTTTCTGACTACCTTTCTGAACAACATGTTAATGAGCTTTGCTCCCTGCACAAACATCTCACCCTTCAGAAGACTGTCAGTAGAAGTTGGAAATGTAAGTTACAGTCTAAAATATGCATCTTAAGTTTGTTTTCTGTTTAAAATAAGAAAAAAAATCATTGTTGAAATTTTGGAGTCTAAATAAAAACATGTTTTCTAATTGAGACTAACACCCTAGTATTTCTCGCTTATGAGTGAATTATGAACTTCTGGCTTCCTGTTCCTAACTTCTGGTTACATATTTATCTCAAAGCAAAACATAATTAATTTTTTCTACAGCAATCATTTTTAGCTTTCTTATTTATTGATATCATATTTGACCATATTTAAATTTAGTGTATTATAGATAGCATTTTTATTTGAATTTATTTTTTATATTCTGAGCTACATTAAGTTTTAAGAGCATAATTTTCATTTATTTTTAATTTGTTTGTAAAATTTATTAAGAAAGTTGAAGCATTGATTGAATATTTCCCTAGAAGTTAGCAAAGTAGCATCTAGTAGCATGAACATTAGATCCATATGGAGAAAGCTTTCAGGTGAGATTCAGCTCAAATCCTCTGGATGCAATGTCTGATGGTAATGCTATCTTCAACAATATATGATTACCTTCAACATCTGAAATACAAGCAAGAGCCGTGGCCATACACTAATTTGGGGGAACTCTTTTCACCAACAATTCATCAGTGTATTTCCCCAATATATGGATTTTTGTAAGATAATGAACTAGTTTGTGGTAAAACATTGTCTGCCAAGATGGGAATATTTAATTTAAAATATATTAATATATAAGTACACACACATATGTGTGTATGTATATGTGGATAAATATTCTATATTCCAAATGTATATGTAGATATCCAAGCTATGTGTGCATCTTTATATCGATAAATTTATATGTGTGCATTTATATAAATACATTTATGTATATATCATATGGATTAAAGAAAAGCAGTCCAGAGAAACGGGTGTGTACATGAAAGATGTAGAGGAAGAAAAAGGAAAGGAAAAATATTTTAATTGTATTTTTCTTTCAAATTAAAAAAAAAGGGGGGGGGCTGGAGAGATGGCTTAGTGTTTAAGATTTCTGTCTTCTCCTCCAGAGGTAAATCCTCAGCACCCCCATGATGGCAACAAACTATTTTTCAGAGGATTTGATAACCTCCTTTGGTTTCTGCAGCTACCAGGCATGCACATGGTGTACAAATTTAAATGTAAGCAAGTCGTATGCAAATATAAATGAACCATAAAAATCAATAATAATTTTTGAAAGGAAGTAGGAGTAATTAAAGCACATAATTTCAAGTGTTTAAAGGTTTCTAGTTTCACATATTTTAAGTCAATTTATGAGAAGGCTGCCAGATCTTTTACAAATCCCCGTGTAAGAAATCAAATTTATATAGTTAAAATATAAATTATGCAGATGCAATTGTATCATCAAACTCAAATATACATAAAGATTCAGTATAGTTTTATTATAAGTCTTTATGAAGGCCTATTGTTTCAGCCTAATATATTACTTATTAATTTTACTATGACTTTTTGTTATTATCTTCTTCAAATATGTTCTATGCACACATAATTTTTTTATGTTTCCTAAAACTCTTTAGCATATATTTGATAGGAGAAAAATGAACAAGAGGTAGATGTTAGATATTTCACCTTCCTGCTCTAACAATGCTTCAGTTATGGTAAGAACATATAATCTGTACATTAGTAGATAGGAACCCTGGCAAGAATTCATATATTAGTATTTGAACTCAAGACTAGTGTTAGATGTTTATATTATTTTAATAAATGAAAATAAAAAAAACATAAAATTAAGGCTTTTATGTAGTGTCTGGGAGACTTATTTATAGTAGGATGATTCAGAACAAACTACTATAAAATAAAAAATGATTTTCTTTTGTGAGGAAACTTGGTTACAGATTTCTTTTTCTTTTTAGAAGCACAATTCACTGTGAACTTGATTCATAGTAAAGGATCAAGTTCTTTGAAATTAAGAAATCCAAAGTTCAAAGGTTTAGCTTCAAAATCCAATATATTGAGGCTGTGTATGTTAGATAACATTTCACAAGAGAAGTTTTTTTAGAGTGGTTTTTCAGAATTCCAATTTTTTATAGGCAGTTTAAGACAATTTACTAGTCTCGGCTAGCACATTTCCCCAAATGCGTAAATCTATAATACCAATACATAAAACTGAAAGTTTATTTAATATCTTAAGCAGTATGAATAGGTAGGGTATGGTATCCAAAAAGTTATCTGTAAAAGTAAATGGCAATTAAGTTAAAAGAAGTTGATAGCAAAATGCACCAATAAACTTTTAAATATATTTTCAGTAATAAAATTAAATATTTCCTAAGAAATATTTACAAAATTCTAATAACTGTTTCAATAATAAAAATAGCATAATATGTGAGACTAAGTCCCTTTGTAATTAAGGAATGTATGGTTTTTTTGTATTACTTATCTATTATAATCTAGAAGATATCATACTGCTTGTGATACACTGAATAAGCTATGATTGTAGTATGTTTGTAGTACAAGTTATTAAGTGAATAAATATATTATTTAATATGTCATTTTAATACTATGAACTCAGAATTACCGACACCGTCTCTAAGAAAAACATTATTTATAATAAAATTTATTGAACTGATTTTACACATGATAAACATCTCTACATTCTCATTCTTCCTATTTACTGATATAAGATATATGTTGTATGGTATTATACATAATAAAACTTTTACTTTTCTATTATCCTTTTGAATTAAATTACTTTTTTATTTTACATCCCAGCCACAGACTCCCCTTCCTCCACTCATCTCATACATTTCCCTCACACTCTTTCGCCCACAATCCACTCCTCCTCTATTTCTTTGCACTATGGTGCAGACTTCCTATACATATCAAAAAAAAAAATGTGGCATGTCAAGTTGTACCTTCTCTTGTATTAAGTCTGGGGAAGGAAATTCAATATAAGGAATAGGTACACCAAAGCCACAAGAGGTGTTATAAAGAGTATCTGCTCCCAATTTTAGGTGTCCTACAAGTAGACGAAGCTAGAAAATTATCACACATATAGAGAAGGCCTAGAAATATCCAACGTACTGTTGATAATTGATGGTTTGCCCTCTAATCAACAGAATTCTTTTAGCTAGGTTTAAAGTAGGGTTGTGGGTCTTTGCATCTTACTTCATCAGTTACTTGATGAACGTTGTCTGATGACAACTAGGGTGGTCATCAACCTATGAGCATAACAGAATATTACTAGCAATTATTATGTTGCTATATAAACCTATAATAAAAATTTATGTATTTATTTGTTTATTTTTATATAAGGTAGCAAAGTTTCTCCTACATCCTCTCCTCCCAGACTTCCCCACCTCCCTTTCGTGCACCCCATCCACTCCTCCTCCATTCTTATTTAGAAAAAAAAAGACCTTCTCTGAATATCAACAAAACATGGCTATTTTTAAAAATCAGTTGAAAATAGTATGTGTATCTCTAAATTTACTTGGTGATTAACCTAAATTTAAACAAGTCTAATCTGTTTTATTTTTAGTTTAGAATATCTTCTACTAAGATCTTATTAAGATCATATTTATTAATTTAAAGTTTTGTTAAAGGATTATATATATGACTTTTAAAAAATGAATTAACACTTTTTGTGTATTTCTTAACATTTTATTGTTTTAATTGAATGTATGTATCTATATATTCACAAACTAGTAATCTATATGAAAATTACTGTGAAATCATTCAGAGTGATAAAGAAAATACCAGAAAGTCATAAGGTTTTAATTTGTTTATGTAAAAGTAGCTATTTTTAGGTCAAAAGCTATAGTATCTCTAACATCTACTTTATCCATTGTGTATAAGTATTACTATATAATAATGTTTGATTAGATGAGTCTTAGTCTTCTATTTGTAAAGGAAAGTATTAAATTGAGGCTTTCTTATAGATTTTGAGGTTTAGTATACTGTCAGCCTGGAGGGAATAGTAGTGTCATAAATTAGACATTACCGTTCTGAAGACATTGAGAGTTCTTCATCATGATCCACAAGCCTTTGCAAGATAGAGACACTTAGTCTGCCTTGAGCTTTAGAAACCTGAAATCTCATCCCAAGTGAATCACTTTCTCCATCAAGGCCACACTTTCTCCCAAAAGGTCACAGCTCCTTATCGCTCTCAAGTTGTATGGCTGATTCCCTAATGACCTAGTATTAAAACCTATGGTCTTATGGGAGTCATTTCTATTCAAACTACTATAGGAGTTTTATGTATACATACATTCTTGATTTAATTTAATTTATTATTGTTTTAATGTTTGTTAAGTTTGTCCCTCTCTTTTTGTGCTTTATTGATTGATATATATTATTAGCTTTAAAAAAAAAAATATACATATATAAGTGTGTCCATGTCACATGGTCTAATGATATCATTCTGCATTTAAATTTTCTTAATTTATAGATAATATAGATAAATAGATAATAATTGTGCAGACACCTTTTCAAAAAGCTCGCCTTTGTTTTTAAAAATTGAGTTGATATTTTATATTAAAATGAGACATATTGAAGCAAAATACCTATGTAGTGTGTGAGATTTCATCTACAGCTTTAACATAAAATTTATGTTATATTATAAGGTCATAAAGAGATAAGTGTATTTGTGTTTTGGAATATCCAACATAATGTAAAAATTGGCAATCTTCTTTTATATTATGCATTCTAGAGTCTCTATTATTTTGCAGATAGTGATAATAGAAACATTATTTAGACCACACTAATGTCTGGAATCTGTAAAAATATTTCCAGAATGATAAGGGCAGCAAAGTTTCTGTAGGAACGTTCTTCAGATGCTGCTAATATATGATGATGCTTGTAATTACTAAAGCTTAAAGGTAAGTTAAATTTACATTGATTTAATCTAATTTTCATGCTCAATTTAAAGTGTCTCCATGCTAGAACATTTGCTATATCATAGTAATTCATTGAAAAATTGTATAATGGTTAAGTACATGTAAAAGATCAAGGAGGGAAATATATAAATTACTTTTTATGGGATTTTAATGGCTATTTTATTAACCAAATGGAATGGGACATTCAATTTATAATAATTAACCTATAGTTATCCAGTAATGTCTTAGTTGACCTTATGAGGATTTGTGTACATTCTAAGCTTTTGTTTCAAGGCAATTGCAATAAACATTAATTTGCTCATTTTAAAAGACACTATACAATTAAAAATGGAAAAATATGCATTTCAGTACAGAGAAATAGACCAATAAATCATAACAACATAATTTAAGGTTACTTTTAAAGTAGCCTAAATGTTAAAATCCAAAAATGTTTAGACTTTGGGACAAGAAGAGCTACTAATAGTGTGCCTGTAATTGTTTGCAATGTATGTCTGACTTCATAAGAGCAAAATCCATGAAATAATAGGTTCCCTTTATCTGTATTTGTTTCATAATAAATGATATATCATCTTAAAAGACTGAGGGGTGAATTTTAAATTTACTTTTAATCATATTCTGATGATGACATGTTGCTGTTTATTGTGGGCACTTTTAAAAGGGAAAAAGACAAAACTGGCCATAGTAGTGCCTCAATTAAAAAACAACTAAAACATGAGCATCATTTTATTGAATAGAATAAAAAGCTGTGACATCATGAGGACAAAGAGTACACAGAAGAAGAACTGGAAAACTTAAAATGCGAAGTACTTGATTAAAAGGGTTTAATTTTGCTAATTGAGTTTCTGTTACAATGATAAATGTATTGATTCTTTGCTTTATGGAGACAAAAGGAATATCTGGCTCCCAGTTTCCGATATTATAGCCCATGGAGATTAGTACTTGCTTTGTGTCTTTGATGAAGTAGGATATCAAGGAAGATATTTGGAGCAGTAACCTGACCATTTGTCACTTTGATAGTAAGGGAGCAGAGGAGAAGTGAGGTGTAGCTTCCATTTTTATAATCACCTGCAGTGGTTTGAAAGAGAAATGTCCCCTCCCAGAGTCACATGGTTAATGACCTGGTTTCCACTGATGACAATTGTTAGGATATAAAACCTACTGAAGGTATAAATAAGAACATGTTTGTAAAAAACTGATTTAGATTCCTTACATATTCTGTATCTAGTGCCGATCATGTTTTTAATGTTGTCTTTAGAAAAATTTGCTTTCTTCAGTAGTATTTCCACTTTCTGCATAATGTGCAATTCCAGCATTCAAAACAATTCATAGATAAAAGTTTTGGGAAAGTAAAATGAGAGCAAACAAGTGACTTCACTACTTACAGCTCTTTCTTCAAGCTTTATATTTCTTTGCAATCTTTCTTTCTGTGGGCATTTTTTTTCCATATTCCTTGGAGAGGTGCTTTGAAAAATCTATCCAAAACTTTCAATTGTAGACTGTGGGGAAACTAATCCCTAATGGGTTTACATCACCTTACAGCACCAGAATTTGAAGATTGCATCATTTAATCAATAAAAAGTAATTTGCATTACATGAAAGGAAAATATTGCTGCCAACACTGGAAAGCAAGGCTAGGATATTTTAGAAAAATATTTGCTGACAACTGAAAACTATACTTTATAAATGGGGAATAAAATTAATGCTGTGTTTAGTATAATCTACAAGAGAGTATAAAACTACAAAATTTCCTAAAGATAAATTAGAAATAATTTAATTTTCTAGAAGCATAGGTGTATCATTGATACTAGTGTTTGATAAATGTGCATTGAGTATTTTACTATATAAATTTATTTTAATATATAATTGATATTCAATTTGACTCTATAATATTTCATAAACTCAAAAAATAAAGCTAAATAATATTCAGAACATTTCTATAAAATAAACAAGATGCCAAGCAGTGGTAGTGCCCATACCATTAGTCCCAGCAACAAAGAGGCAGAGAGAAAAGAATAGGGATCTCTAAGTTCCAGGCCACCCTGGTCTACACAGCATGTTCTATCTAGGATAGCCAGAACTACACAGAGAAACTTGTCTAGAAAACCTAAGAAAAATGAATAGAAAATTTATACCCTTCATTATATGAAATACGTTTTTATTTTGTACATATATATAATCACAAATATTCACACTCTGAGAAATATTTATATATTTAGCAAGATAATTCTACAGTATATTTGATTGCTATATGGAGAGTAGCCAAAATAAATAAAACTTCAATACTCGATATTAAATATGTATTATCTATGTAAAGCTACCCTAAAATCACTGTTGATGATACCTTCTCTATGTCTGTGTCATTATGTTTCTGTATGCATTAAAGAAAAATAATTTTCCGCTTAAACTAGAAATGGCCATGTGCCTAAGCTGAAGACAAACAGCATAGTGACAACATCTCTGTGCTATTCAATGTCCTATCCACCTTGACTGCAAGACCCCATTAAAAGTCATAAATTATCACTCAGTTTTATTCCAATGGTTCAAAATATATTGCTTTCATATTTTCTGAGGATTAACTTATCTCTGCATATACATATAAGTCATGCAGAAAAATCATATTACCTCCAAATGCCCATAGAACTATATTTTTCATACATAATGACACACATTTCATGTATAGACATTTAATAGTGTAGCACAGTTAATATGTTTTAAAGATGACCCTATAACGCTCAGAAATATTAACTACAAGAAACCTGAGCAGCAATTCAAGGTTGCTAGTTACTTGGCAGTATAGTCAATCATTTTATTACAAGATGAATAGGTAAATTTCAGTTACTCTCCACATTTAAATGTGTTTTCCTTGGACTGCTTCCTTTAGAACCAATAAAAGGAATTTGTTAAGAAAATTTTTCTTACTCAAGATCACTATTGTTTAAATCTGTTCTACTTCATATACATTTTTGGCTTCCTAAGTCTACTTTTAAAATATGCATTCCAAACTTTAAATTCTAGAGTAAATGTTGAAAACTTATCGTATTTTTTAATTTTACAAATAACACATGAATAATCTTGTGGTAGTAGTTATGTCAGAAATATCATAATCAACTGGAAAATAAAACTGAAATAAATAGAAATACTTTGAATGTACTATGTTCACTTAAAATTGTCTTGAATATAGACAATTGTAATAATACAAATACATTCATTTATACTAGATCTTTCAAATAGAAACAAATATGTTACAGAAGCTGTTTTTTAAGAAACTGACTACAGTGTGTAATTCATGCATTGGAAATGTAATATAATTAATCTTCTACTAGGGTTTCTATTTAAGCCTGTGTCCTCCAGCTGCTTGATAGCAAATTGATATGCAGAAACTTATATTAATTACAATCTGTTTGGTCTATGGTTCAGGCTATATAGTTTGTTCTTTAATTATGAGGAAGGTTCCCATGGTGATGGCTATCTGGATATCTGGGGAGCTCATTGAATCAGGAATTGCCACTGGAGATTCACCTGGAGGGGGAGCTGGGACCTCTGAGGGTGGGCAGATTTCGACTGCCATGAGTGTGTGGATTCATGAGGGGTGGGATCAGACTGTGTTCCTGTTCATGGGCTGGCACCTTGGAGCCCATTCCCTTTGGAGGAACACCCACCCCAGCATTGACTTTGGGATGAGTGAATGTGCCTAGAGTTGATATGCCATGCTGGGTTGGCCCACCTTGGGACTTCTAGTCCTTTTGGGGGAGGAGATGGGTGGATGGGGAGGATAGAGGCTGAGGGCTGAGTGAGATGGATTGGTAGGGGAGTAGGAGCAGGGAGATAGTGTTGGGATTCTACAGCCCCTTTTTAATGGTGTTAGCCATTCCCCCTTCAGGAGCCCGGGACCCTAGATAAGCACCTTATTAGCTAATAAGGACATTATTAGCTGACACCTGAATCCCACAACAGGGGATACATTGGTGGAGTGTTTTTTTTTAATAAAAATAAAATTGAAAAAAAAAAGAATTCTGAAAAATACCAAAAAAAAATATTAACACACTTCTATTCATCTATGTATTGCCACTTGCTGATAGGCTTACATGTACAGTCATATCTTTTTGCTTGGGTAGCTGAATTGTGACTCCTAGACTCCATCCTTCTGCGTGTATTTATTCTTGAATTTTGTACCTATCTCTAAGCTTCCTTTTTATAGGCCAAAACAGCTCCTTTATTAACCAAAGGTAGCAACGCATATTCACAGTGTACAGAAACACCATCCACAGTATCTAATCATCAACTTAAATATTAATTCAAAATATTTTAGGCATGTTTTAACTTTAAAAATTACCCCTTTTCTTTACTTATTTGTGTGTGTGTGTGTGTGTGTGTGTGTGTGTGTGCACGCGTGCGCGCGCTTGCACTTATATGTACATGTATCTTGTATTGTACAAGTTTGGAGTACATGGAGCTTCAAGAGTGTGTGAAATCTCCATCTCTTTTGGTACAGTCAGTTTAAATTAACCTTATAGGTGCTGGAATCTGACCCAGGTTTAACATCTGGGGTTTCTTTTCAGCATCCTGCTATTTACTGATTTTTATCATTGTAAGATTTCTGTTATGATTGCAACCTACTTTTTTAAAAACAATGGAATATTTTACAAAGTGAGTTTCATTCTTAAGAATCAGTTATATACTGAAAAAATTAAAATTTTAATTGAGACTCATAAATTTAAGAATAAAATTTAAATTTAAGAAGGCAATGGCCATCAACTATAGATAATAACCATTAACTAGCAAAATATTCTTATTAATCTCCAAGTACATAAGAACCTTAATAGTATCCTCTACCAAAATATTAGTCATTGTTAAAACAATAAGCAAATTATTTTGTTAGCAGAAGTTTTTTTAATACCTTATTCGTAGATATTATATTTTTCCTTCCTTTTAAGAAATCACAGTTATTAAATAATAATATTTTGATGTCTACATAGTGATATATTAGTGAATAGACTGTTGCATGATTTCATGTTGCTTCCCAGAATATGAACTACTAAAATGTGATAACTATCTTATACAAAAAATTTAATTGAAACACTTGAGTGAGTGACAGAGTCATGCTGTGGGATTATCCTCTTGTACTTTGTATATTTGTCCCTCCTACTGGCTTTATAAAATGCTGATTTCCCAGAAGGCAGACAGGAAATACGTGCTGGGCTACCAGACTAAAAAATTCTGGGAAGAAGAAGAGCAGAATAGAGAAGGGATATCAGATAGATGCAAAGGAAAGAAGACCAAAGTGCTGCTCTGAGAAAAGGTACTAAGATACTCTGCTAATCATGGGTTAGTTTAAGCATAAGAGGTAACAAGTAATATGTGTGAGCCACAGGCCAAACAACATGTAATTAATAAAGACTTGGTGTGATATTTTGGGACTATTGGTCTGGATCTTGGGGTTAGGCTGGGCATAAACTCTTACTATCAAGTCAATATCAGGGAATAAAAATGATTTTTATAATGTTTTTAAAGAGACAATGAAAAAGTTCATCTTTAAAACATTAATTATATCTCCTATTAATAGAATACTTGTATATATATAGTTCAATGTAGAAGATACAAATTATAAAACTAGAAATAATGCATGTGTAATAGACAACTAGAAGAATTTTATTTGAAGGTAATTTTTCTGTGTAGGAAATCTTAATATTTTCTCTTTTAAAATCATTTTTGGAGTAAAATAAATGTTTATCAAAATGTATAAGAAAATAATTTAATAAAGGTGGTGAGTTTTGACAAGGTAAAAATCTAGTACATGTTTCATGGGTGTATTTAGAAAAATATGTAATGTATATCTCAGAAGTTTCAAAATGTGATTCTTTAATATTTATTTTATAAAAGTTGATAAAATTTAGTTAATGGAAGAAATACTTGAGTTGAAAGTAGTTGTTGAGTAAGAATTAATTAAAATGAATATTGTGGCATTTAATATGACTACAATACAAGAACAATTATAAAATGAAGAGTGAGATAAATGATCATATATTAATAATTTACATGTGAATCTGTACTACATATGAAGCATTTCTTAAAATGTTAGTTCCTTTTCTACTGTACCTTCTATTATTTTATTCAGATGCTCATTCATTGAAATTTAAATAGATTTTCCCACTATTTTCACATTTTTATATCGACTATAGTTTACAATTATTAAAGCTGCCTTTTATTCCTGTGATATTAGTCATGGGTTCCATTATACGTACATCTCATTCTTTGTTCAAAAAAATACTTCTGTTTATGCCGTTATCTATTTGTATTCAAGTTTTAATCTATTTTTCTAAAATCAACTAAACTCAATCTTACAAAATTTTTACTCCTTAAACTGCCTGTATACTCTCAACAAAATATATAATGTGACTAATTATATATGTATTTAAAACACAATCTAGAATAGAGAAATATTTACATTAAAGTGTTAATCCTCTCATTTAATTTTCACAAGGACTGAAAATAACATGCTTGGAACAAAATGTGGTTTAAAAAAAAAGTATTTTTACAACATAAAAACCATAAATTAACTTCTTACTTATTGACCAAAATAATTTAAATTTATCTCCTTGTCACCGTTGAAGGTAGATTTTTAAAATATGCATAAATGTTAAGTACATATTTTAAGGCTTTTTGGGTTTTCAATACATGTATTAATACATATTGGTGTCAGCATTATTCTAGGGAAGTCAATTTTAATATATATGTATATATCTACATTTATATTAAGGTTTATTCTTTCATAAATAACAACAAACAAGAGTATCATTTGTCACAAATAAATATGTAGAAATATTTGAATGCATCCTATTTTCATGAAGTGATTTCTATTTATGTGAAGGAACATTTTCCCCTCTAAATATCATTGTATGTGATACATTGATTCAGGAAATTTGCTTAAAAATTTACTATTACAAGTGATTTGTAAAATTATTTTTACATGTTTTTTATGTAATTTTCTGTAGAGGTGAAAAAATCATACGAACTAAAGTACTACACCCATGTGATTAAAAAAAAGCAATGATTTCTCCCTAGTCTAGCTTGACAGTCCAATCAGTTTAGATAGGTTTCCTTACAGAAGGCACGCACAATTTACAAGGATTCACCACCAAAGGTGTCCCTCCAAAGCACTTGTTAACTACCTATTACTTTTGAAGGCTTTATGAGCTAGCCCCCATACATAAGGGAATTTCAGTAAGCCTAGTACTGGGAAAGAATCCAACACTAATTACAGCCACTAAGTGTTCAAATAAGCAATGACCCTCTCATGCTCAAAGTACAACATTCCACAATTCTATCTATTCATTGAGCTTGGCATATCTCCAGGCAAATTATATTCCATTTATAGAGACATTAAAACCCTATTTGCTCTTAATATCTATCTAGGTATATAATGTATTTAAGAAAATATTCCTAAATTTATTCATTTATATTTTTGTCTTAGCTTATTTTTTATTCCTTGTATATTTCTGAACTAAATGAAATTATTCATAAACTCCTTTAAAAATTTAAACACTACCTTAAAAAGTAGCATGTTATATATAAAATATATACTATTGAATCTCACATATTCTTTGCATAGATGAACAAAAATATATTTACTGATAGGCACACTGACACTTCCTCAGTTCTGAGTGCTATTGGTATGTCTTCTTCAGATACAAAATATGAAATAAGTGCCTTCACACACAAATTTAGATTTAATACTTTAACCAATTTATGTAATGACATTAGACTAAGAAATTGTGGGGTAAAAGACAAAGGATTAAGTCATCCATGATATTATAGAACATGTGGGGTTTAATTTTTAATGAGTGAAAAACGAAACTAATTAATTCAGTTACACTCCAGTGAGTGATCATCATCATATGGAAGTACTGTAGTCTACGGAAAGTTAATGAATGAGACAGGTGAATCTCAGAGGAAGAGTTTGTGATGCTTCAAACTGTAGTAAGCTCAAAAGAGATAAAGATGTCAAATGTCTTCCACACTGATGTTAGAAAAAGAAGAAAATCTCCCCTTAAGTGCAAAAATATTAGGCAACATCATTGAACTATAAGGTACCAGTTTATTAATAGAATTTGTAAGTATACATTTTTGATTTAGTAGTCATGTGATCTGATTAGGATTATTAAATAAATAATTATTTTTTCAAGTAATTATGAGATCATATTAAAATAACCGAGTCACATTAATTTAAAAGATGTTCAAGATTTTATACTTTATAATTTTCTTCTATGGTTTATAATTTCTATAAAAATTATAGAAAACCGATAATAAAATATAATAAAGCTGAGTGTTCAATACCTCCTAATCCCTCTAATGTGTTAAAACATATGCAATATCTATATGCAAATGAGTTTCTTCAGATGAAAACAATATTTTTGCTGGTAGGTTTTACATTCAGAGTGTCTCATGGAAGAATCCAGAAAGTAGTAAATAAACAGCTAAAAAATTCTCCTCAACTGAGGAGAATGTTTATCAGCTATCTGCAACAATGAGCAAGATGTTATCAAGTCCTGTGAATGATGAACAACTGGTATGTATGCTACGTGCTACTCATGTACACTGTTATCGTGACTATGCCAATAATTTTGAATGTGGTTAATGTAGTTTAAATATATGAGTCAAAATGTTCAATATTTGTTATACTACTTTTATTTGCTTTTTTTTAAGTCCAAAATCTTTTCTCACTCAGAACCAATTTTAACTTTCCACCAGAAATGTTCTTTTCTCCTCTAGTGTTGGCCATGCTGAGCATCAAAAGCAGAAGCAGTTGAAAGGGCAGGTGATGATGTGCAGAGAAGTGGGTTTTCTAAGGTACAAGGTCAAGCTGCTCGCTTAACAAAGAACCTTCTTTTTTCTCACATGTAATTTACCTTTTCTTTCTTGAAAATATATATCTGAAAGCACACGTTTTTCATACTATTAAATTTTTTCTCATTGATGTCATCAACAATACCATTTTTGGCTTTCATTCCCTTTCACCTAATATTCACACTGAGATTTTGAACTATTTTTAGCAACTTTTGAAATAGCTTTTTTTGAGACAATGGGGATTCATTCAAGGATGATTTTAAAAGTATACATAAAATTTTAGCAGTTTAGCAATTTTGGTTCATGTCTTTCAAAACTATTTGTGATCCTTAAAAATAAAATTATTTCATTATAAGAAAGACTCTCAGCAAGATTTTCAGATTATGTCAAACTTTCAATCATGTAAATAATAAACACAAATCTTATTTATAAATATTTAATGTCTCTAAAACAAATATCAGGCTGAATATAAATTCTCTTTCTTTATTTGCATTTTATGTTATTTAAATTTATTGTTTAACCTCTTTATTTGTTTTCTCTTTAAAGAAACAATTGACAAGAGTAATGCCAGAGTAATTTAATTGTTATTAATTCAAATATTCACAATATATATAAAAAGTTATATTTTATTTGTATTTAATAATTCAAAATTGATTATATACAGTCTCAACACTGTGCATAAGTGTATGTAAGAGGATACCTTACTGGAGTTGACTTGTTTTACTCTGTAGGCCCTAAAAATAAAATTAGCTTGCCAAAATAAGTAGCAAGTGCCTTCAACTACTGAGTCATCTCACATATCCATTTCATATTTTATTCTTAATCATTACAATTAATAAAAGTTACATTTATTTTTAAGTATTGCAAACATTTGCAAAGTGCTAAGTGTCATTTTCAAAAGAAATTATTTTCCAGTAATTTATACATTGAATATTATATTGAACTTTCTAAAAGTACATTCTTTTCTTTATTTTCTTCCTTTTCTTTAAAAATAAAAATGCATTGTTTATAACAAATGATTCTTGTAAAATAGGATGAGCAGAGAAAAATCAAGGCAGTATAGTAACTTTATTGTCCTCTAAGTAATATTATTATTGTTAATGTTTAAAATAATTCCTTTTTGCATTTTGATTATTTAATTTATCGAAAATAGTCTCTTTCCTTATACAAAACAGTCTGACACCTTTTCCTTCTTCTACATGTTCACACTCTCCCCATTCTTTCCTCTACCCCGATCCACTCCTGTTCTCTTTACCTTCACAAATGACTAGACCTCCAAGAGCTAGCAAGACACAACAAAATAAAATAGACTCTTTCTATTTTGGTGTGTTCACAATAGAAATAGAATTGTCTAGCTTCTCTCTGTCCTCTCAGTTATAATCCCACAAGCTCTCTCATGTCTACCTCACTGTAAAGCTGATAGACAATTTTTTATTTTATCCTTTTCTTCAGGTTTCTTTCTTTGTTTCTTTCTGTCTCTCTCTTTTTTAGTATGTCCATTTTATTATTTTCTTATTTAAAAAAGTCTTTTTATCCATGTATTCCCCTGCTACCCTTACCTACCCTACTCCCAATCCCTCCCAGCCAGATTTCAGCCTCCCTTCCTCCCCATCCCCCATCCCCTACCCCCAAAGGCCAAGAAGTCTCAAGTTGGGTCAGTTCAACATGGCGTATCCACTTCACACAAGTCCAATTTCCCCATCCCAAAGTCAAGACTGGGTTGAGTGTTTTTCTGCAGGGAATGGGCTCTTAAACTTTCTTTTTATAAAATTTTGATGTGAGATATTAGTTTTTAGAACACACACAAGGAATATATCTTACATTTCAGTTGTATTTAATAAATGTAAACTCTTGATCTTTAAACATATAATAGCTTTTACTCAGATTTTTCTACTTTATTTTTTACATAAATAATCTGGGAATGTTATAATTATATATTTAGTACTTTTAGTCTCCCATATTAGAGTAATTAAATTTGTAAAATAAAAGAAACAGTTCTATTCAATAATTCTACCATACTGCTCTTCTTGTGTTTAAACTTCACTCCTCTCCTTTGTGTATTCATTTTATTTGATGTCTATTCAAGTCCCATTTCTTAATAAATTACTATAATGAATATACTTATTGTAAAGACTATCTTCTTTCTGAGGACTTGAGTATGAAGTCAAAAGACTAAACCTCAATTGCTTCATCCAGTTACCTAGCATAAAATTTGTGGTTTATGTTCTGTGTTTACTTAATTGATGGAAACCTAATTTCTTCACTGGGTGGTCTACCTTTTAAAAACCTGCCATGATTCTTTATATCTTCATGTGGAAATGTACAGCATTTGGTCTCCTGCATACCTATGTTTTATAGTATGCAATGAATTGCATTAAATTAAAATTCATATGAGCTCAATTTTAAGTAAAATTGAAGTGAAAACTTGAATATAGATGTGCAAAGTTTACAAAATAAAATAAGGTCTTGTACATATACAGTTTAAACAAGCATGGAAATGAAAAATCGTTACAATCAAGTATCCAGTCACAAAGCCTTTCTTTAAATGATATACTGTGATAATGAAATTAAAGCAAGAACACATAGCTATAAGGTCAATTGCAGATATAAGGTACAATGAAAGGAAGGCATTTGTATGATCAGCTCCAAATTTGTAAACTCTTTGAGGTACTGATAAAATTATTTCAGGAACTTAAGGTATAAAATCATGAGCACAATTCTGTTTTTATTACTCACTGAGGCTAATTCTCTAATTAGTTTTATACCCAACCCCTCTATCTCATGATTCTCTCTATGGTTTTGTTCCTTTCAGAAGATATCATAAGCACATCTAAAAGAGATGACACAGAATAACATAAAGTATTTATAACTCATTTATGAAGCAAGGGAAAAAACAATTGATGTTTGCATATAAAAATATAAAATGAAATAAAAAGTATACAAACATGCCGAATAATGACATAAGCTGACACTCTAAGGATATATTCCACTAAGGTTGGTATTGTAGTTTTAACTACTTTTCTTCTTGGTTTCTTTTGTTTTGATTTTGGACATAGTCTTGATTTGCAGCTAATAATAGCTTGGCTCTTAGGCTCCAATGCTTTTCCTGCCTCAACACTCAACTTTCAAGTGGCTACAATTGCAGGTGCATGCCACAACCACAGCTTATGCTCACCATGTAAAAATAACTTACGTTGCTTACTCTAGGTAGGTATGCTGGGTAGCAAATGTTCTAATTGAGATGTAAGTTAGTTCTTCATTTTAGAGGGCGATTGGAAGCATCCGTTTGAAATGACAAGCTTATTCTATTTTAGTGTGTTAATAGAAATGGGGCTGTCTAGTTCCCCTCCATATATCCTCTCTCATTTGCTCCTCTCTCCATTCCTTCCAGCGCTTCAGCATACCTACCCTCTCCCCAGATCCATTTATATTCTTCTTCTTCTTTTGCTTCTGCTTCTGCTTCTGCTTCTGCTTTTCTTCTGAAAAAATCATGGATTCCAAACAATGTAAAACAAGGTTCAATAATAATAGGCACAGTCAATCATATAAGCTAAGGTAACCCAGTAGGAGAAAAGAGTTCCAAGAGCAGGTGTAAGTATCAGAGAAACTCATTCCTACCTTTGGAAGTCCCATAAAAACAACAATCAAACAACCATAACATATATGCAAAGGACCTAGCACATACCCTTGCATCTCTCTAATGCTGCTTCAGTCTCTCTAAGCCCTATGAGCCTGGCTTAGCAGATTCAGTGGGCCATGATTTCCTGGTGTCCTAAATCTCTCTACTTCCTACAGGCTTTTTACCACTTTTTAAAATTAAATATATGTATTTAATAGAATAAGTCTGAATTACCAGAGGGTCGTCACCCTAGGAGACAAGGTCAGGGAGTGGTGACCTACACCTTTAATCCTAGCCTTAGCAGAGTTGGAAGAGGATGTTAAGATAGCTGGGCACAGGGAAGAGGAAAGTGGTTGTTCAATTTGTCAGGACACTTCTGCGGTGGCTAAGGAAAAAAAAAGTTTGGAGTCAGAAGATTTCATGGAGACAGTCCTGAGGAGTTGGTGGGTGAGAAGTGGCCGTGGTTTCTCTATCTCTCTGATATCACAGATTTTCCCCCAAATCTGTCTCCTGGTTTCCATTATATACCATATAGAGTTTGTGCATTTTCCACAGGTTTCTCTGAGCTCCAAGAGGAGGAACTCAATGTACTTCTCTAATTTAGACTCTATCCTGCCTAATGTTTGGTAGATCTCTGCTTCAGTTGTGTGAGGAAGCCTCTCTGATAAAAATAGGCAAGATACCCATTTTTCTTACATATCAAAATATCATTAGGAATCATTGTATTGGTTTATTTTTCTATCCTTACTCACTGAGATATCCAGCCTACGGATTCTTGTTATCCAGAAAGATTGTGGCATGGGCTTTCTTTAGTGCGGTGGGCTTTGAATTATACTTGTCATTGGTTGACCACTTTCACAACTTGAAATGCAGGCAGAGTAGACTGTGTGTCAAAGGTGTTATGGTTGTGTTGGTATTCTGTTAATAACACTGGAAACTACCCAGTCACTTTTTCCCTCCAAACACCTTTGTCTATTCTGCCCTGCTTATTTCAAATTGATGTTTTTATACAAGTATGTAGGTACAAACACACACACACTCACTCACACACACACACATGCACACACACACATACACACACGTGCACACACACGCACACACACATGTCCACACACATGCACACACACAGATACACACACACACACATGCACACACACACACACACATTCCTAAATGCAACCTGTTCAGTCTATATAATTTTACTTGTTTGTATGTTTTCAAAGCTCAGGGCTGACCAATTAGAATTATATTGCCAATTGGTATACTCAGAATTCAGCACTTCTGAGAATCCTTTTAGTGTCTTAAAAATTACAATTATTGATCCTACTTACTACTGTGCGAGCATTGTACATTAGTCATTAATGATGGACTAGGGACACTAATGTGAAGATGTCTGTAAGAATTTAGTGTTAATACACCAGGGAATCTTTTTCTAGCTTTTCTTCAAACTCCCTAATAGTGGGGTCAAACTGCCTATATTGTGGTAAAAAGAATTATGCTCTTTAACTACACAGAGTAGAATGCATAGGATCTTCAACATTAATTAGGAACATTTATTATTAGCACAGTTCTATTCTTTGTAGAAGTCTTCCTCCAGTGTTAGGTATTCTCGTATCATAAAAGATTTGTTGAAGATTGAAATGGTGCCTGTAGTGTTTAATAGAGAACATATTGTAATAAAAGATCATGGAATATATTATCATCTCATTGTTGTATTGACTGCAAAAAGAGTGTCAAAATATTATTGTTCAAAATCAAAGCAGCTCTGTATTATTCAAGAAAATAGAAGTTTTAGCAAATGTATTTGTGGAATGTTTCATAAAGTCCAAGTGTTTCATTCATCTTTTAATAAAACATCTTCAACATATATGCTACAATTGGCTTCTTAAAATTAATGAATGCTGAAACATAATGAAGCTATTAAATATAAAAGAACAAAACGCAGAAAAAAAATCTGAAAATAATCCTTGAGAAAATTTGTCACCCAGCCACAGAAATTTATCTTGAAAAGAGATATTTTAGGATAACTTTTTTTTACTACTTTGTCTATTCTTGTTCTTCTCTCTCTCTTTCTCTCTCTCTCTCTCTCTCTCTCTCTCTCTCTCTCTCTCTCTCTCTCTCTCTCTCTCTCTCTCTCTCTTTCTCTTTATCCTTATCTATCTTTCTCTCCTGAATATATAAAACATATATTCTCTACATTACAAGGCATACAGTAGCCATAGAAGAAGTGTAGGCAATTTGCTAAATACATGAATTACTTGGAGGTCCTTACAGAAAGAGAACTGATAGAATGCAGATGTGTAGGAGGTTGTCAGAATGGCCTATAGGCTGTGGTCCACATAGACCAAAAATGGATATCTCCTGACAGAAAAATCCTTAGTTGTGACTTCCACAAGACTGGATATCTCAGCAGTTCCAATCTGGTGTTTAGTTTCAGGGGATTTCTTGTAAGTTGCTATGCTGTAATCTAAAATGAAAATGTTATATGTATTTAAGTAATGAACAATCATTTAAGAAGAAAGTTTAAGTACTGATGAACATGTATTCATCTGTGACCATCATAACATGCCTAAAATATTAATTAACATAGTTAAAGAAAGATTAAGTAAGTTGAGTCATATAGTAGTCATATCATTTCAAAAAATAATAGATAGGAAACTGTACAAAGAAATCTGCAAATCCATTTGAAATGAATTCTAAAGTTAGTTATCACAGGTTATGTTATCAGGAGGTAATGTTGCATCCCTTCTCCTATCTTCAGACTGTTACTTTCTTTCTAACATTCTTCCACAAAGATCTCTCAATATTAGTGATGATGGTATTTAGAGGTATTGGTTAGACCTGAACATTCAAAATGTATTCACAGCACCTTAAGTAGCCTTGATTAATTATGCACCTCCAATGACTGAAAAGACAGATCTCTCCGGTTGAGGTTACGATAGCACTCATCTTTGGAGAGACTCACAAATATTTAGATGGTTATATGACATTGTAACAAAAATACCGTAAAATAATTAGTATATTCTTACTAGGAACTGTGACTTTATCAGACATGTATTTTTACTCTCAGTCATGAATTTCCTCAGAGCCGAACTAAAATCTAATTACAAGGTTGGTAGTTAATTCCCCTAAAAATTATACCACTCTTCAATCAATTGGTTTACCTTGCAGTGTAAGTTAGAACTGTAGTCTGCAGGTTTCATGGCAGACCCTTGATGCCCTTTTCTCCCAGTAACTTGCATACCATTATAAAAGCTAGCCAGAGGAGAGAAAAGTTTTGATTAGTACCAATTTTTATCTGTATTTTGTAGACAATGTTTATGGTATTTTCACCAAACAAGTCTTTATCAACTATTTTGAATGGGAAGTTAAAAAAAAAAAAAAAAAACAGCTGGTGCAATCATAAACTCATAGCAGATGTGTTTACAGAAATTATGTTTGCACAATATTGGGCTTGTTGACATTCAGTCCTGTTGGAGATGGGGCCATACGACCATTCCCTTTACTGCTGAATAAAGCACTGAGTCATGGTGTCCTTGATTTTATTTTATGTATATTGAGTCAGTGTCTTGTCTGTAGGTATATCTCTGGGAAACTATATGCTTTGTAACCATGGAGACCAAATGAGAGCATCAGATCCTCTGAAATAGAGTTACAGAAGGTTCAGAGCCATAGAATGGGCACTGGAATTGAAACTGGATTTCTGCAAGAGCTGCCTGTACTTTTAACTACTGAACCATGTCTCTAATCCCAGAAGAATGCCTTTGTTTTCAATTACATGGCGAGTTATCAGTCGACTGGTTTGCAATAGATAGTCCCAATATCATAGCATTAGAGATGGCACTTGTTAAATTCAGTGAGTCACAATCAATCAAATAGACAGCAATGGGAGAAAGTGATTTCTTAAGAAACAAAATTGAGAGAAGTGGGTTGGGATAAGAGTGCTTATCACTGTGATCAGAGCGCATTATCTACATGTATGTTTTGCAAAAGAATAAATTTAGTAAAATAATGCAAACAAATGTATCATACATTTAAAGTAGACTGAATTATTTCCTGAACTAACTACTCCTTAAAGACTATAAATGTAGCTTCATCTGTAGTAATTAGGCAAATCAAATAACAATAGAAAGTTTAAGTAATATACCTTTATAGGAAATGATAGAATGATATTATTTAACAAGAATTGTTTTCTAATTCTGTTTAAAAATAAAATTATTATATTCAAAGTTTCAAAGAAAAATTAAAAGTATTTGAGAATAATGAAAAAAATGTAGCACATAAATAAGCCACACAGCCGTTCTACCTGAAATAATTATTTGAAAGATGAGATATAAAAAGAGGATACCTGATAATAAAGATACATAGGAAGAGAAACTGGATGTACTGTTAGAAATGATAATCTGCATGGTTTCCTAAAACTTTTTAAACTTAGAAATGCCATAATTTAATATTTTCTAATTTTTATTACATTTTTGTGAGTGATTGTCTTCCTCCTCCATATCCTCCTCCTCCTCCTCTTCTTCGTCTCCTTCTCTTCCTCCTCCTTCTGGTTTATTTATTCTTTTCACATACAATACATCCTGCCCACATCCTCTCCTTCCTCATTCTTCCTGGTTCCCTGTCCTCTCTTTCCCCGATCCAGAACTCCATTTCCCTTCACAAAGAGGAGGGCCTCTCAGAGATATTAACTGAAAACTGAATTACAAAAGGAAACTGCACAAAACCTCATGCCAAGGTTCCACAAGGCAGCCGATTATAAGGTAAAGGATTTGGAGAGCAGCAAAAAGAATCAGAACCATCCTGCTACAATTCACACACAAGTTCTAAGCTAAACAGCTGCAAAACATTTGCAGAAGACCTAGTGCAGACCTATGGCGGTGCCAAGATTGCCGCTGCAGTCACTGCGTGCCTCTGTGAAGCCTGTTTGATTCTATGGGCTTTGTTTCCTCATTGTTCTGTACCAAACAGACTCATATAATCCGTTCTTTCCTTCCTCTGTGTGGTTCCTGAACTTCTCTAATGGTTACTTGTGTGTCTTTGCATCTATTCCCTTCTGCTGCCAGAGGAAGATTCTGAAGAAAAGTGGGCTAGGCCCTGATATGTGAGTTTCATTATTTTCTTAAAAATGTTTTGTGGGGAGAGAAAATTGTACAGCAGGTAGAAGTGGTGACTTCCAAGCCTGACAACCTTGGATTGATTCCGGTAACCCACAGAGTAGTGAGATGACCAACTCGCACAAGTTGTTTACTGTCCTCAATATGTATGTCATGTCAACTGTACATACTCATGAATAGATAGATGATATATAGATAGATAGATAGATGATAGATAGATAGATAGATAGATAGATAGATAGATAGATAGATAGATAGATAGATGATAAATAAAGTGTGATTTTAAAAGATACTTTGGGGGTTTAGTTGCACATATTTTATATTCATTACCACTTTTGAATTTTTTCTTTCTGATATGAGAGGTGAACTCAGGCTTCTCTCCTGTGTCTAGACTGTGAAACACATATTACATATTCAGTCTCCAGTATTGTGCTCCATTAATTTCAATCCTTGTCTTTAATTTTTTCGTAATTTATGTCATCAACCCAATAGTATTTTTAGACCGTATTATTCCTCCTCTTATGTCATTAATTGCTTTTACAATTTACTTTACTATGTTTCCTATTTGGGGAATCTAAACCCACCTTTAATTTTTTTAGGATTTATTACTTTGATTTGAGGTTATTTGCCTTTTTTATGATTTTCCACAAGTTTCCATGTAGTGCAACTTGCTGCATGACAGTTAGTCACCTTACCTCTATAACTAGTACTAAGAAAACACTTAAATTATAAACTTATAAATTTAGATTATTGAGCAAACCTATCCAAATTGTACACAGCATACCTATTGTGTAGTTACATGGAATATATCTTACATGCTTTTGTAGAACTGTGCTTTTATTTTAAGAGGTCTAATTCTCCAAGACCTTCCATTTATTTCCCATTAGAAAATATATAGAGAGAGAAAAGAGATTGATACATTTACATGTAACAAATCACCATTCTCATGTTGAGTCTATTTCATGTATAAGTGAAATTCACCATTAACCTAATTATAACGAATTTAATAATCAAAACACAATGAAAGTTAATGTGAATGTTAACAGACTTTTTCACCACATAATAACAATTATAGGATTTTTTGTGACTAATGCTGGTGATTCAGTTATTTTTAATTTAACCAGCTTTTCCCATTTGGCCCTGCCATTTTAGTCTCTAATTAGGAATTAATATAAGGTATGTGGAGAATTAATAAGTGTTTTCATGCTGCTAATGAATACACATGTGCTAGGGAATTAGTTCATATTTGTGTCAGTGGAGGCATACATCCTGTATAATTCACTGAATGATAAAAATTAAAAACAGAATATTTTACTCCTATTTCCTTTAAACACATGAAAATTGTATTGCTTCAGTTTTAAATTAATACAATACTTTATTTCATATTGTGATTTTTTTCTGTTATTTTGTGAATGAAGGTAATTTTATTATTTTTTTCTAGATTTCTGATGCTACATTTTTAAAATTGTGTTAAGAATTAACAAGACTTTTTGACTTCTTATTTTGATTAACTTATTTGATCCTTTTTATATAAATTTTGTTTATTTTCTCAATTTGAATATATTTCTTTTACAATGCTTAGAATGAATGTGAATGCCTTGAGAACACTATGCAATTGTTTAAAACTGGTGCACATCCCAGTCTTGGTTTTCTGTTCTTACACAGAAATAATTTTGTAACACAGAAATAATTAAGAACCAGACAAATGTTAGTGTCCCAACAAATATCTGAACATTAAAGAGTAGTTTAATTTAACTTATTTAATTAGTAAACATTTTGAACATTTTATGTTTTTCTTTATAAACAGTATTTCTTAATTTGAATCCTGTAGTTATGTTTAATTAATTTTGTAAAATATTTCATCACTTAATGATCATTAATCTGGAAAATAAAAGAAACAATAAGAACATGTCTCCTCTATAAAATCCAGTACTTAGAGCTCATATCATCACAAACACCATTTCAGAGTTCAAACATATAGTACTTCATTAAAAATATGGATCATATGCTGATTTGTACTGTTATAATACAAAACCATATATTTATCAGTTTCTATATATGTAAATAAATAGTTACCAATATCACTTTGTATGAGTACATATGTTTTAATGTTGTGGGTCCATTTGTTGTTACCTGTCTAGTGCAAAAGGAAAAATATATAAATATTTTTAATAAATGAATATTAATGTGTTTTTTGCTTCTAGATTTTTTAAAATACCATTGATGTAAGAATTCCATTACAATTATTCCCCCAAAGAAAGCAGTAGTTAACAGACAGTGTCTATGAGACTCCTAACCTCAGATAGAGTTAGATATAGAGTCATGAAGGTATTTAGAAATCAATAAAAACTTAGAATAATCTAATTAATCAATTAAAAATAGTTGAATCTTTGAGAAAATGAATGTTAGATAAACTAATGGACCTAGAATTGAAAAAAGGAGACATAACAACAGATACTGAGGAGATCCAGAGAATCATAAGATTCTGTTTTAAAAATCAAAATCAGAAAAACAATTTAATCAGATCTTTAACTCATAGTGAAATAGAAGCATCCATTAAAATTTTCCCATCTCAAAAAGGCCCAGGGGCTGATGATTTTAGCACAGAATTCTACAAAACTTTCAAAGAAGAGGTAATGACAATATTCTTCAAAATTATTCCACACGATAGAAGGAATATAGAAACAGAAGGAACATGGCCTAATTTGTTTTATTATGCCACATTTTACCTGATAAATCCCAAACAAAAAAGAGATTTATAAACCAATTTCTTTTGTAAAACTTGTGAAACTGTAAAGCTTTTGGAATGCGAAGATATCAGCATTTGAACAAAGCATCAGAAAAATTTGAATCAAAAGTTCTTTGGGATTTTATTTTACTATTGTCAGAATAGCTAAAATCAATACATACAATACTATGATAGCGAGGCTGTGTCTAAGAGGAGCATACAGCCAGCCATTGCTGGCAGAAATGCAAACAATCAGTGTAGCAGCTGCCCATGAATAGAAAGCCAATCTACTTCAATATACAGCTATACAACTCTTGGGCATTTACCAAAGGATGTTTCAAGAACACATGCTCAAACAGATTCACTACTGCTCTAGTTACAAAAGCCAAAAATTGATAGCAAACTAAGTGTTCCTCAAAATAAGAATGGATAAAGCATGGAACATTTTCATTTTGGAGTATTACTCAGACATTTTAAAAGCTGTTATTTACAGATGAATATATTCAAGTGGGAAAAAATTCATCCTGAGTGAGATATCCCACGCTCCGAAAGACAAATATACTTTAATTTGCTAATATGTGTAAATTAGATGTCAAATCAATGATAAACAAGCAGCAATCTGTGGAACCACAGAGGTATAGATTAAGGGAGTATGGGAGACAACAAGAACTCCATAGGAAAGGGAAACAGAGTAGATCGTTTTGAAGGAAGAGTGTGTTGGCGAATCAACTGAGAAAGAGAAACGGAGTCTGAGGTGATGGATGGAGTATTAGCTGGGTGGCTCCATTAAGGGACATTTGAAGGGTAGTAAGAAAACTTAATAGAGTAGATGCTTCCTAAATATATTCATGTATAAAGCATATCTAAATGAAGTCACCAAATAATGGGTAATACAGAGCCCCAACTTGACATCTCTCATGACCAAAGGATTCTTTCAATAAAGGGATTTCATTAATCTAATTGAAGTTTTGGATAAAGAATTTTCAAGGGAATACCCATATAACTCAGGCTGTTTATAAGACTATATCTTGTTCTCTAAGAACTTATAGCAAGGCCTCAGTGATGAAGGTAACACCTAAGAACTTCATGGAACATGGTGTTGGCAGTCCACCACTATTTCAAGAAAGTATTCTGCATGCTACCAAAAGAGAAACATAAACTCATCCACAAAACCTTCGAACTAACATGGTGTCCTATCTGCATAATATGCTAGGGCAATAGTGGAAAATATTTATGAGAGTTTTCAATAAATACCTGACTTGACTTTAAGCCCAGTTCAAAAGATGAAACCTGCCGCGTCCGGTTTTGGAGTGTTCGAGTCTTGTCCAGGCGAGGGGCGTCGAGGTTAAATAATCTGCACTCTGGAGTCATTAGGTTCTATCATTCAGGATCACTATGAGAGACCCGAGCTTTATTTTGTACACCTTACATCTTAGTCCTGCTTCTCTCTCTCCTAGTCCCCCACTTAGCTCCTCCTTTCCTGACTCTCTCACACCCCGCCCCCTCGTCCGTCCGGCCCACCCAAGGTCTTGGAAAATCCCCAAAGACTAGCACTCAGCAGGTGGCAGCTGTAAGGAGACTGTAGAGCAGGAAAACATGTTTTTCTTAATCCCCCTATTTAACATAAGGTTTTAGTCCTTTGGGGAGGAGGAGGGGCCATAGGGCCAGAATGGCACTATTCAGGAATCAACAGAAACCCATGTCAATATAAATAATAAAAACACAAATAAGTAAATAATAAAAGAAAAATTAAGCCATTTCACATCATATTATATGATCTTCTAAACAAGTTAAACAGGTACTCTCATGTTATACATCAGACAATATTACTGAGATATTGGCATTTTCATAGCAAATTCAAAGAATGTATATTAAAGTATAACAAATGGCATTAAAATAAAGCAGTACTAGGAATATCACAGGGCATAAATAAACTAAAACTGTGGAACATAGGACAGTATTGAGACCTTGCAACAATTAAACCAGAACTACAGGATGAAATTTCCTAACAATTTATACTTTGACATGATTACTGATTTTATTTGATATGAAAATGGTGATGATTTGAAGGACAATAATCTGTTATAATCACATGTCACCTGTACTATCTTCTTCAGACAGAAAAGGAAGACATGCAGCCATCTTCAAAAATTACTTACCTACTACGAACACTGTTTGGAGACATTAGGTGTGTCTGCTTACTCCATCATCAACATTGATTTCCAGAAGTTTTATTTTGTTTTGTTTTTGCCTCTTGGGTGCCAAATTAGGAAGTTATCCTTAATGGAAGAATTCATAGACATGACAGAGAAGTAAAGACAAGAAGATATAGATAAAATTAACCAACAGAAATGGTGACACCTGGCTAAAAATCCATATAAAAGAAATAAAAAAGAAATAATTGTTTCATATAAACCTTAAATTAACCTGACACCAATTTGAGAGACAAATCTTACAGAAAATCTCCATGACTATTTAAAGAACAAATATCTGTTACATTGGCATGTAAAAGAAAAAGAAAAAAATAGATTAAGCACTTAGGTTGGTACCTTTGTCAAGGTAAACTTTATCTTGTGGGAAATATGAATAATGCAGATGCAGAAACCACCATATTGACAAGCCAGGTAGCATTAACGTAAAATAGAAGTCAGTATTCACAACATAGGTACTTGTTTTTGACTATCTAAAAGGAGGAAAGGAAGATACATTACTGAAAATATTGGTTTCAAACTTAGAAAGACAGTTGGATGTGGGAATGTCTTTCTGTGAGCTGTGAATATTAATCTTTAAATAAAGGACTGTTTTGGCCATGACAGACACCGTAGAGGTAGTTGGAGGAATCAAAGCATAGGTAAGAGAAAGAGGGCGGGGGCAGAGCTGAGACAGACTGAGCCAGCTACCCAAGAAGAAACACCATGTAAGTAGCACAGGTAAGCCAAGGGGCCACGTGGCACAACAGATTAATGAAAATGGGTTGAGTTAAGATGAAGGAGCTATCAACCTTCAACCACTCCTGACTGGGAGGGACTGGCGGTAGGAAAGGGAAGGGGAGCAGGGGGAATACATAGATAA